>CM066037.1:318255738-319738248 GCA_033557465.1 Ichthyophis bannanicus
GGGGGGAAGGTAAAGAAACAAGGAGATTAGGTGAGTCAAGATCCAAAAGCAGCAGTGAAGAGGTGAGTTTTCAGCCTGGATTTGAAAAAGGGTCAGAGAAGGTACCTGGCGTACAGACACAGGTAGTCTGTTCCAGGCATAAGGTGCAGCAATGTGAAAAGAGCGAAGTCTGGAGTTAGCAATAGAAGAGAAGGGCAGATAGAAGAAATTTGCCAGAAGAGCGTAGTTCCCAAGGGGGAGGGGGGTGTAATGAGAGATGAGAGAAGAAAGGTAGTGAGGAGCCGCAGAGTGAAAGCATTTATAGGTCAGCAGGAGAAGTTTGAACTGGATGCAAAACAGATAGGAAGCCAATGAGGTGACTTGAGAAGAGGGGTAATATGGGCATGACGAGACTGGCAGAAGATTAGCCGCTCAGAAGAGTGTTGAACAGATTGAAGGGGAGAGAGATGATTCAAAGGGAGACCAGCAAGGAGTAGGTAACAGTAGTCAAGACGGGAGGTGATTAATGAGTGGATAAGCATCTTAGTAGTATGTTCAGAAAGGAATGGGCAGATTTTGTTGATGTTATAGAGAAAGAAACGGCAGGTCTTAGCTATCAGATGGATGTATGTGAAGAAGGAGAGAGAGGAGTCAAAGACAACACCAAGGTTGCGAGCTGAGGAAACAGGAAGGATGAGAGAGTTATCCACAGAGGACTGAGAAAGGAGGAAGAGGAGAGGAGGTTTTAGGGGGAAAGATAAGAAGCTCAGTCTTGGCCATGTTCAAATTCAAGCGGCGGTGAGACATCCAAGCAGCAATGTCAGAGAGGCAGGCAGAGATCTGGGTATGGATTGCCGGAGAGATTTCAGGCATAGAGAGGTAGATCTGGGAGTCATCAGCATAAAGATGGTACTGAGAGCCATGGGAAGAGATGAGCGCACCAATGGACTGGTATAGAGAGAGAAAAGGAGCGAACCCAAGACAGATCCTTGGAGTACACCAACTGAGAGTGGGATAGCAGAAGATAAGGAGCCACCAGAACTAACACTGAAAGAGCGATGGGAGAGATAGGAGGAGAACCAGGATAGTACAGAGCCCTTAAAACCAAGCGAGGACAGGGTATCAAGGAGAAGGTTGTGGTCAACAGTGTCAAAAGCAGCAGAGAGGTCAAAGGCTTTCTGAAAACTGGTTCACCTTTGTCTACCTATTTATTCACACCTTCAAAAAAATTTAACATATTAGTAAGACAAGACCTTCCTTGGCTAAAGCCATGTTGGTTTTCTCCCATTAAACTATGACTATCTACATGTTCAGCAATTTTGTTCTTTATAATGGTTTCTACCATTTTGCTCAGCACTGACATCAGGCTCACTGGTCTGTAGTTTCCCGGATCACTATTGGAACCCTTTTTAAAAACTGGCATTACATTGGCCATTTGCCAATCTTCAGGTGTTACAGATGATTTTAATGATAGTTCACAGATTACTAATTGTAGGTCTGCAATCTCAAATTTCAGTTCATTCAACACCCTCGGATGTATATCATCCAGTCCAGGTGATTTGCTACACTTTAGTTTATCAAACAGTTGTAATACATCTTCCTGGTTTTATTGATATTTCTTATTTTATCAAGAAAAGCAGGCACCTACTTTTCTTTATAGAATACTAGCAAAAGTGGCCAAATATGCATGTTAATTTATGGTGTGATCACTTACACAGCTGCGCTTGCCTAGATTTTTCAAGAGTGCGTGTAAAGAGTAGTTACTCACCTGTAACAGGTGTTCTCTAGGAGCAGCAGGAATCAGTCCTCACATATGGGTTACATCGATGTCGATGAAGCCCTTGCGGAGCATTTCCCCAGCTTTCCAAGAAAGCCTTTGGGAATGAAGGCACGTATGCGCGGTTCCCTTCCCACCTAAAGGTGCCATCTTGGTCAGTCAAATGACAGAGCTAAAAACAGCACACAAAAAATGTAAAAATAAACTATGTACAACTGCAACTCCCAGGGGAGGAGGGAGGGTTGTGAGGACTGATTCCTGCTGCTCCTGGAGAACACCTGTTACAGGTGAGTAACTACTCTTTCTCCAGGACCAAGCAGGAAGTCAGTCCTCACATATGGGTGACTCCCTAGCTCTGGGCTACCGAGGAACCCAGGCTGAACAAGAGAACTCCCTCTAGTCCCAGCATCAAAGAAAGGCTTTTCACTGACAGAACCTCCACCGGTAGCCCAACGGAGGGCTGGAGGGCAGGAGTTGCCTAAACCTCAAAGAGATTCTGGAGTACTGCCTGGCCAAAAGCACTGTCCCTACGTGACTCCCTCTCCAGACAGTAATGTGCCGCAAAAGTCTGGCTTGAAGACCAAGTTGCAGCCCTGCAGATGTCTACCAACAGTACAGAGCGGAAGTGAGCCACTGAGGCAGCCATTGCCCTGACACGATGGGCCGTGACCACTGTTCCCTCTAAGCCAGGGGTCTCAAACACGCGGCCCGCGAGAGACCTTTGTGCGGCCCGCGATGCATAGGGGGAAAAAAAAACCACCCCGGCTTCTGCTGCTGCTGCCGCCGCTGCCGTGGCCGGCAATAGCAGCAATATCGCAAGTCCCGCGGGCTCCGCTCCCCCCCCTTCCTTCCTGCTTGCCTGCCAGTTCTCCGCTTCGGCTTCGCCTTTCAGAGCCGCGAAGGGAGAGCTTCTCCCTCGCGACTCTGTTCAGACCGCTGGGGCAGATGGGAAATTTCCCATCTGCCCCAGCGGGCTGAACAGAGTCACGAGGGAGAAGCTCTCCCTTCGCGGCTCTGAAAGCCAAAGCCGCAGCGGAGAACTGGCAGGCACGCTGGAAGGAAGGAAGGGGGGAGGGGGGGGGAACGGAGCCCGCGGGACTTGCGATATTGCTGCTATTGCCGGCCACGGCAGCGGCGGCAGCAGCAGTAGAAGCTGGGTTTTTTTTAAAGTTTAATTTTCCCGGGGGGGGGGAGGGAGGGAGGGAGCAGGACTTGATGGGGGGAGCAGGACTTGATGTGGGGGGGGAGCAGGACTTGATGTGGGGGGGGCAGGACTTGATGTGTGGCTGGGGGGGGGGGTAGTACTGAAAATGGGGTGATGGGGGTTAGGACTGGTATTGGACAGATGGGGGTTAGGACTGGAGGTGGTCTGATTGGGGGGCTAAGACTGAAATGGGGTTATGGGGGGGCTAAGAATGAAGATAGGGCGATGGAAGGGTTAGGCCTGGAAGTGGGCTGTTGGGGGGCTTAGGACCGATAATGGGCTGGGGGGGGGCTAGAACTGGTAATGGACTGGGGGGGGGGGGTGCTATGACTGGAAATGGGCCGAGTAGAAGGGGGAGCTTGAACTGCAAATAGCTGATGGGGACAGGGTCTTGGAATGGTAATGGGCTGAGTGGAAGGGGGCTTGGAATGGAAATGGGCTGATGGGGAGGGGGGCTTGGAAAGGAAATGGGCTGTGAGGGGAGGGAGCTAGGACTGGAAATGGGCTGATGATGCGGGGACTAGAAGGGAGCGGATGCTGGGTGGGGCAGGAGCTAGAAGGGAGTTGATGTTGGGGGACGATTAGAATGGGATGGGGCTGGGAGAGTGAAATGGAGAGGGGAAATATATTTTGTGTGGGAGGGAAGAAAAATCTACAATTGGCCGGGTATTGGGAGAGTAAGTGGGGATTGAGGATGGAGGGGTAAAATTTGAGTGGATGAAATAGGAATGAGGAAAGAGCAAAAGGAGAATGATTAGTATGTTAAAGCAGATGTAGAGAGAATGGAAAAAAACTAGGAAAGAAGAAAGGACAAATGGACAGCAGACGATGGAGAGTTAGCAGAAGACACAAAGAAACCAGAAGAAAGTGAATGGAACAATTGCAACTGAAAAAAAAATGCACAAAAGGTAGAAAAATATCTCTTTATTTTGAATTTATTAACTGAAATATGTCAGCTCTTGGAAATGTGCATCTTTAACGTCTGCACTTTATTTAATACAAGAGGAAATCAATGTATAGTTTTATTTCTACAGTGTTGTACATTCTAAGTTTGGCTTTTGGGGTTCCCAGTTTAATTGTCTTCCTGTTTCTAAATTGTGATTCCTTGTTTGGTGATGGTGTATGTTCTGCATGTGTAACTGAGCTGAGGTATTCTGTTTATGTAATTCCTATTTGACATTGCCACTTGTTCTCTTTCCCGAGTAGGTCATGTATTGTTATTCTCTGAAATGTGTTGATTTAATATTTGCAGTGTTGCCTTTTGATAGTTAGGGTATGGTGCTTTGTGAGTCCTGGTAGTGCTGTTAGGACACGGCAGGTTTGCTATGGGTTCTAAATGAGCAGTGTTTCTAGTAGTTCCTAATGTGCCTGGCGGTTGGCACTGGTTTATAGTAATGTAGAAATCTTTTAGTTTTTCTTTATCCATACACTCATTAAGAGGCATGTTTACTAAAAGTTAGTGTATGGTAACATTATGCAAATATTTATGCAAATGATGCCCTTATGCAAATGAGGCCTGCGTCTTGTGCGGCCCCCGGGTTACTCTACAAGTCCTCATTTGGCCCTCAAAGCAATTTGAGTTTGAGACCCCTGCTCTAAGCTGTGCGCGTGTGCGCGCGCGCATACACCTCGCCGAGCGAGCGCACATACTTTTCAACAGAGCGCACAAAAATTACGGCTCTGATTCTGATAGAAAACAATACAGACGTCTTAAAATTTAAAAGTTATAATTGTAATTACTAGAAATTTCCCACTTCATTTAGTAATTGTCTATTTTCATTTAATTTGATTAAAATCAGTGTGGTGTACATACTGTATTCTGACGTGTAGTCAAATTTTAAAGTAGATAACTCCGAGTGTCGTTATGTGGCGCACAAAAATTTAACCTTCCTTCAAAAGCTGCACACAGCTGATATTTTATGTGCACACAGCCTACAGAAAATTAGAGGGAACATTGGCCATGACCCGACCCTGCAAAGGAAGGTCAGCCGCTCTGTAAGCCCAGGTGATACAGTCAGCTACCCAGGTGGACAAGGTACGCTTGGACACAGCTAACCCCAAATTATTAGGGTCAAAAGAGATGAAGAGCTGAGTAGCCCTTCTATGTCCCTGCGTACGGTCAAGGTAGAAGAATAAGGCCCTCCTACAGTCCAGGGTATGCAGGACCGCTTCAGCATGGCTTGCATGAGGCCTAGGGAAGAATGTTGGAAGAACCACCTCTTGGTTAAGGTGGAAGGAGGAGACAACTTTTGGGAGGAACTTTGGATGAGTCCTAAGGACTACCCTGTTCCTATAGAAGCGGGTGTAAGGCCTGTCACAGACCAGGGCCTGAAGCTCACTCACTCGCCTGGCCGAGGTTAGGGCTATCAAGAAGAGTGTCTTCCAGGACAGGAAGCATAGAGGGCAAGTAGCCATCGGCTCAAAAGGTGGGGCGAGTCAGTTGCTACAAGACCACATTCAACTCCCACTCAGGAGCAGGAGGACGGATTGGAGGCTTGAGCAAGAGCAAGCCTCTAAGAAACCGGGACACCAAGGGGTGAACCGACAGAGAATGTCCTTCCACCAGTGAGTGGTGAGCTGCTAGAGCTGAGAGGTGGACCCGAACAGAATTGGACTTAAGGCCCTGATTTGATAGGTGCAGTAAGTATTGAAGCACCACTGGTATAGTACAGGAGAAAGGATCCTCTGTACGTAGCTGACACCACACAGAAAACCTTTTCCATTTGAGAGCATAGATTTTCCTAGTAGACTGTTTCCTAGAGGCTAGGACAACCTCTTCAACTTCCTGAGGCAGGCCCCAGGGAGCCAAAACTACCCTTGTAGCCTCCAGGTCATCAAATTGAGAGCCTTGAGATTGGGGTGCAGAAGGGAACCCTGATCCTGAGAGAGAAGGTCGGGTTGCAACCCCAGAGGCAGTGGGGGATCCATTGCCAGCTGAAGCAGAAATGGAAACTAAGGCTGTCTCGGCCACCTGGGAGCCACCAGCAGGACCGAGGCCTTATCCTGAAGAATCTTGAACAGGGTTCGGGCCACCAAGGGCGTGGAAGGAAACGCATACAGGAGGCCCTGAGACCATGGGATCAGAAAAGCATCTCCTGCTATCCGCAGAGGATGCGGTTGTCTGGAGCAGAACTTTGGCAGCTGTTTGTTCAGTGGACTGGCAAACAGATCTATGGATGGAAGTCCCCATTGCAGGAAAATCCTCTGAACCACCAAAGGATGGAGCTGCCACTCGTGGGGCTGCAGAATCCTGCTCAACCTGTCGGCCAGAGAGGTACACAGCCTTGAGAAGCATGTTGTGCTTGAGGGCAAACAAACAGAGGGCCTGTGCTTCCTGACAAAGGAGCCTGGATCCAGTTCCGCCCTGCTTGTTCACATAAAACATGGCTACCTGGTTGTCCGTTTGAACTAGGACAGACTGATGAGCCAGGGTAGGAGAGAAAGTTTTGAGGGCTAGCCGAATAGCCCTGAGTTCCAGTAGATTGATCTGCTGTGCGGCTTCCCAGGGAGACCGCAGGCCCTGGTTGCAGTTGCCTAGACAATGAGCTCTCCAGCCCTGCAGGGAGGCATCGGTGGTCAACACCACTGTGAACCCCGGGTCTGAAAGGGTACCCCTTGCAGCAGATTGGGTGGGTGTAGCAACCAGTTGAGGGAGTTCAGAAGTTGTCTGGACACCCTTATCCTGTCTCTGAGGCTGCCTGTGGCCTGTGACCACTGAGACCACAGGTACCATTGAGCAGGCCTCGTATGGAGCCTGGCATTGGGGGTCACATGTACTGTTGAAGCCATGTGGCCAAGAAGCCTCAGGCAGAGTCTGGTGGAGACCAGTGACCTTTGGAGAAACTGGTTTGCTAAGTTTATCAGTCTTTGGGCTCTGTCTTTTGGCAAGAATGCCTTTGCCAGTAGAGAGTCCAGCCTTGCCCCTATGAACTCCAAGTACTGGGAGGGGAGCAAAGTGGACTTTGCGAAGTTTATCACAAACCCCAAGCTTTGAAGAAGAGCAATAGTTCTGAGGGTGGCCTGTCGGGCCTCCTGGCACGTCTGACCCCTTATGAGCCAGTCGTCCAGATAGGGGAAGACAAAGATTCCCTGAGATCTCAGGTAGGCCGCCACCACTGCCAGGCATTTGGTAAAGACCCTGAGAGTGGAGGTGAGGCCAAAAGGCAGTACCCTGTACTGATAATGGTTTCCTCCCACAATGAACCTGAGGTACTTTCTGTGGTCTGGATGAATAAGGATGTGAGTGTACGCATCCTTTAGATCTAATGAGCATAGACAATCTCCCTGCTGGAGGTAGGGCAGAAGTGTTCCAAGAGTAAGCATCTTAAACTTTTCCTTCTCTAGGAACTTGTTGAGATTTCTGAGGTCTAGAATAGGTCGAAGGCCACCGGTTCTTTTGTGTACCAGGAAATACCTGGAGTAGAACACTTGACCTTGTAAGTGGGGAGGCACAGGCTCCACCGCCCGGTCCACCAACAGACCTTGGAGCTCCTGAAGGAGAAGATCTGTGTGCAGGGGAGGCCTTGGAGGCTCTCCTGGAAAGTATGGAGGAGACAGTTGTTGGAAGTGTAGCAGATAGCCCTTGCGGACTATGCTTAACACCCAACTGTCTGCAGTGATGAGTGGCCACTGGTGGGCAAACAGAGCGAGGCGACCTCCTGTGTGGGGCTGGGGGAGCAGGGATGGAGAGGCTATGCCTAAGGAGTCAAAAACCCCCACCCTGCTGAGTGGGAGCAGGGGCCGGAGGCTTGGGAGTCCTCTGCCTACGGGGCCATTACCCTGCCCCTTGGCTTGCTGACCCGGAGGGGCAGCTTGGACAGCCTGGTACTGTGGGTACTGTTTGTAGGCAGTGCCCTTCCTCAGGTAAAAGGGCTTTTTACCCGAGCCCATCTTTTGATGAGAAGGGGCAGAAGTCTTTCTAGACAGCCTTGTCCGCGTGAGATGCTCGGTTTCGAGCTGTGCGGCCTTCTCGGTCATGGGCTTGCCAAAAAGGTTCTCACCTCGGCAAGGGACATGGACCAACTTGTCCTGAACCCATGGCTCGAGGTCCGATGACTGCAGCCATGCCTGGCGTCGAGCTGCGATGCCGGCTGCCGCCACACGGGCCGAAGCTTCGAAGCCATCGTAGGCAGCGCGGGACATAAACTTGGAGCATTCCCGGATCCCCGAGGACAAGGACTTGAACCTTTGCAAGGTTCCCCGGAGAGACCAGCAGAGAACCCGACCAGCTCCTTGGCCAGGTCCTGCAGGTACATGCCCATGTACAGCTGGTAAGACTGGACAAGGCAAGCAAGCATCGAGCCCTGGAAGCACTTTCTACCAAAACCATCGAGGTTCCGGGCCTCCCTGCCAGGGGGCACCGCAGAGTGCATCTTCTGACTTTTCAGGTGATGCATGGTCAATTCCACCACCATGGAATGGTGTGGTAGCTGCGCCTTCTGAAAGCCAGGGCTCTTCCGGAGTCGATAGATAGAATCGACCCGCTTGCTTAGAACCGGCGCCGAGGCCGGTGCCTCCCACATCCGGAAGAGGAGCCGTTCCAGCATCGGAGGAACCGGAACAGTAAAGGCCTCCTTCGGAGGAGAGTCGTACTGTAGGGTCTCGAGCTCCTCGGCTCGAGGCTCCTCCTCGGGGTCTGCAGGGATTGCCAACGCGGTGGCCATATCCCGGACAAACTCTGAGAACCCGGTATCCTCCGGGGGGGGGGGGGGGGATCTACTCCGGGGCTCGGACTGCGGTGAGTCCGACGGGATGCACTGAGTCCGGAAAGTGTTGGGGGACTCCTCGTCCTCCGTCTCCCAGGTGGACTCGTCCGATGAGGAATCGGAGTCCGACCGCGCGGGGCCTGTGAGCACCCGCCCCGATGCCGAAGGCACCGGCGTTGACGTCCTCAGTCCCGAACGGGAGGTCGAGGGAGACTGCAACCGAGGTCGACCTCGAGCCTTTATGGTCTCGAGTATCGGCTCGGTCACCGGGGTTGACTTCGATGTCAATGTCCTGGTGGTCGGGGCAGATGCGCCAGACAGGCTGGCCATCAGTGCCCGCTGCTGTTCCATGAAGGCAGACAGTCTGCTCTCCAAGGCTGTCAGCCTGAGACCCAGCTCAGGAGACTCAGCAGCCCCCGACTTGGGCCCCGGCAGCGCCGGACCCGACGTCGGCTCTCTGGGAGGAGAGTCCATGAGGACTACAGGACTTACGTGTCCAGCAGACTCCGGCTCCACTCGAGGTACTTTGGGAGGCTTCTCCTGTTCCACGGGCCCGGGGCGACGGTCGGGGGTCTGAGACCTGGCTCTCGAGGAGCCAGGTACCTCTTCCGACGACGCCCTCGCGAGCCACTTCTTCCTCTTTTGTTCCCGGTCGGGGGACCTCCTGTCCGAGGAGCCCCGATGGTGCTCGGGCTCCGATTCCTGAGATGTCAAGGCCTCAGACGAGGTCTGGGCCCGGCCGGAGGCCGAGTCATAGAAAAGCCTTTCCTTTTGGTGCTGACGACTTTGAAGCGCCTTGGAAGACATTTTTCCACATGGTCCACACATCTTAGGATCGTGGTCAGGACCGAGGCACCGAAGGCAGCAGTCGTGTGTGTTGGTGAGAGACATTAGCTTCTTGCACTGATCACACTTTTTGAACCCACTGGAAGCCATCGAGGAAAAAAGAGTCCCCGCAAGGTCAAAGGACCGGCCTTCCAGGGAAAAAGAAAAAAAGGGCGCGAACGCCAGCCACGAAGGGCAAAAATCGAAAAAAGAAGATCGGGCTCGATACCGGTGTACCGAACCCGGCGGGAGGGGAACCGGCATCGAACTGGAGAAAAAAGAGCGAAGGAATCGCAAAAAAATCTAACTATTTTCCGGGAGGACTAGGACACACGTCCGGTGGGCTTCACGGAAAAAGAGAGACTGACCAAGATGGCACCTTTAGGCGGGAAGGGAACCGCGCATGCGTGCCTGCATTCCCAAAGGCTTTCTTGGAAAGCTGGGGAAATGCTCCGCAAGGGCTTCATCGACGTCGATGTAACCCATATGTGAGGACTGACTTCCTGCTTGGTCCTGGAGAAATTATAGTATTTTGTAATTTACAGAGGTCCTTATGCGTTCTGCCCTGGAGAAATTATAGTATTTTGTAATTTACACAGGTCCTTATGCGCTCTGCCCATTTTCCACTCAAACTCTGCCCATGCGCATACCCACAGTGAAAGTACATTTCATTGGACCAATCTGCATACTTTCAGAAAAGCAACTGCCTCAGTTATGCAGGTAAATGCCCATTTACTTGTTTAATTCACTAAAAGACCATGACTGGGCAAACTAGATGGATCGTACTGGTCTTTATCTGCTGTCATTTACTATGTTGCCATGATTTATGTATGCAAATGTTGCGTATTTTTAGGATGCTCCTTATAAAATTACCCTCATAATGTAGGGCATGTCAAGTGTATTTTTATTTTTATTTATTTATTAACAATTCTTATATACCGCACTATTAGACATCAGCGCGGTTTACATTGAACAGAAAACATCCGACAATTTACATATGTCTGGTCATTACATTTAACAGGAAGTATAACTTGGTGAAACAGGGGAAACTAATACAATGGTGGGTTATCTGATAAGACCAAAGGAAGTGTAGACCAAAGGAAGCTGGTACAAAGACTGGCAGATTTCAGGTTTAATCAAAACCCCTTTTATTGACCCCTACGCGTTTGGGCCAATAGGCCTTCTTCAGGGGGATTTTAAGGAGACAAACCTCAAAAAGGTACAATTAAAATGACATGTTTAAATATCAATTAAAATATAAAATATTTAAAAGAAATAACAATATAATAATAGAAGCATCAAACCATAAAAACATATTGCAAACCAATCATAAAAAGAGAATAAACAAAAACACCCATGTGCAAACTGTACATGTGCTAATGGTCAATGTGTTGCACCATGGACATTGTAAAACAAGTATAAAAATAAATGCATCGAGTACATGTATAAAAAGCATAAAAAGGATAAAAGAAGAGAGATGAGGAAGACACATAAAGAACTATAAAAATACCTTATTAGAAATCCTGTGTAAGGAAGCTATTGCAACTAAAAAATAGACATAAAAAATAAAAAAATAAAAAATTATATATTGTAATGTTGTATTGGCTTTTATTTTGACAAACCGTGTACTTTCAAGTTCAGAACTATTGTGGAAATATAGCCATTGTGGAAAGACTTCTTAAGCTATAAAAGCTACGTGCAGATGTAAAGAATAATTAACTGCTGGCATTTTCTTAGCAACTGCGATTGTCAAAGCTTAAAAGCACCAAGTGAGTATGGACAAATGATTAAGAACTTCCGACATTACAAAGGTCTCTCTATATGAGGACCTGACCCTCATGCTTAATAAATAAATAAAGCCCCTCCAGTGGCAAATTACTATGAACTTGTATTGGTCTCTATTATAGCAACATGTGAATTTAAAAACACGGCTGTTGTAAGGAAGCAGATATTGTGAAAAAAACTTTCTAACACCGATGGACAAAGCCAAAACGTACTATAAAGCATATGTACAAATGTAAACAGTAGTGTTTCGTTAACAGCTGTGATTGCCAGAACTTAAAGACCTAAAAGAAGTATGCACGAGTGATATAAAACCCCCCTCACTGCGAAGGAAACCCCATATTGAAGACAAACAACAGACCTTCATATTAAACAGAAAAATAATAAAAAGATAATAAAACCACATTGATGGCGTTCTTGGGAAAAACGGACCAACGGCAGGTTCGCCAAATTGAATTACATATGCGACATAAAGGAGTGGATAATATGTGCTCAAAAAAAAAAAGAAATAATTCTAAAGATAAAAATGAGTTTGATTTGTAAAAAAACTGACATTCCCATTCTATTCTTTATGCAAATCTTCCGTTCACTGCCGCGGGTAAGCACATCTTAATAAAAGTCTGTGTCTATCAAAAAATTCAAAGAACTAAGAGTATGACGACGACACCCAAATTCAACCATAATAAAACCTGAAGAATAGGAAGAGATCTCACCAAGTCAAACACCGTTGTGTATTCCACAGTCAAATGACCGGAGAGAGCTTGCGTATAAGCTATGGACTAATTTAAAGGCACTTTCCCGCCAACAGAGGTGAAAGGTTACATAATAGTAACTTTTCTAAGATATATATTTATTTATTTATTTATATTTCTTATATACCGCGCTATTATAATCAGTGCGGTGCACAGTTGAAACAGAACATACTACAATGTAACGGGTCACATTGAGTTTACATTGAACAGGGGTAGTAAACATGGAAGAAACCGGGGGAACTATATACAAATTATGAATACTCTTACGAAAGACATATGAGGATCTTTAACAAAGGCATATGTTCATGGGTCAGGGAGAGAAGGTAGGGGAAAGCTGATTAACCATTCTCTATGGAAGGCTGAGCTATGGGGCGGTCTAGGTAGGAAGGCAAGGTGATGGCTGTGTGCTTTCCAGAATTGGTATCAGGGTAATGTTGTAGGAACAGGTGGTGTTTGAGAGCTTTTCTGAATAACGCTAGGTTCGAGATGGCTCGGATTTCAGCTGGGAGGGTATTCCAGGCCATAGGTGCGAAAATGGAGAAGGCTCTACTGGCTGTTGTCTTTGTACATTTTATCAACATCTTAGGGACTTCAAGTGTATTCATCAATGTAGATCTCCTGATTCTGTTGACTGGTGTGCGTGGGGGGCTGGTTCTTGAGGGCTTTGAATGTCAGGACTAGAGTCTTGTAATGGATTCTAGCCTGCAGCGGTAGCCAGTGTAGGTTCCTCAGGACTGGCGTTATGTGGTCTGACCTTGATAGTCCTACAAGTACCCTCGCAGCTGAGTTCATGGCAAGTCGGAGCGGGCTTAGAGTCGACTGTGGAAGTCCATGTAGGATGATGTTGGCAAAGTCGAGATGTGGGATAACTAAGGCTTGGAAGATTGATCAGTAGTCAGAGAAGTCAAGTAGTGGGCGGAGATGACGTAGTGTTCGGATCTTGTGATATATTGCTTTTGTGGTGTTTTTGACATGTGCTGACATGTCAAGCCACTGGTCAAGAGTAATGCCTGGATAGCGAATTGTAGATTTGGCCTTCAGTTCAGTATTGTTGACTTGTAGTGAGGGAGGTGGCATAAACTTCTGGTTTCTCGTGACGAATAGAACGTCAGTTTTACTGTGGTTAATTCATAGATTTTGAGAGAGGAGCCAGTCTGCTAGCGCTTCAAAGCATCTTAATATTGGTGAAAAGTTAGGTTGATCAATCTTGAAAGGTGTGTAAATGAGGATGTCATCTGCATAGGCAAGGCATTGGACATTGAAAGAGCGGATTAAAGCACAGATGGGCTGCATGTAGATGTTAAACATCAATGCAGATAGGGATGAGCCCTGAGGTACACCTTGCTTCAGTGGAAATGGCTCTGATGTCGTGGAACCTGCTCTGACTTGTTACCATCTGTTGCACAAATAAGATTTACACCAGGCTAGAGCTGAGCCTTGTATCCCTTTTTCTTTGAGGCGAAGTAGAAGTGTCACGTGGTTCACCGAGTCAAAAGCGGCTGCTATGTCCAAGAAGAGGAGGACAAATCCTTGGTGGATGTTGTCAAGTCCTGTGACTAGGTTGTTGAAAAGGGTTGTGAGGATGGTGTCAACACCGTGTGCTTCTCTAAAGCCGTGTTGGGATGGGTCGAGTGGTGCTTCAGTGTCGACGTGGTGTTGCATTTGTCGCTGGACTACCTTCTCAATGATTTTGGCAAGCAGTGGGAAGCTCGAAATTGGTCTGAAGGATTCAAATTTAGATGGATCAAGTCTGCTATTTTTTAACAGAGGGCGGATTGATATGTATTTTAGGCTTTGTGGGAAGGACCCTGTTGAGAGCGATTGGTTCAAGATTCTGCATATGGTTGGACTGAGGTCATGGCGCAACTCTTTAATCCAGCTTGCAGGGCAAGGATCGTTAGGAGCAGTGGTGAGGTTAATAGAGGAAATAATATCTACGATTTTTTCGTTGGATACCTCGGAGAATTTCAGCAGAGAGGTTGGTTGGGAGGACACATGCGGGGTGGAGAGGGATATGATGGTTGCATTCATATTGGTCTGGATCATCTTCGATTGTAGGTAGCTGGAATAGTCCCGCGGCTGGGGCATGGGTGGTTGGGCTAGTGCTGGATCGCCTGTTAAGGACTTTACAATATTGAATAGGTCATGTGGTTTGTTCAATGATCGCTTTAGTAATTCTGAAAGGTACTGTTTTCTTTTTTCCATGTTTTTTTCTCGGTGTATCTGTAGGTGTGTGGAGTATGCACAGAGTGCCTCGGAGGTCCGGGTGTGGCGCCACTGTCTCTTGAGCTTGCGTAGGTGGAGAAGCGATGCTCGCAGATCCTGGGAGTACCATGGTGCGTGTTCGCGTTTTGCTGGGTTCTTGTTGGTGGATGGGAAGCAGGCAGCAGCTCTGAGGGCGTCATCCCAGTTGGATACCAATTCATCTGGGTCAAGGGATTCATTGGCAAGGAGAGGTAGGATCTTCTTGAGAGCCTTCTCCTTAACGAGGGGCCGAAAGCGTGTTGTTATTATTCTAGGAGGGGCACATGCTTTATTGTTGAAATTGCTGAGGTAGTTGGTGGGTATGTGGAATAGGAGTAGATTATGGTCAGATCAGGGTACTGGTGTTATGGAGAGCAGCAGGCTCTGGGTTGAGTTGACACCAGTCTGAGGGGCGAAGATCAGGTCCAGTTTACCTCCCTTGCTATGAGTGGGGGAGTCGATGAGTTGCATATAGCCCAGCTCGTTCACTGCGTCAAGGAAGGCTGATGAATGCGTATCTTGTAGGGAAGGCAGGTTGAAACCTCCCATCAGCCAATTTAGGGAGCGTGGGTTATTGGAGTTATAGGCTAGGTCGATTATTGACGGTAGGTCATCTGGTGATGATGTTGGTGCTCGGTACAGTAGGTTAATTTAACAGTGTTCATTCGATATGGAGATTATGTCCAGATAGGTTGAGCTAGTGATGTTGCTTAGTATAAATTGGAGTTCAGATCTGGCAAGGATGAGTGTGCCGCCTCCCCTCTGGTGGGTCCTATGGCAGGCATAGATCGAGTATCCAGGTGGTGACATCTGGTTGATTAGAACATTATCACAATCACATAACCATGTCTCAGTTATCATTAGGATATCGAGGTCATGGAGGGTTATCAAGTCATTGGCTACAGGCCATTTAGAGCGTATTGATCTAGCATTTATAAGTGCGCATTTGAGTAAGCGTTGGTAGTTGTATTTCTCAGTTTGGTTCCTCTTAATGCTCTGCAGAGGGATGTGTAGAAGGTGTGGGTGGAGTGTATTAGCTTTTGTTGAGGTGTGATGGGGGTTTTCAGACCATCTTCTACCATTGTTGTGGAGGATCGGGATGTGACTGATGTCAGGGTTAAATGCATGTGATAGGTTGGGGGCAATGTTCCCTCTAATTTTCTGTAGGCTGTGTGCGCATAAAATATCAGCTGTGTGCAGCTTTTGAAGGAAGGTTAAATTTTTGTGCGCCACATAACGACACTCGGAGTTATATACTTTAAAATTTGACTACACATCAGAATACAGTATGTGCACCACATTGATTTTAATCAAATTAAATGAAAATAGACGATTACTAAATGAAGTGGGAAATTTCTAGTAATTACAATCATAACTTTTAAATTTTAAGACGTCTGTGTTGTTTTCTATCAGAATCAGAGCTGTAATTTTTGTGCGCTCTGTTGTAAAGTATGTGCGCTCGCTCGGCGAGGTGTGTGCGCGCGCACACGCGCACAGCTTAGAGGGAACAGTGGTTGGGGGCCAGGAGGTAAGGATGATGAGGGTTAAGGACAGGATTGGATACATTTTGGGGTGTTCTATGTGAGACAAACTACTCTAGGCACAGGGCTGATAAGTTTAAGTACAGGATTAAAGAGAAACAACACAGTAATGTAGATTTTGTCAAAGGTTGTAAGGAATATAACAATGTATCAGCAATGTATATGAAATGTATCAGCACTGTGACAATTTAAGGTGGGTCTGAGCCAAGGGTTGCAGGGATTAGTAAACAGTGTTTAAACAACGTGACAGATGGGTAAGAGGCGTATCTACGAATTAATGCAAAGGCAATTTAGCTCACAGGGGCTCAAGGTAGCAAATTAGCGTTCAGTTCATAGAGTATCGGATGAAGTGTCCTCTTTAAATGGGGGGTTTACCTCATGGTCAGGGACGTTTTCCTTTTGTTCAGTAGAGATGTATCAGCAGAAGAGCCGGTGGAGAGTTCTTCCGGGGATGTTGTGATGAGTGGGCTAGGCTTGCTGGGTAGGTTATGCTCAGGATTCAAGGAGGGCCGCCGCCTAAGGGCCATGCCAAAGGGCCCTCTGGCGAGGCCCTCAGGCATAGGCCCGCAAGGCACGGGCGCACCTACCGGCGCTCCTTTTCAAATGCTCCGGGCTTCCCCGATTGGGCAGCGGGAGCAGGCTGAGGCATCGGGGGCGGCCCTGGATGTGTTGGTGGGCCTTCTCCCTCCTGGGAGAGCTGCTGGGCTGGAAAAGGCCTTCGTTGGGGCTGGCACTCCTTTTTAAACGCTCCGGGCTGCCCCGATTGGGCAGCGGGAGCAGGCTGAGGCGTCGGAGGCAGCCCTGGATGTGTTGGTGGGCCTTCTCCCTCCTGGGAGAGCTGCTGGGCTGGAAAAGGCCTTCGTTGGGGCCGGCACTCCTTTTTAAATGCTCCAGGCTGCCCCGATTGGGCACAGGAGCAGGCTGAGGCGTCGGGGGCGGCCCTGGATGTGTTGGTGGGCCTTCTCCCTCCTGGGAGATCTGCTGGGCCGGAAAGGCCTTCGTTGGGGCCGGCGCTCCTTTTTAAATGCTCCGGGCTGCCTCGATTGGGCAGCGGGAGCAGGCTGAGGCGTCAGGGGTGGCCCTGGATGTGTTGGTGGGCCTTCTCCCTCCTGGGAGAGCTGCTGGGCCGGAAAAAAGCCAAACCAGTTGTATTTAATAAAATATATAGCCAAACCAGTTAATTTTAATAAAGGGTGTCAAAGGACAAAAGAGAATTGAATAAATAAGAACATTACGATTAAATGAAATGTGTACCGTGACAGCCACAATGGGAGGAATCCTCTTGTACAGTAAGATATTGCGAAACAACAACAACAAAAAAATATATACTGCCAATGCCATGGCATATTCAAATGAGTGATGCAAAAAAAGATGATGCAAAAAAGGGGGGAGGGGAGGGGGAGAAGAGGGGAGGGGAAAGAAGAGGAGAGAGGGGAAGAAGGGGGAGGGAGGGGGAAGGGGAAGAGGAGGGAAGGGAAGAAGGGGAGAGGGGGAAGGAGGGGAAGGGAAGGAGGGGTAGGAGAAGGGGGAGGGGAGAGAGGGGGAGGGAAGTTGAGGGGGAAGGGGAGGAGGAAGGGAAGAAAGGAGGAGGGGGAGAGAGAGGGGCAGGGGGAGAGGGAGAGAGGCGGGAAAGGAGGGAGAGGGAGAGAGGGGGAGAGAGGAGGGGGGAGGGGGAAGAGGAGGAGGGAGGGGAAGAAGGGAGGGGGAAGAGGAGGAGGAATGTTTTTAATGTCCTTTTTGCCTTATTTTTAATATTTATAATTTTATTTCTTGCCTCTTGTTCACTACGTTGATGGTCTGTAATCTGCACATCTGAAATCCCCTCAAACAACCCCTTTTGGAGTGGCCCATCATTCTAACAGGATCTTCAGGAGATCTTCCTTCATTCATCTTCTTTTTTATTGTTCAAGCCGGATGTTTAGATTGCTAGATACATATGTATCATTTTATTGAAGTTAAAGGACAGTCCCCCAGAGTTTGAATGGACTGTACACACATTCAGTGTTTAATGGATACTGCCAGCTTCCCACTGGATCACATTACTGAGTGAAGTCACTTTCACTTCATTACATCTGGTTTTAAATGAGCACAACGGCATCATTAGCATTTTCTGTGTTTTGAATGCTGCTTGGACTGTTCATATCAGGTTTGTGAGATTGATTTTCTTACAATCTTACCTCTAGTGAGTACACATGCATGCTAGGGGTCCAACTGGTATCTCATGACTTGGTTCAGGCTGAGATCTTTATGTTTTCTTTGAGGTTGTGCCATTAATTTGGACAGTTTTCTGTACTACTGGAGGTTCCTTTTTGTATTTCTAATTTTGGCTAGGCACTGTGGGCTCTGTGTGTTTTGTACTTTACAATTTGTGTTTCTGACTGTTCTTTTCTGTTTTACTCCTAGATTAAACCATTGGGACAACCCTCCCCCCCCCTTTTTTTTAAATGTTCCCCTTCTTTTTTGATTTATTACATTAAAATGTGAGAACAGTTTCTGATGGCGTTTTTTATTTTGTTTTGCACTCCTCTCCGCCTCCCCTCCCTTGATCTGGGCCAATTCCCCTTTTTTCTGCATATTATAAATTTTAATTCAAATTTAACTTTTAAAATCTTGATGTAAGTTATGTATTTAACCCTGGGAGTACCGATGGGATCAAAAGTGACCCCATTGCAAGTTTCACAACGCGTATCTCAGAAACTAGTTGTTCAAGAATGCAATCTTTTTATGACTTTTCACATGTCAATATTCTCTTTATATTGCGCCATGAGAGGAATAATTTTCATCCGCTAGGTGACGCTAGTGATGAATTGCAGCACAGAGTACCAGTGGGGTCATTTTTGACCCCAGTTGCTTACTGAATTGAATTTTTGATCTGACAAAGGTATTTATCATTAATTATGTATCATTTATTTTTTTGTACTCTTATTTTATGAAAATTACACATTTTCTGTAATTGATATCATATGTTCTCTCATTATTTCCGATGAAATCTAAAGGCTTTCAGCTCATTCATCACGATTATTGTACACCTATAGTAAAACTGCTTTGCGTTTTATTCAACTTTATCTTTGTTTATTTATTTTAGGTTATTGTTTATGATGTCAAAATGAAAGTATTCAGCTGCCCAAGTAAGAGAAATATTGCAACGAGATGCTGACAGTGACGACTCTGAGTCGTCTGATGATGCAGCATATTCAGCAAGCGAAGAAGCATATCAGCCAAGTTCGGGCGATAAATCTGATGATGACAGTCATGATTCAGATGGCGACAGCAGTTGGTCGCCAAGTGAATGTGAGACTGATGTTGAGCCGGTAACATCGTCTGCAGCAAACAGTCAAGTTACAGGTCGAGGCTGCGCTGGACGGGGAAGAAGGCAGGAGTCCTTGGTGTCAGTATCATTTGTGAGGAATCTTAGTTGTGGTCGTAGAGGAGCTAAGAGGTCATCAACTATAAGCACAAATGTTGCCATTGAAGCCTATGTATCTAAGGATGCCACATCATAGAACAGGAAACCTATAAAGCAAGCTGCTGGAAGATACGCAAGAGCTAATGTCATGCCCGTACAACAAGGTCCTACAAGGTATGCTGTACGAAATGTTGATGGCCCTCTCGCAGCATTCCACTTGTTCATGAGGAAGAACTTATTGAATGAAATCATGATGTGGACGAGCAAACAAGAAAGACACATTTATGACGACACCTGGAAAGATTTGACAGACGGAGAATTTCAACGTTTTCTTGGACTTCTGATCCTCTCAGGCTTGTACAAGTCACAAAATGAATCCATAGTTCAGTTGTAGAACCTTGAAGATGGTCGTTCTGTTTTCAGCAAAAATATGGCCCGTAACCATTTTCAGCAAATTTCTTGTGCTCTCAGATTTGATGATGCAACCAACAGATGTGAACAATGAGATGTGGATAAGCTTGCTCCAATCAGACACGTTTTTGATACCTGGGAAACAACTCTAAGTGACGCCTTTGTTCCTGGTGAAAATGTTACCGTGGATGAGCAACTGCTTACATTTCGTGGCCGTGTTCCGTTCAGACAATATATTCCCAGCAAACCTGGGAAATATGGCATAAAGCTATGGATATTGTGTGACAGTGCAATGTCATATGTTCTGTGTCTTCAAGTATATACAGGAAGGGAACTCGGACAAAACAGGGAACAGAATCATGGTGAAAGGGTTGTGCTGCAACTCACTGAAGGATTGACGCGATCTGGCAGAAATGCTACAGTTGACAATTTCTTCTGTAGTTTATCTCTGTCAAGGAAATTGCTAGAAAAACAAATGACACTTTTGGGGACAATTCGAAAGAACAGAAAAGAATTACTTCCAGAATTTGTAACAGCAAAGGGCCGAGAGGTATTCACTTCACTGTTTGCCTTTTGCGATGACGCCACTCTGGTTTCCTATTGCCCGAAGAAAGGAAAAGTGGTTGTTCTTCTGAGCAGTTTGCATGATCAAGAAGTAGATAACACACGTCCAGACAAAAAAACACGATCTTGGACTATAATTCTAGTAAAGGTGGAGTAGATACGGCAGATCAAATGTTGCGCACGTATACCACAAAACGAATGACAAGACGCTGGCCAGTGACAATCTTCTACAACATGTTGGACATCAGTGCTTTGAACGCCTTCATTGTTTGGATGTCACTAAATCCAGAATGGCAGTCCAAGTCAAAGCACAGACGTCGTCTATTCCTCTTGGAATTAGGAAAGCAGCTGCTTCAGAGTAATTGCAGCGAGACTTCTTCCAGCATTGAAGAAGCCACTGATGCTGTTTGCAATGTCGGGATCCCAAAGAAAAGGGCAAGGTGTCACCACTGTTCCAGAGAAAAAGACAAGAAAAGCAACATAGTTTGCACCTCCTGCAAGCGCAATGTTTGCAAAGAACATTCAGAAATTGTCTGTGTCTCATGCAAATGACTGTAGTACTTTACTGTGTTCATCAAGTGCATGCAAAAACTGTTTTCATGGCAACTCTTCTTCATATGTAATTTTATGAAAAAGCATTAAATTTCAAAACATTTAACCTTCATATAATAAATAATTAATTTGGAATAATATTTTGTCTGTTTAGTTTAAATTTTTCATGGTTAACAATTAAAATTCATCGTGGGGTCATTTATGAACCCAACGGTATTCAGTGTGTGCAAAAAATCTCGGTAATTCCAGGGTTAATCATATTGCCAGCACACCCCTTTTTATCTATCTGTTCTTGAGCTATTCTTTTTCACCCTTGTATTTGATCTCCTGCGTGATTCTACATTGTGATTGGCAGGCTCCCTCCCGATGCTCCTTTAGTTGTACAATTCCTTCTGTTTTTTCAAGTTTATTAGTGCATGTTCTCTATTGACTACATAGTTCATATGCACTTCGGCACCTTCAGCAAGCATTTATTGGTTGCTAACTACTATGCATTTAGGGCCCAATATTTATTTAGGCGGGATATGCACCACGTTGGTGCACAGTCCTGCCCGCTGACTCCTAACCCTGGATGTTCAATGCCATGGCTATGGTACTGAATATCTGGTGTCGCTGCAGAGGCTCCAGAGCCACCGAGGCTAACCAGATAGTGATATTGCACTGCTACCCAGTTAGCATCCTCGGCTAAAACTAGGTGAGCCAAAAGCTCGTCTAGTTTTAGTCATGGATCATTAACCAGTTAGCGGTGCAATATCGCCACTACCCAGTTATCGGTCCTCCCTGTCTCTGCTCCACCCCAGAATGCCCCCGACATGACCCGATGCTAACCGGATAGTATTGGGGCACGTAGGGGACATAGACAGGAATATTCAATGGCACTAACCGTGTAGTTGTCATTGAATATTCCTGTTTAAGGCATTTACTGGGCTGTAAACCATGTAAATGCCTTTTGAATATCAGACCCTTATTCTACTACTACTACTTAGCATTTATAAAGCGCTACCAGACGCACGCAGTGCTGTACAAAGTAAGAACACACAAGAGACAGTCGCTGCTCAAAGAGCTTACAATCTAAAAAGACAAAAAAGACAAAACAAGAAAAGAAGAAGAAAAAGATAAGAACAAGGACAAAGAGACGAGAGGAGTAGAGGCAGGACAGAGGAAAGAGGTAAGAACAAGTGAAAGTAGGAAGTAGGAAAGGTGAAATAAAAGAAAGGAAGGAGAACAGCAAAATCAAGAGCCAAAGGCAGAGGCGAAAAGATGAGCTTTTAACTTAATTAATTAATTTATTTAACGTATATTTGCATCCCGCTGCTTCCAGTGATCAGCAGCGGTTGCTATACATGGGGGAGTGGCTGTACCGGCCGGTAATTTGAGTATATACATTTCGATTAGGGAGGGGAGATAGTGCACAGCAAGCATGGAGTTACAGGATTTACAGTTGATTGAATATCGCAGCTACATACAGGGTACTTGAAAACATATTTACAAGTTATACAAAATGATCCTTATATACATATTTACATTACGGCTGGATGCATTTCATGATGTTAAGTTGAAATGTGATTGGAAGAGGTGCGTCTTAAGTTGTTTTCGAAAGTCCTTCAGATCGCAGACTTCACGTAGATCGCTTGGCAGCCGGTTCCAGAGTGCCGGAGCTATAAATGAGAAAGCTCTGTTGCTGGTGCATGCATTAACCTTTGTGAAGCACTTCGGGATACAGAGGGTATTTAGGTTGGGCGTTCGTCTGCTTCTGTTGTTGGGCAGATTGGATATTAAGCTGTTGAGGTGAGAGGGCACTATGTCATGGATGAGTTTGAAAGTCGTGACTATGATTTTGTATTGAATGCGGGCAGTGATTGGGAGCCAGTGAAGCTCAATTAGCGCGGGCGTAATATGGTCAGAGAGTCCTTTTTGCAAAATGATTCGGGCCGCTACATTTTGTGCCATCTGTAGAATATTTATAGTTTTTCTTGGTAGGCCTTGCAGTATGGCATTGCAATAGTCCAAGTGCGGGATGATGAGGGCTTAAGCGACAGATCTAAAGTCAGTATGATCAAGGATGCTGCGTAGGGGCTTCTTTGTCCCTCTTCAAACTTAAGTTTGAAGAGGGATAAAGAAGATGCCTGACGTATAGACAAAGGAAGTTTATTCCAAGTGTAAGTTGCAGCAAGGTGAAAAGAGCGGAATCTGGAGTTGGCAATAGAGGAGAAGGGCTTAGCAAGAAGCAACTGGCTAGAACGGAGTTCACGAGGGGGGAAGTAGGGAGAAATGAGAGAAGAAAGGTACTGAGGAGCCATACAGTGAATGCACTTATAGGTCAAAAGGAGAAGTTTGAAGTGAATACGGAAACGGATAGGGAGCCAGTGAAGAGATCTAAGGAGAGGAGTGATGTGGGCAAAACGAGGCTGACGAAAAATCAAACGTGCAGCGGAGTGCTGAATAGACTGAAGGGGGAAGAGATGAATCTGAGGGAGACCAGCAAGGAGCAGGTTACAATAATCAAGACAGGATGTGATTAGGGAATGGATGAGGGTTTTAGTAGTGAGCTCAGAAAGAAAGGGGCGGATTTTGCCAATGTTGAAGAGAAAGAAACGACAGGTCTTAGCGATGAGTTGGATATGAGAGGAGAAAGAGAGCGAAGAGTCAAAAATAACACCCAGATTGCGAGCGGAAGAAACAGGTTGGAGAACAGAGCCATCCACAGAGACTGAAAAAGAAGAAGGAGAAAGGGAAATTTTAGGAAAAACAACAGAAGTTCAGTCTTGGCCATGTTCAATTTCAAGCGACGATGGAACATCCAAGCAGCGATGGCAGAGAGACAGCTAGAGATCCGGGACTGGAAAGCAGAAGAAAGATCAGGAGTAGAGAGATAGATCTGGGAGTCATCAGCATAGAGATGGTACTGAAAACCATGAGAGGAAATGAGCGCACCAAGGGATTGGGTATAGAGAGAAAAAAGGAGGGGACCCAAGACAGAACCTTGGGGGACACCAACTGAGAGTGGGGTAACAGAGGAGGAGGAGCCACCAGAACATACACTAAAGGAGTAATGGGAGAGATAGGAAGAGAACCAAGAAAGAACAGAGTCCCTAAAGCCAAGCGAGGACAAAGTGTCAAGGAGAAGATCATGGTCAACAGTGTCAAAAGCAGCAGAAAGGTCAAGGAGGATAAGGACAGAGTAAAGGCCCTTAGATTTAGCCAGGAACAAGTCACCGGAGACTTTGACAAGAGCAGTTTCAGTAGAGTGCAAGGGACGAAAACCGGATTGTAAGGGATCAAGGAGAGCATGGGAAAAGAGGAAATCGAGGCAACAGCGGTAAACCGCACGTTCGAGCAATTTAGAAATGAAAGGAAGGAGAGAAATGGGGCGATAATTAGAAGGACAAGAGGGATCAAGTGAGGGTTTATAAGGAGAGGCGTGACCACAGCATGTTTAAAGTCAGCTGGGACAGTAGCAGTGGAGAGCGAGAGGTTGAGGATATGAGAAATAGAGGGGACAATGGTAGAGGAGATAGAGGAGAGGATATGGGAGGAGATAGGATCAGAAGAGCAGGTGGTGAGCTTGAAGGAGAAATCGTAGGAAAGGAAGAGAGGGAAGGATGAGAAGGGGGGGGGGGGAGATTGAGAGCAAGAAGTGGAAATAGGGGATTTAGAGGGAAATTGTAGAGTGATCTTATGGATTTTATCATGGAAGTAATCAGCCAGAGTTTGGGCAGAAAGGGAAGGAGGGATCAGAGGCATAGGCACTTTGAGGAGAGAAATGAGAGTAGTGAAGAGACGTCGAGGATCACAGGCATGAGAATTAGTCAGGTGAACAAAGTAATCTTGTTTGGCAAGAGCTAAAGCTGATTTGAAGGAGAAGCACATGAATTTGAAATGAAGGAAATGTTCAGGGGAGCGGGATTTGAGCCAGGCACGCTCAGCAGAGCGGGCACAGGAGCGAAGATAGCGAATTGTGGGAGAGAGCCAGGGCTGAGGTAAGGAACGCCTCACAGGACGAGGGGTGAGAGGAGCGAGAACATCGAGAGCTGAGAAGAACGCGGCATTATAGGACATCACAGCCATATCAACAGACTTAGACGGCAAAACAGAAGAGAGAGAAGGAGAAATGGTAGAGGAGAGAGCCAAGGGATCAATGGCAAGAAGGTTCCTAAAAAGAGTGGAGGAAACAGGATGAGGCAGAGGCGGTGGGATGTGAAGATTAAAGGAGAGAAGGTGATGATCAGATAAAGGAAGAACAGTATTACTGAAGTTAGAGGGAGAGGAGCAAGAAAAGAAGAAAAGAAAACCAGATCCAGACAATGGCCACGAAGGTGAGTGGGGGCAAAGGAACAAAGTTGAAGGCCAAATTAAGAGGTAAGAGAGAGGAGCTTCAAAGTAAAATGATCAGAGGGGTTATCAACATGGATGTTAAAATCACCCAGAAAAAGAGTAGGGGAGGTAGGAATAAGAAAGAGGGAAAGCTATGAGTCAAAGTCGGAGAAAAAAAGAAGAAATAGCCTTGTCAGGAGGACGATAGACAACAGCAACCCGGAGAGGAAGTGGGGCAAAGAGGCAAATAGAATGGACCTCAAAAGAGAGGAAGGAATGAGACTGAGGCAAGGGAAGAGGTTGGAAATGACAGGAGGGGGAGAGAAGGCGGCCAACCCCACCACCACGGCCAGTAGGACGAGGAGAATGGGAGAACTGGAGACCGCCATAGCAGAGGGCAGCAACAGAAGAGGTATCGTCAGGGAGGAGCCAGGTCTCGGTTAAAGCAAGAAGATGAAAAGCGTTAGAAAGGAAAAGATCATGTGCAAAAGAGAGTTTATTAGAGACAGAATGTGCGTTCCAAAGGGCACAAGAGAAAGGGAGAGAGGAAAGGGAAAGAAGGGGGATATGAATAAATTAGATAAGTTGCGAGAGGAACTCACGACAGAATGAGGTAAATGTCTAGGAGGGGAAGGAATAGGGGTGAAATCGCCAGAAGAAGGAGGTGGAGGAGAGGGAGAAGGAGATGCTAGAGGGATATGGATGAGATTAGCCAGATTGTGCATCACAAAGAAAGGCAGAAGTCAAGGGAGCAGCAAAGGGGAAGGAGGAAGATAAACCTTAAGTGGAACCAAGGTAAGGACAAGAAAGGAGGAGAAAAGTAAGCAATGGGGGAAAGAGAAAAGAGTAAGTAATAAAAATGTAAGAGGAATCAAAGGATACAATAGGATATATAGTAAGTACAACAGACAATGAAAAACCAAACAATCAGGAGGTTAAGGGAGCAGACAGTCAATGATGCAGCGGAGGATCCCAGGAGACGATGACAATAGCAGAGGGAACAGACATCGACACAGCAGGAGAAGGCCAAAGGTGCAGGAAGCCACACATCCAGAGTAGAAAGGCCGCCTGCGGACCCCGCCCAAAGGCCCTCTGGCGAGGCCCTCAGGTGCGGGCCCGCCAGACGCGGGCGTACCTTGGAGCGCTGTCAAGTTTAAAGCTGGAGCTGCGGTTTCCTCATGGCCTGATTGGCCTTGGCGGTGGGGAGCAGGGAGGAGCTCACCTGCCTGCTCCCTTCCTGACGCCGATCGGGCTGGTGTGATCAGATCACTCACGCCTTGGAGCACTGTCAAGTTTAAAGCTGGAGCGTTGGTTTCCTCACGGCCTGATTGGCCTTGGCGGTGGGGAGCAGGGAGGAGCTCACCTGCCTGCTCCCTTCCTGACACCGATCGGGCTGGTGTGATCAGATCACTCGCGCCTTGGAGCGCTGTCAAGTTTAAAGCTGCAGCGGTGGTTTCCTCATGGCCTGATTGGCCTTGGCGGTGGGGAACAGGGAGGAGCTCACCTGCCTGCTCCCTTCCCAATGCCAATTGGGCCGGTGTGCTCAGATCACTCGCGCCTTGGAGAGCAGTCAAGTTTAAAGCTGGAGCGGCGGTTTCCTCACGGCCTGATTAGCCTTGGCGGTGGGGAACAGGGAGGAGCTCACCTGCCTGCTCCCTTCCCGACGCCGATCTAGTGCTTTGCTTTAGATGTAATTCCTGGCGAGAGTGCTAAGATACAGTATCCTTCTCTGTAGGTGAGTTTATATGTACGACACTTCTTCTATATAGCTTGTCCTATTTATACTCTTGTTCTGCATTCTCAGTCTTACTAGTTAATTATTCACTTTTTATCTGTATTCAGTTTTTAATATTAATTGGGTCTAATATTAATGTTTTTCTTCTAGGTTTTGGATTGATTTTTGATTGCATGTATGTGCCATTTTAGAGTATTGTTTATAGACAATCCTTATGTTACATGTTGTATATCCATAAATCACCCTTTCCTAGTTTTATGTCTTCCCTTTCATATTTTATTAATTTTTTCTGTATTTATGATTTTATCATTTTATTTTATTGTTTTTATTTTGTTTTATGAGGTCTCAAGCCCCTGAAGAAAGCAACTGCCGAAACATGTGTAGGGTTCTGATCACTCAGGATACTCTATAAAGCATTTTGCCCCTTTCATGGTGTGCTGTGAGTCCTGCTTTCTTTGCTGCTTGGATACTGCAGATGGTGTGTTCTTGTTTCCAGTCTGAGACTCTGATACATTCTGAAAGCCTTTGGACTGTGTAAGGTAGAAGGACAAGTCGCAGTTCACAATACATAAAATTTAAAGCATATTTGTTAATTACAACCATGGTACTATCTGGAAGCTTGACTTTTTCTCTGTAGGGGCAGTGAGGTAATTTGCACTACCATTGTCTGTTAGCGGGAACGTGCATTAATGTGCTGGTAATCCTGTGTACTAAAGGTTAATGACATGCAAATAATGCAGATGATAAAGCACGCATGTACAGTGCTTATGGCCATTACTGCAAAAACTTAAATACACCTTCTCACGGTATGGTTAAGCTTTTTGAGTCAATGAGTTTATGCAGCAATTAGCATACGAGGTGGGGGGGGGGGCTGATAAGTCTATGGCCTAGTAATGAAACAGAAAGCTACGGGTACATTTCAGTTCTGGAGGTCCAAATGATTTCTCTGCAGTTTCATTTTAACAAAACTGCAGAGATATCATTTTGTTATAAGGCCAAAGACTTATCAGTCCCCCTCATACAAATATTTTGCTGCATTAAAAGTTAATGAACTGTTTTGCATAGCTTATTTTATTTTGGTTTTCATCATTCTCTCACTAACACAGTTTTGTATTAAAACTCTCGCATGATAATGTACATGCATTAAGAGGATATTTTTATAAGGACCAAAGCATGTAGCAAAGCATTTTATGCACTCAAATAGGTGCTTATAAAACTGCCCTGGTATCTGTACACATGAAAGTAGGCGCCAGGAAAACCTAGTTCCTACTTATATGCAATATGCAGATAGGTGCTCCCGCAGACGAAGAATGCAAAAAGTAGGAGTGGGATTGACACTTATGTGCTTATTCTATAAGATACATGCACCGATTCTTACTGACACATACATGCACAGAGTTACTTCTGTGTGGGAGAATTTGGCCAGGCAATTTTACAAAGTCACATAGGTGCATATGTTGCCTTTATAAAACAGGTACAACATATGCCTATTTGCCTTTCCTGCCTAGGCACTTTGCTATTAAATTACCTCCTAAGACTGCTGCAAAGGCATATATACGAGACCGTGAGCATTAACAGAGCTTTTTTGTATCTGGCAGCTTCCTCCTTATATTTGCAGCTTATTTGGAACCAGGGCTGGGATTTGGCACCATGTGCTTTCTTTTCCTATCACCTAGGGATTTTTCCCCTATTTTATATTCCCCACAACATCCTTCTAGAAAACTGCTATCATGGGTTCTGAATCCGGCCATAAGATGTCATCCTTAAGTACTGACCATGGCTCCTTCTCCCCTCTTTGGGTTCCCCAACACCAGCTGATCCACGAGCAAAATCCTTGACTGGAGGATTGAACCAGTGACCTTCTGTATGCATAGCTGGTCCCTCAATGGCGCTTTTAATGTGTGTCAATGCTTTCAAAAGTACTAGCTCACTTTTGTACACGGGCCTCTAAAGCTATTGAAAATGTTGCTGTTGGAAGGATATTTTGTGATGGTTTTGCACTGTAGCTCTTGAGTGGTTATGAATAGACAATGCTTGGTAACCGCTGCAATAAAATAAAGACACATTGGGAGCAGTGATTTTAAACCTTGTGGCATATGTAGCTGTTATCAGCAAACTGTACATGACTGTTTGATATGTTTCACACATTAGCAAGCACATTTTGGGGGTGAATCTTTCCAACAGCCTGCTCTGAGAGCTCATTAACATTAAAATTCAATGCAGTAAATGTACTGTAATTAACAGAACTGCTGACTACACAGTATGAGCGAATATTTTGAAAGTCAGCGAAGGGAATAATAGCTTAAAGGTTTAACTTTTCATTTCACTGGAGAATGTAAGAAGACGATATGCACCAGAAGATACATAAATACATACTGCAGCTGATGCATTAAAGGTGATATGCAAACATTTAATTAAAATTAATTGTGAATGTTTCAAAATATTTCACAGCAGCTATTAGGCAGATGTGAATTCATAGGCTTCACATTTCCATAACAAGAGTAGCAGTCTGATCTGGTGCTGGCCAAAGTAGTTGTGTTGCTGTGCTTGCCTTCAGTAATATAATCACTAGTGTGTTAGAATACATTGTGAAAGCATCTCTTACAAGTGTAAATATTTCCCTACACTTACTTATCGCCTACAATTCCCAAGTTGATAGTTGGGTATCCATGTTCCTGAATTGTTGCTAGAAGAGTTGAACGGTTGCTATCTCGGATCTTCCCTGGCAGGAGGTCATCTTCGGGATTCAGGAGCTATATGCCAGAAACATAACACATTAATCTCATCATATACCAAGCCAGGTCCTGCTGAGTTGAGACTTCTTGCTCTCATAGTCTGACTCAGTCCCTCGGGCTGACCGATGCAAGTAATCAGCTCAAGTGTTTCTGCTTAGTCTGATTTGTGAATCCAACAGAACGAAAGGCATCAGGACAATATTGTTGAGAAGTAAAAAAACCCATGAGGTTCCCTTCACATCTCCCCCAAAAAAGGACATCAATTAAATTTCTTAAGTTGATCCTGTGTTAGTGATGGTTATTTTTATGGTGTCTTATTCCAAAAAAGATATCAACAGCTAACGATAATAATAACCAATCCCAAAAAAAACGTTGTAAAAAAACAATAAAGGGCAGATTTTATAAGAGGTGGGCCGAAGGTTATGACCTATTTATGCATGCAAATCCCTATTTTGAAGAACTTACGTGCATGAATGAGCACTTCCATATGTGCATCGGCCAGTTGTTATTCTATACATGCATGCAGAAGTGTCGCTTGTGTGTAATTTCTGATGGGACATGCATGGGGGCAGTGCTAGGGTGGAATGCAGGTGCAGTCTTGTCTCATGCGCTGTTATACTCTAGAATACCATGATTTATGTAAGTCAGCGTGCCAATCTAGGAACCCCAAGTTATGCCTGCATAAGTGGCCGTGCCTAGGTTTCAGCGCATCTATCCACTAATATTTTATAAAATAAAGTGCACACGTACTTTACTTTATAAAATAGGGATTGCATATGTGCGCAAAAACGATGTAGCCTGTGTGGTCCCTTATGAAATTACGCTCTATGGAGGTCATTCCAGAACATAAATATGCTGGTTAGACATGTGGGACATCTCAACGTGGGCAGGAGGGGGGGAGGGGGGCATGGCAAACCATGGAGATGTAGAAAACGTATTCAGGAAAGGCCCGTATACTCGTACATCCTGAGTGTTGCCTGCAGATGCCTATGTTATACCAGCGGCAACGTGGAATATGGCCAGGACTTAGAAAAATTTCTGCTTTGATTGTTAATACGTCCCATAGAGATGAATAGATGTGACACATCTGTATTGAACTAGTATGTCTGCTGTCTAGGAGGGCACAAAATGCAGTTGTAAAGAATAGAATGCACAGGTGAGGGATGTTTGTAAGGTTAAGGAACAATAAAAAACACCCCCACGGAAATATAAAGCACTGCTATGCTGACATTTGCTGTTTGTGCTAAAGGGGCTATTCTTAGCTTTCCTAACAATTCCAGTGTTTGGAAAAATGGGAATGTAGATGTAAGGATGGTATGTGAGGTAGAATGGAGCAGAATCGTGTTTGGCTGAGAAATGCAGATCAGATATGATGTCCTGAGACGCCATGCCATTATGTCTTCACAGCAGTTGTTTATAGGTGCAGGGCATGGTTTTGGCAGAGGTATTTTATTTATGATTGTAAGTGCGAGTGTGTGTGTGTGTGTGTGTGTGTGGTTTGAATGTTGAATGGGAGGATCTGAAGGGACATGAATGCCTGGCCAGTACCTGCACTGTCCTGGCCAGGCATTCATGGCCAGCATCACCAGGTGCCAGTGTGATCAGGCAGAATAAATCAGAATAGGTTCTCTATAGCGAAATGTCAAAACATATCCCTGTCACTAATAAGGAACCCTCAGAATGAGAGCATTCAACAGTGCAAATAGCACTAAGACATGTCCAGAAGCACCATCATTGGTCTCTAAAATGTGCACATTTGTAGAGAGCAATGATGGTGCCTTTCTGAGGGTCCCTTTGACGTTTTGCTATTGAGAACCTTTTCTAATTTCTTCTTGTCCATACTTAGCATTGTACAGACTGTTTTCAGAGATGACCTATTTATTTATTTAGCAGTATTTATATACTGCCTTTCACTGGGTCAAAGCGGTTTACATAGGACAATGTTTTTTAAATACATAGAATAAAACAACTTATGTATAATAAGCAGGTAACGTTTATACAAGAAGACTGAATGTAGGTTTGGTTGGTTATTTACATTGGTGGATTATATAGAGGGTGTACGCAAGAGAGATTGTAACAAAGTAACATAGTATATGACGGCAGATAAAGACCAGTATGGTCGATCTAGTCTGCCCAGCAAGGCGGCAAGAGTAGCTGCACCTGCCACTCCGTGCAGGATACCCCTTCCCATGCCTTTGTTTAGGGGTGTACCCACCGCTCTCTGTAGGGCACCCCTATTTGTTGAGATTATAAGAAATAGTTAAATTTATTTTGATTTTATTCTGTTGCTATAAAGGGATCCACTGTGTCTGACCCATGACATTTTGAATTCTGTCACTGTATTTGCCCCCACCACTTCCATCGGGAGGGCATTCCAAGCATCCACCACCCTTTCAGTGAAAAAGTATTTCCTGACATTGCCTTTCAATTTACCCCCTTGCAGCTTCATGTTATCCCTCTAGTTTTACAGCTTCCCCGTCTTTGGAAGAGGTTTGTTTGCTCATTAATACTCTTTAAGTATTTAAAGATCTGAATCATATCTCCCCTGTCCCTCCTCTCCTCCAGAGTGTACATATTTAGGTCTTCAAGTCTCTTCTCATAGGTCTTCTGACACAGGCTCCAAATCATTTTGGTCGCCTTCCTCTGATCCATTGCCAGTCTTTTTATATCCTTTGTGTAGGAGCTTATTCTATTTGTTTGGGGTTTGTGGGTTTTGTGTATGTTTGAGGGGGGTGGTTGTGCGAGGGGCCAAAGTTCTCAATGAACAGGTGGGTTTTCAGGTGCTTCTGGAAGTTATGGAGGTCTGGTATGTTTCAGATTGGGTCTGGCAGGGTGTTCCAGAAAGATGGTGCATATAGTTCAAAGGACCGTGCACATGCTTGCTGGTTGGTTTTTGCCATTGCGTGTGGGATGATAAGTGTGTTCTTTGCTGATTGTCTTCTTGGTCTGTTTTGTTGTGGATTTGGCATGGTCTGTTTGGCATGGTCTGTTGTGTTGTGATAGTCACTGAGAAGTTTCATGTAGTTAGTTCCATTGGAACTGAGTGTTGATTTGCATCACTTTTGCTCGAGCTTTCAGAGTTGGGTTTTCTGTCTTCAAAGGTTTGGGGTGTACCGGTGTCTTTGTTTTTTTTGTGTGTCTTTGCTGGAGTGGTGGTGGTTGTGATAGCAGCATTGCCGATTACAGTGTTCCAGTTGGCTACGAAGGTGTCGGGGTCAGTCGTCTCAGTTTTCAGCTGAGGTAGGATGTCCATGAGAAAGTTGTCTTTATCAAATGCCTTAAATCGTCTATTGGGTTGTGGCTGATCAGTCTGGATTGGCGATGCATTGCTGTATATTGTGAATGTGATCAGCGTGTGGTCTGACCACGGTACTGGGTGGGATTGTATTGAGTGGGGAGTGTTTGAGTGAGTTGAGAGGTTGTAGATGAAGATATGGTCGAGGGTGTTGCCCTTCAGATGGGTGGGTGGGTGTGTGGACGATCTGGGTGAGGTCCATGGCTGTCATAGCTTCCAGGAATGCGGCGGCGGCGGCAGTGTGCTTGGGTTGGAGTGAAAGGAGGTTGAAATCACCCAGGACAAGGAGGTCCTTGTTTGTTTTGGTGTTTTCGAGTACTAATCTCTAGTACTCCAGATAGGTTAGTGCTCAATGTGGTAGATGCCCTGTAGATGAGGCAGATGGAGAATTGCTTGTTGGTTATGGTGAGGGTATCGGTTGCGTCAGTGCTGTTGGTGGACAGGTATCGAAGGTGGAGGTGAGATTTGGCCAGGATTAGCACTCCTCCACCTCTGCGGTGAGATCGAGGGTAGTGGAAAAGGCTGAAATCATTGGGTAGTAGTTTATTTATTTTATTTAAACAGATTTATATACCGCTTTATCCTAAAATCAAAGCGGATTACATAGCAAACAAATCAAGTGGCAGGGTGTGTGGGTGTGGGCATGCATTGATACATTGAGGTATGTGTGTGTGAGCGGTGTGAGGTTGATTACGTAGTGTACTATATACAGTAGGAGCTCTGTACAGGAACAGTATACATTTTTACATTTTCTTGCTGCAGGCTATATACAGTATGAGCTATGTACAGGAGCGATTTACATTTTTACATTTTATTGGCAGCGAGGGAGTTTGTTTGAACAGTTGGTTCATTAGTACGACCTCGGTGTCTGTTAGCCATGATTCTATGATGCAGATGAGGTCCAGGTGATGGGTGGAGAGGAGGTCTTTGATAACTTGGATCTTGTTCCTTACCGAATGCACGGTGGAGTGTTTGGGTGGTTGTGGTGAGTGTAGGTGTTGGTTGAGGGAGGTTAGTTCTGATGGGTATTGTGATAAGGTGTTGTGAGCTCCGTCGCTTTGTATGATAGTGGGGGATGCTTAGAGGCTGGAAGATGTGTGGCAGCAGGAAGGCATTGATAGAGAGGATATGTGAGGGTGTGAAGTGTGTAGGTAAAGTGGACTGATGCTATTAGAGTAGGCGAGGAGAATGTAGCAGGTTGCGTATAGGGGCAGCATGGTTTGATTGAAAGTCTGGGGATTCTGAATGGTGTAACGGAGCAGACTCACGTTTTTGCGGTGTCTCTATGTCCTTGAGGGCTGTCGTGTGCTGCTTGTCATGTTTTGGCCTGCAGCTGTTGAGATCCTTGCCTAAGAGCTGTCGCTTAAGGATGCACCAAAGGGCCCTCTGGTGAGGCCCTCAGGTGCGGTCATGCCCGATGGCACCTGTACTTTTAAAAGTCCGGTGTCCCAGCCCTGATTGGCATTGGCGGTGGGGAGCAGGAGGGGCTTCTCTTTCCTGCTCCCTTCTGCAGATGCCGATGAAAGCATAACTAAGGATGTCTTCTACTGCCATGTATGCTGTAATGCAAGGTATGTCATGACAAACATACCACTTTCTACCTGCTTTTATACTATCTTAGAGTACACTGAGATTATTTTGCAGTATTCTGGGCATGCAACAGACTGGTATATATATAGTCTAGCTTGAATGAACATTTATGTATCATCAGTATTCATGTTTAGTTTGCATCAGTACAACACTGTCAGTGCGAGGAGCAGCTTAGGAGATGCATGTTTTACAGAGGTGTGTGGCCGTTTGCAGATACATAGTGGAGACGGGCGTGATCGAAAACATCCATCTTTTCAAAATATGGTGAGTGCGGGGACGTACAAAGACATTTGCTGTATATAGTCGTGTCTTGTACTCCATAGTGCTTTGTTTGTGCCGTGCCATACCGAAAATGTCCATGTCCCCGATTCCAAAACTGTGGGGGCGTCTATTCCCAGGGTTGCAGAATCACATTTAGATTGGGCCCATTTTCGATTTGGATTTGTATGTTTTGGAATTGAGCTCACATGTTGATCAATTACACTTTCTGAATAAATTATTATTGGAGGAAAAAGACCTCAGAGTGTGTCCTATTATTTCAGATCTTTCACATATAGTTAAGGGCTATTATTTTCAACAGTTCCTTTACAAAAGGTTAACACTAATCTTCATGATTCATAAAATCTCCAAATATTTATTCAATTAAATATATTTCAAGAGAAATTAGAGCTCTGCGGGGAGATCCAAGATGGCGGCGTTATGGAGATAAGCTGTGGTGTCAGCGTTTTCTATGGGGCGTAAACGGAAGGTGTAGGGTGGTATGCAGCCCTCTCAACCACCCTCTGGTTCACCGTTTGTTTCTGCTGATCCTTTGGATCGATTTCTTGTTCAGCCTCCACAGTTTCCAGTGGATGCAGGGGAGGTATTGCCGGCTGCAGTTGTACCGGGGCCGGTGAGCCCGGCTTCTGCCTCGGACATTTCAGTTCCCTTTCCTGATTTGTGGCCAGAATCGAAACAGGTGTGCCTTCAACAGTCCCCTGGAGCCTTGGAGCAGGTGCAGTTCCTGGGAGGTACTGTGCTGATTTCAGCAAGAGGGCCAGGCTTGGGGAATTCTGTGGTGGGTGGTTTACCCACCCCAGAACAACTAAAGCATGCCGTTAGTTGAGTTCCGCCGGTTGGAGACCTTATGACAGATGAAGCTGCGTCTTTGAGAAGGGCCCCAACTCTCACCAAAATGGAGGCAACTACCGCACAGTCAGGTGATTTTGGCATCTTAATGTTCGTCCGATCAGAGAATTTTACTTTGGAAGACATTTAGAAAGCTATTGTCTCTTTCAGGCAAGCTTTGATTCCTCAGGTTTCATCGTTGGCGGTGCGAGTATCTACCAATGAAACTTGGATTCAGCAGGTGACTGCTTCGTTGGAATCTGTTAAGACTGAGGTCATGATATGCGTGATAAGTTGGTTTCTATGGACACTCAAGCAGTTGCTTTTGATAAGAACTTTGAGATGGTGAGAAGAAGTTGGAACTCTTGGAAAATGCTCAATGAGCATGAAATCTTCGGTTGTTTAATTTTCCTAGACTTTCTACTATTTCTGCAAAGGACATGTTCGTGGAATATTTGGTGGATATCTTGGCAGTGCCCCATGAATTCCTCCCTCCTTTAGTTAAGATTTTTTATCTCCCACCTGGTAAAAAGCACTACTCTTCTACAGTTTCTCAAGTGGATGTTATGAATATTACTGACTTTATTGAGTCCTTAGATGAGCAAGTGGTTTCAGTGAATATGATTGTGACTTTTGCGCTTGTTTCAAATAGAGAGTGGCTTTTAAAACTCTTTTTCCGCAAGAGGTATTTGCTATTTCGTGGTCAGCGGGTGTATATATATATCCTGACTTAGCTAGGGTGATCCAGCGTCACCGTAAAGAGTTTCTCTTGATGCAGCTTGGGGTGCTGCAGCTGGAGGGTTCTTTTTCTTAAAGCACCCTTGTAAATGTCTGGTGAAGTACCAGTCCATATCATATATGCGAGGAGATTGGAAGCCTCTATTGGCTCCACCGTGGATGAGCCGCAAAATGTGTAATATTTTCTGCTGGAATAACTCCCTATTCTTGTCATTTTTGGTAATCTTGTAATTTCTTTTTTTTTTGTGTTCTCTCTGTATTGTGGACTAGTGTGAGCAGCCATCTATATAATGTGGGGGGCAATTATTTCTTGCGGATGGTTTTTCTTGATGTAAGTTCTTTTTCTGTACAAGATTGTTTTTGTTAACTTTCTTGGTATTTGAAAAATTCTATAAAGATACAATTTAAAAAATATATATATTTCAAAAAGCCAAATTTCTTTAATGCACTTATCTTAAATAAAGACATAAACCCTCAATCGAAACCCCCTATGAAGGCCAATGTTTTGAAATTCATGCTTCATCAAGGATATATAATTAGAAATATAACACTCTAGCACAAATTAAAACCAGGAACAAAATCTTATACTTGCAGCGCTTTCTAATACTGCATTGGCTCAACTTTGCGGTGACTGTTAAAATGGCGCTGCTGGTCCAGTCTGGTGCTCCGGACTGAACGCTGCATTGGCTCAACTTCATGGTCACACATCGAGATCTTTTGTCCTCCAAATATAATTGATAAACACACATACTGGCTTTTCATAGCAGTTTTTTTTGTGATTAGTTATTTTCATGGTGTGTCTGTATGTCCATTATTTCCAGAAGTTCTACGGCACATTTGGAATATAATGAGTTCTTTTGTAATAAGTTGAAATATGTAGTCACTGAAATGTAACTAGCTCAGCCTGTAGAGACATCTCAAGGTCTGAATACCTGACAAAACACTGTTCCTGTAGTAGATGAGTTGCATTACCAGGACAGTCACTCAATCAGCTGTTCAACTGGCACTTATCCTGCATTTCTGTGTATAGTGTTGTCTTAAGGTGCATATACACTGGGCGAACCGAACATGTAATGCAACGTGCAACAAAACTCTAGCTAACTGGGATGCAGAGCGTGCACAAAGCGTGCATTCTCGGAGACAAGCTGCCCACACTGTGATCAACTCAGTTCGCGAGCATGACCTAATCAGAGAAGTGCTCTGAAGAGCGTCCCAACACTGAGTGTGCCTTTGTGTTCGCGGCACAACCCGACAAATTGGATCCAACTGAGCATGAAGCGAATTAACGTAGCATGCACACAGGATGTGTGCGCACGCCATTCACAAACACAACCGAACTAGACAAAAACGTTGCAGGTTTAATAGTAGCAGACAGTAGTAGTAGAAGGTTACACTGTATGCTGTGTTGCATCTAGTCTATACACACTTTTACACAGAACAGCAATGAGTGTGTCCTACTGCAATCGGAGATGGAGGAAGACCCAACTTTCTTCCTTGTATTTTGTGTTTTACTTTTATTTATGTGGCCTTTTGAGTTTCTCCTGCTATTATCATTTTCTGTTCAAATAGAACTGTCCTATACTGGGGCTATGATGATATAAGCCTTCATTCAGAAATAGCTGGGGTCTTTACCCAGGATTCTCTTCTCACTGGGGGGGGGGGGCTGTGAACACTACCTCTATGGTATCCCTAGATATGCTATTTCTTTACGTTACAAAACATCACAGAAATATTTAAGCAGCACTGAACCTAAATTCTGTAGTTGCCTCGAATACAAGTTAATGGATTTGGAGGACTATTTTAGAATTGGCTGCAGCAGGTGTACATGAAAATAGCAACAATTTTAGAAAGGTAAAGTGCACTTATACATAAATCTAGTGGTGGCAGGCACACATGTATATTTATACCTGTTACAAAGCAAGTGTAAATATACATGTATAAACCTAATGGGATTTATGGGTACATTTTGCATTTACAAAATATGTATAAATTCTAAACTCCACCCACTTAAAACAACATTTAAAAGTATTCATAGGATCGCTACCTACATACATTTTTACATATAGTTTTATACATCGCGGGCCTTTCTAAAATTAACCTACTTGATGTGAGAAACACAAACTCTTATTCTGTAAGAGTATTAACTAAAACAAGTATGAGCTAAGAAAACAGCTTGCATTGCCTTGGTTTATCTTGGGATCCTAAAAATGTGTAAGCAAACGATCATGGAATCAAAGGCACCTTGGTTACAACCTATTAACAGAGTATTGTAAAGGGGGAAACATAGTTCCTTCCCAAGCTTGACATACAAATATGAAGCTGTGCCGTTGAGAAATATAATAGAAGATTTCAGGATTCTGGAAACTTGTAGATCTGTATGCATTCCAGGTATTGTACTTGCAGCCTTGTTGTTGCCTGTCATTATTGTGCATTAGTAGAAGCATCCTCCCAGATAATTCAGGGGCCAATGTAATAAAGTGCACTAGGCTTAGCACTGCAACCTTTTCAGAGATTCCCAAACTTTTTGGTTGCTTAGACCTCTTATTAACCTCCAAAAAATTCAGACCCCCAGTTCAAGTCCACCATTCTTCCTAGACCGCCTCCCTTAGGGCCAAACCTGTTCCCACCAGCCCTCTTTTTTTTCTTCCCCTTCTTGTCTCCACCAATCTCTCTGTCTCCCTCCACTTAGTTCCCATCAGTCTGTATTTTTCTCTCTCCTTCCCTCAGAGAGTTCCATCCAGTCTCTCTCTTTTTTCCCTCAGACAATCACCACCAACCTCTCTCTCTTTTTCCTATTGTGTGTATCCTGTGGACCCCTTGTAATGGTCTCCTGGACCCCTAGGGGTCCATGGACCACAGGATGGGAACCACTGTACTAGTTTACTTTCGTGATAGAACACATTTTAAGTGCTGTCTTTTTACATCAGTCTCTTATTGTTATGTTCACGTCATGAAAATTGTGTGCATGCATGTTCATGTACATTTATTGAATTCTTGTGAATTCAATAAATGTACATGAACACCTACACATGCACAGTGTATGCTAAAGGAAAATATGCAGAAACTTAAAGGTCTGAAAGATTTAAAGATATTTTTACCTCATTCCCTGTTGACATGACGGCAACCACCGGAAACTTGTTAACTTCTACTTCTGTGACACCTACTGTTGCTAGAAGACCAATCTCAGATGGTCCCATGTGGGTTCCTTTCGCCAGCACACATTCACCTCTTTTAATGTCATGGCCTATAGGTCTGAGAACCGTCAAACAAAAGAAAAATGAAACCTATAAGAAATGAGTTAACTGCTCTAGGATTCCCTACCAAACCGCAGCGGACTGCAATGCTGCTATAGACACTGGATTCTTCAGGAGTAGACGCTGACACAAAGACATATTAATGTTTAGATGCTTAGATGGCTGTTTTCAGCTCTCTCACTAAGCTTGCAGATCCGCGGATACTTGATATCTGTGGTGTAGCAAGTGGGGCAGTCAGCCAGTGCTGTGGGTAACATTCACCCACATACTTTGCTGAGGCAAAGGTTTGTGGGGAGATGGAGGAGGAAGCAGGCAGTGGGATTTAAAAATGAAACACCTGTGTATAATTCTGTTGGTTCGCACTAGCCCACACCCAGCACCACCTCTTTTCACTGTGGAGAAAAGTCCATCTCTTTTTACTGTGGAAAAAAGTAAGGGTGCTGTCAACAGAATGTATACTTTTGCCTACAGAGGGCACAGAACAATCTTTTGAGGCTTTATGCACAGGTAAACACTCATATATCTATGGACACCTCTCGGAAAGTCACTCTATCAAGTAAAGAACATCTTTCATTTAAAATAAATTCAGCTGCCACCACTTCAGCACAAGGAAGGGGGGTGGCATGGCAGGCTGGATGGTGATACAGTCTTGGGGGGAAGGGTGGCACAGAGGGGGTCTGTCTAGGGTGGCAGAAACCCTCAAGTCACCATTGATAAGGGACCTATTTACTAAACTGCGTTACCTGTTTAACATGGTTATTACCATATGCTAACAGCACGGCACCTTAATTCCTATGTTCAACAGCTAATGCAAAAGGGGCATGGCATGCACCTTACAGTTATTACACATTAACTATTGATGTGGTAGATAATGCAGAGCAGTTACTGCCATCTTGAATAGGTGTAGCTAACTGCATGATCTTATCTGCCTTTCAGTTAACGTTTGTTAAAAACATTTTTTCTGTGTTAGCTCAATGGCAAAATGCTGGTAATTCCCCTCAACAATGGGTTTGAAGGTATTGCTTGTTAAATTTGTCTGTTAACCCATAACAACTGCAAAACTTGACCACACTTTAGTAAATAGGCTCAATAGGGGGTAATTTTAGAGAAGTTTTTCAATGTGTGGAGAGTAATTTTATAACGACACGTCTATTGAAGTGCATTTTAACGTGTCTATCATCCATATTTTATAAGATAGTGGTGGTAATGGTGGGATGCACATGGAAAATCTAGGTGCAATCAGTTACATCAACCCTAGAGTTGCTGTAAATACCCGTGACTAGATTTTTAAGAAATGCACATAAGATATAGTATTTTATAACTTACACGCATATATTTGCACTCTACCCATGCTCTGTCCCTGTGCATGCCAACACCGAAAGTATGTGCCATTGGCCTGTCGCACGCACTTAAAAATAGCAACCTGCTAAAGTACACATGCAAAGGTCCATCCACGTGTGTAAGTCTAATCTAATCTAATCTAACCTAACACGATTTTATATACCGCAACCACCACCCCATACTAAATAGTGGTTCTCCGCGGTTTACAGCAAGGAAAAAACATCTATATAAGAAAACCCATTAATTTTGATTAAACAATCATGTTTTCAACCTTTTATGAAATTGAGGAAAAGAAGGGATACATTTCAAATATTTGGGTAATTCTGACCAATACAATACCGTCAAATATGGAATGGTGTGCCTAAAACATAATTTTAAATAAACACCCCTACAAGATGGATACAGTAAGGTGTTAGTAGATTGTAAGCATTTAGATTTACAAAACATTAGCGGAAGTAATAACAACAAAAGATATTCTGGAACAAAATCGTTAAAGAATTTGTATAAAAACATAAAAAACTTAAAACAAATCCGGTTAGTGACCTTTAACCAATGTAATTTATGTAGCAGGGGGGTTATTTTACTATACCGGGAAACACCAAAAATAAGATGGGCAGCCATTGATTACACAGCTGTGATCGTTTAATCTGAAGTTGAGAACAATTCAGAAATAATAAATTTCCATAATCCAAATATGACAAGACAGCGCTTTGCACCACAATTTGAAAATGTTCAATAGAAAAATAACCCCTTAATTTACGCAATTGGTGTAGTTTATAAAACGTTTTAGAGACAATCAAACTTACATAGGTCTCAAATGTTAGGTTTGCATCTATCAAAACCCCAAGAACTTTTAAGACTAAATCTAACTTCAGCTCAAATTGTGTCAAAGCACACATTAAAGAAACCGGTATGTCTGTCCATCTCTCAGTTATTGAAAACACATGACTTACACACATTGCTGGTTCATAACCTTATGCAGCTCCTTCCAAAACTCTCTCCTTAAAGTCAGTTCCTATGTGTGGAAAAGGCCTTTTATAAAATTGTGTGTCCATGGAAAGGTGTGAGCTAAATACTAAGGGCCTGATTCTGCGCCATGGCTCCATTTAAAAGCCCTGACTGAGTTAGATGTACAGGCCTGATCGCGATTCTGATCCCGTGGGACAAACTGGCTGGACGTCCGGGATGGAATGAGCCGTTAAATAAATAAATATGTATGTGCACCATTTATAGGGAATCCTGGAGGTGAATTTGGGCAGAGCAGAGGTGTAGTTGCATATTTTATAAAATACATATATATACTCACATAGAGTACATGTTCACATTTATACAACGTTCGTGCAAATGTGTCTGCTGCCATTTGCGTGCTATAGGGGCCAGTGTTGGAAGCCTATTTTACAAAGGCAAATTGGCGCCTATGTTGCCTTTATATAGCAGGTGCAGTTTTAGACACTGGCGTCCTCTAACATTATCCTCATAATGTGTGATTAAGAACTCTAAACTATACCTTACTTCCTCTTTGTTTAACAATAAATGATTCAAACAAAAAATCTCCGGGTCTTAACAATAAATGATGACTAATGTCATAAAATGGAAAGACCTTTGAAGAATCTTATAAATAAAATGTCTGATGTGGATATCTGAAGAAAGCAACACTGCAATCCACCTCAAAGTAATTAATTCTCACAGTACAGTTATGTGCAACAACATTTGTATTTTATCTTTTCAATGTTTCTTTATCTTTCAAAACCAAATTGGGGATCCTAGGCTATCCTGGGGCCTTCTATGCTGACAGGACCATGGGTAAAAGACGTGTGGTTTTCCACCAAAAGGTACAATTTAAAAGTTACCCCTATATGCTGCTTTGGAATAACTAAGGGTCCTGTCTTCAATCTGACATGTCCTGGCACACAGGAAAGTCATTTTTAAAGGATTCTTTTGCTATTATATGCCAGTGTTCTTGTATACTTGCATAAAAGGCCTCATAAAATTACCTCACACATATCAGTATGTGCAGTATAATTAGGTGCATATTTTTATGAGTTAGATATGTTAAGGATAGGAGTTTGTGTGGCGCATTGGTAGATTGTAGTGCTGTGCCAATCTTCTCTTTAGAATGTACCTTCTTTTCGTTCTGTTGGTGATTGGTCTATTCTTGTTGCTGCGACAGTTAAAAATTTGGGTGTCTTGATTGAAACAGACCTGAATATGAAGCTGTAGATCAAAACTGTTATTAAAGATGTTTTTTTAAAATTGCGCATAGTTCTTCATCTGAAGCCTTTTAAAATTCAGGACAATTTTTGTTCTGTTGTTCAATCATTGGTGGTTTCTAATCTTGAGTATTGTAACAGACAATATTTAGGCCTTCTCGCTTTGTAATGTGAGCACTTCAACTTGTTGAAAATGGTGCAGCATGCGTAATGACTGGTGCAAATTGGACTGACCTCATCATGCCTATACTATGTAGACTTTATTGGTTTCCAATTATTTAAAGAATACGGTGAAAACCTCCGAGCCCTTTTATAAGCTTAGTTGTGGTATTTTGAACTAATTGGCATGCTGAAAAGTCTGCTGTGAAAGACCAAACGACAAGGTGTTACAATAATCTAAACACAGCAATATCAATGTCATAGTTACGCCCTCTAGTTTGGATTCTGACAAGTACAGGTGCAATTAACAAGTCTGTTGCAGGAACATACATGAGCCCTTCACCGTTTTAGAAGCCTGGCCCTCATTATAAATGGGAGTCAAGACTAATTCCCAAATCCTAGCTAACATCCTTGAGTTACCAGTTCCCTCCCATACCTAATGATGAAGGCTGCTCTGCGGCCTTGTAGGGCTGGTACCCCTGCACTTCTACATGCAAATCTCCGGCCTGCTCAGCAACTCAGGCCTGAACCAAACTGAACAGACAAGATGGATTCTTCACTACACTTTTGCTGTGTTCAGCTACAAACCTGACCGCCAAGCAACTGCTTGCGCAGCATTTCTAAGTGTGCATACAGAAGCTATTGTCCGTGGCTAATTTACTGCCCACATGCAAGAACATCTGCTGCTTCGGTGTCCTTGGACACTTGTACATATGCCCAGAAGTTACATACTGTTGCTTTTGCATGACTTCTTACTATGGATCCTTTGTCTGCAAGAAGATGCCCATCATCTACCTCCTGATTCGCTGAGAACACCTCAGACTACCTGGTGCCAACCAATCATTGGACCTATGACAGAGTATTCTTACAGAGAATAATGCAATCTGCGCTGGAACTTTAGTAAGAGTTGGGGGGCTTTTACCACCTGTTCATACAGACTTCTGCACCGGTTCCTTCCTGCTGTGCACTGCGTACCTGATTCCTGCGACCTGAGCCTTCCGCAAGACGGCCACTACGTGTGGGCTAGGCCGTCCTCCAAAGGTCTGAGATAAGACTTTCACAGATACCTCTGGTTCGGACGTACTGCGGCTCGCCTATGACGGGGCTGGAGCCTGCATTAGCCAGCAGCCGCCTCCTTGGACTGTGCTGTTCCTGAGTGCCCGACGAAGCTAAGGTACTGTCTTGTCTCTCCTCCCCCGGATGGGCAAGGGGTTAGCAATATATATATTTTATACCTTTCCTCAGTGCAGAACGAATCAGTGACATCTGGTTACTAACTAGTGATTTATTACGTTGTCCAATTGTACATCTGTACTATAACAAATTTCTACCTCATGTTTCTAATTAGCTATATGTATGTTTCTATATTTTTCTACTTGGCTGTCCATAATAAAGTCTAATATATATCTGCAGACCAGCCTTCTTTCGTGGCTCATTGCCAGAATAACTCACCGAACTTTGGGCTAGGTATTAGTAGCCATTCCCCCTGGACAACAGAGAGTCTAACTTATTTTTATGCTAATAATAATCCCTACATAATAATGGGGGCTCGTCCGGGATGAGTATTTCTGAATGAGCTACGTCTCTCAGAAACCCACTTTACGGGATCTCTGCATGAGTTACGTCTTACGGAGTTTGAGTATTTCTAGCAGCTATTCCTGTGTTTGTAATGATGGTTCACACAGAAGACTGGGTGGATCAGGTTTCCGCTCTCAGGAAGCGGAACGCTCAGGATCAAAAGGAATTGCAATTTCTGACAGTTTGTAGAACTGAACTAGCTGCTCAGACAAGGAGATTAAAAGCGGACGCTGCTCTTTATGAGCAATGAGAGAGCGCTCTGATAGCTGAGTTAAATGCAGCAGAGACTGCTATAAATGCAGCGAAACAGCGAACGGCTAGTCTCCAGAGAGAGCTAGCTGTTGCACGTCAGGAATGTGGGCAGGAAATACAGAGAGTTAACCTCGAAATCCAGAAATTAAGAGCTGATTGTTTTGAATTGGCCTATGTGTCTACCTCTCAGAGTAATGAGACAGAGTACAGGGATAATTTGAGCCCTCTAGGCTTCTCGAATTACCAAAGGGTAGATGACGGCAGTTTGCCACTGGAAACCCTGCCCATTGTAGAAAGGCAGCTTTTCCAGAACAAAGTCAGTTCTCTTCCATCAGCGCATGAGCACAGGAGAGAAACAGGGCAGAGTGAAACACCCTACTCCAGGGAGCGGTAGGGGGGGTGGGAAGTCCCCCTAGTGATGGACAACTGTACCAGCAGCGACCACCAGAGGGAGCTGAAGGCAAGCGAAATCCTCCATGCTCCCGTGTCCTGCAAGGAAAACAAACAAATGAAGGTGCTTCTGTCGCCCAATTGCAAATTATTAAAACCTTGTGGAGCATAGTCACACCTTTTGAGAAAAATGGTCGTGCCACCATAAATGAACATTTAGCTGCAGTCAAAGATGCCTTTCGGGCACTGAACATTACCAGGGGGGAGGACATGGTTCTGTATCTTGCATGGTCCTTTGATGTACCCTGTCAGCAGTTTATCAGGGCCATGGCAGACGATGAAAAGAAGGACATTGTCATCTTTGAACAGGCACTAAAGAAACATTATGGGCCATACCCTGATGATATCGCTGCAAAGCAGGCAGCATTTAGTATGACTCATAAGGAAAATGAAACACCCCGAGAGTTTGCTTACAGACTTAGGCAGACCTTCTTCCAGAGTGACCCTTCTTGGGAAACGATAGAACACCATCAGGAGTTTCGTAATCTTTTCTGTCAGTTGCTCCTTCCATCTATTAAGCCTTATATGTCTGACAAGCGTTACGAACCCCTGTCACGTGTGATAGAACATGCTGAGTGGATTTGGGAAGCTGTTCCTAACATGAGAGCCACCAATTGTGGCAGCACAGTAAAGGCTCCGAGCAAAGCCAAGGAGCCAAAACAGAGTGTTAGTGCTGTAAAATCCACTCTTTCTTTGGAAAGTAACTCTTCTCCTTCTGTTCCACAGAATCCTCCCAGGCCACCTCAGAATAACCAGTCATCTGGGTCTAAGCAGCGCTCTGGGAATCAGCGTTTCACTCAGCAGAACCGGAACTGGAAGAGAAAGCCAGGTTTTGATAAGTACCAGGAACTGGAAAAGAGAATAAGCGAGTTGACAGATATGATGAAGGCTACCATTGCATTCAGCTCCTCACAGGAGGCTTCTGCTAGTAGTGCGCCACCGAAGCCACGAGCATAGCCTCAGAAGCCAGAGGAGGAACTGGTTGACTCCTCTTCCCCTTCTAATGAGACTGAATGACTAACCGACTTTGTTTCTGTCCCACAGGTCACTATTGCACAGGTGCAGCCAGTTCAGATATCCAGACCAGCTGGAGATGCCACCCCATGGACACAGAGTGACAGTCCTGCAATGGACAGTGAGGGTCCAGCCTTCGACACCATCAGGAAGCACAAGTACTTTCTGGGTAAACTCAAGCCAAAAGGACAGAGGTACACTGTTCCTGTTACAATTCAGCAGGCTTTTCTCTGTGAGGGCCTGATAGATTCAGCCTCTGAGGCTACCCTGATTACCTCGAGTCTCTTTGATAGACTCACTGCTTCCTTGGGGGGTCAGAGGACCCTTCACATCACACCCAGTGATTTGTCACTCGCAGCTTATGGGAATCAGCCCATAGAGTCAATGGGGCAGGTCTGGCTTAACCTCCAAATTGGAAAATTACAGGTGAAACATCCTGTCATCATTACTAAGTGCCCTGGGGAAGAATTCTTGATTGGCAATGAGCTCCTGAAAAGGTTACGCCCCATTCTGGACTACGTCCAGGAAGTGATCTGGACACAAGTCACACATCCCATACCTTATGCTAAGGTAAAACATGACAGTAGAGTCAGTGGTCCTTGTTCGGTGGAACGCACAAACAAGTCCATCAGGATTAATTTCCAGAGGTCAGCTGATCCCCAAATCCTTCAACTCCAGTATGAAAGGGCTGGAGATGAGGATCAGGGCATCAGCGACGTGGTTGCCATTGCAGTAGGTTCAGTAGCTAACATTGTCCTTGATACTGACTGCCTGCAGATATTCCTGAAGGAACCTGTGGAAGGTTGTGAGGTGCAAACCCCTCCTCCATCCCATCCTTGCCTAGATCACCCTAGGAGACTGACGGACATATTCTCGGCTGAGAAAGGTCCCTTTATATATGTGCAGGTGGGCATGTCCCAAAAAGAAAGGGCCTACCTATTACCCCACTGTGACCACTCCCTCATCAGTGAGACTCTTTTCTATCGGCTCAAACAACAGCTTACCCTTGATTGGGTAATGGGAGCGAAGACTTCGTTCCAAGTGCCTGGGGAAGGGCTCAAGACATTAATGGGCTACTGCAATCTCCCCTTGCAAGTTGGGGTCAAAGGTTTTCGGCACACCTTCTCCATCATCAGAGGACTTGAGGTGCCCCTCTCCTTAGGCTCAGATTGCCTTGTTCGACTGGGAACTTATGTGGATTTCGTGAACAACATCCTCTGGAGTAGGATGGAAGGAGATCTGGTGGATTTCTCTGGTGCCCACCCATCCCTACGGGCTGGTCAGACTATTCCTCACATCTGTGAAGTGGTCAGTGCAGAAGACATCCAAATACCTGGGAGGGTACAGGATTGTCCCCTGCCGATACAGGTGACCCGAGGACAAGTGGTCTCAGGCAACTTGGTCTTCTTCAGTCCAAATTCCCGTTTTGAGGAGCTGGGCCTAGCCATGGGTCCCATACCCTGCATGGAGGCCACAGCTCCATCCTTACACTTATTGCTCACCAATCCAAACCCAGATCGCATTCACCTTGTGAAAGGCGAACCCCTGGGATTCCTAGTGGGAGAATCGTTCCCAAGTGTGGAATTGAGTCTCCAGATTATTGGGAAGCCCCTGTTTCCTGGAACATCTGTGGGGGGGGGGGGGGGGACCCCTGCGTGTGTACGATCCTCACCCCAAGGCCTCCTCACCTTACAGTTTGTCTGGCCACATAGTGCTGTGACCTCTCAGGTGGACCTCGAGTCTGACCATCTGATTTTGGCAAGTAAACTCGATGAGGCTGTTAGTTCCCTCACCCACCAGGGGGGGGGGGGGGGGAGCCCCATGCTGTCCAAGCTATCCAGGTCTCCTCTCTCCAAGATGAGATTGAGGAGAAGGTTGAAATACCCTCAAACAAACCTGTTCTGGGATTTGACGAAATGGTTGCGGGAAAACTTGCTGAAGCAGACGCCTGCACTGATGAGTCAGAAAAGGCCCAATTAAAAGAACTGCTGTACCGTCACAAGGACCTGTTTGCCACTGACACCTATGACTGTGGTCTCACCGACCTACATGTCACCCGTATTCCTACGGATCCAAACAGTCAACCCGTCTTTGTGAGGCAGTAAAAAATCCCATTGGCCTCCTATGAATCCGTTCAGGAAATCATTAATTCCCTGGAACAAAAGGGAATTATATGTCAATGCAACAGTACTTACAATGCCCCACTGTGGCCTGTCATCAAGAAGGATTCTAGCTGGTGCTTAGCTTTGGACTATCGCCAGCTTAATAAAAAGGTACCTCTATCCAGATGGCCTATGGCACATCTGGAACAGAACTTAGCCACCATCAAGGGTGCAAGGTAATTTACAAGCCTAGATCTGGCCTCAGAATTTTGGACTATACCTGTCCATCCAGAAGACCAGCATAAGCTGGCTTTTATCTTTGGTAGGCGACAATATACTTGGAATCGGACACCGTTTGGTTATTTGAATGCCCCAGCAGACTTCAATATTTTCCTGCATAAGGCTTTGCCTGATGCTGAGACTAGAGGCACCCTCGTCTATGTAGACGACATTCTGGTGAAGAGCACCAGTTTCACTGACCATTTGCAAGAAATAGAGCATGTTTTCCGGCAACTGAAAGCTGCGGGAGCAAAGCTGTCCTTGTCAAAGGGCCAATGGTGCCGGAAATCCCTCAATTATTTGGGTTACGAAGTTTCTGCTGAGGGACTGCGGCCTCAAAGGAAGAGAATTGCGGCCTTGCAACAACTCAAACGTTCCGACCAACGTGAGTGAGCTGCGCTCATTCTTGGGCATTTGCAATTATTCCCGCCAATTTGTGGATCAATATGCGGAGATTTCCCGACCCCTGGTCAAACTCCTCAAAAGAGATGAACCTTGGGCATGGAATCCCGACCAAGAAGCAGCTCTAGAAGAGCTGAAGGCGGCTTTGAGTCGAGCTCCCTGTCTTGCCTATCCAGAGAGTGGCAGAGAATTCTTCGTGGAACTAGGTTTCACTGATCACTCCATGAGTGCTGTTCTGTACCAGATGCATGACACAGATAGGAAAGTTATTGCCTATGCCAGCAAAGCTTTAACGGAAGTGGAGAAGAAATACTCTGACTGTGAGAAATCCTTGTTGTCCACAGTCTGGGCCCTCCAATATTTCCGCAGTTATATCCAAGGTGAGAGGCTGGTTGTTGAGACTCATCACCAACCCATCAAGTTCCTAGGCAGTGATCGGATTAAATCGGGACAAGTGTCAAACAGTCGCATTGTCTCCTGGACCTTAGCACTTCAGGGCTGGCCCCTAGAGGTAAGGTATACTCAAAACTGCAAGGATGCCGCCGCACAGGGCCTGGCTGAATTGCACGATTGCACTGCCAGAGAACCTTTAGTGGGTAATTTAGACACCGAAATGGAGTCATGTACGCCTGAGCCTTCTCGTCATCGTCCTTATGATGAGAACCTCTGTAAAGGCTACCCCAAGGTGTATGTGGACGGTTGTGCTTACCGTTGAGAGCCTGATCATGAACTGGTAGCAGGTATAGGTGTAGTTTGGAACCAAAACCACCCTTGTGAACCCTTGAAGTACCGTCTGGGTACCAAGACTAATCAGTATGCAGAGCTAGCTGCAGCCCTGGCAGCTCTCCAGTCCGCTTCTCAGGGAGGGGTTCACACCCTAACCATCTGTACTGATTCAGACTACGTCCGACAGAATTTTGTTTCCCACTTACCCATTTGGAAATCTAATAATATGCTGAATCCCAAAGGGAAACCTGTCAAACATGCCGGATTGATTCTGGCCTTGGACAAGTTAGCTCATGAGAATGACATGACCATCTACTGGAAGAAAATGAAAGGTCATTCCCGTGTTGATAATCCTGACAAGATTGGAAATGATCTAGCTGATCAGCTTGCCAAGGAGGGTGCTGTCTCTGGAGACCTCTGGCAGTTGGAGGCCCCCGAGACCAATGGGCTTCGAATTGTGACAGCGGTTACCCGGCGACAAGCTCAATTATCCACCATGCCCCCTGTGGTTCAATGGTGTGGCGAGAGCACAGATCTCGACCTCGTGCAAGCCCAGAAACAAGATCCTACTTTTGGACGTTTCTACCTTTTTCTGCAGAACCCCCAGGAACACCCATTAACTCTGGAGGATTGTCAGGACGATGAGGAACTGAGGATCCTCTACATCTCCAAGGACATGTTCCATCTCCAGGAAGATCTGTTGATATGGACGAGTAAGCATGGTATTGTGCAATGGGTGGTACCTCGGGCCTTCCGAGGAGTTATGTTACAGCACGCTCATGATGAACCTTGTGCCGGTCATAGAGGTGACCGAATAACCTATGAAACGTTGAAACAAGTGGCCTACTGGCCCCACATGTACCAAGATGTCCAATTGTATACTAAAGGTTGTCTGACCTGTTGCAGATTTCAACCTGCAGCTCCTTCTCATAGAGCCCCTTTGAGTAACAGAGGTCTGACCATGCCTTGGTCTGATCTCCAGATTGATTGGATCGGCCCCGTGCCCCGATCCTCTCGCGGCAACAAATATATGTTGACAGTTACCTGCTTATTTACTAAGTGGGTCAAGTGCATCCCAGCACCCAACTGTACCGCCGAGACCACGGCCACCTTGTTGTTAAACCATGTTTTCAGCAGGTGGGGCCTCCCCATGCGAGTGGAATCCGACCAGGGTTCCCACTTCACGGGACAAGTCATTAAGCATTGTGGAAGGTACTAGGTGTGAAGGACAAAGTCCACATTGCTTATCGTCCACAATCCTCTGGACAAGTGGAGAGAGCAAACAAAACTATCATCAGTATCTTGAAGAAGTATGTTTCTTCCTCAGGTAAGGAATGGGACATCAAACTGCCCTTGGTCCTGATGGCTATCAGAGCCACGCGTCATCGTGCTACTGGTGTGTCCCCTTTTGAGATGACAGATAGGGACATGGTTTTACCCCTTCATCTTCTTTACAGGACTGATGTGAATCTCGCTGCTGCTACAACTGCTCATGAATATGTTGCCCATTTAAGACAACACTTGCAAAGTGCCTTTGCCTTTGCCCAAAAGAATTTGGACACTGCTGCTAGGGGTAGGAAAGCCTACTATGATTTGAGGACTACCTCTAACGAATACCAGATTGGCGATAAGGTATTCTACTACAATTTTGGTAAGAATAAGATCAAAGACTGTAAATTTCTACCTAGCTGGAATGGTCCATTTCCTATTGTGGATAAAGCCTCCCCTGTTGCTTATCAAATTCAAATGAAGTCAGGTACTGAAAGGGAAGGCTCCCTTAAATGGGTCCAAATTAATCAGCTTAGACCGTGTCATCCCAGTAAGCTCCTTCCTGAAGAACCTCTTGCTGAAGTGAGTGATACTAACCTTGAGGCAGGATAGCCTGTTTGTTTTCTTTTACAGATGGAGTCCCGGACTTTGAAGGTCCTGTTCCTGATTTTGATGTTAGCGGGATCCGAGGTTGCCAGATTGATTGCGCCTGGCCCACTTTCTGGTGTCGTGCTACAGGATGCGCCTGGTTTCCTGATTACACAGTCCCAGACTGTCACACAGAAAGTTTTTGTGTCCCTAGATCCCTGATTAATGTTGGTACTTGGTCTGAGAATGTTTATCTACGGGTCGACACTCCCGAATACCTCGCTTACCACTATGATGATCCACGTCAATACCTGGTACCTAATCTCGGCATGTGCCAACGCTCTAAAGACATTCATTGGTTGTGTCCTGGTAAACCTTTCCTGAAGGACACTTCTGCGGCTCTTTGTGGGTTGTCTGTTGAAAATGTGAAAGAACAATGTAAAGTTACCATGACCAAGTACGATGACTTTTCAGAGACGAAAGTTGCTGTTGTCAACAATGTTTGGCTGGTTAGTACCCCTTTGAGTGAACTCCTGGTCACCATGAATAAACATGACATTCATAATAGAGTTCCTCTACCCTGCAATGTTTGCTTGATTGATGTTCCCAAGAACTCCATTGTTAATGTTGGTGGAGTTTCCTTGTTTTATCTAGATGCTGACCCTGTTTCGACAGAGCTCCAGATATTGGATGTGTTTCGAGGTCATGAGATTGACTTCTCTGCAGCCTTGACCTATCTTTTGGACTATAAGGACTCTCACACAGTTGTACTGTCTAGATAGCCAAATCAACTCTGTCTTTACCACGTTATGCCACAACTGCATCCAGTGGAGCCAACCCTGCAGCAGTGCCAACTTCTTATGGACAACCTGACCTATATTATCTCTCTCCCTCAAAAGAGAAATTAGAACCTGGACATCATCGGTGTTGATGTAAAATGCTAAACTCACCTCACACAAAGCCCCACATGAAGGGATCATGTAAATATTAAATATGGCAAGAGCTGTGAGCACCAACCTTTGCAGCACTCCTCACTGCAGAGCTCAAGGAAAAGAGTGATTATCCAATAGCTTAGAAACATAGAAATATGACGACAGAAAAAGACCACATGGCCTATCTAGTCTGTCCTTCCATATCAACAACTACAACAGTCCCCTTTTTTTCTTTTAGAGATCCTCTGTGTTTGTCCCATGCTTTTTTGAATTCAGATACTATAGAAACATAGAAATATGACAAATTGCTCCTTGCTGCACAAGCAGGAAGCAAGCCAATTCTTCACTTGGCCACCCATCCCTACCAGCGTCAAGCAATCCAGTAATTTTTCATGGCAAGACCATGCCAATGCAGCCAAAACATCCAACTGCACCAAAACCCCACATTTGCTCTTATCCAATAAGGCATGAACATCATTCCCCAAAGCAAGAAGGAAGGTCTCGGGGTTAAAAAAGCAATGAAATCCAGCCTGCCTATCATCCAGGACAAGATGATTCGCCAGAAAATCTACAAGCTGGTGATCTATCACCTTTTCAATAGCCTTTCCCCAAAAAAAGGCAAGTTGGAAATGGGTGGTAGATCTCCAGCTTTTTTGGGGTCCACAGCTCACCCCATCAAAACAGGAGTAATGCTTATCTGTTTTAGAGCAGAAGGAAAGAGATTCTTGTAAAGAGGCATTCACAATTTGATGTAACCAAACTCCTAACTCTTGACCTCCAAAGAGTAGGTGTCCAAGGTTTCAATCCAGCTGTTGTTTCTGCAGGATATGTACTAATATTTTATAAAATATACTGTACAGGTACCTAAATATCTTTATAAACTACAGTATGTTCAAAATAGGCACCTATGTGGCCTTTACACATAGGTGCCCTGTTATAAAATTGCTCTAAAAATCCTGAAAAAAAAACATTTTCAAGGGCTGACTATTATGGCAATCTTAGCTATATTTGTTAGAATATTCTATTTTGGTGGCACTTTAATGATCACCCACTTTTATGGGGAGAAAATTTCAAAATGGCCCACATTGTTGCAAAGTCCTTGAGCACTGTGAGCAGGGCCGTGCGGCCGTACAGGACACAATTACAGAAGGAGGTGCTGATATCATCACTGGGCTTCCAGAAAGTTCAAATATTTAGTTACTGAACATGGCTGGGTGGATGGAGGGCACCAAATTCGTTAATCGCACAGGGCACATTTGTAGCTTGGTATGTCTTGCCTGTGAGTGCAGCATCTAGTATCTTGTCTGAAATTACGAGTATAATTCCCTTTTTCAAAACTGCTCTGGGAAAAGGCAGCCAAAGAGATCTGTACCTGCTTTTTCTGCAATACTTCCTCCCTTGAAATAATATGGATAAATCAGAAAATATAAGCTAAGTGCCATAATTCTCTTCCTTGATCTAAGCACATCCCTAGGAAAACCTATTTGTTACCTGACTAGAATTAGGCACATTGTTGAGCATCTTGCATATCTTTAGAGGATGGGGCTGGGTAATTTTCAGTCATCTTAGTTGGATAAATTTACATTTACTTGGGTAAATTATGACAGTTCTCATCTGTAGTAAGGACACAGGAAAAGAGAGTAGGCAAGGTCCTCAGATTAGCTCTCCAGTAAACAAAAGTACCCCATGTTAGGGTGAGGTTGGTGGGGTTTTCTGCCAATAATAGACATCTTTCCTTCAGGTTGAGCCCTGTGGTGCTGGCAGTCCCAGGACTTAGCCGCTCAATGCCCAGGGCTCAGGATGGGAAGCTAGAAAATAGTAAAACTGAGAAAGATGATGGAGAACATAGGCATGCAGGAACGCACCATAAAGACTCTGAAAAGAAGCAAGGCTGGAACACTGCAGGAACTTGGAACACAGTGGAGAATGCCCCTGCATAGAGGAAAAGCACTGAGGAGTCAAAGCAGTAGGCGACACTGGAATAATGCAGACCAGGCTCTGGCAAAGAGGTCTTAGCCAGAACTGAGCTTATATACAAGTGCTAGGTAAGAACAAGATGGCCCCTGAAAGGAAGTAGCAGATGTAGGGGAGGCTAAGGTGGCCAAGTCTGTCGAATGGAACCTACTGACATCTGCTGGCTGGAGGTTCATTTGGGTAAGGTTCTTCCAAGATGAGAACCACCTGCAGGCTGGTAGAAGAACCTCATATAAATGACTTCTCAAAATTACCCTCTCCAAATAATTTATATTCCTAATGCCTAAGGTCTCTGATGATAAAACTGTGCATTTAAGTTTTGATTTTGTTACATTCATCTGTTGTTTTTTCCTGAGTGTTTTCCTGTATTTGTTGTCTTCTTTGAAAGATGGTTTTATATTCCCTTTACTTATTTCTCTAAGGCATGCAATCTTTCCACTAGCGCAACAACAGAAAATTTTATTGTAGGAAGAATGTCAGCTCATGTATCTCTCTGAATTACTCTCGCTTCACTGATAATGCCATGTATTCAGCCACCCATCACAAGCTCTCTGAACCGTACTTAAGCTGCTATGTGATGACTGGTACAAGTTAAAAGCCTCTACAGAAGCAGAGAAAAGGGAAATGCATGGAGACCCCACATTGACTTTGTTTTCAATACATGAAGCATGCATATTGTTAGATTCCAGTAAAACATCATCACCCTAATACAATTTTCACTTGCATGCTGGTGTGCATTTTTATGCCTCAATAAATATGTTAGTCTATAGGGTGTCACCAGCCTATCTGTCGTCATGATTTTGTGCAGTATTGAAAAATCTAACATAAAAAAAGAACCTGGCAAAGAAAGCTGCAGAAACAGGCAAAACATAACTTTTTATCCATGTATGAAAAGTTCTGGTGGCACAATTTCCTCTGATTACTTGAGGCTGGAAAGAGCACAGGAGAACAAAAGAGGAGTAGAGTTCTATGAGATTTTCTTGTTGCCTTCACATCACTAGACACAATTAATTGTTCAAATACTGGTAGCTTCAAGTTGTTATCAGAGAGGTGGCTAATAAATATAATATAAATATATAAAGGTTGTATCAGAAGATGTGGTGTCTTTTTCCAACCATCAATACATTCAGAGAGAACCCAGGAGGTAGGGTGCTATATAGGAATTCTCCTTTTCTGTACAATTTTACTGAGACTTCCAGTATTTTAGTTAGTATAGTACCAATTGTGGTATTTAAGACATTAATCTTCCATTTTTGGAAATTTACACAGAATGGTAAGGCTCACTGTGGCTAATGAAATGGTTGTGTGTTATTAAACCACAGCAGCACAGTGAAGATTTGCAAATGGTACTGGATTGAAAGTTAATGCTCAGTTTTTGTGCATCCTTGTTAATACTTAATGTAAGGTATTGTAGGGTTATATGAAGAATTTTCTCCTCCTTTCAGCTTGGCTCACAATATCGAGGCAGACCCATGGCTCTATGTAGCACTTGTATAATAAGTATGAGACTTTATTCTATCTCTTTCTACCAGGTCAGTGATAAACACTAAAACATTCTTGACAGTTGCTATTTCAGAAAACATCACATTTAAGGTGCAGTATATATTTCATTTTGATATCTGTCTTGCATAAAGATTTTAAAAACAGAATTTACAGACCTGATATCCTGGCCTGGTCGAGCTTGAACTAAAATTCGTACTTCTAACTCTTCCGTGCCCTGCATAAACAATAAGGCAAATCAGTTTAAAACTCACTAACATATTCATCTAGCTGTTTTCTACTTGGTAAAGCTCTCAACTAAATGGGAGCTTCCTATAGATGTGCACCTTTGGAAAAAATACTGTGATCTGAATTTTTTTTCTTAAATAATTATTGTGTTGCCAGGGGCTCTGTACAATAGTATCTAAATAAGATATTGTATAGTGCTAACATTAAGGGGGGGTTTAGAAAGGATGTCGAATTTAAATTGGGGGACTTCCAGGGCAAAATGTGAAGAAAATAGCCAGGGACGTCTGTGTCTCCAGCTGATTTCAGGAACATAGACATCCGTAACCTGGACATGCATGCAGGCGGCCAGATAGATGTCCCCATTAGGGACACGAGTTAGAAATATCAGTCTCAGGCAAGCTAGTATAAAAGGACATCCAGTGGCATAGCAAAGTGAAAACATGAGCCCCCTTTCCCCATCATTGTTCGTTGACATAGTGTAAAATACAGGAGGTATTAAAGTAGCTCCTTTTCCACATCTTCTAGACATTGCTTAGCAAAACAAGCACTTTTCAGATGACTGTTTGTGCCTGGAGAAGGCTTAACTTTAGATGTGATTCGGAATGTCCATTCAAGGACGTCCAAGTTCTAGGGATGCCCCGGCCACACCCCCGTTCAGATTTGGATGTCTGGTGCTGGGGCATCCACAGAACTGGCTTCTAAAATGACTCTGGGGATGTTTCTGTGATTTAGACCTCTGTATGTCCATTTGCAGATATCCAAATCATGAATAGCACTATTAAAATAACACCCATTCTGAATATCCTATCTATATGAATGTTCTATCTTGTTGCCTTTTATAGTGCATCATTTGTAGTTTGCTGACATTGTGAGTATCCTATCTATGTTATTTGAGTGCTCTACCATGCTGGCTATTAAGGTATATCCATCTATATTCTGCTGACATTGTATGATATGTCTGTAATTTGAAAGTTCTATCCTATTTCAAGGTGTCTATTACTGTGATTGTATCATGTAATTTCTATCATTAACTATTTTTAAGTTTCTCTCAATGTTCTTAGGGCCTAATATTGAGTTAGGATGGGTAGGCATGAGTAAAGTGCCTAGCCTTCGCCACCGTCCTCTAACTCCCGATATTCAATGCCGGGGTCATATCCGGCCCCAGCATTGAATATCCAGGGTTGCCTTACATGCCTGGAATCCACAAAGGTTAACCGGGTAGTGGTGATATCGCACTGCTGTGCGGTCAGCTTCTATGGTTAAAGATAGGCCAGCTTTTATAACGCCTATCTTTTACCCGTAGAAGCTAACCAGATAGTGGGGCAACATCTCCGCTATACAGTTAACCTCTGTCCCCACCCATGACACAGCCCACAACACCTACAATACGCTCCGATGCTGAACGGTTAGCATCAGGGCTTGTAGCGGTGATAATCGTGGATATTCAGTGGTACTAACTATGTTATCGCCATTGACTATCCCGCTGAGCGCCATTTACATGGTTTACAGGGTTATAAACCGTGTAAATGCCTTTCGAATACTGGGCCCTTACTGTCTATTATGCTGACACGGGGTTATTTTCCTAGTGTTCTAATGATACTACAATGTGAGTTGTCTATGTCAAGGGAGATCTGTTGTATCTCACCTTGGGTGAATATCTTCATGAAGATAATTAGTAAATATTGATAAATAGCAGGAATTAGGCCTCATGTATGTGTGACATCTCCAACAGAGTCCTTGTGCAGGAATGCTCCGCAGCTTCTAATGGAAGCTTTTGGGAGGCACCACCGCACCTGCGCACCTCCTTCCTGCCTGCCGCCATGGTGCTGCCATCTTGGAACAGTCTGATAATATAGACGTAACAGAAGATAACTCCTTGGAGAGGTGGGAGGGTTATGAGGACTGATTCCTGAGAACATAGGAAATGCCATACTGAGTCAGACCAAGCTCCATCAAGCCCAGTATCCTGTTTCCAGCAGTGGCCAATCCAGGTCACAAGTACCTGGCAGATTCCCAAAAAAGCATATAGATTCCACAATACTTGTTCCCGGGGCAAACAGTGGATTTCCCAGGTCCTCTTTAATAATGGTTTATGGACCTTTCCTCCAGAAACCTGTCCAAAGTTTTTTAAAACCCAGCTACACTAACAGCCTTCACTCACTACATCCTTTGGTAACGAATTCCAGAGTTTGATAACGCATTGAGTGAAAAAATATTTTCTCTTATTAGTCTTAAATAGGTTACATTGTAACTTCACCGCATGCCATCTAGTCTTTCTACTTTTTGATGGCATAAACAACTGATCTACGTTTACCCGTTTTATTCAATTCATTAATTTATAGACCTCTATCATATCTCCCCTAAGCCATCTCTTTTCCAAGTTGAAAAGCCTTAACCTTTTAAGTCTTCCCTCATAGGTGTATCCTTCTATCCCCTTTACCATTTTGGTGGCTGTTCTTTGAACCTTTTCTAATTCCGCTATATCCTTTTTAAGATATGGCGACCAGGATTGCACACGATATTCAAGGTGCAGACGCACCATGGAACAAAGCAGAGGCATTATTATATCCTTGGTTTTATTCTCCATTCCTTTCCTTATGATTCCTAGCATTTTAATTGCTTTCTTGGCCGCCACTTCACACTGGGTGGAGGGTTTCAACGTATTATCCACGATGACACTTAAATCTTTTTCCTGGGTGGTGATTCCTAATATGGAACCTTGCATTGTGTAATCATAGTTTGGGGTGTTCTTTCCTAGGTGCATAACTTTGTACTTGTCCAAATTAAATTTCATCTGCCATTTTGGACATCTAGTCTTCAAATATATAAAGGTTCTCTTGCAATTTTTCACAAATCTCTTGTGTTTTAATAACTTTGAATAATTTTGTGTCAGCTGCAAATTTGATCACCTCACTCGTTATTCCTATTTCCAGGTCATTTATGAAGATGTTAAAAAGCAGTGGGCCCAGCACAGATCACCGGGGTACTCCACTATTCACCTTCTATTGAGAAAATTGGCCATTTAGCCCTACTCTCTGCTTTCTATCTTTTAACCAGTTCCTGATCCACAATACTACACTGCCTCCAAACCCATGACTTTTTAATTTCGCCAAGTGTCTTTCATAAGGGACCACGTCAAAGGCTTTCTGAAAATCTAGATACACTATATCAACTGACTCACCTTTGTCTATTGTTTATTCACACCTTCAAAAAAAAAATAACAGATTAGTAAAACGAGACTCTACTTGGCTAAATCCATGTTGGCTTTATCCCATTAAAACCATGGCTATCTACATGTTTAGTAATTTTATTATTTATAACGGTTTCTTCCATTTTGCCTGGTACTGACGTCAGGCTCACTAGTCTGTAGCTTCCTGGACCACCCCTGGAACCCTTTCTAAAAATTGGCGTTACATTGGCCATTCTCCAATCTTCAGGTACTACAGATGATTTTAATGATAGTTGGCAGATTACTAATATTAGGTCTGCAATCTCATATTTCAGCTATTTCAACACCCTCGGATGTATACCATCTGGTCCAGGTGATTTATTATTCTTCAGTTTATCAAATACTTGTAATACATCTGCTGGTTTAGCGATATTTCTTTCAGTTCTTCCGATGTATCACCTTTAAATTCCATTTCAGGCATGGGTAACTTCCCTACATCTTCTTCAGTATAGACCGAAGTGAAGAATTCATTTAGTCTCTCCGCTATGGCCTTGTCCTCCCTAAACATGCCTTTTATCCCTCTATCATCCAATGGTCCAATTGACTCTCTCACAGGATTTTTGCTACAAATCTTTATCTTTATTTGCACAATTTGATAGACCGCCCAGGCCGAAGCATCAGGGCGGTGTACAATACAAAGGTAGGCTACTGGAAACAAAGTCGGAAAGGAACGCCAAAAACCGACAGGACAGGGAGAGACAGATTAAAAGACAGAGAGCAGAAAGGGCCCAAGAGGGGCAAGAGGACGGGAGGAGGGGAGAAAGAAAGGAAAAATGGGGAAGCGGGTAATTATGAGGGGTGAGGAGCGCGACTGGGGGATGAGGCACCATCAGCAAAGGAGGGGAGATCGAAAGCCTGACAGAAAAGATGAGTCTTAAGGAGAGGTTTAAAGCGGGGATAGGACGATTCCGTACGAAGAGATAAAAGGAGCGAATTCCAGAGAGCGGGACCTAAAAAGAAAAAGGCGGAGTGACGGGTAAGTTCTAGATGGGCCGATGTACTTGAAAAAGTTGTTATTATGCATTTTTGCTTCCGAGGCAAGCTTTTTTTCAAATTCTGTCTTTGCCTACCTTATCAGTACTGGTCTTGCATCTATCTTGCCAGTGCTTTTTCCATTTCCTGAAAGATGCTTTTTTGGCTACAACAGCCTTTCTGACCTCACCTTTAAACCATGCTGGCAGTTTTTGGCCTTCCTTCTACTTTTCTTAAAGCATGGAATACATCTGGTCTAGGCTTCCAAAATAGTATTTTTAAATAACGCCCATGCTTTGTGTAAATCTTTAATCTTTGCAGCTGCTTCTTTTAGTTTTTCCTTAACTATTTTCCTGCTACAGGTGAGTAACTACTTTTTCTCTGTGGACAAGTAATAATGTCCTCATGTATGGGACTCCCAAGCCACAGGCTATCAAAAACCGAGGAGGCCACTGAGAAGACTAAAGGGGCAAAAGTCAACTGTGGCATGGCGAGAGGCCATAACTATTCAACAAACAATTATGTACAAAATGAGTAATTTCTTTCTTCCCTTTTTTTTGGTAGCTTGGACAGAATAGAATGATCCTAGGGTGGATGAAGTTGGATTCTAATCACCAAACAAATTCCTAAGTAGAGATTGGCCGAAGTTGCTGTTGCATTGGGAATTCCTGTCCAGACAGTAATGAGATGTGAATGTGTGGACAGAAGACCACATTGCAGCCCTGCAGATATTTTCTATGGAGACCCAGTTTAAGCTGGCCACCGATGCAGCCATAGCTCTGACATTGTGAGCTGTGACATGACTATCAAGGCTCAGGCCTACTTATGCATAAACAAAAGAGATGCAGTCTGCAAGTCAAACTGAAAGACAACATTTGGAAATGGCAGCCCCTAGCTTATTGGGGTCAAAAGAAACAAAAAGCTGGATGGATTTTCTATGAGCTTTTATCTGCTCCAAATAGAAGGCTAAGGCTTTCTTGCAGTCCAACATGTGCAATATAGCTTCTCCTTTGTGAGCATGAGGTCCCGGAAAAATGTTGGAAGAACAATTGACTGATTAAGGTGGAAATCTGATGCCACTATTGGAAGTAATTTAGAATGAGTATGGAAGACCACTCTATTATGGTGGAATTTAGTGTAAGGTGGATGAACAACTAGGGCCTGAAGCTCATTCACTCTATGTGCTGTTAATGACCACCATCAGAAACAATACCTTCCAGATCAAGAAATTCAGAAGGCAGGAGTTGAGCGGCTCAAAGGGAGCTTTCATGAACTGTGCAAGAGCCACACTCAGGTCCCAAGACAATGTGGGAGGCATGTAGGGAGGCTTCAAGAGAAACAACGGCCGCATAAAGCGACCAACTAAAGGCTGTACTGAGATGAAAATTCCTTCTACACCTCGATGGTAAGCTCCAATTGCACCAAGGTGGACCCTGATGGAGTTGGACTTCAATCCAGACTTGGAGAGGTGTAGAAGATACTCAAGCAGCTTTTGGGTGGAACAGACAATAGGATCTTGGGCCTGGCCCTCACACCAGACAGCAAACTTCTTCCATTTGCAAGAGTAAGACTCTCTCATAAAGGTCCCCCTGGAGGCCAAAAGGACTTCAATTACACCATCCGTCAAGTTGAGATCAGACAACATTAGCCTCTCAACATCCAGGCCGTAAGGGCCAAGGACTGGATATTGGGCTGCAACATCATCCCGCCATCCTGCATCATCAGATCTGGTGCTGTGCCGAGCCAAAGCGCTTCCTGACTGGAGAGCTGCAGGAGGGGAAACCAAGGCTCTCTGGGCCAGTAGGAAGCAATGAGAATCACTGTGCCACCATCTGTTTTGAGTTTCAGGAGGGTATTTGCAATGAGAGCTATTGGAGGAGAAAACATTTGATGATAGTCTGCTATGTGATCTTACTCTGGAACAGAACTGATCCACCAGGGTATTCTGCGGGGTGGTGAATATGTCTGTTGAGGGGGTGTCCTTCTCTCAAAAGATGAGACACGCAACTTCCTTGTCCAGCATCCATTAGGGTGGCTGGAGGAATCAACTCAATCTGCCAGAGTATTTTGCTCGCCTGGCAGGTATGTGGCTCTCAAGTCCATCCCGTGTCCAATGGCAAACTTTTACAATCTGATGGCTTCCCAGCACAGGAAGTATAAGCCCGTTTCTCCCTGCTTGTTGATGTAGAACATGGCAACCTGATTGTCGGTCTGAATCAGAACAATTTGGTTGGCCAGTTGATCTCAGAAAGCCTTTAGAGAGTCTTCTACTGCTCTTTCTTCCAAGAAGTTGATCTGATGGAGGCTTTCTTGGATGGACCAATCGCCCTGGATGTGCAAGCCACTGAGATGAGCTCCTCATCTCAGCTTGGATGTGTCTGTTGTCAGAACCTTTTGGGGTGGAGCAATTTGGAAAGGAAAACCTTTGAGCCAATTGTGGTGGACTGTCCACCAGTGTAATGACTGAATGAGAGGGGTGGTAACATGTAGATGATCCCTGAGTCGATCTGTGGCCTGAGTCCATTGAGTCCTCAGAGTCCACTGAGCTTGCCTCATCTGAAAGGCATGCCAAGGGTGTGACATATACTGTAGTGGCTACGGGCCTGATTCTATTCATGACATAGATCTCCTTTGTACGTTCGGGCTGACCCAGACATACAAAGGAGATCGCAATTCTGATCCCGCGGGGCACGTCCAGCCTGCGGGATCAGAATCGCGAACAGCACTGTACGTGCAGGCCGGGACTGCGATTCAGTCCCAGCCTGCACGTAGAGTGCTAGCCCAACTAACTCAGCTAGGGCTTTTAAATGGAGCTGTAGCGCCATGGTGTCCCGTTGCCATGGCACCACGGCTCCATTTAAAAGCCGCGATGCCGGCTGCTGCCCCAAAAAGTTAATTCCCTGCAACCCAACTCCCGATCCGACTTCCTAAGGCCAGGGTCGGGCTGCGGGGGTTTTCAAAAGAAGCAGCTGAAAAAGTGAAGAAAAAGAGGGAGGCCTTCATGAAATACAAGTGATCACAGAGAGAGGAAGACAGGCATCTATATTTGGAAAAACTTAGAGAAGCTTGCAAAGTAGTCAAGAAGGCAAAGATTCAAAAGGAGGAGGAAATAGCCAATGCAATAAAATGGGGGGGGGGGGGGGGGGATAAGACATTTTTCAGATATATCAGTGAGAAGAGGAAGGGCAAGAGTGGTATTGTCAGACTCAAGGGTGCAGGGGAGGAATATGTAGAAGCTGATAAGGATAAAGCGGAATTGCTTAACAAATATTTTTGTTCTGTGTTCATAGATGAAGAACCAGGAGCAGGACCTCAGAAAACACCCACAAATAGGAACAGAAGCAAAGGACATCTTGAAATTTTCAAAAGACTGTGTTCGTGAGAAACTATCTCAACTTAAAGTAGACAAAGTGATGGGACCGGATGGGATACACCCGAGAATACTGAGGGAACTTGGGGACGTTCTAGCAGCTCCACTGACTGACCTTTTCAATGCCTCATTGGAGTCGGGAGTGGTGCCAAAGGACTGGAGAGAGGCTCATGTGGTGCCTTTACACAAAAGCGGAAGTAAAGATGTGGTTGAAAACTACAGGCCGGTTAGTTTAACTTCGGTGGTGAGTAAATTATTGGAAACGCTGCTGAAAGAGAAAATAGTGAGGTTTCTGGAGTCCAGTGGATTACAGGATCTGAGGCAGCATGGATTCACCAGAGGCAGGTCTTGTCAGACAAATCTGATTGATTTCTTTGACTGGGTGACCAGGGAGTTGGACCGAGGGAGAGCCGTAGATGTGGTGTATTTAGATTTCAGTAAAGCCTTTGACACTGTTCCTCACAGGCGACTTAAAAACAAACTGAGCACCCTAGGGATGGACCCTAAAGTTACTGCTTGGGTTAGAAACTGGTTGGGTGGGAGGCGACAAAGAGTACAAGTAAATGGAGCTCACTCTGAGGAGAAGGATGTTACCAGTGGTGTGCCCCAGGGATCTGTCCTTGGTCCGATTCTTTTTAACATCTTTGTTAGTGATATAGCGGAAGGGCTGTCGGGTAAGGTTTGCCTCTTTGCAGATGATACCAAAATCTGCAATAGACACCCAGGAAGGGGTAGATAACATGAGGAGGGATCTAGCTAAGCTTGAAGAATGGTCTAGAATTTGGCAGCTGGGATTTAATGTTAAAAAATGTAAGGTCATGCATTTGGGCTGCAGCAATCCAAGGGAGCAATATAGTATAGGGGGTGACGTACTTTTGTTCAGTAAAGAAGAGCGAGACCTAGGTGTGGTTGTGTCTGATGATCTTAAAGTAGCTAAACAGGTAGAAAAGGCGAAGGCAAAAGCTAGAAGAATGCTTGGGTGCATATGGAGAGGAATGGCTAGCAGAAAAAAGGAGGTGATAATGCCTCTGTATAAGCCTTTGGTGCGACCTCATTTGGAGTATAGTGTGCAATTCTGGAGACCGCACCTTCAAAAGGATGTGAACAGGATGGAGTCGGTGCAGAGGGTGGCTACTAAAATGATTAGTGGTCTTCATTATAAAGCATATGAGGACAGACTGAAGGATCTTAATATGTACACCTTAGAGGAAAGGCGGGATAGAGGTGATATGATTGAGATGTTTAAATACCTCCGTGGCATAAATGTTCAGGGAGAGAGCCTCTTTCAATTGAAAGCAATTTCTGCTACGAGGGGACATGGGATGAGGGTGAAGGGAGATAGATTCAGGAGTGATATGCGGAAATATTTCTTTATGGAAAGAGTAGTGGATCCGTGGAATAGTCTCCCAGTGGAGGTGGTAGAGATGAGGACAGTAACTGAATTCAAAAAAGCATGGGACAAACACAGAGGATCTCTAAAGGTAAAAAGGGAATTGTTGTAGTTGTTATGGAAGGACAGACTAGATAGGCCATGTGGTCTTTTTCTGTCATCATATTTCTTTGTTTCTGTGTTTCTATGGATGTTCAAAAGGTAGATGAAATTTAATATGCACAAGTGCAAGATTATGCACCAAGAAAGAACAACCCAAACTTTGGTTACATGATGCAAGGTACCAGGAAAAAGATTTAGGCGTCATCGGGGATAATATGTTGAAACCTTCTAACCAGTTGCAGCAGCGGCCAAGAAAGTAATAGAATGCTAGGAATCATAAGGAAAGGAATGGAGAATAAAACAAGGGATATTATAATGCCACTGTATCATTCCATGGTGCGACCGCACCTCAGATACTGTGTGCAGTTCTGGTCGCCATATCTTTAAAAGGATATAGCTGAATTAGAAAAGGTACAGAGAAGAACAACAAAAATGGTAAGGGGGATGGAAGGATCCCCCATACGAGGAGAGGCTTAAAAGGTTAGGGCTCTTCTTGGAAAAGAGACAGCTGGGGAAAAGATATGATAGAGGTCTATAAATTAATGTATCGAGTGAGCAGGTAAACGTAGATTGGTTGTTTATGCCATCAAAAAGAGAAAGACTAGAGGACACGCAATGAAGCTACAATGTAACCCATTGAAGACTAATAAGAGAAAATGTTTTTTCACTCAACGTATAATCAAACTCTGGAATTCTTTACTGGAGGATGTAGTAAAAGCTGTTAGTATAACAGGGTTTAAAAAAGGTTTGGACAAGTTCCTGGAGGAAAGGTCCATAAATCATTATTAAAGAGGACCATGGAAATCCACTGCTTACCCCGGGACAAGCATTGTGGAACCTGTGTGCCTTTTTGGGAATCTGCCAGGTACTTGTGACCTGGATTGCCCATTGTTAGAAACAGGATATTGGGCTTGATGAACCTTCGTCTGACTCAGTATGGCATTTCTTATGTTCATATGGGTACTACAACACGAAACAGAGTTGGGTACAGCAGTGAACATATGGAGAAGAGATGGACCACACATGTGCCAACAGCAGTTCAGCTGCATTGGAGCCACAGATCAGCCAGTGTTGAAAGCCATGGGGCCAGAGACATGTGCTATTGTTGTGCACTGAATCAGGGAGCTCTACTGGTAGCACGGGTCACATTCATGGTGAAAATGATGGCAATGAAGGAGGCCGTAAATATAGCATTTGCTGACAACCCAAGGTTGAGGTGTTAGAGGAGACTGATTACACTTGTAAAAGTGAGGGAGAAAGGGAAGAGGGATGAGAAGGAACAAAGAAGTGAGGTGAGGAGCTAGACAGATGATGGGATGAGGGGGAGGAGGGTAGAATAGGTAAGGGAGACTGGGCATGGGAAGAGAGGGTTTTCAAAAGACATAATCGCTTGACTGCAAATATCTTCTGGGTTTCAGCTAGTATACAAATAGTTGTTTAAGGTTGCACTGGAACTCATATCAGCTCAAATTGCTCATTAAAATCATCTGACACACACACACACACACACACACACCATTATAACGAGAAAACAGAATCAGTAGTTGTCTCTCTCAAGTGATTTGGCATTATTAAACAACAGTCTTGCAGGCTTAAAACATCAACCCCAAAGCAAAAATATCCAGTTCTTATGTTTGTTTATTACTGCCATCAAGTCATTTACTGTAGAGGTGGTTACATACAATAGCATTTGTCCATTATAAGCATATGCTCTTTTCTTTAGCGTTAGTAATGTGAAAACCTTGATTTATTATGTGAAAGTAAGTGCTCTATAACTGTGATAGGCAATGCCCATCCAGTAGTCATAAAGACATCTGATTTTCAGGATATCCATAATGAATATGTATTAGATACATTTGCCCACAGTTGGTTTAAGAATTTGGCATCACGGGCGGTTCTATCATGAGGCCAACTGAGGCGGTGACCTCAGGCGGCAGTTTCTAGGGAGCGGCACTCCGGCTGGGTTTATTTCTGATTTGCCGCTCCCTAGAATCTGCCTATGATAAAACCGCCGTCAATCTTCCAGCACGGCCGCCGCTACCAGATAAACTGGGTAAGCATGGCATGAGGGCACCACTGCTGCCACCGCTTCTGCCGCTTCCGCTTCAAAAAAAAAAAGCAGCTGCGGGAACATTTCTCTGTTCTAACTTTTAAACTGCTGAGTTGCAGAGTTTCTAAAGAGAAGAATAAGCATTTCCTACGAGAAAAAGGAAATGTTATTCTTGCCTTTAGAAACTCCACGACCCAGCAGTTTAAAAGTTAGCAGAGCCGTGGGAACAGAGAAATGTTCCCGCGGCTGCTTTCTTTTTTTTTTAAAGGATGAATTAGTGAGGGGGTGAGGAGGGAAAGGTGCCAGAAGGGAGCAGACATGGGGGGGAGCTGGAAGGGAGCAGAGCAGACATGGGGGGGGGAGCTGGAAGGGAGCAGACATGAGGGGGGGGGAAGCTGGAAAGGAGCAGACAGTGGGGCCTGGAAGGGAGCAGAAAGGGGGAGCTGTAAGGGAGCAGAGCAGACATGGGGGGGAGCTGGAAGGAAGCAGACATGGGGGGGGCTGGAAGGGAGCAGACAGGGGGGCTGGAAGGGAGCAGAAACAGGGGGGCTGGAAGGGAGCAGAAACAGGGGAGCTAGAAGGGAGCAGAGCAGACATGGAGGGGGAGCTGGAAGGGAGGATATATGGGAGAGCTGGAAGGGAGCAGACACTTGGGGATGGGGCTGGAAGGCGGCTGGGTAATAGGTGGGGGTTGGAAGAGAACTGACGGGGGGAAGGTGGGGGCTGGAAGGGAGCTGACACCCGGGGATGGCACTGTAAGGCGTATGGACAGAGGAGAGGGGGCACTGAGACTGGAAGTTCGCTGATACCTGGGATGGTATTTTGACTAGAAGAGGCTGGACGGTGGGGAAGGAGGGGGACTGGAAGTGAAAAGACACCAGTGCAAGGGGGTTGGCACTGGAAGGTACTGGGAGGGGAGGCTGTAAAGGATGCTGATACTGGGGAGAGTTACTGGGACTGGAAAAAGGCCGATGGAAGAAAAAGAAGAAAGCAAAAGGAGAGAAAAGAAATGGCAGATGGACTATAGACCATAGAAAAAAAGCTAAGAGAAAAAAAACAGAAATCTCAGATCGGGACCAGCATGATCAAAACTCATCAGACAACAAAGGTAGAAAAAAGAATTTTATTTTCAATTTAGTTATTGGACTTTGCACTATCTATATTTCACACAGTATGGGGAACTGCATCTTTTATCTGGTGTGGCGCCGCATGCGGAGTCTGGCTTATTGGGGTTTCATTTTAATTTTTGTCTAAATATTTTTATTTTTGCTTTAGATTGTGGTCACTTATTCTGTACTTGGTGAGGGTCTGTGTTCTGAGTGTGTGATCAAGGCCAGGTGTTCTGTTAACATGGAGTTTGTATGTAGGGATCTGTACTGCAGTAATTTGACATGTACAGCTTTTCAAATAGGTGTATGGATGTTTTGGGGCCCACTGCAGTGTTTATAGTGCTGCTTTTTTCTAGGTAGGCTCCTTATTTTATGAGTTTTGGAAGTGTATGCTGGTATGGTATGGTAGATTTGGCCTTGCAGATCTCACTGGTCAACATTGAAATCGTTACTGACTTTAAAAGGCCCTAATCTGTAGTATCTTGGTGAGCTGAACACGAATATAACATTAAAAAAAAATTATTGGCTCTCGTTTTGAAGATATTGCATGTAGTTCATTTTTGACATTTCACCGTGTAAATTTATCCAGTAGGACATCAACAACATCCCACATAAGCCTTGAATTATGTAATATTGCATCACATTGCATAATACCAGCATGCACACATCATCCAGAGTTGATTGCATCATTTTCTGATGCAATGTAATACTACTGCCAGACGGCTGCTGAAGCCATCTGACGTCAGCAGTGTACTATACGCAGTCGGAAAGGAAAGTAATCTGGTATTCTGTTCCGATACTGAAAGCCTCATGAATGCCTTAAAAATCACTCATGACCCAACAGACTGGAGACTATTTATAGACTCTTCGAAACTGAGTCTGAAGGCTGTGCTTTTGAACAATGGAAACCGTCTTCCATCTATTCCAGTAGCGCATGCTGTCCACATGAAAGAGACATACGATAACTTAAAGCATCTACTGACTTCCATTAACTATAACAAGTACAGCTGGCACCTCTGTGGTGACTTGAAAGTAGTTGCCCTTTTAATGGGACTGCAGCAGGGATATATAAAATACATGTGTTTCTTATGTGAGTGGGATAGCCAAGCAAGGGATTGGCACTACTTGCGGAAGGAATGGAATCGCAGACAAAATGTAACAGTTGGAGAGAAGAATATCCAGCACCCAGCTCTGGTTGAGGCTCACAAAATCCTGCTACTACCCCTTCACATCAAACTAAGTTTGATGAAAAACTTCGTGAAAGCCATGGACCGCACTTCGCCAGCTTTCCGATACCTGCGTGAAAAATTCCCTCGACTCAGTGAAGCAAAGATTAAAGAGGGAGTTTTTGTGGGTCCTCAGATTCGAGAGCTCTTCAAAGATGACCGGTTCAACAACTTGCTGCAGGGTGATGCGAAACAAGCATGGAATGCTTTTCGCCTAGTGTCAACAAACTTTCTCGGGAATGTTAGGGCAGAAAACTACAAGGAACTAGTAGGAGACATGCTGATGCAGTATCAGAAACTTGGCTGCAATATGTCTCTAAAGATCCATTTCCTTGATTCCCATCTCGATTTCTTTCCTGACAACTGTGCTATGGTTAGTGATGAACAGGGCGAACGTTTTCACCAGGATATCGCAATGATGGAGCAAAGATACCAGGGAAAATGGTCCACTACAATGCTGGCTGACTACTGCTGGACACTCCCCAGAGAAGCTCCCGAACAGCTGTACAAGAGACAGGTGAAAAAAATCTAAGAAGTAGTCTATGACTCGGTTTTTTACAGGTATTAACCAAAGGCCTATTATGTTTACTATTGACATGCATTTCGTGATGTAAACATTAATTCTTGTAGATTACAAAAAAACTAGAGCCAACTTTGCAATTTCACTGTCATATTCATGTTCAGCATATAAAAATTGATAAGAAATGACTTTTTATTTCAATAACATTACTTTTGTAAAACTTGGTTGACCAGTGTCTTCAGTGACTTTAGTAGGGTTTTATATTAGTTCCCAATATGCCTGGTACTGGAGGATGTTTGTTGTTGGTGAGATGACCAGAATCAGATTTTTTTAAAATATATTGAGTTCTGTGTGTGAATGTCCTATCTCTGCTCTGCACCCATTGTTGAGGAGGGGGTTCTGTGAATGCAAAATATATGTTCAAAAAGAAAAAGCAAGCACCATAACGCAGTTTATAACAACAAAATACAAATGAATTATAATTTGGAGTTATAAACTGCTGTGTTTCTCGCTCTTTCTTTTAAGTGATTCTCAGTGTCTATTATCCATCCCTGCTCCATAAGACCACAATCATCTTGATGTAATTCATGGTAGAAAAATTACATCATCATAAGTCTATGCTTACATAAAACAGAGGTCAAAGAGCTTAAACTATTCCACAGCTTCTATGCAAGTTAAATATGCTAGACCTCAGATAACCCCAAAGGATTCAATTTAGCATCCGGCATCAAAAGCAAATCACTTAGCATATTTCTGGAGAGTTATATAAGTGGAACAACTTCTAGTAATTTTAAGTTTGATACCTTTCATTAGATTTGCTCTGATATCATCTTTAATTCATAATATGTAATCATTCCTTGGCACAGGAAAGGGCTGCAATGTGCATGGAATGTAATCAAGTTGGGTAGTATAAATCAGCCCAGTGCTGCAGAAATCTGTGTATGTTCAGGACTTTCTGGAATTAAAATGGTAAGGAGAAGAGCTAGCAAGAACTTTCTTGCATTAAACAGAGGGATACTTCTTTATTCTCACATTTGATATACCACCCAGGCAAATGCATCAGTGCAGTTTACAACAAAAAGGGTAGCTGCAGAAACAAAAGAGCGGAAAGGAACTGACAGGACAGGAAAGAACAATCTTGGTACGGAAAGGAGGGAAAGTAGAGGAAGTGGAGAGTTATTCCACTTCTTCCTCCAATATAGAATAGCCTACTGATAGTAATGAACTCTGGCATTTGGAAAAACCTAGTTTGCTTCTTCTCAGATTGATGGGGGGCTAGGGAAGCCTTGGACCTTTGGAGGCAACTACAGTAATCGCTCAGCAGTGAAACCCACTGGCTAGCTCAAAAATGCACTTGTAGTATGTGCAGGAAAGAGGCATAATCCATGCTACTCAGCCAGAGGACTGCCACTGCAACAGCTGGGCTAGACATGGGCCTGGAGGAGGACTGTAAATGGAGAAAATCTCTTGCTGCCTATGAATTAATGCTTATGGTGCTAAAGAACCAGTTGTAGATGGTTCCATTTGGACTGAGAACCCCAAATTATTTTGCTTGTCTAGTCCTAGTTTATTATGGTTGTGAAGAAGAGCAGTCTTTATTTTTTACCATAGTCACACGCATGTCTCTAAATAAAACAGACAGCCATGAATCCTGACTTCTTTCCTTCCAGCCCTGTGCCGAGTTCTACAGTCAATGCATAAATTTTTGGTGGAAACAGAGACCACAGCTTTATTTGTGGCAACAGAATAACATTAAAAAATTGATCATCAAGTCAAACCCCTATTAGATCCATGTCGCCCACATGGTTAAACTAACCAGATGCAATTTCCCAGCTGCCAAAATTGGCTTGGCACCAGGTAATCAGTTTATAGTTCCCCCTTGAGCTCCTGCTTTGTATCCCAACTTAAGCTGTCCTGATTCCAGCATATTGCTACCCCAACTAACACCACTGTGGCTGTGACAGACCCACCCTATCCCCACCAGACTTTCAATGATTGAAAGTCACACTACCATGAAGGAAGGATAACCGTTGCCTCTTCCTTGTAAAACAGGGACAATAACTCTGGCCCTAAAGCAGGAACATATGCTGTATATTGGTGCTCTTTCTATATGTCAACTCCTAGGCTCAGCTATCCCTGCCGTTGGCCTGGAATAGTCATACACTTGTACTAGTGCCCTCCCTTAAGATGTGGTCTCATTCAGTTAGCTTGAGGACTTATTGTATTTTCTTTGAAAAACAATTCCTAGCCATGTCAGATAAGTGTATACAATCCTTGTGGCATAGGTTGTCTTAGTTGATCAATACTCTATTAGCTGATCATATCTAGTAGCTGATCTGCCAATTTTCTCTTTGAAGTCCATGGTTTGATAGCTTGAGATACACTTACTATAGTCAAGGTATTATATCTTATTAAAAGATGATAGGTTCTATAAGGAGAGTGGCAAGGCCCCAGTGCCCCATTCCACCAGTCGAATGAGTTGTTGACAAGAGAGCTGCATAAATCATAGCCCCTCCTCCCAAATGTAAAATTAGAATGCCTGGTTGTGCTCTGATGTAAAGCAGATGCTTTATTAGTCAGATCAGATGGGCCCAGTCCAGTGGAGCAGCCACCTAGTGAGTAGATAGAGCAATGAGCTGGAACCAGGGAAGCCGGGGTTCAAATCCCACTGATGTTCCTTGTGACCTTGGGCAACTCACTTACCCCTCCCACTGCTTCAGGTAAAAACTTAGTTTGTAAGCCCTTTGGGGATAGGGAAATACCTACCATAGCCAAATGTAACTCGCCTTGAACTACTACTGGAAAGGACTGAGCTAAATCCTAATAAATTAATCAACTGCTAGGCCAACATGAGCATGAAGTTTCTTGCTTGCTGCCCAAAACCAGGGAGGAATGCCTGATGACCTTAGTCATCCTTTATCGACAGTACAAGTCTGAAACAGAATTCAGAAGATTAATGTTTCATGTTTCTCTCAACACTGACTGGGTCCTTATGTAGCCTGTGTGCATTTGCCAGATCTCTGAATGAAAGTATCAGGCAACCCTGCCTGCACAGTGGGAGTTGCTGCCCCATATGGCAAGAATAAATTCCATATAACTGGGCTTGTGAACCCATAAATAGCAGGACGTGCTTAAATAGGTTAGAAAACCAATAAGTTGACAGGGAGCGAGATCCTAATGCTTGAGGAACTGGACCCTCTGTTGTGGTGTGACATCTGAGCAGTGTCCAATGCAGTGCTTTTCAAACTCTTATCTCATATGACCCCATTTTAACAACTGAAAATTCATTCAACCCCAGTTGATGACGAAATCAAAATAGCAGATTTCCAGGCTCCTTCCCCTTCCTCCACGCATCTAAAGAAGGAAGGCACAGCAACAGTAGTGGCAACAGCAGCAGTCAGCACAGGGTCCTTTGTGTCAGTGTGCAGTGTGTGCTTACAGGCCCCCATAAGCATGGGGCATAGGTCACAGTGGAAGCCCACAGAGAAGCGGAAATGGCCATGTTTCTGTGACCACATCCACTGATAATGTGACCACCATTTGGGTCCCCATCCCAAGTTTGGGAACCACTGGTCTACTACTTTGTATGAGGAAGGTGATACTTGTCCTGACCAAATTCAGTGTTGGTGTCAATATTTGTTTCATGCTTGCCTGATCAGTTTCCAATCTCTTCCTTGAATGCGTATGCTATTAGCTAATATGCTGTGGTGGGTGGTTTTTGTCTTCAAGCAGACCAGTTCATAGATAAAGAGCATGTCAAAGAATACACTGTGCTTGCTCTGTCAGGCATTTTTGAGAACAGGTTGGAGGAGGAGTTTGCATGTGTGTGCATACTTTTTAAAATTCAATCAAATGCATATAAGATAACTTGGAAAATGTGTGTGCAGTAAAGAGCAGCTATACATGTAAGCACATAAATTCCCTGGGGTGATTTCTAAAGCGGAAGTGAATACATACTTTCTCTTTGAAAATCTGGGGAAGCCCGCACAGGGAAGGGTATGAGAGTACTTTTTATGTATGTGCGTGTGCAATTATAAAATTATCACCTGGTTGTAATGATGGAGGTAATTTAACACAATACTGATTTCTCATAAATATAACAGCTGAATTCATAGTATACCTTGATAATTGAAGTATAATAGATACAAAATAGCAAAAGGACTAAGTAAGGGAAATGAGCAAATGAGTATCATCTCATACACCAACCATAAGTATATTATACGTTTTTTTGTTGGAACAGACATTATCAGGGAAGGATACAGGGTAGATAAAAATATATCAAACAAATTTGGTTCTGAATGTTTCTATCTATATGTTTATCTTATGGAGTTAAGTGACAGCTTGAAAACTGCTGTATTTTATATCTCTTTGGCGTTAGCAGCCATTTTGCTGAAGTGTGCTAAGCAATTAATGCACGGTTTAACACACAGAAACTATTAGCACAGGCCTGCTCCACGATGAAAGCAGCTAGCACAGTAAGAATCCCACATTAACTGCTTTTAGCACAATGGGGCAGGGACTGCGCACTGCGGTAGCAGGCAGTACTTATGTGTTAACTACCAATTTTGCAGTTAACGTGGGTAAACCTATTATACATAACACGTGGTAGGAACATTTCCATGAGGCAACTGCAGGGTACATGCTGGACACGCCCCCAATTGTTACTGCACAGCATTTGCACTTACTGTATATTCGTTTTTGCTCCTAATGCATGGTAAGTGCAATACTTACTGCGCTTTAGTAAACATGAAGAGAAACAATAGCTACTCCTATGAAGAAAGGCTAAAAAGGTTAGGGCTCTTTAACCTGGAAAAGAGATGGCTGAGGGGAGATATAAGTCTATAAATTAATGAACGGAGTGGAACGGGTAAACTAGATCGATTGTTTACGTTATCAGAATATAGAAAGACTAGGGGACATGCAATGAAGCTACAGGGTAAACTATTTAAGACTAATAAAAGAAAATATTTTTTCACTCAACGTGTAATCAAACTCTGGAATTTGTTACCGGAGGATGTAGTAAAGGCTGTTAGTGTAGCTGGATTTAAAAAAGATTTGGACAAGTTCCTGGAGGAAAGGTCCATAAACCATTATTAAGAAGTGACCGAAGATATCAATGCTTGACCCAGTACAAGCATTGTGGAACTTGTGTCTCTTGGGGAAACTGCTAGGTACATATGACCTAGATTGGCCACTGCTGGAAACAGAATACCGAGCTTGATGGACCTTGGTCTGACCCAGTATGGCATATCTTATGTTCTTATGTTCTTATGTTAAAGAAAACTTCTGTACTCATAGCTGACTGCTCAGATTCAAATGCTTTGTTAGCACGCTACCCACACCTCAAAACTCACATCATCTGATTCCCTGAGGAGTTCTGTATCTTCCACTTGTACCACTGCGTCTGCACCACACGGGATTGGAGCACCTGTTGTTACCCGCATCACCTGGCCAGGCATCACTGTTTGAGTGGGCTGAGAAGAGACACCAGTTACAAGGAAGTTAGTTTTGTTGGAAAGCATTTTGTCATTTAAGGCACCAGAACTAGAGAAAAAATGTCTAAATGATACCGCTGCTGCTACTTATCATCATTTCTATAGCACTATTGAGCATACACAGCACTGTGTATACACACGTAAGAGACAGTCCCTGCTCAACAGAGTTTACAATACACCTAGGGGCATATTTATCAAAGGTATTAACTTGCGTTAAATGCCCACAGCCCTTTTATTTCTATGGGTGCAGTGGCACTTAAACACATATTAACCTTTAGTAAACATGCTCCTTAATTGTAGAGCCAAGAAAGATCATTAAGATATGCCTTTTTTTGTTGTTACTTCTATGAGAAATTAAAGGCCTCATTTATTAATATGCATTCAACAATTAATGCATGTTAATACACATTAACATGTGCAAAGTCAAGTTAAGTGCATAATTAGCAATTAGACTCTATTGAGAATAACGGGGCTTGCGTTATTTAACATGCATCAGACCTCCTTAACGCACATTAACAGGTTAATGCATGTTAGCAAATTAGGGCATGTTAGGGCATGAATTTTTTTAAAGATCCCTCCAATTCTTTCTCCCAGCACCATGAACTTGCTGCAGGCATTAATGTACTATAGAAAAAGTAAAGTCAGGGGAACAGATTCTAATAAAACAGTGGCAGAGCCATAATATAAGGCACCCAGCATTTTTTCTGTACAAGTGAAAGAAATAAAAGAGGTGAGGTATTACAGAATAATGCTAGCAGAAAGTGCTCTGCAGCAGTGGAAAAATGATGGGTATATTTTTGAATAGAGTAAATATAGTTTGTGCCTGGAATTTGCTCCAAAACGGCATCAGAATTGTGTCTGCTTGCACTATGTGTTGTTCTTACGTGCCGTTAAGCCAGTGTCGACTCATGGTGAACCCCTGGATAGTTGTCCAAAACTGTGTTTGATCTTCAGTCAGGCATCTCATTGTTAAGAGAGTATAATCCAAGCTGTTATTGTATCAATCCATCTCACTGCTAGCCTTCTTTTGCACTGACTTCAAATCTTGCTAAGCATGATGTCTTTCTCTAATGATTTTTCTCTACGCATGATGTGTCCAAAGTATGAAAGTCGAAGTCTTGTCATTTGAGCTTCTAAAAAAAGCTTAGTTTTGGTCTCCTCTGGTACTGACGGGTTAGTTCTTTGGCAGCCCATGATATACATAATATTCTTTGCCAGCACCACAAGTCAAAGGCATCAATTTTCTTCCTGTTTACTTTTTCCACTGTCCAAGTTTCACATTCATATGATGTTATTGGACAAGCTGAATCTTTGAATGGAGAGAGACATCTCTGCTCTTGAAAATCTTGTCTAGATTCTTCATAGCCATTCTGCCAAGAGCAATGTGTCATCGGATTTTTTGACTGCTTGTCATTTCTTTATTGATTATTGATCCAAACAAGTTAAAGTTGTCAACTATTTCAATTTCTTCTCCATCAACGATGAACTCATTGATTTTTCCACTTGTCAGACGCATTTTAAGACTATATTCCTTGATTTTGAGAAGCAAATGTTACAGATTGTCTTCACTTTCAGCCAGTATTGTGGAATCATCAGGATAGCAAAAGTTGTTTATGATTCTTCCACCAAGTTACACACCTTGGTTATCTTTTTTTTTAATTTATTTTTTATGTAATTTTACAATAAATGCAACAAGAAAAAACGACTGTAAAAAAGAAATGAAGCAGATAAACCTCCAATCTTACATTATGAAAAAAAAATACAATTAAGGTAATACGCATATGCCCATTGCTCACAAGTCCTCACACTAATGGAATCCAAGATGGAACAAAGGAAAATAAGAATATATCATATCAATGTACATGAAAGAGGACTATGCTTAAACACTAAGTTATATTATATCCAAAGAGAAGCAGATCAAATAATATCTCTCCCAGGAACCTCCGCAAGATGGGAACTAATAAAGGTAAATAAATACACACAACACCACCCTTTATAATCCCAATAGCATCCAACTCTTCAATAATCAAATACTTTCAACTTAAACTATAAGCATACTACATTTCGGTTGCATAAAGACCTCAGAAGAAGCTCATTCCATTCATCTGGCGAACGGTGTCACCATAGGACAGAGCTTAGATCTTATACATCACAGGCCTCACCCTTCAAACTTTAATACAATTATATCAACCAATACGATTATTATACTATATCCAGAAAAAGTACTTTTTAAGGATTCGAACATCAATTAAAATCAATCTTTTAATCTAAATTTTAATCTGAAATTTTGCACAATAATATAGGAAAACATTTTTTTAGTGTTCAAAGTAAAGAGCAATTTCTTTCTGCTCATACTAAAAATAAAATCACCTGCACCTGCTATAATCAGCTTAGCACCTAGAAAAATAGAGAAAGAGAATCCAGATGGTAAAAATACTTCATCACAACCGTTCAAATAGCAATACGTTACTTATCTGAACAATGAACTTCGGACGTTTATCCTTCGTCTCAACCGCAACGATTTCCGATTTTTCTCAATCCCACTGATTTCAAAAAAGTTGAAACGAGCACTGCCTCAGAAGTCAAACGCCGCAACAGCTAGTCAGAAAGACCTCGAGCAGGCACTTGGCGTTTACTGCAATCTAGATCCGACAAAAGCTTTTGTTTCACCCTATCGGGCTTCGTCAGGGATCCAGCATTAAACCCAAATTAATATTAGTACATTAAGATAGAGCAACCATGTTGCTTCAATGGTTCTGAAGGCGTCTGACATCACTCCTCTTTAAACAGGTATCCAGCAAAGCTGATACGCGTAAAAATCATGACGTAATCCTCCCTATCCAAAACAAACTTTATTGCTCAAACACTCTACGTCCAAGAACAACAAACCTCGCTCTACTTCCAACGATAGTTTATTAAGACTAAATATCACACAACACACAGCTTTTGTCGGATCTAGATTGCAGTAAACGCCAAGTGCCTGCTCGAGGTCTTTCTGACTAGCTGTTCCGGCGTTTGACTTCTGAGGCAGTGCTCGTTTCAACTTTTTGGAAATCAGTGGGATTGAGAAAAATTGGAATTGAGACGAAGGATAAACGTCCGAAGTTCATTGTTCAGATAAGTAACGTATTATTATTTGAATGGTTGTGATGAAGTATTTTTACCATCTGGATTCTCTTTCTCTATTTTTCTAGGTGCTAAGCTGATTATAGCAGGTGCAGGTGATTTTATTTTTAGTACGAGCAGAAAGAAATTGCTCTTTACTTTGAACACTAAAAATTTTTTTTCCTATATTATTGTGCAAAATTTCAGATTAAAATTTAGATTAAAAGATTGATTTTAATTGATGTTCGAATCCTTAAAAAGTACTTTTTCTGGATATAGTATAATAGTCGTATTGGTTGATATAATTATATTAAAGTTTGAAGGGTGAGGCCTGTGATGTATAAGTTCTAAGCTCTGTCCTATGGTGACACCGTTCACCAGATGAATGGAATGAGCTTCTTCTGAGGTCTTTATGCACCCGAAATGTAGTATGCTTATAGTTTAAGTTGAAAGTATTTGATTATTGAAGAGTTGGATGCTATTGGGGTTATAAAGGGTGGTGTTGTGTGTATTTATTTATATTTACCCTTTTGGCAGTGATTTCACATAACTAATAAAGGTAGCCAAATTGGAAGGGTCATAAAAAATATAGGAAATAGAATTCAACTTAATCAAACATTTGCAAGGAAATTTAAGGAAAAATAACTCCCCCCCTCCCCAACTGAGTCACTCCAGGCCTAAGAACCAGGAATTCCCTCTTTCTTTTCTGAGTATCCCGCTCAAATCTGGAAACATACAAACGGACAATCCTTTAAACAAAACAGATCTTTTTCTGAAATACATCTTCAATAGCCATTCTCAATCAGAGACCAGAGCCAGTGAGATCACCAGAGTAGCTGGAACAATGGAGTCAGAAATCGAAGTGTTCAACAGGCCCGATACATTCAATATATTCAAGGGACCAGACTCTGGAGAAACTTTCACGTTAGATTTCCCATCTTTCTTCCCAGTAGGAATATAACAAATACTTTAGAAAGTGGTGGATGGGATTCAGGAGGGACCCCAAGAACTTCCACCAAATAAACTTTAAACATATCCCGTGCTGAAGTCATAGAGGATTGGGGAAAATTTAACAATCTCAAATTTGTAGATCTAAAATGATTTTACAACATCTCAAGCTTTATTCTTTGACCAGATAAATCCTTAGTAACCATAGAAGAGCATTCCTCCATTTGTGAAACCTTATTTTCCAAAGAGGAAATCGGAGTACACGTCCCAGCCATAGAATCTATACAGTTCTGCACCACCCCTGCATTCCCATGAATAAGCTGTAGGGTGGTGATTGTTTGAGCAACTAAAAACTCAGCAAGTTTTTTAAGGGCTGTCCATATCGAGTCCAAAGTAATATTATCCGGTTTTACCAGAGAGAAGGGGGCCATAGCAGCTTGCTCAATCTTGGCCACAACAGGATTCACGATGAGTTCTATGAACAAGTACAAGCTGAAACTGACATAACCCGGGGCACGCCGGACTGGCTTCAGATTTTCCCTCTGTTCCCCGCCTTCTCCCCCTTCCCCCCCATCTGCCCGCCACAATAATCAGGCCCGATCTGTTGCTTTTTCAACCTCCTTTTATTAGTGGATCTTAAAGGCCACAGCTTGCGGATACACAATTATTGCACTGAAACTATAGCAAAAAATTATTACTATGCTGTGCACACCTTATTATTAGCAATAGACAAACAATAACCACACAGTAACTGAACAATACCCTTAGGGGTTAAAGTAGAGGGGTACTTCTGTCCCTGCAGCCTGGTTGATGACCCTGGCTCACCCCATAGCCAGTGTCCTGCCACTTTTCCCCGGCACCAACCGCTCCATGTTGGTGCCTGGGCGGCCCATTTAGTTCTCTCCTTCTGGTAACTTGAGGCCAGACACCCCAACCCCTGGTAATCTGGCCCCCCTGCTACCGGGTCCCGGCACACCCCAATTCGGTATCTGGGTCCCCTTTGTTCCAAGGAACCCTTTCCCTCCCCATTTTCCTTCTGTGAGGGCCCACCACCAGGAGGGCCTGTGGCCCGACTCACCCCCTCGTTAGTACCGAACAGATTGCCTGCCACAAGCTCTCAAGGAACAGTTCTAGGCTGATGTCATTTAGATGGACCCCATCTCCCAAGTACACAGTCTCCCCCCAGTCAGTATGCCCTGGTGTTCCACCACCACCCTACCTAAAGCCCGGATGAAAGTCCCGACTTCTTTGTTTAGTTTCCTCCTGCTCCTTTTGATGCCCTCTGGATGGACTGCTCCTCTCCACCTCAGCTTTGGCATGACCAGACGACCCCCACTCCCAGCTCGGTCTGTATCCAGGCCATGTCTGCCTTCATCCTGATGATGAGGTCCACTCCTTTTGTGTAGGCCAGATCATTACCCCTGAGGTGTAGGACTATCCAGTCCAGAAGATGGCGAGCCTGCCCCACGCCGGTGAGAGTGGGCCTCAGCTGGTCCCAGCGCATCCCTCTGTCTCAACTAGTGTACGCGGACGCTGTCGGGGTGGAATCCAAGTTGCTTGCTGAAGTGTCACCCCGCTGCCCATTGCCCCACCTAGTAGACATAGGAATGCTCCACGATCCATACTGAAAGAACAGGAGGGTGAGATGGAAAGCAGCCTCAGTGAGCCTCATTATTATACCTGTATGAGGCCCATCTCCCGATTGCCTAAATCTGCCTGGATCCCATGTTCAGCCCATGGCTGCTGTTGCTGCACCTATCCTAATGGAATGCAGTATCAGCCTGCTGGTCTTGAAACCCGCCTCTCTTATCGCCCTCAGCCACAGAATCCGAAACTGATACTGAGAGAGGCAAGATCCATTCCCATGCCGCAGTAAGGCCCCCCCCCCCCATTGACGGGCACACCCGCAAATACTCCCGCATGGCCTTGACCGGACAAAGTGCTCGCACTGCCATAGCATTCAGCCATACTGCTTTCCCCTTCCTGAAACGTTTGGTCTTCGACCGGGCCAGAAACAAATGCACCCTGTCCCCTACCATCGAAGCATCCTCCACTCGCATAGCGTTGCCTGCTATGTCACCCTTGGACTGGGGCAGGATTTCGCTCATGCGGAAAGCCCCAAAGAACATCAGAAGGGTGGTTAGCCTGAACAGTTTGCCCTCAAACCCGTTCCTGGTGACATAAGCTGCCTGTTCTATGATCCCCTCCAGCAAGGATAGGGTGACCGGCCAGCGCCTGTCTGGCCATGGAGCAGACTCCCTGGCCCAGTGCTCTATCACTTTCCGTACCATGAACTCCTTTGTGATGTCTCTGTGTCCCCCCAACTTGAGGAAGAAAGCCATCCTAGCTAGCGTCAGCTTAGCCTGCCTGGCCATCACCCCCTCAGCTTGTAGGTGCATCAGAACTCGAGGAGGATGCCAGCCATCACTCCCCGCTCGCAACTGGTCCCCTACTATATGATGAAGCTCTCTAGCCGGTCCTAGGCTCTCCCCTATGCCCTCCAGGTACTAGACAACAGTGATGCCATCAGCAGTCTGCTGGCGCTCCGCATCCAAAGGTCCACATCTCCGTGGACATGCGAGCTGCTTTGGGCGACACATTCGGGGCAAGCTATCTGACGTGCTAGAGCTGGAAATGACAGATCATCAGCTATCTCATTACTCTCCCCTGGGACGTGCTTGGCTGTAATAAATGCATTCAGGTCCAGGCTCAGCAACACCAGCATCCTGACCAACCTCATCACTCTCTTTGACTTTGCTGTTTGCTTATTGATGGCGAAGATCATCGCTGCATTATCCGAGTGGAAAACTATTCTCTTGTCTGCAAACCAGTGTCTCCAGATGACCATGGCCACCATGATCGGGAACATCTCAAGGAACGTAACGTCCTTGGTTACACCACTCTGGTGCCACTCGGCTGGCCAATGCTCATGGCCCCATTGCTCCTTAAAAGAGTTTCCAAAGCCACTCCCCCTGCTGTGTTTGTAAATAGCTCCAGCTCCCTGTTACACATGGCTGGCACCCTCCATATGTTCCTTCCATTGTAATGGGACAGAAACTACTGCCACACTGCCAGATCCTCCTTCATTGGTGCACTGATCCTGAGGAAGTGGTGTCCCTTGCGAATGCCCTCAGTAGCATCTGCCAGCCGCCTTATGAAAGCCCGGCCCATGGGTATCACCCGGCAGGTGAAATTCAGATGCCCTATCAGTGACTGCATCTGCTGCACAGTGATCTTCCTTGTGTCCACTGCCATTTGCATGGCAGCCCTCAAGGCTGTCACTTTACTGGCCGGGAGGTGGGTCACCATTTCTATGGCATTAATTTCTATCCCCAGGAAGGAAAGGCACTGGGCTGGCCCTTCCATCTTGCCTACTGCCAATGGGACCCATAGTTCCATGGCTTTTTGTTAGGAACACCCCGAGGATCTGCTGACAATCCTGGCTGTTCCCTGCCATGAGCAGAAAATCATCCAGATAATGTATGATTCTGCCCAGGTGTAAGCCTTTCTCGACTGTCCATTGGAGAGCAGAGCTGAACTCCTCAAAGTAGGCACACGAAATTGAGCACCCCATTGGGAGGCACTTGTCTACATAGTACTGTCCCCCGAAGCACGTCTCCAGCAGGTGGAAGCTATTAGGATGTATCGGGAGCAGCCAAAAAGTTGATTCTACTTCCGTTTTTTCCAGCCATGCCCCTGCCCCAGACCCCGGATCAATTCCAGGGCCTGTTCCACAGAGGCATATTTCATTGAGCATGCTACTGGGTCCAGGTGGTCATTTATCGATGCACCACTGGGATAGGACAAATGGTATATGAGCCGGAAGTTGCCTGGCTCCTTCTTAGGCACCAGGCACAGTAGGGAAACGGACAATTTGGGTAGGTGCTTGCTCTCGAAAGGGCCTGCCATTCTACCCATTTCCTGTTCCTTATCGAGCTTCTGCTGGACTACCTCTTTCCGCTCTAGAGTGGATTTTAAGTTCCCAGCTGCCCGCAGGCCCAGAGGGCTGCTGTAAGGGATAGAAAACCCCTGTGTGAACTTGTTAATCAACAATTGTGCTTTGCTACGATTGTATCCCTGCAAATACCTCCCCAGAGCCCCTACCTTAATGTGTCTTTGTCCATCCCAGCCAAGATGCTTTAATGCCTGTGCTGGTGGTTTCCCCCTTGTTTCTTCCCACAGTGGACCTGAGGATGCCCTTCCCCGCATGTGGCACATGCATGCCTGTATTTGCAGGTATTATTAAATCTGCAATTCCCCCCCGTTGAACAGCTGACATACGCCCTGGCACGTGGGGTAGTTGGGTGGCCAGGGGAGGGTGCTGCCTTCCCCCAGTGCCAATCCTGCAATCCCCCCAAAATGACTGTGGAAGGCCAGAAGACTTACCGGGCCAACTCCCCCCTGTAAACCCGCTCGCTCTGCTGACCTTATGTCATCAACCAAATCCACAGGTCAATGTCCTTTCTGTCCCAGCTAAGCCCCTGGTTGCCTGCCATGTTACAATGAAACTGCTTGTCGTACTCCAACCAGGCAGTACCACTACATACCTGGTATGCCTCACAAATACTTTCTTGGTACTTGAAAAGCCCCTGGCACTGCTCCAGGTGCTTCTCGCCAGCCACACTGGCCAGCACCTGAAAGGCTGCACACCAATTTTCTATCGTCTGCGGGACGGTGCTGGCCTTCTTGGAGGCCAGCTTGCACCTGTTGCAGCAGCCTGAACAGTCGTAGTCACTGTCGCTCCTCCGTATCAGCAGCAAGAAAATGTCTATGTATTTGTCCTTCCAGATTTTTTCTTTCTGGGCGGTCGGCACATGGCTGTCTAGTGCACTAGTTAGGCATACATATTCGGCTGGTTTGAGCTTGGATACCAATCTCCCTTCCTCTGCTTGCGCCACTCCCTTGCTTGCGCCCTGCTTGTTCCCCTTGCGCTCACTGGAAGGGCGCCCCCGAAGTTTGGGGGGGGGGGGGTCGGGGATTCCTGTCCTGATGAGCCCCCCTGCGCCATGCGCTGTTTGGATTGCACCAGTTGCTGCGCTAATACCGGTTGTGATACGCATTAGGGCCTGAAGCAGCTCCTCGATGCCCTGCCGGTTGCCCCAATCTCTCCCAACCCCCCATACTTGGGTTGCTGCCGTGATTGCCTCTGAGCCCCACTCAACCAGAATCACCCCCTGTTCCTTCCCCCCCCCCACCCCCAGTACCAATTACCTGCTGCTCTCTTATCCCGTACCCACCCCCGGACCCTGCCCCCCCCGCCCCATTCGCTAGCGACTCAGAATGCTCATACTCACCCTTTGCTCCCGCTTCTCTGGGTGTAGCCGCATAGCTCGCACCTGCATCTTCTGCGATCGGCCCACTCCTGGCTGGCGTTCCTTCTATTGAACTCAGAAGAGCCTGCAAGTGTCCCGCTCCGTGGACCATGGCCATGGCCCTGACCTGGTTCAAGAGATCACACATACCAGGGGACTCTCTCACCTGCCCATTACTGCCACACGATGGGGGCAGTTCACTGGTTGCTGGTCTGGTCACTGCTCCCCTTGTCCCTGATGTAGGCTCCATGCGCCGCTGAGCACCATGTCACTTTGCCTGGGCACCGGATTTCTTTCTGCCTTCCTTGCTCCTGTTCTTTTTTCCTTTCCTGGCTGCCCATGCTGACCTCTCACTTTTTCCCCGCTGGTCTGCTGTTGTCACCTCTGGAGCGCTGCTTGGCCATGATGTCTGTCCTGCGTTGAGTCTCTGAGCTGCTGTTTTTGGGTACCTTCGCTCGCTCCCACAATCAGTCCAAACAAGCCTCACCAACGCTCTCCTTGATAAGACAGAGTCTATACAGTCTTTTAAATTGCAACCGGAAGAGTCTATACAGTCTTTTAAACTGCAGCTGGTTGAGGGCTCAAAATGCTGCTATAACCACAGCAATGAGTAGGTGGCAGCCTCTGCTCAGTTCTGCTCGCTGGGTCCACATGCTCCCCTTAGCTGCATGACTCGTCCTCCTGCTGCTGTGCCTATCCGGGCCTCTCTCGGCTCCCACGATGCTGCTGGTCTGTCGCTCCTGGTCTGTTGCTTCAAACAGGATTGGAGCTGCGTTGCTGCATCCTGCTGTCCGCCGCCACTACTGCTGCCTGCCTCCCTGCTTTGAGCCGATGCTGTCACTGCTTCCCCCTACCACATGCTGCTCTCCGATCACTACTACCGCTGCTCCCAGGACCAAGAATTCACTCCGATTACTGCTGCTGCTCCCAGGATATGGAAGTCACTTCCGCGCCTCCAGTCCCTGATTATATCACAGAAAGGAAGGGGCAGCTCTTCTTCCCTTCCTTTTACCTCCGGCCCGGCTCCTTCTCCCCACCTTCCCCGCCTATCTTATTCCAGCCCTCCATCCAGCTGCCCTGTTATGGGGCCTGCACCCTATCGGTGCTAGCCCTCCAGAACATGCAAACAAGATATTCTGATAGTCTTGGGTGACTGGAACACAAAAGTTGGCAACAAAGAAGGTGGCAAAGTGGTTGGAAAAGGTGAAATTAGGCCTTACCTGCTAATTGACATTCCTTGAGTGAATCCAATCCAGTCCCTCACCTGGGAGTTGTGTCATCCTTCCAGCAGCTTGGACACTGAGCATGTTACGTTAATGACATCAGGATATACATACCAGTGGCTCCACTCACCACTTCCAGTATCCTATTGACAAAACAGACTCACAAGAACAATACATGTAAGAATGTAGATGAACAAAACTAAAGGCTAAACACACTCCTGAAGAATAACAGGTTTGCTTATCGCATGTAAGTAATTGAGAATAATCCTTCTCCATCCGAGTCCTCCGAGGCACTCCTGACTCTGTTGACTTAAGCTCCTATCTCTAGCTTATAGCGAGTGACTTCCGGTCTTAGACACTATTTCCTTGTCCCAATTTCTTCAGGACCGGTACTCTAACCTGCAAAGCAACATCACCCCGGGTGGGATCGGGACTGGACTGGACTGACTCAAGGAACATCAATTAGCAGGTAAGGCCTAATTTCACCTTCCTTATCGTTCCTCCAGACCAGTCCTGCAACTATGGGGTGTAACAGAATAGTACTACACTTGGGAGGGACCTGCCAGACCAGCCTGAAGAACCGCCAATCGAAATCTCGTGTCACTCGCTGACTGAACATCAAGCCTGTAATGTATCATTTAACAAAATATGTAGAGATGACCAGGACTCTGCCCTAGAGATGCAAAATCTACTGCATCTCCACCCAGGATGTGGCTTGTATTCAAGTGGAGTGCGCCTTCAACACCAGGGACAAACTCTTTTTGCTGCAGCAAATAGGCCAAAGAGATAGCCTTCCCTGCTTCCCTCCCCCCTACCCAGGAAATAGAGGCTTTCAATGCTGCAGCCCCCTTGCATACTCGTTCATAGAGAACAAGAGCTGATCAACTTTCTGTGGGACTCTGTGCTCCTCAAGTTGCGCTGCATTACCCTACGGACATCCAAACAGTGCAAGAGAGGACCCCTCTACCACGGAAAATACCAGAAGTGTTACTGACTGATTATGGCGGAAAAACCTTAGGCAGAGAAAGACGGCACTCGCCTGAGAATGATCTTTCCTTTGGCAAACAAAAGGAAGGTGTGCTACACAAGAGCGCTTGCAACTCCGATTTCCACCTAGCTCAACAGATGGCTACCAGTAAGACCATCTTTAAGGTAAGATCCTGCAAAGAATAAGCCCCCAAAAGTTCAAAGGGGGTCCCAGTCAGTCCTAACACCACCAAATTAAGATTCTATGACAGAATATTGGACCGCAGGGGTGGCTGTCCCTGCTGCACCACTCTCAGGAACTGAACCATATTCAGGAGTTCTGCCCAAGAAAACATTTTGTACTCTTCCTCAGCAGCAAAAAATTGCTACCACCTGTTCACAAAGGGTACTGCATGCCCACGTCTTTATCCAGACCTGCCTGCCAAAGGGCGAGAACCTCCTACATGGACCCCTAGCGGCCAACATTGACTGCTCTCATCCCCAGCCTCAAACTCTCCACACTTGAATATACGCCAATGAAGTTGAGTGTCGCCTGGCCTACAAAAACATTGATATTACTGGAGCTAAATAGCCCCGTCTGCACAATGTGTCCTGCTTAATAGTCATGCCATAAGCGAGAGGCACTCCACCTGCAGCATCAGAATCTGACCCTGATAGAGCAGGACTGGCTGAACCATGAGCTACCATGGCCTCTCTACTGCCAACTGCCCCAAGTCAGCATACCACTGCCTCTGTGGTCCATCGGGGGCTACACGTAGAACCAAACTCAGATGCACCTCTATCCACCAAATCACTTGACCTATGAGTGCACAGGGTGGAAATACCTAAAGAAGACCTTGCGGGGATCAAGGCTGCACCAGTGCATCGAGGCCTTCCGACATACTCTCTTGCTTCTGCTGCAAAACCTTGCTGTCTTTGCCGAGTTGAACATTGCCCTGAGGGCCATATTTGGTTTCCCCCTGTGACTGACCAGCTGAGCACACACTGCTTGGCTGAACCTTTACTATCCTGGGATCTATATGAACCTGGCTGAGATAGTCAATCTCTACATTGTCCTTTCCTGCTACATGCGCTGCCTATAAAACCTGCAGCCTGCTCACCACCAAGACAACGGAGCTACTTCCCTTGCCAGGTTCACACTGTTTGTTCCACCCTGCCGATTGATATAAGCCACCGTGGTGGCATTGTCTGAGAATATTCTGACCACTTCTCCGAGAAGCAGAGGTAAGAACAGCTGCAACACTAAGTAAATGGCTCATGACTTAGGGCAGTTGATCGACCAGGCCGCCATTGGCACTGACCAGCACCCCAGTGCGCTCTGGAACTCGCAATGTGCTCCCTAGTCCGCCAGACTGGCATCTGTCATCAGGGGAATCCTTGTGGGTGTCTCTAAGGGCATGCCTGTGCAGAGATGCTTCCCCTGAAGCTACCACTGGAGCATCTGCCGAACCTTTGCTGGACTGGGAAGAGGCAATAACACGGCTGACAGAGCATCGACCTTCTCTGTACCCAGCTGGAATGCAGATGCACCCATGCCCAAGGAACAAGTTCTATGGTTGATGCCATGGACCTCACCTGAATGTAGTGCCATGCCACTGGCTGTCTTTTGCTGCAAAACCTCCTGATTTGCCTCTGCAGCATGGTCACCTGCTCCTCTGGCAAAGTCACGTGCCCTGTCGTCGGACCCTTGGCCCCCTGATACAACAAATCCTGTGGTGGCTGGAGCTGAATCTTGTTGAAGCTGATCACCTCTCTAAGATTCTGTAAAGAGGATTTTATTCTCTCTGTGACCCACTTGCTTTCCTCCTTTGATTGTGTCAGAACAAGTCAATCATTCAGGTAAGGATGTACTAGGATCCCCTCTTGACAGAGCCCGGCTGCAACCACCACCATCGGGAACACTGTCTATGTCTTCTGGATGACTTGGAACAGAGAGTCCTCCAAGGGTTCCTCTTCTAAGGGACCCTCGGTGCCCATATTGAGGGCCTTCAAAGAGTGGTAATCAAAAGGGCAAGCTCCTCTCTTTGAAAACTGCATACTATACGTGCCTCCTCCGCTTGTGTAAGCTCCCTCTTTTCTGCCTACATATCCAGTTCTAACTCAAACTCGTCGTCCTCATCCGACTAAAGGAATCTGAATTGCCCAAAAGGGTCATTGTCCATCCTTCTTTTGATAGGACTAGGCTCACGCTCAGATCTGCTCTCCGCCAGGGCCTCCGGCAAACCACTTTTCAAACACCTTTTTTATACATGAAGGTGACAATTCAAGAGAAAATGCACTCGGAATCCCCCCTTACTGTCACTGGCCAGCAAGGATTTTGTGGACTTAGAGGACTTAGTAGTCCTCTTTTTAGGTTCCTTATCCAAAACTTTGGTGCCTCTTTCCCTTTCCCCAGCCTGGGCCACGGGATCTTCCTTCCACAGCAGGGGTCAGAGAGGAGCCCTCTTTCTCTGCCAAGGGATGCTCCTCTGTTAACCACACTTGTACCTCACAGCTGCGGCAGACCCTGGCATTTGAGGGTAGCACCTTGCGTGTGCCACACGCTATGCACATGCCCTTGGAGGGCATTAACTGCTTCTAAGTCCGGCCCTGTGTGGGTCTCCAGAGCAGTGGCTTTGCTTTTTGCTTCTCTCTAAATTAATTATTTTTTTTTTTGGTATTAAAATAAGAAAATGCGATCAATAGGCTGCCCGAGTCCGGTAGCCCCCTTTATAAGTGGCCCGAGAGCCCAACAAACCCTGAAAGGTGTTAAAAGAAAGAAAGTTAAAAGATGTAAAAGGAACAGAGAAATACAGCTTTTAAAATGGCGCCTTTTCCTGCGATGAGCAGGAAAATGGTTGACAAGTCTCTTGCCAGTTCTTCAATGTCCGTTCGCTGCCGGGTCCCAGTAAATCGCACTCCAACAATTTTACTATACAGCTGCCGCCCACCATGCTCCTGATGTAACGCTCAGCTTCCTGAAGAGCTTTGGCGTAATCAGGAGCCTTGAGAGGGGAAAACCCGCTGCTGCTGTGGCCATTCTAAGTGTGAGCTCTCCAGCTCCCTGAGGAGTTGGAGAAACGACTCCATTTCTACTCTAGGATTGCTTTCTGCCCCATTATTTGCCATGTACCTTAACTCCAGAGCCAGCTGTAAGTCCCGTCAGAGAAGCCCTGTTCTCCTGGTTTCATCGGGGTCTCCACCTTTTTTGTATAAGGCAGCCCTGAAGGCAAGAAATGCAAAAGCCGCTCTTTTACTAAGACCCCAAAGCAATAACATGCAAAGAATCTTTTTTCCTCTTTCTAATCAATTTCTCCAGTGAATCCTCTCTATGGGAATCATGTCCCTCCAGCTGCTTGGAGACGGACATACTGGAAGTGGTAGGTGGAACCACTGGTATGTATATCCTGATGTCATTAACATGACATGCTCAGTCTCCAAGCTGCTGGAAGGGTGACACAACCCACAGGTGCGGGATTGGACTGGAGGAATGATAAGGAATATGGATTTGGCAACAGAATGAAGCTGGAGAAAGACTGATAGAATTCAGCAAGACCAACGATCTATTCATCTCAAACGCCTTCTTCCAGCAACACAAGCAGTGATTGTAGACATGCACTTCACCCAATGGATTTACAAAAATTAAATTGACTACATCTGTGGATGTCAATGGTGGAAAAGCTCAATAACATCAACAAAGACAAAACCTGGAGCTGACTGTGGTACAGACCACCAATATGCAAACTCAAGCTACAGCTGAAAAAGAGCAAGCCACTCATGAATGTAGCAAAATATGACCCTGAGAATATATTACCAGAATTTAAAGACTGTCTGCAAAATCAGTTTCCTGCTTTGGATATAAATAACAGAGCACCAGAAGAGTTATGGGATGACATTAAGAAAGTCGTGCTTGAAGAAAGTGAGAAGTCTTTACAAAAGATGAAAAAGCAAAAACAGCAAAATGGATGACTGAAGAAACTCTGACAATTGCCCAGAAATGCTAGAAACACAGTGTGTTATTACAGTAGACCTGTGGACTACGCACCAAGTGGCAAAGAGAAAGTATGCACATACTTTGCACCTGTTCTTTTGTGTACATAGACATTCCACAGAAAACAATATGCGTGGACATCTGTGCATGCTGTTTTGTGATCCTGACCAAAAAGTGCTGCACAAAGACTCTCCTAAATGCAGCTTAACGTATGTAGGTTATGGAACATTGTGCACATTTTTAATCATACTGAAGAAGGGTAAATGGGTTGAAAATTGTTTTTCCTATATAGAAACATAGAACATGCTGGCCAAAAAAGACCACATGGCCCATCTAGTCTGCACTTCCATATCGACTACAACAGTCCCATTTTATCCTTTAGAGATCTCCTATATTTGTCCCATACTTTCTTGAATTCAGATACAGTCCTTGTCTCTACTACCTTAACTGGGAGACTATTCCACACTTCTAACACTCTTTCAGTAAAGAAATATTTCTGCATATTACTCCTGAGCCTATCCCCTTTCACTCTCATCCTATGTCCTCTCATTGCAGAACTTGCTTTCAGTCGAATATAAGCAAGATTTTAGCTGGTCCAATTAGCTTAGGTCATGGCGTTCAACATGCGACCCAACTGACTTTGGGATGTGGCCAACATGAGATTATTAGCAAAGGAAAATGTACCTAATTATCTAGTACACCTGATTTTGAAGCATTAAGTCACAATTTATGCAATAACAGGCTAAGATATTCATGTGGCCCCATACATGTGGATTTTGGATCTTGTGGCCCACTATACAAAATTCATGCAGCCAATACACACATGAATTTTTGATCATGCGACCCATTGTTGAAAAAACCTAGGCACCCCTGGCTTAGGTGAATTTTTAGCTGCATGTCTGGATGCTTAGGTACAGAGGAAAATTCTCTTACATCTAAGTGACCAAAATTGGTTGGGTGCTTACCCATGCCGAAAACTGATTCCACTGCTACTTTCATTATTATTTTTGTTTACCCTAAATGAAAAAGGGAAAACCCCAAAACCGGTTTCCTAAGGGTTTCTGAAGAAAGCTGGCATGGTACAGACTTCCATATCCAACTTCATCCCACACTTCTCAGATCTATGAAATCTGTCAGATCTGATATTCAGAGTTATAACAGCCTCAAGCAAACAGTTCTGAGGGCTTCTACCTGCTTTTTAGTGAATCAATTTGCCGCAGCTGAAGATTTATACAGGAATGAGAAGCAGCACTATGTAAATCACTGGGAACAGAGGTACAAATCCCAGCAGAAAGAATCCATCTCTCATGAGAACTTGCCTCATAAATTAAGCTATGTTGCAGGGGCTGTGAAAACTCTATGAATAAAATAAATGGAATGTGAAATTGAAATCTTATTTTTCTTATTATAAGGAAATGTTATATTATGCAGTTCGTTTTTACAACATTAAAATCACCCTATGCATAAACAAGATCCGTGCTGGGATACCAGAGGGGAATTTTATGACAGGGCACCTATAAAAAAAATGAGAAAATTCTATTTTATGCTTACTTCATACATGCGACATAGACGCCTATATGCCTTTATAAAATAACTACCCAGAGTGTGCGTAAAGGCATAGCAGGAATGTGTATTCACAGGGTGGGTGTAAATGTCCATACCTGCAAAGTGGGTGCGATATTTGCTACTTAAGCTAGTATTTTATAAAGACAAGGAGGCATCTTCTTATCTTTATAAAATTGCCTTATTATTGGTGCCTGAAAACATGCTTAAACTAAATGCCTCATTATAAAATTACTCTCATAACTTATAAGGGACATGTCAGATACTGTAGTATGTGCAGATTGGAATTGAGACATTGAGGTCGTAATGTACATAATTCCGGTAGTAGTTTAGAAAATGCTCTGCTAAATGTGGAGCCTTTTCAAAAATGGTGCAGGAGTTCAAGTGTATTTGCCAATATGTGTAACAGTAGGGCTTATTTTGCAAATCTGCAAGTGGGAAAAATCAACGGAACACTCAGCACTTACATATGGAAGCTGATATTTCACAATTTCCATGTACATCAGCCATTTTGCAAATCTGCATGTATAAATGCTGCTAATTAACTACAGATGCTGCCATCTTTATCTAATTTTAATTTGGAGGGGGAAGTAAATAACAGGGGAATGACCCTTTAAATCCCTCCTGCAAAGGTCTGACTGAAATGAGCACTTTTTAAAAAACCTATACGTGCCAGGAAGCAACTGTAAATCCTGATGTGGACAATTGTGGTCATACATGTGTATTCCCTATATGAAATGGGGAATTCACATGTAGATTTTTGATCCACTCAGGCCACTCCCAAACCATGCTTCCGACACATCCGCTTGCAGTTTCTAAGTGGGGACATTCATGTATAAATTCATCCCTTTTTAAAAAATGCTCACTTCAGACAGTCCTTTATAGGAGGGATTACGAGGGCTAGCCCCCTTAATCCCTCAATGTATATTTCCTCCTTCAAATTGAGATGACGTATTAAATAGAGGTCTCTGTAGGTGAATAAGAGTTGCTGTATGTCTATATTTGCAAAATGGCTCAGATACACCTGTAAGTGCCGACATTTATACGTACGCGTTGTAAAATGCTGGCAGCTACGCATGTAAAGTTTAGGTCAACTATCCAGAGGGCTGCTAGGAGTAGACACCGACTCGACAGCACTTAACAACATGCATGTAAGTTGCCAAGATTCCCTGTCGATTTTGCCCATGTGTACATTTTTGAAATGGCTCCTCACGCTGTATGTGAATATACATCCCCATGTGTCCTTACACCTCCTTATTCGTATTTTAGAAAATAGCTACATCTTTAGCAGAGTTGTTTCTAAATATTGGACTGTTGTAAACATGGTGACCTTGACGTCTTAATTCTGATCTCAATGTGCTTTTATACCTATAAGTATATCTATACTTATACGCAGAAGTGCCAGATAGGGAGACTTTTACATATAGGGAGTAATTTCAGAAGCTTTATTTGCAATTTCCACATGTAAAATCAGGTGTTTACAAATGGGAATGGCATCCATGTCTAAGTGGCAATTTGTATCACGGAGCATGTGTAGATTTCTGTCATACCCAGACCACGCCCCTGTGTTCTTTGGAAGTCGTATAAAGAAACACATGTAAATTGGACTCTATTTACACGTGGATGTAAATCATAAATAATGGTTCTAAAATAACTCCCCCAAACCTACCGTACATGTATGCATAATGCCTGATACATACTGGACAAACTTCTGGGTGCATCTGAAGATTCACCCAAATAATTTGCAAAAACCTAGCATTTCTTTCTTCTCCTGTGGAAATAAATATTTCTTCGACTATGAAAAATTATGTTTTGTTTCCTATAGCGTGCAAGAGTTTAAAAGTGAAATGTAAATCTGAATGTATTATTTTGCTTGCATGATACGGGTAGTAAAAGGTAGTTACTCACTTGTAGCAAGTGTTCTCTGTGGACAACAGGAATAAGTCCTCACATATGGGTGATGTCATCTGACGAAGCCTGCATGAGAAAGCTCCCCGACTACTAATGGAAGCTTTTGGGATGTCCCACCGTGCATGCACGCCATCTTGTGTGCCTTGGCAGCACAATTTTACCTCCGTTTAATCATTTAACTATAGTAGAATACAACTCCCAGGGGAGGTGGGAGGATTGTGAGGACTTATTCTTACTGTCCATGGAGAATTTTCAGGTGAGTAACTACCTCTTCTCTGTGGACAAGCAGGAATTAAGTCCTCACGTATGGGACTCCCTAGCTAAAGGCTGCCGGAAGCCAAAGAAAATGAAGACAAGCCTAAAAGGGGCAAATAAGTCCGTCTGCTTACTGACAATGGGTCTTAATATTATGAAATAAATAACTGGCCCCTGATGGCAATTCATGTACAATAGAAGTTGCTATTCTCTTTTCTATTTTTTTAAAGTAGCCTGAACAGAAAATAACGGGTCTAGGTGGGATGGAGTTGGATTCTAATCTCCAAACAGATTCCAAAGTACTGACTGGCTGAAGTTGCTGTCACATCAGGAATCCCCTTCTAGACAGTAGTGAGATGTGAATGTTTGGACAGAAGACCACATTACAACCCTACATATCTCTTCCATGAAGACTGAGTGCAATTTGGCCACCAACGCAGCCATGGTTCTGACATTGTGAACTGTGACATAACCATCAAAGCTCAGGCTTGCCTGAGCGTAAGCAAGAGAGAGGCAGTTGGCTAGCCAAATTGAAAAAGAGCGCTTGGAGACGGCAGCCCCTAGCTTGCTGGGGTCAAAAGAAACAAAAAGCTGCATATTTAGATGTATTTACCGTATTTTCATGCATATACCGTGCGCGTTATACACTTTTTTACTTACCGCGCAACCCTCCCGCGCTGTATTTTCGAGGGCGCACTATACCAAAACTTTATTGCAAGTAGCTGATCCCAAAAAAGAGGCACCACAAGAATATCTTGGTACAAAAATATATTTAATTACTTTTCATCATCCGATTCCATAAAACCTTCGAAATCACTCCCCTCATCAACATCATCATTGAAATAATTTAAAACCGTCTGAAGACGCTCTTCCGTAACATATGCACTTTCATCGTCACTACTTTTGACGTTTTCATCGTCATCTTCGTCATCACTGCGCACCCCATCCTCGTTCTTATAAACAATCCCTGCTTTTCGGAATCCATTTCTGATGGTTTCAGGGGATATTTTGTCCCAAGCAGAACACAACCAATTGCAGATTTCCATTAATGTAGCCCTCTTTAATCGTCCCGATGGAGTGAATTCATGGATTCCATGCTGCATCCAATTATCCCACTCTCGTCTGATGAACGTTTTGAAGGGGTGATTAACAGCTATATCTAGCGGCTGCAGTTTGCAAGTAAGACCACCCGGTATCACTGCGATATGGGCACCTGCCGAATTAATATAATTTTGCACATTTGTTTCTTTATGGGCAGCCATGGAATCGAAGATCAACAAAGACCTTTTAGAAAAGAAACCTCCAGGCCTGGCCCGATAACATTTATCAATCCATATTTTCATGACCTCAGAGTCCATCCACCCCTTTTTGTTACAGTGGACAACAATACCTTGTGGAAATTTTTCGCGGGGCATGGTTACTCGCTTGAAAATAACCATCGGCTTCAATTTATGCCCATTAGCTGTGCAACCCAGGACTACAGTGAAGCAAGCCCTCTCGTGTCCAGTTGTTGTTATTGCGACAGTTTTTGAACCCGAAGCAGCTACAGTCCTGGTTGGTGGAATGTCAAAAGACACAGGAACCTCATCCATGTTAATAACATCCGTTGCCCAAATGCCGAACTCAGAAATTTCTTTGCTGACAAATGTGCTGAAATCCACCATCTTTTGTTCCCAGTCATCCGGAATCCTCTGGCCTACAGTTGTTCTTATTCGCACGGAAAGACCATTCCTCTTCATAAATTTACAAATCCAGTTGAAACTAGCGTGGAAACTTGAAATTCCTCTTTCATTGGCCAGCAGTTTTGCTTTGAATTTAATTGCGATAGTTGAGACAGCTTGATTTTGCTCCCTTCTAGACAGAATCCACTTGTTTAAGTCACTCTCTAGCTCTGGCCACTTTTCTTTTGGACCTCGATGCGCACGTTTTCGCGGGTTCATCTCCTATTGCGCCGTTCTCTCCTTTCTCCAGTCGCGAACAGATGACTCACCAACATCAAATTCTCTTGCTGCTGCTCTGTTACTTGTTTCTTCTGCTCTTGCACAACTTTCAGCTTGAAGTCCGCAGTATAAGACTTGCGCTTAATTCCTGGCATGATGACTGGATTATAATAGAAGAGATCGCAAAGTTTTTATACACCTCATTGCAATCGACACATGCGCGTTATACGCGCGTGCGCATTATGTGAGAAAATCAATGCGGGACAGGCAGAAAATTGCGCTTTATATGCGGGTGCGTGTTATATGCGGGTGCGCATTATATGCGCGAAAATACGGTATATCCCGCTTTTCACCGGGTCAAGGCGGTCAATTGGGGGATACATTTAACACGAGGGGATATGAGACACATACGCTAATACTTACAGGGAACATGGGCAATAGAGGGTTAAGTGGATTGCCCAAGACCACAAGGAGTGCCTATAGGACTAGAAATCCCAGTCCCTCCGGCCTGAGATTGCTGTCCCCAGGTGGGACTTGAACCCCCGGCCCGAAGTATCTTGTCCTAACCACTAGACCACTCCTCCCATATCAACTACAATAGTCCCCTTTTTAACTTTAGAGATCCTCGGTGTTTGTCCCATGCTTTTTTGAATTCAGATACTGTCCTCATGTCCACCACCTCCACTGGGAAACTATTCCATGCATCTACCCCTCTCACTCTCATCCTATGTCCCCTTATAGCAGAGCTTGCCTTCAATTGAAAGAGACCCTCCTGTGCATGTATGCCACGGAGGTATTTAAATGTCTCTTATCATATCGCCCCATCCCACCTTTCCTCTAAAATATACATATTAAGATCTTTAAGTCTGTCCTCATATGCTTCACTAACCACTAACCATTTTAGCAGCCACCCTCTGCACCGATTCCAACATGCCTATATGCTTCTGAAAGTGCGGTCTCCAGAATTGTACACAATACTCCAAATGAGGTCGCACCAGAGACTTATACAGAGGCATTATCACCTCCTTTTTAGTGCTGGCCATTCCTCTCCCTATATACACAACCATATTTCTGGCTTTTGCAGTCGCCTTTTCTACCTGTTTAGCTACTTTAAGATCGTCAGACACAATTACGCCCAGGTCTCGCTCTCCTTTTGTGGACAGAAGTACCTCACCCCCTGGTAGAATGCTGGTAGAACAACACCCCCTGGTAGAATGCTGATAGAACAACTGACTGATTAGGATGGAAATCCGATACCACTTTTGGAAGGAATTTAAGATGAGTAAGGAATACCACTCTATTATGAGAGAATTTAGTATAAGGTGGATGAACTACAAGAGCCTGAAGCTTGCTCACTCTGCGTGTTGAAGTGACCGCCATCAAAAACAAAACTTTCCAGGTGGTAGGAACTGAGTGGCTCAAAGGGAACTTTCATTAGCTGTGCAAGAACCACACTGAGTTCACAAGACACACGAGAGGTTTGCAGGGAGGGTTCAAAAGAGGTAACCCTCGTATAAAGCAAACAACTAAAGTCTGTGCTGAGACACACTTCTCTTCTACACCTCGATGATAAACTGCAATTGCACCGAGGTGGACTCTGACAGAGTTGGACTTCAGCCCAGACTCGGAGAGGTGTAGAAGATACTCAAACAATTTTTGTGTGGGACAAGCGACAGGATCTAGGGCATGGCCCTCACACCAAACCTCTTCTACTTACATGAATACGATTTTCTTGTTGAGGTCCTCCTGGAGGTCAAAAGGCACACCGGCAGGCAGGTTGAGCTTGGATAACATTTGCCTCTCAACATCCATATTGTGAGGGCCAAGAACTTGATATTGTGGTGCAACATCATATTCTGAAATCAGATCTGGCACCTAGTCCAGCTGGAGTGACTCCTGACTGGAGAGATGCAGCAGGAGATCCACCAAGGTGGTTGGGGCCAGTAAGAAGCAATGAGAATCATTGTGCCTCTATCAGTTTTGAGCTTCAGGAGGATCCTTGCAATGAGAGATATTGGAGGATATGCATATAGAAGATCCTCCCCCCAATGTAGGAGGAAAGCATCCAAGGCTAGTCTGCTACATAAGAACATAAGTAAATAATCACACAGCGCCCTACCAAGATGGGTTCCCCATTTACCACCATAGTTGGATGTTATATCAGCCTTTCAAGTTGGTTTTCCAGCTCTCTTGCCTTAACCCCATCTTCCAACCAGATACCAATACTACAGAGCCATGGAAGGAGATGGACCGGCACATCCCGGAACAACATAAATTGGGACACCCGCTCACACCACCCCCATATGTTACACATTGCTCTTCAACAATCCATGAAATCCAAACAGGTTGAAAACCCCTACCCTCATAGCCTAAAATGTGCCCTCATCAATGCCCGTTCGATCCGGAAGAAATGGCCAGCTGTCACTGACATAATCTCCCTCCACGACCTTGATATACTCATGGTCACAGAAACGTGGCTATCCGCGGAAGACAACGTCATACTCAATCAGCTTCTCCCCCTGAATTTCACAGTACATACAAGCCATAGGCAAGACAAAAGAGGAGGAGGTGTGCTCATCCTTACCAGGACAGACCTCCATTTCCAGACGGTTGACTCCACCAGCACAAACCACCTGGAGACTGTCACCATTTCCAACAAATGCTGCTCAATCAGCTTGCTTTACAGAGCACCCACTGCTTCCCCTGATGTTCTCGCTGCAATCATTGATCTCGCTTCCAACACTCATAACCCAAGTATCCCAAATTGGATCCTAGGCGACTTTAACCTGCCTACGCTACAAGACAACCAAGCATCATCCTTCCTTGATGCCCTAGCAAATCTTGGCTTCAAACAATTAGTTATGGAACCTACTCATATTAAGGGTAATATCCTGGACTTAGTATTCGCCCCACAGATAGCTCTCAACTCATCTCAGGACCCCATAACATCCATAATTTCTGTTCCTTGGTCAGATCACAAACTGATCATCCTCCAGATTCCTTCGCACAAAGCCCATTCAAAGTGCAACAAGATACCAAGCCAACCAACAAAACCGCCCTCCCGATGTTTCAAGCCATACAACAGAGATCTTATCCTTGCGGAAACTCAAACACTCATCAATGAAACCACCCTGAACCTTGACGACCTAATTTCTCACTGGAACAATTGCCTCAGCGCAATCGCCCTACGCACACCAACCAACAAGCCCTCAGGGAAAAGAACGAGCGCTCTATGGTGCACAGCTGATCTTACAGCATCTCTCACCCAATTACGGAAACTCGAGAAATGCTGGCGCCGATCTCATTCTTTAAGTAACAAGACAGCATACAACTGCCATCTGACCACGCACCGCAAGGCAATCACTGAAACAATGAAACAGTACTACTCGGATACCTTAAAGAGATCTCTAAATAAACCACATGACCTTTTTGACCTGGTCAAGACTCTATCAAAGGAACCAACCTCTGGGCCTCAATTCGAGATACACCCACAAGATTTTGCAACCTACGCACAATCCAAGATATGCCAGACCAACAAAACCTCTATTACAACCACCACCCCAGAGCAAGTTTGTCCAACAGCCATAACCGTCTTCTCTACTCCTACCAAGAAAGGAATTGAAGACACTATTATGGCCCTTAACACCACCACATCCCAGCCCAATCCATGCCCAGCCTTTTGGATCAAGGAGCTCCGCAGTCACTTCAGCCCAGTACTATCCAAAATAATGAACCTCTCCTTCTCAACCGGCTCTTTCCCTTCTGCTCTTAAACATACCTCTATCAGACCTCTGCTGAAAAACTGCAAGCTCGATCCCCAAAAGGTAGAATCTTACAGACCGATATCCAGCATACCACTCCTAGCGAAGATCATTGAAAAAGAGGTTCAATGACAATTACAGGATCACATTGACACCACTGCACCGTTAGACTCCTGCCAACATGGTTTTAGGGAATTCCACGGAGTGGAAACTCTTCTTACCACTCTCTTCTCCAAGATAATCACCGGCATTGATGACATCCGTCAAGGATTTGCTCTCATCTTCCTGGACATCGCTGCAGCTTTTGACTCAGTAAGTCATGAGCTTCTCTTAGGGCGACTAATTGAGAAAGGAGTTAATGGAAGAGCACTTGAATGGTGCAGATCTTACCTATCCGGAAGATGGCAGCATGTTCGTTCTGGAGGGATAACTTCAGAACCCTTCCACCAAAGCCAGGGTGTCCCACAAGGATCCTCCCTTTCGGCCCTATTGTTCAACATTTATATGCAGCCAATTTGCAAGATCATCTGGTCCTTCAATGTTGACTGCATGTTATACGCTGACGATGTCCTACTTTACATACCCTTCTCTACTGAACAATTGGACCTCTCCCCACTGACGAGCTGCTTCAATGCAATATCCGATTGGCTTGTCTCCCAAAACCTCCGAATACAACATAAGAAAACGGAAGTACTCTTCATTATGAGGAACCCTAACTTTACTCCACCTCAATATCTCAAAGTAAAAGGAGCTGAATTACAAACTAAACCCTCAATACGTTACCTGGGAGTCACCTTGGATCAACGCCTGGACATGAAAGCTCACATAGGAAACATAGTCAGAGCAGTATACTACAAGATCCGCTCACTTAGGCATTTACGATCCTTGCTGGAACCGAATGATTTCAGGACCATCTACCAAGCGTTGATTATACCTCATTTTGACTATGCCAATGCCATCCTACAAGGCCTTCCCCAATCCACCTTGAACCTGCTGCAGCTCACCATGAACGCTGCAGCAAGGGTCCTCCATGGAGCCTCCAGGAGCGACCATGTGACGCCTCTGCTGATACAGTTACATTGGCTACCCATCCAGGTTAGAATTGTTTTCAAGACCTTATTACTCACCTTTAAAGCTGTTAACAAGCTCTCCTCTGCATCCCTAACTGCCCTCATCCATACCACATCCCCAAATAGAGCAAGAAGATCCATGGCTATAAACTCTCTAAAAGTCCCGAAAGCTCTAACAGATTGTACCACATCTACAGCCAACAGGGCCTTTAGTCTCAGTGCGCCAAGATGCTGGAATGCACTGCCCCCTGGTATCCGGGCTATCAAAAGCCTAACACAGTTTAGGAAGGCCCTCAAATTCCACCTTTTTAACAAGTACCTCATAGAGCCCAATGACACCCCATAGAGCCCAACAATACAATTCGCTAAGCAAATACACGGCATCTCAACAACAAATCCAAGACAGATACTCTAACCTTAATGATGCATATGTTTCCATGAAAGCCTGTTCATATGTCTCTATGTAGCAAGTTTTGTAAATAGTTTGTAAATAGTTTACCCCTGTTATCCCAGTATTTTTTGCCCTGTTATCTGTAAACTCATACGTGTTAACTGTATTGAGCTTTTCTGTTCCATGTAAACCTCGCTGATGCCGAATAGTGCGGTATATAAGAAACTGTAAATAAATAAATAAAAATAAACATAAGATATACCATACTGGGTCAGACCAAGGTCTATCAAGCCCAGTATCCTGTTTCCAACAGTGGCCAATCCAGGTCATACGTACCTAGCAGTTTCCCCAAAAGACACAGGTTCCACAATGCTTGTATTGGGTCAAGCAGTGATATCCTGGGTTCTTTTTTAATAATGGTTTATGGATCTTTCCTTCAGGAACTTGTCCAAACCTTTTTTAAACCCAGCTACACTTACAGCTTTTACTACATCCTCCGGTAACAAATTCCAGAGTTTGATTACATGTTGAGTAAAAAAATATTTTCTCTTATTTGTCTTGAATAGTTTACCCTGTAGCTTCATTACATGTCCCCTAGTCTTTCTATATTCTGATGACGTAAACAATCGATCTACGTTTAAACGTTCCACTCCGTTCATTAATTTATAGACTTCTATCATATCTCCCCTCAGTCGTCTCTTTTCCAGGTTAAAGAGCCCTAACCTTTTTAGGTTTTCTTCATAGGAGTATCCTTCCATCCCCTTTACCATTTTGGTGGCTCTTCTCTGAACCTTCTCTAATAACACTATATCCTTTTTAAGATACGGCAACCAGAATTGCACACAATATTCAAGGTGCGGTCGCATCATGGAACGATACAGAGGCATTGTAATATTTTTTGTTTTATTTTCCATTCCTTTCCTTATGATACCTACATTCTATTTGCTCTCTTGGCCGCCGCTGCACACTGGGCGGAGGGTTTTAACATGTTATCCACAATGACGCCTAAATCTTTTTCCTGGGTGGTGGTTCCTAATGTGGAACCTTGCATCGTGTAACCATAGTTTGGGTTGTTCTTCCCTAGGTGCATAACTTTGCACTTGTCCACATTAAATTTCATCTGCCATTTTGATACCCAGTCTTCCAAGTTATCAAGATCCTCTTGCAGTTTTCCACAATCCTCATGGGTTTTAACAACTTTAAATAGTTTTGTGCCATCTACAAATTTGATAACCTCACTCGTTATTCCCTTTTCCAGGTCATTTATGATTATGTCAAAAAGCAGCGGACCCAGCACAGATCCCTGGGGTACACCACTATTCACCTTTCTCCATTGGGAAAATTGGCCATTTAGCCCTACCCTCTGCTTTCTATCTTTTAACCAGTTCCTGATCCACAGTAGTACACTGCCTCCTATCCCATGACTCTTTAGTTTTGCCAAAAGTCTCTGATGAGAGACGTTGTCAAAGGTTTTCTGAAAGTTCAAATACACTATATCAACTGACTCACCTTTGTCTACCTGTTTATTCACACCTTCAAAAAAACATAACGGATTAGTAAGACAAGATCTTCCTTGTCTAAAGCCATGTTGGCTGTCTCACATTAAGCCATGACTATCTACATGTTCAGCAATTTTATTCTTTATGATGGTTTCTACCATTTTTCCCGGTACTGACGTCAGGCTGTGTGATCTTACTCTGCAACAGAACTGGTCCACTTGGGCATTTTGAGGAGTCGTAAACAGATCTTTCGAGGGAGTGCCCCATTCCTGAAAGATGTGTCCGTTTGTGTGATTGGAGGACTTGACTCAGTCTGCCAGAGTTGCTCTCCTGGTAGGTATGTGGTTCTCAAGCCCATCCCATGGGTGATGACAAAGTTCCACAACCTTATTGCTTCCCAACACAGGAGGTGTGAGCCCGTTCCTTCTCTGCTTATTGACATAGAAAACTGTTACTTGATTGTTGGTCTGAATCAGAACAATTTGACTGGCCAGTCGATCCCTGAAAGCCTTTAGAGTGTTTGCTATGGCTCTTAACTCCAAGAAGTTGATCTGGTGGAGACTTTCTTGGACAAACCAATCACCCTGAGTGTGAAACCCATCAAGACAAGCTCTCCAATCCAGTTTGGATGTGTCTGCCATAAAAACCTTTTGCGGTGGAGCAATTTGGAAGGGGAGAACTTTGAGCAAATTCTGATGGATCGTCCACCATTGCAAGGACTGAACGAGTGGGTTGATGACACACAGATGATCCTTGAGTCAATCTGTGGCTTGAGCCCACTGAGTCCTCAGAGTCCACTAAGCCTGTCTCATGCCAAGGGTATTGCATGACCTAGTACAGTTAACATCTTGTGAGCCATAAACTGGTGACTCAATTAAGTCTCCCACACCAGTGTTGTCAGTCTGTGGAGTCTGTAGTGTGGGAGGAAGGCTCTCCACCAAGTCGTGTTGAGCAGGGCTCCAATGAATTCCAGTTGTTGGAGAAGTTGGAGATGGAATTTTAGGTAATTTATGATGAACCCTAGTAGTTCCAGCACCCAAATGGTCAACCGTGTTGATTCTCTTACTCCTTCTGGAGTGGTACTCTTGATCAGCCAATCATCCAAATAGGAGAAGACAAACACTCCCAGCATCTGGAGGTAGGCTACTATTACAGAGACTATATGGTCTTTTTTTATGAACGCGTACTGAAGTTTCTTCCACTAAAATTACGTTCAATTACAACACAAAAGCAAATTAGGATAAATGAATAACTCTCTTTAGTTACTTTCATTACACTGTTAACAGTCTCAGATTCACGTAGCACTTGTCTCTGGACTGACGTCCGATAGTCTTGTGCCGTGATTAACATCAATGACCCCAGTGTGTTTTTTTTGAGATTTAACTTTGTATGGTGCTTTGACTTAACTTAAAGGGCATCACCCAATGTGTTGATCGGTGAAACGGATCCCGACGCTCTAGTTAGGCGCCATTATGGTGTTTCAAAAAAACTTTCTTCAGGAGATCCTTCCCCATGCTATAAAAGACACACAAACACAAACCTTAAAATCTAATCCTAAAAGACACCATATTACTATTCTCTCACAAAGTACTTAAAAACTCTAACTCACTTTCAGAGATGCTGACCACGTCCTCTCCCATTCACTGGTAGCTCCAGGCTCCAAAAGACGCCGCGCATGCGGGGTGGAATTCCCTGCCGTAATTTAAACCCCTCTATCTAATATTTCAATGTGATGCAGCTGTTTAAACACTCGCCGGGGCTCATTACGGTCAGTTTCGCTTATAAATGCCGACTCTCTCAATTGTGTCATCGCACTTCTTCCTATTTACTAACCCCACTAAGACGTATCTGTTCGCCTAAAATCATTTCCTCCTCTATCTTAAACCGTTCTGTGAACTGCATGTTTCACTCATTAGTGCCCTTGGATTCTACTTCACAGAACGGCGAAAGGACAACCTCACTAGTATTGAATGACTATTGTGTTTCCCTACTCCTATTAAGGGATGCTCCCTTCTCCTTTCTTACTTCCTAACTGTAAACTCAAGTACACACTTGCCAATCAATGGCTAGATTTAACCCGCCCGGGCTCACTGTGTTTAGTCGGTGTATCCACCGCTGTTCCCTCATCAAAAGAGACTCATCTAAAGTTCTACCGCCTTCAGGCTTAATTATCTGTTGTATGGCAAAGCACCTTAACTGCTCAAAGGTATGTCCTTGTGCCAAGCAATGCGGCACTATCGGTGCTTCCAATCTACGACATTTCAAACGACTTCTATGTTCCCTCAATCTGGTTCGCAAGGAACGTAATTTTAGTGGAAGAAACTTCTATTACAGAGAGGCATTTTGTGAAAATGTGCGGTGTTGAGGCTAGGCTAAAGGACAATACCAGTAATGGTAATATTGTCTCCCAGGATGAATCTGAGATACGTCCTGTGAGTGGGATGTATTTGTATGTAGGTGTATGCATCCTCCAGATCCAGGGAGCATAGCCAATCCCCTTTTTGAAGATAAGGGAGCAGGGTGCCCAGAGAAATCATTCTGAACTTTTCTTTGACGAGGTATCTGTTTAGATCTCTGAAGTCTAGGATGGGACGACATCCCCCTGTCTTTTTGGGGCTCAGGAAATACCTGGAATAAAATTCTTGATCTCTTTGCTCTGGTTAAGACAAAAAACAAAACTGGAGCACCTACTCGCAAAGTACCCTCAGGAAACACAAAAAGCGAGCGGAATTGGAGGTCACAAGTGCTTTATTGATACAGGAACGCCCTAACGCGTTTCAGCAACGACTTCATCAGGGGCTTGAGAAAGTTATGTGTATCAATATAAAGAATGGAGTGCACAGTAGAATGTAAATTCGTGGCAAAGAATCAATCTTAAAGTTGATTATGCTTTATCGCTGCAGTCTGTACAGCTTGTGACCTCCAATTCCGCTCGCTTTTTGTGTTTCTCTTTGCTCTGGTGGCACGAGTTTGATCGCAAGATCTCCCAAGAGGGTGCTGATTTCTCTCTGAAGCATGCCTTGATGTAGAGGGTCGATGTCATGCACCCTTGGGGTGCAATATGGAGGTAAGTCAAATAGATGTAATTTGTAACTGCTCTGGATGATTTGCAGAATCCAAGTGTATGAGATTATGAGGGGGCCACTTTTGGGCAAAAAGATTGAGTCCACCCCAACAGGAGAGTTTTCCATTGTGGTTACTGGTAAAGTGGCTATACTCTGAAGAAATCAGTCAGAACCCTGCCCAAGCTTTGGCTGAGAAGCAGGCTGGGGCTTCTGAGGCTTCTCCCACTGTGGTTGTGGTCAAAAAGCCTATTTTGGTTGGGAGATTTGGGACCCAGGAAAGTACCTACGCCTTCAAGAGTAATAGATATTTTTCTGGCCCCCTTCTCGGTACCTCCTGCGATAGGAGGCTGGCTTGGATGTGTACCTTGAGAGATTCTGAAGGGTGACATGCTGCTTTTCAATAAAGCCAGCCTTCTCTTTGACCTGTTTTCTGAAGAAATTCTCTCCATGCTCCACTGCATGGCACGGCATAGCATGGTACATCAACAAGCTTGTCCTTATTGTTCCAGGTCTGAGAACCAGAGCCAGGTGCATCTCTGAGCACTGCTACCTATAGCAGATCTCAATGCTGTTTTGAAAATATCATAGGTCACCTGGACCATGAACTTCGAGCAGTCCTTGCCATGAGGCATTAGGGAACAATAATGTTCCAATTTCTTCAGAGGGAAATATTGGGATAGATCAGTGAGGTCACACATGATGTTCTTCAGAAACATGTCCATGTAGATTTAGTAAGAGGCCATGCGGACCATGAGCATGGAACTCTGAAAATACCTTCTGCCAAAAGAGTCCAATGTCCAAGCCTCCTTCCCAGACAGTGCCGAGGAGTGAGTCTTGGAACTTTTGGATCTTTTCAGGATGGATTTGACCACCAAGGAATGATGCAGAAGTTGTGGCTTCTTGAACTCTATACATGGAGTCAAGTCTTCTATTAACTGGAGGTACAGTGAGGGGGTTCTCCCACATTCTCATCTGCACTCTCTGAAGGATGCAGTGCATGGGCACTGTTACCACTTCCTTAGGGATGTTGGAGTACTGAAGGATCACCAACTCTTCTGCCTTGGGTTCATCCTCAGTCTCCAAAGAAAATGATATGGCCTTGACCATATCCCTGACAAAATCTTGTAAGACCATATCCTCAGGAGGGGACCTGCGATGCTCATAAGGAAGAGAAGGGTCCAATGGAAGCTCTGAAGACCTGTCCTCCGACAAGTCTTTGGAATCAGACTCAGAGAGTCTCTGAGTCTCTGCCTGGATCTCTCTCCTGACCCTCAGGGTTCGGGAGTGACGATGCACTGATGTTCGTCTGGGTTTCAAGGGTGCATCAGACCCTGAAATGCTAGAGAATGATATTAGTTGGGCAGATACCAGTGTCAGGGCCCTTTGAAGCCCTGATGTCTATGCCTCTCCTACAGGCAAAGCATGCATCTCCAGGATCGGTTGGACAGTCACCGATATCAATGCAGCTGACATCGATGTAATAGCCTGCTGCATGGCCAAGAGTGCCGCAATCCATTCTGCAGAAAGCATTTCTCCATGGCTGTTGACTCCGAAGGCTGTGGGGCCTCGGTAACCTCAACTAATATACCCGGAATCTGTCAGGGGTTATTGATGGCTTGGTCTCGGCTCTCAGTAGGCTGTCGCTGTCCCTCTGATGTCCTGGAGAATGAGCTCTCCTCTCTTCAGGGCAACTTGGAGGGGCACTCTCGCAGACCATCATTGTTCTTGATGTCATGTCTCGAGGGGCTTTGACGCCGGTGCACCAAAACCTTCATTTGGTATGATCACCCTGCAGCACTGATGAAGATGAAGTCAAATCCTCTCTCATACTCAAGTGGAGATCGATTAATGGCTGATGCTCCGGGGCACTACAGGTGCTCAGCTCTGAGTGGACTTGAGAACTCCTTGATGTCGACGCACCGCCAGTGTCTGATGCAGCTTTCAAAGCCATTGAGATTGTTGCCGTCAATATTGATGACAATGAATCGGGCTTCTGAGCGCCAAAAAGTGCCATTTCTCTTGACCCTTGAGGCCTCTTTTTGTCATCTGCAAACACAAATTACAAAAGGAGGACTGATGATTAGGTCCTGGTACTGAAAGCACCAGCTTTATGTATCCATGGCGAATATGGTTCTTGAACACCAGGAACACTTTTTAAACCTGCTGGCCAGTTTTTGGGATGTATACAAATCCAAGCTCTACAACTAGCTCAAAATACTGCAGCCCGATTAATCACTGGGACCTCATGACAAGAACACACTACACCAGTTCTTAAATCCCTTCACTGGTTGTCTATAAAATCCCACATAAAATACAAAGCAATAATGATGACATTTATTTTTATTTATTTATTTACAGTTCTTATATACCGCGCTTTTTGGTATCAGTGCGGTTTACAAATAACACAAGTTTCGCATTAGAACAAAGATCTTTTGCTTACATCATAACAGGGTTTGTAACATGGGACTGTAACAAGGGTAACTATATACAAATCCACAACCGAGGAGGTTGTAAAAACTATTTACAGATTAAATTGTATATTGTATATGGAATCGTGATGCATGAAGCTTATAATCTATGCCTGAGGGCGGGTCTGTTATGTATATCAGTAATAGTTAAGTTGTTGGAGTGTCAGAGGCTGAGTGGGTAAGATGAGGTGCTGGAAGTGATTGTGTGAAGTTAGGGTGGACGAAGTGGACATATAAAACATACACAATCAGTCAGCTGACTGCCTACATCCCTTGCTCTGGATGGTCCCAGAATCTCGAACAAGGAGAAGACAGCACTAAAACATCCTCTCAACCCCATCTCTCAAGTTCAGTAGCTCTCAAATAACCTGCCAGAGAGCTTTTGAAATCTACTCTGGAACTCACTTCCACATCATGACTTTAGGAAAATGTTAAAAACTCTTCTATTCATTGAATACTATGGGCCGACAACATAGCATCCACCCACAACTCTAAGTATTTACGCCAACCATTAACAGCCCACTATCACCCACATACCACCCTCAGTTGGACTGTAAATAAACTTGTCTTGTTAACCCCCACCCCAAAGGAGAACCCTCAACTCTTAAATGTAAATAGTTGCTACTGTTGATGTAACACAGTTAGCCCTGTATGCTGTATTATAGTTGTCGCTTTACTGATTCCATGTATAATCGTTGAGTTAATTGTAAACTCTTTGATAACACTGATAGGCGGTATATGTTAAATAAATAAATATCAGTGGAAAAACAGCCAAGGTAAAATAAAATGGCTCGATCTTGAAAAAAGCAGGACCCACGGCTAGAGCACTGACATCTAAGGGGGGAGAGGTGCCATGGGAAAAAGAAAGGAAACTTAAAATGAATGATGCTAACTAACAAAAAGAGAAAAGAAGAAATACCACAATGGGTAGGCAGGAAAGAAAAAAACAGAAGTTCTATGAAGATGGCAGAGTCCCCGATGAAGGGAAAAAATTACCAAGTAGCGGAGACATTGGCAAACGTGTCCATTGAGCTCTGCGGAAAAATTAAGACTGTGGTAAAATGGTGCCATGATGGCAGGTGGGAAGATGGTATGCATACGCAGTGGGACCTCCCAAAAGCTTCTATTAATTGCTGGGGAGCATTCCTATGTAGGCTCTGTCAGATGACGCCACCCATATGTGAGGACTTCATTCCTGCTTGTCCACGGAAAATAGTAATTTATTCAGCTTCTCCTCCTTGCTTCTGTGCAGACATATTTTATATACCTGTTTTAAATCACACAGCTGAGAGGGGGAGTTGTTTAGCTAACCCCACCCCACAGAGGTAAAAGTTACGGATCTGCTAGCATTGGGTCCAATATTCAAAGTGAGTAATATGCTTGCCAGCAGGTGGCAAATCTATAACTCACTTATGCACAGCAGGCCTAAATTAAATGGATAGTTGCTAGCTCCATCCCTCCACAAACCTAGCTCTTTATTATCTGGATAAATAGGAGTTGTTGTTAAGCTAAGTAAAATAATGCATTTTACCACAACTAAATTTACCACAGAAGTCACTAAGTGTGGGGGTGAGAGCGCACGGAAGGAGCGTCTGAGTGGAGGCAGTCTGTGCCGGGACGTCCAGAGGCAGTGCGGGGCGCAATGGATGTGCAGCAGGCGTCGCCACGTGCTGAGGCCCGTGCCAGAGTAAGAGAGCAGTATCGAACGGAGCCGAGAGTGGTGACTGCGGTTTGGAGAGTCAGGTGAGCAGTGCATAAAAAGGCGAGTAAGTGAGGGGGTTTGCCTAGGGGTGAGCAGTTGCCGGAGCCTGGGGTATATATATAATAAAACAAAAAAAACAAAACAAAAAAAATCCATTCGTGCACTGGTGTGTGGTGGGGTCCAATTTATTCAGCAGGAAGCCTGAGGAGTAGGGGTTGAAGGATGGCCCGTGGATGGGAGAGGGCTGGGGCAAGGGGACCGGGTAAGAAAAGAGGGGGAGGCCGGGGTCGGGCTGCGCAAGGCCGCATGGCAGCGGGGGGGGGCTATCAGGGGTGGGGGGAGTGGCATTGGATAGTGAGAGCCATTGTGTTGGGCGTGGGCACCCGGGGATGTCGTGTTTGGGTCGGACAAGAGCAGAAGGGTCTCCTAGAGGGCGTGGGAGGCCTCCATCTCTAAGGGAAAAAAGGGGTTCAGGGTCCAGAGGGCGGGGGGTCAAGAAGGCGAGGACAGCGGAGGTCTGGCAGTACAAGGGGAAGGTTAGATGTGGAGCCTGCAATTGGAGCGGAGCAAGGGGCTGTCAGGGGAGGGAGAGAGGCAGTGGGGGACCTGGGGGCTGAACAGGCGTTGTGCACAGATATCCATGATAGATGGTGCAGTGGGGATGGAGGGTTGGTGCCTATGGCGGGGTTAGTGGTTCCCTCAATTCGGAGGGTAGAAGCATGGCGTCCACCATCTTTATCTTTATCTTTATTTACACGATTTGATAGACCGCCCAGGCCGAAGCATCAGGGCGGTGTACAATACAAAAAAAATAAGGCTGCTAGAAACAAAGTCAGAAAGGGAATGCCAAAAGTCAATAGGACAGAGAGAGACAGATTAAAGGTAGAGAGGAGGAAAAGCCCAGGGGGGGCAAGAGGGCAGGAGGACGGGGGGGGGGGGGTAGAAAGGAAGGAGATAAAAAAAAAAGGGGAAGCGGACCAATGAGGGGAGAGTTATGGAGGGTGGAGGGCAAGGCTGGGGGAGAGGGCACCATCGTCAGAGGGGGGAAGATCGAAGGCCTGCCAGAAGAGGTGAGTCTTAAGGAGAGTTTTAAAGCGGAGATAGGACAGTTCTAAACGAAGGGATAGGGGAAGTGAGTTCCAGAGAGCGGGACCCAAAAAGAAAAAGGCAGAGTGACGGGTCAATTCTAGGCGGGCCTGGGCAGGGGAAGGGAGAAAGAGGCGGTTACCATAGGCCGATCGGAGAAGACGTGGGGAGGATTGGAGGTGGATAATGTCCGATAAGTATTGGGGGGTGCTGGAATAGAGAGCTTTGTGAGTAAGGATGAGCACTTTAAAGACAAAACGCTCCATGGTGGCTTTGGAGCGTGGGGTGGGCATCCGACCTGGGCGCATTGGCTGGGAGGTGGTCAAGGTTCCTCCAGAGCTGAATGGTTGGACGCTTGGCAACCTGTACGGCCCCCTGCTGCTTTCTCCCCCCTCCTTTCCCGGTTATGTCTCCACAGGTTCCAGTGATGCATCCGCAAGCAACTGCGTGTGAAGCCGGGGGATATGACGAAGCAGGAGGACAACGGAGAGCTGTGCACGCGGAGCAGGACAATGCGGCAACGCAGAGGGGGCTGTCAGTCGGGATCGCATCAAGAGATGAGGATGGGCTGCAGCAGCATGATGAGCTCAGCGCGGCAGACGGGAGTCCTGTGGTAGTGGCATCAGCGGCAGGCTTGGCAGGTGAGTTACAGGAGGCTTCTGTGGATGGGTTGGTGAAGGGTAGGGGGAAGGGGAGAAGGAAAGGAAAAAGGAGTAAGAAACGTAGGCACTCCTGTAGGAGGCGTCGTAGGTCGAGCTCATCGGCATCGTCGTCGTCATCCTCGGAGTCATTGTCCTCGTCGTCATCGTCCGAGGAGGGCAGGCGTCCAGGTAAGACTGGTAAGGGTGCGCCAGGAGTGAGGCAAGCAAGGGACGCTCCTGCAGCGGTGGCTATCTCAGAGTTATGGTAGGGTGTTCCAAAGAGGCTGCAACAAAAAATTAGGAAGCATCGTTATATTGATATTTTCCGGCTTCTAGAAGGCCGGAAGCGCTCGGGGGAAAGTAGGAAGAAGCGGAAGGAGGACGAGAAAGCTGGGCACGTCAAGAAAGTTTTTCGGAACGTAGTGAACTGGACCTGAGCTTTTTTGTGTTTGGCGAATGTTTGGAGACAGCATTATCCGGAGCAATATGAGATGTTGTCGTATGCTGACGCAATTCTGGAAGCATCGCAGACGCATGAAAGGTGGGCATGGTTAAACTATGACGAGAAATTCAGGGACAAGATGGAAGAGAATAGATTGGTGTCCTGGGGCACGCAGGACATTAACTTGTGGTTGACCCAGATGTCGGCCAAGGCGAGTGGGGGTGGAGGGGGTGGGGCAAAAGGTGCAGCGAGTGTTAATGCGGGCGTGGGTCGTTCCTTTCGTGGGGGAGGAAGCATCGTACAGCTGCGAGCGGTCGGAAGCGGAGCAGGGGATGTCTGTTGGAGGTTCAACAAGACCGTGTGCCCATTTCCTGACTGCAAATTTAGACACGTGTGCTCCATCTGTGGGGGGGTCCACCCCGCAACAAAATGCCTTAAAAAAGGGGTCTCTCTGGCCCCAGCGCCTGTCGCCAAGCAATGAGGTGTTATTTGGCCTTGCCCCCACGCCGATTAAGGTTGAGGTGTTAAAAGGGTGGCTGGGCCAATATCCTCGGAGAGGAGATAGAGAGGTTTTGTACTCGGGTTTTAAGTTTGGTTTTGTGATTCCGGTTTGTGGGCAGGTGGCAGGGACGCAGATGAGGAATTCGCTTTCAGTTCGGCCCATCGCGCCGATGGTACGGGAAAAGTTAGTAGGGGAGTTGCAGCTAGGTAGAGTAGCGGGCCCATTCGCAAGGATGGTGGTTTCGCTATTAGGAATAATACCTAAAAAAGACCCTGGGAAATTCCGGTTGATCCATAACTTGTCCTGTCCGATAGGTGAGTCTATCAATGACCTCATCCCGCGGGAATTGTGTACTGTCCGATACGCGTCATTCGATATGGCGGTTGAGTTGGTGAGGAAAGCAGGTCCTCGGGCTGAAATGGCGAAAGTGGATATTGAATCGGCGTTTAGGCTGTTACCAGTGCACCCGGACTCCTTTTATTTATTAGATTTTCGTTTCGAGGAAGGCATTTATTTCGATAAGTGCATGCCAATGGGCTGTGCAGTGTCTTGTGCCTACTTTGAGAAATTCAGTACCTTCCTGCAGTGGGCGATAGAACGCAAGGTGGGTAATGCGAATGTTGTGCACTATTTGGATGATTTTCTGTTTGTAGGGTCGGCGCAATCTGAGGAGTGTCGCGAGTTGCTGGAAGGTTTTCTAGAGTTGTCACTGGAATTGGGTGTGCTGCTGGCAGAAGGCAAGTCGGAGGGCCCGACTACAAGGATCACGTTTCTAGGGGTAGAGCTTGATTCCGAGTTCATGGTGGCGCGTCTTCCACAGGAGAAGGTTAGGCGGTTGCGCGTCTTGGTGGCCAATGTTTTGATGTCATCAAAATTAACTTTAAAGGAGATGCAAGGGTTGATAGGCTCATTAAAGTTTGCTTGCAGGGTGATCCCAATGGGAAGGGTATTCTTGCGTCAGTTAGCGGCAGATACTGCTGGTGTTCTCTGGCCGCGTCACCATATTAGGATCTCGACGGCGATCAAGGCTGATTTGAAGATATGGGAAGTTTTTCTGGAGGAATTTAATGGGACTATGGTGTTGATGGAGGCAGAGGTTACTAGTGTGGAGTTGCAATTGCATACGGATGCAGCGGGGGGCATAGGTTTGGGTATTTATTTCGGTGGGTCGTGGTGTGCGGAGCGGTGGCCTCAGGCTTGGCATGAGTCGCGACTCACCAGTAACATAACGTTCTTGGAGCTGTTTCCCATGTTAGTGGCTTTGGAGTTGTGGCCGGATCGATTTTGCAATCGAAAGGTGGTATGGTGGTGTGATAATGCAGCGGTGGTAAGTGTGGTGAATCATTACACGCCGCGTTGTGTTCAGGTAGCGAAACTGATGAGGGAAGTGGTGCTAGCATGCTTACGTTTGAATGTGTCGATAAGGGCTAGACATATACCAGGACACACTAACGAGACTGCTGATGCTCTTTCCCGTTTCAAGTGGGAGCAATTTTGGAGACTGGCGCCAGAAGTGGAAGAGGAAGGTTGTGGGGTCCCGTGGAAGTTATGGAGTCTTGGCCACCCGTGATGAAGGAATTGCTGCGGAGATCGATCGCTCCTGGAACGTGGGCAGCGTATCTGCGAGGTTGTGCACAAGTGGTGTCCTTTCTGGATAGCACTGGATGGAGGGGTGGGGTGGTGGCCGCTCAGTTGCTTGGTCAGTATGTAGTTTGGGCTAAAGGGCGGGGGTTTGCTCGATCTTCGGTGCGCAGCCACTTAGCGGGCTTTGCATTTTTCGCGAAAGCAGTGGGTTGGGACTTCCCGGTGGAAGGATTCCTTGCCCGTAGGCTTCTGCAAGGGTGGGGGCGGGCGGAGCCCACGCCTCCGGATGCTCGGAGGCCAATAACGCATGAGTTGTTGGTGCGTTTATGCAGTGCTTTGCCTAAGGTGGCTGCGTCCCCGTATGAGGCCATGCTATTTCAGACGGTCTTTTGCCTGGCATTCTTTGGTGCTTTTAGGATGGGGGAATTGGTTCCGAACTCGAGCAGGGCGGGGGTGGTCGGGATTGTGCAACGGCAGCATGTTTGCCTTGAGGGGGGTCAGCTAAGAGTTTTATTGGAAAAATCTAAGACAGATCAACAAGGGAAAGGTTTGTGGGTGCGGTTAAGCGGGATTGGGGGTGTGTCCATGTGCCCTGTAGCCGCAATGCAAGAGTACTTACGGGTGCGCCCGGCAGTGGAGGGGGTGTTGTTCATCCATGAGAATGGGCAGGTACTGACCCGTTTTCAAGTATCGGCAGTGTTGAGGATGACGCTGAGGTTTGTGGGAGAATGCTCGGATCGGTTTGCTGCACATTTCTTTCGCATAGGCGCGGCCACCAGTGCCGCTGCGGCAGGATTGTCGGAGCAGGAAATACAGAATATTGGGAGATGGAGGTCTCGAGCTTTCCAGGGTTATGTTCGCTTATGATGAAATGGGAGTGGGTAGTTATGTTGGGGATTGACTGTTATTTTCTTTTGCAGATGTGGACAGGAATGCTCAGAGTTGCTGGATGATTAGGCACTCATTTTTTTCTGGGCTGGTCAGCGAGCGGCTGTGAGGCCGTTGGGGCCTAATCTGGGACTTGATCCGGCTCGGGTGTCGATACTATGGCTGGGTGAGCGAGGGCTGCGGTGGACACAGCTCATGCCTTTGCTACGGCACCATGATCGAGTACAGCCCAAGCCGAAGTTGGTACTGTTACATCTAGGTGGCAATGACCTCACAGCATGGACATGCAAGCAGCTCATCAGAGCAGTGAAGAGGGATTTGGCGATGGTGCTGCGCATGTTCCCGGGGGTTGTCTTAATTTGGTCCGATATTATTCCAAGGCCTGCTTGCTATGCCCAGCGGCTCTGGTCGCGGGGCTTTACCAAAAAAAATCAACAAATAGGGCGCTGGATTTGTGAGCAGGGTGGGATTCAGGTTTTACATCCCTGGGTTGAGGTTACTTGTGCTGGGTTGTACCGGCAGGATGGTGTATATCTGTCCCATGTGGGTGCTGATTTGCTTTTGAATGACTGGCAAGAGGCCTTGGAATAGGTAGCACAGCGGGGGGTTGACTGGTCGCAGCTTGGAAGTGGGCGGGGGGGGGGGGGCGACACAGGGACACTAATGTTACCTGTGCCTGTGGCGGGATCCCGGAGGTCTCCGGGGTCCGGAGCCTTTAGGACATATGTGGGCAGGGGCAGGGTGCCCCCGACCCGGATAAGCCCTGGCTGGCCTTTGCTATTCACATGGCGAGGTCGGGGAAAGGGTGGTAGGAAGTGGCCGGTAGCAGGACACGGCCGAAGCGGATGCGAGGTCACTTTGCTAATTGTATGGCTGGTGAGGCATTGCCCTGCTGTTGGGAGACTGTTAAGGGGATTGTTCTGGTTTGTAATGTTCAATTGTTTACAAATATAATAAAGCTGTGACCATTTGGTTTCCCCATGAAGAAGTTCTTTGTGTAATTTCTTGGTGGGAAAAAGGTGGGTGGTGGATGATCTGGAGGGGTGGGCGCCGGGTCCGTTCTACCTCGGTTACGGAGAGGACGCGGGCAGGGTCCCGGAGGATGACGGTAACCGGGTGATCGGCCCGGTGCCGGGACCCTGCTAGAGTAGGATGGGGGTGGGGGGGCGAGCGGAGGGGACGTGGCGCTGATGACGCGGTTAGCGTCATTTGAACTCATTGGCTCCGCGGTGCGTGAGGAGCGGAGCCAATGAGAAGAAGCCTCGGGCCAGAGGCTTTAAGAGAGGGGGTTGCTGGCGGTTGCTCCTTGCCAGGCGGCGGACCAGCTTCCCTCCCTCCCTCCCCTGGTTTAAATAGGGGATAGCGGTGGGGTTATGTAGGGGTGTCGCAGTGTGGGGGGGTGATGGCGGGATCCCGGAGGTCTCCGGGGTCCGGAGCCTTTAGGACATATGTGGGTGGGGGCGGGGTGCCCCCGACCCAGATAAGCCCTGACTGGCCTTTGCTATTCACATGGCGAGGTCGGGGAAAGGGCAGTAGGAAGTGGCCGGTGGCAGGACACGGCCGAAGCAGATGCGAGGTCACTTTGCTAATTGTATGGCTGGTGAGGCATTGCTCCGTTGTTGGGAGATTGTTAAGGGGATTCTTCTGGTTTGTAATGTTCAATTGTTTACAAATATAATAAAGCTGCGACCAGTTGGTTTCCCATGAAGAAGTTCTTTGTGTAATTTCTTGGGGGGAAAAAAGTGGGTGGTGGATGATCTGGAGGGGTGGGCGCCGGGTCCGTTATACCTCGGTTACTTCACCCTCTGTTGTTACTTGTGCATAAACTCCAACCCTGGCCTTACAACTATTATTAATACACTGGCAATTTCCCCGCTGTCATGGTGGCTAGGCTAAGGAAAAATGGACCTAAATTTTCAGCTGGGGTAGCCACCTTTTAAAGTTAATGCCATCACCTGCATTTAACTTTATTCATATATTCAAAAGCATTAGTGTATGGGTATTAGTTATAAAGACAGGATCGGAGTTTACCCATGGGTAAGAACAAAGAATGAAAAAAGTTCAACTTACTAGGATTCTGAATACTGTCCCTAACATTTGGCTTTCTACGTTTCGCAAAGTCAATATTCTAAATCAAAGTGAGTCATTTAGCTTCAGTTATTTGTCTTTATCACTCTGCTTCTAGTGATCAATATCCTCTTTTTTTGAGATCATCTTTTCTTCATATTTGCCATTTTCTTCATTTTTAACAACCATAAAAATATATAATAAATAAACACAAAAATTATATATTTTTTTTGTAATACAAATGCACACAAAAGCATGAGCAATGAAAATATATTTGAAACAAAAAAGTGGTTATTTTCACAGGACAATGAAAAAATACAAAAAGTCCAACTAATTTAACTGTAAAACAGAAGTGAAAACATGTTTTGGTTTTGATGTATTAGTTAATCCAAAAAGAACCTATTTGGATTTGCAGATTATTTAATCAAAAGCTTTTAAAAATTTCTTATATAAACTCTCCAAATCTAAGTCAGAGAAGACACTGTAAGATGGTTCCCATGAGTGGATCTTAGTGAACGTTGTAGGCAGTATGGGATTAGTATAGAATGAAGGTAAAGAGGGAGCCCTGTATAGTAGATTGGGTGAGTCAGGAATAGAATTTTAAGTTGTATCCTCTCTGCTCTTGAGTGCCAATGTTGCTCTGCAAGAAGAGAGCTCTCATGATCAGATTTCTTAGCATGTAGTTGAACTTGAATGGCCAGAAATCAAGAAAGGACCTGTGATATGAAGGAATATGCTTCATTTTTCCATTGAATGTACCAAAACGCAAATTCTCCCTTACCTGCTCTCCAGCTTGGGATTCCCCAATTATGAATCGATCTCCTGGACCGTCTGCAGCTGTAAGGTAATAAGGAATTAGGCAATGAATTGCTGAGATGCAGCTGATTTTAGAGGTGGGAGAGTGCCAGCAAGTTTTATAGGGGAAGAAATTTAATAAGCAATAAAAACAAAACTTCGAGGAACAGCCAGCAAAAAGTTGAAGAATAAATATGTTCTAACACCAACAAAGTACAAATAAACTTGACAGTATCTAATTCTAGGTTATTTGTATCCAAAACAAAATTCATTTGAAAACTGAGTCTGCTTCTGCTGAGACAAAATTTTGAAGTCATTAATCTAGGTAAATACTTATTTACCTGCATAAATTGGCCTGTCTGAAAAACATACTCCCCACCCCACCCTTTCTTTCTCCCACAGAAAAATAAGGTGCAAAGTCTGTGGGGACATTTGTGCCTATAAACATATGTAAGTAAATTTGCACAAAAAAGCTGACTAATTTAAGAGCTGTTAAATTCATACATATATTCATGCTGTTATCCATATAGGGAGGCACTGAATATATGTGTGATAATGCATCATTAGGTCAGTACTGTCTGTTTGGTTTAAGCCTGCCAAATAGCAGATCTAAACTAAACATATATGTCCTCTAGTTAGCAGTCGAATATTGCCACTAGTCAGATCATTTTTCAGTCCTTCATTATACAGATGGTATTGGGCCAGTCAGTCATATTTTTAGCCTGCTATTGAATCTCTATAACTTCCAAAAATATATTGATAGTGAAGCTATACACTCACTGGCCATAGGTGAATGCATAATTTGTTTGAATACTGGACCAAATGTACAAAAGTTCTCTTTGAAAATTGCCTACCACATCCACAGTTTTTAGACTTAGGGAGTCCACTGAAAATCACTCCATTACGTTTAAATATAGTTATGCATAATGAGAATAAATGATGGATTCAAGTGCTCAATGTGGAAATATAGTAATTACAATTTGCTCTGCTGCTTCTCAAAATAGGATTCCAATGTGTATTAACATTATTGTACAGCACAGATATATGCACAGCTACTTCTGAGATGGAAAGATGGTTACTAATTTTGCAGTCCTGATCTACAAAACAGGGAAAGGATAGAACAAACAACTGCATTTTGCTAGAGCAGAATTAAGTATGCTTTACATAGACTTTGAAATAGTCACTGATAAGGATTTTCCATTTCAATACAAATTTCTCATTTTGACACACAGAGCCATTTACACATCAAACCCTCTCTATTAAGCTAATTATTTATCTATTTATCTCTCTTCATATACCGTACCGCCAACTTCGTTCATTGCATGCTAACCGTTTGTCCTTACCCTCCCCTTCTCAGGCGCATTTAGAACAGACTCGTCACTCGGCCTTCTTTTTTCTCAGCCCTTTGCTCTGGAACCTTCATACCCTAAGTTTAAAGAATTGCTAAAAACCCACCTGTTTCAACGGGCCTTCGACCTCCCCTATGACATCCCCCCCTAAGTATTTTCTGTTTGTGCTTTGTTTATTTATTGCTTTTATTTTGCTGCTGTTTCTCCCTCTTTCCTATTTTTTATAGCGTTCCTTTTCCTTAGTTTAATGGTGTACACCTATTTATTGTAAACTGCTCTAATGTCTTGACAAGAGCGGTATATAAAATGTAGAAATAAAGATAAAGATAAAGATAATGTTTTTCAAAATACCCATTAAATAAAAATCTTCTTTGCTCTTTAAGCAAAGCAAAGAAAGCACTCAAATATTTTAGGGAGAATCAAGATAATATAAACAGAGTTACACAATCTTAGCATTTTGAATCCCTTCCCAAGCTCATCCCCAATTTTCATATGATGCCCTTTTATTTTATTTTTTATTTATTTTATTTACATTCTCTTATATACCGCACTATTCTGCATCAGTGCGGTTTACATCGAACAAACTGAAATTACATTGAACAGGGCATTATAACTTGGAGATAACTATTTTACAGGGAACATGGGCTATGGAGGGTTAAGTGGCTTGCCCAAGACCACAAGGAGCACCTGTGGGACTAGAAACCCCAGTCCTTCCGGCCCAAGGTTGCTGTCCTCTAATGGGATCTGAACCCCCGACCTTCCGGCCTGAAGTACCTTGCCCCAACCACTAGGTCACTCCTCCTCCATATTAGTATGGATACGATATTAATTTAAATAAACCAACTGACCCTGATCTATGCCTTATAATAATGAGTTAGTATGCTTAAGGAAATTAGCCCAAGTTCTTTCAAATATTTATATGACATCATTAATTTTCATTAGAACATAAGAGGCGGTAAACTAGATTATATCATTCATTGAAAAGGTCTTCAACCATCCTCCAATGCCTCCAAGTATTTTTTGACCAACAATATACTGTAACTATATAGGACCACTTTTGACTTAACCATCAATTATTTATTTTAAAATACTTTTGTATCATTTCCCTGGTTCCTGAAAAAAACCCTGTACAAATGGGTCTCATATTAAGAAGAGACCTAATAACACTAAGGAGGTCTTTTACCAAATGTCGCTAGCTAGCAGTGCGTGTTCTGGCGTGTGCTGGGACACGCATTGCTAGCTAGTGTGGAGCCATGACAGTCAGCACGGAATGATTCCTGTGCTAACTGGGGAACTTGCATTAGGGACGAGGTGAGTGGGTTAGGGGCAGAGAGTGGGCATGGTTTGCTCTATGCAGTTTGCGCAGGGTACATACTGCATGCTACGCAATTAACGTGGGTTCACCTAAAGCCACCTCAATGGGTGCAGTTAAGTGCATCTGTACTAATGCAGCGCACAATACGGAAAAGTGCTCCACGTTAACTGCCAGAGAAAATACTTTCCACACACCTTACAGTTATCATGGTGTTGTTGCACTTAACGTACCATAGTTTCAGTGTTATTGGCGTGTGAGATGCAACACATTAGTGCCCTTTAGTAAAAGGGGCCTGATAGGTTTTTTATTATTAATGGGTGCTAGCTAGTAGCGCATATTCTGGCACACTCTGAAGGCACACTGGGACATGCTTTGCCAGCTAGCACGGGATGATTCCTGTGGGGATTAAAAGGTATCCAATCCCCAAAAACACACCAATGCTGATGCAGAAATTTACACCTGCTCTGAAGATGGTGCAAATATTTGTTTACACATGGAACCCTGTATTTAGCACAGTTACTTACCTGTAACAGGTGATCTCTGGGAACAGCAGGAATAAGTCTTCACATATGGGTATCGTCGGTACCGCCGGAGCATGCGTGGGAACGCTCCCCAGCGTCCAGTAAGAAAGCTTTTGGGAGCATCCTACCGCGCCTGCGCGCTGCCTTCCCGCCTTTCCTAACCACCTCTCTCCAGTTCGAGTTTTAAAGCTGAGACAAAGAGAGAGAGAGGAAAGGAAAGATAGATAGAGAGATACAACTCCTAGGGGAGGTGGGTGGGTTGTGAAGACTTATTCCTGTTGTTCCCAGAGATCACCTGTTACAGGTAAGTAACTGTGCTATCTCCAGGAACAAGCAGGAATGAGTCTTCACATATGGGGATTCCCTAGCTGCAGACGCCAGGGAGAGACCCCATGGTTGTGTGCCCTTGCAGAGGGCTTCACCTCCCCCCCATGGATCTCTGGCATCCAACCAGGGTAGGTGGGTAGGAGTTGATTACGAATGGAACAGGTGTTTGAGGACAGCCTGACCAAACAAGGCATCCTGGCGGGAGTCCTTGTCCAAACAGTAATGGGCTGTGAAGGTGTGAACCGAGGCCCAGGTGGCCGCTCGACAGATCTGGTCGATGGTCACCGAGTTCAGATGAGCCATTGAGGCTGCCATGGCTCTCACATTGTGAGCTGTGACATGGCCCTCCAGAGAAATGTTCTTACTCTGGTAGGCGAAAGAAATACACTGAGCAATCCAGCTGGACAGTGTTCTCTTAGAGACTGGAAGTCCTAAATGAGAAGGATCAAAAGCAACAAAAAGTTGAGAAGAATTTCTATGTTGCTGTGTTCTTTGTCAGTAGAAAGCGAGAAATCTCTTACAATCCAAGGTATGAAGATTCCTCTCTGCATTTGATGCATGAGGTCCTGGAAAAAAGACAGGTAAATATACCTCCTGATTCAGATGAAAAGGCGAGACCACTTTAGGCATAAAGTGTGGATTGGTCCTGAGGACTACCTTATCATGATGGAACCATGTATAAGGTGGATTAGCCACCAAGGCTTGCAACTCACTGATGCGGCGTGCTGAGGTGACTGCAATGAGAAAAACAACTTTCCAAGAAAGAAATTTCAAGGAGGTGGTGGCTAAAGGTTCAAAGGGTGGCTTCATAAGCTGGCCAAGAACCAGGTTTAAGTCCCATGCCACTGGAAGTGGTCTAATGGGAGGTTTAGTTAAAAGAAGGCCTCTCATGAATCTTGCTATAAGAGGGTGAGAGGAGATAGGTTGTCCATTGAGAGGCTTGAGGGACGCTGCAATAGCACTCAAATGGACTCTTACTGAATTTGTTTTCAGGCCTGCATGGGATAGATGCAGGAGATACTCTAGTAGAGAATTCAGAGGTATTGCAAGAGGGTTTAGACCCTTCTCTGAACACCAAATGGTGAATCTTTTCCATTTGAAAGCATAGGAACGTCGAGTAGAAGGCTTCCTAGAGGCATGAATAACATCTCTGACTTGTTGAGAGAGATGAAAATCTTGAAGGTCTAGGCCCTCAGCAACCAAGCCCTGAGATGGAGTGACTGGGGGTTTGGGTGCCACAATGTTCCCTCTTCCTGGGACAGAAGGTCTGGTGCAGAGCCTAAGTCCAGGGAAGGAGCTTGAGAGAGAAGCAGAAGTAGAGGGTACCACACTTGGCATGGCCAATGTGGTGCTATAAGGATCATGGCCCCTCGATCTCTCTGAAGCTTGAATAGAGTTTTGGGAATTAGGGGAATTGGTGGAAAGGCATAAAGGAAGTCTTGACCCCAGTGAAGGAGGAAGGCATCCTTGGCCTGAACTCCCTGACACGGAATTCTGGAACAGATCCGGGGAAGTTTGGCATTCCACGGACTTGCAAAGAGGTCTATGTCCGGGGTTCCCCAAATTCGAAAAATCCTGGATACCTGGTCCATGTGGAGGGATCACTTGTGTGGGAGCAGAACTCGACTGAGTCTGTCCGCCCAAGAGTTTTGAATACCTGGAAGATATACTGCCAGAAGATGGATATGATGCTCTCTGGCGAAGGCCCACAGTCGCAAAGCTTCGTTGCAAAGCGACAGAGAGCCAGTCCCTCCCTGCTTGTTTACATAGAACATGGCTACTTGATTGTCCGTATGGATAAGGACTGTCCTGTAGCTGAGCAGGGAATGGAACACTCTGAGAGCTAAGAATATTGCTCTGAGTTCCAATAGATTGATATACAGAGAAGTCTCCTGTGGAGACCAGATGCCATGGGTGGAGAGATCTTGTAGATGAGCTCCCCAACCCTTTGGAGAAGCATCTGTTGTGAGAGTTGCTTGGGGTAGCGGTTGCTGAAAAGGGGACCCCAGCAACAGGTTTTGAGAGGACTTCCACCACTGGAGAGACCAAAATAGATGACTGGAGTTTGCTATATTGTCTGACAGGCAACCCGATGCCTGAGTCCATTGGGTGGACAAAGTCCATTGAGCTGCCCTCATATGAAGGCGAGCATATGGAACCACATGCACGGTGGATGCCATGTGGCCTAATAGTTGTAACATCTCTCGAGCAGTTAATTGGGACTTTAACTGAATCTGGGAGGCTAACTGCACCAGACGTAGGCAACGGGCCTGAGGAAGATAGGCCCTTGCAGTTGTGGTATCCAGTAAGGCCCCTATGAACTCCAGGGACTGAGTAGGGGTGAGATTGGATTTTGGGATGTTTATTACTAGTCCCAAATACTGAAGGATACGCATTGTGCAGGTTAGACAATTCTGGGCCTCTGACTGGGATGGGGCTCGAATGAGCCAGTCGTCCAGATATGGGAATACGAATATTCCTAGAGTGCGGAGAAATGCAGCTACTACTGCCATGCATTTCGTGAACACCCTTGGTGCAGAGGCCAGACTGAAAGGAAGCATCCTGTATTGGTAGTGCTTTTCTTGAAAAAGGAACTGAAGGAACCTTCTGTGTGTAGGATGGATGAGGACATGGGTGTACGCATCCTTGAGATCTAGAGAACAAAGCCAATCCTGACTCCGAAGGTATGGCAGCAGAGCCCCTAGAGAAATCATTTTGAATTTCTCCTTGAATAGAAACTTGTTCAATTCTCTGAGGTCTAATATGGGTCTGTGGCCCCCTGTTTTCTTTGGGATAAGAAAATAAGGGGAGTAGAACCCTGAGCCCTGTTGAAGAAGAGGTAATTCTTCTATTGCCCCTTGGGCAAGAAGGGTAGCAATCTCCTGACCTAGAAGGTTGAGGAGAGATGTTGGAGAATTGAACTGTTTCACCATGGTGTGGGGAGGAAGGTTTAAGAAGTGAAGCTTGTACCCTTCCTTTATGATGGAGAGAGTCCATTGCTCTGCTGTGATTTGCTCCCATCTGGGAGCAAAGTAAGTCAACCTTCCTGGAATGGTGAGGGGCTCTGGGTTTCCCAGAGCTAGAAAGGCTAAGTTCTCTAGTTGCAAGTCAAAGGCCCTGAGGAGGTTGGCTGCTGGACTGTGGTAGGCCTGGCAGCCTTTGACTTGGCCTGTTTAGGTGGTTGCTGATGCTTTGCAGCAAAACGACCTGCAGAAGATGTCTGCCCATGAGCAGGATAATATCTTCCCTTTTTAGAAAAAGATGTCTTTTTGAACAATCTTTTCTTAACAGGGGCAGAGGTAGACTTTGAAAGTCGATCCAATGCAGAGTTCTCAGCATCCATCTGAGTGGCCTTTGCTTGCCAATCCTTGCCAAACAGGTTTTCACCTGTACAAGGAAGGTTTCCCAACTCATCTTGGACCCAGAGTTCCAAATCAGAGGCTTGTAACCAAGCAATTCTGCGTGCACCTATGGCAATAGCCGTGGCTCTGCTTACACACTCAAAAGAGTCAAAGGCTGCACGGTTGGAGAATTTGGAAACATCTTGGGCATGTTTGAGCCAAGTGAGAAATTCCTGCCTTTTATCTTCTGAAATAAAAGGAGCTGTCTGCAGATGATCTGTGACTTCTTTTAGAAACATCCCCATATAGAGACTATAGGAGTTGATTCTGGCAGCAAGCATATTGGCCTGGAAAATCCTTCGGCCAAAAGCATCTAGAGTCCTACATTCACGTCCTGGAGGGTTAGACGAGTGTCTCTTTGCACTCTTTATTTTCTTCATAGCAGACTCAACCACAATAGAGTGGTGAGGAAGCTGAGTCTTATGAAAACCAGGACAGGGAGGGACAAAGTACATGGTGTCTAACCTGCGAGAATGAGGAGAGGTGGTGAGAGGAGTCTCCCACATGCCCAACATGAGATCATAGAGAATCTCATGAATAGGTAGGGTAGCTGCTTCCTTAGGAGCCTTAGGATATTGTAAAATATCTAATTGCTTGGCTCTAGGCTCTGACTCAGAGGCCACTGTGATGGAGAGGCCTCTAGCCACTTCCCTAATGAAGTCTTGAAAAGACAAATCCTCTGGAGGAGACATTCTTCGTTTTGGAGAATCAGACTCCTGAGGAAGAAGCACCGGTACATCGACAGAAGCCTCCGACTCATCAGAGTCTTCGGAGGAATCGAAGTATCGCCTGTCTGGATGCTCCTGTAAAGCCCGATACGCGTACCGAGTGGGATCGACATCGGGAGTAAGCGGTACCGGTTCGGTACCGATGGGCATCGTAGGACAGGGTACCGTTGCAGCCGACACCGAAGCCGATGTCGATGCAATCGGTACCGGCACCGGGAATGGTGCCGATGCCGGAGTCGGTACCGGCAACGGAGATTGTTGCGGTACCGAAGGCGTCTAAGCCTGCATAAACGCCGTAAGGGTGCGTTGTATGAACAGAATTTTCTGATCCATCGATGCCACCAGAGTCTGGATGTCGGTACCAGTGGAGGCCACCGGTACCCCAGAACACGGCAACAGGTGATCGGTCGAGGCCGTGCCATCGATGTCAACCTGTGACCCCATAGATAATGCTTTGGAAGCCGAAATTTCCCGCCGGGGTAATTTTACCGGAGCGGAGTCCTCGAGGGCAAGCCCGGAGGCATCTTGATGCTTGGAGGGAGATTTGCCCTTCGAGGACCGGCTAGATTTATGTTTGGTTACCTGAGATCCATGGGAGGAAGAAGAAGCCCTGGAAGACGTCGATGCCACCGAGGCTGCATCAGAGGGAAAGAGGGTACTGAGCTTGGCTGCTCGGTTCTGCTGACCCCTTTTAGACATCATGGTACAGGACACACAATCCGTGATGGAATGGTCAGGACCCAAACATTTCAGACACCAATCATGGGTGTCGGTGACAGAAATAGTACCGCCACATTTTGTGCACTTTTTGAACCCGGAAGCGGGCTTCTCCATGAGGAGAAAATATCTAGGCCTAAGGCCCAACTGAAAATGCACAGCTGAAAGAATAAAAGGGTTTTTTTTGAAGAAGAAGAAGAAGAAGAAGAAAGAAAAGAAAAGACCGGCGGTACCGGTCTGACGTCGAAGGCAGACGCGACTACAGAAAAATAAAGAAAAAAATAAAGAACTTCTTCTGCGGTGACAGGAACACGACCTGCTGGCTCCGCGGAAAAGAAGAACTGGAGAGAGGCGGTTTGGAAAGGCGGGAAGGCAGCGCGCAGGCGCAGTGGGATGCTCCCAAAAGCTTTCTTACTGGACGCTGGGGAGCGTTCCCGCGCAGGCTCTGTCGGTACCGACGATACCCATATGTGAAGACTCATTCCTGCTTGTTCCTGGAGATTATAAAATATGTGCACCCACCTCCACTCCACTCAAACTGCATCCCCAGGAATGCCTATCCAAAGATCATATAAAAATAGACATACTCTTTCCATGTGCCTACTTTCAGGGCTGGCCCATTCATCAAGCAAGACTAGGCAGCCACCTACCGCAGTAACCTCTTTGGTACAGCGAAGAGCAGCAGCAGCAGAAGTGAAAGCAAACAACAGCGTCTGAGAGCCACATAACCTTACAGCACATTCTTTTACCAGTAGGCACACATATATATACCTCTAAAGCAAAGATTAAACTGTAAAAGTAGGGGGGGGGGGTATTCAGTAGTGGTGGCTAGCTGTCGCTGCTAAACTTAAAACCTGGATATTCAATGCCACTGGCAATGAAAATCTGGGTCAGGTGCATAGCAGCAAAGCTAACTGGGCAGTGGTTAAGACTGAAGGCTTGCCAAGGGTGCCCACTGTTTTGCACCAGCCCAGGGGCTGGCTCTGCCTACTTTATACATGCATAAGTGGTCACATTTTATACAAACCCTTTTCCGCATGTAAAACAGGCTTTACACACAGAAAACAGAGTTACTTACCTCTAGTAGGTGTTCTCTGAGGACAACAGGAGAAGTTCTCACATATGGGTAATGTCCCCAAAGGAGCTCTGGGTGGGAACCTCTCCCAGCTCCTTTTAGAAATTTTTGGTTCTGCCACGCATGAATGCACATTTCTGTCTGCTTCTGATGCACCTCATCTCCTAATTCTACAATCTAAAGCCAGAATACAACTCCAAGGGGAGTGCGAGGACTTATTCTATCCACAGATAACACCTGCTAAGTAACTTTGTTTTCTTTACCCCACTGTTGAATCTTGCTATATAGACTAGATCCCCCAGTTAAAGGGCTAGATTAGATAGTTTCACTGTTAGGTAGTGTCACAGCTAGGGTGTGCTAGCAGTTGCTTATAGGCTAATGGGGTAACTTTTGAAGTCCTGGAACCCTTTATTTCCACAGGTGGCGGCTGCTCCCTGTACATTACAATGTAAACTTTCAGACAATATGCCTATGAAAACCTTTTTCTCTACCTCTCAGAGGCAAACACACACATATAAGACAAAATAAGGATGGCTTAGAACAAACTCAGTTTGAAACCAAAACATAACAGGCCTCTAAGCTGCCATAACAGAACATTGTTACTTTAAATATAACTTTGTCAAACCAGTTCATGGAAATTTTCTGGCTTCACAGCCTCTGATTAGTGCAAACAGTCTGAATCAAAATAGCTGAGTGGAGCTGGCTATCACCAAGCCATATAACGTCTCCATAACTGTAGTCAGCTTGAACCAAAATAAGTCTGTAGAATCCTCTGTGCTGTTGAAAGCTTTTGCCCATCTTTTGGGCTTTTAAAAGAACACAGGAAAGATTCTCACAACTGTACTCCTGCTTTAAATCCCTTTTAAAAACAGGGCACAGGGCAAACATTTCACAAATACTGTCTCCTTTATTTCATTGTATTCAGAAAAAGTTCTTAAGCATAGTTTCTTCCTTGATTAATTTCTTGTTCTGCCACCAAACAATTGTGACCCCAGGCCATGATTTCTGACTGGCCCTGATACGGAGAATTGGGGCTTTAACCAGCTTCCCCTCTCCGACTCTCTGTAGCAGTATATCCCTGGTTATCACCATTTTTCCAGACGTATGAGCAATCCACATTTAACTTCTATCTTTTAGAGGGATTGGTCAGAGTTACAGGTAAGCAAAGCTGGCTTCCTATATCATTTCTATGAACACAAGAAAGCTTCTCTTTGGCTTATCTCCAGCCTCTTCTCATTTGTTAAACTATTCCTCAGAAATACAGAGTAACAAATCAAATCCCATATGTCCATCTCACAATGGTTTGCACAACTCCTGGGATTCAAACCCGGCTCCCACTCAGAGGTTTTGAGCAATGCCTCATTAATACCAGCTCTCCCCTAGCCTGGGTACTAGGGATTTCCTAAACCACAAATAAAACATAAACCCCAGGCTTACCTTCTATCTGCTTTCATTCCTTCGGCTCTCCCTCTCACCTAGAGATTCTGAGTCTTTTTGTGTTCCCATGGTTCAGAGGGCTGTATCCTTGAAGGATACTAGCAAAAGAGGGAAGTTAGGGCATCCCAACAGAGAGATTCCAATAAAGATAAAAGTAACCCAGATGCCTTTAAGTACAGAGCTGAAAGATTCCAAATTACCCCTGTCAACAGATAACCAGATTAATATTAATAAAATACAATGTTGAAAATGCTTGTATGCAAATTCTAGAAGACTAAAAAATAAGATGGAAGAGCTAGAATATAAAGCACTAAATGAAAGATTAGAAATGATTGGCATCTCAGATATTTGGTGGAAGGAGGACAGCCAATGGGACACTGGCATACCTAGGTACAAACTATATCGCAATGACAGGATAGATGAAATTGGTGGAGGGGTTGCGCTATATATTAGCGAGGGCATTGAGTCACATAGGATTAAAGTTTTGTAGGAAAAAATACACTGTAGAATGTCTATGGATAGAAATCCCATGTAAAAAAGGGAAAGGCGATGACAGTGGGGGTGTACCGACTGCCTGGCCAGAATGAACAGACGGATGATGAAATGCTACAAGAAATCAGGGAAGCTAACAAAGTTACAACATAGTAATAATGGGTGATTTAAATTACCCCAGTATCGAATGGGTCAGTGTCACAGCAGGTCATGGTAGGGAGATAAAGTTTTTAGATTAAATTAATGACTGCTTCCTGAAGCTGGTTCATGAACAAACAATAGGGGAAGCTATTTTGGACCTAGTCCTTAGTGGAACACAGGATCTGGTGCAAGAGATAAGTTGTTGGGGCTACTTGGCAATATTGATCATAGCATAATTGCATTTGATTAATAAATGGAAGCAGGAGGGCAAGGAAATCCACAGGACTACCTTTCAACTTTCGAAAGGGAGACTATGATAAAATGAGAAAAATAGGAAAAAAACTAAAATGAGCAGCTGTAAAGGTTAAAGATTTATATCAAGCATGGATGTTGTTTAAAAATACTATCTTGGAAGCCCGGACTAGATATATTCCATATTTTAAGAAAAGTGGAAGGAAGACCAAATAACTGCCAGCATGGTTTAAAGGTGAGGTCAAAGAGGCTGTTGTAATCAAAAAAGCATCTTTCAGGAAATATAAAAAGGAGCCAAATGACAAAAACAGGAAAAAACATAAGCACTGGCAAGTTAGATGCAAAGAACTGATAAGGCAGGCAAAGAGAGAATTTGAAAAAAAAGCTTGCCATGGATGCAAAAAAGCATAATAAAAACTTTTTCAAGTACATTTGTAGCAAAAAATCTGTTGGATGATACAGGAGTAAAAGGAACATTTAGGGAGGACAAGGCCATAGCTGAGAAACTGAATGAATTCTTTGCTTCCATCCATACTGAAGATGATGTAGGGAAGTTACCCATGCCTGAAATGGTATATGAAGGTGATATATCAGTAGAATTGAAAGACATATCAATAAACCGGAAAGATATATTACATCTATATGCTAATTTGAAGAGTAGCAAATCACTTGGACCGGATGGTATACATCCGAGGATGTTGAAAGAACTGAAATATGAGATTGCAGACCTACTATTAGCAAACTGTGAACTACAAGTACGAAATAAAAATGAAACTGCAGAGAAATCAGTCGGACCTCCAGAACTGAAGTGTGCCCATAGCTTTCTGTCTCGTTACAAGGCCAGAGACTTATAAGCCCCCCTCCTCGTAAAATCATCTGTAGTACCAGAAGATTGGAGAAGGGCCAATGTAACACTAATTTTTAAGAAGGGTTCCAGGGGTGATCTGGGAAACTACAGACCAAAAAGCCCAACATCAGTGCCAGGCAAAATGGTAGAAACCATTATATAGAATAAAATTACTGAACATGTAGATAGCCATAGTTTAATGGGAGAAAGCAAACACTGATTTCACCAGGGAAAGTCTTGTCTTACTAATCTGTTGGGTTTTTTTGAAGATGTGAATAAACAGGTAGACAAAGGTGACCCAGTTGATATATATATATATATGGATTTTTAGAAAGCCTTTGACAAGGTCCCTCATGAGAAACACGTGGCCAAATTAAAAAGTCACAGGATTAGAGGCAGTGTACTATTGTGGATTAGGAACTGGTTAAAAGAAAGAAAGCAGAGAGTAGGGCTAAATGGCCAATTTTCTAATTGGAGAAAGGTGAATAGTGGAGTACCCTAGGGATCTGTAGGGGCCTACTGCTTTTTAACATATTCATAAATGACCTGGAAATAGGAATAATAAGAGGTGATCAAATTTGCAGATGACACAAAATTATTCAAAGCTGTTAAAACACAATAGGATTGTGAAATGTTGCTAGAGGACCTTGAAAAACTGGAAGACTGGACATTCAAATGGCAGATGGAATTTAATGTGAATAAGTGCAAAGTTATGAACCTAGGAAAGAAGAATCCAAACTATTGTTAAATGATGCAAGGTTCCACATTAGGAATCACCACCCAGGAAGAGGATATTTATGCGTCATCATGGATAATATGTTGAAACTCTCCACCCAGTGTGCAGCGGCAGCCAAGAAAGCAAATAGAATGCTAGAAATCATAGGAAAGGAATGGAGAATAAAACCAAGGATATTATAATGCCTCTGTATCGTTCCATGGTGCAACTGCATGTTAAATATTGTATGCAGTTCTCATCACTGTATGCAGTTCTCATCACTGTATCTTAAAAAGGATATAGTGGAATCAGAAAAGGTATAGAGAAGAGCCACCAAAATGATAAAGGGGATGGAAAGATACTCCTATGAGGAAAGGCTTAAAAGGTTAGGGCTCTTCAACTTGGAAAAGAGATGGCTGAGGGGAGATACAGTATGATAGAGGTCTATAAATTAATGAATGGAGTAGAAAGGGTAAATGTAGATCGGTTGTTTACTCCATCAAAAAGTAGAAAGACTAGAAGACATGTAATGAAGCTAAAATGTAACCCATTTAAGACTAACAAGGGAAAATATTTTTTCACTCAACGCATAATCAAACTCTAGAATTTGTTACCAGAGTACGTAGTAAAAGTTGTTAGTGTAGTTGGGTTTAAAAAAGGTTTGTTCAAGTTCCTGGAGGAAAGATCCATGAGCCATTATTAAAGAGGACCTGAGAAATCTACTGCTTGCCCAGGGACAAACATTTTGGAACCTGTGTATCTTTTAGGGAACCTGTCAGGTACTTGTAACTTTGATTGGCCACTGTTGGGAAACAGGATACTGGGCTTGATGGACCTTGGTCTGACCCAGTATGGCATTTCTTATGTTCTTTCACTCAGAGGTTTGAAGTCTTTCTGCTCTTCTTTCCAGATATCCCCTGGCATATGCCATAGGCACTTCCTGCTGGATGAGCAAGGAGGAACTGGAGGCTTCCTTCACCTATGCTGAGCAATAGATCTTCTGTCCCTGCAGGACAAGTTTTAAGCAAGCATCACTTCTTCCTTCCCTGGGCCTCCCTGAGCTTTTCAAGCCACCTAGTTTTTATGCTGACAAGTCAGGCTAGCTCTTGCTGGCTGAGCTGTTTCATCAACCTGTTTTAAGGTGGCTCATAACAAAAGAGGTTTAAGGGAAACCTGTCTAACCTTAGCCATTCCCTTACAACTTCTGATTGCTAAGAGTCACCTGGAGCTCCTCCTAGCACCTGAAGGGTCCTATTGGACCCTGACTTCACACCACCTACGCACCTCGACATTGGCACCACAAAAATACAAATATAGCTACAAATAAGATACCTAGGAATCATCATAGACCAAGCACTCACACTCAATCAACAGATCAAAAAAACCACCGCAACAATCTACCACAAGGCTAAAACAGTACAACGCCTCAGACCTCTCCTTGAACCACAGGACTTCAGAACAGTAATGCAAGCCTTGACACTCCCCCACCTGGACTACTGCAATATAATATACCATTGACTTCCAGCCACTCATACAAACCCACTTCGAACTGCCTTAAACACCACAGTAAGAATTATCAAGAATGCAAAAAAACAGGACCACATCACCCCAGTCCTGAGGGAGCTACACATACTCCCTCTAGAAGCAAGAATCAAATACAAATCCGCCCTACTCACCCACAAAGCTCTCTACCAAACTCAAACTTCCCAGCTCCACACTCTACTGCCTCAACCAGCCCACAACAGAACAACTAGACAAACCACCAACAACTCCCTCACCATCCCTCACAAAAGAACGAAATACAACCAATGGACCTGCAATAGAGCCTTCGAACTATATGCACCATCCCTCTGGAACTCTCTACCCAATCACATCAGAAGCAACACAGACCCATCATCTTTCAGGAAACAACTTAAAACTGCACTATTCCAAGAATTCCTCGGACCAGAAACCAGCACCCACCACTGACTCCCTCCCAACCACCATGTCTCATCCCCTGAACATATGTCCTATGTAACCATAACACAATGTCTATGTCCCAACTAACTGTCAAAAAATCATTATTGTTGGCCACCTGCTGACGGCCCCAAACCCTTCTAATTGATTATTGTATGTTCCACCGCTTTGACCCGGTGAAAAGCGGGATATAAATACAGCTATATAAATAAATAAATAAAAATAAAATAAATAAAGTATGCAGATTAGGGCGTTTATGATATAGGCCAAATTTATGGAAATAATTCAATATTTCAGGAGTCTTTGCCTAATATTTTAATAAATCACTGAGATAGTTCTACAAAGAGGACACACTATACTACACACCCCAGATAAATATATACATTTTGTTGAAGAGATAAGGTAAGCTACTGCAGACCCAAATAATATGTAAACAAACAAGTAGGATTACACACAGGGAAACTAAACAAAGGAATTAGTTTTCACATTAAATAAGCTAGTCTTTTACTGACAGGACGGCTGGGGACAGAGTAGGGATTTTGGATAGTCTTTTTTTCTTATTTTATTTCCAATAGATACCAATGCTCCCGGTTGCACCTTGCCAAGAAAACCCAGGGGGGCTAGGTAATCAGAGTACATTAAGTTCACCATGACAATGTGGCAAACCACACTCTTTTTGAAATATGAAGATGGTCAGTATAGCATTCCTAACATCAGGATCCAGTGAGGAGTATTTCAGGGGGATTCCCTGTTGCCCCTTCTGTTTTGTGTAGCGTTTAATCCAATGAGTCTTATCATCAACTCTTTGGGTATGGATTTAGCATGAATCCTAAAGAAGGTAAGAACCCAGAAACAACATCTCTATTATTTGTAGATGATCTGAAACTCTATAGTTCCAGCGACAAACAATTAGCAGAGCAACTCCGTGTGGTGAAAATATTTTCTGATGGCATCAGGACAACCTTTGGCCTTGACAAATGTGCTAAAGCAACTTTTTTTTAAGAGGAAAATTGAGCAAAGCAGAAAACATCTCCCTGACTAAAGGCTGTGACATCAAAGACTTTGAACAGGAAGGCGTATATAAGTATCTCGGAGTGGAGGAAGGAACGACACTCAAGCAGAAATTATGAGAGAAAAGATCAGTAAAGAATACCACAGGAGATTAAAATTATTATTGAAAAGTGCTTTAACATCACAGAATAAGAATCAAGCCATCAATCAGCTGGCAATTCCTGTACTTTCATACAGCTTTGGGTTTGTGGATTGGCCTCTTAAAGACCTTGAATAACTGGATGTGCGAACACGCAAACTTCTCCATGTCCATGAATTGATTTACAATAATCAGTGTATGCCAAGAATGTACATCCCTGAGCTGAAGAAGGGCTAGGACTCATAGAGATTGATTACACATACAGAGCTACTATCATAAGCCTCCAGGCCTACTTAACTGCATCCTCGGACCCAAATATGTAAAAAGTGTTGAAATATGAGAGTAAATGTCAAGAATCTGTCTTCATCATCAAACTTGGACAAGTGTTCCGATGACTAGAAGGAATGAGTGAAAATCCACAAGGATGCACAGGGAAGGCAGTAATAGAATTTGCAAAACAAAAGAAAAAAAACTCTTCAAGGAACGTGAGAGGAACTGTCTGGCCAACAGTCCAGCTGACCCTTGGTTCCGTACATTGGTTCCCTGACCGGGAAACCTGCCTCCTTAGTGCTGAGTGCAGGTACGAAGGATGTCGTCATAAGGGTATGAGAAGAGCCCTTTCCTGGCCAGAGTGAGTCCCAGATTTTTCATGTAGCTTAGTTTGTGCTTTAAGGTAGGGCTGCAGAGTGACCACTAGTAGCAGTTGTGAACGTGAAGTGCACAACGTCGTGGGTGTTCGAGGGATCCTCTACAGGATAAGGTAAGCTTCAAATGTTCTTGTACTTTCATATTTTTGGTGTGTGTTTTGTTATATTGTTAGTAATGCAAGATAGGGATAACCAGAGAAAAATATTTTAATAAATAACTGGGGTTCCATGGGTGATAGAGGTATGGTGCAGGCTTTTAAAACTAGTAAGAATGGTGTTTAAAAAAAAGCTGCAGGGAACAGGCAGAAGTGGCCACATGGATTTGTTTTGTAAATAAAATCAGAGCTCAAACTGAGTTTTTCTCTCTGCCCTGAGGCTTCGAGAGTGCTCTGAGGGAGGGGTATAGGCTTCTGAAACGTATACTTGTAGGAGAAATTGGAGTGCAGGTATGGTGTTGGAACTGTCCCTGATTTAGTTAGGGGACTGTTTTGAGCTGATTGTCCTGATTTTTGTATCTCCCCGGGAGCTCTGCAGGCTTTTGTAGGAAGCCAGCCTTAAAGAGACACTGCATGTTTAAAGTGGAAAAATAAACCTGGTGATTTTAAAAGTTAAAATTTCAAAGTTTCAAGTATACGAAAGTGTTGAGGGGAAGTTGGAGAACCCAAATATGTAATTTTATTGATGAAAGCTATTTAGTTTGGTTTAAATTTGACCCATTTGTATGTGGGGGGAGGGGTGGGGGTAGTTCCATCAAAACTAAAAGTTGATGATTTTGCACTTTGATGATTGGGTTCAAGTGCAGGAGGTGTAGGGACTTGAAAAATGTACTTTTTATAATTTTTGAAAGTATAGTTTAGCTGTAATTAGAGAAAGAATTGTGCAGTTGTGATTTTAAAAAATGTCACTGAAGTGTGTGGAATAAGTATAAATGTTAGTATACCACTTTTGATTTTTGCACAAATTATGGTTAAGAACAGTTTTAATATGTTCAGTTACTATGATGTAAAGTGGGTGAAGAGGGATTTCCCTAGGGGATTTTGGTAATGGAGTCCAGGCAGAATGACAGTCAAGTATTAAAGAAACAGTTTAAAATATTTTTACTATAGGGTTGGGGGGTACAACATTCTTTTGTTTGTGCTTGCAGACTTCAGGCAAATGGATTAGTGGAGCGGGTGAACGACATTCTGATAAGAAGTTATGTAAGATCTGGTGCAGCACAAAATTGAACTGGCACTTCAGTGATGTTAGCTGTTCCTGCGGACAACAGCGACCCCTACTGGACAGCTCTGCGGGGGAATACCTGTACCTACAGAACTGTAACTGGTCTCGCTGACCTGAGTCGTTCTTTGTCAGCCCTTGCAGAGTGACACGAGTTAACCCCTTGACGTTCCAGGCAGAAGAATCTCAGCAGTGGCATCACATCACCAGAGTGATCTGGCTTCTTACACCGAAACAGCTTAATGTGGACTTTTGTGTGACTTTTTGGACTGGTTCAAGTTTGTTGCAATCTAATTGGTGGTACAAAACTAAGAGTATGTAGAATGGTACAGATAGTATTGTGTTCTCCCCTTCTGCTCTCTCTGGAGAGTGGCTGGTGGCTGATGCATTATGCTTTAATGTTATCATGTATCCAGGAATATCAGGGTCTTACTGCTGTTGTACTTAATCCTTACCCTTGGTGTTAGGCCTTTCTGTCTCTTGTTTTTCTCCCTTTTTCTTCCCTCCATGCATCGATCTTTTACTTTACTGCTTTTTATGTCTTGGAACAAACTATTTGAGCTAGTGCATCAGGCTCTGTTTCTGCTTTTTTTCTAAGCCATGCTTAAGGCTTACCTCTTTGAGGCTGCTTTTGAATCCGTGATTCCCACATTGTTTATTTGATCTGGTTAATTACACTAGTGAGGTTAGACCAGAGCCTCTACGATTTGCCCTGAGAGCTCCGGCTAACTTTACATATTGTTACAAGGGTTTAGGGAGTAGTTGTACCTAAAGATTTCATACTATGATGTGTTATTTGTGGTATTTCTACCTCATGTTAGTGTTATTTGCCTTTTCTAATTCTTTTCCCCTTTCATGGATGTGTATTTTTTAGGTGGATCTCATGTATATACTTATCTGTCTGTCAAACTTTCCAGAGTCTGTGAACTCTCACATTTAAACTGTTTGCTAGCTGGTTGTTCCCCTCAAGGGTCACATACCATCTCTGACAATTGTTTAGGTGTGCTATGTCATTAACGTTACTCTGTCCATGTTGTTAAATAGGAACCAGATTCTAAAACAGATGCAGAAGGTTAGTTATGATCCTATGAGAGTTTAAAATTTCATCATGTCAGGCTTTCAAGTACTGTCTGAAAAGATATGCAATGTTTCTTTAATGTCTTATCAAAATCATTTAGCTCTGGACTGTCTGTTGGCTCCCACAGTTTGAGTTTTATTTGTTCTCTCATGCTGCACCTACATTTCCTCCTGACCCATCACATGATGATAATATAGAAGTCATTAAACACTTACAGGAGCTTGCTGATGAAATGAGAAAGGAGGGGGACTGGTTTGCTTGGGTCTTTAGCTGGTTTTCTGGTTTAGGCCAAGGCATCAAGAACTTTTCTCATTGTTATGATATTGTAGTATTGCTTACCTCATGCTATGCTGTACTTGGTGCCTACCTCTCTTATGCTCCCAGCGTAAGTCCACCATGATCCATGTTCATATCCTCATGAGCCACGGCGCAATCAGGCTTTGCCCATTTATGACAGTGTTGGACCTAGTGTCTCCCATGAGCCTTTCCGAATCAGGAGGGCAAATGTGCTCCCACATTCTATTCCTGAAGGGGGGCGAGTGTGAGAGCCAGAGGAGAAAGAATTAACACAGTAACACAAAGAAAAATCATTGAAAATATCTGAATGCTGGCATTTGTACTGAGGTGAGTACGTGCAGCTTTGAGAGGTATATGACATCATATGAAAAAGATGGGAAAACACACTTATCAGTAAATGACAGACAGAGAGAGGGTAGAAAGGCAATCATAAGAGATAAACATGCCAGCTTAGCATGAAGAACAACATATGGCCCCCAGTATAGTTGTCAGAACACGGGGAGTTAAAGAGATATATTTCTTGAGAACTGAGGGGTGGGAGAGAACCAAGCAAGAAAACCAGGTAAAGAACTGAGTGGGGGGGGGGGGGGGCAGAGGTCAGATAACAATATAAATCTGACAAGGCCCAGACTGTTAATTGCAGACATGGGCGCAAGAAAGGTCAACGGAGAGGGTACAGACATGAGTAGAATGACATCACACAAGTGGGGCCCCAGACAGCTGGAACAAGAATGAGCTAATTAGAGAAGAATGCCCCGATAGTAAATATGGTCCTGAGCAAGGGTATAAAATGTCACAGGACCAGATACATGATGAATCCGTTTGCTTTGCAGTGGAGGCTGTGGGGAAGTATGGATTTCTTGGGTTCCCTATGGCTCCAGTATTCCTGTTGTCGTGTTTGAGAGTTTTGTGTACATGCTGTTTTTGTCTTGTGTATGTCTATTCTTGTGTCAGGTAAGGCCTGTCATACATTCTCACTCGCTGTTGAGTCAGGAAGTAAGATAGACTCATGCAGGCAGGACCAGACATTCTGACTTGCAATTGTTTAGAAATCTGCATCTAACATAAGACAGAATGACCCTGTTTGCTGTGAGAGGTGGCAAGATCTGTAATTCCACTGGACTGTTTTCCTTTGTTCTTAGTTTTCTGTTTCTGTAAGATAGAGAATAGTAAAAAGATCCATTGGGAAGAAAAATCTGTGAGATAGTTATTACCATGTACGAGTGTGTTGTCCTGTATAAGGAGAGATTTTGTTCTGCATAAGGTGAGATTTTGTTGGGAAGTGTGGGTCCTCTCTGTGATGTTTCTTTTATTGGGAAGTGATATGTCTTCCCTGAGTGGTTTTCCTTCTGGACGGAGGAAGATATCAGCTGACCCTTGGTTCCATTCAGGAATTAGATCAACAAACAAGGAAAAGCAAGTGGCAGATGCACAAATAGAGTGGGAAATATGGAATGCTACTCCAGGAACCCTTTGTTGATCAAGAATGGACACGGAAATAGTTAAGGAGGGGTGAACTGAAACTGAAGGATGAGAGGTTGATAGTTGCAGCCCAGGACAGTGGCTTAAGGACGAGGTTGTTTACAGTGAGTATTGAAAAAACTGGCAACACGGACATCTGTCAGTTCTGTAAGAAAGACCTGGAAATGGTGACTCACCTCATAGTTGGCTGTGAAGTTCTGATGGCAGAAAATTTATATACAGAAAGACATGATAAAGTAGCGCACCTCATCCATTGGAAACTCTCTAAGCATTACAACATCACTGTACCTGAAAAGCACTGAGATCATGATCCTAAGAGAATGAGGAGGTTATGATCAAAAACGGGATGCGAGATAGCTGGATATAGTGGTTAACCCTTTCCAGGCCGAGCCCAAAACTCTCGGGATCCAAAATTCTGACTAAATATTCCTATCAAATGGTATATAATACATGACCATAGCAGAAGGAAAATCACTATTAGAACATACTGAATAAGACGGGTACAATTTTCCTGAAATATGCAAAAATTAACCCGGCTGCAGAATGTGGATTAAAAATTTAAAGTAGGCCTTCAAAGGGTTAAGAAGAAAAACACCAGAACGGCATTGATAATAGAGGTGTCAGTTCCAAACAACTGTGAATCACATGAAGAGGCAGAAGATCCTGAAATACCAGGAAATGCAGTCAGAGACCAAGAAAATGTAACAGAAAGATACAGAAATATTTCCCATCATGTTGGTACCACAGTCTTGATAAAGAAGAATTTCCAAACACATCTTGACAAACTACCCACGCATATTACATCTTACAAACTCCAGCAGAAGGCTCTCTTTGGAATGATGCCAGTACTATGCCAAGCCTTAGCAGTAAATTTGAGAGACCGAGATTATACTCCCCATGCCCTGGCTTAGAAGTGAGGCTCACGACTGTCAAGGTATGTGCAAAACTAATCCATTTGGAGAAACTGTCCCGAGGAAACGAAACAGAAGTATTAATTTTCACATTAAAAGGCTAGTCTTTTACTGACAGACCAGCTGAGGACAGAGTAGGGACTTTGGATTGTATTTTTTCTCATTTTTTCCCAATGGATACCAATGCTCCCGGTCACACCCTACCAAGAAAAACCAGAGGCTGAGTTATCAGGAGTCAGCACTGACTCAATGTCACACATCATCAACAAGAACTAAAGCTCCAACAGCAGAAACATAGCTGGGAAACATTGTGGTGCCAAAGCAGACACAACACAGCTTACTTTTTTTTTAGCAGCAACAGGCTTTCTGGTAGTTTCATCATATATAAAAGACAGCACAGAACAGAAAAGAACAGGGCTTAGGAGGGAAATGGAGCTGGATTCTAAACCACAAACAAATTCTGAAGAATGGATTGGCCAAACTTGCTGTTGTGTCAGGAGTCCCTCTACAGACAGTAATGGGTTGTGAATGTGTGAACAGAAATCCAGGTGAAAGTTCTGCAAATCTCTTCCATGGTGGCCAAGTGCAAGTGGATCACTGATGCTGCCATGGCTTGGAGGTTATGAGGCATGAGATTCCCCTCAAGCATCATACCTGTCTGGACTAAAGTGAAACACGCAATATGCCAGCCAGACAAATAGAGAGAGTACATTTATTGGCAGCAGCACCCAATCTATTGGGGTCAAAAGAAACAAAAAAATCTTGGGTGGATTTTCTTTGGGATTTAGTCTGCTCCAAACAGAAGACCAAGAACCTGGAGCTTGCTAATTCTGTTTGCTAAATTCACTGCTGCCAAAAACAAGACCTTCCAAGTCAGGAACTTCAGAGCACAAGTATCCAGTGGCTCAAAGGCAGCTTTCATCAGCTGAGTTAAAAACCACAATTAGATCCCAAGACACTGTGGGAAACATAAGAAGCAAGTCCTACATGAAGCGACTCAAGGATATAGAGATGAGTTTCCCTTCTACATGACTGTGATAAGCACCAGTTGCACTGAGGTGTACTCTTATGGAATTGGTCTTTAAGCAGACAAATGCAGAAGGTACTCAAGTAGTTTTTGTGTGGGGTCTAAGGCCTTTCTCTCTGACCAGATGGTAAATCTCTTCCAGTTGAAATCATACAACCTCCATGTGGAAGAATCTCTCTGGGAATGCAAGAGGACATTGCTGACACTAACTGGCAGTTTCAAAGATGACAAGCTGTTATGAAGCAAAATGATGATATTAAATCAAATAACTGCAATGGGAGTGGAATATCACAAAAAAAAATTAATACACTCCCACAATCATTCAACATCTCAATCAACATTAATACTTCAACAGGACTAAAATTGCCTAAAAAGGGTCCCACTCTATAAATCCAGTCTTAAAAAGAAAGATCAGCCAGTCATACAAATCTCAACATTTTACAAACAGGGGAGTGATGTTGAGAGGTATATTTCCCCTACAGCTGTGATTTGCCGTATAGAGGGATGTGATAACATCCTGAGGGTTTTTCTCCCCTTTTTGGTAAAATGTTGAGATTTGTATGACTGGCCGATTTTTCTATTTAAGACTGGATTTATAGAATGGGAACCTTTATGGCAATTTTAGTCCTGTTGAAGTATTAATGTTGATAGTTTGAGATATTGAATAATTGTGGGAGTGTATTAATATTCTTTTTGTAACATCCAAGCTGTGACGGCAAGGGACTTGATGCTGGGATGCAACAGTGTCCCCTCATCCTGTTTAATTAGGGTTGGTGATTTGCTGGGTCCCTGATGGAAAGCACGAGAAGCAGAGGAAACCATAGTTGCTTGGAACAATAGAGTGCTATGGGAATCACTGTGGCCTCATTGTCTCTGAGTTTCAGGAGAATCTTCGCTATCAAAGGAATAGGAGGATACACTTACAGAAGACCCTTAACTCAGTGGAGGAGGAAGGCATCTGAGGCTAGTTTGCTGTGTGTTCCCACCTTGAAACATAACTGAGGCACTTGCCCCATTCTTGAAAGATGGTCTGAGCCACTGCCCAGTCCAGGGTGCATTCATGAGGCTGAAGGATGCAGGTCATCCTGTCCGCCACGGCATTTTCTTCACTAAGCTGGTATATGCCTCTGAGTCATCCTTTGAGAGATGAAGTTCCACATCCTGAATGTTTCCCAACACAGGAGGTATAACCCTGTTTCTCCCTGCTTGTTGATATCTTACATTGCTACTTGATTGTCCATTTGACTAATGCCAATTGATAACAACCCTACTAGCTTCAGAACCCAGATAGTGATGCATACAGATACTTGAATGCTTTCTTGAGTGGTACTTTTGACCAGGTAATCATCCAAGTAGGAAAATGCATGTACACCCAGTTTGCGTAGACACATGAGAAGTGGACAGGAGGCCCAACGACACTATGCGATACGTGAAGTGGTATTTCCCTTTGATGAATCTCAGATACTTCCTATGTTTGGGATATTTCTATATATGGATGTAGGTATCCTTTAGGTCCAGAGAACATGGCCAATCTCAATCCCTTTTTTGAAGAAAGGGAAGTAAACTGCTAAGGAAAGTACTCTGAACATTTTGCAAACCAGACACTTGTTCAGATCCCTCAGATCTAAGATAGGATGTTAGCCCCCTGTTTTTTGGGTACCAGGAAATACCTCAAGTAAAATCCCAGCCCTTCCTGCCCTGATGAAAGAGACCTGACTGCATTTGTAGCCTGAAGGGTAAAGAATTCCTGAAGAAGTATGTTCTGATGCTGAAAGGTTACTGAATGACCTCTTGATGGGTGATATGAAGGAATCTCAAAAAGGCAAAATCTGTACCTGTTCCAGACTATTTTGAAAACCCAAGAGTCAACAATTCATAAAGAACTTGGGCCTTCCTCCGAGAGAAAGGTCATCTGGGAGAAGGACGGGGTACTAGCTATGTCTTTTAGGAGCCAGTCAAAACTTTGGTTTCAACTGGGATGCTGGTTGAGGTTTCTCAGCCTTCTGCTGACAAAGGCAGGAGTGAGAAGGCTATCTGCTTTGGGGGATAGGAGGGAGGACAACTTCTACACCTGTGAGAATAGTAGAACTTGTGAGATGAGGCCAGGTCAGAAGTGGCCTGGACAGGGTTTTGAGAGTGCAATATGTTGTTTGATCATGGTCACAGCTTCTTACACCTTATCTCAAAAGAGATTCTCCTCATTGCATGGCATGTCAGCACTGGGTTGTAAGTCTGAGACCTGGAGTCATGAGAGTCTCTGGACACCAATACTCATATGGAGGAGGCTCTCGATGCCATATCAAAAATATCATGCGCCACTCAAATAATAATTTTTCATACTCCCTCCCTTGCACCACAAGGAGTCAGTATTGCACAGCCTTCTCTGGAGGGAGAAAGTGGACATGCACTTGCGGAACATCAAACTGTGCATAATGTTCCGCAAGTGCATGCCCACAAAGAGCTGGTAAGATGGTACATGGGAAGTAAGCATAACATTCTAAAAAACCTTTCTCCCAAAAGAATCTCAAGTCTTAGCCTCCCTCTACAGGGGTGCCAAAGAGCGTGACATACAACTCTTGGTTCTTTTGAGAGTGGATTCAACAACCTTCACAAATGGTACAGCAGCTGGAGCTGTTTGAATACGGGAGCCTTCTAGACTCTATGTAAATGTGTTCCATTTTCCTAATGCCTAAATGGAAAGGAAAAGCTAAGATTTACCTCATGGAGTCTCAACCTTTGGTTACTGGCCCTATGGATCAATATGGTGAGGTTTCTGAGGCTGCAATGCGAGAGATCCATACGGGTTTGGCTGCTGACAGTGAGGAGGAGACCCCACAGTTTTCCAACTTGGATACCACTCTGTTTCCCAAAGCAGTGATTCTGCTGCCATGCCTGAGAGACCCATCTCCTCAGTCAGTTGTCTTGGGGAAAGCAACATAAGAAGACGCCGTTGTGCAGGGCCCAACATGTGAGGATTTAATGACCTAGGAGTGGGTGGTAGTCCCCAGTTTTTCTGATGACTCCTTGGGAGGAGTGCCGGCGGTTACATAACATAAGAACATAAGAACATAAGATATGCCATATTGGGTCAAACCAAGGTCCATCAAGCCCAGTATCCTGTTTCCAACAGTGGCCAATCTAGGTCTTACGTACCTAGCAGTTTCCCCAAAAGACACAGGTTCTGCAATGCTTGTACTAGGTCAAGCATTGATATCCTGGGTCCCTTCTTAATAATGGTTTATGGACCTTTCCTCCAGGAACTTGTCCAAACCTTTTTTTAAACCCAGCTACACTAACTAAACCCACTACATCCTCCGGTAACAAATTCCAGAGTTTGATTACACGTTGAGTGAAAAAATATTTTCTTTTATTAGTCTTAAATAGTTTACCCTGTAGCATCACTGCATGTCCCCTAGTCTTCCTATATTCTGATAACGTAAACAGTCGATCTACGTTTACCCGTTCCACTCCGTTCATTAATTTATAGACTTCTATCATATCTCCCCTCAGCCGTCTCTTTTCCAGGTTAAAGAGCCCTAACCTTTTTAGCCTTTCTTCATAGGAGTATCCTTCCATCCCCTTTACCATTTTGGTGGCTCTTCTCTGAACCTTTTCTAATAACGCTATAGATGCTATAGATGGGATGCTCTTGATCAGAGAACCTGGCTTGATTGAGGGTCTGGAAGTTCCCCCAGCTGCATCTACTCCAATTTCCTTCTCTCTCCTGTGCCCAAAGAAGATAACTTTGGAGTCTATCTGGGAGGCTATTGCAAACCTTTCCGACGCCATTGCTCATCAGATCACTGATATCTCTGCGAGAGCACAGCAAAATTCTGAAAAACTAGTGGTTTATGTGCGTGTATCTGATAATTTAAAATTTAAAGTTGAGGAACATGACCAAAAGTTGGCTTCTTTTTCGACTACTACTGAGGCCCTAATGACTACTACTGAGGCCCTTATTGCTCAGAGATCTAAGCTAGAAAACTTGGAGAATTCGGCCTGCACGGTTAACTTATGGGTCTTGAATTTTCCCAAGGCAAGTAGTGTTTCCGCCATGGAAATGTTTAAAAAATACCTTAGTTCTGTTAGTTCCCCAGGACTTGATTCTACAGTACCATTAACTGAAGCTTATTATTTATTTGTGGGAAAAAAGAAGCCATCCAGTTCAACTATGGATTCTAAGATGGAGGTCTTGAACATTTCTGATATTTTGAATGTATCTGGGACTGAATCCTTTAAGTCTGCCACTCTTCTTGTTTCATGTGCTCTGGCCTCTGACAGAGACTGGCTACTCAAAATGTATTATAAAAAACGTGCTATTTCCTTTTGTGGTTTAACAATATCTATTTTTCTGGACCTTGCAAGAGAAACTCAAAAACATCATAAACAATTTTTTATAGCTTAAATCTGGGGTGATGCATCTAGGTGCTTCTTATTACCTTCAATTTCCTTGTAAATGTTTCATTGTGTACAAGTCTGTTAGGTGCATATTTTTTCAACCTAGTGATCTTTTTGCTTTTATAAATGCCAGGTTACCTGTGACATCGGCTACCACTGACCAGGATGTGGTGATTTAACCATGTTTAGATGTAATAGGCCTCGGGCTCTCCGCAGCTATCTTGCCTTTTTTATAGTTATATTTTTGTTGTCAGGAAAATGTTCCTCCTGCCTGAACATGTTTTCTTTATACTCCCTCTCACAATATGTGGACTATAGGGATCTTTATTTTGAGTTATCTTTTAAATATTTTGTTTCATTGTGCTATTCTTATGTGACCCGTTTCTGTACAAGCACTGTCTTGATTCTTTGTAAAATCAATAAATAGTTTGACCTTCTTACTCACTGGAGGCACAGAAAGGGGGATCCCACATTCTCTTCTTTAGCCTCTAAAAGATGCAGTTCACGGGGACTGTCACACCTCCTTAGGGGGATAAGAATATTGGAGGATATCAGACTTCTTGGCCCTGGGCTCATCCTCTGTTTCTAACTGAAGTGGAATGAACTTTGTCATTTCCCTCACAAAGTCATGCTAAGTAACCTTCTCAGGCGGGAACTTATGGTGCTCGTGAGGAGGTGTAGAATTTAAAGGACGCTCTGGGGACTTCTCCTCTGAGAAGTACTCAGTCATATTCAGAATTCCAGGAGTGCTCAGATACAGTCTCAGAGAGGTACTCAAATGATGTCTGAGCCTCTGCCTAGGATGACCACTGTTTCTCCTGGGAGGTGAATCTCCTATGGAAATGCTGGTGCATTGATGATCTTTGATGCCTAGGGTATTGACCTCCCCCTGATGCATTTCAGACTCATACTGGCCAGACAGGAATCAGCATCAAGGCCCTTCGAGTCCCTATGTCATGTCCTCTCCCACATGTAGGTGGATGAGTCCTGAAGCTAGGCTTGATGCATCAATGCACCATCATTGATGCTGTTGAAGCAGCATCTTCCTATAGGGCAAAGATCATCATCATCCTATCCTTGAGGCCTCTCATGAAATTATCTTCAAGGGCTGCCATTGACAAAGTTGGGCCTTCAGCAGAATTGGATGTCATTTGTTGAAGTTCCCTGTTCAATGTAAAACTCAATGTTACCTGTATGCATTGTAGTATGTTCTTGTTCTATGTACACCGCACTGATTTTAATAGCGCGGTATAAAAGAATTGTTAAATAAAATAAATAAATAAATAAATCTACAAGCATTGTAGAATCTGTGTCTTTTGGGGAAATTGCTAGGTACTGTGATGGTGAAAGTGTTTCTGAGCCTATGGAAATAGGAGAAAAACACCCATTTACCTTTAGGGAGAGAGACAGGCAGGAAGGCTGTAGCTCTCATGCTGAAGCTAAACAGAAAAAAACACACGTAGCTCCTGGTTACAAGCCACGCCCAAGCTCTGAATCAAGTAGTAAAGTTAATGAGAGCCACCTGGGGGAAGAGCACGGGACCCTAGTTCAGGCACACTCATATAAACGCAGGGGAATAGAAGGAAATGGAACCACCAGGGAAATAGAAGGAAGCAGAAACTCGAGGAAGTCTGAAGGAAGGAAGACCTTCAGGGCAGCTGAAGATAAGAGTATTTCCAAGGACAACACTAGAGAGGGTTCCAGAGGGAAGGAAGCTGTGAGACCGAGTCACAGGAAAAGTTTAACCACAGAGAACGCTGAGGAATGCAGTCGAGCTCTCAGTGGTAGAAGTCATAATCCAGAGAGGAGCCAGTGCTGCAGAGAAACTGCTTTGGGCTCTAAAGGGAGGAGATTTATAACTGAGAGAAGTCCTGATGAGGAGCAATGTATTTTGGCAGTAATCCAGGAAGCTATAGGAAATTTGCCAGCTCCAAAAGGGAACATGAGTAAATCTGTGACTAAAAGTAATTTAAGTCAGTTAGAGGCACTGTGCCACTTAATGAGAGAGAAGAGGCTTCACGTGCCTGCTGAAAAGCCTGTGTGCAAAGAGAAGTCTTATTGGAGGAAAGTACTAGAGCTGCTAGAAGGGGTTAAAACTGAGTTTGTACAGGGAGAATTAAAGCAGGATACAGAAAGCACTGATGCTGAAGAAATGCAAACTGAATGTTATGAATCTGACCAGGAGTCTGAGTCTTCTATAATGGACTGTTCTTTATGTCATAGGACTTTGTAATGATCTTAACTGAAAGGAGAAAGACCTAGAATCTTACTGTCTGGTAAAGCAGAAAACAAAACAGGCTGGACGTTGTTTAAGTCCGTATTGCTCAAGAATCCTGTTTGCCTTTAAAAGAAAACAGCTACATGTCTTTAATGCTGAAGGAAGCAATTAAAGCTTTCTTCTGAATGCTGGAAGTTGTAAGAAAAGTAACTACAAACGTTTTTACCTGACAGAAACAGTTACTGTGTGGTGCTGTATGTAAAAGTCTTTTCTTTTGTGGAAAACATGGTTTTGGGAGAAAGAATCCTATATTCATTTGTGTACCATGCGTTGAGCCTTTAAAGGCTCTTTTTTGGAAGGTGGAAAACAAAAAAATAAATATTCCTGTGTTTGCCTTAAACTCTCGGGCCTCAATATTATTTGAACCCACAACTACAATTCCCAGAAGCCCCGGCTCTGGACTATATTAAGGCACGTCCCCTCCTCTAGGCAGCCGCCCGGACAGAAGAGGGCACGACAGTACTTGTGACCTAGATTGGCCACTGTTGGAAACAGGATACTGGGCTTGATGGACCTTAGTCTGATCCAGTATGGCATATCTTATGTTCTTATGTACAGATTCTGAGGGCTTCTTTGAGGATCAGGATTCCTCTGATACCTCGATACTCCTGACATCATGCTCTAATGCACTAAGATGCTGATGCACCCCAGTCTCTCCCTGATGCTTGATTAAAAAGTTAAGAAATGCCATACTGGGTCAGACCAAAGGTCCATAGAGCACAAGTACCTAGCAGGTTCCCAAAAGGTAGGCAGATTACATGCTGTTTATCCCAGGGGTAATAGATTTCTCCAGTCCACTTTAATAATTGTTTATGGATATTTCCTTCAGGAAATTGTCCAAATCTTTCTTAAACCCAGCTACTCTAAACAGCTTTTACTATACCCTCCAGTAACGAATTCCAAATACTGATGTTTGTCTTCCTCTTTCTGTGATCTCTTATAGTTTATGAAAGCTAACTTCTTTTTTCTTTACCTTTTCAGGTACTTCGTTTGAAGATCATAGCAGCCTCCTTTCCTCTTATCTTTATTTACTTTCCTAACTAAAAGGTTTGATGCCCTTAAAACCAATCCTTTCAGTTTTGCTCACTGCTATTTTACTTCTCCTAGGTGTTCCCATCCAGCTAATTGCCCCTTGAGGTATTCCACCATATTTTCAAAGTTAGTTTTCAGGAAGTCTAGGGCTCTCACTTTTGAATGAACCATTTCTACCTGGGTCCTAATATACTGAAGCTTACCATCCAGTGATCGCTGCACTCCAGATATCACCCACTACAACATCAGAAACACTTTCCCCATGTGTAAGTACCATGTCCAGTATATCCTCCCTCCTGCATGGGTTCCTTTACCAGTTTCTGGAACAGTTCTCCCTGTAGATAATCCAGATCTCCCTACTTATTGATGACACCGTGGTAGGGATGTCCCAATCAATATTTAACAAATTGAAATTTCCTACCAATAGTACATCCCCTTTCACAGCAATATTTACATATACAAGTCACCTACTGTATATTCAAGGACTTAAGTGCATGAATGAATACTTATGCATGCACATTAGGTGGTTTCTATTGTACAAGTTCATGTGTAAGTCCGATCATGAGTACTTTCAGTGTGGTGTGCACAGGAGTGGAGTTTGGGCAGAGTGCAGGCAGAGTATAAATCTGGGTGAATAAGTAATAAATACTACAACTTATGCAGTTTTCTGAAAAAGCTCCTGCCATAGAGAAGGCATAACTGCCACAACTAGTTTGATGAATGTTTTACACCCCCTATTTATAAAGTATGCATATATGCATGTTGGAATGTGTGTTAATTCTGCAGGACTTTATAAAATTACTCTCCACATCTAGTGACCAGTATTAGTAAGTGGTTATGCTATTGGCCTAGTCATATTAAAATTAGAAAGAATAAAAGAGAATAAAGCATTTACCTCGTACAGCATACCCATCTTTCACTGACGCTGGAAATGGGGGTAGGTTGTCTTTTGCGTAAACTTCTTGAGCAAGGACTCGGCCCATTCCATCTAAAAGAGAGAAGAGATGATAGAGAGAGAAAAAGAGAAGTGTCATGCTTTTTCTCAGTGAACCCAATAAAAGTAAATATTAGTTGACAGCAATGCAGCTGAAGAATGAAGTTCATATTCACAGCATTTGACATCCCATAAATAGCTCTGTCCGATCTCTGATAGTTGCCAAAAGCAATGATAAATAGAGTGGCAAAACACTGTAGACAATGAAAGGCTTTACTAAACTTAGTTCCAGTACGGATGAGCTCACTGCTAATGCCTGTTTCAGTATCAAATCCTTTATGTTTAGCATCAAGTCAGTTATGATAAAAGTGTAAGCTTTAAACATTGCAAAACCATGTTTTCCTTTTTCTGCTTGCCCTGTAATATTCAATATCGTTCCTTATGCCTTCCCATCAATGTCAGATAAAATCATGAACATCTTCTAGTATTTTCACATTTTTCTTCCTCCACATTTGTCTAACATTCAGTCAACCGACATAACCACCTTACTTTATCCAAACTGCATTAATAATTTCAAATTTTCAGAACCTCTCTTCAAATAATAAAGAATGTAAACTAACATAAATTAAAATATTTTTATTAAATGTACTTACTATTAATACATACCCATAAGAACCACAAGCTTTCATGAACTCTGTTTGGATCAATGCAGCCATGTGAATGATATTTCAGCACCCTGGATAGTTACAGTTTGCTGTGTCTTTCAGATGGTAGTTTGATTTCTTAATAATGAAACATCAGACACTAAAACAATGGCCTTCATTCTAAATTACAAAGCAGAGCCCTGTACACGGCATGCAGATGTTGCTATTTGTGATTTTAGTTCTAACTCTTGCTTTAATTATCTACTTTCCTATGTTGTGTTCTTTCTACTTTTATGCATGTCAATCAATATAAGCAGAGGAATCCCACTGAGCTGGAGATACAGGTCACACTAAAAAAACACAAAAATAAAAACTTTCAGGGTTTCAAGCCTTGCATTTTTGCTTGGTGTGATCTCTGGTTTTTCAGAGTTTACTTGGGCAAATGCTAATTACAGACTCTATACTTGAAGATAAAATGAGGTGTAGGTGCCTGAAAATTTTAAGGTACTGTTTTTGTTGCCTGTGGATATGAGCAGTTGAGCTTCTCTTGGTTTCTCAAGATGATATGAATTTTGGTGTTGATTTTGGTATGTAAGAGCAGGAAAACCACTTCTGCACTCTTTTGACATTAAGGACTGACAGAACAATCTATTGCTTAAAAAGAGCATAAGGAAAGGTAAATGGACTCAGGCAAAGAGATTTCCCTTAACCACTGACTTCAAGGGATGACTTTTTATTGACTTGGAGGCTCAGAATCCACATTTATACTCCTGCTTCTGCTGTGGCAGTAGGAAATTACATCATCAGAACACAAGTTATAAACCACAAATTCATCACAGGATTCAAAATGTCAAAGACCAATCAAAAGGTTAAAAAGTCTAGAGGACTGCAGATAAGACACCATTTTCTTGATAATACTCTAGGGTCCAGGAGTGTTGAACCATTTTCTGATGGTGCTAGATTTGATATAAATACACTTGAAAGAAGCCAAATGCACACACTCCTCCTGTGACATCACTAACTGCCATTGTTTTGTCCTTTCCAGATCTCAGCTTCAAGGACTACCATTTTTCCTAGAATAACTTAAGCCTGTTTTATTCCAACTAGCTTTTGAAGAGGAGGATGTTTAGGAAGAGTGGATGGTGGTTCTATGTAGATATGTTGGGGACATATTCAGTAAACCAAGGGAAGAAGGGGTATCCGCAGGCGTGGGTGGGAGAACCAGAAGCGGAACCCAAGGACCAGGCCTACACGTCAGTATATGGCACAAAACAATTTTATTGAGGGACCCAACTAAATAGTTTCGGCCGGAGGCCTTCTTCAGGGGTCTAAAATTAAAAAAACATACATTAAAACAACCATACTCAAGATAAAATGTAAATTTATACAGACACATGATATAATTAATAATAAAAAATAAAAATAAAAATAAAACAAATTATATGGTTTGACAAAACAATTAGATTTATAATAGGTGACATAAAACTGTATGAGTATTAGAGCATGTAATACATTACCGCAGGGTGTAGCAACTACATAAAAAAACGCACACAATGCTCCTCTCAATCTGTATAAATTAAGAAAACAAAGTGAGCATTAGATAAAATGTCATCTCATATATGCTGAGTGTGAAAACCTCATGTTGTATCTCAAAACTAAGAACATTAATACATATAGAAAAGGAGAGAGAAGAAAGAAGAAATGGAACAAACTAAACTGTGAGCTTGGCAGACATATATGGAAAGCTGGTCAGACTCAGCAGGCAAATTGTCGATAAGCCAATGTGAAAAACCAATATAACAAAGGAGAAAAAAAGAAGAAAAAGAAAAATAATTAATTTTAAAAGAACCTGCATGCACATGCAGCTAGGGGAGTGCTGGCTATGCAGTGGTTGGACATCTCACAACACTATCAGAAACACGAGTAAAACAAGAGACAATATATAACTTGAAAATGCATCTAGTGAGAATTAAAAGAATTTCTGTGAAAACGAAGGTGCAAAAATGTATCGCGCTCCAACCGTTAAAAGGATCCATATAAAACCATTGTTAATAAAAACCATTAATGAAAAACCCTTATGCATGCCAAAATGTGTAGTTGCTAGAGAGAAAAAAAAGGTTCTACAGACATCAAGGGCAAAAAGCACATTAATGCCATCTCATGCGGATGCTAACAGAAATCGGAAGAAAATAATGACTGTCATTCTACGATTGTAAAGAGAATGTGGTTGCACGTACTGTGCAAAAGCATCGCAAAAGTATGATTGAAGCTGAAATATACGGCTATGAAAATTTTTCCAGGTATTTAAAAGGCATTACATATGTACAAAAAAAGGCATACAAAAAACGGCACCAACGAAGTATAGATGCAAAAAACCAAAAAATGAAGAGCAGAAAGTGAATCCACTCTAAACAATACATTAACTTGATACAGAAGGGCAACGCACCATAAAAACAAGGAAAAAAGAACAAAGAGAAAGCCAAACTGTTACCTGGAGCGTTGCAATGGGCGGGAAAAAGTCGCGCAGAAGCAGAGGTAGTATTTAAAAAACTTTTGTAAGGGTACTGATAAGAATGTAATTGTATATGCAAATAAACCACATGAGTATCGAAGCATGTTGATGCCTAGCATTAATGGTGGCAATTATATCAAGGGAAACACATATATAGATATCTGTCTAAATTACAGCTTGCCGGAAGCAGGTATTGTGTAGGGCAGGATTAATATTATATCGTGCCAAAACTAAATGAGGTAGATCAGCTGTGTTTGTAGTCGCAATGCTGGAGACATCGGACCCTATACTTGGAGTAATCTAAGGCAAATATGCAATTAAGGATAGAACCGATATGATACAAATTGGATCTCTCTGTTATACGCAATTTGAAAGAAAACGGAAACACAATACAAATGGATATAAATTAACCTGATAGAAGGACAAGATTACAAACAGAACCACGTGTCATTAAGGACAAAACCATAATTGGAGTTGCAATAGAATCTATGTACATGCACGTGACAAAATCAGCAAACAAATTAAAGCATAATAAAAAAGCCAAGGAAAATGAAAAGAGGACAAATGGTTGGGGCCACACAAAGTATGTGCGTCCAAAGACGTGTAAAGGTTTGATTGCCAATTGACTAAAAAACAACATGGAAAGTGAATACAAAACAAACCGCGAGCCAATGCCAGAAGCTGCATTAAGAACAAAGGTGAGGAGCGTAAACAAAAATAACTCTATGTAGACATTAAATCTACAGCGAAAAATTATATTAAAAGGATTATAAATGACCCGTGCATGTCCAAAAACAAAATAAAAGTAAAAATAAAAACGTAGCATGAAACAAGGCAATCCATGAGACAGACTAAAAATACATAAGTGGCATCACATCATATAGGGGTTCGTCAAGGAAGGACTACAATAAATTGTATTGGGGAAATTGTGAATGTCCGAAGGTATAAAAAAGAACGTGAAGGGGACATGAGAGAAAGCTGTATAGAACGCAAAGATTAGGAGAAACCAGAAAGGGGGAAAGAAGGAGGTAAGAATAGATTAGAAAATAAAAATTTAATTAAAAGTTGTTAAAGATATCACTTGGAACAGGGTAATCCATGAGACAAACTAAAAATATGTAACATCGCATAAAACGAGTTCATCAAGAAAGAACACCAAAGAATGGGGAGGCTGAATGCTAAACACCATGTGTCTGACTGAAAAACATAACAAATAATACACAAACCTTAATTAAATACAGTAATTAAATATAGTAATAATAAATAATAAAATATCCCATGAAACAGCCTAAAAATATAAATAATATATAGGGATAAGTGTTAAGTGCTACATATTTAACTCAAAATATAACAATTGAAACATAAAAAGTATAAGCACATAATTAAAATCACCATAATAATATAAAAACATACATGTATGACTAAAAAACTAAGGGTGTGTTTTTTGGAATTGATGCAAGATTGCAAAAGTCATAAGGTACATATTATTCAACAATGTGCCATAAGATAAAAAAATCAAATATTTAAATATCAAGCAACGCTGTGTTGATAGGCAAACAGGGCTAACAAAGCATAAATATAAGAGGCCGTAAATAAATATGTACAAAAAATACATACAAATTAAAACTTGTATCATAAAAAATATGATATTCTAGAACATATATAAAAAACAAATAAATAAATAAATCATCCTTTCTTAGCATAAATGATTGGACAGAGGCTTACATAAATGAATATATGCATAAAAATGACAAATATAAATAATGAACAGTTGTGTATCATGTAATAATAAATTAATTAGATAAAACACGCATAACTTATATAAATCACAGAAAATGATGATACTCAATCTCTTTATTTAAACCATGGTTTAAATAAAGAGATTGAGTATCATCATTTTCTGTGATTTATATAAGTTATGCGTGTTTTATCTAATTAATTTATTATTACATGATACACAACTGTTCATTATTTATATTTGTCATTTTTATGCATATATTCATTTATGTAAGCCTCTGTCCAATCATTTATGCTAAGAAAGGATGATTTATTTATTTATTTGTTTTTTATATATGTTCTAGAATATCATATTTTTTATGATACAAGTTTTAATTTGTATGTATTTTTTGTACATATTTATTTACGGCCTCTTATATTTATGCTTTGTTAGCCCTGTTTGCCTATCAACACAGCGTTGCTTGATATTTAAATATTTGATTTTTTTATCTTATGGCACATTGTTGAATAATATGTACCTTATGACTTTTGCAATCTTGCATCAATTCCAAAAAACACACCCTTAGTTTTTTAGTCATACATGTATGTTTTTATATTATTATGGTGATTTTAATTATGTGCTTATACTTTTTATGTTTCAATTGTTATATTTTGAGTTAAATATGTAGCACTTAACACTTATCCCTATATATATTATTTATATTTTTAGGCTGTTTCATGGGATATTTTATTATTTATTATTACTATATTTAATTACTGTATTTAATTAAGGTTTGTGTATTATTTGTTATGTTTTTCAGTCAGACACATGGTGTTTAGCATTCAGCCTCCCCATTCTTTGGTGTTCTTTCTTGATGAACTCGTTTTATGCGATGTTACATATTTTTAGTCTGTCTCATGGATTACCCTGTTCCAAGTGATATCTTTAACAACTTTTAATTAAATTTTTATTTTCTAATCTATTCTTACCTCCTTCTTTCCCCCTTTCTGGTTTCTCCTAATCTTTGCGTTCTATACAGCTTTCTCTCATGTCCCCTTCACGTTCTTTTTTATACCTTCGGACATTCACAATTTCCCCAATACAATTTATTGTAGTCCTTCCTTGACGAACCCCTATATGATGTGATGCCACTTATGTATTTTTAGTCTGTCTCATGGATTGCCTTGTTTCATGCTACGTTTTTATTTTTACTTTTATTTTTGTTTTTGGACATGCACGGGTCATTTATAATCCTTTTAATATAATTTTTCGCTGTAGATTTAATGTCTACATAGAGTTATTTTTGTTTACGCTCCTCACCTTTGTTCTTAATGCAGCTTCTGGCATTGGCTCGCGGTTTGTTTTGTATTCACTTTCCATGTTGTTTTTTAGTCAATTGGCAATCAAACCTTTACACGTCTTTGGACGCACATACTTTGTGTGGCCCCAACCATTTGTCCTCTTTTCATTTTCCTTGGCTTTTTTATTATGCTTTAATTTGTTTGCTGATTTTGTCACGTGCATGTACATAGATTCTATTGCAACTCCAATTATGGTTTTGTCCTTAATGACACGTGGTTCTGTTTGTAATCTTGTCCTTCTATCAGGTTAATTTATATCCATTTGTATTGTGTTTCCGTTTTCTTTCAAATTGCGTATAACAGAGAGATCCAATTTGTATCATATCGGTTCTATCCTTAATTGCATATTTGCCTTAGATTACTCCAAATATAGGGTCCGATGTCTCCAGCATTGCGACTACAAACACAGCTGATCTACCTCATTTAGTTTTGGCACGATATAATATTAATCCTGCCCTACACAATACCTGCTTCCGGCAAGCTGTAATTTAGACAGATATCTATATATGTGTTTCCCTTGATATAATTGCCACCATTAATGCTAGGCATCAACATGCTTCGATACTCATGTGGTTTATTTGCATATACAATTACATTCTTATCAGTACCCTTACAAAAGTTTTTTAAATACTACCTCTGCTTCTGCGCGACTTTTTCCCGCCCATTGCAACGCTCCAGGTAACAGTTTGGCTTTCTCTTTGTTCTTTTTTCCTTGTTTTTATGGTGCGTTGCCCTTCTGTATCAAGTTAATGTATTGTTTAGAGTGGATTCACTTTCTGCTCTTCATTTTTTGGTTTTTTGCATCTATACTTCGTTGGTGCCGTTTTTTGTATGCCTTTTTTTGTACATATGTAATGCCTTTTAAATACCTGGAAAAATTTTCATAGCCGTATATTTCAGCTTCAATCATACTTTTGCGATGCTTTTGCACAGTACGTGCAACCACATTCTCTTTACAATCGTAGAATGACAGTCATTATTTTCTTCCGATTTCTGTTAGCATCCGCATGAGATGGCATTAATGTGCTTTTTGCCCTTGATGTCTGTAGAACCTTTTTTTTCTCTCTAGCAACTACACATTTTGGCATGCATAAGGGTTTTTCATTAATGGTTTTTATTAACAATGGTTTTATATGGATCCTTTTAACGGTTGGAGCGCGATACATTTTTGCACCTTCGTTTTCACAGAAATTCTTTTAATTCTCACTAGATGCATTTTCAAGTTATATATTGTCTCTTGTTTTACTCGTGTTTCTGATAGTGTTGTGAGATGTCCAACCACTGCATAGCCAGCACTCCCCTAGCTGCATGTGCATGCAGGTTCTTTTAAAATTAATTATTTTTCTTTTTTCTTCTTTTTTTCTCCTTTGTTATATTGGTTTTTCACATTGGCTTATCGACAATTTGCCTGCTGAGTCTGACCAGCTTTCCATATATGTCTGCCAAGCTCACAGTTTAGTTTGTTCCATTTCTTCTTTCTTCTCTCTCCTTTTCTATATGTATTAATGTTCTTAGTTTTGAGATACAACATGAGGTTTTCACACTCAGCATATATGAGATGACATTTTATCTAATGCTCACTTTGTTTTCTTAATTTATACAGATTGAGAGGAGCATTGTGTGCGTTTTTTTATGTAGTTGCTACACCCTGCGGTAATGTATTACATGCTCTAATACTCATACAGTTTTATGTCACCTATTATAAATCTAATTGTTTTGTCAAACCATATAATTTGTTTTATTTTTATTTTTATTTTTTATTATTAATTATATCATGTGTCTGTATAAATTTACATTTTATCTTGAGTATGGTTGTTTTAATGTATGTTTTTTTAATTTTAGACCCCTGAAGAAGGCCTCCGGCCGAAACTATTTAGTTGGGTCCCTCAATAAAATTGTTTTGTGCCATATACTGACGTGTAGGCCTGGTCCTTGGGTTCCGTTCCGGGGACATATTCAGTGGCAGCAGCTAGGCTAAAGAAAGCACCTGGCCGCCACTGCTTTAGTTTAAACCGGATATTCAGCAGTTGAACATATCCAGTTTCCACTGCTGAATATCCAGGCTGGCCGGGCACCGGAGACACTATTCAGTTAGTGGCAATAAACCTCCAGTAATATTGCTGTTACTTGTTGTTATCTTATTCCTTCACCCTCTTCCAACAATACTCATAATAATCATAACTCCTTCACATGAGGGACTTTCTGACCATCCATCTCTAACTCTATTTGTATTTTCTTTTCCTCTACCTCTTCCAAACCTAACCAAGCTGTTTTCAAAATATTTTATACTAAGCTATTCTGAGCCAACCACCCTTTCACCTCTGACAAAAAGGCATCAGTTTACTCCTGTTGCTGCCTTTCATCCCCTTCCAAAGGGAGAAGTAACTTTACATCTGCATATATAAACCATTGGACCCAATGTCTTCTCACCACCCTCTCTCCAAAGAGGACAAGCAAATGTTAACAAGAAGGGTTGACAAGGGAGACCCCTGCGGAACCCTCAGAATTACAATGATACTCTATCGACCTTTCCCCCTTAAGATATACTAAATGAATGCCTCTTTAAAAAAGACTGAATCCACTGTAGCATATGGCCCCCCTAATACCTAACTATGCACACTTCTCTATCAACTATTTAGGATCTATCAAATCAAATGCTGCCATAAGATCCATTGATATTAATACTACTCTCCTCCCATTATCAAACCAATAATAAACATCATCAAACATTGCTTTCAACAAAGACTCCGTACCACTCCCCTTTCTAAATCCTACCCGTCACCTAACAATTCATAATCCTCAACAAATGTACCAATCTCTACCAACACTTCTTTTTCTATAATCTTAGACAACATTGGCAAGTTTGAAATGGGCCTATAGTTCTCACATACCCTAAGATCTGCCCCCTCCTTCTTTAAAATTGTTGTCCCTACTGTTGCTTTCAAATTCCCTGGCATAAAGCCCTGCTCTGCAGAAGCATTTAGTAACTCTCCCAACCAGGCCATCATTTTTTTCTGATTCTCCTTTAATTAAAGAAATGGAGGCAGGTTCTAATGATGAAAAAGTGAAATTAAATTCTTCACCAGATTTGTTAATCACTCTGTTGTTATTTTAGCAAAGTATCCAATCTCACCACCTCCCTGCCCCTCTAGCTCCCCCACTTCCTCCATCATCAATCCCTCCATATCCTTTTTATCTTTTAACCCATCTTTCAACTTCTCTCCTTTATTCACAAAAAAACTTGCAACTTCCTCAGCTCCAAACTTACCTTCCCCTAACAATCCCCTAACTATTCAAAACATAATCAAAGGTTTATTAACTGCTTTCTCAATTGTTTGAGAAAATTGTTTATTTTTTCACCTTGATGTTTGATCTTATACAGTACATACATTTGCTTCTTTTTTCTATCTCTTCCTGTCTTCCTCCAATCCTGATTTCCTCCATAATTTTTCCCAACTTTCTCAATTTCCCTTTCTTAGCTCTATAATATGATACCACTGATGCTGTTTCTTCATATTAATGTCAACCTGTTTCACTGGGCCTACCATATCTAATGCCTGACTTATAATATCATTCCATTCATTCATTCTCTCTTCTAAACCCTTTCCTATCTTCTCCTCATTTTTCATCCAAACCTCCTCCTCCCATTTCAAAATATCTACCATTTTCCTAATTATCATCCACTTTCCCTTACTACTTTGCCTAGAAATATCCCCCATTTTTACCTTACTCCAAAACCATAATGATCAGATCATGGCACTGGGATCTGCCCCTTAAAAAGTATACAAATGCAGGCAGTTGACATTCGGTCACCATTCCCTGCCTACTCTGATCCTGTGCTCAAGCCCCCTCTTTTAGAAGAGACCCCAAGTTCTCACCAATAACCAAGCCACAGGCTGATAATTGCTAAAATGAGGTGAAAGTACAGCTGCAGCATAGACTAGACATAAAAACAATCTATCAGACTTACAGAATGATTTTAAACAATTTAACCCATAACCACAATTCCCTCCAAGACCCAGGCCTTAAGGGAGATGCACACCAAACCTTTTCCAATGTACTTCAGATCTTGTGGTTACAGACCACTGAAGTCACCCAACAAACTTATAACAAGTTTCTTTCTCCATTGGTGCATGCGTTTGCTTAGTCAGAAGTAACGTTCTATTGGCATGTAAAGCCCGTAAATACACAGCTTTGACAACTTGATAAGGGTAGCCTCGGCGGTAAAACCACTGAGCCAGTTGGAAAGCTTTAATTTTAAAATCATGATTGTCGAATAGATACGCCAAACCCATGGAAAATGACCAATAGGTAAGGCTCTCTAACTTTAGTGGGTGATGACTCTCAAAATGCAGAAAATTGTTACGATCCACAGATTTACTATACAGGGTGGTAGTGATGCGTTCCCCTTTTTTGAACTCATCACATCCAAAAATGAAATTCTTATAATAGAAAAAGACATCGTGAACTGTAAATGAGGATCATAATTCAGCCATGTCAAAAAATTATGAAGTTCTTCCTCTGATCCACTCCAGACGCAAAAAATATCATCAATAAATCTGAGCCATAGATAAATCTTTGTGTACCAATCAAACGGATACAGACGTTGCTCCTCAAATTTTTATGTGAAGGAAACGGCAGATGTTTCAAACCAATTAAGTGCTTTGACTTTGATCCCAGATATTTTTTTTCTGGTGACCCTGGATATCACTGCACTTTATACGAATGTCCCCCAGTTTGCAGCTTTAACACTGATTGAAGAATGGCTGTTTCAACACCAAGAAACTTGTAGGATAACTACTTTGTTTCTTAAGTCTATTGCCAGAATAGACTGGCTCAGTGGTTTTACCGCAGAGGCTACCCTTATAAAGTTGTCAAAGCTGTGTATTTATGGGCTTTACATTCCGGTGGCACTGCCAAGAAAACCCAGGAGCTTCTGGGTCACCAGGAGTCAGGACTGACTCGAAGGCACACATTGCATTGCATGCCAACAGAACATTATTTTTGACTAAGCAAATGCATGCACCAATGGACAAACAAATTTTTGTTTTACATTACTCAGTTGTGCAGTGACTTTAGCACAAGCATATACACACATTGGCATGTACTGGCCCTGCACCAAGTGTTCAAGTCAAGTCCTTGCATTGCCTACACCTGTGGTAAAAACCTCCGGGACCACGTGGTTCATTCTGATATTGAAAGGAAAACTTGGAACAATTCTTTGGAAGGAAGCCATTCACCTTGTGTTCAATACATTATGACAGACAAGCAAGGAATATAAATTGAAATATGCGACTAACTGCCATACAACCTGGGCCATCTATGTGATCGTTTGCCACTGCACTAAGGTTTATGTAGGAAGGACATGTAGAATGATAAAGACCTGCTTGGTTGAGCATAAAGCTCAATTGTCCACTCAATCCCTATCAGCATCTCTTGTTCAACACCACACTGATCAGATACAATTATGGTATGATATGTGGTGGTTTATTATTGACCAAGTGTTACAGTGTCAGGCAACAGAGATCTGTTCATCACATGTTTAGAACAACGCTGGATTGTTAGATTGAATAGTTTGTAGCCTCATGGTCTCTATAAAGAAATTGAATGATTTTCTGTGTTGTGATGACCTCATCACACTTAGTACGCTCTTTTCTGCAGGTTTCTATAAAGACCCAGAAATGTAGGTGTAAGATCTACAGGAACACCGTTTCTTCAGCCACACTGTACCGCTCTCCTGAAGCAGTCATTAGAATCTGTGTTGGCGAAACACGAGTCAAGTACTGGTTCAGCAGATGGGAAAGTTATGCAGAGCTCCTTGTTATAATGAGTGAAGTAGCTTTTTATATGCATTTAAAATTCAAAAATATGGACTTGGTTTGATAATGACCAATGAAAGAGAGTGAACGGGGATATTTATGTACCTGCAGCCTTGTATATTGATAAGTAATGTGGGGACACCCCAACTGAGGTCCTTATCTATTTATTTATTTATATTAAAAAATGTTTTTGCTACTTATGCAGTGATGTTCTTTATATTGAAGTACTCTAAGTATTCATAAGGTTTAAAAAGTGGTGCTTCTTTATAGAATGGACATGTGGTGAGTGAGCACCGCCATTTGGAGTTTATTTTTATTAGTGGTCACATTCTAATGACTAGGCAGACTGAGGGTTATCATTTGAACTTCCAATCTAATGGCCGGTCAAAATAAAAGCTACTGTTATATCAACAGCAAGAGATAGTTCTCCTCCATCCTTGGTTCCTTTGGGGATAATCTAGATACCCTGAAATAAAACATACCATATAAAGCCTAGTTGAACTAAGGACTATTGTTGTAACATCAACAAGAGGGGTTCTGTAACCTTGATCTTATATGTGAGGCAAAATCATCAAGGTAATGGATGATCATACCCTTCATGATGGCTCCCCTGTCCAATCTAATGGCAAATAAACTAACTATATGACATAAAAGCATCATAATAGACTCTCCAATTGCGATGTCCTATGTCAAGGTAGCAGGCTCCATCAAAGGCAATGCCCTCTTGAATGGTGATGCGCCTCTAGAAGTACCTTAAATGAAAACTGGGATGGCTGGCTTCAAACCAGTGACCTTTGGATTCAAAAACAATCCTGGTTCAAGATAAGCTGTTACATCTTCCCTTAGATCCAACCTAAATTAGAGTAGGTTAACGACAGTCATAGCCCCCAGCAAATAGTGATATGCCTGCATCTGTACTGTAATCTGCGTAGACCCAACTCACATTGTAGTAGAGCATGTACATCTCCCTTCCTAGGTACAGTATCCAGAAGAGAGATGCTCAGATCTGGCATGGTCAAGTGAGCAAATTAGATTTGCCATCCTATCTCATGCCACTTCTTTGTCCATAAACACAGAGAATTCATCCTAGGATCATCAGAATGCATAACCCATTTGAACAGGGAATATGAACCACTGATCGCTGCTGAAGCTTAATACTCCTCCGACTGAGCTATAAAAAATTAAGTAATATTCCTGATGTCTGTTGCTTCTCAGGTCTGGCACTGTCAAGCTAGCAAAGTTTTGCCTGCCACAATGTCACAGCCCATTTGAACAAGACATTTAAGCCATTGACCTAATAACTGAAGCCTAAAACACCACTATGAACCAAAAAGACTCAGGGAGATTCCTGCCACTGAGCTGCCAGATGCTCCTCGATTAGTATCAACAAGGCATCTTCACCACAAAGGTTACAGAAGCATGTTGTCATGAAATCTCCCCAACCAAACATTTTCACACATTTGTCTGAATCCTTGTAAATGATTACCTGAATTGAATTAAGTAATCTATCTGGGGTGAAGAATTTCTGTGTCACCTCCTGCATCATATTCCCATATCATCATTCTTGCTCTTAGTAATGTTGCACTTGTAGGGCCAGTGTTTTGGCATTTAAACATCTGGATACCTCCAGAGCAGATTAGATGGGCCATGTGGTCTTTTTCTGCCATCATGTTTCTATGTTTCTATAAACAATTACAGTCATATGAAAGGTAAGTTTTAAATGTTCCCTAAAAACTGCACTCCATTCCTATCCTGACATCTGCTTAGAAGGGTGGGGGGAGGTATCGATGAAAATTTCTTCCCTATTTCTTTCTATTTCTTTGTAAACACCTTACACCCAATAAATACATTCCCACGATGGCGTTTTGGCAGATTACCAGAGTTATATATTCTGTCAATAATTACAGTAGCTACTGTGATGAAGAAGCCCATACTGAACATATGGAAGAAGAAGAAAAGGATGATTTCACCTTTAAACAAACTGACAGTCAGGCTGCACACACGTTTCAGCGTTTGCAAGAGAGAGGCAAGCATAGGGAAACATGAGCTAGGCTGACACACCCAAGCTCTGACGTAACTGCAAGCCTGGAACCTAATTACATAAACCTGTTCAGGAAGGCAGACCCAAGGCTCAGGGAACAGGAATATAAACCCTGGCTAGGAGAAAGCAAGGGAAGAGGAGGAGTTGGTGATTGGAGTCTCGCTGAGAGAGCCGGTAAGAGTGTTGATGAGAGTATTGACTGGAGAGGTGGTTGGAGAGACCATTGGAGAAGAGCTGGGAGGAGACCTTTGAGGAAATCCAGCTGCAGTTCTGGAATTGAAGCAGACAGAGCAGAAGGAGAGAAGGGACAGACTGCTGTCAGAAACCTGCCTAAAGGGAGAGAGCAGAGAGACCTTCAGACCTCATTGCCAGATAAAAAGCTTCAAGGAGCTCACAGGTGGGAACCTAGCACTAAACCCAGGAGTTTGAAAAGCTCAGTTTGGGACTGGGAACCAGAGCAGTGCTCCAGACAAGAACTCCAAACAGGGAATCAGAGAGCGTTTCCCTACAGCTGGAAAAAGATAGCTGAACAAAGCCAGAGAGGAATCTCCACAACCTCAGGTATTTCCAATCCTTACCATATAGAACTGTGCCCAAAGGAAGCACCAGAGGTCTTAGGAGGAAATTATCCTAAGCCGTATAATAACAGCTTAAAGCCAAACTCCATAGTTCCAGAGTTTGAAGAGATGCAACAGGACTTTAATGAGAGTGACTCAGCAGAAGTGCCTATGGATTGTACACTGTGTTTGGCAGATGATATAGAATCCCTTTGCTAAAGGTGTATGAGGTAGCTGAGTGTGAACAAAGGGAAAGAAGATATTTTTCTTTGTGAGAAGAAGCTGTTATGTTTTCTATCTGTTACATGTGATGTGCATTGCACGTTTTGTGAGCAAAGAGTGTGAAGCTCAATCAGTTTAAGTTTTGTAAATATCCTCGAGCAAACACCTGAAGAGTATCCTGATTTAATCTGCACTGAATCTTTTTGTTGGGGAAGAAATTCTTGTCATTTTGCCTTACCACTGGTCTCACAACTATTTCCTTATCAGAGGGCAAAAGAACTACCACTCCCAGCAGGCATAGCGGGAGCCAAAGGTTTTATCTCACCTTCTGCAAGGAGCATATAATAGCAACCCCAAACCTCTGAGCCCTAGGCGGAGGGCTGGGGCTTGACAAGTGGCGTAGTCTTTAGGATTATTTTGGCGGAACATCAGGATTTACAGAAGAAAACTCCAGGATATACGCCAGAGATTTTTTTCCAAGATCCAAAACTGCTGAGCTGTTGGTGGATGGCAGAGGGGAAAATCGCTGGCAAGGGTCGGCCAGAGAGACTGAGGACCAGTGAAGGATTCCTTTTCAATGCCTGAATCAACACCATGCTCAGGTAAAGAGTATTTGGGCATGGGTGTCTAAGGATTCAAGTGAAAAGGATAGCCGTGGCTAGGCAGTCACGTTAGACTGAACAGCTAGGAAAAGAAAAAAAAAAAGAAAGGCTTGTGTTTCTCTTTTGTTTTCCTGCAGAGAAAGCTGTGGAGATGGATCCAAAAGAGGTTCTATGTTGGATGGCATCTCAATTTGAGAAACAACGGGAGATGTCTCAGCATGCGCAGGAACAGGCTGCTGCAGCCATGCAAGCCTAGCAGAAACCAATAGTGGACTTGATGGAGGCACTGCTTGCCAGCCAGAAGGTGACGGAGGGAGCAACACCATCAACTCAAGAGGCGACAATGCACACATGTGTGGTAGGACCACAGACTGGTGGAGCTTTTGCTTTTGGACAACTTGCAGCAAATGATGATGTTGATGATTTCATGGAAGCGTTTGAGAGAGTTGCCCTTACAGTGGGGTGGCCATTAGAGCAATGGGCAGTAAGGCTTGCTACATCCCTTACGGGAGAGGCCTTAGCAGCCTACAAAGCCATGCCAGCCACACTGGCTACGGACTATGATGAGCTTAAAAAGGCTATCAGAGACTGACTGGGTCTAACGCCAATGGTATACCGTAGAAAGCTGAGAGCTACAAAGTTAAGACCTACTGAGACACCTAAGGCTTTGTTCCACAGGGTCCGAAGCTTAACTTTGAAGTGGCTAGCTCCATAGGGAAAAACCATGGAGTCCATAATAGACATGATTGTGTTAGAACAGTTCATGGAGGCGGTCCCCAAGGAAATTCAGTCTTTCTTGATTTTACAAAACTGCCAGAACACTGCAGAGGCAGCCTTGCTGACTGAACAGTATTTGGAAGCTGAGGTGGCTGGTCAGCCAAAAGGGGGTGCTCTGAGAGTGTCAGCAGAGGCAAGTTTTGGAAAATCAGAAAAGGGACCGAGGCCAGAGCTGAACTGTATGAACAGCTATTTGCCAAAGCAAGAAAGGAGATGGGCAAATAGGAAATGTTTCCAATGTGGGAAAATGGGTCATATACAAAACTAATGTATAACACGTACCGCATTGTTAACTGCTAATGTAAAACAGATATGAGAAGGTTTCCTTTTGAATGTGGAGGTTCATGGTGTGTCAACTAGTGCGTTACTAGACTCAGGTGCTGACCAGAGTATGGTTTCCAGGAAGCTCTGGCGGGCAATAGAAGCCCGGAGTGGGTCAGTCCCGAGCCGACCAGAAGGAAGGGTTAAAATCCGATGTATTCACGGAGCATCCTCCTTCTACCCTCTGTACAAGCTCTTAATAAAGGGGTTAGGAATTCAGAAAGAAGTTCTAGTAGCCGTAGTCCCTAAGTTGCCCCATGACCTAGTGCTGGGTAGGGATTGGCCCCAGTTCAGAAGAGGGATGGAGAAGGGCCTACATGCAAAGGCAGGGCTGGTCTCCACTCGATCCCAGTCAGTAACCCCAGAGAAGAAGGATGAACCCCCAGAGGAGTCACTAGGGGAACTACCTGCACACGACAACCTCATAACTGCCCCTTCTGATAAGATCAAAAAAGGGTTAGAATAGGAGTACGATCGGAAGGTGGAGGCCATGGTAACAGTGGTTCCCAGTCCCCTGTTCGGGAAGCCCAGGAAGACAGGAATGAGTTCAAAGGAGTGTCTGAAAATGGATCCACCAGTTAAACAAAAATTCGTATTAAAATTCTGCAAGGTATCGGCGAAGGCACAGAGCCCCCAGAGAGCCTCACCGGCTGCAGCAGGTTATGATTTATATAGTGCTGTAGAGGAAGTAATTCCTAAACGGGGGAAGGCCTTGGTAGACACAGGCCTGCAAATGGAAATGCCCATCGGGCGTTATGGCCGAATTGCACCACGCTCAGGTTTAGCCTCAAAGTATTTTATAGATGTGGGCGCTGGCGTTATAGACCCAGACTATAGGGGGGTAATAAAAATACTACTTTTCAACTTTGGGGACAAGGACTTCAAAGTAAAGGTGGGTGATAGGATCGCCCAACTCATTTGTGAGAGAGTGGGGTTTCCCTCCTTAGAAGAGGTACCCATGGTATCCTCTACGAGTCGGGGAACAGGAGGGTTCGGATCCACTGGGCGGACTGAGGTAAAAGGCCTGACTGCCACTTCTGAAGAAAAAGTGGAGGAGGATTTAGGTCCACAACTAGCAGAGTGCAAAGCGAACCCGGAGCCTAGATTAGGCGAGGAACTGTCCCTGCAGCAGAGGCAAGAGGTGGTCAGGTTGCTGGCAAAGTTTACAGACGTCCTGACACCGATACCCGGAGAGACCAATTTGGTAGCTCACGAAATTATAACTCCCCCTGAGAAGGTGATTAGGCAGCGGCCTTATTGGCTACCTGAGGCCAGGAAACAAGAGGTGGTGGCCCAGGTACGGGAGATCTCGACATGGGGATTATCGAGGAATCCAAGAGTCCCTGGTGTAGCCCCATTGTGCTGGTACCAAAACCAGATGGCACCCTGAGATTCTGTATCGACTTCAGACAAGTGAATGCCATTTCACTGTTCGACGCATATCCCATGCCCCGCATTGAGGAGTTGTTAGATTGGCTGGGACGAGCACAATATCTAACTACACTGGATATGAACAAAGGCTACTGGAAAATCCCGTTAACCCGTGAGTCAAGACCAAAGACTGCTTTCAGTACGCCTATAGGACTGTTCCAGTTTCGTAGGATGCCCTTCGGTCTACATGGGGCAGTAGCAACCTGCCAGAGGTTAATAGACCACGTTTTACGTCCACACCAAGAGTACGCAGTGGCTTAGATGGACGATATCATAATACATAGTACCAGTTGGGCCCAATATTTGCCGAGAATAGAAGCAGTTCTAGGGACTATGAGACAGGCGGGTCTAACCCTGAATCCGGGAAAATGCCTGTTTGCAGGCGAAGAGGTGAAATACCTCGGACACATGGTAGGGCGAGGTATGGTCAGACCATAGATGAGTAAAATAGATAGTGTGAAAAATTGCCCGAGGCCAGCAAACAAAAAACAGTTGAGGAGTTTCCTGGGCTTAATCGGTTATTACCGACACTTCATTCCTCGGTTCGCTGAAGAGAGTGGCTTATTTACAGATATGCTGAAAAAAAATGCCCCGAATAACCTAAAATGGACCCCGGAGGCTGAGAATGTTTTCATGCGGTTGAAAGGGAAGCTGTGTAAAGCGCCGGTGCTACGTGGCGTGGATTTTGGGCAGCCATTTATTCTTCAAACAGACGCATCGGAAACCGGCTTAGGAGCGGTCCTATCGCAGATGCATGACGGAACCGAGCATCCCACCATGTATCTCAGCAGAAAGCTGTCCAAGACCGAACAAAATTACTCAATGATAGAGGGAATGATTGGCCATCAAATGGGCAGTGGAGGCCTTTAGGTTTTAGTTCACTGGGCGGAGGTTTTTATTGATCACAGACCATGCACCCCTAAAATGGTTAAATCAGATGAGGAACTATAATGCCCGTCTGACCCGTTGGCATTTGGCATTACAAGCCTTCAACTTTAAGGTAGAACACAGAGCAGGAAGGTTGCACCAGAATGCCGATGCACTATCGCGGATTACGAGCTGTGCGGGTGATGGACCGCCAGCCCGTAATATCTTAAGGGGGGGATATGTGATGAAGAAGCCCATACTGAACATATGGAAGTAGAAGAAAAGGATGATTTCACCTTTAAACAAACTGACAGTCAGGCTGCACACACGTTTCAGCGTTTGCAAGAGAGAGGCAAGCATAGGGAAACAGGAGCTAGGCTGACACACCCAAGCTCTGACGTAACTGCAAGCCTGGAGCCTAATTACACATACCTGTTCAGGAAGTCAGACCCAAGGCTCAGGGAACAGGAATATAAACCCTGGCTAGGAGAAAGCAAGGGAAGAGGAGGGGTTGGTGATTGGAGTCTCGCTGAGAGAGCCGGTAAGAGTGTTGATGAGAGTATTGACTGGAGAGGTGGTTGGAGAGACGGTTGGAGAAGAGCTGGGAGGAGACCTTTGAGGAAACCCAGCTGCAGTTCTGGAATTGAAGCAGACAGAGCAGAAGGAGAGAAGGGACAGACTGCTGTCAGAAACCTGCCTAAAGGGAGAGAGCAGAGAGACCTTCAGACCTCATTGCCAGATAAAAAGCTTCAAGGAGCTCACAGGTGGGAACCTAGCACTAAACCCAGGAGTTTGAAAAGCTCAGTTTGGGACTGGGAACCAGAGCAGTGCTCCAGACAAGAGCTCCAAACAGGGAATCAGAGAGCGTTTCCCTACAGCTGGAAAAAGATAGCTGAACAAAGCCAGAGAGGAATCTCCACAACCTCAGGTATTTCCAATCCTTACCATATAGAACTGTGCCCAAAGGAAGCACCAGAGGTCTTAGGGGGAAATTATCCTAAGCTGTATAATAACAGCTTAAAGCCAAACTCCATAGTTCCAGAGTTTGAAGAGATGCAACAGGACTTTAATGAGAGTGACTCAGCAGAAGTGCCTATGGATTGTACACTGTGTTTGGCAGATGATATAGAATCCCTTTGCTAAAGGTGTATGAGGGAGCTGAGTGTGAACAAAGGGAAAGAAGATATTTTTCTTTGTGAGAAGAAGCTGTTATGTTTTCTATCTGTTACATGTGATATGCATTGCACGTTTTGTGAGCAAAGAGTGTGAAGCTCAATCAGTTTAAGTTCTGTAAATATCCTCGAGCAAACACCTGAAGAGTATCCTGATTTAATCTGCACTGAATCTTTTTGTTGGGGAAGAAATTCTTGTCATTTTGCCTTACCACTGGTCTCACAACTATTTCCTTATCAGAGGGCAAAAGAACTACCACTCCCAGCAGGCATAGCGGGAGCCAAAGGTTTTATCTCACCTTCTGCAAGGAGCATATAATGGTAACTCCAACCCTCTGAGCCTTAGGCGGAGGGCTGGGGCTTGACACTACCCAATTGAAGATCAAATACCATCCACAATACTACCTAGTCACCATACTTGAAATCCCAATAACTGTATCTAAGTTAGCTGAGATGTGCAGTCCTACCAAGGAAATTTCTACTGCAAAAAAATGATTTGTTACTTGACTTCTGATATTGGGCCCCCCTTTTTGAGCAAGGACATCAGGGGAACTATTAGAGGAGCTGTTATTGTGGAGCTGCTGTTGTCCTGGAATCACAGTTTGACAATGCTTCAGTTGTTTACTCCTTCAACAAGCAGAAATGCTAAGGGACATGAAATGAAGCTACAATGTAGCACATTTAAGATTAACTGCCGAAAATATTTTTTCCACTCAACATGTTATTGAACTCTGGAATTCGTTGCTGGAGGATGTACTAAAAGCTTTTCCTATGGGTGTATAGATCACTGGAGGAAAATAGCATGCATATATTTGTATTTCAAATCCATACCACCCCTTGGCCATGTGAAGAAATAGCAGGTTCAAGGAGCTCTCCAGCTTGGAAAAGAGATGGCTGAAGGGAGATATGATAGAGGTCTATAAAATAATGAGTGAAGTGGAATGGGTAAACATAGATAGGCTGTTTACTCTTTCAAAAAGTAAAAAGACTAGGGGACACGCAATGAAGCCACAATGAAGCACATTTAAGACTACGTGGAGAAAATATTTCTTCACACAATGTGTAATCAAAGTCAAGAATTTGTTGCTGGAGAATGTAATAAAAGCTGTTAGTGTGGCTGGATTTAAAAAAGGTTTGGATAGGTTCCTGGAGAAAAAGTCCATAAACCATAAATTAAAGAGGACTGGGGAAATCTACTGCTTACTCTTGGGATAAGCAGCATGGAATATGTCTACCTTTTGGGAACCTGACAGTTACTTACAGCCTGAATAGGCCATCGTTGAAACAGGATATTGGGCTTGATGGACCTTTGGTCTGATCCAGTGTGGCATATCTTATGCCTTATGTCTCAACCTCATCCTGTCACTGCTGCTGTGCTCCTCTTGGGTAGCATGATTACCAACCAAAGACATGTTCTCTGACTTGATGATGCTGTTTAAGATTAACTCCTACTACTGAAGGGTGCTCTTGTTGTATCTGCTAATCGGATTTTTTTTCTTATTGAAAATTTTCATTATTACAAAAGAAAAAGAAAAAGAAAATGAATAAGATAGTAATCATTCTCTGCAATAATAAAACCACATATTACTCAACAAGCCCACATCAAGGATGGCACAAGTCCCACATTACACTTACAAAATAATCAAAAGGTATAGAGGAGAAAACATATTGTCACAGGGTGGACCTAGGGCAGCATGAGAGAATGCTGAGCAGTATGAATGATCAAGGAAAAAGTGACAGGATGAATGAAGGAATGCTTGACAGTTGCCAGGGACAACGAAAGCACATGTGCCCAGAGCCTGGAGAGACACACCCGGGAGTAAGGCACGGGACTCTGCTTCACCTAATGAAGCGCAGCTGAAGAAAGGTGGAGTCAGAAAATACATAGATAAAACGGACTACCAAACATTCAGTGGTAGGCAAGCTTGGAGAGAGAGGCAACCTTGGAGAGAGAGGCTACCTTGGAGTGAGAGACTACCTTGGAGAGAGAGGCTACCTTCGAGTGGGAAGCAAGCTTGGAGAGAGAGGCAAGCTTGGAGAGAGAGACAGCCTTGGAGAGAGAGGCGTTCTTACAGGCAATCTTGGAGAGAGGAGCCGAGTAGGCAATCCTGGAGAGAAGAATTGTGGAAAGAGTCCAGAGACCTGTGTGGCTCTGAGAGAAGGCAAGTGAAATATAAGAAAGCTGCAACAGCAGATACAGGGGAAAAGAAGGGATATAAGGGATATCTGCCCTCTAAAAGAGAAGAGTCTTGGAGGCAGAAAAATACCCTTACAAAGCCTAGACATTCAGAGGCTGATAGCAAGTTTTCTCCTGTTTATAAAAGTATTAAAAGAAGGGAGTTTCACCTACCGAGAGAAGCAGAAGAAATCCCTTATTACAGTGAACTCTTGGCTCCAAGAGAAACGCCGTTACACAGTTTGCAATCGGGTACAGCTGAGCCGGGAGAGCTGAGGCAGACCCAGCAGGGAGCGTATCACAATTACTCAGCTAGCAAGCTAAACAGAGACCTGAGCTATCCACTGAAGCACCAGCGGGGGCAGGGTTCTAGAAAACAGCATACAGAGTTTGGTGACCTTCCCCAGGGAAGCAGTGCTATTCAGAGGAAGAGGAACTTCCTAACTAACGAGGCAAATCTGCCATACTTTTATTCCACATTAGAAGTGGGCAATGCAGATTCCTCCGGACCAGAATTGATGGAATATGAAGATTCTGGTACATTAGAAGATACAGAATTAATGGAATGTTCTCTTACTACAAAAGAACCTGAGTACTCCTTAAGGTAAAGGTTTGTGTAACCTTAATTCTATGTGCAGGTAGCAAAGGCTACAAACACTCTCTCTCTCTCCCTAGCCAAACAGACAAAGTAGGCTGTTGGTTCTTTTCTTTTGTTTGACGTTATATGCTGAAGAAAGCTATTTGTGTTATCCATTTACTTTATGTTATAAGCCAAGTTAGGCTATTTATTTCTGTTGTTAAAGAAGAAAACCTCAAAGGGATGGGGAATAAAACCCTAAAAGAAAAGAAGGTTTATGTGTGATTTGTATAGATACAAGCACGGCACAACTACCACCCTCATAAGCCAAACCATACCAGCAGTCAAGGCTGGGGCGGATGAGGTGTGACAATATAAATCCCTGAATACTATCAGCTCAACAAACCATAGAATTAATTACACATAATATTCAAAATTAATTATTACACGGTACTCCGAACATTAATAAAATCGTCTAATTCAGAAACATTTAAGAAAATATAATTATTACCCTCCAAAGACACCAGACATTTACAAGGAAATTTGAGAAAGAAAGAAGCACCCAGTACCAACACACAGGGCTTCAAATTTAGGAAAGACCAGCGCCTTAACGGGTAATCCTGGAAATATTTGGAAAAATATTAATCTTGTGTCCCCAAAACAATTCATTCTTTTTAGAAAAATACAGTTTCAAAATAACATGTTTTTCCAAATCAGAATGAAATGAAACCAATAGTGTAGCCCTAGAAGAGATCTCATCCCTAGAGGATTCCAAGAAAGCCGACAAATCTAAATCTTCCGATGGTAAATCAGCCCCCCGCTCTCCACCTGCTGGCAAAGGAACTCCTGAGCCTCTAGGCAAATAGAACATATTACCAAAAGAAATAGTTGCATGGTCTTGAATACCCAACACCTCTTTCAAATATTGATGAAAAAGGATCACAGGAGACAATTATCTAGTGATTGGGAAATTCAAACACCTAAGATTCTTAGACCTAGAGGCATTTTCCAGGTTTTCCTGCTGCCGGTGGTGAGCCAAATTATCAGTTACAAAAGAAGCCAAAGCACCTTGAACCTGGGACCCTTGTGACTCAGCTTTCTGTAACCTACAAGATAACAAATAATTATCATGTTCTGCTAATTTCGCCAGTTGTAAAGTCAGCAAATTGAGAAAATGTACCTTGCAAGGAAGCCTCCATATGGGACATCACCATTCATACATCCTTTAAAGTAATATCAGATTTCTTATCACCAACAATAGCTAATCAAGAACACCCCCTGATACATTGCCCTGATCCAAGACCTGAACAATCTGCAGAAGAGGAACCATCCCACAGAGATCACGCCCGGTCAAGGAGTGGGGAAAGTCAGAGGAGAGTAAACCCTGATCCCCCGTTGCCTCACCCAACATCTGAGGAGACTCAGCAGGAACAACTAATCCTTTGTTGAGCTGTGGGACAGGGAATTGTACCCCCAAAGAAAACAAGGAGTCCAATGGGGAGACCGAACTATCTGACAATGATCCGGCAGAGTCCTCCTGCAATTTCACAGTCATAACAACATGCCTATCCGTGGGACCAAAACCTTTTTTCGCCTTCATAGGATTAACAGTTCTCATAGAGAAGATCATCTTCTCCCGCTTGCCCATGTCGTATGTCGAAGCTCACCAATCTCCTCCGTGCTCCGAAGGGGCAGGACCTGCTCCTTTGGACATGCCCCTTCGGAAATGTCCATGGCTGTGTCCCGCGGAAGGGTTCCGAATTTTATAGGCCTCCAGATGTAAGTGTGGCACGCTATTGACAGGGTCCATCCACAACACAGGTAGGGCTCTCTCCTTCCTCATGCAGCTAGATCAATAGCGTGGGGCTCCTCCAACCAGAAAGCAAGTGCAGAAAACTTCACCACCAAAGCAGGAAGAAGCACACTGGGTTTTACAGTCCTGGGAGAAACACCACTACACGCTATTGGCAGGGTCCATTCACCGCTCAGGCAGGCTCTCTCCTTCCTCCTGCAGCTAGAACGATAACGTGGGGCTCCTCCAACTAGAAAACAAGTGCAGAAAACGTCACCACTCGTTTTTTTTTTTTTTAATTTCACTCGACTGCACCCTTCTTCTGCCCCATCGCAGCTTCTGTTCTTTGAGTCTCCAATCCTTAATCGTCCTTCTTGGTCAAACCCGCCATTCTTCTCTTGTGTGGTGTACTGCTACCACAACAGTAACTGGGTACATGAAAAGCAGATTCACACTCATGATCAGTTAAACTGCCTTGCCTACCTTTTCCCTCAACACAGTCAAGGCTCCTCAAAACATCTTCCAGATGGCTGCTGCCCTTCCCTGACCCTCTCAAAATAGCCACTGCCACTGTGTGTGCCAATCATGCTGATAACCCACCATGTGTTAACATGCAGATACTTTATCCAACCCTAAGATGGTTGCAGCCAAATCAGCTGCTCTTACCCCTTACATATCAATATGCCCACTGTCTTTTGCCAATCCCAAATGGCCATTGCCATACCATTTTCTTAATCTCTGGCTGCTAAAGTCTAAAAACATTCTATGGACTTGTTACTAAAGTCCAAAATTAACAACATCCTTATTATCTGCTTTACCTGCATAAGAACTTTAATCATGGCATGATCGGGTATCCTCAGTAGTCTTGCTCTCCCCCTCATGCATCTTCAGTTCCATAGAGCCTTCCCTCAACTTAACCACAGCCACAACAATGCATTTCCGGAGGGGGGATGGGGGCATCACAACCACAGGAGCACCTGGAAGCAGCAAACGGAGCCACTCAATACAGACCTCACACCTTTCATACAGCTGCTCCTGCCACAGACTGTGTTACGATGCCATGTTACCAGCCAAGCTCTGCCCAAGCCTGCGGCCATCCCAACCTCTGCTTGGGCCAAAGCCAGCATGCAGTACTATGCGCTATGTCCTTATGGTGCATTCATAAATTTACTAGTTTGTATACAGAGTTCCATATCTCACCTCCCTGGTGCCTCACCACAATGCGCACCACAATCTGACCCAGTCAACAGTCCCTCCTATCTTCAGGCATGCGCTTGGCACGCACCACCTCTGATCGAGCTGCAGCCTGCTCGCGTGATCCACTTGAACCTTCTGCAGCTCACCAAGGCTGCACATGGCCCTGGGACAAGGAGCCCTGCCTCCCTGATAAATCGTTCAGCCAGAAATATCCCCCATTTTTACCTTATTCCCAAACCATAAACCATAATCATGGGACCTTAACTCTGGGACCTGCCCATTAAAATCTACTCTATTGACTTGCTTCAGATATGAACCCTTCAGATATGAATATCACCTTTAGAAGGTACCCACTTTGATGAGTGGGACTACTCACAATTTGCTCCAACCCTCCCACTGAAAACATATTCTTCATGATCATATAATATAGTAACATAGTAAATGACGGCAGATAATGACCAGTATTTATTTTATTTATTTATTTATTTACATTCTCTTATATACCGCGCTATTCTGCATCAGTGCGGTTTACATTGAACAAACTGAAATTACATTGAACAGGGTATTATAACTTGGAGATAACTATTTTACAGGGAACATGGGCTATGGAGGGTTAAGTGGCTTGCCCAAGACCACAAGGAGCACCTGTGGGACTAGAAACCCCAGTCCTTCCGGCCCAAGGTTGCTGTCCTCTAGTGGGATTTGAACCCCCGACCTTCCGGACTGAAGTACCTTGCCCCAACCACTAGGCTACTCCTCCACTCCATGGTCCATCTAGTCTGCCCAGCAAGGTGGCAAGAGTAGGTGCACCTGCCGCTCCGTGCAGGTCACCCCTCCCCATGTCTTTGTTTAGGGGTAAACCTACCGCTCCGTGTAGGGCACCCCTGTTTGATGAGAAATTAGATAATTAAATGTATTTTGATTTTATCCTGTGGCTATAAAGGGATCCACTGTGTCTGTCCCATGCCATTTTGAATTATGTCAGATGTATTTGCCCCCACTACTTCCATTGGGAGGGCATTCCAAATATCCACCACACTTTCAGTGAAAAAGTATTTCCTGATATTGTTTTTCAATTTACCCCCTTGCAGCTTCATGTTATGCCATCTAGTTTTAAAGTTTCCCTGTCTTTGGAAGAGATTTGTTTGTTCATTAATACTCTTTAAGTATTTAAAGGTCTCAATTATATATCCCCTATCCCTCCTCTCCTCCAGAGTGTACATATTTAGGTCTTCAAGTCTCTTCTCATAAGGCTTCTGACGCAGGCTCCAAATCATTTTGGTCACCTTCCTCTGAACCGTTTCCAGTCTTTTTACATCCTTTGCAAGATATGGTCTCCAAAACTGAACACAGTATTCCAAGTGAGACCTCACCACTGACTTATACAGTGGTATCAGTAGCTCACCCTTTCTGCTGGTAATTCCTCTTTGTATGCAACCCAACATCTTCCTGGCTTTTGCCACTGCCTTGTCGCACTGTTTTGCCACCTTGAGATCCTCAGAAATAATCACACCAAGGTCCTTCTCCTGGTCCATGCACACCAACCTCTCGCCCCCTATCGCGTACACTTCCCTTTGATTTCTGCTTCCTAAGTGCATGACACTGCACTTCTTTGCATTAAATCTTAACTGCCAAGCATTAGACCATTCTTCCAGCTTTTGTAGATCTTTCCTCCTGTTATCCACTCCCTCAGGGGAGTCCACTCTGTTGCAAATTTTCGTGTCATTTGCAAAAAGACAGACTTTTTCATTCAGTCCTTCAGCAATATCATTCACAAATGCATTGAACAGTGCCGGTCCCAGGATCGAACCCTGGAGCACTCTGCTAATCAACCTCCTTTCATCCAAGTGAGCTTCATTTACCATCACCTTCTGATGTCTGTCAGTCAACCAATTTCTGATCCAGTTCACCACCTTGGGACCCATCCCCAAACTATTGAGTTTATTGATAAGCCTCCTATGAGGAACAGTATCAAAAGCTTTGCTGAAATCCAGGTAGATGACATCCATCGCATGCCCCTGATCTAATTCTCTGGTCAACCAGTCAAAGAACTCAATCAGATTTGTTTGGCAAGATTGTCCTTTGGTAAAACCATGTTGCCTCGGATCATGCAACCTGTTGGTTTTGATAAAGTCCGCTATTCGCTCTTTCAGTAGGCCTCCATTACTTTTCCCACCACTGAGATAAGGCTCACCGTCCTGTAGTTTGTCACTTCTTCCCTGTCACCACTTTTGTGAAGAGGTACCACATCAGCCCTTCTCCAGTCCTAAGGAACTTCTCCTGTTTCCAAGGATCTGTTGAAAACATCCTTTAATGGCACTGCAAGAACCTCTCTGAGCTCCTGAGATGTATCCCATACGGCCCCATGGCCTTGTCCACTTTCAGTTTTGCAAGTTGTGAATGGTGTGGCATCTACTTCATTCCCATTTTCATATTTGGGAGTCACAGGTGGTCCTTCTCCAGGATTTTCTTTAGTAAAAACAGAGCAGAGGTATTTGTTTAGCAATTTCGCTTTTTCAATGTCACTTTCCATGAGTCCGTTCCCAGCACTTTTGAATCCTGCAAGTCCACTTCTGATTTTCCTCCTCTCACGAATATACCTGAAGAAAGTTTTGTCGCCACACTTCACAACTTTAGCCATCTTTTCCTCTGCCTTTGATTTTGCTTTCCTTATTTCTCTTTTTGTCTCTTTTAGTTTGATCCTGTATTCCTTTCTGTGTTCCTCTGTTTGCAAGCTTTTGAATTATTGAAAGCTGTGTTTTTTGCCTTTCTTTGGAGAACGAAATAAATTTCCTTCTCCTCTTGTTTTTATTTACTTTCCTTACATATTTATCTGTTGCCCCTTTTATTGCCACCTTTAGTTTAGCCCATTGCAATTCCACTTTCCTTATCCCCTCCAACCCTCCCAACTCCTCTTTCAGGTACTTGGCCATTTTACTGAAGTCCGTGTTTTTGACATCTAGGACTTTGATCTTGCTATGATTGGACTGCACCTTGGCTTTTATCTCAAACCACACCATGTGATGATCACTGCTGCTCACAGGGGCACCCACCTAGACATTCGACACACTATCTCTGTTGGTGAGCACTAAATCTAGCATTGAGCTTTCCCTGGATGGTTCCATCACCATTTGTCTAAGTAATGCATCTTGGAAAGCATCCACAATTTTTTTACTTCTTTCTAGATTTGCAGAAGGAGTACTCCAATCCACATTGGGTAGATTAAAGTCATCCAATATGATCACTTCCCCCTTTGTGGCTATCTTTGCAATATCTATAATCAATTTGTTATCTATTTTTTCAATTTGAGTTGGAGGTCTGTAAACTACACCAGTATGGATGACAGTGTCATCTCTTCTTTCCAACACAATCCAGAGCGCTTCTTCTTTTCCCCATCCCCTCTGCATGTCAGTAGCTTTAATATTGCTTTTGACATATAAGGCTACTCCTCCTCCTTTTCCACTTTCTCTGCCTCTTCTGAATAGATTATAGCCAGCTATGGCTATATCCCATTCATGCAATTCATTAAACTATGTTTCTGTAATGGCCACAATGTCCAAGTCCATTTCCACCATTAGGGCTTCCAGGTCAGGAACTTTGTTGGCTAAGCTTCGAGCATTTGTGTTCATTGCTTTCCAGCATTTAACTGGTTTGCATCTATTTTGCATTGATTTTGTTCTGCCCACCTCTTCCCACTTGTCGTTGATGTGTAGTTTAAAAGTGTGGCTGTTTCTGATGTTATTCTGCTTTTGCCGGGAGCGATGTCCTGAACTTGTCCTTCCCCATCTATCACCCCCTTTCTCTAGTTTAAATACCTGTCCACATACTGTCTAAATTTTTCACTTAGGATTCTTTTTCCTGTGACAGAGAGATGTAGTCCATCAGCACAGTATAGTCTCTTGTTGTTCCATCTGTTTCCCCAGTTGCCTATAAATCTGAATCCTACTTGCTTGCACCAGGTCTGGAGCCATGTATTAAAGCTGTTTATGTGATGCAGCCTTTCTGCACCCTTACCAAGAACAGATAGAACTTCTGAGAATGCTACAGTCTTAACAGTGGGCTTGAGTTTCTCTCCCAGAGTCTGGGAGTCCCTTTGAACTGCAGAGGCACTGTTTCTAGCCAGGTCATTTGTACCCAAGTGGATGACAACATCAATTTTGGAGTGCTCACTTTCTGCGCTAACTACATCAACAATTTGGTTTGTATTCCTGCTGGCTAAAGAGCCTGGGAGGCATTTGACTATCTTCTCTCCTTTGAACAGTGTTCCCAAGTTGGTGCCTCTGATGATGGAATCTCCAAGTAGTAGTAGTTTTCTGTTTTGTGATTTTTTTCTTTATATTTGGTGTTTAATCAGTAGACTGGGAATTGACTGTCTCATTTAAGGGACCTTCAGTTTCCATGGATTGGGCATCCTCATTAACCAACACAGAGAATGCATTATGCAGGGATATCTCTTGATGTATAGGGTGACTCTGCATTACAGGTTGCAACCTACCAGAGCCCACTGTGATCCATTTGTTCCTGGGATGTTTGATTCTTTGTGGGAGTGGCAGTGGACTTAGTTTGGTTTGTATTCTAGAAGAGATGTGTTTCATTGCAGCTAGTTCTCTCCTTAGTAGAGTCAATTCTTTATACATGGCAGCTAATTTGAGGCATATAGGGCAAGCTCTTAGGTTCCAAATGATTCTTCTCAGAATGAAAGCACCACAGTTATTGCACTGAATACTGTGATGATGCAGAGGGCTTAAACACCAAGAAAAGGGGTTTAAAACAACTTCTTTCCCCAAATGCAAACAGCAATGCAGGCAGGGAAGGGGTTAAAGCACCAGCACAGAGAAACTCTCTGCATAGAAAGTCAGTGAGAGAGCCACACCCCAGCTCCATGACAACCCGGGGAGCTGAAGTAAGAGGCAAGGGGGCGGAGTCAAACCGGATAGGGCAGCCCCATGCTCTTAACCAGGAAGGAACAGATAGAGAGTTAGAAGGGGAAGGAGAAGGTGATTCACTTCCAGGTGGTAATCAAGATTCAGTTGGAGAGTCAGGTCGTGACTCTGCCTGGGACTCAGAAGGAGGCAAAGGAAGGAGCAACCACTACCAGGATAGCACAAGGTGCTTGGGAAGTTGCCAGCAGGACTGCTCAGAGAAAGAGAGGTCTCTGGAAAAGCAGCTGAGAAAGCTTCCTCTGAGGGAGAGAAATTACCACGGGCCAAACAGCAAGGAGAAGCAGGTTAGAAGCTACTTTAAATCTCATGGGGAGAGGCAGGAAACCTTACCCAGAAGAGGCAGAAGTTCTTCCCTGGAATCTTCCCTAGAAGCTGTGGGTACAGGTGGGAGATTGAGCAAAAGTAAAGTTCTGTTTGATAAGCTGCATAAACGTTCCCAGGGCAGGCAGCATGTTACTAGCATAAGCTCTGAGAATAGCCCAGCTGCTCTTAAGCAAACAGCTGATTATGTGCTACGGAGACGAAGGCTAGAGCCAGACCCTGCTAAGCCAGTTGCTACACGGGAGATAGTGAAGCAGTACAAAGACAGAGACTTGCCTTTTTACCAACCTGTGAAAGTCAGACATACTAGAAGAAAGTTAAGCCAGTTTGATTACCTTAACCCTGTTTTAAAGGAAGCTGGTAATTCTAGTTCCTCTCAGATACCACAAAGTGGAAAGAGTTATAAATGGAAACAGCTTAGAAACCAATTAGAACAGTGGAAGCCTGTTGCTCTGCAGTACCCTGATACTAACCAGAATATATCTGACTCTGAAGTTGAACCAATGCAAATTGAATCAGCTATAACAGATAGCAGTTGTTCTGAGATGGACGCAGAGTGTGCTTACTGTTGTCATGACTAAAAGCTGTATATCTTTATGCTTGTGATAAGTGTTGGAGAAGTTACTTCATGCCATTGAGTTGTTACACGTGGAGAAGCAGCGTTCTGCTTGAGTGTAAAACTCAACTTCATTAAGCAGCTGTGAACTGTGAATGCTATACAATTGAATTAGCTGCAAAGTAAAGCTGTTCAGAACGGAAGAGAAGTTTGGACAACCTGTATATATTTGAACTGACAACCCTGAGAAGGATCAGGTTGGACTTTGTCACATCTTGGACTTTATTTGGCATTAGAAAGTATCCACATTTTGTTTCTGTTCAGGGGATGGTAGATAACAAATTCCTGTGCGACAATAAAGTTATTGTTACCACTTAACCTTGGCTGTCTTCGTTTGGCCCACAACTACACGGAACCCAGACATCAGCACTTACAAGGATTTATAAATAATATGTTCACGTCCCCCCTCTTCTAGGCAACCGCCTATACTGAGAGGTAATGGGGGCGTGACAATACACGACATGCTGATTAAGCGGTCCTAGAAGGAGAAGAAAAGGTGGGTTTAACACCTTAAAAGGATAGATGTCAATGCATGTGACGACTACATAGGCAATGCAGCCCTGGGGTGGGTGGGGTGAGGGGTGGCGTGGGTGGGAACCTAAGTGTCCCTGGCCAGTAGGCCTTACATGAACTGAGGGCACACTCAGATATTTGATTTAAAGGCTACACAAGGAATGTAGGCAGGCAGAATATTCCCAAAAATGAATGTATACCCAACAGTTAAAAATCTATATTAGGAAAACAAAAAAAGGCAATAGAAAGGCTGAAAGCTTAGCTGTGTAGAGTTTCTGGAAGCTGTGAAGACTAGACTATAATTATCATATCCCAAAACTGCAACTTACTAGACAAAAAAGATAGCACCATCTGATCCCACACCTCCCTATCAATATTATGGGGACAATATAACAATACTACTCCCAAAATCTTACCAACCTCCACCCTCCCAACACGCAATTCAACCAGAAAATCCACAACTTGAATTTCTTCCCTATAAATCAAGGCAAGCCCACCTCCACGCTTGCCTTGTCTTGGAACACATGAATATTGGAAACCTTTAGGACACACAAAAAAACCCTTATTAGAGTCACTTTTTTCTTTTAGCCATCTTTCTGCTAAGAAACATCAATCCATGAGCTCTCTTGCTATCATCTCCTGCAATGAGTATTCCCCAAGATAGAAAGGTCATTCAATAACAAACCATTCAACCACTCCTTCCCTGTCCAACCTTCGAAGGAAATCTTTCTAAGTCCTCCCCTCCTTAATTCCTTGTTTTTATAAAGATTATAACCCCAGCGAGAATTTTGTCCATAACCCCATACTGTCTCAATAATACCTTCTTTCCTTATCTCCCTCATTATTACTTTCCCTCCTCCCTCCATCACAAATCCTAAAACAAACAAACCAACCTCACAATCAGTACCTCCAACAAACCTTTCCCTACATTCCCAACCCCATTCTAGAGCCAAAACCACTACAAATTCACATTCCACGATAATGAGAATAATAAATACAAAGTATCATACACTCACAAACTTGAAGCAATAATGTTCTCTTGGATCTTACTTATGTCTCATGAAGGGACTCACAAAGGGACCCACCCCTTTGGCATGCCCCTTAGGCATGATGCCTCCACAGCGTCTGTGGTTTTAAACTGTTTGTGGGTGATATCATCACCCCAGAACACCGACTTCATCATGTTTCCTCTTCTTCATGGTGCTCGTTGCCAGTTCTGGCAAGGTAGTCCAGGTAAAGTGCAACATGCTCAATTATACAGTCCAAGGCATCTCTGGTTTTAAACTGTCATGGGAGAAGTCATCACCCCACGATGCCAACTTCACCACATTTCCTCCTCTTTATAGTGCTCATTGTTAGCTCTGGCAGGGCAGTTCAGATAAAGTGCAACCAACTTAGCCTTATCTACATGTTTATTAATACTTTCAAAGAATGTAACAGATTGGTAAGGCAAGACTTTTCTTTACTAAAAGAATGTGGGCTCTGCCCTATTAAGCCATGTCTACCCATATAGCCAGCAATTAATTAATTCTATTTATTTATATATTTATTTAAAAGCATTTCTTTTCTGTAATATCCATACCCCTAGGTGTATTACAATGATACATACTAACACCAAACGCTCATATAAAACCAATTATTTGTTAGCAACAAAATAATCAATTATAAATCATAACAACATAAACTATCTAGCAATCAATACCAAACATAAGATAATAATATCAATGCTACTTCTCACTGCTTTAAATTATATCACCGCTGCATATGCTTACGAAATAAAGATGTATCTGTTAATACCCTTAAATTAGCTGGCAATGAATTCCATAGTTTAGTAGCAACCATGGCAAATGTGCATTCTCTTAACACACTAAAATGCACTTGCCTGTAAGAAGGAGCATTCATCAACATCGTACTTTCAGATCTTAAAGCACAAGGGGGATGGTAAATATGCAGTATAGAGGATAGACTCAAGTGCCTCATGATGTAAAGTTTTAAATGCCAACATGATGATCTTAAACATAATATGCTTCTGCACAGTCAGCCAGTGTAAACTGCACAATATCAGAGTAATGTGTTCTGATCTGCCCACCCCCACAAACGTGTTGCAACTTTTTAAATTATTTGCAATGAATGAATAACGTATGCAAGTAACCCCAAATATAAGCTGTTACAGTAATCAATACAGGAGATTACTAATGCTTAGATCACTGTTCTCAAATTATTAGTGGACAAGAATGGCTTTAGTCTCCTAATTATACATAATCTATGAAAAGCATTCTTAGTAACCGACTGCAATTCAGTATGTATAAACAATTGGGTATCATACATTACTCTAAATTTTCTAGCCTGTTGAGATATTCAAATGATCTGATCATCAATCTTTAATTGGATAGGCAAATTAGTGGAGATACTGTATCCTATGAAAGATATAAAAGCTCAGTTTGGAAACATTCAGTGCCAACTTATGTCATAGCACCTTTAGCACAAAAAGATATATTTTCAAAGTGCCATCAGTTGAAGTAGTGACAGGTACATAGAACTGAATATCATACGCATATATGCAATAACCAAGCTCCCAAGTAGCAAGTAACTTGCATAAAGGAGTGATGTAAATATTAAACAAAATAGAGGACAATGCCGAACCTGCAGAACCTGTAGACAGATCGAACCTTGTGGAACGCTTACTGGCACATCTAACTTCAGCCCTTCATTCCACCAAAAAGGAACAAAACAAATTGAGGACCCGCCATAAATGCCCAAATCCAGAGGTCTTTCCATCAAGAGTGCATAATTAACTGTATCGAATGCTGTGCTTGGCCCTGATCGAATCCATATAAGATCTGATTGAACACGGAAAGCAACAATGTATGTATAAGTGACCACTGGTATGTATATAGTTCAGTTTATCCAAGTTATTAGTTTCAATTTACAATAGTTGATATGTTCCATGTATCATTATGTTTATAGTTCATTGTAAACTGTATTGCAGGAAGGGGTGGTATAGAAAAACTGTTAAATAATAAATAAAATAATGTTTTGGTGCCTTTAAGGCACAAAATCCAAATTGATAAGGACTCAAGACATAATTAATTTCCATGAACTCCTATAACAGACTTAATACCAGCTTTTCCACTATGTTGGCCAAAAAACATAGGGAAGACACTGGTCCACAGTTTAAAAGATCTGTTTCTCAGAACTGCTTCTAGCAGTTTGTCTGAAACTGATATCATGCTTACTTTGTCTGTTGTTTCCTTGGTTATTCCTAGAAACCCTTTTTTAAAATTGACATTATGTTGGTAACGCCCCAGTCTTCAAGTACTGTAGCTGTTAGTGTAGCTGGGTTAAAAAAAAGGTTTGGACAAGTTACTGGAGGGAAAGCCCATAAACCTTATTAAAGAGGACCCAGGAAATCCACTGCTTGCTTTTTTGGAAACCTGCTAGGTACTTGGGACCTGGATTGGCCACTGTTGGAAAAAGGATGTTGGGCTTGCTGGACCTTGGTCTTACCCAGTATGGCATATCTTATGGTCTTATGATTTGAATGACAGGTTAACAATTATTAGCAATAAGTTTGCAATTTCATTTTGTGCTTTTTCATAACTCTCAGGTGTATGTCAAATGATTCTGGTGCTTTGTTTCTCTTTAGTTGGTCAGTTTGTTCCAATACATTTTCCAGGTTCAACAAGATTTGCTCCAGTATGGGCATCTCCCTGATATCCTTCTCAGTGAAGACCAAAGCAAGTAATTTATTTGTTTTTTCTGCTACAGTCTTGTCCTTCTTGAGTGCTTTCTTGAGTACAAAGCATTGATACTACTAGTAACAAATCTTAGGGTACTACCTGCACACTTGTGATAGGTTAGGGAGTAAGTGCTTGGGTTTTTTTATGGGCAGACTGTGGCAGGTCATTTTTTGTTCCAACCTGCCATCAGCTGAGGGTGAAAGGGGGTTTCACGCTTACCATTATACCATCAGAAAGTACTGATGCACTGGAGGAATCCTTTCATTTTCTATGGCACAAGATGGTCTCTTTAAGTTGATCTCCACGAGTATCCACTCCCACATTAGTGAGCTGAAGCTTTGAGGGGAAAATCAACCATACCTCTAGAACAACATTCCCACTGAGCTGCGTGGCAGGAGGTGCTTCAATATCATGGTTTTAGTTCCATTCAAACTCATATTAAGATAGATGAACATGTTAATTGCCAAATAATGTGTGTTAATGCTCTTTAGTAAATAGGCTCCTTAGCATATTATAGCTAGAAAAGCATAACTCTAGTCAACTGGATTCAGTTTTGCTGAATTCAGAGGCATACACATTTCTTTAAAGACTACCTACAAATAACATACCAATGATACAGCATTATTTCTGCAAGGCATAACAATTGCTTGTAATTTGCATTCTAAAGCTAACTATGAAATTTTATTGTTTACATTAGTGGGAGTAATTTGGAAAGAAACAATAGTTTAATTTTAGAAAGGAAAACCATGCATTTAGGGAAAAAGGTTTGAAAGGTTCTTTCTGTTATCTGAAGGGGAAAAAGCAACTGATGTTTTAAAAGTGAGGTTTCTAATTATAGCAGACTCATTATCTTCAGATTTTTCTTAGGTTTATGCAGAAATAAGCCAATTAAAAACAGGATGAAATGCATTTTCTGGCATTCTGCCATAGGCTGTTTAGGGTGAACAAACAGCTAGTAAGTAGCTGTAAAACATTTCATTAAAATTAAATAACAGGAAGTTAAAAAGCTACAGCTGTGGCTATAGGCATTTCATTCCTTAAGCAAATTAACACTTACATTTTTGTGCTATATCATTCACCTTTGACATTTAAGATTTGCTTTGTATATTTTAAAAATATGTTTACCAAGTTAGATTGTTTTTAGAAGAAATAAATTGGAAAACATGTCATTATCAATCAAAGACATCTTAATTAATTCAAATTAGTTCTGCAATTCAGAGATTTATGCAAAAAATCTTGTACAAAACCAATTTTAGTGTGCTCATTAATATGCTACTTTATGAGCAACAGAAAAGGTTTGGCATGTCTGCAGTGAAAAATGTCATAAATGGTGTGAACACATTATGCTCATGCAGGCAAACCCAAAAATGCACGGCTAAACACATGGGAAAGATACCAAGGGCCTGCTTATAGCATGAGTAGGCTAAATTAAGTAAATTACTTGACTGTGGCGTTGAAAATGTGATCAACATGATCGGGAGAAGTGTTTAGGAAAGATGAAGGAGTACAAGAAGATTTGGCGGGCGAAACGGGTATTTATTAGACATCAATTGGAAGTAGTAGAGAGCCATACACAAGAATTGTTGAAAGTGGTCTCCTCTTTATGGGAGCCAAGAATGAGAACGACAGAAGCAGCATTATTTTGGCTCACTAGTGAAGAGTTTGCTGAATTTTTTTGAGCAGAAAATACAGTGAGTTGTCTTGTTTACAGAGCTTCGAAGGGGAGGATATAAGAGGAAAAGCGTAGTTACTCACCTGTAACAGGTGTTCCCCGGGGACAGCAGGAATCAGTCCTCACATATGGGTGATGTCAGCACCAACGGAGCCTGCGCGTATTCACTCCCCAGTTTTCAAAGAAAGCCTTTGGGAGTTAGACCATGTATGTGCAGTCACCTTCTCGCCCAAGAGTACCATCTTACCTCAGTATGAGGACATAGCTTAATGAAGCATAAAAAGAAAGTAAAATTCCCTGGGGAGGAGGGAGACTGTGAGGACTGATTCCTGCTGTCCCCGGAGAACACCTATTACAGTTGAGTAACTACGCTTTCTCTAGGAACAAGCAGGAAGTCAGTCCACACATACGGAACCTCCCAAGCTACAGACTACCAAAAAAACCTGTAGGGGCTACGGTTGGCTGAAAAGAGTGAACTGTAAGGGCAGCAAGGAGCACTGAATGGCTTGAAGTCCAGAGAAACAGCGGCAGCACTGACCATGGAATCGCCTCACCAGTAGCCTGAATACAACAGGCCAGAAGATAGAAGTTGCACTGTTCCCCAAAGAGATGAGGAAGTATTGCCTGGCTGAAGGCGCTGTTGTGCCATGAGCTTTCTTTCAAGCAGTAATGCTATGTAAAGAATGGACTGAAGACCAGGTGGTGGCCCAGCAAATATCCAACAGAGGGACCGAGCGCAAGTGGGACACTGAGGCCGCCATGGCACGCACATTGTGCACGGTAATATGATGCTCCAGGGAGAGTCCAGCCTGCTTGTAGGTGAAGGAGATGCAGTCTGCCACCCACGTGGACAGGGTATGCTTGAACCCAAGTGTGTTAACATCAAAGAAGACGAACAACTGTGACAAATGGCAATGGGGCTGTGCCCTCTGAAGGTAGAAAGACAGAAACCTCTTGCAATCCAGGGTGTGTAATGAGACCTCCGCTTGGGAGGCATGAGACCTGGGAAAAAGAGGGCCACCTTCTGGTTCATGTGAAAACCATACACCATCTTAGGCAGAAATTTTGGGTGTGTCTGGAGAATGACCGTGTTGTTGTGGAACCTAGTGTAGGGGGGCATGAACCACCAACACCTGCAGCTCATTGACTCTTCTGGCTGAAGTGAGCGCTACCAGGAGCCCTACTTTCCATGACAAATACTTATGATGACACACAGCCAGAAGCTCAGAAGGGGGAGCCATCAGCTTCCCAAGAATAACGTTCAGGTCCCACGCCACCAGCAGTGGGCATACGGGGGGCTGCGAGAGGAGAAGCCCTCTCAGGAAGTGGCCTACCAGCAGGTGCACAGAGATAGGTTGGTCATTGACAAGGTGATGATGTGCAGCTAGGGTGCTGAAATGCACCCTGACAGAACTGGACTTCAGAGAGTCCGGGAAAGTGCAGGAGATATTGCAGGATGTCCTGCACCGAGCAAGAAAAAGGGTTGAGATTATTGTCTGAGCACCAGACAAAGAATCTACGCCAGTTCAAGGCATATGCGTGCCTTGCACGATGCCAAGAGAAAATCCTCCACCTCTCGGGAAAGGCGGAGGTGTGCTATGGCTAGCCATTCAGCCTCTACACTGTTAGGGTGAGGGACCAGAGATTGGGATGGAGAAAGGTCCCGTTCTCTTGCATAAGTAGGTCTGAGTCCTGGCTCAGAGGTATCGAGGTTGCTCGGGACAGCTGCAGGAGCAGAGGGACCATGGCAGCCTGAGCCACTGAGGAGCAATGAGAATTACCAAGGCCTAGTCTGACTGAACTTTGAACAATGTCTTGGGAACCAGGGGAGTAGACGGGTATGCATACAGCAGGCTCCCAGACCAGGACAGGAGAAAAGCATCTGTCACCACCCACTCCAGGGTCAGCCTCCATGAGCAGAAGCGCGGCAGCTGTATGTTCTCGAGGCTGGCAAAGGGGTCCAATGTTGAGGTCCCCCAGTGTCAGAAGGTGAAGTTGGGTATTGCCGGGTTGAAGCGCCACTCATGAGGCTGAAGAGCTCTGCTTAGCCGATCTGCGAGCAGATTGTCTTGGCTCAGCAGGTAGACACCCAGAGGGTCATGCCATTCTCCATGGCAAAATTCCACAGGTGAACCACCTCCCAAAAGAGGAAGTAAGAGCCCGTTCACCCCTGTTTGTTGATGTAGAACATCACAACTTGGTTGTCCGTCTGGATGAGAACCACCTGACCTGCCAGGTGGACCTGAAACACCCAGAGAGCATTCATCACAGCCCAGAGTTCCAGGAGGTTGATCTGGAGGGCACTCTCCTACTGAGTCCAGGTGCCCTGCAACCATAGACCATCGCAGTGGGTTCCCCAGCCAAGTTTGGAGGTGTCTGTAGTGAGGACGTGCTGTGTGGGAGAGGCCTGGAAGGGTAGGCCGGCCATGAGGTTTGGTTGGCCCCACCACCAGGTGAGAGAGGCAACCAGAAGCTGGTGATCTGGACACGATCCTCCAGGTGGCCCCATGGCTCAAGTATATTGAGAGCTGAGAGTCTACTGGGCATGTTGCATCTGGAGGCGTGCCTGCAGGGTCACATGAATGGTCAAGGCCATGTACCCCAAGAGGTGCAGCAAAAGATGGGCGGATGCGGGAGAGCGGCTCTATAATTCCCCTGCTAGGGATGCGAGGCGCTGTGCCCGGTCCAGATGGAGGAAGGCTCTGGCCTGGCTCGAGTCCAGAAGAGCTCCTATGAACTCCAGGCAGATGAGTCGGGAGCAGATGCAACTTTGGGAAGTTGGTCACGGAGCCTAGAGTCTGCTGCACCCTGATAGTGCAGCAGGCCATGTTGCAAACCTCCCCTGGCGAGCTTGCTTTTATGAACCGGTCATCTAGATAGGGGAAGACAATGGGAGTGATGGCGATGACCACCAGGCATTTGGTGAACACCCTGGGGGCTGAGGAGAGGCCTAAGGGGAGCACCCTGTATTGGTAGTGGCCGCCTTCGATGATGAAGTGGGGTACTGACCATACTAGGGGTGGATTATGATATGGGTATAGGCATCTTTGAGATCCACGGAGCATAGCCAGTCTTTCTGGAAGAGGTAAGGCAGCAATGTTCCAAGGGATAGCATCTTGAACTTTTCCTTGACCAGAAAGTAGTTGAGGTCCCACAGATCCAGGATGGGCCGATAGCTGCCCATCTTTTTTGGGACGAGGAAGTACTGGGAGTAGAACCCTGTGCCCCAGATGGCTGAGGTACTGGTTACACTGCCCAATCCTTGAGTAGGGACTCAGGTTCCTTCTGCAGGAACTCTGTGCAGGGAACTCATGGGAAGTTCCCCTGGAAAGATGGGAGGTGGTGTCTGGTTGAAGTGCAGAAGGTATCCCTCTCACACTACCTGCAGTACCAAAGGGGTCGGTGGTAATGCTTGGCCAGAAGTGTGTGAAATGGACCAGATGTCCTCCCATGTGCTTTGGGCCCTGGTCTTCTGGGAGAAGACAGGCTATGCCCAAGAAGTCAAAATCTCCCTCCCCAAGGCTGCAGCTGGGGAGGGAGATACTGGGAATCGAGTCGCCGGCTCACTTTGCGCACTGTCACTGGGCTCTCCCACATCTTGAACAGCAAGTGCCGGACTGTTATAAAATGTAGAATGTGAAGCAATTCTTGAAGAGTCTCTTGGATGTGTAACTGTTTTTTTCTGTTTTAGAAGACATATTTGTGGTATGAATATGTGGATGTGTATAAAAATTCCCTCAAAAAGTGCATGCTAGCTATGTTCACCTTAACCGGGATGGAACCAGGCTGCTGGCATTAACCTTTAAAAAGGAGATAGAGCCGCTTTTAAATTAGATAACAGGGGAAAGCCAACAGTCGCCCAAGAGCGCATGGTTTGGAAGAATGTATCCTTGAAGGATACTACCAAAAGCAGAGAGGTTCCAAAAAAGAGTAAAGTAGCCCAAATGCCCTCAAGTATGGAGCAGACAGAGCTTAAAGATCCAAAATTACCCATGTCTACCAATAGCCAGATTAATATGAATAAAATACAGTCTCTAAAATGCTTGTATGCAAATGCTAGAAGTCTAAAAAATAAGAAAGGAGAGTTAAAATATACAGTGGAACCTCGGTTTTCGTGATTAATCCGTTCGAAAAAGTCTGACTAAAACCGAACACCCAAAAATATTAACAAAAAATACATTTTATAGATAATAACTATATTTTTACATACAGAAAACAATGAGAAATAAAGATAAATGACTAATGAAATGGATAAATGAACATTTAACGTCACTTTTACCTTTATTAAAGACTCTTGTGGCATATGGAAGACAGACAATCAGCAAGAGAATCAAAATAAAGAAAATCCCACTTCTGGCCACAAGATGGTGCTCCATTTTCAACTGTACAAAAACCGAGACAATGTACGAAAACTGGGACAAAATCTTGATGAAAAAAGTCAACGAAAACCGAATCATACGAAAACTAGGGCATACGAAAACCGAGGTTTGACTGTATAGCACTAAATGAGAGGTTAGATATAATTGGAATATCAGAGACATGGTGGAAGTAGGACAACCAGTGGGACACTGTGATACCTGGGTACAAATTATATTGTAATGACAGAGCTGATCAAATTGGTGGAGGGGTTGCGCTCTATGTTAGAGAGGGCATTGAGTCAGAAAGGATTAAAGTTTTGCAGGAAACAAAATTTGCTGTAGAATCTCTATGGATTGAAATTCCATGTAAAAAGGGGAAGGTGATGGAAGTGGGGGTGTACTATCAACCACCTGACCAGAATGAATAAATGGATGATGAAAAGCTCAAAGAAATCAAGGAAGCTAACAAAAGTTACAGCGAAGTAATAATAATGGGTGATTTCAAGTTACCCCGGTATTGACTGGGTCAGTGTCATGGCAGGACATGCTAGGGAGATAAAGTTCCTAGATGAAATAAATGACTGCTTCTTGGAGCAGCTGGTTCATGAACTGACCAGAGGGGAAGCCATATTGGACCTAGTCCTTAGTGGAACACCAGATCTAGTGCAAGAGATAAGAGTGTTGGGGCCACTTGGCAATAGTGATCATAGCATGATCGCGCTTGATTTAATTAGTAAGGAAATCCACAGTACTACCTTTTAACTTTCAAAAGGGAGACTATGATAAAATGAGGAAAATAGTTAAGAAAAAACTAAAAGGAGCAGTTGCAAAGGTTAAAGACTTACATCAAGCTTGGGTGTTGTTTAAAAATACTATCTTGGAAGCTCAGACCAGCTGTATTCCACACTTTAAGAAAGTGGAAGGCAGTCCGAAAAACTGCCAGCATGGTTTAAAGGTGAGGTCAGAGAGGCTGTTGTTGCCAAAAAATCATCTTTCAGGAAATGGAAAAAAGAGCCAAACGACAAAACCTGGAAACAGCACAAGCACTGGCAAGTCAAATGCAAGGCATTGATAAGGCAGGCAAAGGGAGAATTTGAGAAGAAGCTTGCTGCGGAAGCAAACACGTGAAATAAAGACTTTTTCAAGTACATTCATAGCAAAAAACCTGTGAGAGAGTCAGTTGGTCCATTAGATGATAGAGGGGATTAAAGGGGCACTAAGAAGCGACAAGGCAATAGCAGAGAGACTGTATGAATTCTTTGCTTTGGTCTTTACTGACGAAGATGTAAGGGTGTTACCCATGATTGAAGTAGTATTTAAAGGTGCAGAAGAATTGAAGGAAATATCGATACATCAGGAAGATGTATTACAACTATTAGATAAACTGAAGAGTAGCAAATCACCTGGGCCGGATGGTATACATCCAAGGGTGTTGAAAGAACTGAAATATGAGATTCCAGACCTGCTATTAGTAATCTGTGAATTTTCATTAAAATCATCTGTAATACCTGAAGATTGGAGGATCGCCAATGTAAGGCCAATTTTTAAAAATGGTTCCAGGGGTTATCCGGGAAACTACAGACCAGTGAGAGCCTGACATCAGTACCGGGAAAAATGGTAGAAACCATCATAAAGAACAAAATTACTCAGCATGTAGATAGTCATAGCCTAATGGGAGACAGCCAACATGGCTTTAGACAAGGAAGATCTTGTCTTACTAATCTGTTATGTTTTTTTTGAAGGTGTGAATAAACAGGTGAACAAAGGTGAATTGGTTGATATAGTGTATCTGGACTTTCAGAAAGCCTTTGACAAGGTCCCTCATCAGAGACTTTTGGCAAATGTAAAGAGTCATGGGATAGGAGGCAGTGTACTATTGTGGATCAGGAACTGGTTAAAAGATAGAAAGCAGAGAGTAGGGCTAAATGGCCAATTTTCCCAATGGAGAAAGGTGAATAGTGATGTACCCCAGGGATCTGTACTGGGTACGCTGCTTTTTGACATATTCATAAATGACCTGGAAAGGGGAATAACGAGTGAGGTTATCAAATTTGCAGATGACACAAAACTATTTAAAGTTGTTAAAACCCAAGAGGACTGTGGAAAATTGCAAGAGGATCTTGATAAATTGGAAGACTGGGCATCAAAATGGCAGATGAAATTTAATGTGGACAAGTGCAAAGTTATGCACCTAGGGAAGAACAACCCAAACTATGGTTACACGATGCAAGGTTCCACATTAGGAACCACCACCCAGGAAAAAGATTTAGGCGTCATTGTGGATAACATGTTAAAACCCTCCACCCAGTGTGCAGCGGCAGCCAAGAGAGCAAATAGAATGCTAGGTATCATAAGGCAAGGAATGGAAAATAAAACACAGAATATTATAATGCCTCTGTATCGTTCCATGGTGCGACCGCACCTTGAATATTGTGTGCAATTCTGGTCGCCGTATCTTAAAAAGGATATAGTGTTATTTGAAAAGGTTCAGAGAAGAGCCACCAAAATGGTAAAGGGGATGGAAGGATACTCCTATGAAGAAATTTATAGTGACAAAAGAACCCGACTTCAAACCACCTACCCACCTCAACATGGGAACCACGCAAATCCAAATCCAGCCCCAAATAAGATATCTAGGCGTCATCATTGACCAAGCTCTCACCTTTAAACAACAAATCAACAAAACCACTGGGACGATATTCCACAAAGCTAAAACTGTTCAACGCCTCCGACCCCTCCTAGAACCTCATGACTTCAGGACAGTAATGCAAGCTGTGACACTCCCTCATCTGGATTTCTGCAACATAATCTACCATGGACTTCCTGCCTCACACACCAACCCCCTCCGAACTGCCTTAAATACTACAGCAAGGATTATTCAGAATGCAAAAAACCGGGATCACATCACCCCAATCCTAAGAGACCTCCACTTCCTTCCAATACAAGCAAGAATCAAGTACAAAGCTATCCTACTCATCCACAAGACTATCCACCAAACACGGAACACCTCACTCCACCCCCTACTGCCTCGCCCATCCCACAACAGATCAACCAGACATTCCTCCAATAACTCCATCGCCGTCCCCCACAAAAGAACCAAATCCACACAACGGACCTGCAACAGAGCCTTCAAACTTTATGCTCCATCCCTCTGGAACTCTCTACCGAACCACATCAGGAACAACGCTGACATCACATCATTTAAAAAACAGCTGAAGACAATCCTATTCCGTGAACATCTCTGAACAGAAATACCACCCTATCCGCATGATCTAATACTTAGATTCAGCAGAAGTATACATGTCTATGTCTACCCAAATCATTAATTGTTGCCCCTTGGTGATGGTCCCACCCTGAAAAATTGCCCCCCCTTATGTTATATGTTACACCGCTTTGACCCGGTGAAAAGCGGTATATAAATGCAGTTAAATAAATAAATAAAGAAAGAAAGAAAGGATAAAATGGTTAGGACTCTTTAACCTGGAAAAGAGACGACTGAGGGGAGATATGATGAAAGTCTATAAATTAATGAACAGAGTGGAACGGGTAAACGTAGATTGATTGTTTACGTTATCAGAATATAGAAAGACCAGGGGACATGTAATGAAGCTACAGCGTAAACTATTGAAGACAAATAAAAGAAAATATTTTTTCACTCAACGTGTAATCAAACTCTGGAATTTGTTACCGGAGGATGTAGTAAAGGCTGTTAGTGTAGCTGGGTTTAAAAAAGGTTGGGACAAGTTCCTGGAGGAAAGGTACATAAACCATTATTAAGAAGGAACCCAGGATATCAATGCTTGACCCAGTACAAGCATCGTGGAACCTTTGTCTTTTGGGGAAACTGCTAGGTACGTATGACCTAGATTGGCCACTGTTGGAAACAGGATACTGGGCTTGATGGACCTTGGTCTGACCGAGTACGGCATATCTTATATTCTTATGTTAAGTTTTGGCAAAGAGAAGTCTGGTTAAATATATTCATCTCCAAGGAACATGGGCATAGTTGCTCAGAGTCATCTCCTCTTTATGGCCTTTATTTTTTAAGCCCTCTATGACAAGTCAGTTAAACCCTCTGAAAATATGCTTAGCTTGCAGGATCACACTAGTTTCCCCTAGCTAAGAAAAAGGATCCCATTAGTTAACACTAGGTTCTAATGGGTATTAAATAGAGTTCTGTTATCAAGTTCTTGCTCAATACTGACATGGTAAGTCCTTCCCTGCACAGCACAGTATTTTTAGCATGCATAAGCAGGCCTTAATATGCATGCTAAAGTTTATTATACAAGTCCCTTAGTAATGAAAAGATATCAATAGAAGTTGTGGAAGAGTCAGAGAAAGAAAGTAAAACACAAGAATTTAATCCTGTTTTATTGAAGTATATATTCATACACGTATATTAGGAAGATATCCAAAAATATTTATGTGGTCAATGGCAGCTCTGACTGAGTGTTAAAAAGGTTGCCTTCATGAATCTACATATAACTTTGGCCATTGGGGGGTAACTTTATAAAGCTTTGCTAGTGCATAAAGCTTGGTTATTCACTTGTAACAGGTATTCTCCAGGAAAAGCAGGAATCAGTCCTCAAATATGGGTGATGTCGGCATCGACGGAGCTCATGCAGTAACCTCTATCCAGCTTTCAAAAAAAACCTTTGGGAGATCCACCATGAAAGCGTGGTTGCCTTGCCGCCCAAGGGTGTCATCTTGCCTCAGTATGATGACAAAGCTCAAGACGGCAAAAAAGAAAAGCAACTCCACAGGGAGGATGGAGGATTGTGAGGACTGATTCCTGCTGTTCCTGGAGAACACCTATTAAAGGTGATTAAACACATTTTTCTCTGGGAATAAGCAGGAAGTCAGTCCTCACATATGGGATTCCCTAGCTACAGGTTACCAAAAAACTCTGTAAGCCATAGGTGACCCAAAAAGCGAACCGTGAGGAACAGTAAGAGTACAGTTTGGTCACGAGACCTCAGCAGCGACCCCAGCATCGACCAGGGAAACTAGTTCTCCGGTACCCTGGACACACAGAAGAGATGGAGATCAGGAGTTGCTTTAAACCCCAAACAAATGATGGAGTACCGCCTGGCTGAGGGCGCTGTTCCACCTGGACTCCACCTTCAGGCATTAATGAGCTGTGAAGAGGTGAACTGAAGACCAGATGGCAGCTCGGCAGATCTCCATCAAGGGAACTGAGCAGAGGTTCACCACAGAAGCTGCCATGGCCTGGACACTATGTACTGTGACATGACGCGCAAGCAAAAGACCAGCCTGACCGTAAGTGAAGGTGATGCAGTCTGCCACCCAGATGGACAGAGTACGCTTGGAGACCACTACCCCCAAGTGATTAGGGTCACAGGAAATGACAAACTGTGAGGAGCAGCAATGGGGCTTTGTCCGCTCTAGATAACAGGCGAAGGCCCGCTTCCAGTCTAGCATATGGCGAACCGGCTTCGCCCTACTGGCATGAGGTCACAGAAAAAAGGTGGGAAGTACCGCCTCCTGGTTGAGGTGGAATGGGGAGATCACCGTAGGGAGAAACTTAGGGTGTGGCCGGAGCACCACCCTATTCCTGTGAAACCTGGTGTAGGGGACATGAGCCACCACAGCTTGGAGCTCACAGACCCTGTGAGCAGATGTGAGCACTATGAGGAAGACCACTTTCCAGGATAGATACTTGAGGTGGCCGGAAGCCAAAGGCTCAAAGGGTAGAGCGATGAGCTTTGAGAGGACCACATTGAGATCCCACGCCACCATCGGTGGATGAATGGGTGATCAAAAGAGAAGAAGGCCCCTCTGGAAATGAGCCACAAGAGGCTGGGTGGAGAGGGGCTTTCCCTCGATGAGGTGATGGTGTGCCAATAGTGCAGCGAGATGAATCCTGATGGAAGACTTCAGACCAGCATTAGACAGGTGCAGCAGGTACTGCAGCACCAGCTGGACAGAACAGGAGAAGCGGTTGGCACCCCTCTCTACACACCAAACTGAGAAGGGACGCCACTTGAAGGATATAGCGTTATTAGAAAAGGTACAGAGAAGAGCCACCAAAATGGTAAAGGGGATGAAAGGATACCACTATGAAGAGAGGCTGAAAAGGTTAGGGCTCTTCAACCTGGAAAAGAGATGGCTGAGGTGAGATATGATAGAGGTCTATAAATTAATGAATGGAGTGGAATGGGTAAATGTAGATCAATTGTTTACATCATCAGAATATAGATAGACTAGGGGACATGCAATGAAGCTACAGGGTAAACTATTTAAGACTAATAAGAGAAAATATTTTTTCACTCAACGTGTAATCAAACTCTGGAATTTGTTACCAGAGGATTAGTAAAAGCTGTTAGTGTAGCTGGGTTTAAAAATGGTTTGGACAAGTTCCTGGAGGAAAGGTCCATAAACCATTATTTAAAAGGACCCAGGATATCACTGCTTGACCCAATACAAGCATTGTGGGATCTGTGTCTTTTGGGGAAACTGCTAGGTACTTATGACCTAGATTGGCCACTGTTGGAAACAGGATACTGGGTCTGACCCAATATGGCATATCTTATGTTCTTATGGGCAAGTCGAACTGGGTCAGGGCTACTCTTTCAGCAGCCAGGCCATCAGGACCAGGGACCCCAAGTTGGGGTGCAGGAGAGAGCTGTCCTCCTGTGAGAGCAGATCCAGAGCATTCTCCAGGGGGATTGAGGGTGCCCAAGACAGGCTGAGGAGCAGCGTAAACCATGGCTGCCGGGGCCACAGGGGGCTATGAGGATCAGGGTGGCCCAGTTGAGCTGGACCGTGTAGAAGGTCTTCACAATAAGTTGCGTGGGAGGATAGGCACAGAGAAGGCCTTCCACCCATGCGATGAGAAACTCAATGGCCGCCACCCAGGAGGAGTGTGGCGCTTTGGAGCAGAAGCGTGACAGCTTAGGATTGGCCAGACTGGCAAAGAGATCCATCACAGGAAGGACACAGCGGCGGAACAGTCGGTTGGCCATCTGTGGATTGAGCCACAACTCGTGGGGCTTGAGAACCTGGCTCAGTCAGTCCATCCGAATATTGTCCTGCCTGGGGAGGTACACGGTCCTGAGGAGCATCCCACTCTCGCTGGAGAAAGTGCAGAGGCGGACCACCTCCCAGCACAGGAGGGATGATCCTGTGCCCCCTTCTTGTTCATGCAGAACACAGCCACCTGGTTGGCTGTCTGAATCAGAACTGATTGGTTCTGCAGGTGCTGCTGAAAAGCTCGGAGAATGCAGGAGATGGCTTGGAGCTCTAGGAAGTTGATCTCTTGGAGGCTCTTCGATGCCAACCATAGGCCCTGAGTGTGGAGGTCACCGCAGTGGACTCCCCAGCCCATCATGGAGGCATCCATGATGAGGACCCTCTGAGAGGTCGGGACCTGAAAGGGCATCTTTGCCAGCAGTTTCCGCAGCGGTTGCCACCAGGCAAGGGACTTAGCGATGGGAAGGGTGATGGTCACCCTGTCCTGCAGGCACCTCATCGCATGAAACCACTGGGAGCAGAGAGCACATTGGGCTGGATATATGTTGAGATGGGCGTCGGTCGTGATGTGCACCATCAAGGCCATGTGCCCCCCAGAGGCGCAGCATAAGCAGGGCAGATGCCGAGTTTAGGCCCTGAACCTTCCTTGCGAGGGTCGCTAGGCACTGGGCCCTGTTGAGGGGGAGGAAGGCTCTTGGCCAGACCATGTCTAGCAATACCCCTATGAATTCCAGGCTATGGGTCAGATGCAGGTGGGACTTGGTGTAGTTGATGACAAACCCCAGGTGCTCCAGAGTGAGAATGGTGTGGCGTGTCACTTGCTGCACTTCGACAGCTGCGCCACCTCTGATTAGCCAGTTATCCAGGTAGGGAAAGATGAACACCCTCTGCAGCCACAGGTGGGCAGCGACCACAGCCTAGCACTTAGTGAACACCATGGAGACTGAAGCCAGGCCGAAGGGCAGGTCTCCCTGGCGGAGGTAAGGCAGCAACATTCCAAGGGATAGGATTTTGAACCTCTCCTTCACCAAGAACTTGTTGAGATCTCGAAGATCCAGAAAAGGACGAAAGCCGTTGGTCCTCTTGGGAGCCAGGAAATACCGGGGGTAGAACCCCTCGCCTTTGAGGTGGGGTGAGACATTCCACCGCCATGTTGGCCAGAAGCTTGACAAGCTCTTGCTAAAGCAAGTCTCAGTGAAGGGGAGTCATCAGGCGTTCCCCTGGAAAGAATGGGGGTGGAGTCTGATTGAAATGGAGGAGGTAGCCCTCCCTCACCACCTGGAGGGTCCAGGTGTCAGTGATGATGCTGGACCACCAGCTGGCACAGAACAACAGATCCCCCCTATGTGCTGTGGGGCTAGGCCTCCCAGGGGAGGAGAGGCTATACTCAAGGAGTCAAAAGCCCCCACCAGGTTGTGGCTGTGGCGATGCCTGGGGATTGCAAGTCTTAGGCTTATGCGGGCCTTGCCCCTGTCCCTTGGCCTGCTGGCCCAGTTGGGGAGCTGGGAAGGCAAAGTAGTGGGGGTAGTTTCCATAAGCCTTCCTCTTCTTCAGGTAAAAGGGCTTTTTACCCAAAGCCTTCTGTCAGGAAGGATCAGCGGTTTTCGTGGAGAGCCTGAGCCTGGTCCTGGTCAGGAACTTGGACTCCAGCTTGGCGGCCTTGTCCATCATGGGCTTGTCAAAATGATTCTTCCCCCGGCATTGGACATCGACCAACTTGTCCTGAACCCATTGTTCCAGGTCAGAGGACTGTAGCCAGGCCTGGCAGCAGGCACTAATGGCCACCTCAGCTACTCTACCAACTTGAAGCAGTCATAGGCAGCACAAATGATGAATTTGGAGCACTACTTGACCGTTGAGGTTACCACTGAAGAGGTTTTTCTGCCAGCTCAGCTGAGAACCAGAGAGCTCTCTCGCCATGTCCCACAAGTACATGCACATGTACAGCTGGCAGGCCTGGATCCAGCCGACAAGCATCAAGTCCTGGTAGCACTTTCTGCCTAAAACATCCATGGTGTGGGCCTCTCTGCTGGGGGGGGTGGGGGGGGGCACCGAGGAGTGCGGCTTCTGGCTTTTGATCCTGCGCATGGTCGACTCCACTATCATGAAGTTATGAAGCAGCTATGCTTTTTGGAATCCAGGGCTCCTGCTGACTCAATATATGGCATTGAGCCACCTGTTCACAATCAGCACTGAGGCCACTGCAGCAGTCCCCAAGGGTGCCGGCTCCATGAGTTATGCTGGGACCGAAATGGAGGTCTTTCCAAACATGGACTGTCATTGCTTTTTATGGTTCCTCCATCCCTTGCTCATCATTTGCTGACAGAGCCCACAAGAGGAGTCATCATGGTCTGCACTGCTTAAACCCACTGGCCAAGGACATAGCAGGAAAGACAGTGCCCGTGAGATCAAATTCAAGTGTCCAGGCCAGGGAGGGCACGAGGTTTCCTGCGCACTGAGGAAAAAGACCCTGAAGGGAAAAAAGACCTGAGAAAAATGCAGTGCCAAGGCAGCAGAAGACCCGGGGAAATGAGAACAGGGGCGGCTCAAGGCAATCTGCTGCCTGAGGCAAAGGATGTGATGGCGCCCCCCCCCTGTAGAGTGGGGGGGAGGGCGCCTTCTCAAAACTCAGTAAGGGACTGAACCAAACCGAAAAGCTAATTATATAATATGGAGGAAATGCAAAATGTTTGCACACCAAGGAACTAAAAGAATGAACGAGAACCACAGCACACTTTATAAAACTAAATTATAACTCATTTTTTGCGTTATGGTTCTTGCTTTTTCTTTTTTAACGTATATTTTGCACCCACAGAATCCCTTCCCTCAACAGTGGATGCAGAGCAGAACTAGAACATTCACCCACAGAACTCAATATCTTTAAAAAAAATCATCTGATTCTTGTCATCTCACTAACAAATATTCTCCAGTACCAGGAATATTGGAAACTAATATAAAACCCTAGAAAAGTCACCAAAGATCTACAAGGCCAAATCTACCATACCATTCCAGCATAAACCTCCAAAACTCATACAAAAAAAGCAGCACTATAAATACTGCAGCAGGCACTAGAACATCTAACACCTATTTCAAAAGCTGAACAAGGCAAATTGCTACAGTACAGACCCCTGACTATAGATTTCATGTTAACAGAACACACAGCCTTGGTCACACACTAGACACACAGATTCTCGCCAAGTACAGAATAAGTGATCACAACCTAAAGTAAAAATAAAATATTTAGAGAAAGATTAAACTGAAACCCCAAGAAGCCAGACTCTGCATGCAGTGCAACACCAGGTAAGAGATGCAGTATCCCATACTGTGTAAACTATAAAGATAGCACAAAGTCCAATCACTAAATTAAAAATAAAATTATTTTTTTCTACCTTTGTTATCTGACCATTTTATTCTCTGGTCATGCTGGTCCTGATCTGAGGCTTCTTTTTTCATGTCTTCTCTTAGCACTCTTGCCATTTCTTGTCTTTTCTTTTGTTTTCTTCACTTCCTTCCTTCAGCCTATTTCCAGTCCCAATGACCCTCCCCACGTGTCAGCTCCCTTCCAGTCCCAGTACTCCCTCCCTGACAGCCTCCTCCCTATTACCCAGCCACCTATCAGTCCCATTTCCAAATGTCAGCTCCCTCCAGTCCCACCCTAAGGTGTCAGCTCCCTTCTATCCCCCTCTTTCCCCCCACGTCAGTTCCCTTCCAGCCATCTCCTTCTCCTCTCTCAGTTCCCTTTCAGCCATCTCCTTCCCCTCTCTCAGTTCCCTTTAGCCATCGCCTTCCCCTCTCTCAGTTCCCTTTCAGCCATCTCTTTCCCCTCTGTAAGTTCCCTTTCAGCCATCTCTTTCCCTTCTGTAAGTTCCCTTTCAGCCATCTCTTTCCCCTCTCTCAGTTCCCTTCAGCCATCTCCTTCCCCTCTCTCAGTTCCCTTTCAGCCATATCCTTCCCCTCTCTCAGTTCACTTTCAGCCATCTCTTTCCTCCCCTGTCAGCTCCCTTCCAACCCTCTTTTCCCCCTGTGTTAGTTTTCTTCCAGCCCCTGTGCAGCTCGTTCCTCTTCTCCTTCCCCCCCGTGCAGCTCGTTCCTCTTCTCTCCTTCCCCTCCCCAAGCAGCTTGTTCCTCTTCTCTCCTTCCCCTCTCCCCCCAGAGCAACTCGTTCCTCTTCTCCTCCTCCCCGTCCCCTGTCGTTTGTTCTGCTCTATGTTTGAAATGACAGGAAACCGTTGTGGAGCCTCCCGGCAGTAAGGAACCTCTGCAGTTGCCGCATCCCTCTCTAGCATCACTTCTTTTTGGGGGCGGGATGCGGCAGCAGCAGAGGTTCCTTACCGCCGGGAGGCTCCGCACCGGTTTCCTGTCATTTCAAACGCAGAGCAGAACGAACAATGGGGGACGGGCAGCAGTTTGTACGCGGCTTTTTTTTTAAAATGAAGGCGGAGTGAGGCGGCTCTTTTGGGGGCATTTCTGCTGTCCTTAAAAGTTTGCTGCCTGAGGCCATCGCCTCACTCCGCCTAATGATAAAGCCGCCTCTGAGTGAGAAGGCACCGGTACGCATACCAGAAAAGAAAAAAATAAGAAAGAAGAAGAAAGAACAATCAAAATTTTTGGGGTGCAGATGAACATCCGATAGGCTCCGCGGATAAAAGGAGACTGAGGAAAGATGGTATCCTTGGGCGGGAAGACAGCCATGCATGCGTGGTGGATTTCCTAAAGGCTTTCTTTGAAAGCTGGGGAGAGGTTACCACGCGGTCTCTGTCGATGCTGACGTCACCAGTATGTGAGGACTGACTTCCTGGTTGTTCCCGGAGAAAAGGACTTTTATAAAATTACCCCAGGGGTTATGTGTGTAAAAGTATGCATGATGCAAAGAAGGCACGTAGGTTTATTCAAGGGTGGAATTTGGTTACAGCGCAGGCAGAATTGCGATTCATGCATACTGGCCCCAATATTCAGCAGCAGCAGCTAGTGTTACTAACGTGTCTTGCCATCCCTGCTGAAAACTAACCCCGGATAGTCAATTCTGGGGCCATTTCCAGCCACTGGCATTAAATATCAAGGGTAGCTGAATAACCTGGAAGCTAACTGGGCAGTGACAATATTGAGCCGCTGCACAGTTAGCTTCCGTGAGTAAACGTTAGGCTAGCATTTGCTGCACCTGATTTTACAAACCGCTCTGATGCCCTTCAGCCTGGGCGGTATATCAAAAATTGCATAAACAAACATAAACACAGGTCACTAACTGCCTCTGCTCTGCCCACAACTGCACATCATCATGGCATGTAGCGTCAGCACCTGTGAATATTTAGCGGTACTAACTGTGCTAGTGCCACTGAATATCCCACTAAATGGCATTTACATGGTTTGCGGTCTGCAAACCACGTAAATGCCTTTGAATATTGGGCCCACTGTTTTTAAAATAAGCTTACACGCGCTTACTTTACACACAAATATTTTTTTCTACTTTCAAGCAGGTGTAAATGTCCGTAGCTTTAATCTGAGTGCAATTTCTGCTTCTTTGCCCCTAGTATTTTATAAAAACACATAGGTGCCTAGGTGTCTTTATAAAATAGCCTTAAATTAAGCACCTACTCGGCCTTCACACATAAGTAGCCTGTTATAAAATTACCCTTCAAATTTGGCAAATTGCCAAAGTTATATGTCAGAAAAAGGGAAATGGGGGTGGGTCAAGGGCTGGCAAAAAAGGTTTATGTTAGTAGTGAAACTCCAAATGTCAAATAGCAGACATAATTTTGAACGTACAACTGGCCGATTAAAGTTATAAGTGGATTTTCAGAGTTGGCAGTTATACCGAGAGCTATAAATTTAAAGATAAATAGTGAGTGCAATGCTGAATATTGACCTTGTAAGGGGTAATTTTATAAGAAACCGCACAAAGGTACGCATCATCTATGTGTGTAAATCAGGGATTTTTAGTGATTCACATATGTATATGGGCCTTTATGTGTACACTTTAGTCGCTATTTTATAGGTATGCACGTAAGATGGTGGCATGTACTTTTCCTCGGGCATGTACATGGGCAGAACGCACAAGTATGCACATAAATTATACAATGCTATAACATACACGCTAGGCTAATAGGGCAGGAAGGCACCTAGCACTAATTCTGTACAAATCATGTCAACATTGAAGGCAAGGCATTTACACCTGCTGAGGAACAGGTATAAATATTAGAGCGTAAAGCATATATATAGAAGCATATTTCACAAAACACAGATGTAAATTATAATTATAACTCTGCCCAAACTCCTATCCTAAGCATGCCTACTCTACAAATATGCTCCTAAGTGTACTGTGCATACTTTTAGGTATAACCTAAATTTATAAGATGTATTTTATACAAGGAAAAGCTTTATAAAATTACTTCCAAATGAGACAATTTTATAAAGCCTTTTCAGTATTCAAAGCCTGTTTTACACATGGAAAAGGGATTTTAGAAATTAGAGGTCTGCAGGTTGAGAGGGAATGAACTTGAGGGTCCATGGTGAAGGAGAAAATGGGATTTGAGGTTCAGGCAAAGGTGGGATTGCTGGTCAGTGCTGTGGACAGGCAGGAACTTTGCTGCCCTAAGATTTTTGTTTAAGACACAGGCTTAATAGGCTTGCACATACATAAATCCGGGTTTGAGTTCAGTACAAGTTGAGTCAACTGATACCTAGAGAGGCACTAACAGCTCCTCACATCTCCTAATCCATGTAATGCCCATTTCTAGTCTTTCTCAGTTTCTGAGCTCTCATTAGTTTCCAGCTAAAACCAAATACAGGTTATCTGAGAAACGTAACAAAAGAGCTAACAGACTACTGCATTCATCAGGGATCTAGTAAACCAGTTCTGCTATTTAAACATTTAGGAGCTGGCATTCAGTAGTTAAGTTTAAGCATGTTTTCAGCTGCAATCTAGTCAGCTAGGTTGTACTTTAAACTTTGTTTAATTCCAGCTGATTAAAACATGGCCAGATTTGAATATAACCCAGCTATGACTACATGCAGAGACATAACTTAGCTATCCAGCACCATCTAGCATTTCTTTATGCATCCCCATTCTTAGCTTCTGAACTCCAGACCAGTGGCATACTAAGGCCAGGACGGTGGGTGCAGTCCGCCCGGGTGCCGGCTGGCAGAGGGGCGAATTCCCGTTGGGCTATGGAGGTAGCGCTGCAAACTTACTATTAAGCTGGCTTGCCATGGTGCCTCACAATCCAGGGTCAACTGCTCTTCTCTCTCAGATCATCTCATTAATCACGAGACTTCTGCCAGGAGTAAATAGCAGTCAGCCCTAGACCTAGAATGGTAAGCTTGCCAAGCTGCCTCCAGAGGCCTACCGGGGGCGGGGGGTGCCTCGTGGCGTGCTGCATGGCAGGGGAAGGTGCCCTTCTCAGATGCTGAGGGGGCTGGGAATGCCATTGCCCTAGACTCAAGCTCTTCTTTATTCAGAAGTTTTTTGGCCCAGAATCAATTGGCCCCCTTACATTTTACCTTCTGCTAGTTTAACGTCTCCCTCTGCTCGTCCTCTGAAGCTCTGGAAGAACATTTCTCTCTAGCAGAGTTCTTCCTCTCCTCATCCTAGGTGATTTCAATTGCCCCTGACATTTGTCTTCTACCCTTGACCTCTCTGATGCTCTCCTCCATCTTGATTTATCTCAGCTGGTCTCTTCTCCTACACATAGAGGGGGCCATATCCTTGATTTAGTGTTTTCCCCCCTCATTCCTCCTTTACCGCCTTGGCTTGTGGCATTTTGCCAGTTCCCCAATCTGATCATTATGTGGTCACCTTCACTTTGTCTGTACCTCGCCTGCCTTCCTTCCTCCCCCTCCCTATCCTGGCGGGTTTGTAATCTCATTCCAACCAAGGGGCTCATCTAGGGGAGGCAGTAACTTCAGTCATTTTACCCCCTCTTCTGTTAATCATCAGGTCTTCTTTTGGTGTTCCATCCTTTCATCATTCTTGATTTAGTAACCCCTTTTCATCCTTTGAAATCCTGTCTGGCTTTCCACCATCCATGTACCAACCAGATCTTTTTCCCTTATGGAGACAGTTGTGCTACCATTAAATGCCTTTGGTGCAAACATTGCTCTCCTAGCTCTTAAACATACAAAAATGGTGCCAGATAAAGACCATACAGCCTATCCAGGCTGCTCTTCCATACCAACTACTGAGCTTTATAATCCCCTTTTAGAGATCCTCTGTTTTGTCCCATGCTTTCTTGAATTCAGATACAGTCCTCGCCTCCACCACCTCCACTGGGAGACTATTCCACACATCTAATAATCTTTCTGTAAAGAACTACTTCCTCATATTACTCCTGAGTCTATCCACTTTCACTTTCATCCTATGCTGCTTCATTCCATAGCTTTCGTTTAATTGAGAGGCTCTCCCTCCTGTGCATTTATGCCAAAGAGGTATTTCAACATCTCCATCATATCTCTCTTTTCCCACCTTTTCTTCAAAGCAAACATATTGAGATCTTTAAGTCTGTCCCCGTATGCTTTATAACAAAGACCACTGACCATTTTAGTACCTGTCTTCTGTAATAACTCCATCCTGTTCATATCTTTTTGAATGTGTGGTTTGCAGAATTGTGCGCAGTACTCCAAATGTGGTCTCACCAAAGACTTATACAAGGGCACCATCACCTCCTTTTTCCTGAAGGTCATTCCTCTCCTTACACACCCAAGCATCCTTTTGGCTTTTGCAGTCACCTTTTCTATCTGTTTAGCCACCTTAAGATCACCAGAAACAATCACCCCCAGGTATCGTTCTTCTTTCATGAACAGAAATACTTTACTCCCTATACTGTACTGCTCCCTTGGATTTTTACAGCCCAAATGCATGACCCTGCATTTTTTAGCTTTAAATCTCAACTGCCAAATTCTCAAATATTCTTTAAGCCTTGCTAAATCTCTCCTCATGATACCTATATTTTCCTCCTGGGTGTCTACCCTATTGCAGATTTTTGTATCATCTGCAAAGAGGCAAACCTTACTTGACACTCCTTCCTCAATATTACTTACAAAAATGTTAACAAGATCGGATTAAGGACAGATCCTTCTCTGTCGCCTCCCACTCAACCAGTTGGTCACTTTAGGGTCCATCCCTAGGGTGCTCAATTTATTTATAAGTCACAGTATCAAAGGCTTTGCTGACATTTGAATACACCACATCTACCTCTCTCCCTCATTCCAGCTCTCTGGCCACCCAGTTAAAGAAATTAATAAGCTTTGTCTGGCAAGACCTGCATCTAGTAAAACCATGCTTCCTCAGATCCTGCAACGGATTCCAGAAACCTCACTATCTTCTATTTTAGCAGCATTTTCATTTATTTACCACCACAGAGGTCAGACTAACCGGCCTGTGGTTCCCAACCTTGTTGTTATATCCGCTTTTGTGTAGAGAGACCACATGTGCCCTTTCCGGTCCTCTGGGACCACTTCCGACTCTAAAGAAGCACTGAAACAGTTAGACAGCAGAGCTGCCAGAACTTCCTATAGTTCCTTTAATACTCTTGGATGTCCCCTATCTAGCCCCATCGCTTTGTCTACTTTTAGTTTAGCTAGCTCCTCATGAACACAGTCTTCTGAAAATTGTTCAAGATCTGCCTCATTTCTGTTCCTATTTGTATATGTTTTCTGAAGTCCTACTCCCGGTCCTTCATCTGCAAACACAGAACAGAAATATTTGTTAAGCAACTCCACTTTATCTTCCTCAGCTTCTTCATATTCCTCCCCTTCACCCTTGAGTCTAATAATGTGCTGAACGTGCTGGAAATGCTGGTCTGCTGACTATTGAGTCTCTGCACTCAGTCCACTTTTCTTATGTCCGAAGTTTCTCCACCACAGTTAATCGACCACAACAACATTTTTGTTTTCTAGGTCAACTGGCCCCCTCTCCGTCTTGTTGTCCTCTTCCTTCTCCTCTCATTCATCCACGGCCTTCCCTACTTTCCTACACGATAAGCTTTCCTCCCTTCGCTCTCCTTTTCTATCAGATGGCCAGTCTCTCTATCCTCACTTCGGGTTCCTTCCTCTCCCTTCTTCCCTTCTTATCTTTCCCTCCATCCTCTCCTCCTGCTGCTCCTCTTTTCCCTCCCTTTCTTAGACATGTTTATACCATGCTTTGCAGGCATTGCACCCATCCTCTTCTACTCTAAATCAGTGGCCTATTCCCCTGTCTTCAGTCAAGTCTTTCAAAGGGGTACAGCCCCTGCTTGGAAACATGCTGTTGTCTTTCCTTTGCTCAAACAGTCCTGCTTGGACCTTTCCTGCTTATCTAATTTTTGTCCTATCTCTAAATTGGCATGCCTCTCTATAATTCTGGAACACATAATATTCTGGCAGCTTGCTGTCTTTCTTTGATAAAACCCTTATCCTTCCCCCGAAGCGGGTTTTCAAGTTGGTCATAGTATTGAATCCCTTTCTCACTGCTCTCTTCAATGAAATGTTAAGTTCATTAAGTTTTTGATATACCACCTTCCACGGGGTTTGCATCCAAGTGGTTTACAAAATTATAAAATCAACAGAAAGAGGAAAAGAAATCCATTTATGAAAGGCATACAGAAGTAGTAGAAATAAATGAGTTAAAGACAAAAATAAAAGTTAAGAGTTCTTAACCTCGGCCCTCCTCCCTGAAATTCGAGAATGCTAACTCAAAGAAATGAGTTTTCAGGGCTTTTTTGACTTTTGATAATGAGGATTCCAAGCATATGAAGTCTGGTAAAGAATTCCATAGATGTAGTGCAAGAAAGAAAAAAGCCGAGTGACGGGTTGATTCAAGTTGAGCATGTGAAACCGGGGGAAGTGGTTGGAATTTTTAGAGTGTAGTGCCCGTATAGGGCAGTAAAGGACCACAAGAGAAGTCAAGTATAATAAACTTTAAGGGTCAGAAGAATAATTGTAAAGTTATATGATCATATTTTGTGGCATTCATTAAGAATCTGCAGTATGGATCGATTGGAATTTTTTTTAGCTGGCAACTCTGTCATCTTGGTTACCTTAGATCTGTCTTCTGTCTTTGATCTCATTTATCACTCATTTCGTTTGCATAAGCTCCATGAGATTGTGCTCTGCGGTTCAGTTCTTAAATGGTTCTCTTAGCTGCAGGATCACACTTTTCAGGTCTTTTCCAACTCCAAAGGTTCTCTTCTTTCCCCCTAGTCTTTGGAGTCCCACAAGGTTCTCTCCTTGCCCTCATGCTCTTCAGTATCTTCATTATTCCCCTCCCTCTTATAATCCAGTCCCTAGGTTGTAGTCCTTGTCTCTATGCAGATGACATTCAGGTTCTTTTCACTGCTCATATTCCTCACTTTAACCTCTCTCCCTTGCAAGATTGCCTGCAAGCAACAGGTTACTGGTTGTCCAACCATTGCCTTGTTCTTAATGTAACTAGGTGTGAGTCTATTGTTTCCCTTTCCCTTGCCTGTGTTAGCCCTCCATTTTTGAGATTTAGGTGCTATTCTGGACTCTGCCTCTCATTTAAGGAACAGGCGAATGTGGTGGTTAGGTGTTCCTTTTTTGCTTTCCGTCAAATTTGCTCTGCTCACTATTCCTTCACATTCCTCCAGCTCCACTTCTTGTCCTCTCACTTGTGATCATCATTTAGATTATTGTAATGCTTTTTACCTCAGTCTCCCTCTTTATTCCATCAGACAATTGCAAACGGTTCAGTCCACTGCTGCCATGTATCTTTTCAAGCCCGACGTCATGATCACGTTCTCCCCTTAGACATCTCTCTTCACTGGCTCCTAGTTTCTATATGTATGAAGTTCAAAATTCTCCCTCTGATTCATCAAACTTATTTCACCTGTTCCTCCTTATCTTGAAATCCTCCTCATGCTCTACTGCCCTCCAGCTCCCTTAAGTCCTCTTAAACCTCCCTTCTAATCCTGTCTCCCCTCATCCTCCCTCCACCTTCAGATCTCCTGGTTACTCCTACTTCGCCTATCTGGGTTCCTACCTTTGAAACATCCTTCTCTTTCTGCAGAAGGAGCCCTTCCTTCTGAAATTTAAGAAATGTATGACAACCTGACTTTTCCTGCAGTCTTTCCCCCAAGCAGCTGACCCTGATTTCTCTTGCTCCTTCCTCTTCCACCTGGGCTGCAACAGTCATTTCCAAGTCATAGGTCAGTCCTTTCTTTTATTATGTCTCCAAGCATTCTCAGATTGTGTCAATGCAGATAAAAGTGTAATAAAACAAAGGGCTAAATTCTCAAAACAGTCTCACTGCCTGAGAAGTTAGGAGCATAGATCAGCCACTTTGAAATTTTACAGCCACCTAAATTCTGGACATTCCTTGAAGAGTGGTTGAGCTGGCAGGAAGACTGAGCAAGGACTGAAATCCTCTTTATTAATTTATTTCCTGGCACTTGATATACCACCCATGAACAAACTGCCATCAGGGTAGTTTACAAAAACAAGAGTAAGTTGGCGGGGGTGGGGGGGAAAGAGAGAGAGTACAGGAGAACAGATGGAGGAAAACTACATTTACTAGAGAGAGGAATTAGAGAGGCAGGGTAACTACAGCAGAAAGCACAGATAGCTCAGCGCACAAAGAAAAAATCTTTAACATTTATGACTTATTTTCAGTTTATAAAACTTCTCTGCAAATATGAACTTATAAGTAAGAGCTGTTTAAGAGAAAAGGAAACAAAAGCAAAAGATTAACATATCTGATGCCTCTCTTACCTCGATAGTTTATTATTTCCGTTCCAAGCACTGGAGTCATCTCCAAAACTGTGATAAAGGCTTTGTCCATCGATGTTAATGGGAAGGGAGACATACGGTGTCGTCTTGCTACCTTTGTGATATCAACGGCACTGTGACCTGGGAAAAGTAGACATCAGCAAATAACTGTTAGTCTGTTAATCAATAAGTTTAGAAAAAAAAAGCCCTTCATTACTGCTGTTGAACATTTTTCAGTAAAGACCAACTTGATTCTGCTGCACATTGAGGGGGTTCCTGTATTGATACAATGATAGTGCAGGGCAGGGTACGACATGCTTCTGTCTAGATATTTGTGACCTAGCATATAGTCCACAACAAAGGAACAAAAGGAGTCTTTAATGGGGGTAATTTTGTAAACTCTTTTTGGAAGCCAAACTTTATTCTATCTGTGGAAAAGTGCTTTTAAAAATTGTACCAGGGTAATGTACAACACACACACACCTCTCTGTACACTGCATGAAAACATTTGCGCCCTTGATTGTTTGCCGTGGAAACCGCTTTGATTGAATGATAAGGCGGTATATAAATACCATTAAATAAAATAAATAAATAAAATAAATGTGCATATAAAGTAGGCACACAGAGGCCTTGATTCAGTAAACTGTGCTAAGCTCTTGCACTGAGTTTTGGTCCAGATTTGCCTGAGCTAGTCTTGCTCCTGATGCAGAAAGCAACCTAGCACTGAAGAATCCCGAACAAAACCACTGTGCTAAAGCATAGCATGCAAAGGAGTACATATTTAATTGTTCCCAATGTGAAAAAACTGCACTGAAACATCTTGTTAAGTAATGTCGGTTCGGTGTTCACTCATGGCACGCCTCTGGATAGTTGTCTTAAACTGTGTTCAGTCTTCAGTCAGGCAGCTTATAATTGATAGAGTGGCATCCATAGTTGCTGTTATTATATTGATCCATCTCATTGCTGGCCTTCCTCTTTTGCACCGACCTTCAACCTTGACAAACATGATGTTTTTCTCTAATGATCTCTCTCTTCACATGATGTGTCCAAAGCATGAAAGTCAAATTATTAACTGAGTTTCTAAAGAAAGCTTATGTTTGATCTCCTCTAGTACTGACTACTTTGTTCTTTGGGCAGTCCATGGAATACACAGTATTCTTCACCAGCAGCATAATTCAAAAGGCATTGATTATCTTCCTGTCTATGTTTTTCACTGTCCAAGTTTCGCATCCATATGACATTATTAAAAATACTATGGCTTAGACAAGTTGAATCTTTTTATGGAGAGGACATCTCTGCTCTTGAGAATCTTGTCTAGGTCCTTCATAGCCATTTTGCCAAGAGCAATGCTGCATCAAATTTCTTGACTGCTTGTCATTTCTTTATTGATTATTGATCCAAGCAGGTAAAAGCTGTCCGTTATTCCAATTTCTTCTCCATTAACGATTAACTTATTGATTTTGTCAATGGTCAGGATCTTTGTTTTCTTTACATTAAGGTGTAGGCCCATTTTAAGACTATGTTCCTTGATCTTGAGAAGCAAATGTTTCAGATAGTCTTCATTTTCAACCAGTATTGTGGTATCATCAGCACAGCGAAGGTTGTTGATGAGGCTTCCACCAATCTTCAAAACACAGGAAGCAAGAGTGGAGGATGAACACTGGTGCTTTATTGAATCCCCAATGCGTTTCGGCAGATGCCTTCTTCGGGGGGTTGAAATAATTCAAGCACTATGGGTACAAGGACCCAAGTGGTAGATCCTCTTATGGTGTAACTGCCACCATGGAACTGGTAACAATAGACTCTTGTAATTTGTAACTGTTGTATAGCTATTGAAACTAACAAATTGAACCGCACTGAGCAGTGTGTTTTGCTGTTTGGTTTTGCAAGAGTTTCTTGCTCTACTTGTGCCTGCTTCCACCAATCTTCACACCTCGGTTGTCTTCATACAGTTCTGCTTCTCTGATGATTTGTTCTGTATATAAATTAAACAGGTAGAGGGAAAGTATGCAGTCTTGTTGTACATCTTTGCTGATTTTAAACCATTCTGTTTCTCCTTGTTCCATTCAAACTGTTTCTTCTTGATCAATGTAAAGATTATGCAAGAGAACTATAAGGTGTTCTGGTATACTCATGCTTCTTAAGGTGGCCCAGAGCGTCTCATGGTTTACACAGTCAAAAGCCTTGGTAGTCAATAAAACACATATAGATATCCTTTTAGTATTCTTTTGTCTTTTCAAGGATCCATCTGACATCAGCGATGATGCCTCTCGTTCCTTGCCCTTTCCTGAAGCCTGCTTGCACTTCAGGCAGTTCTCATTCTAGGTATGATTGTAGTCTATGCTGAATGATCTTGAGCAGAATCTTGCTGGCATGTGGGATCAGAACAATTGTGCAATAATTTCCAGAGTCAATGAGATCACCTTTCTTCAGTATTGATATAAAAACAGGTCTTTTCCAGTCAATTTGCCATGATGTTGTCTTCCAAATTTCCTGAAAGAGCCTTGTAAATATGGTAACAGCCACATCCGATTGCTTTAATACTTTAATGGGAATGCCATCAATGCCCGGTGCTTTGTTCTTTGATAATGCTTTCAATGCTGCGTCCACTTCTTTTTTTCATTACCAATGTTTCCTTATCATAAAATACAGGTTGAAACAGCTGTTGGTCCACTTGATCTTTATGGTATAATGATTCTGTATATTCCCTTCTACATTTTCTTGATCTTCTTAGTATCATTCAACATGGATCCTTGAGCATCTTGTAGCATTCCAATTCGAGACTGGAATTTTCTCTTTAACTGTAGTAGCTTTAGGAAAACCTATCTTGTTCTTTCTCTAATAGTTTCTGATTCTATTTCCTTGCATGCATCATTGTAGTAGTTCTTGATCGTCTTGTTCAATCTTAATAAGTGCATGATCGATATCTCCACCCCTTGAAGAGGGGACTATTTGATCTATAATGAGGTAATTTCACATATGCAGGTAGCACTTATCACCTTCGACATGAAGGTCAACGCAAAAGAGGAAGGCCAGCAATGAGATGGATAGATACAATAACAGCAGCTACGGGTACCAGTCTATCAACAATGAGCCACCTGACTGAAGACTGAACACAATTTAGGACAATTATCCAGAGGGTCGCCATGAGTCGATACCGACTCGACGGCACTTAACAACAACAGTTTATTTGATTTTCTGTCCGTGTGGACTAGCATATGTTGTGAAAACCCAGCAACAGTTTTGGATCAGACTGGTTGAACATCGGAATAAACTCAAGCATCTGGTAGAAGGAGCTCCCCTGGTCAAGCACTGTTCACAAGCAGGGCATTGCTTTTCTGACCTATGGTGCCTCATTATAGATCAGATAGTCCTCTCTTCAAGGGGTACAGATATTGATCACACACTTATTAAGACTGAACAAAGATGGCTTTTTCGTTTATAGACCCTTGAGCCTAATGGCATGAATGAATGCATTGACTGGAAAGCTTGCTTTTCATTTGTTTGGGTGACTGGGTGTAGGGTATTTTGTTTTTCTTTTTATTAATTTTTATAATATTTTGCATGGGATCCATTTTTTTTTATTGCTGCTCAGTGTTTATTTTGCTTTTTAATTTCAATGACTAGTCTTGCTATTTTTTAGCAGGTGAAGTTGCTTATGGGACCTTGTTAGTTTTTCCCATCATTCGACACTGGTTGGCCACTCTGCTCGGCTGTTTTAGGGCTTTCCCATGCTAACTGGTTTGCTATATATAGTGCATGCCTTGTGTTTTTCAGTCTGGCTATTTTTTCCTGCACATCGCCTGATGTGGTATCTAACTGCAATTTTCCTTCACTGGCAAGCAGTTTACAACTCCCTTGTGCAATTTTTCTGTCATTACTATTTCTGTTTTGTTCTGCAATTTTACATAGCTGGACTGGTGATTGGTAAGCCTTTTTGCTATGTGCTCCCTAAAGAAGCCTCATGGCAAAACATCAGATGTTGGAGCAATAAGCAAGGTAAAAACGGGCTGAGGTGCGGATATAAGCTGAGCAAGCTGGAATATGCAGTATTGTTTCTGCCACCAATCTAAGCTAAGTTTTCATCATTCCTGTTCAATTTAGTTTTTACTGCAGAAAGCCAGTTATGGGCTATTGTGTTGTTTTACTAAGAGGTTATTTCTTTGACCGAATATGTAAGGTTAGCAGCTTTCCTGGGTTCTTCTATTCTGGTTGGCTGCACCAATTGACTTTTTTTGCTGTTTTTCTGTGTTTTGTTATATGCTTCATGGGGCTACTGAGGTATTTTTCCTCTTTTTTTTAAAGTTTTGTTTTGCACTTTTGGGATTATTTTTTGTCTTTGTTTTGGTATATGCCTAATTGAGCAGATTTGTTTAGTTGATATTTAATCTATCTGCTCAATGAGAGAATTTTTTTATTTTCATATTTGAATTGTAAAGTGAAACATCCTGCTTTTACTCTGCATCTGTTTTTGGGAGTTTTCTTTTGGTGGGTCTGGGAGTGTTCCATATGAATGACTATTTATGGTCTGTCAGACTGATATTGAAAAGCAATTAGGCATTTGTTGGCAAATGCATAATTAGCCTAACCGTGTATTTTCAAAAAATATATAGATAATATTGGGCTATTTCAATTGCAGACTGGCCAGATATTATCTGTATACTTGTGGGGCATGTTAGGAGAAGAGCGAGGGTAGGCCAGAAAATTATCCAGACAGTAGTAATATTCAGCCACTATTCAGGTAAGTTGCATGATTAGTTTAGGCCTGTGGAATATCAGGCCTAGCCTAAACAGATAATACAATGACCATACCATCATTCTCTGTATATTCAGTGTTGAGATCTATATGGATAGTGACACAAAACACATGGATTAAGTTAGATGGGAGGGTGGCCTTTAATAAGTCAGTGTACTGAAAATTTACCCCTGTTGGTGCAGTTTGAACTGCAAGATCGGACCCAAGGGACCTGCTGGGAGGGGGGGCACAAAAGCAAAAGTTATCTCAGGTACCACAACTCTTTGAGCCGGCCCTGTGCAAGAAAAGGAGCTGCTAAAGCAGACCACTGTGTGAATGTGTCTGGTTTGCTCTCCTTGTTTAGCACAGATTTTTGTATAATGTGCATACTGTTTGTTTATAGTATTACTGAGCAAAACGTCTACATTAGACGTGTTAGAAGGGGAAGGAGTTTGGACAAAGCAAACACAGAGCGACAAAGTATATATCTACTTTATAAAATATGTGCTGGATGTAGATGATTTTCGCGGGGGAGGGGTATGTAGGATGAATGAAGTGGTAGACTAATGCATGACATGAGAACCATTTAAAATTTTTGCATAGCTTACATATGTCTTCTCAGAGAGGGTGTCATGCAGGAATGGTTGATGTGGCGACCTGTCCTAAGTGTACGAGTGAAATGGGGACTTATGTGCACTGTATCAGAACCTGCCCTCATACTACTATGTTCTGGAATACAGTATTTTAGAACGTCTGTGCCTTGCTGCATGTTGATTTAAGTCCTGGTCCAGCTGTTTGTTTGCTGGACTACTGGTTGAGCTTGAGTTGGGGGCACATGCAGAGATCTTGTTTGCAAGGAAAGCATGTCTACTAGCAAAACACTATTTAATATTGCATTAGATTGATGCTCAGTTCCCAAGTTTGGGGGTATGGCGAATGCAGATGCATAACCTCCTGCGTACGGAGCTAATGACAGTGGCAATGTGTAGAATGAAGTGGAGATGTGCCTTTCTGAAGATCTAGCATCCCTTTTTAGTGTCCTTGATGCCAAGAAGGCAAAGCAAGCTTCTAAATGCTTTACATGTTCAGCAGGGGAGGGAAGGATGGGGTTGGGAAGTGGAAGGGAATATTTGCAGTAAAGAAGTTATTCTCTTGAAGATTTATTTTGCTCTTCATAAACTGGGGGAAGTGTGGAATGTCAGCAATGTAGTTGTATTTTGAAAAAAATATATGCCTACTAAAATATGTGCATATAGAGGTATTTCATGTGAATAAATTTACATAAACTCCTGAGCAAGGTTGCAGATTTTGTGAGGCTATTTTATAAAGATATCTAGGCATCAATATTGTTTTTATAAGATAGTCCAACATAGGCACTTACTTGGACTTCCTACCTAGATGACCTATTAAAAAATGACTCTCCTTGTATGCAAATTTATTCTCTGTGCTCTGTGGTTTCCCCTGTGCTCAAGAATGCCTCTTTTCTCAGTGGCTGAATATATACATTGTCACATAATGTGTGCACACTTCCCAGCAAATAAACTTAGACATGCTGTAAGGCAGCAAATGCACTTCTCCTAGCAGATAAAAGTACAAGCACTGTTAGACAGCAAGCGTACTTACAGAAGCAATGAGGCTGCTTAATGCTTAGAAGGCCATTTTATGCATGCAAAGATGTTTTTATCTTGTGCACTTTGTCTTGAACCTCTAGCATTGGGGCATTCTGGGAGCGGAGTGAGGTGGCACCTGGTGATAACTGGGCAGTGGCAATATTCAGCTGCTGCCTGGTTATCACTAAGTGGCGAAAGCTAGGCACCTTAAAGGATGGGCTAACTTTCACCGCAGAAGCTAACTGGGCAGCAGGTAAATGCTGCCACTGTCTGGTTACCTTCTCTGCTAAATGCATGACCTAGATATATTTATTGTCGTGACCAGATATGACCCCAACATTGAATATCTGGGTCTTTAGTTCAGCGGTGACGGCTAGCTGCTTTAGCCGCTGCCACTGAATATCGGGCCCTAGATATTTTAGTCATATATGCATGTAGGTGCACATTTACGCACGTATATGACGTAGTTGCTATTTTGAAAGCATGCACATCGGACCATAATGTGGGAGGAGTGCAAATTTACATGTATAAATGATAAAATACTGTAATTTACGCGCGTTTTCAAAAATATCTAGGTGCAGGCATTTATACCTGCCATAGGGCTAGTGTAAGTGCTTGCGCTTAAATTAACACATATTTTTTGACATCTCATGTCCCTATTTTATAAGGTAAAGTATGCTCATACCTTAATTTATAAAATAGGTGTAAACTACACGTGTAAAAGCATACATCAATCTAAGCATGCCTTATAAAATTATCCTCATGGTATTTGCTCTGTCTTCTAGTATGACTTCTAGTACTTATCATATTTATAATATTGTGTTCAAAGGAGCTGAACAAATTGCCAACTTAGAAGTGCTTCATTCAATTCCGCTCATGTCACAAAATGATCAGGCACTCTAGAGGTACTTCCCTAAATGTTTTAACCCTACCATCATGCTGCCCAGATCCCATCACTCCTCTCATAGTCCACAAATAGGCACAGACAATTTATTTGAGAGATTATTCTTTATGTGAATGGCTCATGACCATAAAAGCAAAAATTATTTTAATAAAAACATTAAACTCAATGGCATAATAATCATAACTACTATAGCTCATTTAGCAGGGAAAGGCCTATGCCTTTGCTAGACCATATCGCTCACATGATGAATACTATGGTTTATCTCTTACAATAGCAACATGGAAGTAGGCCTTAAAAGCCACTGCCAATAGAATAGGACATTCAGCTATGTAAGACGTGCTCTTTGATTGCTTTGAGCAATAACTTGTTTGTGAGTTGCTACTCCATCCAGTCTGTGAAAGCGCAGGAGTGAATTCCTCTTGCAAATGAGCCATCTTGCAGTGGAAGGCAGGCTTGTCTCAGGTGTAAAAGCCACTACCTGCCATTCATCTTGCTATTGTTCATTCCAAACTTTTTCTTTTTCAACAGGGGCAGGAAGGCAATTTTGTTGTCCCTACCTAATGTGATTCAAAACATAACAGGCTGTGTGCTCTTAACAGGGCCAACCATGCCTTGTTATGCTGCAACTAATGCCGACTACTTTACTGACACATTCTTCAAGCTGAAGCCAACTTTGGAGCAATTAGGTGGGTGGAGAAAAATCTGATGAGAATGAAGGAGCAAGGGATCAGGTGCAGACAGAGTAGCTGCTGTGTCCAGCACCCACTCTTCCTCTTGGAATTGGTTCATCAGGCATTGATGGGGTGGCAAATATCCTGCCCCTGTGACTGGATTGGCGACCAGCTTAAGTCTTGATCCAGCAGCAGCTACCACTATGCACCCCCTTTTCCTACCCCTTAAGTTGGAAGGCTAATGTGGGTGAGGTCAGAGTGACTGGCTGTGGTGAAATTGGGCCTTTTAGGCCTTCTGCTGATGGCTTCTCTAGCACTTCCCAGATTGTAGCCTTCCCTCTTTACAGAGGAATGAGATGGCTTCTCACATTCTAAAGTATGGCAAGCACCAGAAACAAGAACATATTGGCAATCTTACCCATAGGAAACAATAAAAGACCCCATCTGGTTGACCATTAATTCTCAGATACAAATTACTGCAACTAATATTTATTAATATATTGCAAATATTCTTATTAATTTCTTCTCTCTTTTTTGGTTCACACAGGTTCTAATCTAGAAAATGAAACTTTTTTCTGCATATGGCATTTATTCTCATTGAGCTTAATAGGTTAGTGCCAACGAGCAAAAAAACCTGCCTTCAACCTTACAAAGACTTAACATTCTCCAGTATCTGAACAGCTACCATTCCTCACCTGTAGAAATGTTTTTTTTCCTTGCAATTTATCAGATAAAAGAATGAACATAGTTCTAGCTCAACTAAGGCCAATACAGATTTTCAGTCAGATCACTTGCAATTTTCTTCCTTCAGGGTCTCTGAGTGCAGCTCTCTAACTTTGTAGGGGAACCAGAAAATAAACCCTGATTTACTGCATTAGACAAGACACAGACACAGGGCTGGCCCTGTTCAGGCTACAGCACTGTGCATCATGGTGCAGGTGATGCAAATTCGTCCCTTATCCAATAGAACTGCTTAGGCCTAGGTGTACTGCAGAGGTGGCATACATAGGTTCCAGGAGAGAATGAGGGTGGATGGCTACTGCTAGTGTTGGTTCCTGATGACTAACCAGTAACTTTGAGTTTAACTCTTTGAGGTGGTTCCTCTTCCAATCTTTGGGCCAGTAGGATTTCCCAGTGACAGTGGGTATGCCACCTAGAGATTTGTGGAAGCAGAAGAGACCAACAAAGGATAAAGGAAAATAAAAATAACTAAAAAAAAGAAATAACAACCCCTAAACATCCATGGCTCAAACACAGTGACCAAAAAAGACATACATGTTTTATACCACTTGTTAAACTTGAAAACTAGAATTAGAAAAAAAATGGGTTCACACCAAATTTCTGCTCAATAAACCTAACGGATGACAATACATGCATGCCATATAACATTTAGGGTGTGCCATTTCTTAATGATTCATTGATCACAGTGGATGAGATCAACCTTTTGAAGGACTAAGCCTTGGTTTTATCTAAATGAGAGATGTGTTGAAGCCAGCCACAATTACAGACTTTCTCTTGCACCTACCATACACACCTTCATTTTCCCAGTGTACCAGTATGTTTTTATGCAAAAAAAACCATAGTGTGTGTAAAAAACAGTTATGAGGTCTTTAATTAATGGTTAGTATGAACTAATGCTGTTATTGTGCATTACTGTACCTGCAGCAAGGTCCATTGTATAGTAGTCATTAATAAATGAACTCCTTAATATGCACTACTGCAACCAGAATGCCAAAAAAATGAAAGGGAACAAAACAGAGGCCAATAACATCTCCAAAAAAACGTTTCATTGATATTGCTGAAATTTTCAAAGTACCGAAATGTAACCTCTCAAATATCAGCTCATTCTGTTTGCTAGTTTGTCTGCAAATATTAGGACTCGGACAGACAGAGGGATGGACGGGATAACTGTATTCTTGCTTTAATTCATACAAGAACACCTTAAAAGGAGGAATGGGTGTTCACTTATATACAGTAGGAATCCTTTCTTGTATCCTTCTGAATGTTTTCTGAACTATGCCAACTTGTTTACCTACTCCATCCCACTTGGGCAGCCCATCTGCCCACTGTGCTCATGAACACTAGGGACAATATTCAACTGCCTCGCCCCCACATGACTTATGCACTCAACTTTATGCCTGATATTCAGCACCCAATCCTTTTAAGTAGAACTGCTTGCTATATGATCCAAAACTGAAAATAGATAAGCTATCTATTTAACGTAGGACTGCTATAAGTGCAGTCCTTCTAAATAGATACAGTTATCCAAATAATTGCTGACTATTGCTGCTATCCAAATAGCTTTTTGGCATACTCCAAGACTTCCTCTTGACTCTCCTTTTCTTATGTGGATAACTTTGGTTGGACGTCGAGTGGCATTGTGGAGTGCGCTGTCACTGGCCGACACACTCCTTTAGCACTCCGAGCCTGCCCCATCCCGCCCTCCTTCTGCGAGTGCTGACAGCGCAGATTTTTGACAGTGCTGTCTGCAGTTGCCCAGTGGTAGCGGTTACCACGGGGGTTTAGCATGTGCTAAATCCGTGGTAACCACTTACCGCACCATAGTAAAAGACCCCCGAGGAACTCAAGTCCCCAGGATTACAGATCACAATAAAAAATATTGTTCTGTCCTCATATATATTCTTCTTATCAAAATCATCTTTCAAAAATACATATCAGCCTCAAAGAGGACCAAGCAAAGTTTAAGGATATGAAGACTTGACTAGTTTTCACCTTCTTAAATGTCTTCAGAGTAGTGATATTTTTCTGAAGGGAGTATCCAACCATTACAAAATGATGGAAAAAAATTAGTATACAAAAAGGGATGAATAGGGTGGGAGGTGGTGAGCCTTGCATGAAAGCTCCTGACTAAGTAAAAATAGAGTAAGAATAGAGGAAAAGGGACCCAGGAAATGAAGGGTCTTGGGAAGGGAAAGAAGATTTGTGAGAGATAGATGATTTAGACCTTGGGAGAGAGGGCTGTCTCTCCTTCAACTGCTACTATTTGACACAGCCAAAACCCCTCATCTACCTGTATCTAAGGGGCAAAGTCAAAAAGCTATGACCTTGAGGGACAATGTGAACCAGAAAGAAAGAGGAGGAGGAAAAGGAGCTTTAAATACAACCAAATATACCTCTGGCATGACTTTTATGAAGGATATGGAAGTCAGAACCTTATCACCACTAATCGTTCTTTTGTCACCGAGATATCCATCTTCAAAATAATCATGGCAAGGATGCCAATAGCATAACCCTATTACAGAGAACATTTCTAAAACTAACAAGGGGGCAATTTTTAAATTGCCTGCCAGGCTCACAGGCCTGCAAGTACATTGCACCAGCTCGTGTGTAAGACAATTTTCAAAGGGAACTTGCCACTATACAGATAAATGCTTTTGAATATCGACCCAATAAATTCTTCTTGATGGTCCTGATTACCTAAGAAACATTCTAAAAGTCTTGTCTCATGGTTCAGTGAGTTCTATTTGCACCCATATTTTTATAGAATTAAAGAGTGTTTTTTAAAAACACAATTTCCATTTAGTAAACATAACATCTGGAAGGATACCTCTACCACATTGTATAACATTTTATGTAATGATATAACCAAAAAGTTGAAACAGCCAATAGATTCTGAAAAATTTGACAGTTTCCCCATAGCAACCTCTATCGGCCTTGCCTCTTCTCTCTGCACTACTGATGAAAATGAGTTGAAGCAGATTTCAAGCAGGATAAGCAGACTGCCTTTCTACCACCACAAACCTCTAGAGCTCCAATTATTCCTTTTCACGCAGTGGCCATGAGGATGGTATGGGCTCCTTTGGACTAAACCTTTACCCTTCTTGCCTGGGAGGTGAAGCTTATGGAAGGGACTGGGTAAGGTGAAGACTGACTAGGAACTGAAGGATGCAACTGAAATTTATTACGTATCCCATTCTCAACCAAATTGATCTGGAGTGACCTAAGAATCTACTAAATTACACTAGTATGGATTTCTTACATGGCTAATAGATTTTTCTTATAAAAAATGATTTTAATTAACACATGTAATATTTAAAATGTATAAAATATGATCTGGCAATGTAAAAATTGTTTGTAAGCATGTATATTTCTCATGCTAATTATATAGGGTCTGATATTCAACCGCAGTTACATGGTTTGCAGACCTGCAAAACATGTAAACGCCGCTGAGCTGGATATTCAATATCCACAGCTGCCGCCTCTATATGCCCAAATGCTAACTGCTTAGCATTGGGGCAAGTTGGGCTCATTCCAGGACAGAGCGGAGGTGGCACCGCTTGCTAACCGGGCAGCGGTGATATTGAGCCACTGCCCCGTTAGTGATACATGGTGAAGGCGCAGGAAACCCTGGCCTAACGTTTGCCATGTATTGCTAACGAGACAGTGGCTCAATATCGCCACAGCCCGTTTAGCGATCAGACTATGCGGCGACCCCAGATATTCAATGCCAGGGCAGGATATGACCCCTTCATTGACGATCCGGGTTTAATGTTCAGCGCCCGCAGCTAACCGCGTTAGTAGCACTAAGCATCAGTGCTGAATATCGAGCCCATAGATTCTAGATTTTAATACACTATTTAATTTGATTAGTACTATGAATGGAATATAGCCATTTTGGGCTATGATCTGTTTAGAAGGAGTGGCTCTTTATGAAAAAATATAATATAAAAGCAGCTCAAAAGCAAAGGGTGAGAGGAAGGAAGGAAGCACTGTGGAAGGAAACTTGTAGATGGCCTTGAAAGGGGAGATGACACTTCACTTTATAATGGATTGGTCTATAGACCTCCAATGTAAGTGGAGAAACTGGACAAAGATCTAGTTAAAGACATTCAAGGATATGGTAGGCGATTTTAGATTGATGTGTGGATTGGAGTGCTCTATCTACCGACTTGGACTCCCTTCAATGGTAATGAAGCCATGAATGAAGAGACAGTACTGGACCTGATACTTATGAATAGAGATAGCTATCTCTAATGTCCAGATAAGTACCCACCCTGCGATCATCAGATTGTATGGTCTAGTATAATACCAAAGGAGCAGAGAAGCCATACACATCTCAGAGATGGGGATTTCCAAAGTACTGATTTGGGTAAAATGGTGAAGTACCTTAAGTAGATGCTGACTGGGTGGGAAGGTGTAATTGGCTGATATATATATTTTCATAATATCAGGAAATGCCAGGATCTGTAACAAGTTTACAATTAATACTGCTTACAGTAGCTAAATCAATAATGTGGAAAAGATTTTGATTATATCATTATTGAAAACACTAAGCCACAGTATAAAACTATCAATGATAAACAATGCATTTTTCATTGTTACTCCCTTGTTTTGTAAGAAAAACCTCTAATGAAAACATGATTGGAACAGAACTGAGATTTAGTAAACTGTTAAAAGCCTGGTTCTTTGATCATATATTTTCTTGAATTTCAAGTGACTGTTATTTTAATTGATTGAGTCAGATTCAGAAACAACATGCTTTTTTATGGGCATGGCTATATCCAGTTGGAGAGACGGTTATTATAATCTGAACGTTTTAATTTTTTAAATTTTGTTTAGAAATTAGTGGAAATGAAATATATTTTTGAGCTGTACTGAAGTTTTTAAATGGTATGCATAATTTGACATTATTATTTTTTAAAAATTGCTTTAGGTTTCTTTGGGATTATTAGGAGGGGGGAGGTATATCTAGTCTAATAAAAAAATATAGGAAGGTCAATGAATCTTCATGGTCAATCTTCGGCCAGCATGGTCACTAGCTTAAGTTAAATGCTTGCTGGAGTAGCCGCCTAGTGGTTGGGACAAGTTTTCTCAGGCTGGAGGGCCAGGGGTTCGAATCCCATTGGAGAACAGCAACCTCCAGCTGGAGGGACTGGGGTTTCTAGTCACACAGGTGCTCCTTGTGGCCTTGGGCAAGCCACTTAACCCTCCGTAGCCTCAGGTACAAAAAAAAAAAAAAAAAAAGATTGTGAGCCCTTTGGGGACAAGGGAAATATATACCGTACCTGAATGTATACTGCTTTGACCCAGTGAAAAGCGGTATATAAGCATTGCTAAATAAATAAATTAACTTAATCCCTAAATTCATTGAGCTATTCATATAGAGGACATTTCACTATGGGACGTCCAAGTGCAATCTGGGACATCAAAGCCAGAATGTCTGAAAAAAAAGCAGGCACGTGCAAGTTAAGGCATGATTTCGGAAATATTGACGTGCCTGATATGGATGTCTATCAGACATTCATCCCTAGGATAGCATTTCAGAACCAAGATGTCTAATAGCATAATGGTTAGAGAAGTGGCTTAAGAGAAGGATGGCCAGGGTTCAAATCCCAGTGTGGTCCTTTGTGATCTAAGGCCAGTCACTTAATTCTCCATCTTCTCTACACTATCTGGATGTATTAAGGTGAAAACAAACACTTTCATGATGCATATTCATGCCTGGAGGAGGTATAAACGTGGATGTGCCTTTAGACATCTCCAACATTTCTGAGCTGGAACAGGGATGTGTAAATCCAGTGCTACTCCCCAGACATGTTTCTGACACACCTTACCTACTTGGACGTCCCTGCACTGGAGACATCTGCAAACATCATTTGAAGAATGGCTACGGAGATGTCTTTATGATTTCAACGTCCACATGCACATCTTAAGGCATTCAAATCATGACTAAGCCTTTTAAAATGACCCTCATAGGTAGCGGTGCTGAATATACAGATAGTGCAGTGATTGCGGCTGCATTACCCATTTAGTTTAGGCCTGCTGGCTGGCAAATCTAAATAAAATGTTGAACTTAAAAAGATAGTAGCTGAATACCGTTACCATCCAGATAGTTTTTTGGCCAACCTTAGCTCCTCGCCTAAGCCCACAAATATACTACAAAAATAATAGCGATTTAAATGGCCCAATATTTACTGTGTATTTTTAAAAAAATCTATGGATAGGCCAATTATGTGTTTGCTGATCGTTATCAAACGCATAACTGGTTTTGAGTATCAGCCCCTTCATACTCATATACTCCCAATATCTAGAAAATAATGGATTTCTGTTTCTATGCTATCATCCAAAAGAAGAGAGTCTCTTTCAATTGAAACCAAGCTCTGCTACGAGGGGACATAGGGATAGACTCAGGAGTAATATACGGAAATATTTCTTTACGGAGAGTGGTAGATGCATGGAATAGTCTCCCACTGGAGGTGGAAAAGATGAGGACAGTAAATTTAAAAAAGCATGGGACAAACACAGAGGCTGTATAAAAGAAAAAAGGGGACTCTTGTAGTGATTGATATGGAAGGGCAGACTAGATAGGCCATGTGGTCTCTTTCTTTTGTCATGTTTCTAGGTTTCTATCTGAAAATTAATTCACTTGGGGAGGGCAAATTTAAAAGATTATGCACCTGTATGAAGATTGCCTTCTTCAGATTGGAAGGGTGGGCACAGGCTTTTATCATGCAGATACTTAGCTTGTTTAAGCAAAGCTGTGTGTATAAATGGATGGAATACGAGTTAGATGGATGGATAGACTGACACATAACAATAGGAAATATTGCCTGGAGCGAAACACACATAAAATGAGTGTTGTTGGGCTCTCCCCTTAAAAAAACTTTTAAGAGTGGACTTCCAAAACTTGTTATCATGTCAGGAACACTTGTCTAAATAGTAATGTTAAATAATGTGTGAATTTAACAAAGCACAGTTTTGCACATCTCTTCTGCAAAGGTTGATCTTAGATAAGCTCTGCCACCTGTTTTGCATCCTTCTTTACTAGTGAAATGCAGGTTTCCTGCCAGCCACGCCTCTTACTTCTATTAGAGTGCATTTTCTTTTTTTGGTGGGGCCTGGGCTAACCACTAACTGCATTGGTGGTAACGGAGTTCATTCCCACCATTATGCTCCCCTTGCCTGACCTCTTTGCCTCTTCTTTGATTTGTAGACAGCATGTGGCATCCACCCATGCATACACACATGGCAGCTTTAGTTGATAAACAGCCATTGAACACCAAGCTGTCTTTTATATACATTTGGATTTAGTAAAAGATGGATAATTACTCATACAAATCTGGAGACTGAAATGACAAGCCACCAAAATAGCAATCTTAGAAATCAGGTACTTTAGCCCAGAGGAAGACAATTGGTCATGAAGGGTTTTCATCAATAGGATGAACACCACACTGAGGCCCCATGGCACAATGTGTGGTTTGATGCAAGGCTTCAAATGAAGCAGGCCCCTATCAACCATACAACTAAAGGCTATATAGAAAATGTTTTTCTATTTACATGGTGGTGAAGTGCCTTAATTGCACCAAGGTATATCTTAAAAGAGATGGTTTTTGAGTCTAGACTCTCAGGCATGAGCAGTCTTTTTGCAGGGCAGGAGAAGGGATCCAGGTCTCTACCCTTGCACTAGAGCAAAACTCTTACAATCAGAAGGCATTCTAGAGGATCCTGCCTTGAAGAAACAATTATTTGAGACATTGAGTCAGAGATCCCATCAGAACCAATTGCTATGCTTTCAACATTCAGGCTGTAAGAGCAAGGGGTTGAAAATCAAGGTGAAGCAATCTTTTCTGGTTCTGTAATACTGAATTAGAAAAATGTTCAATGTGGTTGATTCATGATGGAAAGATCCCAAAGGACTGGAAGACAAATCTGTCTTGGCCTAGAGAGAGTTATTAAAATCACAGTCCCATGATCTCTTCAGTTTCATTATTTATTAAAAGATATATCACAGAAGAAAGGTACAGAAGTTCTCTTCGCCAATGAAGAGAAAAGATATCCAACGCTAGCCTGTTTTTTGATCTCCTTCTGGAGCAGAATGCTGCTCCCCACAGGGTTTTGAGGCAATGCTGTACACTAAGATCTTTTTTTTTTTTTTTAAGTTGGAACAAAACTTTACAATAATCAGAAGAATCACTGAGTCAGGAATTGGATGAAAAGCAGAGGGATACCAGAGGTCTCTGCCCTGATTGCTAGAGGTTTCTGTAGGCTGACCACACTCTATGGAGTGTTGCAGGTCTTTTGCTAGTTCCATGTTCTGCCACTGCTGAGTAATTGAAGATGTAGGGTGTCTCCTAGTTGTTCAGTGAAGAAATATGGATGTTTACTTGGTGTAGTTGTTTTCTACTTATTCCATTTATAAAACATCAGTATGGTTATGCTTTAGGTACTTTTATCATCTATGTGTATATCCATGAAAGATACAATTGTGGTCAACATTACTGGCATTTTTACAGTTCAACCCTTAATGTGCAATATCTCCTAAAAAAGTGAACTGGCTTTGGACTATATATGCACCCATATTTGTCACATAAGAGAATCAAATAAACAAGACCAATTAAAAAAGGAAACAGCAGGAAATAGTATTAAAACTGGGACACTGTCAGGACACGATTATTGGCACCCTTATAAACAATTCAAATCAGTTTGAACAGAAGAACCACATTCCCACTGCAGTAAAATTAGATGCACCTGTTATCAATTGTCAGTACTCACATGACTTTAATCAGCCGATGAATGATGGCTCTAATGTTTAAAATGGCACATTCACTCCCTGTTCTGTTTTCAAAATGGTGAAGAGAAGAGAGCTTCCTGAGACCGTCAGAAAAGGCATTATCACCAAACATCAAACTTCAAAGGAGTACAAGGCCATCTCCAAAAAGCTTGGGATTCCTGTGTCTACTGTTTGCAATGTTATTAAAAAGTTTTCTGCTCATGAAACTGTCAAGAACCTCCCAGGACGTGGTGGGAAGAATAAAATTAATCAAGAAAATTCAAAGGTTAGGGCAAACTGTTGGAAAAACGCCATGTACAACATCCAAAAAGCTTAAGGCTCACCTGGAGCAATCTGGAGTGGTGGTTTTAACTCACACCATATGCTGCGCACTGAACAAAGAAGGTCTTCATGGGCGAAGGCCAAGGAGGACCCCACTGCTCAAAGACAAATGTAAAAAAGGCATGCCTGATCTTTGCCTGAAACCATAATCCTTCTGGGAAAATGTTCTATGCACAGATGAAACCAAACTTGAGCTCTTTGACAATGCAGACCAGCGATACATTTACAGGGGACGAAAGCGTAGTTACTCACCTGTAACAGGTGATCTCCAGGAACAGCAGGAATTTAGTCTTCACATATGGGTATCGTTGGTACCGACAGAGCCTGCGTGGTAACGCTCCCCAGCGTCCAATAGGAAAGCTTTTGGGAGCATCCCACAACGCCTGCGTGCTGCCTTCCCGCCTTTCCAACTGTCCCTCTCCAGCTGAGTTTATAGCTGAGACAGAAGAGAGAGGGTGAGAGAGAGAGAGAGAGAGATACAACTCCTAGGGGAGGTGGGCGGGTTGTGAAGAATAAATTCCTGCTGTTCCCGGAGATCACCTGTTACAGGTGAGTAACTACGCTATCTCCAGGAACAAGCAGGAATGTAGTCTTCACATATGGGGACTCCCTAGCTACAGATGCCAGGGAGATGGCCCCAGAAAAGTTGTCAGCCCTTGCGAAAGGGCCCCACTTCCACCCATGGATCTCTGGCATCCTACCAGGTTCAGTGGGTAGGAGTTGATTAAGTCTGAAAAAGGTGTTGAAGAACAGCTTGGCCAAACAAGGCATCCCGGCAGGAGTCCTTGTCTAAGCAGTAGTGGGCTGTGAAGGTATGTACCGAAGCCCAAGTAGCTGCTCGACAGATGTCGTCGATAGACACAGAGTGAAGATGAGCCATTGAGGCTTCCATGGCTCTCACATTGTGAGCGGTGACATGGCCTTCAAGAGGAAGGTTCTTACTCTCATAGACAAAGGATAAGCCCTTTTACAGTCCAAGGTATGAAAGTTCCTTTCTGCACTGGAGGCATGAGGCCTCGGAAAGAATACAGGAAGGTAAACCGCTTGGTTTAAATGGAAAGGTGAAACCACCTTTGGCATAAAGTGTGAATGAGTCCTAAGAAGTACCTTATCATGGTGGAACCTTGCATAAGGAGGATCAGCCACTAACACTTGCAATTCAGTGATACGACGTGCTGATGTGATTGCAATGAGGAAGATGACTTTCCAGGAAAGGAATTTCAAAGATGTAGTGGCTAATGGTTCAAAGGGCAGTTTCACGAGCTGCCTGAGCACCAGATTTAAGTCCCATGCCACCGGTGGTGGCTTAATGGGAGGCTTTGTTAAAAGAAGGGCTCTCATAAATCTCGCTATGAGAGGATGAGAGGAAATAGGTTGTCCACTTAGAGGCTTGTAAAAAGCTGCAATAGCACTAAGAAGGACTCTCACTGAATTTGTCTTGAGACCCGCATTTGAGAAATGAAGGAGATACTCAAGTATCGATTCCAGAGGTATCGCAAGAGGGTTAAGACCCTTCTGCGAGCACCATATGGTAAACCTTTTCCACTTAAAGGCATACAAGTGTCTTGTGGAGGGTTTCCTAGAAGCATGAAGGATATCCTTTACCTGTTGGGAAAGGTTAAGATCCTGAAGTTCTAGGCTTTCAGCAACCAGGCCCTGAGATGCAGAGACTGGGGACTGGGATGCCACAGCATATCGTTCTCTTGGGAGAGAAGATCTGGAGCGGATCCCAACTCCAGAGCACTGTTCCCTCTAAGCTGTGCGCGTGTGCGCGAGCACACACCTCGCCGAGCGAGCACACATACTTTACAACAGAGCGCACAAAAATTACAGTTCTGATTCTGATAGAAAACACCACAGATGTCTTAAAATGTAAAAGTTGTGATTGTAATTACTAGAAATTTTCCGCTTCATTTAGTAATCGTCTATTTTCATTTAATTTGATTAAAATCAATGTGGTGTACATACTGTATTCTGATGTGTAGTCAAATTTTAAAGTATATAACTCCAAGTGTCGTTATGTGGCGCACAAAAATTTAACCTTCCTTCAAAAGCCGTACAGCTGATATTTTATACGCGCACACAGCCTACAGAAAATTAGAGGGAACATTGCTCCAGAGGCGCAGCTTGAGAGAGATGTAGGAGCAGAGGGTACCACGTTTGCCATGGCCAAAGTGGAGCTATGAGGATCATATGACCTCTGTCTCTCTGAAGCTTGAATAGGGTTTTGGGGATGAGGGGAATGGGTGGGAAGGCATAATAGGACGTCCTGACCCTAGTGAAGGAGGACGGCGTCCCTTGCCTGACAACATCAAGCCGGAATTCTGGAACAGAACTGGGGAAGTTTGGCATTCAGCAGACTTGCAAAGAGGTCTATGTCCAGGGTTCCCAAAATCTGAAATATTTGGGCAACCTGGTCTGCATGGAGAGACCATTCGTGTGGAAGCAGAACTCGACTGAGTTTGTCTGCCCAAGAGTTTTGAATGCCTGAAAGATACACTGCAAGGAGATGAATCTGATGCTCTCTGGCAAGGGCCCATAGTCGCAAAGCTTCGTTGCATAGCGACAGAGAGCCTGTTCCACCCTGCTTGTTCACATAGAACATGGCTACCTGATTGTCCATTTGAATTAGGACTGTCTTGTAGCTGAGCTGGGCGTGAAATACTCGAAGAGCAAGGAAGATTGCTCTGATCTCCAGGAGGTTGATGTGAAGACAGGCCTCCTGTGGAGTCCAGGTACCCTGGGTAGAGAGGCTCCCCATCCCAGCTGTGAAGCATCTGTTGTTAGGGTGGTTTGGGATAGGGGTTGCTGGAAAGGAGACCCCACCAGAAGGTTTCTGGGTGATTGCCACCATTGGAGGGATGAAATAAGACGGTCTGAGTTTGTTATTTTGTCGGACAGGCAACCTGAGGCCTGTGTCCACTGAATGGATAAAGTCCACTGGGCTGCGAGCATAAGGAACCACATGCACGGTGGATGCCATGTGGCCTAGCAATTGAAGCATTTCCCGAGCAGTGAGACAAGGTTTGAGCATTTTGAACTTCTCTCAGAACAGATATTTGTTCAATTCTCTGAGGTCTAAAACGGGTCTGTGTCCTCCTGTTTTCTTTGGAATAAGAAAATAGGAGGAGTAGAACCCTGTACCCTGATGGGGAATGGGTACTTCCTCTATTGCTCCTTGAGCAAGGAGCATTGTGACTTCTTGACCTAAGAGATTGTCAAGAGAGGTCTGAGAATTGAACTGTCTTATAATTATAGGAGGGGGCAGGCTGTCAAAATGAAGCTTGTACCCTTCTCTTACAATGGACAGAGTCCAATTTTCTGCTGTTATTTGGTACTATCTGTGGGCAAAATGACATAACCTGCTTGGGATGGTTAAGGGTTCTGGACCCTTCAGGGGCAGGAAGGCAAAGTTCTCTAGAAAGGAGTCAAAGCCCCTGAGGAGACTGAGCCTGCTGAGCTGGCTGAGGTTTTGCAGCTTTTGGCTTCTTTTGTTGTCTAGGTTGTTGCTGCTGTCCCTTTTGGGCAGTCTGACCTGGACGGTTCCCTGTTGAGTATAGGAAGGATAAAGCTTCTTTTTCTTATCGAAAAATGTTTTCTTTAGAGGATCTTTTCTTTGCAGGATCGGCTGTAGATTTGGACAATCTATCCCATGTGATATTGTCAGCATCTATTTCATTAGCCTTCTCCTACCAATTCTTGCCAAAGAGATTTTTCTCCTGTGCAAAGAATGTTTCCTAATTTATCCTGTACCCAAATTTCCAAGTCAGATGCCTGAAGCCAGGCAATCCGACGTGCACCAATGGCAATAGCAGAGGTTCTGCTTATGCACTCAAAACAATCAAAGGCTGCACGATTAACAAACTTGGAAACATCCTGAGCATGTTTGACAAGAGTGAGATAGTCTTGTCTTTTGTCATCAGGAAGAAGGGGGCTCATAAGCTCCAAGTCCCCTGTGACCTCTTTAAGGAACATTCCCATATACAAGATATAGGAACTGATCCTAGCTGAGAGTATGGAAGCTTGGAAGCATCGACGCCCAAAGGCATTGAGAGTCCTACATTCACGACCTGGAGGATTGGATGCATGTCCCTTTGCACTTTTCATCCTTTTCATGGCTGATTCCACCACCATTGAATGGTGTGGTAATTGAGCTTTTTGAAAGCCAGGACAAGGTGGAACTCGATACATGGTATCGAGTCTTCGAGAATGAGGAGATGTGATTAAAGGTGTTTCCCACATCCTTAGCATAAGATCATGTAAGATCTCATGAATAGGAAGTAGCTGCCTCTTTGGGAGCCTTAGGGTATTGGAGGATTTCCAACTCCTTTGCCCTAGGCTCTTTTTCAGGAGCTACTGTGATGGAAAGGCCTCGGGCCACATCACGGATAAAATCCTGAAAGGACATATCCTCTGGCGGAGACATTCTGGGCTGAGGAGAAGAGGAATCCTCGGGGAGAAGTACGCTGGTATCGGCAGAGTCTTCGGAGTCTTCAGACTCATTCGAGGATTCAAAATATCTCCGATCCCGGTGATCGTGCAAAGCACGGTACTGGTATCAATCGAAGTCGGTATCGGGTTGTTCAGGTACTGATCTGTCGATGCCGGAGACAGACACATGACTCGGTACGGGTGGCATACCCGCCAATGTTGATGCAGTCGGTACCGATACCAGTGTCGGTACTGGAATCGGTTGAGGTGTCTGAAGTGGTTTCAATGGTACTGAAGCTGTGAGAAGAGCCACTAGACTGCGTTCGATAGCAAGGAATCTCTGGTCTATCGATGCTGCCGATGCTTGGATGTTGGCACCAGTAGAAGCGGCCGGAACCCCAGAGCATGGCACCAGTAGTTCTGCCGAGGTTGAGGCCTTGAGAACATCCTGGAGCCCCGTTAATGCTTTGGAAGCCGAAGCCTCCCGCTGGGGCAGTTTTGCCGGTGAAAATTCCTCAAGGGCAACGCCAGGGGCATCTTGATACTTAGAAGGAGATCTACCCTTTGAGGACCAGCTAGAGTTATGTTTAGTTACCTGAGATTCCTGGGATGAAGCCCTGGAGGACGTTGATGCAACAGACGCAGCGTCTGAGGGAAAACGGGTGCTAAGTTGAGCAGCTCGGTTCTGCCGGCCCCTTTTTGACATCATTCCATAGGAGAGGCACTCTGAAATAGAGTGGTCAGGACCTAAACATTTGAGATATCAATCATGGGTGTCGGTGATGGAAATGGTACCGCCACATTTAGAACATTTCTTAAAACCTGAAGTAGGTTTTTCCATTTTTAAGGAAAAAATTGGGCCTAGTGCCCAAAATGGTGCCTAGCACCAAGGAAAAAAACGTTCCTGAAGTAAACCACTTCAGAAACTATAGATTTTTGTTTTTTATTTAGAAGAAGAAAGAAAGAACCGGTGGTACCGGTATAGCGTCGAGGGAAGGCAGACGCAACCACAAAAACAAAGATTAAAGACAAAATTTTCTGCGGTGACAGGGTATGCGACCTGTCGGCTCCACGGAAAATGAAGAACTGGAGAGGGACAGTTGGAAAGGCAGCACACAGGTGCTGTGGGATGCTCCCAAAAGCTTTCCTATTGGACGCTGGGGAGCGTTCCCGCGCAGGCTCCATCGGTACCGACGATACCCATATGTGAAGACTACATTCCTGCTTGTTCCTGGAGATATGAAGCTTATTAGGAAAAAATCACCCATGCTATAGTTAAATACAGTGGAGGTTCCATAAAGTTGTGGGGTTGTTTTGCTGACTCAGGAACTGGAGGCCTAGAACGTATTAAAGAAATCATGAAGTCAGAGGACTACCAAGGTATTTTGGAGTGAAATGTGCTACCTAGTGTCAGAAAGCTAGGTCTGGATAAAGGGTCTTGGGTCCTCCAGCAGGACAATGACCCAAAACATACACCCAAAAGTACAAAAGAATGGTTAAAAAGGAAAAAATGGACTGTTTTAAACTGGCCAGCACTGAGTCCTGATCTCAATCCAATTGAGAACCTTTGGAAAGAGCTGAAATCTGCCATTGGTAAAAGTCATCCTGGAAACATTCATGAGCTGGAACAAATCACAGTTGAAGAACAGGAGAAACTACCAGTAGACAGATGTATAAAACTTATAGATGGCTACAAGAAATGTGTGGAGGCTGTCATCACTGCCAAGGGTTGTGCAACCAAACATTAGTGAAGGGTGCCATTAATACTGTCCAGGTCATATTTAGTTTTTTTCTCAGAAGTTACTACGTGTAAGTTGCACAGACATTTTTTAGTTGTATACCTTTGAACATACTATTAAAATATTATAATGATATACAGTTGGAATATTTCCAATTATTTCTCAAAATACTGTATACAACATACCTAAAATTCAAGAATGCCAATAATGTTTACCATAATTGTAATTTTTAATGCTAATTATTATTATATTGGTCATATCTAAAATTTTCAAAAACTGCCTTTAATTATGATTAATATTTATCATCCTCATTTTACTATGTATGTTAAAAAAAATTAACTTCCATTTATACATGAGATTTCAAGTGATGTATGATTTGTTTAGTTAACATGCCTGTTTTCCCTTTACTTCTATAGAGAAATGTTAAAAATAGCCCCTTTAGTGTTGGGCATGTGGAAATACATTTTTGACTTCATGCCCTTCCTCCGCATTGACTTCAGTGTATAAGCACGCTCAGTACATTATTTCTGCCACTGTTCCATATGTGTTTGACATCATCTAGAAAAGATACATTCTGGAATCAAAAAGGCAAAGCTTATCCATGTTGAAATTAAGCTAATGTACTGTGTCAGTTTGATAAGGGTTGTCTGAAAACACCATTGCTGACAGACACATTTTTTAAAGAATGGGATGTAATATTTATTTAGACTTATTTTTACCAAATAACTCTCCACCAAAAATTTTTCCAAGTCACAAACTGGGATAAATTGAGCCTAAAATGAGAATGAGATTTATCTCAAGGATTGTACATGCCATTTCTCAGGATATGGTTCAATGTCTTCCCTTAAATGTATCTGAAATACTATTCCATTTCAGTATGTGAAGGGTCATTTTATAAACTCATGTACAGTTAATGGGCATTGTCATGCATATATTTGGGGCCTATTTTACATACATACTTTACTTTATAAAATAGGGACATAAAGATGCACCTCAATATAGTTGTGGTTATTACACCTGCTCTAGAGCAGGCGTAAATACCCGCACCTAGATTGTAACTTATATACATTTCTGGACAATGTTTTATAACTTATGCATGCAAGTTTAAGCTCCAGCCCTGTGAACCTCCAAAGTGAAAGTATATACGATAGGACTTACGTGCGCACTTACATAATTGTGACCGCCGAATGCTCACGCGTAAATGACCATTCCCGCACATTACGCCCTTAAAATAGGGACCTATGTGCACAACGTTTTATGCATTCCTTATAAAATCAGCCCCCAAATGCACTTCCTTGAACATATTTGAAATGACAAATAACTTATCCAAACACACAGGAGGGAAGGTTTAATGAACTTTTTATTTTGTTTTGCTCTATGAGGATGCTATGTATGCAATGACCTTTATTCTATAGTTTAACTGCCTGCCCGAAATCACGATAATTCCAGAGAAGTTGAAGGTAATTATTGCAGATTCATATTCCCTCCTGTCTGGTCACACGTAGGAGGAAAAAAGTAAAAGAAAAATAGATTAATCTTTGTCTGGTTGAAAACTCAGAACCTCCTGAGACTCCAGGGTTTCCAGTAATCAATGGATTTCACGAAAATAGATAGAACTTGAACTTCTTTCATCACTGAAAAGCAAGTTTTGCATGTTGAGAGGAATTTTAATCTGGTACTTTCCTCTGGCATCTTTGGGTTTCAGCTCAAACCATAGCTGGGATATGGCACTTTAAGCTTTCAATTATAACTCTTTTTTGCCTACCTTATATCTTCTCCCAACTTACTTTTAGTCTTTTCATTACAATCATAGATGTCGGAACAGGGTAGGCCACATGGACCCTAGCGTCACCATAATATTGTCCACCAGCCATGAGATGGAATCCCCGTGGGCAGACAATCTGCATTGAGGCTGCAATCATAGCCTTTCCCTCCTCTTCTGCCCACAGGGAATGGCCATAATAGCAGCAAAGACCCCTTCTGTCTGCCCATGGGTGATCAAATCTCCATGGCTGAACAGGGGGGAAGCTTGCGGGGGACTAGGGAAGAGTTGGGGTGGAGCTTGGGGCAGAGTCGAGGCAGAGTAAGGATGGATCTTGGGGCCCCCCAAACTAATAGGCGTTCCGCTGATTACAGCAACAGTCCTTACCTGGGGGGTTCTCCTTTTGAAATCTTGTAATTATGGGTCTTGAATCAGGCAACTAGATGTTACCATTGTGAAATGATTGTGACCCTTCCCACCCAAGGGCTGTGAATGGCATCCCTAGCCCCCAGTGACCTGGGAAGTGGGATCCCTAGCCCCCAGTGACCTGGGAAGTGGGAGACCTGAGCCAGGATTTGAACCCAGTACCATCCCTGTGGCAGTGAACAGTACCACCACTAAACCGCCAGGCTAACCATTCATCATATATATAGTGTACTCTATTAACCACAGATTGTTTAGCTGAAAAAGCTTTTTATGAATTGTGGAAAGGGTTTAATCTTTGAATTACGCATTTTAAATTTAGAAATATGAAAATCAAGGAATAAATAATGGAAAAGTATCACGCCTGCTTCATTGAAGAAGTATTTCCACAATAAGAGGTAAGAATATGAAGCTGATGGTGGGTAACACAAGAAGCATTAATTTACAGAAAGGATAACGGAGGCATGGAAGTGGTGGGGAACAGTATGGGACAACCATTTCAAAGATTCCTCAAAGTGGGGAGGCAAAGAAACTCTGGAGATCATATAGGATTAGCAGCATTTTAACAGTAAATGAAAAATAGCATCTATGATGGTTATCTACCCATCCCATGGCCCTATGTACATGTGTATAAACCGGTGTCAGACTGAACTAGAGTGGCCAACTTCATACTCTAAATTCCATTATTTTAGAGCTAATACGGACTAAGAATCTTGATTTGATAAAGCGGTAGCAGTATTGGAATGCTTGTTTTCATACAACAGTTGCTTCTATTTGACAGCTTGAATCTGACTGGTATTACCAAAAGACTACTGCTAGGGAGTCAGAGGCGCATTGTGAACCCCCACTAGACACCAGAGAAACCCTTGGCACGAACCATAGGTGGGTTCATGAGGTATATATAGAGTGTTGTCAAGGGACATAGAAGGAGGAGGGTGCTTGATGGAGTGATAGTGAGGTGGGCGGTATAGGGGGTAAGTTACCAAACCCATTACTCATTTCTTTAAGAGATAGTAGTGCTACCTGTGTTCCTGCTACTAGGAACTCATAACGTTCCTGGTTGCAGCAATGCATAATTTGTGAAATGGGGATATTCTTATTTTCTACCTTCATTTTAAAATTATTTGTTCTGCTGGACATGCCAGTAAATACATATGCACTCTGCATGTCCTTATATATATTTTACAAAGGGATTTGCATTTGACATAGCCTTTGTAAAATAAAGGGGAAGTTGAGCATGTCTCAATTTCCATCTCAACAACCTAAAATGAACCTTCAAATGTTATTACTAAAAAGAGAAAAGTCAGGAAAAATCTTTGTCAAGAACAGGTTTATATTTCACTAGTCATGCTATATGGGTATTTAGAGATACACCTCTTACTTGTGGCTATTTTTATGGGTGAAACATAAGAAAAAAAAAATCTCTCTATAAAAAAATATCATATTGGTACTGTAAATTGTATACACTGGTAATAGTTGTTTCTTATCTTGAATTGTTTTTTAAATTATAATAAGACTGCATTATTCCCAGAAAGTTATATTACTGCATGTTAACTTAATATAAGTTGCAAAATGCAATGTGTGTCTTTGAGTCAATGCTGACTCCTGACAGATCAAGCAATTCCTGGGTTTTCTTGGCACTGTGACCAAGGTAGATTGCCAGGCCTTTCTTCTGAGGCAATGGAGGGTTAAGTGACTTGCCCAAGGCCACAAGGAGTGCTAATAGGAATCAAACCCTGGTCTCTTGGTTACCAAGCCAGTGCTCTAACTATTAAGCTACTCCTCCACTCCACTTTTTAAAAATTATAGTAAGATTCTGCATTATTTCCAGAAAGTTATATTATTGCATGTTAACGTAACGTGAGTTACTGACAACTGAACTAAGCATTTGTTCTGATGTAATTTGATATTTTACAGCCTGTTGTGTTTACATGGATTTCCAGTCTTTGGTTTGCTTTGGTGCATAAGCAGAGAATGAGGGAGGAAACAGGAAGGGGCCTATAGATACTGCAATAAGGCAGACTTATGATGGTGTTGAACAACTTATCTGTAGGTGAAAAGAACCATCTCCAGAGTGGTTTCTGCAATCAGTATACAGTGGCTAGAGAAAATCTATACCTTCTTGAACGCTTTTCACATTTTGTCGTATAAATGCATGGATTGAAATGGTGAGGCTTTTTCCAGTCATGAACATACTATACCTCATATTTTTCACTGGAAAAATATTTTATTGGCGAACAAAGCATATGCCCAAAAAACAAAACTGAAACGCAATTGGAAAGTCTTCAATGCCTGAGTCAACCCTTGGTGGAAGCATCTTTAGCAGAAATTACAGCTGTGAGTCTTTTGGAATAAGTCTCAGCAATTTTTCACACCTTGAGTTGTGAATATTAGGCCCTTCTTTATAAAACAGTTCAAGCTCTGCCAAGTTCCTTGGGGTGTGCTCATGGAGAGCAATCTTCCAGTCATGCCACAGATTTTTGATTGTATTGGGGTTGGGACTCGGACTGGGCCACTCAAGAACATTTACCTTTTTGTTCCTTAGTCTCTCCACAGTAGCTCTGGGTTGTTCTCATGCTGAAAGGTGAATTTCCGTCCCAGTTTCATCAATCTTACAGAGGGTATTCCTCAAGGGCTTTTCTGTACTTTTCTCCATTCATTGACTCTTGTATTCTGACAAAATGTCCCATTCCCTACCGATGAGAAACCACCACCTAAAATGATGATGCCACCACCATGGTTTATAGTAGGGTGATGTGCTGTGTTGGATTTGTTTTCAAGTTGGAAAACAATGGGGCAGATATAATAAGGGCTTCCAAACGTACCTGCCCACATCTTCTGATTGCTCTAGTCTCCCACCGAATCCTAGAGCCTCCACCTAAGTCTGAGTGTCCCTGCTTTTCTGCATCCCCAGGTCCACAGTATCTAACCTCCTGCCTCTTGCTTCCATTTCATAAGTGTCCATTGCTCTTGTGTTTTCTTGCCGAGCCACAGGGCGGGGTCCCCGGCGGTGTCCAGTAACATGCGGCCGGCGTTCACGGAGGCGGGAGTTCGGTGGGGGGAATTTTTTGAATTCATTGGCGCTCCAGCGATTGGCAGCTGGGAAAGCCAATGGAGTGGGGGCGTCTAGGGCAGCGTGCAGAGGCACGTTGCGGGTCTTGATTCCAGCGGCAGAAGCGGGCTGAAGGAGCATCGTTTCTCGGGCTTACCAACCAACCCCCCGGTTTGGGGGGGGGGGAGGGGGGGTGGGGTGTTGCAGCTGGTGGGGGGGGGGGGGGGCGGGATCCCGGATGTCTCCAGGGTCCAGAGCATTAAACTGGAATTGGGGCGGGGGTCGGTTGCCCCCAAGCCGGATAACCCCTGCCGGCTTTTGCTAATGACATGGCGAGACCGGGGAAAGGGGGGGATGGAAGTTTGCTGCTGGCTCGGCCGTGGCGGTAGTGGAACGGGGTCACCTTGCTAGTGACACGGCTCGTGAGGACCTGTTTTGCTGGTGGGGTTGTTGCAAAGGTTATGTTGTAACTGTGAATGTTATGGTGCATTATGTAAAGTTAATAAAGCTGCGACCAGTTGATTCCCAATTTGGTGTTTGTGGTATTTTCTGGAGCTGGGGGGGGAGGGGGACATGAGAAGGTAGGTGGGGGTGGGGGGGGGGGGAAGCAGGGAGCACCAGGTCCAAGCTGCCTCGGTTACTACCTAGCTATTTCTTGCTTTCCCCAGAGGCACCATTCCCTGCATATGCTCTTACTTCTTTCCTTCACTTTCTCTGTCCTTCTCTCCTTTCTCCCATCAGCAGCATTTTCGATCAGCTCCATTTTCCGAGCCCCCTTCCCCCCCCCCACCATCTGCCTCTGTTCTTTCAGCTTCAGTACTGACTTTCAGTCCCCTTCTCAAAGCCCTTAGTGCTCCATCAGCCCCAGTCCCCTTCTCTCAGTCCCCAGCATCAAGATCAGCCCATTTCTCCCAGGCACAGTTGCCCAATATCAGCTCCCAGTCCTCCTCTTCTGTCATCAGCCCTCAGCCCCAGCAGCAGGCTCAGTCCTCTGCTCCCAGCCCCTTTTTTCTCCTTTCCTTAGCATCTTCAATAATGGTGAAGCCAGCGGCAGGAACATGCTGCTTGGTTCCCATGTTTCTGTTTCCTCTGTTGGTGCAGTTTGAAATGTGAGAAGAGGGATTTCCTGTTTCTTGTTACCGACAAAGTATGTGCATTCATGCCAGAAAATGTTTTTTATAAGAGACCATTTACATGTGTTAGAAAATGACATTAAAAAATTACCTCCATGCTTTTGAAAATATTCACATATGCACATAAAATAACCCAGAAAATTTGTGCATGCCAAAGTACAGGTGTACAGGTAAGCACATTAATTCTCAGGGTAATTTTCAGAACAGAATTATGCATATACTTTTGTTTTCAGAAAATTTCCAGTACCTGCATAGGGAAAATTACATGTGCACTATTTTGTGAATGCTTAATTATACATTTACCCCTAAGGCTTGTTGCCATTTTGTGTCTAAGGGGGGAAAAATCTGGCCCTTGTCTTCTTGTAAGTGTAGTGGTAAAGTATTTTTTTCACTCTCTAGTTCTTTGCTGAAGCTGAACTGGTCCATTCTACTCCACAACCAGTTTGGCAGCACACAAACCATAAGGAGCTATAACATTCATGGAGGTCAACTCTTCCCCATGTTCAACTGCATCATTTTTACAAAGGACCGAGAACACCACAATTCGTTTAGATAGGAGATTCATTCACCTCTTAATGATTTTTAGCTATGTTGCAATATCAAGTCAAGAAGTCAGATCTCAGTTATCGAAGCAAGAACAGTCTATCTTACTTATTCCAGAAAATAAATGCAGATATAACATTAATGTTGTGACTCACAATATTATGGCATTTCAGATTTAAAACAGACATTATGGCAGAGCTTATGGCAAAGAGAACAATGTAAAGAAGGGACACTCTACATTGATCTTTAATTTCGGTTTTGTGAGTTTTAAGACCAATGACCATAGAATCATAGGTTAGAACAACATTTTATGTTAGTGAATTGCTTAGTATACAGTTGAAAATTGTCCCTTTGTGAAAATTCCTTAACTGTTTACTTAACTAAGGTGTGAAAAGTTAATGGACCCTTGGCTATTTTATGCTGTGTAGCATTATAATACTCCAGAATTTAGTATTTAATATTATCGGGAAACTGATTAATGCTTTTTATGAACAGCTGTTAAGATTAGAATCAATTTAAAGCAGTAGAACCTCAACATTTAATGAAGCTGCATACTAGCCTCCTTGTCTACTGATTTAAGATATCTGGTTTTATTATGCTAATAATCTGGATACCACTAAAGATTCAGGGTAAAAATACTTCCATTCCTGCTGTGAAGCGAGGTCATAACAGAACATTTTGAACTATGTTTTCCAAATAAAAGCTTAATTATCTTTCAGTATCTGCAAAATCAAGATAGCTGAAATACTTACTGGCTCTAAGAATGTTCTCTTTACTGCTGCACCTGGACTGGACCTGCAGAAAGAGAGAGAAAGAGGAAAGAGAGAGCACAGATTTTGTCAGACACCATTTAGGGCGCCCAACATTCAGTGGTCTGAACTGTAAGGGCGAGCTCCTGTGACCTACAGATAGAGATTTTATCTTTAATTATGAGCTAAACAGAATGTTAATTTTGATTCCAGGCCACTTCTACTGGATGCAAACAAGGGTTCATCTCCCTACCATGCTCCCATGTCATTTAATTGTTAAGAATGTACGGCTCAGCCTGCTTCTTTAAAATATACATCATGACTAAAATCCCAGTCCTCCTGTCCCAAAACAAACCAATTTAGGGGGCTAGTTAGTAAGGTCCACTAATGTTAACATGTGCTAATTTACCATAATGCATGCTATTTTAGCACAGGTCCCGTGTCATTCAATGGGACATAGCTACTAATAACAGGTTAATGGTGAATTAATGCACATTAATGTTAGCGAACCTTAGAAATTAGCCTCCTAAATCTTATTACAGCAATCTTCTCTAGATAAGACATATTGCATAAGCTTTGCCGGAGATATTGAAAAATATTTTGCTACGAGTTGACTGACGACTTAATTATTTACGTCATAAAATAGAAAGGTCGATATCATCTAGGAGTTTATGCTCCTAACTGTGAGAGTTAAGGTCCTAAATTGGCCTCTTTGAAAAGCTACTAGGACTGAGTGCATAAGTTTATGTTCACACTTAAATTTAGGATCCTGAAAAGTAGATGGAAATTTATGTTCAGAATTTCTGCTAAATTTAAGCGCCTACAAAGTAGATGGGAATAGGGGAAGATTTAGGGCTGGGATAAAAGATAGGAGCTCAGCACTGATTTTCAGCACTAGACACCTATATCAGGCTCATAAATCTAGGGAAATAAATGACAGGCCTAAATTTAGGAGCATTACTTTTAAGCTCCAAAATTGAGGTGAATTTTCAGGAGAAAACTTAGGCTCTTACATTTGAAAATTGGAGACAAATTTAGGTGCCTAATTTAGGAGCCTAAATTTAAGAGTTCAGCTTTTTTAAAATCGGACCCAAGACCTTTAAATTCAAGGTGGTGTCCTTTTGAAACAATATGAAGCAAACAGAAGATCTGAAAGGTGATTTTCTAAACCATCATGTTTCTGAAACACATTACAGTTCCTGATTTTTATTGTTTTGGGGAGAGGAAGGAGAATGGGGGAAATTCTTTTTTCTGTTAAATAACTAGTTTGCAGTATTGAAATAATACCTCCATATGAGTTTAAGAGTAAATGATAGATGGAAACATGTTTAAATACACTATTTAGTTCTACCTTGTAATAGAAATAGCTTTAGTCATTAAATTCAATTAGTTATGTAATTAGTTATAAAAGTTTAACATGTTCTGGTTATTTAAGTGTCATTGTGCCAGGAAATTATGCAGTGCAAAGCTGGGGCCATAACGTGTAATTTTCTTGCCTAGAATTAGTACATCATTAATGCTCAATAAAAAAATATGTACAGAATTAAAAGCATATGAGCGGGAAGTCTCAAGGCATTTCTACTGGGAACCTCTTTCTTCAGTTCACAGAAGCCAGCCCTGAAAATTACATAAACATATATTCCGGCAGTATGTTAGAATCTGCTAAGTATCTCTGCTTTCTAATGAAACAATTTATGAAGCTAATGTTACAAGTGAGGGTGCTTTATGACTATTCGTTCTGGGGAAAAAGAATGTGGTTACAGTTTAAATAATATATATAAAAGAAAAGCTAAAAAAAAAAGAAAAAAAAGAAAAAGATGGCAGTGTTGTCCTTTGGTTCAGACTTGTTTTATCAGATTGAAATCTATAACAAGCATATACAATAGATCCAGGACATTTTTGGTTTACTTTCTCTTTGCTTTAGGGACAATTCTGGACCAAACGTAAGGAAAAAATGATAAAAGTAAGATAAAGAAAAATTAAGGTGAAAGTCAGGGAAGCAGAAAATAAGTAATGCTAATGAAAGAAGGTATTCCCAGAAAAGCGCACCAAAAAGAATGAATTTTGCTGTGCTAAATAAAACCACAGAGGATAAAAAAGCATGAATGAACTTTTCTGTAAATAAAGAAATGAGTCAGAAAACTGGAATGAAGCTAGTGAAAGACAACAGTGTAATAAAAAAAAAGAAGTAGAGAGAGATAAAACAGATAAAAGATCTAGCAAAGAGAAACGTGGTGGAGCAAGAGATTAAAAAATAACATGAAAGTTACCAAGAAGAAAAAATGTTAGTGAAAATGATAGAGCTAAGGAAAAAAATGGAAGCTGAGAACCATCACAGTGTAAGAAGCCCAAATTCATAGCAGAAAGCAGTCTGTGAATGGAAGCAGCTCCTTGGCTCTACTTCTCCTCAGTTCATCTTATAGCCTTTCCAACCCATAGTGCAGCCATTGTATGGACACACAAAAAAACAGTGGTGAACAGAGAAGCTCAGATTTGCTGATCAGTTTTTAAACGTAATGTAAATTTGCAGAATATTATTCCAATGGGGCCCAAAGTAGATTGCTAAGTGGTTTAAGAAGTGGGCTCCAGAGGCCAGTTATTCCTGTTCTCTAACATACAAAGGTGTTTTGTTAACTAAAGCTAATAAAAGCAGTTTTATAAAACTCAAAGCAATTTAGTTTTATTCTTAATCTGATGGCTAACTTCTATATTGCTCTGATTTGGTATGAACAGATGGATGTAAACGTGTTGAACTACTTTCTAATTTAAATTTTTCTTCTAAGAAACCAAAGCAAAAATATAGGAAATTGAAATCATTATATAAATACCAGAATATAGCCTTAAGTTCCCAGATGATGCTCGGCTTTTCTCTATTCTGTAGGTAAACTTCGGAATCTCTTATCGACTTAAATGTGAATGACTATACGACCAGCAGTATTGTAAATACTGGAAGTGACTTCCAATACTTTGACCAAATAGCGCAGAAATGATAACCTTAATGGATAGAAATCTATCCATTTCCCAGTCCTGGCTACAGTAACCAATTGCTGGCTTAGACATTAACCATGGGCAGGAAAGCGGAAAAATGCAGGAACAATGAAGTGGCATATCCTACACATTTTCAAACATATTTGCAATTTTTAGACCTTATGACTCATCCTTTTTAAATAAAATGTTTTCCTATTTTTCTGTTAGAATTTACTTTCATTTTTGGAAGCTTATTTGTTGCATATACTGTATATAATGGATCATACTCCAGACCATCTAGCCTCTCTGAACAGAAAGTCAGAGATCTGGATCCTCAGACGTCAGACTATGTGATTCTAGCCTGGAAGCCGAGAAATCCTAAAGAACATCTGCAACTCATTGATCTGAACACATTTCTAGTTTTTATGCATGAATTTCTATAGTGGACCTTCCTGAGCTCTGTCACTGGTATCCCATGCTCTCTAAAACACTTTGGGCCATATTTATTAAACGTTAGCAGATACTATCTACCACTATGCCCACGGGAATAACATGAGAGCTGCAGTAGACAGCGCATGCTAACGTTTAGTGAACATGGTCCTTGTGTTTTCTAGCGTTCCATCCTAGCTTATGAAAAGTATTTCAAAGTATGCTCTTCTTTCTCTCCAAGAGGAGTAGTTTAATGGAAAGGGAATGCAGAAGAGCAGCCTAATGGATAAGAACCAGGAAAGCCTGGTTTGAATCCCACTGCCACGCTTTGAGACCTTGGGCAAATCACGTAACCCTCCATTTCCTCAGATACAAACTTAGATCGTAAGCCCTCTAGGGACAGGAAAACATCTACTGTGCCTGAATTTAACTTGCCTTGATCTCTGAGAAAGATGTGAGCTGTATCAAACTCCCCCTTGCCCTAAATAATATTCCTTGTGGACTTTTTCATGCATGCAGCATCCAAATACTGATACTGGCCATTAGGACTTTCACCCCAGTGGTAGCTTAGATGTTCTTAATGATTATGACTGGGATTCCAATCAAATATAAGGCCGACAGTGCATATATTATATTGTAAAGAATGTTACAGTAGAGAGTCACACCCTATAAGCAACTCAGATAAGTCCTCTGTCCTATGCCACTATACTACTAATTTGTGGAGACAGATTATAATTGCAGCTGTTCCACTGACATATATCTTCTGTTCCAGGCCAGTACAGTGGAACCTCAGTTTTCGTGATTAATCCGTTTGAAAAAGTCTGACTAAAACCGAATGTATGAAAACTAAAACAATATTTCCCATAAGAAATAATGTAAATCCAATTAATCTGTTCCAGACACCCAAAAATATTAACAAAAAATATATTTTATAGATAACTATATTTTTACATACAGAAAACAATGAGAAATAAATATAAATGACTAATGAAATGGATAAATGAACATTTAACATCACTTTTACCTTTATTGAAGACTCTTGTTGGCATATGGAAGACAGTCAATCAGCAAGAGAATGAAAATAAAGAAAATCCCACTTCTGGCCACAAGATGGTGCTCCATTTTCAACTGTACGAAAACCGAGACAATGTACGAAAACTGGGACAAAATCTCAACGAAAAAAGTCAACGAAAACCGAATAGTACGAAAACTAGGGCATACGAAAACTGAGGTTTGACTGTAATATGTACTTGCCTACAATACTACAGCCAAACTCTCATGTGCAACAAAGTGTTTTCTAGTTTTCTGTTCCCATTTATGCAGATGAGCTACAGTAGAACCACCTCTGATGGCGTCACATTTCAGCCTTATCACCAGGAATCCAGAATTACTGTAGCAACATCACAGAGCAGAGCATGTGAGCGTTAGCACACAGCTTTTCTTGTAACTAAGTACATCACAAACAGGACCTCATGGTGCATTATGAAGGTGCAAGCCATCTCACTGGGATAAATACTACTGAACATGGAATTAAAAAAAAAACATTTAAATCAAACTGAGATAGAAATCAAAACATGATGGATTTGCTAATGTCCTCTTCTACTGAATGGGACTCTTATTCTAATAGATACTACAAGAAATAAAATCTCTCATGTGCTACATGGTCCTGTGCTAATACAGGACTCACTGTCACGCAAAGAAACAAAAATAATGTGTGAGGGTGGAAGCTCATGCAACGGAAACCAAAGGATGAACCGCAGCTGCAGAAATGTTTCACATAGATGACAATCTTTAGAGAAGCTACTTACCTTTAAGGTCATAACAATGTTAGCTCAGTGTTTTAAGTCAGCTCTTCATTATGGGAGGTGCATTTCAAAGCCATAGGTTATATTAAAATGATTTACTGCACAGAGAGGAGGTTTCCAGCCCAGTATGAAAAGCCAACTTTTCAAGTAGAATATTTCCAACTCAGGTTTAAGAAATATGAAGAACAAATTCAGAACATGAATATTGAATGCTTTTACTTAACCCCCCCCCCCAAAAAAAACTAGTACATATATTTTAGAAAACATTCATTTCTCAAGAACACACATGGCTGTTAGAATAAAGAATAGGAGATGAAATCCATAATCCTTAAATATTTCAAGGAAAATGCATGATAATTTAACACTGAAAAAAACATGCAAAATGTGGAACCACCCGTAGAAAACTACAATGCACACAGACACAAGAGAGCAAGACAGGGAAATGAACGCTGGCTCAGAGATAATGAAGGAAGCAAGATATGCCAAAGCACAGCGGTGGGTAGAAATTAGTGAACTGATAACTCATGAGAAACATCTTCCCTCACTTCCTTCAGGTATGAAGCTGCTGAAGATTATTTCCTGCATCGTAGAAGCCAGTGGTTACAGTGTAAGGTATATGTCTACTCCTCTTTCCTTATCTGAAAAGACATACTGTAATAGGACACTGTGCAGTGGGGAGATCCCTGCACATGCCAGTGCTTCACTGAAAGTAGGGGCTCAGAAATCAAATGAATGCTATTAAAAGAAACTTGCACATCAAAATTGATAGATGGGACTAATTTCCACCTAGTCTCAAAAAACAATATTTTGCTTTTGGCAGGACCTTTGTCAGGATCCTGCTGGGACCAAAACACAGTAAGTAGTGTTTCACTGTGTGGGAATTAATTGTGTCTATAGCATCATTCAATATGCAGGCTCTCTTTCAGTGAATTTTTTCAGGATAATCTCTGAAGGAAACTGGGTCTGGTGGCATCTGCACTCATATATGCTATGATCACTGATACTCATATTAATGTGAAAAGCACTTTTACATATAGGAGATAATGTTGCAAAGGATTCTCTTTGCATATATGCCACGATATGCAAGTAAAAGACCTGTAATAAAATTGCCTTATGCGTAAAAGTGCACATAGTGAGTTTAGGCATATATTTGTAGGTGGCTTTACATGTTCAGTGGAGGAATTTAAGCGGAGCACAGGGCAGATCACTATTGATGGGTATATTTTATAAAATAACACACGCACATGCATACTTTACATACTAACATTAATACCTGCTCCTGGGCAGGTGTAAATGGCCACGATTTTAATCTAGACACTATTTCTGTAGGATTTGTGCTAGTATTTTATGGGGCCCTTTTACTAAAGTATGCTAAGCAGTTATCACATGTTTTAATGTGCAGTAACCATTAGTAATGGGCCATGGTAACGGTTACCACAGGTTCATAATAGCCAGTGTGGTAAAAACCTGTGTTAACTGCTTAACGTGTGATTTGGAGGGGGCTGGATGGGCTATGGGTGGAGAGTGTGCATGGGCGGCACAGTGCAGTTAGCATGTGGTACTTATCATGCGCTGTCAATTTTGCATTTATCGCCACCTCAAGAGGCGGCATTATGTGCACCCGAACTAACTGCACTTAACATGTAGTAAGGAACATTTCTGTGCAGCACTATTATGCAGGTAATTGACACCCACAGCACCCCCTGGCTGAAAACTTTTATAGGGCAAATCTTTATCTTTAAAAATCATTTTACAGACCTGCAAGAGAAAGTGAAAACTAGCCTTGAAATATATAGTCAATCTCTACTGATTCACACTACCCACATCTAAGAATTATTATGCCAAAGGTTCAACTTTTCATGCTGTGCCTGTGGAAAGCCTATAGGCTGTGGAACAGAGTGAATCATTGGGACCATGGCCTGAGCAAATGTTTGCCCTAAACATAGCATCAACAACTAAGGGATTTCGGGGAGGGGTAAAGATGGAGATTAGTTTGTTTGCACCGGTCCCACCAACCAAAAAGGTATTCTGTAGACCTTGCAAATAATTTGCTAAGTCAGACTCCATGGTTGGCAGGATAACTTAGTAAAAGAGAAACTTAGGGACTGCATTTCTGATGCAACATTTATTTATTCCAGACACTTGCTAAACTGCCTTAAAAGCCACCATAGTGACCTATAGTAAAGCATACAGCAAAGGAGGAAAACAGAGCAGTGAGGAAAAGAAAAGGGAGGGAAAAGGAAGGCAGGAAGGAAGAGAGAAGGGAGAGGGGAAATCAGCCATTTGGGCATTTAAGGAAACTTGAGTCGAAACAGTCAGGTTTTAAGGTTTTTCTTAAACTTAGGAAAGGGAAGATTCCTCACAGAACATGGGTAGTGGAAGGTCTTTTTCTTTGGGGGGTGGGGGGACCCAAGCAGCTCTCCCAAGCTCAGCCCTGTGGGTAGAGACCCTTACTGTTCTGCCTGCAGGGATCCAATCTCCTGCAAGCAGACAGGAAGGGTCTTTGCCGTGATTTCAGCTTTTCTTTTGCCCATGGGGGATGGGATCCCTGCAGGCAGCCTGCTGCTGCCACGATCGCTGTCAGGAGGTAGTAGACTTCCCGTGCAGATCCCATCCCCCGCAGGCAAAAGAAGAAGAGAAGTCCTTTCCTGTTCTGCCCACAGGGATCTGATCTCTCACAGGCAGACAAGAAGGGTCTTTGTCGCGATTGTGGCTTCTTTTCTTCTTCCTGTGGGGGGTGGGATGCCCTCAGGAAGTCTGCTGCCTGCCGGTCATGATTTTTGGTGGGGCTAGGGCCTATGTGGCCCACCTTTTTCTGACACCTATGTCACAGAGGGTGAGCAGGAGTGAATTCCATAGGAAGGGACCCAGGTAGGCAAAGGAAGAATATCCAGAGATTTCTAGGTGGAGGGCAGAGGGTAAAGGCAAGTAGGGAAGCTTGGGAAGAATGTAAAGTACAGGAGGGCCTGTAAAGGGAAATGAAGGTAGCACGATAAGAAGGGGAGGCTGCAAAGTGAGCATGATGGACAAGGATCTTGTACTTAAGACAAGAGGCCTGCGAAGAGAAATGAGCAGGGGAGATGTGTGATCTGAACATGCATAGCCTAAAGTGGTTCAGTAGCAACGGATTATTAATTGGAGACATTTGATAGAATAGAGGGAGGCCATTTGTACAGGGCATTGCAGTAGTCCAGTCTTCAGATAATTAAGGAGGCAACCAACAACTTGAGTTGGGAAGTGGTGAGGGCAGAGCGAGTGGCGTGAATAATCATAAAGCAACGAAAGAGCTTTTCACAATGGAGTTAATCTGGGTCTTGAATGTCAGGCAGAATTTAAGGTGACACACAGTTTTATTGCCTCAAAGTATGGGAGGGGGGACGGGGTGGGAACGCATGGAAAAGACTAAGTGAGGGAAAACAGACAGACTCGCATTTGGAGGCAATAAGAATCAGGTGATGGTCATGAAGCCAGTGATCTACCACTTTAAGACAGTGCTGTAGGGGGGAGATATTGACGTGAGAAGATTAAGCAGTGAGCTGTACCCCCAAGTCTAAATCAGCAAGAGAAGCAAAGCCAAGAATATTGTGATAAGGAAAGTTGTGTGGACCGAATGGAATGGGAAGGAAATGAGGGATACACCTTTAAAAGTAAAGGCAAACAGGGTTCCCATGGAAACCACAAGCTTTCAGAGCATGTACTAGCTAGAGCTAAACCCTGCCCCAGCAGTGACGTAAGAGCTAGTTTGAGCCCTAACGAACTTCACATATGCAGCAAGGAGGGAGTGGCTGGTGAGAAAAGCCGTTTTAAGGCTGCCTCAGAGTTTAGTAAGGGAGGGAAGACAGGAGAAGGGAAGCCAAGAGAAAGGAAGCCAGGAGAAGGGAAGCCACAAGCTAAGGAAGATAAGGAGGATTCTGGAGAGGCTGCTGATCCCTATTCTCAAGGAGCACTGAAAGCAAACCTGAAGCTTCTGCCAAAGCAACCCAGAGAGGAGGTAGAAAGGCTTACCTTTACACGGGAAAAGAGCTCTGACTGTAGAGAAGGCATTGCACGTTGGAAAGGTACGTGTGCTTCAGTCCCTAACAAGAGCTGTGCTGAGGATATTGTTAAGAAGCTAAGGTTCAGCGCTGAGCAAAGTCAGGACAGGAACGCAGTAAAACCAACTCCAGCCAGGAGTAAAAGTTTTCCAAGTAAGTGCCCTGAGACAGCTTCAGATTCTGTGTTCAAATTCTTACAAGAGAATCAAACTCCTTCCATAAGCAGTGTACGTGAAAACCAGAGAGAACAGTTTATAGGACAACTGCAAGAGATTCTAAAAAAGCTTCAGTTTAAACCTGATTATAAAAGTTCCTTAGAAGAGAATGCTAATGGAGCTTGTGAAGATATGATAATAGATGTTGATGAAGCACCTGTTGGTAGTGACGTATGTGAAATGGATTGTTCTTTATGTGAAGCAAACAGCTTGGACTTACGCTGAGTTACCTCTGCATGAAAGAAGTGCATAGCTGTTTCTAAACCTGAGAAAGAAAGACATTTTGTTGAAACTTTTAAGTTTGTCTGATCAGTTCTTCAGCCGTGGCTGTGGGAAGCTGGTATTGCAGAGAAGCCTGAGCAGAGCTGTGAATGAAACAGTACTACTGTCATTTGATTCTCAACTTTCAGTTGTTCCTGTTATCCTATTATTTTGGAGAAATAATCCATGCCATGTCTTGCGTTAAGAATTCTATGCGAGGGGGAAAACCCGGAATAAAAATTTATTTGTTTGCCTTGAACCCCGTGTGGTCACAATACTTTGTTGGAGAGTAATTAAACTACAAGTCCCAGCATCCATTGCTGGCGCACTAGGCTTGAGACATTGCTCGAAAACAAATAAGGCAGCCCTTTTGCCGTTCAGCCATTGGCCCTAGGCAAGGGGGTATGACAATATGTTAAAGAATGTGGGGACCAAAAAGGGTCTTTTTGGAACACTGAACAGAAGGAGGAAAAAGGAGGACAACCTAGGAGTCTGAGGAAACTTGAAAACCGTGATGGTGAAGATAGAAGGAAATCCATTTTAGGACATTATCATGACTGATGTTATGAAGTTTCTGTAGCAGCAAAGGCCTCTGTCCATTTTGAAAAAGTGCCGTGAAACTGAAAGACCCAAATTCAAATCCAAGCTTCACTATTAGCACTTAACTTCCTTCCGCACTCCTCTATTTTCACTCAAAATCTTAAATGCTTATCACAGTATCTTATGCTGGTATATTCAATAACTTGAATGCTCTGGCCCTAAAGTGGATGTTTACTTAGGACTCTGTTTATCAAGCTGCAATAACACAAGTATAATGTGCTAAAGCTATTGTGAGCTAAATGGATGTAACACATGGAATCTGCAAATACAAAGGGGGCTGATAAGTTTCGAGCTTTGTAATGAAACAGAAAGCTATGGGCACACTTCAGTTTTGGAGGTCCGAATGATCTCTGCACAGGTACATTTGGAACCAAATAAAACAAAACTGCAGAGAGATCATTCGGACCTCTGGAACTGAAGTGTGCCTGTAGCTTTCTGTTTCGTTACAAGGCCAGAGACTTACCAGTCCCCCCTCGTAACACTTTGCTATTGTGCCTGGTGATGCTCCCAAGAAGCCATTTAAAGGAGCTGCAAGGTCCTGTAAATCAAACACCTCCCTGGTGGTTTGTGGGGTAGTATAATATGCCCAAATTCCTCCCATCATGAATACATTTAAAAATACAATAGTGCTTAAATCTCACCCCTGGGCTTAAAGCCCCACCCCTTTTACAAAAAATTAAATCCCCTATATCATAAGCTTGGTTTATCTTGAGGGGGAAGGACTGATCTTAACTCAATCTTGCCCCATTGGTGCCATCTTTCAAAATGGCAGTGGTTGACCTACATGATTGAAACTTAAAGGATCTTGGGATCAACCAGTGCCATTTTGAAAGACATCTCCTGCCCCATGAAGAAACCTCAGGCTTATGGGGTAAGGCTGGGGAGGATCTGGGATGGAACAGTTGCTTCTTGAAAGGGAGGATTACTTTTTTTTGCAAAGGCTTTAAGCTTGGGTATGGGGCTTAAACATAGTTATATTTTGAAAAATTCATGCCTGGGTGAGAGGTGCGTGGGGAAGTAGGGACACTCTCATGCACCAGGGACTATCTGGGATGTTTTATTGGGGGTTAGGGTGAAATTACAGGGCCTTGTAGCCCCTTTAAAAGATGGTGGCGAGGGCTACTATTTGCTGGAACTGCTTTACTTTTCTGTGCTGCTTCCTGACACTCTCAGCTGGAGGAGGAGCTGGTGCCTGACGTCACCTCCTAAGCATTTTAAAATCGTTGCCTTGCCATGTAACACCAATTTTTAAAAAGGGTTCGAGGGGTGATCCGGGAAACTACAGACCGGTGAGCCTGACATCAGTACCGGGAAAAATGGTAGAAACCATCATAAAGAATAAAATTACTCAGCATATAGATAGTCATGACCTAATGGGAGACAGCCAACATGGCTTTAGACAAGGAAGATCTTGTCTTACTAATCTGTTATGTTTTTTTGAAGGAGTGAATAAACAGGTGGACAAAGGTGAGTCGGTTGATATTGTGTATCTGGACTTTCAGAAAGCCTTTGACAAGGTCCCTCATGAGAGACTTTTGGCAAAACTAAAGAGTCATGGGATAGGAGGCAGTGTACTACTGTGGATCAGGAACTGGTTAAAAGATAGAAAGCAGAGGGTAGGACTAAATGGCCAATTTTCCCAATGGAGAAAGGTGAATAGTGGTGTACCCCAGGGATCTGTGCTGGGTCCGCTGCTTTTTGACATATTCATAAATGACCTGGAAAGTGGAATAACGAGTGAGGTTATCAAATTTGCTGATGACACAAAACTATTTAAAGTTGTTAAAACCCAGGAGGATTGTGGAAAATTGCAAGAGGATCTTGATAAATTGGAAGACTGGGCATCAAAATGGCAGATGAAATTTAATGTGGAGAAGTGCAAGGTTATGCACCTAGGGAAGAACAACCCAAACTATGGTTACACGATGCAAGGTTCCACATTAGGAACCACCACCCAAGAAAAAGATTTAGGCGTCCTTGTGGATACCATGTTAAAACCCTCGGCCCAGTGTGCAGCGGCGGCCAAGAGAGCAAATAGAATGCTAGGTATGATAAGGAAAGGAATGGAAAATAAAACAAAAGATATTATAATGCCTCTATATCGTTCCATGGTGAGACCGCACCTTGAATATTGTGTGCAATTCTGGTCGCCATATCTTAAAAAGGATATAGCAATTTTAGAAAAGGTTCAGAGAAGAGCCACCAAAATGGTAAAGGGGATGGAAGGCTACTCCTATGAAGAAAGGCTAAAAAGGTTGGGGCTCTTTAACCTGGAAAAGAGACGGCTGAGGGGAGATATGATAGAAGTCTATAAATTAATGAACGGAGTGGAACGGGTAAACGTAGATCGATTGTTTACCTTATCAGAATATAGAAAGACTAGGGGACATGCAATGAAGCTACAGGGTAAACTATTTAAGACTAATAAAAGAAAATATTTTTTCACTCAACGTGTAATCAAACTCTGGAATTTGTTACCGGAGGATGTAGTAAAGGCTGTTAGTGTAGCTGGGTTTAAAAAAGGTTTGGACAAGTTCCTGGAGGAAAGGTCCATAAACCATTATTAAGAAGGGACCCAGGATATCAATGCTTGAACCAATACAAGCATTGTGGAACCTGTGTCCCTTGGGGAAACTGCTAGGTACGTATGACCTAGATTGGCCACTGTTGGAAACAGAATACTGGGCTTGATGGACCTTGGTCTGACCCAGTATGGCATATCTTATGTTCTTATGTTCTTATGGTACGTGGCCGTGGGCGCGTGCCCGAAGGGGCGTGACCAAAGGGGCAGATTCTGCCCCTTTGGAGCCCCTTCGGAGCTTGCAGGAGCCTCACTGGATCTTTAATGGGGAGGCGGAGGAAGTGACTATCGTCCCGGGCCACCACGAAGTCTGTTAAAATCATTGGGCCTATGGACCGTCATTTGCAGGTGGCTGAGGCTGGTGTCTCTTTGTTCGATACTGATTCCTTTGGAACTGTGAGTACTGTTTTGGTGGGAAATCCTCCTTTGTTGGGTTCTACTCCGCCTGACCAGGAAGGAAGTGTAATGGCAGGTGCTTTCCCTGAGAATATAAGCAAGAGGAAGCTCAGCCTATGGTTTCTCAGACTGATTCTAGCTGGTTGAGTTGTGAGTCTAGTGAAGTTGCTTTAACTGATCCTTTACAGTTTTTGTTTCCTTTTGAGTCTGTTACCGCTCCGGATGATATTTCTTTATGTGACATCTGGGAGGTTGTAACACGCACGGAACTTTCCTTGCGCTCTTCTCTCACCCAGATGTCTCTTTTTTCCTCTCAAGTGGTAACTAAAATGATGGATCAAGATAATTCTTTGAAAGCTTGTAAGGCCTCTATTCGGCAGCTTGAAAATCAAGTTTGGTGGCTCAATCTGTTCTTTCTTCGAATATTCAAGATAGTTCTACTCTTCATTATCAGATTGAGTCACTGGAAAATATGCTCAGGGCAAAGAATTTGTGTTTTATTAATTTTCCTTGTACTCATTATTTAACCCCAAAGCTTTTATTGCAGAAGTACTTTAAGGAAATTTTGTTATTGCGTAATGTGGAGGCTATCAAGTTTTCTGCTGCCTATTTCATTCCCCAAAAGGCCAAAGCCAAGGTTTCTTTTGAGACTGATGGAGTTCAGCTTTCTCAAGCTGAAACCCATCAGTCTCTGCATTTCTTCTGCATTTCTTGAGTCCTCAATTGACCTTATTCCTAAACGGGCTACTTTAGTTGCATCTTTTCTTTGCCTAGATGATAAAAATTTAGTGCTTAAAAATTATTTTCCTAAAAAGAACGCAGACATTTGTGGTAGTCCGATTCAGATCTTTCCTGATGTTTGTAGGGCTACTCAGAAACGCAGGAAGGATTTTCTCAGTTTTAAACCTCAGGTTTTGGCCTTAGGGGCAAGGTTTTTCTTAAAATAGCCATGTAAATGCTTGATCTCGTATCAATCTGTTGATTATGTTTATTTTGACCCACAACAACTTGAGGCGTTTCTGTCTGTGAAGGATTAATGTGGTCTGCTTTTGGTTTTATGTTGCCTTCCTGGTGATATGTTAATGGGGTATTGAATTTAAAATTGGGAGGCTTTTTTTTTCTTTATTGACTGTTTCTTTTCTTGTAGGATATCCTGTTTCTTATTAGTAGTGTCCCTCATGACGTGGACTTAATTGTATCTTTTATTTTATGTTAATAAATGCATAAATGGAAATTTAAAAAAAAATAAAGATGGTGGCCTTGAGATGAAAAGCTGATTCCATGGTCAGAAATGTACTACATTTCCAGCCATGGCAATGCAACTAAAAATGCACACAGGATTTATTATACTGTGGTACCTAGGCAGATCATTTAGCAAATTCTGCAAAGTTCTTAATTGTGTTAAATGACACTTTCTATACCATTTTATTTCAGCTTAATAACTAGACCAATGTAACAAGGCGTACTAAGCTTAGACCATCTTTTTACTCATGTTTTAATGCACCTATTTTTGAATTTACATTTATTCATTATTTAAAAAAGGTTTTTTTTTACCTCACAAAAAGGTGAGTTAAAACATGAATTAGCACACCTAGATACAGATTCCACTGTAAGACAACCATAATCAAAACAGGGAAAAAGGACGCTTTGAAATGTCATACAAACAGATTCTGATAACATAGGACGCAGTCAACACAGCACTCTCAATTTATAGAAGCAACCTGCACACAATCCTTTTTATATATGGTCTCATAGTCAAGTGCTTGGCCAATACCACTCCCAAGTATATGATCTAAGTTTATCTGTCAATTCCACACTCCCAAATTGTAAGCTAGTAGGAGCACTGTCATGAGTTACAAAGAATACCTTAGGGGTATGTTTACTAATCGGCGGTAGCGGCTTCCGTGTGGCATCGGAGCTGCGGCCCCATTGAAGTCAACGGGGTCATGGCTCCAACATCGCACGGAAGCCTCTACCGCCGATTAGTAAACATACCCCTTAGTCTTGTTATAATTAATTCTAACCTGTACCTACAAAACCAAACCACAACAGCTTGAAAACACTCTGACAACTGAGGTCACCTGTAAACCATTTTTAATTGTGAACGGGACACAGATCATAAATCATAATGAGGGTAATTTTATAACATCACACTATGGTCAGACACCTATAGGGGCACCTATATAGGTACTGTTTTATAAAGAGAAGAAGATGCCTACTTGTCCTTATAGAATACTAGCGTAAGTGGCAGACGGCATGCCTTGAACGTAGATGCAATCGCTTATATTTGCTCGTGAGGAGGTGTAAATGTTCACTCGTATTTTACGCATGGGCTGTGTAGATTAATTTATTTTGGGACATGTTTACTAAATTGAACATAGCATGCCTTAGGGGTGAAAAATTAGCACAGGAGAGGGGATAAGCCTGTGCTAGCTGTCCCTAGAGCCTAGTGAAAAGTACCCCAGCATGCTAATCCAGCAAGCACGTTTAATGTGGGTGTATTTACCACTACCCATTGAGGCAGCACCCATTCTCCGCTCCATCGCATGCTAGGCGGTTAGCACAGGATTTCAACCACACTGGCGTTTGCGACTACAGTTACCGGATCATGCTTAGCATGTGGAAACCCCACGCTAATTCTTGGCACACTTTAGTAAACATGCCCCTTTATCATCTATGCACTTCTGTGAAAGCTCTGGCCACACTCTACCCAGACTGGCAAAGTACATGCCTTCATGCTCAAATGTGTATTTTTATAAGAGGTCACATACATGCAGGAATGACTTTATAAAATTATCTCCAATATACCTTATGCTGCCTAGTTATATCACACAATTGCTGGACATATACATTAAGTAACAAGGTAGAAAGAGCCAATCTCTGCAATGACGCCTGATGAATTTCATGCCAGTCTGACACTTTGAAATCAGTGCATATCTACTGCAATTACCCAGTCAAATATGACTAAAACCACATTAACACATTAGATCCCAATTCCAGTGCTGCTGGCTGCCCCAATAAATACTGATGAATAATTAAAAAAGCAAAACAAAACTCTGTTGCTGTATCTATAAAAATGAAAACAAATGCTATTCTTCTATATTCCATACCAAAATAATATTGCCTCTATGAAACTCTTACTAAAGGATGATGTAGATCAATAAATCTTTGTAATTGAACAACACAACACATTAAATTAATTCTGCTAAAAAGGGTAGGATAGAAATTGGCCTATAGGAACTTGGAAGTCTAGGGTCCAAGAATCTTAGTTTCCACACTGGATAAACACTATCCTTTTTAAAGTTGTAGGTATCATCCCCAAGAAAAACTAAAGATCAATTACACAATAAAGATAGTCAATAACATCTACCTTTACAGGTTTTAACTATTCCACTGGACATGGATCTAATGTAAAGGTGGAAGTATGTATCTCAGAAATTATTCTAGAGAATTCCTCAGTTTGCATCATTGGGAAAATTAACCACTGAGGAACTACCTCCAACCCACCATCCCTACATGCTGGAAAAGCAGCACATTATTACTAAAATAACACGCAAGCTCTTCAGTGTTTAGAATTTCTTCTTTCCAAGTTACCTGTGCAAGATCCTGGGTAAAAGCTTTAATAGTGGCAAATTTTATGTACAGATAAGTTAAAGAAAACTGTTTTTTCTTCTCAACAATCAATAAATGATACCCAACTATTAACAGATTATAAATATTCTTTTCAATATCACCCTGCTGCTTCCTCTCTCCTTTCAGTAATGCCCTTTCTTTCTCAGCAATGCCACAACTATACCAAGCTGCAATGTGTTTCCTAAAAGTCTTCATGGAAAATATTCATACAGCAACCTTCTATATTGCCACATTCCACTGTTCAATAAAACCATATAACTCTTACCCACAACTGGGGGAATACAAGTAGTCATACAATCAACTAAATTTTCCTTTATGAATTTTCCCAAATGGTGTCTTCTGCCTTCTATGTTTTGTCCAGGTTGACTAACATCTAAACTTATACATTTTCCAACAATTACACTGTGGTCAGAGCAGGGTACCAAAAATACATATAAAGATAATTTCATCCTTTGCAAGTCAATCTGAGATAGTACAAAGATTTAGTCTAAGATCCCATCTGTGGCATGAGTTGGCATATTTATAATTTGTTCATATTCCAATGAACTTATGGGATATATCTTCTAAACTGCATTAGTTTTGGCCACCCCCACTCCCCACCCCAGTCTCCCCTAAGGGACATCCACTGTGCAAAAATCAGATATTGCGGAAAATTGCCTATATCATCTGATTTCTTTCACGAGTTAGCTGCTAATTGTGGGGAATTAATCCTGTATTAGCCCCACGGTAGCAGCTAACACCCTTTAGTAGACATACCCCATAGTATCTAAAAAAATTAAGCAACAGCAAACCAACAGGGCAATGCAGAAAGCCAGCACTGAAGTTGTGCTCTATCAACTTTTTGTGCCTATTTGCAGCGTACCGATTCAGTGCCGGGATTCAGAAAGGAGCTCATATGAACCACGTCTTAAACTGTGTGCAGAAGTGGCAGCGTTAAACTGGGAGAGCAAGCCAAACACATGTGCAAAGAAGTCGGCATTAGGTTGGCATGCTCTCCCAGAGAAACAGGGGCACCACGTGGCTAATTTGCATAAGAGTCCCGACAGTATTTTGATGGCATTGGCTTTCTTTGATGCCTGGATTATCTGAGGGGAAATGTCAAACTCCCCTCATATAATCCAGGCATCAGGAAAGCCCCCGATGCCATCAAAATACTGTTGGGGGCTGGTGCCCCCGACAGAAAGCAAATCGCTGGTGGTCCAGTGGCCCCAAACCTCCCACCACACTAAAAATAAACCTGCTAGCCCAGCAGCCACAAACTACCTCACCCCGCGCCCAACCAAAAATAATCCTGGTGCCCCAGCAATCCCAAACCCTCCACCCCTCCCAGCTAAAAATAACCCTAGTGGCCCATCAGCCCTGAACCCCTCACCCCCTCCTGCTACCTTTAAAAATGAGCAGGAGCGCTGCCTATGCACTCCTGCTCTTGCCTCACCATCTTTAAAAATGGCGGCGCCTGGCCCCACGCTGTGCATCCCGGGATGCATCTGATGGGGTCAAACTGCCATATAAGGCATATTCTACCTTGTATGGCAGTCTGACCTCGCTCGGTGCATCCCACTTGTTTCTTTGGTACCGGGAGGGGGGTGGAAGGTTTGGGGCCTCTGGGCCACCAGGGTTATTTTTGTTTGGGTGGAAGATTTGGGGCTGAGTGGACACCAGGTTTATTTTTAGTTGGGAGGGGTGGGGGGGTTGGGGCCACCGGGCCACCAGTGATTCGCTTTCTGTTGGGGGCATTGGCCCCCGACAGTATTTTGATGGCATCCCCAATGCCTGGATGCTTTCCCCGATGCCTGGATCATCTTTGACATTTCTGCTCAGATGATCCAAGCATTGGGAAAGCTCTTGATGCCATCAAAATACTGTCGGGGCATGCTCTAGATGTTTAAGCCACCTCAGACCCAGGCATAAAGATATTGGTGCTAAGGCTGGTTGCGAAATCCTCTATGTATTTCTCTTCATTGGACGTTGCCAATATTTGCATACCATTTCATTATGTGCAGTTCATTTGCCTAAGATTTAAATATACTTAAATACTTCTTGTGTTGTGTTCTAGTTTTGTCCTTGGCTATATATGCACATGTCCATTTCTTTACTGCATTTGGTGGTAGCAATTAGTGTACTTTAAAGTGGTGTTATCTGTGCTTAAAGGCTGTGCTAGTTTTCTGCATCGGCCTGCAAGTCTCCATCACAGAAATATTCAAGTTTTCAGTTATGTCCTCCTCATCTCAGTAACCAAGGTATCCGGATGCCCGAACCCCGGCCACTGAACAAACCCACATACCCCCCCCCCCCCCCTAAGGGATAGAAGCCCAATTCTTCCACAGGTACAACCATGCCTCCTACCGACCCAGTCCCCCTTCCCCCCCCCCCGAAACCAGGTCCAGCCCCCATACAGAACACACAGACATCAAACTTGGAGAAACTTGCTTGGTCGCAGCTTTATTAACAGTATTGAACACCGGCACCAACATGGGCCAACTCAACATTCGAAAGTTCCACAATTGCCCCCCCCCCCCCACCATTTCCGGATGATGCTCCCACCAGCCGTTTATAGCAAAGTGGTGCATCATCCACCCCCCATTCCCCTTACCGCCCGCCTCGCCATGTTGCTAGCAAAGGCCGACTCAACGTTGCCTTCCACCGGGCAGAGACCCCAGCCGGGACGTCTCTCCCAACCTAAGGAGCGCTGCCGCTCGCGTATAAAGCGGCATCCGCCTCAAATGCCCCACCGGGTCGACGAGCGCCAGCTCGCTACCCCGTCACCGGCACAAGGAAACCACTAACCTTGTGCCGCCCCCACCAAAGAAAGCTGCGACCAGCACCACCCTTCTAAAGCTTCCTGCCAGTCATTCAACAGCAGATCCTGACCCACCGGGGCCAGGTGAACCCCATCCAAACGATATAAGCCAGCACACTGGACCTCTGCCCACGGGTGCAACACCTGGCACCCACCTGTCTGCTGGACCCAACGCCCGATTTGACGGTTGATCTTGACCAGACCCCGAGACCAACGCCGCTGGGTCCAGCAAGCATGGCGCGGGATAATGTCCGACCACACTATGGCCGCCCCCGGGAGTAACTCCCGCACTTGAGCAATGTCCCTCTGTACAGTCCGAATCAGTTGCCGGCATGACCAGTTCGCCAGGTCATTGCCGCCCAAATGGATTAACAGCCCAACTGGCTGCTGCCGCAATCCAAGCTGCGCCTGGACACAGGCCAGGAGTTTCCACCATCGCATGCCGCGTTGGCCCATCCAACACAGCCGGATTCTGGAGTCTGCCAGACCGAGGTGGGTGCCCAGCGGCCGCACTGCCGCCTGACGCTCCGCCCAGTAGACGAATGAATGCCCGATGATCCACCAGTCTCCGGAACGTGCGCCATCTGAAAGTAGAAAATTGGACTGCCACCAGGGGGCCACTCTGCAATAGGAAAGGAAAATATTAGTACACCCCCCCCCCATCATCTACTGGTGGGCCACTGCAGCCGGCCCCACCACGCAGCCCGCAGCAGAAAGAGACCTACGGGCGAACGTATGCTTCGAACGCTCCTGAACGCCACCTGCCAATGCGCTGAATAACCCCCGCTTCGAGACCTGCTGCAGCCGCACTCGTGGCTGCCCCGATCCGAAAAGAATGCGAAGAATAGCTCCTATCATCATAACCCAGGTACCGCAACACCAGATGCAACACAGCCGTAAACTGAAACTGCATTACCGGCGTGCCATCATCGTGAATGAAAAAATAGCCTCGCGCAACCGGCCGCAGCCGCAAATAGATCCGCACCGCTCGCACCGGGCAGGACAACAAGGGAGAGATAGCGTTTAGCACCGCCCATCCACCCTTCCCGTCCTGATCCGTTTTGGAGCGCGGTAGGTAAATGTGAACCTGGGACGCATCGAGCAGAACGTGCCCGAAGTCGAGCCCGCCAAATGCTCCCCGCCTTGCGGACTGGGGCATGAGCTCACACACTCAGAATGCCCCAAAAAATGCGGTCACAAACAGGGCATGGAACAAAACGGACTCGAAACCCGAGGACGTAACCCGCGGTAAGGCCTCACAGATCTGAAGTAAGAGTTCGTGAGAAACCGGAAGGCGCCAATCCCGAGACCTGGGATGCACCCTGGACCAACCTGCCAAAAGGCGCCGAACCAAAAAGGAAACCCGAGGGTTGCCCCAACCCGCCGCCTTACAAAAGAAGGAAAATCCGGCCAACGTAGACACGACGGCCGACCGGGCCCAACCCTGCTTCTTCGCCCAAACCACAAATTGGCCCACCAGCCCATCTGGCACGCTCCCCCCGGACCACCATGCGCGCTCACAAACGCACTCACCTGGGAGTATCCTCGCCGATACGTCGCCCAAGTGCCGCGCGCCACCGAGGCAGTCAGCAAAGCCATCAAGTCAGGGACCCAACCCGCCAGAGATGCTCCGGGACCCGCAAGGCCGACTCCTCCGCTTCCAGGGCCAGGCGCCGAAACTGCTCCCACTGAAAACGGGACAGAGCATCAGCAATGGAATTCTGTGCACCGGGTACATGACGCACCCTGGCAGTGACATTCAAGCGCAAGCAGGCCAACACGAACACCCTCATCAAGGAGGCCACCCACGGGCACCGAGGTGCCTGCCTGTTGATAACCTCAACCACCGCCGCGTTATCGCACCAGAACAATACGCGCCGATCGCGCAGGCGCTCCAGCCAAACCCAAAAAGCCACTACAATAGGAAACAGCTCCAAGAAGGTAATGTTACGGGTCAAACCGGACTGTACCCAATCCTGAGGCCAAGGCTCCGCACACCAGGCCCCTTGGCAATAGGCTCCGAACCCGGAACCACCGGCCGCATCCGTGAACAAGTGCAAGTCCAGGTTCGAAAGCTCTGGAAGCTGAAGCAACGAACAGCCATTGAACTCTGCAAGGAAAGTGTCCCACACCCGCAAGTCATCCCTCATACCCGCAGACACACGAACCCGATGGTGGGGGAGACAAACACCCGCCATGGCTAATGATAACTGCCGCGCGAAGGGACGCCCGATAGGCAGCACCCTGCAGGCAAAGTTAAGGTGCTCAACCAATGACTGCAAGACCCATAGGGTAACCTTGGAAGAAGAGCCCACAGACACCACCAACTCCCTGAGCCTCACGATCTTCGACGCAGGCAAACGCACCAACATACCTACCGTATCAATTTCAATGCCCAAGAAGGTGAGGCGGGTAACCGGACCCACCATTTTGCTAACGGCTATGGGAATGCCAAAGTTCCCGGCTAAGCGCATAAACGCACCCAGCAGGATGTCGCAAGTAGGCGCCTGCGCTGGCCCGACAAACAAGAAATCGTCAAGGTAGTGTACTATGTTGGCAACACCCGTCTGCCTCAACAACACCCAATGCAAGAACATACTGAAAGCTTCGAAGTAGGCACAAGATATCGCACAGCCCATCGGCATGCACTTATCGAAATAGAACGACAACTCGAAACGGAAACCCAACAATGGGAAAGCCGAAGAGTGGACCGGCAACAAATGAAAGGCAGATTCAATATCTACCTTGGCCAGCAAAGCACCCGCCCTGCACTAGCGCACCAAGGCCACGGCTGCGTCGAAAGAAGCGTAACGCACAGTGCATAGCTCCCGAGGAATGCGATCATTCACGGAATCCCCCGGAGGGCAAGAAAGGTTATGTATCAGCCTAAACTTACCCGGCTCCTTCTTGGGCACCACGCCCAATGGAGAAACAATGAACGGAGAAAAGGGGGGCTCGCAGAAGGGCCCTGCCACCCTACCCAACGCGCATTCCTCAGCGACCTTCCTACGCACAATGGCAACATGCTCCCGAACCGAACTAGCATTTCGAGACCCCCCGCGCGCTGGCGAACCTTAAGATGTAATCCTAAAGCCCTCGGAAAAACCTTTTAATAACAATCTCGAAGCCGCCCCACATCGAGACCGCCCGTACATCACCAACCACGGGCGCAACGTGTTGACTCGCACCGGCGAAGGAGCCAACGCCCATCAAACCCCATCACTTGCCCCCCGTCGGGGCCCCCGCAACACCTTTGCGGCTGCATTTTGTGGCAGTATGCCCGCCCCCACAGAGTGAGCAGGCATGCTTAAATTTGCAGTCAGGGAACGGGCACGATGCTTTGTTGAAACGCCAACAGACGTCACTCCCGAGGGCACCCCCCCTCGGCTGGGACACAACGGGAGCTGAGGCCCGAAAGGACCGCAAGCCAGCTGTGACAGGAGACTGATCCAACTTTCCAGTCCCACCACCCGCTGACCCGACCCGAGTCCGTGCGGACATCTGCGTTAACCATAAGTTGATGCCCTTCGTCCCCCACGAAAGCTGCCCATTCTCCTCCATCATGTCCCGGAACTCCTTGTCATAATTCAACCAGGCCCACCCGTCGTGCGCCTGCGATGCTGCCAAAATCGCGTCAGCATAAGCCAACAGCTCACCATACTGAGCAGGGAAATAATGACCCCATACACTCGCCAAACGCAAAAAAGCACGGGTCCAGTTGAGTGTATTACGAGATGCCTTCCGCACCCGACCGGCTTTTTGGTCCTCTTTGCGCTTCTTTTTGCTTTCACCGGAACGTTTGCGGCCATCAAGCAGGCGGAAAATGTCAATGTACTTGTGCTTCTTGATCCGATGATGCAGCTTTGGTGGCACGCACTCCCACAGTTCGACACAGCGCACCACAGAGGACCCCCCGCCATCCCTAGCCCCGCCGCCTAACATAATGGCGTTGTCCGAGGAAGCCGAAGACACCGACAAGGAGGAGGAAGAAGAAGAAGACCACCGGCAACGGCGCCTCCGATGATGCTTAGCTTTAGCTTTACCAGCCGTGGCCAGCTCCACAGCCTCAGTGTGCGCTCCTCCCGCCACCCCATCAGCATCCCCTGCATACTCACCAACGCCTCGGGGAGGAACCGCCATCGCGCCCAAAGCCTATGTCACCGAGGTCGTCCCAGAGAGCTCCTCCGAAGGACGAGAGGGACCCATGCCAGCCTCCAGGCCAGAAGCATCCATGGATGGCCTGTGCGTCGAAGTCCGCGGGACCTGCAGAGGAAGAGAGGGAGAAAAACCAGCAGCAACAGCCCCCAAGGAACTGGGCGCCGCACTCGGCCCCCCTCCCCAACCCCATGCTGAGGAACCGAGGCCGCCCGCATCCCAAGCAGCGGAACCCCGGCCTACAGCACTCCTCGTTTCCCCGGACCCCGCTCCACACCACTCACCCCACCCTCCACCCCAAGGGCCCACACTCCCCCAAGGACTCACCCCACACCACCACAGACCCCAAGGCCCAGGGAAACCAGGGGAAGGGAGGCGCCCAATCCCAGAGGCAGGGGAAGGGGTGACACCCATGGGCGAATCCATCCCGGCGGCAGCAAGTGGCCCTTCAGCCTGCATCGCCACCGGCCCGGCCCCACTAACCCCAGACTGGCCAAGGACGGCTCCCACTCCGTCCACCTCACTCGCCCCTCCGCCAGCCCCCTCCAATAACACAGGCCCAGGCCCCACACCCTCCTGCATCACATCACCCGCACCAGCCCGCGGAACCCTGCCTGAAGCCCGAAAGACCCGCACGCCTCTTGCCCTCCTTTTCCCGCACTTGGAAAATGTGCCGTGGCGCACCCGGGCCGCTGGAGTGCCCCTGTGCGCTGCCCCTCCTCCGCCTGGTGAACTGCACCCCGGCCTCTCTGCTCCACGCCCTCTGGCCCCCCCCCTTATGCCCCCAGGCCCACACGCATCCCTGCGCCCACTGAGCCGCCGAACCATAGTGCGCACCCTACACTGTGAGCCCGTCTCTCCCGGCAACCCAATTGGAATTGAAATGGGGTCTCCCCTTATTGCTTTTCTCTTCTTCTTTTTTTTAAGTATCTCCAACCCCCTCCCCCCCCAGGGCACCACCCGTCTCACTGCCACAAGACACCGCGAACAGGCGAAAGAACCCCCACCCAACAACCGCACCCGAAGGAAAGCTGGCAGTCCCGGGCAGCGAACACCCCCCAACGAAGCGGAGCCACGCCCTGCTAAAAGCAGCCCACGCACCGACTCAGTTCGGCCTTCTCTACTGTTTTTATTGTAACTAATAATTTTTTTTTTGTTTGTTTCTGTAGGTTTGAGCAACGAAGCCGAACAGGAGGCCCGTCCCCAGATGAAACCGCTCCCCAACCCAAGGCCTCGCAAAACAAGGGAAAGAAAGGCCGAAACTGGAGCAACAGAGCACACACCTTTTGAAGACGGGGAGCAGGCAGGAAGAGGGAGATCGCACGCCGCTGATCTCCCTCGCTCCCTGCCAACCCCGCCCCCAGCTGCCATCCTGGCCAATCACTGGACTCCAGCGAACTGACGTCCAGCAGCCGGCAAAAGCCCACGAATCACTCGTGCTCAGTGCCCCCCCCTCCCAACTCCCGCATGCCCTGATGCCATATGCCGGGTGAGATCGGGCCCCGGGGACCCGGTTACTGCCCGGCCTCGGGACCCGGCCCAGCGGCTCGGCAAGATTTGTTTTCTTCTTTTTACTGTTTTCTAATGTTTTTAATGTACATAGATCCCGAGCACTATATATACTGTATCCCATCATTTGGTGATTATAGGTGATAGCGGTTTGGTTCTCTAGTTTCTACATGATTATTTTATGCTTTATATTAATTATTGATTTTAATTGTTAATCTTTATTGTCTATATTGTTTTTGATTATTTATGTGATTTATTTTAATTGCTGATGTTTGTTTTCTTGAGGTTTGCACCCTAAAGATACCCCCTGAGGAAGGCCACAGGCCGAAACGCGCAGGGGCAATAAAGAAAAGGGTTTTTTTCAAACCTGAAAAACTCTGCCAGTCTGGTATCTGTTCCTTTGTTCTAAAGATCTACATTCTTTATTGTGCATTACTGCACAACAAGATTAGCTGCATGTCAGGAGGACTGGAAAAGGAATTAAGAGTTGACAAAATAGAAGTATACAAAACTTTTAATGCTTAAATGATTCAAATGACATAGTTAAGATTCTTATTTTCAACATTTCCTACAATAAGCAGACTCTTAGCTTACACAACACTTAAATACAATAGTTCACACAGTGGAAATGCTATTGGACCTAGAAGGCAAAAGAAAGGTCAGAGGAAATAGACGTTTACAGTGACCTTTGCCATAAAAAAATCATCTAAGCACTAAAAAAGAGCAAAGAACAAATAGGCATTAAGAAGTAGATATAAATCTTTCATCTGGTTCAGGTTTTGCCAGCTCATTACATAAGAACATCAGAAATGCCAAGGTCCATCAAGCCCAGTATCCTGTTTCCAACTGTGGACAATTGAGATCACAAGTACCTGGCAGGTTCTCAAAGAGGCACACAGGTTCTACAATGCTTGTCCCGGGGCAAGCGGTGGATTTCCCAGGTCCTCTTTAATAATGGTTTATGGAACTTTCCTCCAGGAACTTGTCCAATCCTTTTTTAAACCCAGCTACACTAAGAGCTTTTACTACATCCTCTGGTAACGAATTCCAGAGTTTAATTACGCGTTGAATAAAAATATATTTTCTCTTATTAATCTTAAATGTGTTGCACTGTAGCTTCATTGTGTGTCCTCTAGTCTTTCTACGTTTTGATGGAATAAACAACCAATCTACGTGTACCCATTCTACTCCATTCATTAATTTATAGACCTCTATCATATCTCCCCAGAGCTGTTTTTTTTTTCTAAGTTGAAAAGCCCTAACCTTTTAAGTCTTTCCTCATAGAGGCATCCTTCCATTCCTTTTACTATTTTTGTTGCTCTTCTTTGTACCTTTTCTAATTCAGCTATATCCTTTTTAAGATATGGTGACTAGAACTGTACACAATATTCAAGGTGCGGTTACACCGTGGAACGATACAGAGGCATTATTTATTTATTTTATTTTATTTGTTTGTTACATTTTTCTATACTGCCCTGTCCAAAGATCAAGGGAGGTTTACAATAAAACAAACAAGTTACATATAACAGTATCAAAGGTGTTAACAGTACAGATGACTATTTTCATACTAACTATGTACAAGATTAACATGAATCGGATTGGCAAATTTGTGTCTTAGTTAATCAGACATTTAGGGAGTTGTAATTCCATTGATATGTCCTATGTGTGTTTGAAGAGATCAATGTGCATGGGGTGGTATTGAGTGTGAGCTGTTACTATCATCACTGTTTCCATAGTATTCAATAAAGAGAAGTGTTTTGATTTCTTTTCTGAATACTTGAAGGTCTTTAATTGAGTGGAGTGAGTCTGGGAGAGCGTTCCATAGATTGGGGACTATATATGAGAATGCTCTGGTGCTTGTGGTCTGTTTAGTCTTGCAAATAGACATAGGGATTATAAGTGTGTGCTGTGAGTTTCTCCTTCTGGATCTAGTTTCTGTGTGGGTGAGTAGTAGGATTGTGAGGAAAGGCGGTGCAATATTGTTAATCAACTTGACTAAGGTTTTGTATTTTATTCGGCTAACAATTGGTAGCCAGTGGAGTTTGTATATTATGGGTGTGATGTGATTAGGTAACTGGGCCTTGCAGATAATTCTGGCTGTGACATTCTGTGCCCTCTGGAGAATACTCATATTCTTTTTGGTTGTACTCTGTAACAGGCTGTTACAGTAATCAAAGTGGGGGGTGATAAGAGCTTGTACTATGGATCTAAAATCATGGGTGTCGAGGAGAGGTTTCAGATGCTGAATGATCTTTAGTTTGAAAAAGATGGTTCTGGTTGTTTGCTTTATGTGTGACAGCATGTTGAAGGATTTATCAAGTATTACTCCCAGATATTTTACTTCTTGTTTAACTGGGAGCACAGTGTTGTGAAAGGTGAGTTATAGGGGGGGGGGGGGGGTAAAGTTTTGATTTCTTGATGTGTATAATATTTCAGTTTTCTTTAAGTTAATGCTAAGATTGTTAGTGTTTAGCCAAGACTCAGCTTCTTTGATGCAATCTGCAGATTGTGATGGATGGAGTTCATTACATCAAAGGGTAGGTATAACATGATGTCATCAGCGTATATATAATATCCTATGTTAAATTTTCTGAATATATTGGTGATTGATTGAAGATAAAGATTGAATAAAAGAGCTGATCCTTGGGGTATTCCTTGTTCCTGATGGAAGATAGCGAATGTATCATGACCTACTTGTACGTGTAGCATCCAGTCAGAGATATATGATTTAAACCATTGAAAAATTGTATCACCTATTCCAATTTGGGCTAGTCTTGAGAGTAGGATATTATGGTTAATATTGTCAAAGGCAGAGGCGATATCTAGGAAGACCAGAATGAACGCCTGTTTTGCGTCATCCATTCCACAAACGAGTGTGTCGAATAGAGCTATTAATAATGTTTTGACACCATGGAAAGGACAGAATCCATACTGGTGGGTGTCAAGGGGTGCATTTAGATCAATGAAGTCTTGAAACTGCAATTGGACAACTTTCTCGATGACTTTGGATACAAATGGAATGCTAACTATGGGCCTATATGGGCTTGGATCATCTCTGTTGAGGGTTTTGTTCTTTAGGATAGGCTGAATAGTAGAACGTTTAAGGTCATTTGGTATGGTTCCTTGGAGGAGGGATTGGTTAAATATATGGAGGAGATAGGGAGCTAATTCTGTTTTTGTTGCCTTAATCCAGGCAACTGGGCAGGGTCTAGGGGGGAGGTAGTGATGTTAATTTTGGTTATAATGTTTAGTAAATGTCTTTGGTCTATTAGGTGGAAGATGTGTTATGTATTAGGGTTTGCAAGGGGGTTGGGGGGTAGCTGGTGTGGTTAGAATTCTTTCTTTTTAGTTTGTCTGTTTAGCAGTTGGCTAGTATTTGGGGTTTGATGTTATTATTGTCAGATTCGTTTTGGGCGGTTTTGGTTAATGATTTGACAATTTCAAAGAGTTCTCTCGGGTGGTTAATGGCTCTATTAAGGATCTTCGTATGGTAATCTCGTATGTAAAATAGTTATCTCCAAGTTATAATGCCCTGTTCAATGTAATTTCAGTTTGTTCAATGTAAACCGCACTGATGCAGAATAGCGCGGTATATAAGAGAATGTAAATAAATAAATAAAATAAATAATCTCTCTTTGTTTTGTTAATTGCATCTTTATATGTATTAAGGGCATTAAGATAGCCTAGTCTATTTTCTAGAGTTTTAGTAGCTCTCCATTTATGTTCTAGTTTTCTTAGTTCTTTTTCCAATTTTACTAATTCATATGAGTACCATTTTTCGGACTGTTTTTGTGTAGATTTTGAGAATACATTTATGGGTGTTGCAGCTTTTTGTATTGAGGTGTTCCAAATATTTAGAATGACATTGGGGTCTGAAAAGTGCGTTACTAGTTGAGGTAAAACATTTTCCAGGAAGGTGTCTTTGTCAAAGCATTTGAATCACTTGATTTGGAGTAACATGACGGGAGCAGGAGAGGAGGGGGATGCATAGGGAAGATACTAGGGCAGTGATGGCTAACCTTTTTGAGCCCGAGTGCCCAAACTGCCGCACAAAACCAAAGAATTTCCTCAAAGTGCCAGCACGTCAATTAAAGCCTCATTTGCATAAGGTGCCTCATTTGCATAAATATTTGCATAATGTTACCATACACTAACTTTTAGTAAACATGCCTCTTAATGAGTATATGGATAAAGAAAGACTAAAAGGTTTCTACATTACTATAATCCAGTACCAACCGCCAGGCACATTAGGAACTACTACAAACGCTGCCCATTTAGAACCCATAGCAAACCCGCCGTATCCTAACAGCACTACCAGGACTCACAAAGCACCATACCCTAACTATCAAAAGGCAACACTGCAAATATTAAACCAATACATTTCAGAGAACAACAATACATGACCTACTGGGGAAAGAACAAGTGGCAATGTCAAATAGGAATTATATAAACAGAATACCTCAGCTCAATTACACATGCAGAACAGACCATCACCAAACAAGGAATCACAATTTAGAAACAGGAAGACAATAATTAAACTGGGAACCCCAAAAGCCAAACTTGGAATATACAACAACACTGTAGAAATAAAACTATAAATTAATTTCCTCTTGTACTAAACAAAGCGCAAAAATTAATGATGCACATTTCCCAGAGCTGACATATTCCAGTTAATAAATTCAAAATAAAGAGATATTTTTCTACCTTTTGTGCATTTTTTTTCAGTTGCAATTGTTCCAGCCACTTTCTTCTGGTTTCTTTGTGTCTTCTGCTAACTCTCCATCTGCTGTCCATTTGTCCTTTCTTCTGTCTTCTTGGTTTTTTTTTTTCCATTCTCTCTCTACATCTGCTTTAACATACTAATCTTTCTCCTTTTGCTCTTTCCTCATTCCTATTTCATCTACTCAAAATTTACCCCTCCATCCTCAATCCCCACTTATTCTCCCAATACCCGGCCAATTGTAGATTTTTTATCCCTCCCACACAAAATATTTTTCCCCTCTCCATTTTACTCTCCCAGCCCCATCCCATTCTAATCCTCCCCCAACACCAGCTCCCTTCTAGTTCCAGCCTCACCCAGCATCCATTCCCTTCTAGTCCCTGCATCAGCCCATTTCCAGTCCTAGCAGCCCCCCAACCCATTTCCAGTCCTAGAAACCCCCCAACCCAATACCAGTCCTAGCCCCCCTCATCAACCCACTTCCAGTCCTAACCCCCCATCACCCCATTTTCAGTTTAAGCCCCCCCTATAACCCATTACCAGTCCTAACCCCCATCAGCCCACTTCCAGTCCTAACCCCCCCATCAGCCCACTTCCAGTCCTAACCCCCATCAACCCATTTCCAGTCAGCCCCCCATAGCCCATTGCCAGTCCTAACCCCCCCATCAGCCCACAGTCCATTACCAGTCCTAACCCCATCAGCCCACCTCAAGTCCTAACCCCTCCCCATCAGCCCATTTCCTGTCCTAGCCCCCCCATAGTCCATTATCAGTCCTAACCCCCCATAGCCCATTACCAGACAGCCCCCATCAGCCAACAGCCCATTACCAGTCTTAACCCCCCCATAGCCCATTGCCAGTCCTAACCCCCCCATCAGCCCACAGCCCATTACCAGTCCTAACCCCATCAGCCCACCTCAAGTCCTAACCCCGCCCCATCAGCCCATTTCTTGTCCCAGCCCCCCCATAGCCCATTATCAGTCCTAAACCCCCCCATAGCCCATTACCAGTCCTAACCCCATCAGACCACCTCCAGTGTTAACCCCCCATCAGCCCATTTCCAGTCCTAACCCCACCCAAAAGCCCACCTCAAGGCCTAACCCCTCCCCATCAGCCCATTTCCTGTCCTAGCCCCCCATAGCCCAGGACCAGTCCTAACCCCACCCAACAGCCCACCTCAAGTCCTAACCCCTCCCCATCAGCCCATTTCCTGTCCTAGCCCCCCATAGCCCATTACCAGTCCTAACCCCACCCAACAGCCCACCTGAAGTCCTAACCCCTCCCCATCAGCCCATTTCCTGTCCTAGCCCCCCATAGCCCATTACCAGTCCTAAGCCCCCATCAACCCACTTCCAGTCCTAATCCCATCAGCCCATATAGACTTAGCTCCCCCATAGCCCATAGCCCCCCCATAGCCCATCACCACTCCTAACCTCCCCCAGCCCATCACCAGTCCTAACCCCCCCATCAGCCCATTTCCTGTCCTAGCCCCCCATAGCCCAGTACTAGTCATAGCCCCCCCCAACAGCCCACAGCCATTACCACTCCTAACCCCCCCAGCCATCACCAGTCCTAACCCCCCAACAGCCCACAGACATTACCACTCCTAACCCCCCAGCCCATAACCACTCCTATCCCCCCATCAGCCCTTTTCCTGTCCTAGCCCCCCACAGCCCATCACCAGTCCTAACCCCCCAACAGCACACAGCCATTACCACTCCTAACCCCCCCAGCCCATCACCAGTCCTAACCCCCCCAAGCCATTACAACTCCTAACCCCCCAACAGCCCATTTCCTGTCCTAGCCCCCCCCAGCCCATCACCAGTCCTAACCCCCCAACAGCCCACAGCCATTACCACTCCTAACCCCCCCCAGCCCATCACCAGTCCTAACCCCCCCCCAGCCATTACCACTCCTAACCCCCCCCCCAGCGAAATTTTTTTTACAAAGAAAGCTGTCGCTGCCGGGGCCGGGGCCGCCGCGGCAGAATCGAGTGTGCCGCGGGGCCCCCCGCCCAGCAGCGCCCGCCCACCGCCCCCGGTATCACCTCACTCCCCCGCCTCCAGTCACCCGCGCCGGCTTTCAGAGCGCGAGGGAAGTTCCTCCCTCGCTGCTCTGTTAAGCCCGCGGGGGCTGATGGGAACTTCCCATCAGCCCCCGCGGGCATAACAGAGCAGCGAGGAAGAAACTCCACTCGCGCTCTGAAAGCAGGCGCGTTTGACTAGAGGCAGCTGAGAAAAGGTGATACCGGGGACGGAGGGCAGGCTCTGCTGGGCGGGGGGGCCCCGCGGCACACTCGATTCTGCCGCGGCGGCCCCGGCCCCGGCAGCGGCAGCTTTTTTTTTTTTTTTTTAATGCCGCATATTTTGATTGCGGACCTTCCCGCGTGCCAGCTGCAAGGCCTTCGCGTGCCACAGCTGGCACGCGTGCCATAGGTTCGCCATCGCTGTACTAGGGAGTGGTCGGACCAGGGGACTTGCAATGTGTAGGGAGGTGTATAAAGGGGGTGTTTTGTAGTTGAAATGGGAGGTATACCAGATCAAGAGTATTTCCCCCTTTGTGTGTGTAGGTGAGTTTATGATTTGCTGAAAACCCATGTCAGCCATTAAGTCAAGGAAAGAGGTGGCTTGTGTGATGTGGAGAGAGGGTAGGTTAAAGTCATCTAATATGATGTGGTGATTCCTTAGTGAGGAAGAGAATAGATTCAAAGATTGAGTTTAGATTGTTATGGTTAGGTGAGGGGGGTCTATAGATGAGGCATAACGCCAAGTATTTATTTACCACTTTAAGTATATCCATCCCATCTAGATTAATGCAGATGGTGGGGGTGACGTTCAATTCTGTTTTACTTATTATGAGGACACCGCCTCCTCTCTTGGGAATTGTTCTAAATCTTGAAGAAAAAGGGATTCTTTAGATTAAAGCTGATTAATCTGTGAACCCAGTGTATTTGTTAAATCAGTCAGGGCCTAGTAGCAGCAAAGAGCTTTCAATTTAAATTTAAAACACAGAAGAGAGCTTTATGGTTAAATTTAGACTCCAAGACTGCCTCTATCAAAGCAAGGACTGTGGAACTCCCCCTGGAAATTGGTCACAGATTACCTTAGAAGCACAGGACAAGGTACTGTGTAGCAGCCAGCTTTTAATAAGTCTTTTTCCCTCCATCCCTCCCCAACACCCGGCCCCCCCCCCCCGGGATAATTGTAACTTTATAGATGCATAAATCTCTCAAAGGAAAGAGGTGCCATATTCACTCTCAGGTGCAGCTGTTTGTCCTCAGCAGGCATACATTAAGGAACTGAGATTAATTAAGCTTCAGGTGAACACAGTACATTAAACGTATTAGGTGTAGTTTTATTAGTATAAGTATCCGCACCAACCCTTAGTAGGTAAAGAATTTAAATACCTTAACACAACCTTAAAACTAAGATGCAGACAGCAGTCCAGCAGCAAGATGGGGGTTTTCCAGTCTTTTGTATTGAGTGTCACATGTATAATTTTCTCCCAGTTGGTGAGGGGTCTTACGTGTGCATTAGGTGCAAGGAGCTCTTTGCTCTCAGGGAACGAGTCCGGTCTCTGGAGGCTAGAGTAGCGGACTTGGAGGACATAAGGAAGACAGAGAGGTATATAGACGAGACCTACAGGGATATAGTACTGAAGTCCCACCTCCAGTGTGGCAGCGTCCCTGTTGCCATGGAGGAGAGGTCACGTGACAGGAGACACATCACCCTGGTGTGGCAGGAAGTGATCCTGTAACTAGGACCTGTCCTCCAGGTGATATAAAACCCTCTTGCACTGAGGAAGTTTCTCCAGGGCCATGTGCCCATGAGGGAAGAGTTAGGACAGCGGTTATAGTTGGTGATTCGATCATTACGCATGTAGATAGCTGGATGGCTGGTGGACGTGAGGCTCGTCTGGTAAGATGCCTGTCTGGTGCAAAGGTAGTGGACCTCATGTGCCACCTAGACAAGGTCTTAGATAGTGCTGGGGAGTCTGCTGTTTTGGTAGATGTTGGTACCAATGACGTAGGAAAATGTAGTAGGGAGGTTCTGGAGGCTAAATTTAGGCTTTTAGGTAGGAAGTTGAAATCCAGACCTTCCAGGGTAGCATTCTCCGAAATGATTCCTGTTCCATGCGCAGGACACAAAAGGCAGGCAAATCTCTGGAGTCTCAATGTGTGGATGCGATGATGGTGCAAGGATGAGGGTTTTAGATTTGTTAGGAACTGGGGAACATTCTGGGGAAAGGAAGGACTCTTCTGAAGGGATGGGCTTCACCTTAACTGGGATGGAACCAGGCTGCTGGCATTAACCTTTAAAAAGGAGATAGAGCAGCTTTTAAACTAGATAACAGGGGAGAGCCGACAATTGCCCAAGAGTGCATGGTTCAGTACAATGTATCCTTGAAGGATACTACCAAAAGAATGAAGTTAGGGCACATCAGCAGAGAGATTCCAACAAAGACAAAAGTAGCCCAAATGCCCTTGAGTACAGAGCAGACAGAGGTTAAAGATTCCAAATTACCCCTGCCTACCAATAGCTAGATTAATATGAATAAAATACAGTCTCTAAAATGATTGTATGCAAACGCTAGAAGTCTAAAAAATAAGATAGGAGAATATATAGTACTAAATGAGAGGTCAGATATGATTGGAATCTCAGAGACATGGTGGAAGGAGGACAATTTTATTTATTTATTTTATTTATTTAAAAGCTTTTTTATACCGTGCTCTTCAGTGTCAGTGCGGTTTACAGTCAACAATTCTTGTAAGAGACAATGAGAAATGCCTAGTGCTACATAGAACAGGATCAGGAACTTGGATCTGTAACTGGGTGAAGTATTTACACATTAAGCTAATACAACTGTAACAGAGAAACTATTTACAAGTTCGATGTTAGGCCAAACTAAATGGTTAGGGCTGGTCTTCAGTTATTACATTCATCATTATTGTCATTCTTGGTTATTATATTAATCGTTATAGTCAGTATCTACACATGTCGAAGTACCTGATGGGATGGTTCTGTTGTTCGGTTAGTCTTATTCGGTTTGTGAAGTGTTGTGACACTGTGGGACACTGTGATACCTGGCTACAAACTATATCATAATGACAGAGCTGATCAAATGAGTGGAGGGGTTGCGCTGTATATTAGAGAGGGCATTGAGTCACAAAGGATTAAAGTTCTACAGGAAACAAAATTTGCTATAGAATCTCTATGGATTGAAATTCCATGTAAAAAGGGGAAGGTGATGGCAGTGGGGGTGTACTGTCAACCGCCTGGCCAGAATGAATAAATGTATGATGAAATGCTCAAAGAAATCAGGGAAGCTAACAAAAGCTACAGCACAGTAATAATAATGGGTGATTTCAATTACCCCGGTATTGACTGAGTCAGTGTCATGGCAGGACATGCTAGGGAGATAAAGTTATTTGAGATGGAAACTAAACAAAATACGGATAGGTAAAATTGCATGAGTGTTCACAGTGTCACCTGGTCACTAACACTGAAAACATTCAGATAATAGACTGGTAGACCAGAACAACATTTTTAACATTTGGGCTGTTTTCTGTAATGAAAGATTTCTTCCTTGCCTTATCTTTTGCTACTGATCAACATTAGAAAACCCATTACAGACTCAGAATCTGGGCTATGATGCTGGGATTCAAAATTTCCTGAAAAAATGAAATATGCATACAGAGTAAGTGTATGAGATTAAATTATGAATGAGAATGTTTAGGAGGGGGAAGAAACTAAAAATAAGGAGAATGCGTAGTAAGAGCACTGACACATGGAGTCGAGAGAGGTGATCTCACTTTCAAAATCCTTCAACCACTGATCCTGTGTGACCTTGGTCAGTTTCATTATCTTCTTGTGTGCAACTGCTATCAGTAAACATTAATCATAACATTGTCTTCTTTCTTTTAGAAGCTACTAGGCATTCAAGATACAAGACACCCATCACAGAGAAACAGGACCCATAACTCTTATTTGGCAGTGAAGAATACAGGCCAGAGGGAGAGCTTTGATGAACTGGTATGTCAGTGTATCCTAATGGATTACCTGTTCAAATAATCCAAGATTTGAATGCATGTTTCTGAAGTATTTAGAACCTGTTTGGATGAAAGGTTCTACATGAATCCAGATTATTATATTAGAGAGACCTTTAGAATAATTTTCTTTAAAGTGAAGACATAACATTTGCATCCAAGGAAACACAAGGACTACAAGACAGAAACTGAAGTGGGAAATGTCCCTTTTATACCAAGAGATTACTTTTATTGGCATTATAAAATTTTGAGGTAAACAGTGAAATTATTAAAAACACTGAATATATCGGAAAAATAAGGTCCTGTATGAAGATATTTTCAGCTAGATTAGTTAGTCAAGAAATCTAATAGCAATGAACTTGTATGTCTAATTGGTATGAGTGGGTATTGAGTTGGCAGAGGTAGTTGCATTACTGTTCGGGTGGAGACCGTTGTCTGTCTGCTCGTAGGTTTCTATAAAGAGCAGGGTTTTAAGGGCCTTGCGGAAGTCTATGATGTCATTTAATGCCCTCAGGCTCGTTGGGAGAGAGTTCCAACGTGTTGGCGCCAGTAGTGAAGGAGCTCTTCTTGAAGTTGTTTGTTTAGTCTTGTGATATCCTGCAGGTGTGCCGATCATTTATTTATTTATTTATTTATTTATTTATTTCTCTTATATATCGCACTCTTAATTCAGTGCGGTTTACATATGAACAAATATAAACACAATGGTACAAGCAGCATTGGTTTTTTACATAGAACAAGGTACATAAACTTGGTGAAAATCAGGGTAACTATAGACAAAAAACTATATACATGGCTACTATATACATGGTTATTTGGTTAATTAGATGTGAACAAGAATATCTATAATGCCGTGGGTAAGAAATTAATTAAAGAGCAGAATAAAAATGCCAGAATAAAAATGCCAAATATCGTGATAATAAATACGGCATAGTATAATGAGCATGTAATAAACATCATAATTACCCATTCTCTACCGGGGTCTATCGCTGATATCCCTTGTTATGATGTCTTGGAGTGCGTCTGCCAAGAGATGGTGAATGATTTTAAAGATGATTAGGACTGTTTTAAATTTTGCTCTGGCTATCATTGGGAGCCAGTGCAGTTGCTGTAAGACGAGGGTGATGTGCTCAGTTCTTGGAGTGTCTGTAATGATGCGTGCTGCAGTGTTTTGCACCATTTGGAGTGGGTGTAAGGTCTGCTGAAGGAGGCCTTGATATAACGAGTTTCTGTAATCAAGCAGGGGTGTGATGAATGCTTGGCACACTGTGCGGAAGTGGTCCTGTCGGAGTATTGGCTTGATTTTTCTGATGGTCCTCAAACGTTGATAGGCCTTGTTTGCGGTTTTGGTGATGTAGGATTTCATGTTCAGAGCTCTGTCCATTGTGATACCCAGGTACTCATCTTTGACTACTATGAGTTTGTCTAGAATGCTGATAGTTTGTGGTGGAATGAAGGTGGGGTCCCTGGTGAAGAACATTGCCTCAGTTTTATCGTAGCTGACCATGAGGTTATTGGCTGTGAGCCAGGCATTCATGTCTACAAGGCATCTGGTTATTGTTGTGGTGTTAAGTGCTAGTAGGTTGACTGGAGCATATACCATGATGTCGTCAGCATAGATGTGATAGTGGAGTTTGTGGCATTTGATGATGTTGCATATGGGTTGGATGTAAATATTAAAGAGCATTGATGACAAGGTTGAACCTTGTGGTATTCCCTGCATGACGGGGAACTGCAGTGATTTCTTTTGGGCGCATTTGACTTGTTGCGTTCGATCTTCCAAGTAGGAAGTAAACCACTTCAGAGTGTTCTTACATACTCCTATCTGCTGCAGGCGTTGCAATAACCTGGTGTGGGATACAGTGTCAAAGGCTGCCGAGATGTCCATGAACACTAGCAGGAATCTGTTCTTTATGTTATCCATGCCTCTTAGGAGATTGTCAAAGAGGGAAGTGAGTAGTGTTTCCACACCGTGTTGGGGTTTAAAGCCATGCTGATGGATGTCTAGTGGGGCATTCATGTCAATATGGTCCTGAAGTTGTCTTTGCGCTGTATTTTCAACAATTTTCACAAGGAATGGTAGGCTGGAGATGGGACGGTATGATTTTGGTTCAGAGGGGCTTAGGTTGTTGCTTTTAAGTATCGGTCGTATCATGGCGTGCTTCAGGGACTGTGGCATGTATCCTTGTTGGAGTGAATCTTTGACGATTTTGTGAATGTGATGAGAGAGTTGGCTTCTTGTGGCTTTGAATGGGCATGGGTCTGACGGTGAGGTTGTTGTGTTGAGTCCATTTATTATGTCCTCTACTTGATGTGTTGATGGTATGTGAAGTCCTCCAAAGTTTGATTCTGCTCTTTTATCTCATGGTCATCTGTCTGTGGTGTGATGGAACATGTCTGGATAGTATTTTTTGATTTCATGTAGTCCACAAATTCCTGTGGGTCAAGATGGTGGGTATAGTGCTGCGTGGTGTCCTTAGTAAACTTTTGGACAATGCTAAAGAGTTATCTCAGTCTGTTGACAGATTTCATGATTAGGCTGGTATGGTGTTGCTGTTTACGCTCATTTATCAGGTTGTTATATTCCATTTACTTGGCTCTGTATTGAGTCAGGGAGTTATGGGACTTGTTCCACCTCCATTTTCTCTCCAGTCTTCTGAGAGTGCGCTTTGCATCTCTGATATCACTTGTGTACCAGGGGACGTTGGACCTCCTGCATGCTTGTGATTCTGTACTCGTAGGGGCTAATGCTGCATTAGATATTATGGAGTTCCATTTCTCTATGTTTAGATCAAGGGTATCGTATTCCTGCTGGAGTTGTGGAATGATTTCGTTTATGAATGATCCTTTGTTGAATGCTCTAAAACGCCTGGCTAAGTTCTCATCCTCTATGTGTTGGGTGGGGTTATTCAGGGTCAAGGTGAAGTTAATCACATGATGATCTGACCAAGGGACTGGCGTGATTGTTGGTGTTGTGGCCTTACACTGTTCCACCAAGTGCATTGGAATAAAGACCATATCCAGAGTTGTACCGTGCTGGTGCATCGGGGCGTTGATTGTCTGGCAATATTTTAGTGACTCCATGGCTTTTAGGAATGCTGCGGATTCCTTGGTGGGTGCGGAAGTTAGGTTGTAGTCTCCAAGTACAATGAGGGGTTTGTGTTTTCTACTGTGTGCACATATTGCTTCAAGTACCATGGAGAGATGTTCAGTTGTGGTTCCAGGAGACCTGTAGGTGAGGGAGATGCTTAGGTACTTGTTAGCTATAGTGATTGTGTTGGATTCGATTGTATTAGTGGTAGTGATTGTTTTAAATCTGTATTCCTTTCTGGCCAGTATTAGCACACCTCCTCCTCTCTCTTGTGCTCTGATGCAGTTGAATGCTGAGTAGCCTTTTGGGATTACTTGGTTTAATATGACTTGGTCTGAGTCATCAAGCCAGGTCTCAGTAATGCAGATTATATCCAGTTTTTTTGTCGAGGATGAGGTTGAGGATAGCATTCGGTTTGTTCCTGATTGATCTGGCGTTTAATGAAACACACCTAATGTTGGCCGTTATGATTGGGTTGATGTGTGCATTATTTGTGAGATGAGCGGTCGTAGTACATGTGGCATTGTGCTGTTTGTGAACTGCAGGCTTAGGATGCTGGTGTTATTTAGAGATGGATGAGCCTGGTGTCCATATAGGTTGGGTAGTATGTAGATGGAGCAAGGGGATTTGCTCTTTGAGTCCGATGCTCTGTGTGCAGGGTGCGAAAGTGTAGAGGAGTGTAAGGTAGGCAATGAGGTAGTGAGGAGTGGAGTGCATTTTGTAATTTACTGACCTGGGATCGGCTTGAGTTGTGGCCCAGTGGTGGTGGGTGTTTGACCCTTCTCTTATAGCTCTAAACTTGCCTGTTCTCTTTGTTCAGTCTTTCTTCCTCTCATATAGCTCTAAACTAGTAATGGAGTCTACGCGCTATGTAGTATGTTATTTTACAAGCAGTGAGTTAGCAAACAAGCAATGAGGTAGTAATGGGGTCAATAGGCTGTGCAGCATGTGTTATCTTTACAGCAATGAGGTATTAGTGAGGCAGCAAAGAGGTAGTAGTGGAATCTGCAGGCTTTGCAGCATTTGTTATATACAGCAGGCTATGCAATATATTTTATTTACAGCATATGTTATCTACAGCAGGCTATGCAGCATATGTTATCTACAGCAGGCTATGTAGTATATGTTATCTACAGAATATGTTATTTGCAGCAGGCTATGCATACTAGATACTTGTAGCTTTTCTTTTCTGATACTTTTTCCTTGATATTTTTGCGTCGGTGGGAGCCAGAGGATTGGGCGGCTCAGTGTGTGGGTCCCTCTTCCGCTTTGATTAACGCCAGGTTTACAGTAGTTTGTTCTGAATATTTATATTTCAGACCCTTGGGCAAACTTCTTGAGGCCGAACTGATGAATAATATGGCATCATGGCATGCCTTATAAATATGTATTCATTTGAAATTCTTCCTTACTCAAGATCTGTCTTTCATTCTTTCATATCCCCGATCACCTACTAACCAGCATTGCAACCCAGCACTGGAGTAGTAGCTTAGTGGTTAGAGCAGTGGAATGAGAAAAAGGACTCAAATTCTGCTTCTCTCACTGATGTTCCACGTGACTTTGGACAAGTTACTTCACTCTCTGTTGTCTCAAGTACAGACTGCAAACCAGTCAGATTTTTAGGATATCCCTAATAAATATGCATGAGATAAATGTGAATACAATGGGGGCAGTGCATGCAAATATCTTATGCATATTCATTAGGGACATCCTGAAAACCTGACTAGTCTGCGGCCCTCCAGGACTGGAGTTGGAGACCCCTGCTCTAGATGATCACAACTAATAACCGTGGTTGTTAATCCCAGTCCAGTGGGCTAGATCCTAACTAGAACTGAAACTAGGAAATCTGGATATAATGTACAGGCTGGCAGAAGCTTGAGCCATTCTGTTGAAAATGACTATTTAAATACAACAAGCACAATAAAATAAAAACCATGCAAAGCATATTGGTCAATAATTACTGAGGAATATTCTGTACAGCACACTTGTCTTTTCCTGGGGTCTAAACAAGATGAAGGTTCGAACCCACATTCAAACCCATCAACCACAAGCAGCTGGACAGTATTATCACCTCCACAAACACTATTACCTCTCCTTTAGACCCATGCTTGGTATCCTGGATAAAGACTGCAAGGCATCAGCTCATCCCTTTTATCGCAAATATAGTAAATGACTCACTCAAACAAGGTTTCCTCCCACCTCCACTAAAGCTATCTGCCGCATTCTAAAGAACCTGAAACTCAATCCATCCACCCCATCATCATGTCCAATGTCCCATTCCTAGCAGAGATCAGAGAAAAAGCAGTACAAATCCAATTGCAAGAACATATTGAAGATCATGCTCCACTAGATCAACATCAACAAGGCTTCTGTCCACAGCACGGGGGTCGAAACCCTCCTCACCTCCCTACTTGACACTCTAATATCAGGCATCGAACACATTTCACAAGGATTCATACCCTTATACCTAGATATATCAGCTGCATTCGACTCGGTCTCTCACCAACTTTTTCATCAATAGGCTACATGATATTGGGTCTTCATGGTAACACCATTAAAAGGTTTCAATGTTACTTAACAGACCGCAAGCAACAGAGGAGAATTGGTTCCCAGAAATCCCTCCCTTATGCTCTACACCAAGGAGTACCCCAAGGTTCTACACTCTCATCGATCCTATTCAACATATATATTTAACCACTTTGTGACATCATAAATAACTTCAACATAAAATATCAAATATATGTGGATGACATCATGATATACACTCCCTTCTCCACAACCTCAACAGTCTTCTTCAATATATCCAAATGTTTCACAGGAATGAGAAAATGGCTACATAAGCATAACCTCAGCATCAACTGTAATAAAACTGAAATCTCCGTATCACGAGAGACCCCAACTTCAACCCACCAACGACAATAAAACTAGACAAGGAGCTATCAGTCAAATCTGAGGTCAAATACATTAGAGTAGTACTGGACCAAGAGATGAACCTACAAGCACAAATAAAACAAATAACAAAATCAGTATATTACAAACCCAGAATCCTAAAGAATCTGTGCCCTTTACTACATCCACTAGATTTCCAAACAGTATGCCAGACCATCATCACCCCCATACTAGATCAGTGTAATTCTATCTACCATGGTCTACCGAAGCACAGCATTTACCCACTACAACTGGCCCAAAATACTGCTGCACGAGTCATCCACAGAACATCTGGAAAGACACACATTACCCCAATTCTCAAACAACTGCACTGGTTACCCATTGCAGTAAGGATCAAATACAAAGTGATCCTTAATATGTACAAAATCATAAATCACCAATCTACGGAGTGTCTCTGATCATTAATAAGGAAACCCCCTAACAACAGACTGAGAAGGCACAATATAATCAACTTGCTTGACATACCCACACAAAAAATCACAAAAAGCCAAAGGACATGCAATAGGGCGTTCTCCTTTTATTTATTTTATTTATTTATTTACATTCTCTTATATACTGTGCTATTCTGCATCAGTGCGGTTTACATTGAACAAACTGAAATTACATTGAACAGGGCATTATAACTTGGAGATAACTATTTTACAGGGAACATGGGCTATGGAGGGTTAAGTGGCTTGCCCAAGACCACAAGGAGCACCTGTGGGACTAGAAACCCCAGTCCTTCCGGCCCAAGGTTGCTGTCCTCTAGTGGGATTTGAACCCCTGACCTTCCAGCCTGAAGTACCTTGCCCCAACCACTAGGCCACTCCTCCACTCCTTTTATGCCCTAATTGCCTAGAATGAATTACCACTTCAACTAAGAATACTCGAAACCTTAGGGAAATACTAAAAACCTTAGGGGAATTCCCAAAAAAACCAAACAAACCTCAACTTTTCCTCGAATATTATGGAGTGGACCCTCATTAATATGCTATCATCTAAAAACCAAAATACCCACACTACAATGTCTGTACATAGTTAAAACCTAACTCTCTCAGTTACTCCCCATCCTTCCCTATATAATATATTATATGCTGTTATATGTAATGTGCACAGTTGTTTTTTATTGTTACATGGCACAATGTTGTATGTAAACCGTCTTGACTTGTAGAAAGACTGTATAAAAATATTGTTAAATAAAATAAATAAATAAGGTTTCTCCAAATAACCATCAGTGATTATTGTCCAGCCTTCACAACCTCTCTCATGTGGCTCTCATCAGGTGGGCATCACACATGGTCTCTAGTATTTTTACATCTTCTTCACCCCACAAGCTGTAATAAACTCAAGTGATATTGCAGAAGGGCTGCCAGGTAAGGTTCGCCTCTCTGCAGATATTACCAAAATCTGCAATAGAGTAGACATCCAGGAAGGAGTAGATAACATGAGGAGGGATCTAGCTAAGCTTGAAGAATGGTATAGAATTCGGCAGCTAAGATTTAATGCTAAAAAATGCAGGGTCTTGCATTTGGGCTGCAAAAATCCCAGGGAGTGGTACAGTGTAGGGGTGAAGTACTTCTGTCCACAGAAGAAGAGTAGGACCTGGGCATGATTGTGTCTGATGATCTTAAAGTAGCTAAACAGGTAGAAAAAGCTACAGCGAAAGCTAGAAGGATGCTTGGTTGCATAGGGAGAAGAATGGCCTGCAAAAAAAAGGAGGTGATAGTGCCCCTGTATAAATATTTGGTGTGACCTCATTTGGAGTATTGTGTGCAATTCTGGAGACCACACCTTCAAAAGGATATAAACAGATTGGAGTTGGTGCAGAGCGTGGCTACTAAAATGGTTAGTGTTTTTTGTTATAAAGCATATGAGGACAGACTTAAGGAAAGGTGGGATAGAGGAGATATGATAGAGGCATTCAAATACTTCCGTGGCATAAATGCACAGAAGGAGAATCTTTTTTGATTGAAAGCAAACTCTGCTACAAGGGGACATAGGATGAAGGTGAAAGGGGATAGATTCAGGAGTAATATGCAGAAATATTTCTTTATGGAAAGAGTGGTATATTTATTTTATTTAACTAGGCTTATATACTGCTTTTCTACCAGTCAATGCAGTGTAACATTCAGGTACTGCATATATATTTTTCCCTTGTCCCCAAAGGGCTCACAATCTAAGTTTTTGTACCTGGGGCAATGGAGGGTTAGGTGACTTTCCCAAGGTCACAAGGAGCATCTGTGGGACTAGAAACCCCAGTCCTTCCAGACCAAGGTTGCTGTCCTCTAGCGGGACTTAAACCTCTGGCCCTATAGCCCAGGGTAACTTGCCCCAACCACTAGGCCACTCCTCCCTCCTCCTGGTAGATGTGTGGAATAGTCTCCCAGTGGAGGTGGTAGAGATAAGGACAGTATCTGAATTCAAAAAAGCATGGGACAAACAGAGGATCTCTAAAAGAGACTATTGTAGTAGTTGATATGGAAGGGTTGACTAGATAGGCCATGTGGCCTTTTTCTGCTGTCATGTTTCTATGATAGAGAGCAAGATACAGCTTTCTTTAAAGTCATGTGCATTATTGCTCTTTTGACAACTAAGTTGTCATTGTAGAAACAGTGTTTGATTGAGCTTAAGTGCTACCTTGGCTGGATTCCCAGCAGGCCAGAAAACTAGATTCTGAGATAGGAAGTGAGTCCAGGCCATCTATTCAGAGCAAGAAATACCAATCACTTGCACTCTTTTCCCTTCTGATGAAAGGCACAAGCCTAATTAAGGAACAGAATCAACAACTCTCACTTGGCGGTGAAGAATGCAGGCCAGAGGGGCAACTCTGCTATATAAAATATCTGCCTAGTATGATCAAATAATCTAAGCATTGTCCTTCAGTCTAAGAAAGGTAAAATGATTACTAACTGTAATTAGCAAGAGTTTTTTTTTTTTTAAACTGTGGGTCTGATTTCCTTACATAGAAGTAGAGCCCAGAGGTTAGAGCAGCAGACTGAAAATCAGGGAAGCCATATAAGGGCAGCTTGTCTTATAGCAGTTGTAATACGAGACTACCACTAGGTGTCAACTGGCACCATTTTGAACTCAGCGCCGTAAGGGGCTGGAGTGAATGGGGATTGCTACATCTGCTCCTTATGCCCCATCCTTATAGAACACACTGCTAGCAATCATCAGATCATCACCGACCTCCTAACCTTTTGAAAGAAACCAAAGATTCATCTCTTCATTCAACATTATGGCCCTCTTCAGAACTCAAGAAATTAAGCCACGATCCCAACCCTCCAGCCCACACCTATCTGCACTGGAAACTGTAAATATGTAAATAAATTAAAGTTCTCCCTTACTTTTACCCACTACCCTACTAAATTGTAAATAAGTTAACCCAATGTTCAATGCATCTCTCTATTGCATGTTGTTTAATGTGAACTGCTTTGACCTATGAAGAAAGGCTAAAAAGGTTAGGGCTCTTTAACCTGGAAAAGAGACGGCTGAGGGGAGATATGATAGAAGTCTATAAATTAATGAACGGAGTGGAACGGGTTAACATAGATCGATTGTTTACGTTATCAGAATATAGAAAGACTAGGGGACATGCAATGAAGCTACAGGGTAAACTATTTAAGACTAATAAAAGAAAATATTTTTTCTCTCAACGTGTAATCAAACTCTGGAATTTGTTACCAGAGGCTGTTAGTGTAGCTGGGTTTAAAAAAGGTTTGGACAAGTTCCTGGAGGAAAGGTCCATAAACCATTATTAAGAAGGGACCCAGGATATCAATGCTTGACCCAATACAAGCATTGTGGAACCTGCGTCTTTTGGGGAAACTGCTATGTACGTATGACCTAGATTGGCCACTGTTGGAAACAGGATACTGGGCTTGATGGACCTTGGTCTGACCCAGTATGGCATATCTTATGTTCTTATGACCTGGAGAAAGATGGTATATAAACCCAGCCAAATAAATAAATAAATACCTGTGAAAACATTAGATGACTGAGGAGTAAAAGAGGTGCTAAGGGATGACAAGGCCATAGTGGAGATACTGAATGAATTCTTTGCTTCAGTTTTTACTGAAGAAGATGCAGGGAAGTTACTCATGCCTGAAATGGTATTTAAAGATGCTGTATCAGAAGAATTGAAACAAATATTGATAAACTGGGAAGATGTATTACAACTATTTGATAAACTAAAGAGTTGCAAGTCACCTGGACCGGACGGTATATATCCCAGAGTGCTGAAAGAACTGATATATGAGATTGCAGACCTACTATTAGTAATCTGTGAACTATCATCAAAATCATCTGCAGTACTTGAAGACTGGAGAATGGCCAAGATAACGCCAAGCCTTTGACAAGGCACCTCATGAGAGACTCTTGGGGAAATTAATAGGACATAGGATAGGAGGCAGTGTACTATTGTGGTTAAAAGTTGGAAAGCAGAGAATTGGACTAAATGGCCAATTTTCTCAGTGGAGAAAGGTGAATAGTGGAGTACCACAGGGATCTGAGCTAAGCCCGCTGCTTTTTAACATATTCATAAATGATCAAATTTGCAGATGACACAAAATTATTCAAAGTTATTAAAACACAAGAGGATTGTGAAAAATTGCAAGAGGACCTTGATAAATTGGAAGACTGGACTCCAAATGGCAGATGAAATTTAATGTGGACAAGTGCAAAGTTATGCACTTAGGGAAGAACAACCCAAACTACAGTTACACAATGAAAGGTTCCACATTAGGAACCACCATCCAGGAAAAGGATCTAGGCGTCATCGTGGACAATACGTTGAAATCCTCTGCCCAGTGTGCAGCGGCGGCAAAGAAAGCAAATAGAATGCTAGGAATCATAAGGAAAGGAATGGCGAATAATCCAGGGATATTATAATGCTTCTATATCATTCCATAGTGAGAATACACCTTGAATATTGTATATAATTCTGGTCGCCATATTTTAAAAAGAATACAGCAGAATTAGAAATGGTACAAAGAAGAGCCACCAAAATGGTAAAGGGGATGGAAGGATACCTCTATGAGGGAAGACTTAAAAGCTTTGGGCTTTTCAAGTTAGAAAAAAAGACGGCTCAGGGAAGATATGATAGAGGTCTATAAATTAATGAATGGAGTAGAACGAGTACACGTAGATTGGTTGTTTACTCCATCAAAAAGTAGAAAGACTAGAGGACATGCAATGAAGATCCATTTAACCCATTTAAGACTAATAAGAGAAAATATTTTTTCACTAAAAGCATAATCAAACTCTGAAATTTGTTACCGGAGGATGTGATAAAAGCTGTTAGGGTAGCTGGGTCTAAAAAAAGGTTTGGACAAGTTCCTGGAGGAGATGTCCATAAACCATTATTAAGGAGGACCAGGGGAATCCACTGCTTACTTCTGGATAAGCATCATGGAATCTGTGCACTTTTTTTGGAACCTGACGGATACTTGTGACCTGGATTGGCCACTGTTACAAACAGGATACTGGGTTTGATGGACCTAGGTCTGACCCAGTATGGAATTTCTTATGTTCTTATGAGTACTCGCCCCTCATTTGGATTGCAGCTTGTTGTGCTGTGAGGGCTTGTGTGCATCAGTGATGCTGAGAGCTAAGCTATTGGTAGTTTAACTACTGGCAGGGTTTCCCAAGATGGGCAGGTCTCAGCTGAGGTGGAAGACTAAGACAAACCACCCATCTGGGCAGCAGCAGAATGGGACAATGTTGGCAGCAGAGGATCACATTTCTGTAACGGCAACAACACTAGCATTACATGCATGGCATAATATTTCCGTATCGTGCCACGAAAACCCAATAAATAGTCAGAACAGAACAAAGTACCCTATAGTCCTGGACGATAAGAACCCCAGGTTGGAAGGCACTCAACTGGCTACTGGGAATGAGCTGAAGACTTTTCAGAGTAAAGCCAGCATTTATGATGTGGTTGGGACATCTGACTGCTGATGTAGCTTTGCATGAAATGAAGTCAGAAGCTGCAAAGATGTCTTACATACTGGGACATGGAATGTACGAAGCATGAACCAAGGAAAGATAGAGATGGTCAAGAATGAAACGGAACGCTGGGTGTCAGCGAACTAAAATGGACTGGCATACCTGAAATGAGAAATGCCTAAAGTGCAAGCAGGGTTCAGGAAAGAGCGAGGAACAAGAGACATTATCGCGTATGTGAAATGGATCCTTGAAAAGACAAAAGAATACCAAAAGGATATCTATATGTGTTTTATTGACTACAGCAAGGCTTTTAACTGTGTAAACCATGAGAAACTCTGGGCCACATTAAGAAGCATGAGTATACAAGAATGCCTGATAGCTCTCTTGCACAAACTTTATACCTATCAAAAAGCAACAGTTTAAATGGAACAAGGAGAAACAGAATGGTTTAAAATCAGCAAAGGTGTACCAAAAGGCTACATGTTTTCCCCCTACCTGTTCAATTTATATGCAGGATTGTATGAAAACAACCGAGGTGTGCAGATTGGTGAGGATGGAGTGATGAGGCCAGCCATGCAAACGCTGAGTTGCAAAGACCCACGCTTTGCATGGCTGGCCTGGTCTCTCCCTCCTCTGATGTGACCTACATCAGAGAAGGGAAGAAGGGACCCAACTTGCCTACATACGTGGGTCTGTGCACTGCTGTTGCTGCCACCTCTTAGAAAACAAAAAAGTCGCGGCAGCAGCAGCAGGGCAATGCGGGGGTGGCAGGCGGGAGCAGGCAACTGGCGGGGGAAGAGGGGTGTGCACCAGAACTGGAGACAGCATAGGGCGTAATTACGGCTTGGTACAGCCCTGGGTCCATATACACAGTAGATTCAAAATACTATTTATCACATTCAAAATCCTACATAATTTATCTCCAGACATACTGCAGCCACTAATCCAAAAGGACATGGAGAACAGAACAAAAAGAACCAACCATAAAAATCTACTTATCATCCCAGGCACAAAGAAAAAATTCAATCAACTGACCTGCAACAGAGCATTCTCCATACATGCACCATCAATATGGAATGCCCTCCCAGAAAGTATGAGAGCCATCAAGGACCTATGGGACTTCAGAAAGGCATTAAAAACATTCCTCTTCACAGAATATTATGGGCATACGAAATGACAATCACATTAAATCACTCCCATTATCCCTCTCTGCTATACTTATTACCCCATAACCCCCATGCTGTTACCCCTTTCTCCTACCCATTGTGCCCATTTACCCTTTAACAAATGAAACAATGTATACCTAAATATCATACTAGTCCAAGTTATTTAGCACTTGTTCATTGTTAGCCTCCAAGTTATTCTCCCTGTTATAATGTATGTTTTACTTCAACTTACAATGCAAACCGCACTGAATCTATGATAAAGTGGTATAGAAAAGACATTAAATAAATACATGAAATCAATACATTCATTGTTGATAGAGAAGAAATTGAAATAGTGGACAACTTTAACCTGCTTGGATCAATAATCAATAAAGAAACGAAAAGCAGTCAAGCAAACTGATGATGCATTGCTCTTGGCAGAATGGCTATGAAGGCCCTAGACAAAATTTTCAAGAACAGAGATGTCTCTCTCCATACAAAGATTTGAGATGTCCAAGCCATGGCATTTTCATTAACGTCATATGGATGCGAAAGTTGGACAGTGAGAAAGAGAGACAGGAAGAAAATCGATGCCTTTGAATTATGGTGCCAGCAAAAAATATTGTATATACCATGGACTGCCCAAAGAGCAAACCAGTCATAAGGTCAATGTAAAGAAGAAGGCCAGAAATGAGACAGATTGATACAGTAACAGCATTTATGCATGCCACTCAACAATAAGCTCCTGACTGAAGACCAAATACAGTTTAGGACAAGCTTTTGTTCTATATCAATATGTATATAGTTACTTTGTATTTGCTCCAAGTTTTATCTCCTGTTATAATGTAAGCGCAAAACAGTCTTGTCTGATTTGAGCAACCTTTGTTTAAATGTAAACCGCACTGATAATAAATAGTGCGGTATAGAAAAGATGTTAAATAAATAAATAAATCCAGAGGGTAGCCATGAGTCGACACTAACTTGATAGCACTTAACAACAACATGAACACTCCATTCAATGCCAAAGTAGGGACTGCAGACCCAGGGATGAACACGCATCCCATAGTGGCTAACTGCACCCTCCTGTGATCAATCCCCCCAACATGTTCCTCCTCCGGGTAACCTTCCCCCATGATAAAGCCCCCCCAAATTGGTACCCCTTTTCAGGACCACCATGGTCAGAAAGCTTTCCAGCCATGGAGGCCTGAAAAGGGGCCCACTAATGCCAGGGTCAAGCCCCCCCTAGATCACCCTGCTTTTGGAAACTTACCGGGCCATCCCTGGTGGTCTAGGGGTGATTGGAACAGGAGCGGTCCTCCTCCGCTCTTGCCCTGGTTCCAGCAGTCTTCAAAATGGTGCCAGGATCACCTTGCGCTAGTCTCATCCCTACTGGTAGTGCCATAAGAAAAGCACAGGGTGATCCTGGCACCATTTTGAAGACTGCCAGAGTCAGGGCAGGAGTGGAGGGCGACTGCCCTTTCCTCGATCATCCCTAGACCACCATGGATAACCCAATTGAATGCCATGTAATTTCTGGTGGAGGGAAGATGCGGATGTGTTTGGTGAGGGGGGGGGGGGGCTTGATGACCCTGGTATTGGTGGATTCCTTTGCAGTGCCTCCATGGTATAAACTTTCTGGTCATGGTGGTCCTGAAAAGGCGTATCAACGGGGAGGTTACCCATGGGAGAACGTGTTGGGGGGGTGATTGCTAAGAGATGCCATCATGTGAACGGGGCTGAATCAGCACCAGGACATCAGCTGCGGCCACGCTACTATGTGGTCGGTGGCGCAGCTGCACTTACCATCTCCTCTTTGACTGGCAGTGATTGCAGCCATGCTATCAGCAGTCGTTGACAGCTAGCGTGTTTAATTGAGGAGTGCACTAGCTGTTACTGGCCGACATGCTCCCTTTGTGCTCCAATCTCACCCCCATTATGCCCACCTTTGGCAAGTGTTGACAGTGCAGTTTTTTTGACTGGGCTGTCTGGCAACATCGTTATAAGATGCACAGTTGTTTCCCACACTGAGGGATACCATTGGATACGTTCTTCTTACTGCGCCTGTCACTCTTAATGGCATTATCGATCCCCATATTTTGGGGTAATCCTCCTATTCCTCTGATGCAGCCATGGCGGACCTGCTCGCCAGATAATCTACTCCCCTGCTTACCTATCATTTTGCCCCCACAGCTGCTACACCACAGACTTCTTCTGTCTCATCATTTCTGCATATTTCCTGTGCACTACTAAACTGCAGGTCCAAACATGCACATACTTCTTACATGGATCACGCTGAGATTTGTGCACCTTTCCCAGCCTATTGTTTTCTCCTATATATCCTTTTCTCATTTAATTGGCGTTCCTTTTCTTATCATTGCTATTTTTTTTGTAAATTGTTCTGACACGCTGTAGAAGGGCGGTGTATCAAATTTTTAAATAAAATATAAACCATACATCACTTGCTCCACGGTAGCAGTTACTGCAGGAGTTAAGCTTGCAGTAACCCCTTACTATAGCTTAGTAAAAGACCCCTCTAGTGTGGGATGTCCACTAAATAAAATGTGTTATCACATCATCTCTTGTTCTTGGTTAGTAAGAGACAAGATGCATATCAAAACAAATTTATCTTTTGCTCAATGTAGTATACGTTGCAACAACAGATTTGTGCAAGTTGTATACAGAATTAACAGCAACTATTTAGGTAGACTATGAGCCATACAAGATAAGTTATTTTAGTTTTAATATTGTGCAAGTATTGCGAGAATTCAGTTCCTGAGTCCAAAATGGCAGCCAAAACCCTTAGCTGTACATTTCCCCCCACAATCTACCTCAGAGACCCCTGTTAACTCTCCACTGCCAATCTCCCTGGCAGCTATTTGAGAAGGTTGTTTCAGTGGTAAGGGAAAGGGATGGATCTTGAATCAAAGTACATGGGGTTAAATCAGGGGTGGTCAAATGGTGATGTGGGTCTATGTGGCTACACTCACTGCGAGGGATACATATCAGCCTTTCCACTAAGCATCATTTGCATGAATTAAATTTATTTTATTTTAAAATTTATATGCTGCTCATCTAAAACTTTAGGAAGCTTTCAAATGACCCCTTCACAAGCCTCTTTTTTATCCCAGCAATGTTTACTAAACATTAATCTGTGTTACGTGCCACTACACCCATAGAAATTAATGGGTGCTCCTTCACTTAGCGCACGTTAACTAAAAGTTAATGCACATTCACAAATTTTAACATGCCTCCTAATGAATATCTGAATACCATTTGAATGTACAGTGAGGATAAAGAAAGGCTACAATATTTCTACATTACTACCCTCCACTACCAACTGCCAGATACATTAGGAAGTACTACAGAACCCTGCTCATTTAGAACCCATAGCAAGCCATATCATAATAGCATGACCAGGATTCACATAACACCAAACCCTACTTATCAAAAGGTAGCACTGTAAATATTAAACCAATACATCTCCTACTAGGAAAAGAGAAGAAGTGGGATTGCTACAGAGAAACTACATGAACAGAATAACGCAGCTTGGTCACACACCCAAAACATTGGCAGACCATCACCAAATACAGAACGAAGGATCGCAATGTAGAAATATGAAGACAAAAATTAAACTCGTAACCTAAAAAAACAAACTTGGAATGTACAAACAACAATGGAGAAATAAAACTATAGAATAATTTCCTTTTTTACTGAATAAAACACAAACGACGTCAGCGATGCACATTTCCCAGAGCTGACATACTCCTGTTAAAAATTCAAAATAAAATTGTTTTTTTCTACCTTTTGTTGTTTGGGTATTTTATTTTTCAATCACAATTGCCCCAGTCTCTTTCTTCTGCTGTCTTTGTGTCTTCTGCTTCCGCTGCCCATTTGTCTTTTCTTCTCTTTTCTATTTTTTCCATTGTCTATATCTGCCTCTAACATACTGATCTTTTCTCTTCTGCTTTTTCCTCCATTTCTTTATTTATTCATAAGAACATAAGAAATGCCATACTGTGTCAGACCAAGGTCCATCAAGCCCAGTATCCTATTCCCAACAGTGGCCAATCCAGATCACAAGTATCTAGCAGGTACCCAAAGCCCACAGCTTTCACAATGCTTGTCCTGGGGTAAGCAGTGGATTTCCCGAATCCTCTTTAATAATGTTTATGGACCTTTCCTCCAGGAACTTGTGCAAACCTTTTTTAAACCCAGCTACACTAAAGCAAAGTTACTTACCAGTAACAGGTGATCTCTGGGAACAGCAGGAATAAGTCTTCACATATGGGTACGTCGGTACCGACGGAGTCTGCGCGGGAACGCTCCCCAGCATCCAATCAGAACGCTTTTGGAAGCATCCCAACAGGCCTGCGTGCTGCCTTCCCGCCTTTCCCAACTGCCTCTCCTCAGTTAAGTTTTAAAGCTGAGGCAAAGAGAGAGAGAGAGCAAGGAAGGGAAAGATAGAGATAGAGAAATGCAACTCCTAGGGGAGGTGGGTGGGTTGTGAAGACTTATTCCTGCTGTTCCCAGAGATCACCTGTTAGAGGTAAGTAACTGTGCTATCTCCATGAACAAGCAGGAATGAGTCTTCACATATGGGGACTCTCAAGCTGAGATGCCCAGAGGGGTCCTAGCATGTTGCGAATCTAGAAAGAGCCATGCTACTCCTCAGAACCTCAGGCATCCTGGGGATGGAGGGTAGGAGTTGAATTACAGAAAAGGTGCTGTGGAACAGCTGGACTAGAACAGGATTCTAGAGAAAGACCCTGTATAGAGGGCATTTAGTAGTGAAATATTGGGTGCAATATTCTAATATGGGCCTCCCTTGGTGGCATTGTAAAAAGTCTATTGAGGTTCATATGGATCTGTTAGAAGAGCCAGTAGAAGATCCTCAAGGAGTACCTCACTGAGAAGTAGAGGTAATTACTGTAGAAAAAAACAAGTGGAGGCCAGAACCCTTCAGGGTGAGAAATAGCCCCAGGGGAAACTGGGGTAGTATAAAAAGGTAGGGCTTCAGCAGAAAACGCAGAAGGTACTATTAGACAAAGCTTAAGCTCTTTTGGCCCAAGAACAGTACAATCCTAGGACCAAAAGGAAAATGAGTCTGAGCCATCTGGACTGGCACTGGAATTAGTCCATTTAGGAGAGAAAGGGTATGGAGACCCCTGTATCTGATAAGAAAGTAAGGACAGACTTAGGAAGCGTTAAGCTTTAGATTAACTGAAGTTCCGCAATGTCTTTCCTAAATGGGGTCAATTAGGAAAGAAAAAAGGTACATGGAGAGCTTCAGAGGTACCTAACCCTGAAAGGTTATGGTAAGAAAAAAGTTTGCTAATTACCACAGGGAGTGGTTGTATGTGTAGAACCCTAAGCATGCTGGCACAGCATGGATAGGGGTAGTGCACATCTGTCAGGGTCATATAGGAATATATGGATATCTGAACCTAAACAGACAGATATATATATAGATATATATATATATATGTATGTAGATATTGTGGTATACGCTCCCACTGCCTAGGCGATTGCCTATAGGTGGGGGTATGCCTTACAATGTCCCTTTATATGGGTTCCCAGAGCCGGGGCTTCTGGGAGTTGTAGTTGATGACCAATGAGTTGTAGTTGTGAACAAATGAATGACTTAGCCAAGGGTTTTTGGAGGCAACACAGGAATTTATTTTCTTCCTTTGCTCAAAGGAACCTCCGTAGAAGCTCAGCACAACGCATAAACTGGGATACTTCTCCCCTCAAAAGAAAATAACTTCTATACAAAAACTTTCACAGTGTCACTAGTTACACTTGCTTCCTTCAGCAATGCAATTTCTTTCTTCAGCAGACAAAAATATCACTTAACAGTCCGTTGCTGACTTTAGGTATAAACAGCGGCTTTTTAACTGCACAACATGTACATTAAAGCTTCCTCTTTACTTCGGTTATTATATGTTTCAGATAGTTGCTCCAGACACATTCAAATCAAGCCTTTGAATGTTTCATGCACTTTTTAAAACAGCAGCAACTTCATTTTCAAACATTCTTAGCCTTCTTAACTGCAGACATTCAGGTAGAATAACTCCTGGGTTTTCCTCAGGCTTAAAATCTATAGCTTTTCATTCTACCCTCATAGATAGAGAACAATCCATTTCACATTCTAAGGAATCATTTTCAGTATCATAATTATCTACTTGCATGCTTTCAGAGTCAGGCTCTGCAGTCTCCTGACTGGCAACAGCTTGGGATAGCGTGGGTTTGATTTCTTCCAATAACTTGAAAACCCTTTCCCAGCGAGACCTCCCTCTTGACTCAGGGGTGTTAGCAGGGCTTTGGAGATCCTTATCTTGCAGTAGACTGTTTAAACCTTCTAAAGGGTTCACCTCCCTTCTATTAACAGTTCTTCTTACTGGCCTTCCCTGAGATAAAGCTCTTCGACACGGCTCTTCCTGGACTGTCCCCGTACCTGGCTTATAGGCAGCAGCCTCCTTAGGATAAAACCTCCTGTTTCCAGGGCCAGCTGTAGTCTCTCTACAGCACTGGCTTTGTTCAGGACTGTGGTGCTGGCTATGAGGGGAATCCTTCCTTAGGCTGTCCCTGGAGCACCTCTCTCTCCCGGTTTCTCTGAAAGAATCCTTTCTTTCTGTATTTCTCAGGATCTCCTTGGCTTCTGTCTCCCTGCTGGTCTCTCCACTTCCTGTTCTCTGGGGCTTAAATGAGTGGGGCTGCCCTACAACTTTCCACTTCTCCCCCAGCTGTCTCTCGTTACCTCTCCTAGTTGCTATGGAGCTTGGGCGCGGCCTGAAGACAGCAGCTTTGGGTATGTTTTTTTTCTCTCTAGCTGAAATTTTAAAGTCACGGCTCTCTGTACTTCCCTTCTGCTTGGAGGTAAATGTTTGTGTTTTCTCTATTTCCATGGGCTCTGGAGCAGTTTCGTCACCACAATATATACATATTCCTATATACACATATAGGGTATATATGCATAAATATAGAGAGAGATATACATGGGCAGAAGATACACAGATATATATATATAAACATGTAGGCATATAGACACGTCTCCAGGTATGTGGATGGGGAGATGCCTATATAACTAGATCCCTCTAGGAATATGGGGAGAGAGAAAGATTCATCTAATAGCAAGAAGGGTGATACCTGCTTGAATAGAAGGATAGAGAATCTTCTTTCCCTGGTTATGACTGACAGAGTCAGAGGAATGGTCTCCCTGACAAGAAGGAGTCTAAATTCCCTTCAGAATTCGAGCTCTTGAATAACCAGGATGGCCTAAGTGAAAAATGCTGAGGATAACTTCAGTCTGCAGGCAGCAAGTCCAGATCTCTCCAGAACTGCAGTATGGTGAATGGATAGAGGGCGCCAGTGGAATAAGATATCATAGTGACCCGCCTATAAGGGCAAGATGGGTATCAGGCGTCCTTGAGCTGCCACTGAAAGAAAACTATCTCTGGCGAGAAGTCCAAAGGAGATATGGGCCAAGCCAGGGAATTGGCCATTCTTTAGGTTTTCACGTGATGAAAGGCCTGTGTCTTATGTCTCAAAAGAGATTTTAGATGAGATGGTAAGGGTAGGGAACACCTACCAGTCATGAAAACATGACTGGGGGAACCCCTCCTAACCATCTGGGGTTATCTGCTAGGCAAGATACTAATGCTTTCTAGCAAGGGCCCATAGTGCAAAGCTACTCTGTAGAGTTGCAGAGAGCATGCTGCAGGTTGGTTAGAAGAAAAAACTGGCTGTTTAAAGCCAGTGGGCAACAAACTATTCTGCCAAGGACAAGGGGGCGAAGAATAGAAATTAACCAACCTAGAAGGATTGCTAGTGGAGGAAAAACCCTGGTTGTGTGGTGAACAGAACCAGTGGCTTAACCACTAGGAATTGTTGCATCTGCAGCAACTACCAGAGCAGAGGAAAAAAAATTCTTTTCCCCTTTTTTTTTTTTTTTAGATTGGGAAAAAGAAACAACAGACATAATAGGAGTGGTAAGACTTCCTATTGTCTGATGAGCTGCCCTAAGGTAATAAAAGGGGGAGACAACTCTGGAAGGGAGAATCCCCCTGTGGAATAGGTAGAGGACCATAGGGGCTTACCAGTGTAATAGAGCCACTCTTACAAACCGAATGTTGTAGTAAGAGGGAGGTAAGACAGAGTTGAAGGAGACTGACTATGCAGCAAGTCTCTGAAAGGTAAGATGATACATGCTAGTACAGGGAAAAACTGTCTTATTGATAGTTGTCATTTCTCTTTTCCCAGAAGAGGAAGAGAAACCCGTTAACTATGGGCATGATCATCATAAAGACTCTTAGAGTAAAAGAAAAGATGTCTCGTGAAGAGAGATCCAGGAAAAGTTAGGAAGAAATTAGTGCAGATGCTTCAAGTGAAAAGAAGCAGACTGCAACTCTAACCACCAACCAGGAGAGGTAATGATGATCTATCTGAAACCCTGCGACTGCTGGGTTTGCTGAACCTATTGAGGTTGTGGTTTCTTTAGACCAGGGCGATGTTTCCCCTGTTTGGGAACATCTGTATGATGGGCAGAAGATGGATAAAACTTTTTCCCCCTAGGGGAAGAAAGTTTGGTAGGACATTTCCTACCAACTGGGAAAGAGGAAGGCATAGAACAGCCTCTGGAAACAGGAATGTCAATGGTTAACTGAGCAACTTGGAGTAAAGACTCCTTGTTAAAGAGATTTTCTCCAGTGCAAGGAGTATTTCCCAGTCTTTCTTGTGCTCATTTGTCCAAGTCTGAAACTTGGAGCCAGGCTTTACGTCGTGCCCCTATAGCTATAGCAGAAGTTCTGCTAACAGACTCAAAGGAGTCTAGGGAAGCACGAGTAAGGAACCTAGAGATATTTTGAGCATGACTAACCAGTAAGGAATAGTCTGCTCTTTTGGGCTCTTGAAGAAAAGGAGTCAAAAACAGTAATTTCTTTGTGACCTCTTCAAGAGATAATCCCATATAGAAAATATATGAGAGAATTCTTGCTGAAAGCATGGATGCCTGGAAGGTTTGGCGTCCAAAAGCATCTAAAGTCTTAGACTCACAACCTGGCGGATAAGAAGAGTGCTTTTTAGTACTCTTAATACGCCTTATTGCTGATTCTACAACAATGGAATGATGAGGAAGTTGAGTCCTTTGAAAACCAGGAGAGGGGGGCACCTGATATAGAAGATCAGTTGCCCTAGAAGGTGGGGGTACCGTTAAAGGAGCTTCCCACATTCGTAAGAGGAGATCCTGCAAGGACTGATGCAAAGGAAGCATGATGTTCTCCTTTGCACTCCCAGGAAAATACAGGGATTCTGTATTCCCTTGTGTAGGATCCTGTCCAGGTATAGAAATGGCAAGTGATTTTGCCATATCCAGCAGAAAAGCCTGAAAAGAAAAATCCCCAGAGGGAAATCCTCTTGGAAGAGGAGGACAGGCTAGATCTGTTGAAGAACTAGCATTGGCACCCAGGGATCTATCCAATTTTAGAGGAGTAGAAGATCCTAAAGGGTGGAGTATGGGATCCTTAGAGGATGGTTGCCGGTACCGTAGGAGGTCGGGACCAGCAACAGTCGGTAGCGCATCGTCCATGCCAGGGATCGATTCCAGACTCGGTACCGAGGGAAGCGAGCCTGATGAAAGAAGCATGGAAGGTACCGACAGCGATGGTAAAATGGATACCGGTACTGACTCCGGTACCGTATACAATACCGGTGGAAGAAGGCCAGCCGGTGACGGCTCTAACAGTATCGAAAGAACCGAGAGTGCCGAACATGGATCATCGGAACCGTGCCTTCGGTACCGTCCGGTGTCGGTACCAAGGCGAGTCGGTACCCAGTCCTCCAGACTGGAGATCGATTCCAGACTCGGCATTGAAGGAAGCGAGTCTATCGATGCACATCTGGAGGGTACCGACGTTGGTACCAGTACTGGTACCGGGATCGATACCGATACTGGAAGATCGATCTGCAGCGTATCCAACGGCCCCATAGGTACCGAGGACGCCAGACTACGATCCTTGGTGAGGAATGTTTCATCCAACACCATTGCCAATGCCGAGGTATTGGTACCGCTCGAAGCGGATGCCACCATCGAGCATGGCTCAGGTATGTTCGGAGAGGGGTGAACCTCAGGAACAACCTGAAACCCCACACAGGATTTGTAGGCCGAAGGCTCCCACCGGGGTTTTAAAGCCAGTGTGTTCTCAAGGGCAAGGCCAGAGGCATCTCTATGCTGCGCATGAGATCTACCACTCGAGGACTGGCTAGTCTTAACAGACCTTTTGGGTTACCTGATCCTGTGAAGAAGAAGGGGTGGTCGGTGCCCTGAAGTTGAATGGGGACTGCGTATCGAGGGGAACTCAATGCTGAAGACTTCTTCCCACTATATTGTTACAGGAGGGACACTCCAGAGGAAAATGGTCAGGACCCAAGCAGGGTAGACACCAATTATGAGTGTCTAAAATAAATTTTGTACCGCCACAGTTTGAATATTTCTTAGGAATAATGGCTGGCGCTTCCATGAGGAAAAAAGGGGTAGGCCTAGCAGGCCGGGAAATACCCCCGTCAGGCACTAAGAGGGAAAAAGATTCCCTAACAGGAATAAGTTGAAGAAAAAAGAAAAGAAACACCGGCGGTACTGGTGGCGTCGGGGAAAACTAAAAAATAAAAGAAGAATTTTCTGCGGTGACAGAAGGACGTCCTGTCGGCTCTGCGGAAAAACGAAAACTGAGGAGAGGCAGTTGGGAAAGGCGGGAAGGCAGCACGCAGGCATGTTGGGATGCTTCCAAAAGCATTCTGATTGGACGCTGGGGAGCGTTCCCGCGCAGACTCCATCGGTACTGATGTACCCATATGTGAAGACTCATTCCTGCTTGTTCCTGGAGATCAGCTTTTACTACATCCTCCAGTAACGAATTCCAGATTTTGATTACATGTTGAGTGAAAAAATATTTTCTCTTATTAGTCTTAAATGGGTTACATTGTAGCTTCATTGCTTATCCTCTAGTCTTTCTTCTTTTTTGATGGCATAAACAATCGATCTACATTAACCCATTCTACTCCATTCATTAATTTATAGACTTCCATCATATCTCCCCTCATCCTTCACTTTTCCAAATTGAAGAGCCCTAACCTTGTAAGCCTTTCCTCATAGGGGTATCCTTCCATCCCCATTACCATTTTGGTGGCTCTTCTCTGTACCTTTTCTAATTCCGCTATATCCATTTTAAGATACGGTGACCAGAATTGCACACAATTTTTAAAGTGCGGTCGAACCATGGAACAATACAGAGGCATTATAATATCCTTGGTTTTATTCTCCATTCCTTTCCTTATGATTCCAAGCATTCTATTTGCTTTCTTGGCTGCCACTGCACACTGGGCAGAGGGTTTCAACGTATTGTCCATGATTATTCCTAGATCCTTTTTCTGGATAGTGGTTCCTAATGTGGAACCTTTCATTGTGTAACTGTAGTTTGGGTTGTTCTTCCCTAAGTGCATAACTTTGCACTTGTCCACATTAAATTTCATCTGCCATTTGGATGCCCAGTCTTCCAATTTATCAAGGTCCTCTTGCAATTTTTCACAATCCTCTTGGGTTTTAACATCTATTCAACTCGGGTTTTTCATCTACTCAAATTTCACCTCTCCATTCTCAATCCCCTTTTGACTTTTGACTTATCAACTTTCCATCTACTCCCTCTAACCTCCAGCCCAGCCCATCTTCCCAGTTACCCCTTTTCACTCCTTCGCTAGCCTGTTATCCCTTCTATCTTTCACTCACTCACCATTATCACATATCCATGCTCTGTAACCACCATCCTTCTCTCACTCATCTGCCTGCCAACTTCCCATGGCCTCTTTCACACAGTTCCACCATCTCCCCTCTCTTTCTCACTACCACAAGTCAGCAGCTCACAATCCCCTCACCCTTTCCAGCATCTCCCTCTTTCTCTTCCACCTCCACAGCCCTTTATTCTCTTCCTTCAACCCATAGACCAACAGCTTTCTATCCCCTTACCCTCCAGTAGTCCAGCATCTATCCTATCTTCTCTCCCAGTCCAGTATCTTCTCTCTCTCTCCCTGTTTCCCCTGCTATCCCCTGTCCAATATAGTCCTCCTTTCTCATAACCAAAAATCTTCCTCTCTTCCTCTCTTTCTCCCTATCACCCCCCCCCCCAATTCTGACATATCCCCTTTCTCTATTTCTATGTCTCCCCTCTCCCTCGATGGCAAAAATATTGTGCGGCACCATCTCTGGTGTCTTCTTTTTTTTCTCCAGATCAGCAACAAAAAGATTGCAAGGCATCATCCCCATCTTCATCTTTCTGTATCTGAGTCAGCATGCAACAGTCAGTGCTGCCGGCAGCATTCACTGCCGGTGCACAGTTCAGTGGCTCCGTGCACTGGAAGTGAATGCTACAGGCAGCACTGGCTGCTGTTGCTGACTCAGAGAAAGAAAGATGAAGCTGGGGATGGTGCTGCATGATGCTGCAATTTTTCTGCTGCAGAAGATGCATGCATAGTATGTTGTGCCGGCTATGGACCTGCCGCCTCAGTCACAACATACTCTCCCAGAAACCAACCAATCTTAGGAGTCTCTCTTCTTTTCTCCCACCAAATTTTAAAGTCTCTACATAAGTCCCAGTCCCTGCTCTCCCCCATCTCCATATCTCCAGTACCCACCCTCCTGCTCCTACATCCTTCCCCAGACCCACCTAGCTACTTCCTTCTTTGAATTTCATTGAATTTTCATTGAAACTGCCATTCCTCCTTTTTACCCCAGCATCTATTCTTAGGCTCCTCCCTCTCTTCTTTCCCTCTGCATAACCTTGTTTCTTCTCTTTCACACAAAATATTTGTCCCTCTCTCCATCCTCATTCTCCCAGATTCTGCTTCTTTTTCTCCACCCTGACCTCAGCATCAGCCCCCTTTCATCCCCCCCCCCCAGCCCCAGCCTCACCCCTTTCCAGTCCTCCCCAGCATCAGCTTCTTCTAGTCCCAGCCCCCCCAGCATCAGCTCCTAATTCCAGCCTCTCCCAGCATCAGCTCATTTTCAGTTTCAGCTCCTCTCAGCATCAGCTCCTTTCAAGATCCTCCCAGCTTTGTCTCCCTTCTAGTTACAGACCCTCCTAGCATGAGCTCCCTTCTAGTCCCAGTCCCTCCCAGCATCAGCTCCTTTCTAATCCCAGCCCCTCCCAGCATTATCTCCCTTTCAGTTCCAGCCCCACTCCAGCATCATCTCCCTTCCAGGCCCCCTATCATCCAACATCAGCCCATTTCCAGTACTAGCTCCTGAGCAATCCTATTTCAGTGCCAGCCCCCCAGCATCAGTCTTCCTCCAATCCAAGACCCTCCCAGTATCATTTCCCTTCCAGTCCCAGTCCCCCATCCTCTAGTATCAGCCCATTTCCAGTCCTAGCTCCCCAGCAGTCCTATTCCAGTGCCAGTCCCTCCCAGCATCAGTCCTTCTTCAATCCCTGCCCCTCTCAGCATCATCTCCCTTCCAGTCCCAGTCCCCCCCATCCCCAGCACAGTCCTCTTCCAGTTCGAGACCCTCCCAGCATCATCTCCCTTCCAGTCCCAGTCCCCCCCAACCCCCAGCATTGGCACATTTCCAGTCCTAGCTCCTCAGCAATCTTCTTCCAGTGCCAGTCTCCCCCAGCATCAGTCGTCTTCCAATCCTAATCTCCACATCAGCCCCAGTCCTAGATCCACAGCAGTCCTCTTTAAGTGTCAGCCAGCCAGCCCCCCTCCCCCCAGAGCAGTCTTCATGAGCCAGCAAGCAGCCACAGGAGCAATTTCCTTGGTTTCCATGGGTATGTTAAGTTGCAGCCACTGGGACCGCAGTCTCTAAAAGTGATACGGGGCACTTCCTGACTCTCATGCAAGAAAGGAAGTGCCTCCATTTCACTTTTAGAGACTCTGCAATCCCGTTGGCTGCAACTTAGCACAGCTGTGGGAACAAAGGAAATCACATGCATAGGGCTGGCCCTAGGTTAAGTTCATTTGCATTAGCTGCAATTCAGTTAATGTACAGTAAAAGTATTGTTTCTGCATTAAATGTATGGGAAGATGCTGAAATGCCTCCAACAATAGAAACAGAGGCTATATGGTTATCACATGGTAATTTTGGCAGTTACTGGGGCATTGTTTACTAAGCCCCATGCTGGTAATGGGGGTTTGCGCCATGATATGAACCATCCCTCCTGCAATTACCATGGGTCACTGTGGTAGATCCGTCGCGGGAGCAACTAACGCCACTCACTGAAGTGACATTAATTGCACATGCACTACTTAAACTAAGTGCAGGCAACACAGGCTTCAAACTCCTATTACTGGTGTGGCGCAGGGTTTTTAGCAAGGGGCCGATACTGCATGCGAACCCAGTGCTACCCAGGTTAACTGCAAAAACTTATTACACTTAGAAAAAGGGGGACAAAGTGTACAGTATCTATAAGGTTCATTGGTGTGGGTGAACACAATGTAACAACAACATCATCTACTAGTCCTTTGTTGATGAGTGGCGTCTCGAGTTTTTTGTTTCATCAGCATTGTACTTTTGGATTTACCATCTCAGTGAAGTGGAACTGTATTATCTCTTTAATATATATCAACTAAACTGATTCTTAGGTGTTTTCTATACACTGTTTAATATAAGATTTCTTAAACACGCTTTGAGACACTGCATAGAGATGGATTAGCCTAGTAATTTTTTCACTTGAAGCATTGGTATGCACATGTTTCTTAAGGAGGTAATTGGTAAGCAACAGAAGCTAGTTTGTCTGATGGCCCTATATAAATTCTACTACCTCCTTATATCCACATTTAGCCAAGAAGGAAAAAAAAATGAAAATAACTGAAGACATCAAGCGCCTAATTTTTAAAGTCAGGTTTACAGTATTGTTGGTAGTTTAGCTGGCTTGCTATTTATATATGACTTTCCTTTAGTTGACTAGAAATTAATTCAACAATACCAAGTACTTTGTGTACATAGAATAGTGTACAGTATATGCCATGAAATTATAGTTTTTATAGAAATTATACAGTTTTTATAGAAATTATACACACTACCTATTCCTTCAGTACTACAAGATAGACGAAGATACAGTAGCGTCACCTGCAGTCTAAGATAGATATTATGACTAAACCTATCCTATAAGACACTCATGAATATAGCCTGTATAATATGAAAATCTGATGTAAATAGTTACCCCAAGTTATCCAAGTTTTATTTCCTGTTACCTGTAAACACAGTTCATTTTGTGCAACATGTATGTTTTATGTAAACCGCACTGATGTCGAATAGCGCGGTACAAAAGAAATGTAAATAAATAAAAAATAGTTTAATTGAAGCATACCTCTACATATATTTTGAAATGTATCCTGACAATGTGTTTTACTTCAAGACTCAGCAAATGCAGGCCATGATAAATCTCTATATTTTTCCACTACACACATTTGCATGTTATGGGGGTAATTTAACAAACATCTACTTTTATGAGTACTTTTAAGTAGGGGCATTTTAGTTATGTACACATGTAAACAGCCTCTTATAAAATCGCACCCAGCATACAGGTGTGCACATTAATTTCATGGCATGTATTATTGGCATACACAAAGGCAGAATTTGGGCAGAGAATAGGTGGAATGCACAAGTATGCGCATTGATTATAGAATATTATGATTTATGCACATAGTTAAAAAATGTAGGTACGGTCATTTAAACAAGCTTGAAGGCTGGTGTAAATGATTGCAACTTAAATTAAGTTGTGTTTTCAGCATACTTTGCTTTATAAAATAGGCTTAAAAAAGGTAGATTTTATTTATTTATTTGGACTTTTTTATATACCGTCTTTATACAATTCAAGACAGTTTACATAAAACTAAGCTTGTAACAGTGTGGATAAAACTGTTGTACAGAGAACAAAACTTGGTATGTTGGAACATTAAACAATCAACATTTTACAATTTTACAGTTTTAGAATTTTAGGGCTGGCAACGATATACAAAAAAATGAGGGAGGGACAAGGGCACAGAGTGAGTTGTTGGAGGGGAGGACATGGAATCACTTAAGGGGAGGGGATTCAGATAAATTGTAAGGGGAGGGACAGAAGCACCTGATGAGGATGAAGGTTGTGAGGACTAGGTTACACTAGATAGATGGTGGCTTGGAAGGGTAATGCTAAGGTTTTCCTGGAAGAGGAAGATTTTGAGCTTTTTTTCGGAACTCGAAGTGATCAGAGCAGCCTCGTAAGTCAGGGGGGAGGGCGTTCCATTCTGTGGGGGGAAAGAGGGAGAATGCACGGTTGCAGCCTTAAACTAGGTACCTGACAAGGGGGGTAATATTCAAAGGTATTTACACGGTTCCAAGACCTGCAAACCATGTAAATGGTGCTCTGTGGGATATTCAGTGGCACTAACATGGTTAGTGCTGATAAGTATCCATGGGTGTTGCCACTACACACCACAGATGCTAACCGGTTAGCACTGGAATGTGTCTGGGGTGTTCTGGGGCAGCATCCATCACTAACTGGGTGGCGGTGATATTGAGCCACTGGCCGGTTAGCGATATGCTGCAAAAGTCAGGTGCTGTAAATCCTGGCCTAACCTTCGCCACAGAAGCTAACCAGCAGTGGCTGAATATCACTATTGCTTGGTTAGCTTTGCAGCAATCCAGGCAGCCCAGATATTCAATGCTGGAGCCCGGATACAACCCTGGCATTAAATATCTGGGTTTAAAGTTCAGCGCCGGCAGCTAGCCACTTTAGCATCATTAGCTGCCGGCACTGAATATTGGGCCCACCCTCTATAATTCAAACTGACAAAATTCCCTCCATATGTTGGTCAAACCAGTACTTTTGAAAGTACTTTCTAGAACGGAAAGGCTTTTTTTGAGAGACTCTCTCATTCCAGGCCCTTCCTTTTAAGATATTGCCTTTGAAAAGGCATTTAGCAGGCATCCACTTTAACACTCTATCGATGCTTTCTTAAAAAACTTTCTCAGTAACAAAACAAAAAAGACAAATCTCTTCCACATCTACAAAAACAATAATGCATAAACAAGATATTACACACATTGTAGGAAGATATATAGTTTTACTCATTGCTGGTGATTCAGAACTCACTTGTGGACTTGCTCTGCCGCTCAAGTTGGATTCAAGCTGTGGAATACAAAGAGGCTAACAATGCTCCACACTAAAGAGTACTGCCGCCAGTGTTCTCTCTCAGGCAACAAACCTGTGCTTCTCAGACTATTTCTGTGACTGCTTTATTATGACCCAAAGAGATAAGAGGCAACCCCACCACAGGAAAGCACTAGGAAGCAACAAAGTGGAGGCTTGCTCTACCTACAGATTGGGAAACACTTTGCAATCAAAAACCAATCACTATAAAAGTAGACAATGATACCAGTCAGTCTAAAATCACCAGACATGATTCGGTTTGCACCTACCTTGGGGTACATATCAAAATACATACAAATATGTAAAACACATATATAATATATACCTTGTGTCACTTGCAAAATCTGTGGAAGAAGTATCTACAAGGGGTGAGAAACAATACACAAAATAGCATGATACAATACAAGAAAACACAAAAGAAAATACAATTTTTGCATTAGTGCAAAATAACAAATATAGGGTGGCACATTCAGCGGTAGTGGCAAGAGCTGTTAAAGCAGCTGGCCACTGCTGCTTTAATTTATGACCGGATATTCAATGCTGGGCCATATGCAGCCCTCGGCACTGAATATCTGCCCAGATAGCATTTTAGCTGGCCAGTGAGTGGCGATGTTCAGCCACTGGCCGGATAGCTAAAATGCAGAATGTTACGACAGCCTTTCAGTTGACCTAACTTTAGGAATTTTAGTTAGCTGCTGACCTGCTAACTAAAAGGGCCTACCCCTGTTCTGCCTCTGGAATGTTTCGATGCTAACCAGTTAGCAACGGGCATTTAACCTGGTTAGGAGAGGTTATTTTCTGGCACTAATCATGTTAATGACGTTGAATATCCCACTGACCAGATTTTGGGCAGTTAGCAGGCCTGCTAATAGGCCAGACCTTGTTTTAATATGACTCCACCCAAAAATTATTACAAAATCATAATTCACACAAAAAGAAAATTAATGCCTACCCTCATGGGCAAAGACGCCCCACCCTCATATGACGAACCTAGACTCGAAGGGGTTCATCCTATTAAGACACCAAAAAGCAATGTATTGAAGATTCCAACATACCAAAAGACGCCACAAAAATGCAGCCACAAATATATATGGGATGACTTCTATAAAGTAAACAATTATGTTTAAAGGTATTAAAGTGGTCTGCAGGCATGCTAACTGCATGAATCCCCCTGGCTGGGATATTCAGCAGCATGGTTAGTGTCGCTGAATATTCGCAGGTGCTGCCTCTGCAAACCCTGATGTTAGCCAGTTAGCATCAGGGGGCTCCGGGGGAGCACCGGGCAGCGGTGAGATTGAACAGTTTCTTGGTTATCGAAACATGGCGAAAGTCAGGCGCAGTAAAGGCTGCTTAACTTTCACCACGGGAGTTAACTGATTAGTGGCTGACTATCACTGCTGCCTGGTTAGCTTCACTGCAATCCAGGAACCTGGATACTCAATGTGATGGCCCGGCATTGAATATCCAGCTCTAAAGTTCAGCGGGGGCACTAGCCGCCCCCACTGAATATTGGGTCCAAAAATTGAAAATAAACAATAGAAAGGGCAAAATAATACATAATAACAAAGGATAAAACCGACAAATAAAAAAAATCAACTAATAAAAATCAGCTTGCAAAAGTATTTTGTCTTTTGCCCAGTATAATTTTCAGTTCAGCTTGGTTGTCCCAATGCTGAGATTGTGTTGTCAAACAAATCTCAATGGTGGGGAAATGCTGGTTCTTTAAAAAGGCTCCTCGCAGCTCAGCAGTGTTTGATGTGCACAGCTGTTTAGCAATTTTGGACTCCCTGCAGGATAAGTTTATCTAGGAATTTTCTAGCAGCATTTAGTATGTTTTTATGTGTGGCCAGATATGTTTTACATATAAATGACTGAAAACAATTTTGGTTCTGGCTGGTTTTAATTTCATTTGTATGGCTAGATGATTTTTACTTTACCTGGAATTCTTCTGACAATGTTTAACATACATTTTGTCTTGGGTTTGGTTGATAGTAGCCTATGATGTGTTTCAGTTCAGGGGTGAGCTGTAAGACTTCCCCTGGCTATTCAGAATGTAGACTGACTAGGCAATTTGTGTCTAATAATCTGGTAGTACTGTCATATTGGTGAGAGCTTTTTTTTAGCTTCACTTGTCTTCTGGCTTTAGGATTCATTCTACAACCCTGGCGACTGTGGAAGTACTGTGAAGAATGTCCTGACTCAGAAGAGTGCTGATGCTCCTGTATGTGGGTGTTTGTGCCTATCTTTTGTAATTATATTATTTTGTACCAACACAAAAATTGCCTTTCCTTTTTGTGGTTTCTGTTTTCTTGTTTTTTGTATTATAATCTCATCATTTTGTGTATTTATCTCACCTCTTGTAGATGCTTCTTGCTTCCACAGATTTTGCAGTTGACAAGTTTATATATGTCATGTAAGTTTTAGAAGTTTGCACGTTTTGATATATACCCCTGAGGCAGGCACAAGCCAAAACATAATTGCCCTGCACAGAAACTTGCGTTAACTGTGCATCGCATGATGGGATGGGGTCTGGCGGGGCTAGGTAGAGATTAGGTGTTGCCTGCACATTGCGGTTGGCGTAGGAATCAGTAGCATGAGCTAATTTCCAATGTTGTGTTAAGCGCCACGTCACGAGGTGGCATTAGGGGCACCCCAGGTAATTGCCAAGGGACTTGCCTGATCATTAATGGTTGAACACATGCTAATCACGCCCCCGACAATTGCCATGGTGTGACTGCACCTAATACACCTTGATTTTAACTCAAAACACGCATCAAGGGCAAAAAATTACCACACTTTAGTAAAAGATGTGAGGGAGTGATGCTCTTCGCTCATATTATATATACTACTACCACAAAGATTGTGAACAAACATAAAGGATGTATGGAATGGGGACAGAGGTGACAAGAGTTGACCAACATTTCTGCCAAGTCCATCTGTTCACAGGCTTTATATATAATAAAAATAAAAGCAGGCAACTATGGATAGCAAGGCTATATTGCCATCAAGAGAGTCTAGTAGTATCACATACAGAAAAATTGTGAGGCAGATCTGGTCCTCGGGTGTTGTAAGCTGGTCAGGTTTTCAGGATATCTATAATGAACTTGCATGGGATACATCTGCAAATAAGGGAGGCAATGCATTCAAATGCATCTCATATATATTCATTGTGTATATTCTGAAAACCTGACAGGCCTGTAGCACTTGAGGACTGTGTAAATCAAATGGTTTACCAGTGTTAATAGATACTCAGGCTAGTGCAACCATATAACCATAGCTGTTTCCTTAAATTAAAGATCAGTCTTTGTGTTACATTATTTTTATTTTGAATATCCATGACTCCCCTACCTTAATTTCACTTTACAACCACCATACAATATTTTATCCATACCTCTCAATATTATATAATTTTTCTGCTGGAAATTCATTTTTCATGAGAATGACATTAGAACCATGAAGAATGAGGTTTTGATATCAATTCCATCAGAATAAAATTTGAGGCAACATTTTTAGTGTACAACAAAGTCTGATCCTTTGTCATAATCTGAACTTTGTTCCACTTTTCTATATTTAACACATAACAATACGTAACTACCACTAGATATATAAATGGAGAAAAGAACCACGCACAAACACTGAATGCACAGGCAGCCCAAAGGATCAGCAGGCACCTCCTACAAATTACAAGCCCCATCCAATGACGAAACATCATACACAAGGACAAGAATAGGCACAGGAGTGTGAGAAAGTTACAGAAGAAACTAAAGAATCTAGGAAACAGAAACTCAATACCACCTGGGAAAAAGCTGGGGCAGCAATCCAAATGTCCTGGAAAAAAAACACGTCAATGCTTTATTTTTTTTTTTCTATTAAGTCTATTTTTCACTTAGGTGTATTCTTTTATGTATACATACACAAAGAAAACTTTCTGCGACTGCCTAAATATAGTAATGGGTTCACAAATGCTAATGAGATACAAAGAAGTAGAACTGATCATATTTACTGTTAATTATTTTATAATCCAAAAAATGAGAGAGCTAAGGCTGTAAGGATCCTCTAATCTATCTTCTAGCTATGCATACTGGCTTTCTGGCTGGATAAGCATTTTTTTGCCACTAATATATTTAATACATTGTAATAAACAATACTGAATTTTGATTTCCATGCGTTTAGGTGACTGTAGACAGGCATTCTACAAATGTGAAATAGAGTTTGAGCAAATATAATCAGTTTTACAGTATATGCTATGGGGCAATGCATTTTCTATTTACAATAACCACAGATACAATAGCCATTATTTTCCCCATTCATTGCTGGGTCTTGCACAGTTTACTTGATAAATCTATTGGCTATCAAAAGCTTGACCATGAGATAAATTGCAGTGAGAAATGGTGAGAAACACAGAACAAGATGGCCAGTAAGAAATGTTCCTATGATGATGGTGAGAAAGAAAAGCTACTGAAAATAAACCTGTAGGTGCGAGAGTTAGGGTTCAACCCATAATTCCTTAGGGCCAGATAACATTTGCTACCATTATTTACTACAGGTCCCATATTACGCATGGGATCTATTTACTAATAACACCAGTTAATGGGATTGGCATGAGCTAATGCCGTAGTACATTTTAGCTAATCTAGCCCATAGTGAATTCGATGCGGATTTGGCATTTTCCTTGATAATACGTATTTTTAAAGTTTGTCTCTCTGAGGGATTATATTAATGTCTAGTAATGCCAGGGAACGTCAGTATCAAATTCAAGAAAGGTACATTTTCGGCAGCGTTAACTGGCTGTTTTAAAGATTTCTTTCAGCTCAGGCCTTTTCAAAATACTTTCACTGAATTACCAGCCTCGGCATCAGACCAGACAACATGAAGATCAAGGAGAGAAAGCCTGTGCTTACAAATCATCCATTATTAATATAAGAATAAACAATGTAAAGTATTATGGCAAAAATCAGAAACTCCAATAGCAATGATGATATGGCAAGGAATAGCTAACAAATGGAAACTTCCTAGTCAAACAAGGTAGTGCTATTTTACTCCACAATTTTAGACTTCTATCCCTTTAAAATAGAAAGTTAATAGAATTTTCGTGCACTTATTTCTTGTAAACTTCCCTTTTATTTTGCCATGTTGTCTATTTAGTTATAATAATACATAATTCATTCCCTAGGAAGACATGTTACCAAATTACAGAGTTATTATTTAAGAATGTAATTAACTAGAATGTTCGATAGCTGAGGCGAAAGTGCACTGCAGTGCACTATCATTATCCATTACCAGCCTATGTTAATGAGATGTACAAGAGTTTTGTGTTAATTTACTAATATTCGCATGCTAATGTGGACATTATTGCCCAAACTTAACTATACCTTATTGGGGACCTTTTACTAAAGTACGTTGTGTGGCTAATGCGAGGTAACTGTCAGAGTGGGTCCATGGTAACTGTTACTGTGCTGTCATGACAGTTATCACATGCTAATTTCACAGTAACTGCATATGGCAAAATAGGGTGGGGAGAAGAGTGGGTGTGTAAAGCACATGGTGGTTAGTGTAGGGGCAACTGCTGCAAGCTGTCAATGTTGCAATTATCGCCTCCTCAATGGATGGTGGTAAGTGCACCCTCAGTAATTGCTCATGGGTCCAACACATATGAAAAGGGCAAGTCTCTGCAGTAACCGCCAGTAACATGCTGGTCACACCCCTGACAGTTACCATGGAGGCACTACACCTATTGGGCATTAATTCTTGCACTAATTGTGCAGCAAGTGCACCTCCTTGACATGCTTTACTACATTGTCAGACAAAGCTTTAGCCTAGTTTTACTTATGGCTAAGCCCTCTATCCATCAATGCAGAAAATCTAAGTCATCAAATTAAAACTTCTTGGAAGAACTACAGTGACCGATGCAGTATTACATTGTTCTCCATACGGAAATGAATATCTACTATGGTTTAATGTGTTCTTAGACAGAGACCTAAAGCATCATGGTGTAGTTCAAATATCTGTGAACTTGATGACATTCTGCAAGATGCCAACATGTACTTTAAGCAAAAAACGCCAAAGTCAGATGTCCAAAAAAGATACATGTGTATTTTTGGCTACTATATTCATTGTTACTGTAGTATTTTATGCTGTAAGTTTTAGTATAGTGTTTCTGAAACCTCTCCAGGAATGATACCTCGCTGATTGAGTTTTCAGGATTCCCACAATGAATATCCACGAGATAGATTTGCATATATAGGACACCCATTGTGTGTGTCCAGCAGAGGGTTAAGAAGCACTGTTCTTTTGGAAGCATGGTAAATGCTATCACATTAATAAAAGTTGCTTATCTTTCGGGGTTAGAAATACTCTGATTCTTATTATCTATACTTTAGGGACCTGATTTTCATTTGGGTGGTGCTATGTGCTGCGTCGGCACAAAGCCTGGCCATCGTCCGTCTAAGCCAGATTTTCAATGCCAGGGTCATATGCGGCTCCAGCATTGAGAATCCGGTTCTCTCCGCACAACCTGGAAGCCGCAGGAGCTAGCTGGGTAGCAGCAAGGAAAAGCCTCACCTATCTTTAAAGTGCAGAGGGCTAAGTGGGTAGCATCGAAAACTGTTGCTACCCATTTAGCCCTTTCCTCCTCCCCCGCTCCACCTCCAACATGCCCCGATGCTAACCACATAGAAACTGGGCACGTTAGGGACATATCCAGGATTTTCGAAAGGCACTACCCATTACCTTTTGAAAATCCCAGATGAGGCATTTACATGGGTAACTAGGCAGATACCTATGTAAATGGCTTCGAAAATGCCACCCTAGGAACATATATAAAGTCAGTATCTTAAAAATGAAATATTATTTTGGATCTTTGTTAAAAAGAGAAGGGTCAAAATTTAAATGGAATTAGCAGCATCCAGTGTCCAGATTAATTCCAGTAGTAGGCACTATCCATAGATTTTCAGCAGAACTATCTAGAAAGTGCAACTGAAAATACTTATAGATCATCTCGGTGCTATTCAGATAGTGCTGAGATGATGTGTGGCTGGAATGACAGGTTATATGAAGAGTGGCAATATTCATTCTACTATCTGGGTAACTGCCCTAAATTTTCCAGATAGTTATCTGGATAGTGGATGGAATATCAACTGCTATCTGGATAGCGGCAGCAGCAACAGCACTGAATGCTATACATGTATATTCAACACACACCAAAACACCTTTGTAAAAACGAGCAAAAGGAACAGGTTACCTCGCGGGGTTTCGTCACGGTAACAGTTCCGACAAAAAATATTTTTTGGTTAGGGGATTGAGATTTGAAACAAAGGATATTTTGGTGTGTGTTTAATATATACCCTTTGAGTGGTTAGTTTGGTTGATACAAGTATATTCAGCACCATGCACCAGACAGCATCGCAGAATAATAAATGTTTTATTTAACAGTCATGGTTGGTGTTTAAAAAAATGTCCACCACTGCCATTAAATATCGGACTCAGTTACAATGTTGTTGTAGCACGCGTTAAGATACAGTGCAGCACTATATAACCTCAAGTTGATGAAATACATTTAAAGGGACATTCTCTGTATTTTGAAGGCTTACTTCTGTGTACCATGTGCCTGTCTGCCTTCTGAATTGCCTATAAGAGAGTTGCCACAAGACAGCATAACTCTCTAACAGGTTCCACGGGCTCTTGAAGCAGGCAGCACTATAGTCTTTTGTCATGTGCTAAGTCATGAACCACAGAAAAATAAACTTTTTACATAAAAGTTGCATTTTAATGCTATAAATGTCTGGGGAATGCCAACTTTTCAAATCAGGTAGGTTGAAATGCCATTTTAAATACTGCTACTACTATTTATTTTATTTATTTATTTAGCATTCATTTATATACCGCATCTTCCAAAGTTCAGTTGCGGTGTACAATTAACAACAATTAACAAAGCGCAGTTTGTTTTACATAGAACGTCATAAAATCTTACATAGAACATCATAAATTAAACAAAGCACAGTGTAATAAACAAATAGTATATTTAAGCTAGAACAGTGTGAGTAACAATTAACTAACATAGTGTAGTGTCCAACAGAGTAAGATAGAACATAACATATGCAACTATATACATGTGGAGGTATTTGGGCATAAGAGCTTGGGTCGTCATTTCGTTTAAGTTATATGTGTTGTCGAGTTGGAATGTTAGGTTTGTACTAGATGTGATCAGGTGGTTGTTTAGCCTTTGTCTAGGGTTTCCGTTGTATTATAGTGTTTAGTGAATAGATACATTTTCAATTTTTTACGGAATTCCACGATCTCTGTTAGTGATCGTAGATCCTCTGGTAGTGAATTCCAAATGGTTGGAGCTATGTGAGAAAAGGCTCTATTATTTGTTAATTTATGTGCTTTTATGAAGTCTTTTGGAATCTTTAGTTTATTTAATTGTCCTTTTCTGTGAGTAGTCTTAGATGGTTCTTTGCATATTAGATTACATAGAGTAGTCGGGGCCATGTCATTTAAGGCTTTGAATGATGTTATTATTGTTTTGTATATTATCCTGCTTTGTATAGGTAACCAGTGAAGGGATGCTAGGATTGGTGTTATGTGTTGGAGTGAGTTTATTTTTAATATAATTCTAGCTGTTGCATTTTGAGCTAGTTGAATTCTTTTAATGTTTTGTTTTGAAATGCCCATTAGTATTAGGTTGGCGAAATCAAAGTGAGGGGTTATGGTAGCCTGTATTATATTAATAAAATCCTCTATAAATACTAGAGGGCGTAGTTGTTTGAGGATTTTAAGTTTGAAATAGATTTTCTTTATAGTATATCTAATGTGGGTTTCCATTGTAAGGTGTGTATCTATGATTACGCCTAGATATCTTATTTCGTTTTTTATTTTAATTTCTTGATCTTGTAGTGTTATGTTGGTTGGAGGGATAAATGATTGATTTTTTGTTACGATTAGGGCTTCTGTTTTGGCATGGTTTATGTTGAGATTTTGAGTTTTTAGCCAAATTGTGATTTCGTTATAGCAGTCTGATAGGAGTTGTAGCGGTAGGTTAGGGATCGTAAATGGAATGTACAACATAATATCATCCGCATAGAGGTGATATTGTACTCCAAATTTCTTAAAGATATTGCAGACTGGTTTTATGTAAATATTGAAAAGTAGGGCTGATAATGCTGAACCTTGTGGTAAACCTATTTCATGCTTATATGTAGTGGAGGTTTGATTACCTATTCTTATATTTTGCATTCTGTTATTTAAATAGGAGGTGAACCATTTATGTACTGTGGAGTTTATGCCTATCTGCCGTAGGTTGTTGAGCATTATTGTGTGATGTACACTATCAAAAGCTGCTGATATGTCAATAAACAGGAGGATGAATGCCTGTTTATGATTGTCAATACCTCTTAGGAGCGTATCGAATAATACTGTTAGAAGTGTTTCTACTCCGTGGCGTGGCCGGAATCCATATTGTTGCTCATCAAGTGGGTAAGATGCGTCTATATATTCCTGTGTTTGTAATTGCACTACTTTTTCAATTATTTTGGCCAAAAATGGTATGCTCGAAATGGGCCTGTAAGATACTGGGGATGTTTTGTCTAAATTGAAATTCTTTAGGATTGGGCGTATTTGAGCATGTTTGAGCGAGGGTGGAAGGTAACCTTGGGTTAATGAGAGGTTGACTATTGGGAGAATGTAGGATAGAAGTGTTGGCAGTGTGTTTTTTATCCAAGATACAGGGCATGGATCTAAATGAGAAGTTGTAGTGTTGAGTCCAGAGATGATAGTTTTTAAAGTCACTTTTGAAACGGGGTAAAAGTCTGACCAAACATCTACAGACTGGTGAGAAATGTTAAAGGTGTCTAAGGGTATTGATGGTTTCTTTGATTTGTTTTGGTAGTAATTAGCTAGGGTTTGTGGTGAGATGTCTGTGATTTCATTGCTGGAAGTTTGAGCGTTATTGGTTAGACTTCTGAAAATGGTGAATAGCTCTCTAGGTCTGTTATATGATTTTGATAGGGTTGCTGCATAGTAGTTTTTCTTTGTAGTGTCTAATGTTTCTTTATATTTTGTGAGATGGTTATTGTATATTTCTTTGTGTATTGTCAACTTGGATTTTCGCCATTTAGTTTCAAGTTTTCTTAGTTCTCTTTTCATTTGTTTTAGTGTGTTGTTAAACCATGGTGTATGGTTTGTTTTAGAGTGTACTCTCTGTTTATTTGTGTAATTATTTTTAGCTGCATTGTTGATAGTTTCATACCAGTTGTTAACCGCATCATCCAGATCTGATGTGGATGGTAAGAGGTGTGGGATAGTTGAATCCAGGAATTCAGTTTCATTGAACTTTTTAAATTTTGAGGTAGGGCCACTACTTGTGTAATTTTTGATGCTAGTGGTAGGATATATGAGGTTTATTTTGATAATATAATGATCTGACCAAGGCGTCTCTTTGCATTCTACGGAGTTTGAGTTGACTAGCTTGAAGAATGTATCAGGGAGAAAAACCATATCAAGTGTTCCTCCTCTAATATGTGTTGCTGTGTTAATTATTTGATGATAATCTATATCTGCTATAGTGTCAAGAAATAGTTTGGAGTCTAGTATTGGTAGTGATGGAAGGTTAAAATCGCCTAGCATGATTATACGGTTTTTTTTCGGTAGATGAGCTAAGGAGTTCAATAAGAGAGTCCAGGCAATCTGATCTTTGGTCTGGGGGTCTATAAATTAAACAAATTCTCAAGTGGTTGATTTTTATTAATAATGTGTCTATGCTACTAGAGATGTTTGATTGGATTGATTTGGCATTTAGTATCTTTTTCGTCATCATTAGTACTCCTCCGCCTTTTTTATTGGATCTATGTTTGTAGAATATGTCATAGTTTTCATTATCAAGTTGATTTAGGTAGACTGTATCTGTTTCAGAAAGCCAGGTCTCTGTGACACATAAGACATCTGGTTTTAAGTCTGTTATCAGATCATTAAATATAGGGAGCTTGTTTTTCATTGAACGTGAATTGATAAGGATGCATGATAGGGAGGATGAATTGTTGGCGCAGATTTCCTTGCATGTTTGAAGTTTTGTTTGTTTTATTTGTATTAGTCTATGAAAATTTATATTTGGGTGGTTGTGTGAGTGAGTGTGTTCAAAATGACAGACATTTCTGGAATGGTCATATGATTATTGCTGTTTAAGCTTAGTGATAGGTTGATTATTATTATCGCTAATAATATGCAGGTGTATGATATTCTTATTAGCATGATGTTAGGATGTGACATTTTCAGTATCTGGCTCAGTGGTATGTTAGCTGAGGTGTTAAAAACGTGGGTTCCTGGTTAAAGTGGACGGGGAACAATTGGGAGGAGAGTTAATGGTTAGCGTGGGGAAAGTAGGAAGGTTTACAACAGTAGAGCAATCAGCTGTTACTTAGTAGCAAGGTAGTAAGCAGCAAGTCTGATGTGCGTTATTAGCAACAATAGTATTTCTGGAGTGGATTACTGGCAACAGTAATAATTCTGAGAGGAGTTACTGACAACAGTAAATCTGAAGTGAGTCATAAACAACAGTATTCAATCTGAGAGTAAGTTACTGACAACAGTAATAGGTATTGAATTGCTAAGAATGCTAAGGCTGGTTGTTGGGCACAGTTATAAACACTAACACAGTTGGGAAGAGATGTGATATTAGATACTTGTACAGCTCTAGACATTTATACAGACATCAACAGAGTTAAATGCTGCGATCAGATTCTAGAGGAATGATTGAGCAAAAGGGAACTGGGTTCACTTTTGCAAGTATAGAAGGGCTAAAGAGTTCAGTGTAGGACGCCATATAAACAGTGAAAATAAATAAAAATAATCAGCATGAAATTGAATGGTTTTTTTAAAATCATTTCCTCCTCCTCTTTAGGATGACTGCTTGGGTGGTGCTTAATCCCTTTGCTGACTGATAGCTAGGTAGAGAGGTCTCCTTTGAGACCATACCCATTGCTGCTCACCTCATCAGACAGCAGTCATTCTCTTCCCTTGCTCTTTCCTAGAACTCATCTCTGACATGCAGGCACCTTGCTAGTTATTGTCTAAAGAATGAAACACAAAAAGTGTGGCACTAATCTATTAATCCCATCATACCTAGAAGAATTACTGTTGCCACATGTAACAATCACTTCTAGGTTTATCAGTTTTGTCTTTCATTAAGAATTTAAAATTGTATGAGAATAAGGTGGCCTGAAATACAGTTAGATTTAAGGTGCCTTATGTCTCATCCACATGAATACAGGGCTGCAGGGATGTGGACAGGCAAGAAAAAATGATTTATTTTCCTTTATTTGATGAATTTTTCCTAATTTTCTGATATTTTTTTATTTCACACATTCATTTTAATAGGAAATGTTTAGTGTATGCTAAATTAACACAATCTGACAAGTTACGAAATGCCAAGTCAGTTCATGTGTGCTAAGCAAATTAAATGCATGCTAAATTTCTTAGGGTGCTTTAATGAACATGACTATGCACTAATGAATGCGCACCCCTAATGGGCTGCAATTGCTATTATGGTCACAATGAGGGTTATTCACAAATGTGTAGTAACCTGTCCTGATGTAAATTTGGGTAGGTCCCACAGAAAAGTATGGGACCCATGGTAAATAATGTACATATTAACCCGCATTAATGTAAGACGGATTACCACATATTTGTGAATACCACTCAAAATTAGTCTTCCATTTAAGGACTCAGTATATCAGATAATTTTTTCCATCCTTATTCCGAATAAAGGGCATAGTATAAATTCCGGTATCATTGTTTTTGTGTCAGAATCCAGTTCAGGTGTATTCCATGATATTACATACTGTCTAAAATGCTTATGATTTGTCATTCTTTATAGCATAATGAGCTGGTAGATGAGGTGTAGTCTAATATCGTAGCATTAAAATGATCTTTCTACTTAAGACTGATGAACTGATCTTGCAAAATCATTTACTAGGAACAAATTGAATTTCAATAAAGTAATCTATTGCTTGCACTGCAATGACTGTGGAAAACCGAGAACATGACTATGAAGCCATATAAATTCTATTGTAAGTTCCATGCATCTAAGATAACAGATTTTCAAATGTTCACTAATATACTGGATAAAGTTTGTTGACAAAAGAATCTGGAATAGTTTCATTTCTGCTGTATTAAATGCTTTGTGCTGCATTTCTGAGAGGTTCAAGCACAGGGACTCACAAGATGAATGCTCTTTGTTTCTTCAGCTTACTGCACCATTATATTAACTTGAAAATGAGCTGCCGAAAGGCTTAGGCTCCAAAAATAGCATGCTGACAATGTCAAAACAGTAGAGAGAACATGCAGAGAAGGTTGAAACGCTAAAACAACATGACTGTAATATGGAACCGTGAAAGTAATACTGGACCCTTTTCAAAGAAAACTCTTCCAGGGATTCTACTGCCTAGCAGCATAATCTGCTCATTTCACAGAAATCACAGGACTGTCAAGGAAGACATGTTCAACACACTGGGGGGAATACTCAGTGTTTTAGCCAGTTAGCAGACTTGCTATGCGGCTAAAATGCGGATGCCACGATATTCAGTGGCACCAGTTAGTGCCGCTGAATATCCCCATAGACTGCACAACAGCCTTGTTAAAACCGGGGCGGTCTGTGGGTGCAGTGGGGCGACGACATTCAGCCGCTAACCAGACAGCTTAAGCAGTTTAAATGAGGACAGATGAATGTCTGTCCTAACTTTAACTGCTTTGCACTATCTGGTTAGCAGCTGAATATGGCCACCAACCAGACAGCGGCATCAGTGGCCAGACAGCTGGATACTGAGGGGTGGAAACCGGATATCTTCTGCCGCTGAATATCCAGTTCTAAGTAAAGCAAAGGTGGCTAGGCGCTTTATGATGCCTAGCTTCTACCACTGACTATGCCCTCACTGTGTCTGAGATGGAATATCTGGATGGGAATATATATACAAACATATACTTTTTCAATCTTATTTTTAATTAGGTTTTAGCTAACATGGGAAAAAACAGAATCTATAGACACAATGGTCAGATGCACTAACCCAAGTCATGATATCACATTTTCTACGCACTAATTAGAATCTTTCATTGATATTTTATTAGTCTCATTGACAGAGGCAGTCTTACAATATCAATACTGCAAAAGAAACGAACAAATAATTAATTTTAATATTACAATTTAAATATGGAAGAAAGAAGACCTCGGTGCTATAGCCGTCATCATTGGTCATAATAAGCCTCCCAAAGCAAATTCTCAGTATGACTTTTTCTTTAATCACTAACAAACCAAATGAAATTTCATGTGCTTATCTTAGAAAAGAATCGATATTTGAATGCTCTCCCTCCCTACATTGATGATGCATGCAACGATCTTCCAAACTCCAACTCTGACAGCATTTCACAACACTGCTGCCTCAGAAACTGAGATGCCAAAAAAAGGAACTTACATCACATGGAGTGCCCCATCACATACTCCAAAACACCAACTGTATACCAAAAGATTATAGATGACTCTATAATCAAATTATCATGAAGATATCACTTACTCAAAGACTCGACCGTCTGAAACGCTGTGCATGCGCTTTAAAATATTCAGATACCCAAGACTGAAATAATGACCAATCAATAATGTTGACATCACCAATTAAAACGTCAAAATAAGCATCGTGTTGAAAAATAAACAACACGCTGACATCCTCAATATAAACTACTGAAGCTTTATCAGTATTATCTTGATCATCAAATTAATAATAAATCATCAATTTTCTTCACTTACCCAGTCTTTAAAAACAATTACTCCATTTAATGTCATTATTCAATTCATATGGTTCAATTGCAATAGTCGTTTTTGTACAAACACATGCAGAACTCTGCTTCAATCTCCCCTCTGATATCAGATGCTACATGATCTATACAGAAACATTTAAGGAATGACCATTCACAGAATAAAGATAGACTACAGTGCCTCCATCACTTTCCTTTTAAGTTTACTCATCTTTGTCTTAAACACTCTGATAGTTTTCTCAATGTGAAGTGGCATTTTAGAATCCAGAGCAGAACATCCAAAAATTGGGAGGAGTGAAGGGAGGTATGTATATGTGCCGTCTGAAAGTGCTCCATTTCCATTGTGAAAGATGGATGTCCCAGCAGCTGGGTCTGGAAGTTGGCCTGTGCAGATAGTAAGGATGGGGACATGCACAACTGTAGACTGTTTTAGAAATGTGGATGTCCCTTAATTGCATGGCCTCAGAACTGGATATTTGAACATGCCTGCAGGCAAACTAGGCAGTCGCAATGAGATGTCCAAAGCACAGAGAGTGTCCCAGAGTCATTTTAGAAGCCAGCTGTGGGGGTGTCCCTAACATGAGGACTTACAAATCTGAACGGGGGTGTGGAAAAGCGTGGATGGGGCATTTCTGGGAACCTGGAGGCAGTACTGTACCTAGCCTGTGCGAGCGGTGCAGCCTCACAGGGTGCAAAGGCTTAGGGGGCGCGGTCCTTGCCACCCAATCCAGGCCCTGGCAGGGCAGGCCGTGGGTCAGGTGGTGGGGTGAGGGGGCTGAAGCCACAGGAATTGGGGTGCGCCTGTGGGGGGGATGTCCTCGCAGGCGGCTTGAGCATGTCAGGCCGTCCACAGGCCCGGTTCTGTGCACTGTGGAAACATTTAGTTTTAACAGTCCAGAATCGGGTCCAGAAAGGCCTGGACGTCCCCCTCTGAGAATCTGGCTCCACATATCTGAAGCTATAATTGTTATCTGTATTTTTTGACTAAACATGCCATGAAGTATAGGAACTCTGGCGCTGGTCTCATGCGACTTGAGAATATGAGACCAGCGTGAGAGACAATGGGGGGGGGGGGTGGGGAGAGGTCACAAGCACTCAGAGGCAGCTCTGTCATTAGGCGAAGTGAGGCGGTGGCCTCAAGCGGCAAACTTTTGGGGGCGGCAGAAATGCCCCCAAAAGAGCCGCCTCACTCCGCCTTTCAGTTAAAAAAAAAAAAAACGTGTACAAACTGCTGCCTATCGTTCACTCTGCTCAGCGTTATGACATTGACAGGAAACCAGTGTGGAGCCTCCCGATGGTAAGGAACCTCTGCTGCTGCCACGTCCCGCCCCCAAAAGGAAGTGATGCTAGAGCAGAAAGCAGCAGCAGCAGAGGTTCCTTACCGTCGGGAGGCTCCACACCGGTTTCCTGTCATTGGAAACGAAGAGCTGAATGAACGACGGGGTATGGGGAGACTAGAAGAGAAAATAAACAGGAACGAGCTGCATGAGGGGGGAGTAGGAGAGAAGAGAAACAAGCTGCACGGGGGGGGGGTTGAGAGTAGAGAAACGAGCTGCGGGGGGGGGAGGAGAATAGAAGGAATGAGCAGCACGGGGGAAGGAGAGAAGAAACGAGCAGCATGGGGGGAAGAGAGAAGATACAAGCTGCAGGGGGGGGGAGGAGAGAAGAGAAACGAGCTGCATGGGGGGAGGAGAGAAGAGAAACGAGCTGGGGGGAGAAGAGAAATGAGCTGCGGGGGGAGGAGAGAAGAAACGAGCAGCACGGGGGAAGGAGAGAAGATACGAACAGCATGGGGGGGAGGAGAGAAGACATGAGCTGTGGGGGAGGAGAGAAGACACGAGCTGCGGGGGGGGGGAGGAGGAGAGAAGACATGAGTTGCACGGGGGGGAGGAGAGAAGATACGAGCTGCACGGGGGGGAAAGCTAACACAGGGGGAAAAGAGGGTTGGAAGGGAGCTGATGGAGGAAGATGATGTCTGAAAGGGCACAGAGAGGGGAAGGAGATGGTTGAAAGGGAACTGAGAGAGGGGAAGGAGATGGTTGAAAGGGAACTGAGAGAGGGGAGAGATGGTTGAAAGGGAACTGAGAGAGGGGAGAGATGGTTGAAAGGGAACTGAGAGGGGGGAAAGATGGCTGAAAGGGAATTGAGAGAGGGGAAATAGATGGCTGAAAGGCAACAGAGAGGGAAAGGAGATGGCTGAAAGGGAACAGAGAGGGAAAGGAGATGGCCGAAGGGAACAGAGATGGCTGAAGGGAACTGAGAGAGGGGAAGGAGATGGCTGAAAGGAAACAGAGAGAGAAAGGAGATGGCTGAAGGGAAATGAGAGAGGGAAAGGAGATGGCTGAAGGGAACTGAGGGAAAGGAGATGGCTGAAGGGAACTGAGGGAAAGGAGATGGTTGAAGGGAACTGAGAGAGGGAAAGGAGATGGTTGAAGGGAATTGAGAGAGGGGAAGGAGATGGCTGAAGGGAACTGATGGCTGGAAGGGAACTGACGGGGGGAAGAGGGGGATAGAAGGGAGCTGATACCTGGGGGTGGGACTTGAGGGAGCTGACATTTGGGGATGGGATTGGTAGGTGGCTGTGTAATAAGAGGAGGCTGACAGTGAGGGGGCACTGGGACTGGAAGGGAGCTGACACTTGGGAAGGGTCATTGGGACGGGAAGGGTCATTGGGACTGGAAGGGAGCTGACACGTGGGGAGGGTCAGCGAGACTGGAAATAGGCTGAAGGAAGGAAGTGAAGAAAAGACAAGAAATGGCAGATGGAGTGCTAAGAGAAGACACGAAAGCAGAAGCCTCAGATCAGTACCATCATGACCAGAGAATAAAATGGTCAGACAACAAAGGTAGAAAAAAATAATTTTATTTTTAATTTAGTGATTGGACTTTGTGCTATTTTTATAGTTTACACAATATGGGATACTACATCTCTTATCTGGTGTTGCACTGCATGCAGAGTCTGGCTTCTTGGGGTTTCAGTTTAATTTTTCTCTACCCAGCAAAGAGCTTGTAGTTTAAATTTAATAGTCACTTTAAAACACAGAAGAGAGCTTTCTGGTTAAATTTAGAACCCAGCAGAGAGCTTGTAGTTTAAATTTCATAATATGTCAGAGCCTAGCAGCAGCAAAGAGCTGTAATTTAAATCAAATCAGAATATAACTTAGCATAAAAGGCAAAACAGGGTCATTACTGTTTGAGCAACAAATAAAGTCTTCTAGAGACCTTTACAAAGAGGCCTTCTATCTAGGGGGCAAGAGACCTGTGAAGCTTTTTCAATAGGTGTTAACACCAGGTGGCAGGTCAAAAGGCCATTTTGAAAGACTCCTTCTATCCAAGCAAGGACTGTTAATCACCCTGGAAGTTGGTCACAGCTTACCTCAGCAGCACAGGACAGGGTACTGTATAGCAGCCCTCTTTCAATAAGTGTTATTTCCCTCCCTCCCCAACACCCACCCACCTCTGGGACAATTGTAGCTTTATAGGTACTTACACATCTTAAAGGAAAGGAGGAACTCTCAGATGAAGCTCGTTATCCAAATCAGTCAAACACTAAGGGCCTGAGATTAATTAAGCTTCAGGTGAACAAGGTATATTAAACGTATTAGGTACAGTTTTATTAGTATACATATCCATAGCAACCCTTAGTAAGAAAAGAACTTAGATCTAAACACAAGCTTAAAACTAAGATGCAGTCAAGCAGCGAGATGGGGGCTTTCCAATCTTTTGCATTGAGTCTCACATGTATGATTTTCTCCGAGTTGGTGAGAGGTCTTACATGTGCACTAGGTGCAAGGAGCTCTTTGCTCTCAGGGAACAAGTCCGTTCTCTAGAGGCTAGAGTAGCAGACTTGGAAAACATAAGAAAGACAGAGAGGTACATAGATGAGACCTACAGGGATATAGTCCTGAAGTCCCACCTCCAGTCTGGCAGCATCCCTGTTGCCATGGAGGAGAGAGGTCATGTGACAGGAGAGCATCACCCTGGTGTGGCAGGAAGTGATCTTGTAACTAGGACCTGTCCTCCAGGTGAGTAAAACCCTCTCGCAGTTAGGAAGTTTCTCCAGGGCCATGTGCCCATGAGGGAAGGATTAGGACAGCCGTTATAGTTGGTGATTCGATCATTAGGCATGTAGATAGCTGGGTTGCTGGTGGATGTGAGGATCGCCTGGTAACATGCCTGCCTGGTGCGAAGGTAGCGGACCTCACGCGCCACCTAGATAAGGTCTTAGATAGTGCTGGGGAGGAGTCTGCTGTCTTGGTACATGTCGGTACCAACGACATAGGAAAATGTGGTAGGGAGGTTCTGGAGGCTAAATTTAGGTTTTTAGGTAGGAAGTTGAAATCCAGAACTTCCAGGGTAGCGTTCTCCGAAATGCTTCCCGTTCCACGCGCAGGACCCAAAAGGCAGGCAGAGCTCTGGAGTCTCAATGCGTGGATGAGACAATGGTGCAGAGATGAGGGGTTTGGATTTGTTAGGAACTGGGGAACATTCTGGGGAAAGGAGGGGCTCTTCCAAAGAGATTGGCTTCACCTTAACCAGGATGGAACCAAGCTGCTAGCATTAACCCTTAAAAAGGAGATAGAGCAGCTTTTAAACTAGATAATAGGGGAAAGCCGACAGTCGCCCAAAAGCGCATGATTCGGAAGACTGTATCCTTGAAGGATACTACCAAAAGCAGAGAGGTTCCAACAAAGAGTAAAGTAGCCCAAATGCCCTCGAGTATGGAGCAGACAGAGCTTAAAGAAATCCCAAATTTTGTTTCAGTACAGCTGAAGGACAAAATTGTTTCTAACAAGAAAATGGAGTACTTGGAAAACCAAGCATGTAGATGTAATCTGCGTTTCTTGAATTTTCCAAGGTCACCTGTAATATCTCCCATGGCCATGGTACGGAAGTATTTCGGGGAAATTTTGAAAATTCCCTCGGAACAATTTCCCCCCCTGGTGCGGGTTCAATATTTGCCTGGTAGCTCTGGTGATCAGATTCCTGGTACTCCCTCAGGCCTCCCTGGTGTAGGAGATCTCACGGGCTTTTTGGAAAGCTCATTGGAGATTGTTACGGGGAAGGCCACTCTACTGGTCACTGTGGCTCTGGAGTCTGATAAATATTATATCTTGAAAATGTATTTCAGGAATTTTGGGGAGCAGTTTTTAGGATATAACGTTAGAATATTCCCTGATGTATCTCGGGATACACAACTGCGAAGGAAAAGCTTTTTAGCTTATCGTCCCAGGGTTTTGGCCTTAGGGGCTTCTTTTCAGTTAAAATTTCCTGTAAAATGCTGTATTACCTTTAATCAAAAAATGTACTTGTTTTTTGATCCTGGGCAGCTCCGGGAATTTCTGGAGGCTAGGGAGGAGGTTATGATTAATGTCTCCGTTTTCCCCCATCTGGCTGACACATAAGTCTCTGGCCCCCGCCGTATAGATATTTACCTTTGATAATTGTTATATAACAATGTTTTTCCTGATGCTTCCCTATTTTCCTCTTAGTTTGTGGTCTACTGGTTAGGGGGATTAATTTCCTATTTTATTTGTGTGGTTTAAAGTTGTATCCCCTTATTTTTCTGTATTCATTTGAATGTTCTCTTTCGGATGTATAAAACTGGATAACGATAAATAAAAAAGTTTAAAAAAAAAGAAATCCCAAATTACCCATGTCTACCAATAGCCAGATTAATATGAATAAAATACAGTCTCTAAAATGCTTATATGCAAATGCTAGAAGTCTAAAAAATAAGATGGGAGAGTTAGAATATATAGCACTAAATGAGAGGTTAGATATGATTGGAATATCAGAGACATGGTGGAAGGAGGACAACCAGTGGGACACTGTGATACCTGGGTACAAACTATATCGTAATGATAGAGCTGATCAAATTGGTGGAGAGGCTGCGCTCTATGCTAGAGAGTTCATTGAGTCAGAAAGGATTAAAGTATTGCAGGAAACAAAATTTGCTGTAGAATCTCTATGGATTGAAATTCCATGTAAAAAGGGGAAGGCGATGGCAGTGGGGGTGTACTATCAACCGCCTAGCCAAAATGAACAAATGGGTGATGAAATGCTCAAAGAAATCAAGGAAGCTAACAAAAGTTACAGCACAGTAATAATAATGGGTGATTTCAATTACCCCGGTATCGACTGGGTCAGTGTCACGGCAGGACATGCTAGGGAGATAAAGTTCCTAGATGAAATAAATGACTGCTTCTTGGAGCAGCTGGTTCATGAACCGACCAGAGGGGAAGTCATATTAGACCTAGTCCTTAGTGGAACACCAGATCTTGTGCAAGAGAAAAGGGTGTTGGGGCCACTTGGCAATAGTGATCATAGCATGATCGTGTTTGATTTAATTAGTGGAGGAGGGATAGTAAGGAAATCCACAGTACTACCTTTTAACTTTCGAAAGGGAGACTATGATAAAATGAGGAAAATAATTAATAAAAACTAAAAGGAGCAGTTGCAAAGGTTAAAGACTTACATCAAGCTTGGGTGTTGTTGAAAACTACTATCTTGGAAGCCCAGACCAGCAGTATTCCACGCTTTAAGAAAACTGGAAGGAAGTCCAAAAAACTGCCAGCATGTTTTAAAGGTGAAGTCAGAGAAGCTGTTGTTACAAAAAAAGCATCTTTCAGGAAATGGAAAAAAGAGCCAAATAACGAAACCTGGAAACAGCACAAGCACTGGCAAGTCAAATGCAAGGCACTGATAAGGCAGGCAAAGGGAGAATTTGAGAAGAAGCTTGCTGCGGAAGCAAAAATGCAAAATAAAGACTTTTTCAAGTACATTCGTAGCAAAAAACCTGTCAGAGAGTCAGTTGGTCCATTAGATGATAGAGGGGTTAAAGGGGCACTAAGAGGTGACAAGGCGATGGAGAGACTGAATGAATTCTTTGCTTCGGTCTTTACTGAGGAAGATGTAGGGATGTTACCCATGACTGAAGTGGTATTTAACCCTTTCCAGGCTGAGCCCAAAACTCTCCGGATCCAAAATTCTGACTAAATATTCCTATGGTATATAATACATGACCATAGCAGAAGGAAAATCACTATTAGAACATATTGAATAAGATGGGTACAATTTTCCTGAAATATGCAAAAATTAACCCGGCTGCAGAATGTGGATTAAAAATGTAAAGTAGGCCTTCAAAGGGTTAAAGGTGCGGAAGAATTGAAGGAAATATCGATACATCGGGAAGATGTATTACAACTATTAGATAAACTGAAGTGTAGCAAATCACCTGGGCCAGATGGTATACATCCAAGGGTGTTGAAAGAACTGAAATATGAGATTGCAGACCTGCTATTAGTAATCTGTGAATTTTCATTAAAATCATCTGTAATACCTGAAGATTGGAGGATCGCCAATGTAACGCCAATTTTTAAAAAGGGTTCCAGGGGTGATCCGGGAAACTACAGACTGGTGAGCCTGATGTCAGTATCGGGAGAAATGGTAGAAACCATCATAAAGAATAAATACTCATGTAAATAGTTGCAGAAATGACGTCCCATGTTTTATCCAAGTTCTCTGACCTTGTTCTCTGTAAAACCAAACAGTTTGTTGTTCTGGTCTGTTGTTATATTGTGAACCGCGCTGATGCTGAATAGAGCGGTATATAAGAGCCTGTAATAAATAATAAAATAAATAAATAAAAGGAGTGAATAAACAGGTGGACAAAGGTTAGTCGGTTGATATAGTGTATCTGGACTTTCAGAAAGCCTTTGACAAGGTCCCTCATCAGAGACTTTTGGCAAAACTAAAGAGTCATGGGATAGGAGGCAGTGTACTATTGTGGATCAGGAACTGGTTAAAAGATAGAAAGCAGAGGGTAGAGCTAAATGGCCAATTTTCCCAATGGAGAAAGGTGAATAGTGGTGTACCCCAGGGATCTGGTGCTGGGTCCGCTGCTTTTTGACATGTTCATAAATGACCTGGAAAGTGGAATAACGAGTGAGGTTAACAAATTTGCAGATGACACAAAACTATTTAAAGTTGTTAAAACCCAAGAGGATTGTGGAAAATTGCAAGAGGATCTTGATAAATTGGAAGACTGGGCATCCAAATGGCAGATGAAATTTAATGTGGACAAGTGCAAAGCTATGCACCTAGTGAAGAACAACCCAAACTATGGTTACACGATGCAAGGTTCCACATTAAGAACCACCACCCAGGAAAAAGATTTAGGCGTCATTGTGGATAACATGTTAAAACCCTCGGCCCGTGTGCAGCGGTGGCCAAGAGAGCAAATAGAATGCTAGGTATCATAAGGAACGGAATGGAAAATAAAACAAAAGATATTATAATGCCTCTATATCATTCCATGGTGAGACCGCACCTTGAATATTGTGTGCAATTATGGTCGCCGTATCTTAAAAAGGATATAGCGATTTTAGAAAAGGTTCAGCGAAGAGCCACCAAAATGGTAAAGGGGATGGAAGGATACTCCTATGAAGAAAGGCTAAAAAGGTTAGGGCTCTTTAACCTGGAAACGAGACGGCTGAGAGGAGATATGATAGAAGTCTATAAATTAATGAATGGAGTGGAACGGGTAAACGTAGATCGATTGTTTACGTTATCAGAATATAGAAAGACTAGGGGACATGCAATGAAGCTACAGGGTAAACTATTTAAGACTAATAAAAGAAAATATTTTTTCACTCAACGTGTAATCAAACTCTGGAATTTGTTACCAGAGGATGTAGTAAAGGCTGTTAGTGTAGCTGGGTTTAAAAAAGGTTTGGACAAGTTCCTGGAAGAAAGGTCCATAAACCATTATTAAGAAGGAACCCAGGATATCAATGCTTGACCCAGTACAAGCATTGTGGAACCTGTGTCTTTTGGGGAAACTGCTAGGTACATATGACCTAGATTGGCCACTGTTGGAAATAGGATAATGGGCTTGATGGACCTTGGTCTTACCCAGTATGGCATATCTTATGTTCGTATGAAAGTGCTTTGATTGAGGAAGTTTTGTAAAGAAATTTTGTTTGCGGTGGCTGGCTCATAGGGCCAAATAGCCTCACGCGAAGTCAGCCGTGTGGCCTTTTTTTAAAATTTGAATAAAATGGAGGGTCTGTTGCAAGAGTATGTTCTGCATCCTCATAACAGATGATCTGACAAAAACATATTAATCATAGCAAGTAGTTAGATTCTGTCTGTTAAGTCACGGGAGTTCATAGGGAGTAATTTTAGGGATTAATTAAAGTGTGCCTTCTTTAAGGGTTATTTTATAGTGGTGACATTGGGAGGGTTTTTTTGGATTTATAAAAGCAATAAAAGCAACAGCAACAATAGCCCTCTTTCCTTCAGTGGACTTCCGTAGCGCATTCAGGCCCAACTTTCTCTGATCGAAGGGAGATCCAAACTCCCAGCATCAAAGTGTGTAGTTACGACTTGTGTCAAAAGTAGAAAGATATTTAGTACTCAATCCAGACTGGAACGATGATGTTTCAGAGAAAATTCTTAAAGTCTTTCCCTGTTATATGGATAATCCAATTTGGCTTCCTTAATACAATTCACAACTTGATAAATATACAGAGTTGTCCAGTGGAAAGGTTCTCTACTTCATATGAGTGCTCTAGCAGCTTCTAATATTGATTCTAATGTAGATTCTGTAGGTTTGATGAGGCTGTGATCCTACTAAACCTGCTGCTAAACTGTCTGGTTTGCTAATTTCTCTGACAGCTATGGTTCCAGTGTGAAAAAGAATGCCAACCTAGCGTGCTATTTTTTTTTTAAACTCAGGATTTAGTGCACATTTTCCCATACTAATTTTGCTTCCATAATTCAGATTTTATCATAAAAAAATGCAAACTAAAAATTCTTTTTGGTGCATTTTTCATGTAAATGTATTCAAAAGACCTGTATATGGAATTACTTTGATTAAAGTGCCTTTTTACTCCACCTCTTAGCATTATTTTTCAACATCAGCTCTAGAGGTAAAGTAAAATTTTAAATTTTCACTATAGTAAATGGAAGATTAAAACAATTCTTTTGAGGCTTGGACTTTCCAAGCTGGAGAGCCCCAATTAGTGACCCCAGGTTCCTAAGTCAGAGACGCTCTGATGCAGGAATCTTAGGTAGGTCTCAAGCAATGTTCCCTCTAATTTTCTATAGGCTGTGTGTGCAAAAAATATCAGCTGTGCAGCTTTTGAAGGAAGGTTAAATTTTTGTGCGCCACATAACGACACTCTGATTTATATACTTTAAAATTTGACTACACGTCAGAATACAGTATGTACACCACATTGATTGCACTAGAAAATATTGTATTACTTGTGAAAACCGTAAATACACAACTTCTAAATTTTAAGACCTCTGTGTTGTTTTCTATCAGAATCAGAACTATAATTTTTGTGCGCTCTGTTGTAAAGTATGTGCGCTCGCTCAGCGAGGTGTGTGCGCGCGCACACGCGCAGAGCTTAGAGGGAACAGTGGTCTCAAGTCCCTGGTGGCCCAGTGGCCCCAAAACCTGCTATGCTCCCTTAAAATAGTCCCTTATAGTACCCCAGTGCCTCCACCCAAGCCTTAATTCAGGGGCAGAAGCAGTCTCCACCCGCTCCTGCTCTGGTACTGCCATGTTGGAGGCCCACATACTAAACTGCAGTCAGCTCTGCTGGAATGGCCTGGCACCATGAGCAATTTTACTGGGCTATTTAAATCAAATACAAATTAGTTTTACAGTGAATTTTTCTATGATAAAATCTGCGTATAATTATAGAAAATTGCTGCTTTGCTTTCCTTTATCAGATAACCCTCATTGTATTTAGTTTCCCCTATTTCGCCAAGTTATAATTCCTGTTAAATGTAATGACCAGACATATGTAAATTGTCGGATGTTTTTTGTTCAATGTAAACCGCGCTGATGTCTAATAGTGCGGTATATAAGAATTGTTAATAAATAAATAAATAAATGGTTTTCCATGCCAGAAACTCTAATAAACTCATTTGCATGATTATTTGACTCTAATGATTTTGTATAATTTTTACAAATTGGAAATTCCAAATAGTCTGTGTTAAAATTTTCAAATGTGATTAAGGGGTCCTTTTACTAAAGTGCATTAGGCTTTTGTTTTAATGCATGCTTAGCACAAGAACTAACATGCATTAACTGCAAAGCCTCCGTTGTAGCTGTCCGGTGCGTGTCCAGCATGTTCCTGGCAGTTAATGCATGGATGCGTAACCTAATACATGGTACTGTGCCTGCACCTAACTCCACCTATTGTGGTGGTGTTAGGTTTACCCAAGTTAATAACAACATTGACAGCGCATGATATGTCTCCCCCCACCCACCGTGCTAATTACAATGTTGGCCACTTTCACCCACCCCACCCACTGAAAACTCCAATGTGCGAGTGGCAGTTAGTGCATGAATCAGCATACAGTAACTAGCATGCCCCCATTGTAACAGTTACCACGTGCAAAAATGTGTGTTAAATGCTTAGTGCACTTCGTCATTCTGGAACACGCAATTGTGTTTGCTAGGACATTTGCAGGTTAGTACATTGGTCTCTTGATAGGCCATAAAAAACATGCGTCAGACAGTTCTAATGGTTTGTAACAACAAAGACAGTGGTGTTAAGAAAGCAGCAGTTGGAAAACGGTTTCCTAAGAGAAAAAAAAAAAAAAACCAAGTCTGCCTGATTTTAAGAATATGTGCTTTGCCTTGGTCTCCAAAAATAACATAAAGGGAAAGTGAGTGACAAAACTGCTTAATGTGTAAAACATGGAATAATTCTGCCAACTACACAAAATTTCAGTCATACCAAGACCCGAAAAATTGCTGCAGTTCTGCAGATCTTTTTATTCAGCTGGTAAAACTGCTCAGAAATGTGCTCACTTGTGCAGCACAAGTTAGAGTAATGATACTATTTAAGAGTGTGGAGAAGAGTTATGTTTACCAAACGTGCAAACAAAATACCGTGTTTGGGAGAACATGCACAAAGAGAGGAATTTTATAAAGGTTTTTCCACACCTGAAGCCAGTTTTAAGCATGAAAAAGGTCTTTCAGAAAAAACATATGTATGCACACCCACAAGAATGGCCTTCCAGACTCCCTAGGAATCTTAGATTGCCTCTTTAATTCTTTTTTAACCTTTGCTACACAAATTTCCTTGTTGTCAAGTTCTGTTTTGTTGCACTTTGTCAAACAGGGGCTATTAAACCCATCTACTGAGTACTAAGCCAGGATGCATTAGAAATTGCCATTCCTGACAGTACTCAGTAGGATTATGACAAGCCTGCTTTGAATGTACCAGACACACTGGGGGCTATTCGTGCCGGCTGCAGGCCCCGACTAACTTCCCCATCAGTTGTGCGGGGAAGTTAGTCGGGGTCGGGGAAGAGGCAGCCCGGAAGCGGAGAGTGGTTAGGCAGTAGGTGGTTGCTGGCCCTGTACGTCCAGGGCTAGTGAAATGGCTTGGGAAGTTATTCCACCCCTGGGATGGAATAACTTCCCCGGACGTTTCCTTTTGCCAGACTTGGGGCGCGGAAGGGGCTGGGGGGGGGGGGCAGACTTAATGCCTCGCAGCCCAACCCTGGCCTTAGGAGGCTGGATTGGGGGTCGGGCTGCGGGGAATTCATTTTTTTAGCAGGCGGCCGGCATCGCAGCTTTTAAATGGAGCCGCGGTGCCATGGCAACAGGATGCCATGGCACCGTGGCTCCATTCAAAAGCCCTGGCTGACTTAGCCGGGCTGTGGCTGTACGTGCAGGCCGAAACTGAATTGCAGTCCCGGTCTGCACGTACATGCCTATTCGCCATTCTGATCCCGTGGGGCTAGACGTGCCCCACAGGATCAGAATCGCGATCTCTTTTGTACATCCGAGCCAGTCCGGACATACAAAGGAGATGTACGTGTGGGACAGAATTGGGTCCACTGCGTTTTTCTTCCTAGATCCCTGCCTTTGGAACTCTCTCCGGACAGAACTCTGCCTTGAATCTTCTTTCCCCAAGTTTAAGGTGTTTCTTAAGACTTATTTATTTTGGGTTGCATTTGGCCTTCCCTCTTCTGCCTCTCAAGATTGTTAAAATCAGTTCAATCGACATATAGGCTCTCTCATATGCCTCCCAGGATTCTGCTCCCCCCCCCCTCCATTTTACCCTAGCTCCTTTTGTTTTGCCTTTCTATCCTATCCTTTCAATTTTATGGCATTCCTTTCTCTTTTTCTAATTTTGATTGTTTTTATTGTACACTGCCTTGATGTAATGAAGGGCGGTATATCAAGTTTTTTAATAAACCATAAACCACATGACATAGGACTAAGCAATACTACCCTTAAATGGTTCTATTCATATTTAGACAACAGCCGACAACAATCAAAAAATGGCATTCTTAAATCAAGACTATTCAGACAATACCAAGGAATTCCTCAAGGCTCATCACTCTCCTCACTACTGTTCAACTTATACGTCCAGCCACTATGTAAAGTAATAAATGAGCACCAAGTGTTATATCACATCTATGCAGATGATATTATGGTATACACACCATTCAACATGGCAAAACTGGAATATACAAAGATCACAAAATGTCTCGAAGTCATGACACAATGGCTCCATAAACATAATTTAAACAAAAATTACAAAAACACCAAAGTCCTTCACATTATCAGAAATAGAACTTTCACCCCACTGACAACCATAAGCATATTCAATAACAACCTAGAAGTGAAACACAAGGTAAAATACATAGGAGTCACCCAAAACTTAAACCTGCAATCACACATTAAAAAAACAACAAAAACCGCCTACCACAAAATGATGATCATACGAAAATAAAAACCATTACTCAGCCCAAAGGACTTCCAAACAGTATGCCAAGCCACAATAACACCACATCTGGACTATTGCAACTTGATCTACCAACAAGGTCTCCCAAAATATGCAATACATCCCCTACAGATGGCACAAAATACAACTGCGTGAATAATAACAAGAAATGCAAGACAAGAACATATTACAGCCATCCTTAAAAAGCTACATTGGCTCCCGATACACTCACGCATTAAATTAAAAACTCTACTAACCATTTTCAAGATAACAAACCACACATCAACTCTACAAACAATAACTCAAAAAGACCCAGAAATTCAACCCAGAAGAACCACTAACAAGCATTTACTTGTCATCCCAAACCTCAAAACAAGCAGCAAATAAAAAGCATGCCACAGAGCATTTTCCAACACTATGGAACTCTCTGCTGGGAAATCTAAAATCCACAATACACATGACTTCAGAAAAACATTAAAGAACACTACGGAACTGTTATATAACACTGTCCCGCAAAGACTCACACTATGTACATAGACATACCTTCATGCTTTGAATGTTAAATAATACTATACCTAAAATGTTATCTGCATAATCCAAGTTGTACTATCCCTACTTAATGCACTCTGTCCATTTTAAGTTACACTGTAAACTGCTATGACTAAACGACATAGTGGTATAAAAAATTTGGTTAAATAAATAAATAAACACACCATATAGTGGCCTCTGTCTTGCTACTCTCAAGCATTTGCAGAATCTAGAACATTTACAGTACATCAAACTAATATACTCTGCATGGAAATATGATCGCCTCACACTGCCCTTCATCGCTCATCATTGGTTGCCTGCTATTTATAGAATTAAGTTCAAAGTTCTCCTGCTGGCCTACAAATCTTTTTATACTGCTATCCCCCCTTATTTATCCATTTATCTGATCGCTCTATCTTCATAGCATTTAACCAGGTCTCAGCATGCAAATCTCATATCTCCCCTCAACCAATCGCACCAATCTGGAATCCACTCATCAGACAGCTTTCTTTGTCTTAGCCCCTCTCCTCTGGAATTCTTTGCCCATCTCTCTCTATACTGCGTCAAATTATAATAAATTGAAAATTGGACTTAAAACATACTGGTTTATAGTTTTCGGGACCAAAAGGAGGGCCAGCAGTAAGCAATTAACTTTTCCCTCTCCAACTTCCCTACACTCTGTTTATTCTGCCTTGTCTGGCTCGGCTTGTAACCTGGTCTCTGTCTCCCCTGTCTACCCATATATTATTTTATATATCCTTGGTCTAGTGATCTCTGTGTTGTCTTTTTGTAATGTACCTGTTACTCATGGACTGCTCTGAGACATTGATATCTATACAGTATATTTTGGTTTGAATTTTTTTAAACTTCTTGTAAACTACTTTAAAGTTATTGCATAAAAGATCGTATTGTAACTTGTTTCCAGAGCCATAGTCTGGGCAGAATGGAGATGGAATTGTGATATACATGCATATTTTATAAAATACATATGCGCAGACACACATTTACACTAACTATGGAGCAGACGTAAATGTATATGTCGGCATTTGTGTGCTATTGGAGCTGCTTCCAGAAGCCTATTTAAGAAAGGCACATAGATGCCTATGTTGCCTTTATAAAACAGGCTTAAAACAGATACTTTTTGCAACTTGGACAAAGGTCTCCCTCTTAAAAATTTACTCTCAAGGAGTCCTAGAAATCATATTTAATATTTGCTTAACCTGCTATAGGCAAGGAATATAAGATATTGTTCATCTATTACTGGGAACTATGGTAAGGAAAAACCTTTTACACATCGAAGTATTTTAAGAACCAATTATTTTAATGTAAGCCTCTGAGAACAAGTTCGTCAGATCAGCAGAATATAAATAATTTTAAATGAACAATTTTTAAAATGTTTAATAATCAGGTATTTAAATTAAGCTGTAATTTATTGTTCTTTGGAAGCATAAGATTCAGTCTGGACAGCTAGTTATCTTTGTATAAGCATTTATGCCATTATGTTTCTCTAGTCTATGAACTGATTTTTGTTAATCATTGCAAAACCGTGCGAGGGTGTTTTTATGTTCAAAAAATCCTTGAATCCATGGTTTAGATTACTGTCTTCTAAGTTTTCATGAACACAAAATATTCTACAAGGCCTGATACTTTATTTGAAAATTACAACCAAAGTGAATCTTTCACACTTTCAAAATTCAAAAAGTGAGTCACTTTTCTCTTTCTGCAAATGCAAAACATAAGCGCCCAAGCCTATATACAGATGTAATTTATCTGAAAAGACAGAAAAGGGGTAATTAAAAAAAAAGACTTATACAAGTAGAATAGCTTTATACACATGTAAATAGGCTCATATAAAAGTGCTCTGGGGTACACATGCACAAAAGTATGTGTTCCCAACAAATAGGGGTATAATTATTAAAGCACACTAACAGGTAGTTCAGGATTTAGCACGCACCCAGTACACTGTGGTAAAAAGTACCAAGCACTGAAAATGAGGCTGTGCTAAAAATCCTGTGCTACCTGAGCAATGCTGGTTGGGGTGGAGAATGGGTGACTCTGACGGGCAGGGACTGTCTCTTGTATGTTGGCTACCTCTTATAGGTTAGCTGTGCAGCGCTGCGTGCGTGGTGCTTTACAAGTGCTGTATAGTAGTAGTAGTAGTAGTAGTTCTTGGGCAGAGCAACTACATTGCAGGTAGTATGAGCAAAACCAGGGCATGCCAGACAGCTTCGGGCTCCCCCTACCCCTCCCCCCTTTCCCCTTCCTGCATGCAACAGAACAGGCCTGATCCTTTGTTTTTGTAAATTGTTTATTGGTTGATCTTGATGGCCACAGCATGCGGGTACAAGTTATTGCACAATTTACAATTTACAAACCCAACTCTGACAAACATCACCTCTGTACAACATTAATTTATCATCAAGCAAACAATATGTACATATTTGGCACAATGTGAACTGGAGTTGACATAGAGGGGTACCTTATTTGCTGTTGCCAGGTTGGCGGCCCTGGCCTGCGCCGTGGTCAGTGTCCCACCCCTTTCCCAGCCATCAACTGCTCCGTGTCGGTTCCCAGGTGGCCTATTTTGCCCTATGCTTCTGGTAAAAGAGGTCAGGCATCCCTGGCCCTCCTGTTACCAGGCCCCTTTTGGTATCTGGGTCCCCCTTTTTCCATGGCACCCCCTCTTTCCCGCTTTTCTTTTGATGAGGTCTTGCCACCAGGAGAGCCCGTGGACTGACTCACCCCATAGTGAGTACTGAACCGATGGCCTTGCCGATGTCATTCAGGTGTACCCCATCTCTTCCCCTGCCAGTATGCCCTGGTGTTCCACTACCACACCCCCCCCCCCCGCCAAGGTATGATGTGAGATCAAACGATGCCCGCCCTGAGTTATGTGCATATCCAAACATATCCACCTTGATCTTGATGATGAGATCTATGCCCTTCTTGAACACCAGATTGTTACCCCCAAGATGTATGATTACCCAGTCTGGCGGATGGCACGTCCCTCTCTGGCTGGCGAGGGCAGGTCTCAGCTGGTACCACCGCATCACTCTCTGCCCTATCCTATGTATACAAACGCTGTTGGGGTGGAAGCCGAGGTGCTTGCCGAAATGTCTTCCCTCTGCCCTTCTTCCCGCCCAGTAGATGTAGGAGTGCCCTACAATCCAGATTGACCTTGCTCCGGGACCTAGCGGGCAAGATGAAAACAGCGTCAGCGAGTGTCTTTACTGCTGAATGTATAACTTATACCGGGTCGAAGCCTACCTCGCAATAGCCTGAATCTGACCCGCCCCCAGATGCAAACCATGCGCCGTGGATGCGGCACCAGTCCTAAAGGATTGCAGAGTCAGCCCAGTGGTCTCAAACCTCAACCCTTTCACTGCCCTCAGGCACAGGGTCCAAAACTGATATTGAAAGAAGCAGGATCCATCTGCGTGCCACAACAAGGGTCCCCCCACCCCTGGCTGCCCATGTAAATACTCCCGCAAGGCCTCGACCGGGCAAAGCTCCCGCACCGCTGTAGCGTTCAGTCATACCACCCTTGCTTTCATGAGCTTGTCGGTCTTTGTCCAGGCCATGAACAGGCGCACCTTGTCCCCCACCACCGAGGTGTCCCCTACTCGCATGGCGGGTCCCGCCATATCCACCGTGGACCGGAGGATGATCTCGTCCATGTTAAAGGCCCCCCAGAACATCAGCAGAGCGGCCAACCAAGACAGCTGGCCCTCATACCCATCCCTGGTGACCTCCGCTGCCCATTGCATGGCTCCACTCAGCATGGGTAGGGTAACCAGCTGACAACCATCTGGTAGAGGGGTGGCCACCAGGGCCCAGCCCTCCAACACCTTTTGCACAATGAACTCTTTCATCACATCTCAGATCATCCCAAGTTTGAGGAAGCAGGCCACCTCCGCCAGTATTAGATTGGCTTGCCTGGACAATGCCCCCTCTGCCTGTAATTGCATCAGAAACTCAAGCAGGGGGCCCGTTGCCACTCCCTACCCAAGATTAGCTCCCTGCAGTCTGGCAAAGCTCTCCAACCAGCCCCAAGTTCTCCCGTAAGCCTTCCAGGTACTTTCCAACAACAAAGCCATCAGCAGTCTGCCGGCGCTCCACATCCAAAGGTCCAAATCTCCTGGGGAATGCGGGCCGCCATGGGCCTAATCTCCAGGGCAAGCTGCCGGAAGCACTGGAGCTGGAAACGAGAAAGAGCATCAGCTATCTCATTGTTCTCCCTTGGTACGTGCCAGGCTATAATAGATGCATTCAGCTCCAGGCTTAGCAACACCAGTTTCCTGACCAAGCAAATCACTCTCTCTACCTTCACAGTCTGTTTATTGATGGCGAACACCACCGCCACATTATCCGAATGGAAGACTATCCTCCTATTCACAAACTGGTGCCTCCAGATGACCATGGTCACCACAATCAGGAACATCTCCAGGAATGTAATGTCCTGGGTTATGCCACTTTGGTGCCACTTGGCTGGCCAACGCTCTTGGCACCATTGTCCCTTAAAATAGATGCTGAAGCCCACCACCCCTGCTGCATCCATGAAGAGCTCTAGATCCCTGCTACAAATAGTCGGCATCCTCCATTTGTTCCTACTGTTATAATGGAACAGGAACCACTGCCATACTGCCAGGTCCTCCCTCATGGGTACATTGACCCTAATGAAGTGGTGCCCTCTGCAGACCCCTTTTGAGGCATCCGCTAGTCATCAGATGAACCCCCAAGCCATGGGCATCATCCAGCAGGAAAACTTCAGATGTCCTATCAGTGACTGCAGCTGGCTCAGCGTGATCTTCTTTGCCTCTGCCACTGCTTGTACAGCGACTTTCAATGCTGACACTTTTTCTGCCGGGAAGTGCGTCACCATTTCTGTGGTGTCAATTTCTATCCCCAGGAAGGACAGGCACTGCGCTGGCCCTTCTGTCTTGTTCTCCGCCAATAGCACCCCTAGCTCTGCGGCTTTCTTCTGGAATGCTTGTAGAAGCTGCTGGCAACCTTGCCAGTCCCCGCCATGAGCAAGAAATCATCCAGGTAGTGTATGAGTCTGCCTTGGTGCATCTCCTTCTCGATGATCCATTGGAGAGTGGTGTTGAACTCCTTAAAGTAGGCGCAAGATATCGAGCACCCCATCGGGAGGCATTTATCTACAAAATACTGGCCCCCGAAACGAATCCCCAGCAGGTGGAAGCTACCCGGATGTGTGGGGAGCAGCTGAAAGGCGGACTCCGCGTCCGTCTTGGCTAGCAATGCTCTACCCCCAGGCTCCGGAGAAACTCCAGGACCTAGTATAATGAAGCGTACTTCACCGAGCAGGCTTCCGGGTCCAAGTGATCATTCACCAAAGCGCCATCAGGATGGGACAAGTGATGGATGAGCTGGAACTCGCCCAGCTCTTTCTTTGGGACCAGGCCCAGCAGGGAAACAATCAGGTTGAGCAGAGGCCTGCTCTCAAAGGGGCCCACCATCCTGCCTAGCTGCCATTCCTTGTGGAGCTTCTGTTCGACCACTGCCCCCTGCTCTAGCGTGGATTTCAAGCTCCTGGACATACGCGGGTCTGGCAGGCCCTTATACGGAATGGCAACCCCCCCCCCCCCCCCCCGGTAAAACTCAATCAACCATCCACTTCTCAGCTGATCATATCCCTGAAACTCCCTCCCAAGCACCCTGACCCTGATGGGCATTGAGGCCAAACCCAGCCCGCTGGCCTCAGTGCAGGTGCTGGGGGTCACCCCCTTGTCTTTTCTCGCATCATGCCTGAGGGTGACCCTCCCCGCATGTGACGCACACAAGCCTGTATTTGCAGGTATTACCGAATCTGCAGGACACACTGTTGAACAACCTGTATATGCCTCGGCATGCGGGGAGTGAGGGTTGCAAGGGGGACGCTTCCGGGAGGCAAGAGGGGCACTGCCGAGAGGCCAGGAGAGGGCACTGCCGAGAGGCCAGGAGAGGGCACTGCCGAGAGGCCAGGAGAGGGCACTGCCTTCCCCCGTGACCAGACTATTGCCCCCCAAAATAGCTGTGGGGCCCCGTGTACCTGCTGTGCCCACTTCCCCCTGCCACCCCATTTGGCCTGCTTCCCCGCTGACCTTGTGTCATCAGCTGAATCCACAGGTTGATATCCTTCCGCTCCCATCTAAGCCCCTGGTTGCCCACCATGTTCTGATGAAATTGCTCATCGTACTCCAGCCAGGCAGTGCTCCGTACAACCTATAGGCCTCACAAATAATGTTCCTGGTATTTGAATTGTCCCCGGCACTGCTCCAGGTGTTTTTTGCCCACCATGCTAGCCAGTACCCTAAAGGCTGCGATCCAGTTAGCAATCGTCCTTGGGACAGAGTCGGCCTTACTGTAGACCAGTTTTCATTTTTTGCGGCAGCCCAAGCATTCACAATTCTCATCGCCCTTCCGTATGAGAAGTGAGAAGATGTCCATGTTTTCACCCTTCCAGATTTTCTCCTTCAGGGCGGATGGCACGTATTCCGTCAGGCATACGTATTCTGTCAGCCCGAGTTCAGACACCAAACCCCCTTCTCTGGGTACCACCCCTCCTGCTGAACCCCCGATGCACCCTGTGGTGGGGCCCCCCCAGGGTTGCACTGGGAGGCTGGTAGCCTGTGGGCTCTACACCACCCAGGGTGCTGAAAAGTGGATGGCTTGAGGCCCCTGCCTAGATCGCTCCTGCAGCACCTTGCACTGCCTGCATACCGCCTACTGCTGCACTTGGACTGGTTACAATCCATAATAATGCCTGCAGAAGACCTTCTACATCCTGCAGATGCCCTCGGCCAGCCCACCTACCCACCCACCTGGGTTGCCATTGTGATCGCCACATCTTTTCCCTTTGGGCCTCCCCCAGATCCCCCATTCCAACCCCCCTATTCCCCCTATTTTATTTATTTATGCTTTTCTTCTATACCGCTTTTTCCAAAGATCAAAGGCGGTTTACATTTAACATATAATGAACATGGTTTTACATGGAACAGTGTTTTTCATAACTATGTACATTTAACTTTTCATGAACTTTTCATAACTATGTACAATTAACTTTTCATGAACAATAACATGGAACAGTGTTTTGTTGTTTTTGTTTTTTTCCATAACTATATACAATTAACATTGGCTAGTAATGTTGTAACTATTTACATTAATCATTCATTATTAATCATAGTTTGTAAGGATTGCTTTTTCTTAAGTGTATTGAGGTTTGAGGCTTTTTGATCTGTGGTTAAGGAGGATTGTTATGGAGGTGCAGTGTGCGGGATGGAGGGGATTCATTAAGATTTATAAAGTGTTCTGTAAACAGATATGTTTTTAGTTCTTTCCGGAATGTCAGGAGATCTTTTCTTTTGCGGAGGCTGAGCGGAAGTTTATTCCATAGGGTGGGGGCTGCGTATGAGAATGCTCTTGAGCTTGTGGTTTTTTTTGTTTTTCGGATGGATTTGTTTATGTCTAGTGAGTGGGTTGCGTTTTGCCTGCGGGTTCTAAGTTCCTTTGGAGCATGTATCAGGGTGGTTAGATGTGAGGGTGAGATGCCGTTGATAAGTTTAAATGTGGTTAAGAGTATTTTGTACGATATTCTACTATTTATGGGAAGCCAGTGTAGTTCGGCGAGGATGGGAGTTATGTGGTCAGTGAGGCGGGCTTTTGCTGTTACTCGAGCACAGATGTTTTGAGCTCGTTGGAGTATATTGGTATTTGTGAGAGGGAGGCCGATAAGTAGACTATTACAATAGTCGAAGTGTGGGGTGATGAGTGTGCTGATAACAAATCTAAAGTCATGTGTGTCTAGTAGTGGTCATAGGTGTTGAATGGTCCTAAGTTTATAGAATATGGTTTTCACTGTTTGTTTTATGTGAGGGAGCATACTAAGTGTGTGATCTATTATGATGCCTAGGTATTTTACTTCTTTTTTAACTGGATTATTGTGTTGTTAATTGTTATGGTTTCAGGGAGAGTAGTGTCTGGTTTTCTTGATACGAACACTGCTTCAGTTTTTTTTAGGTTGATGCTGAGGTTATTATTTTCTAGCCAAGTATTTGCTTCACTGATACAGTCTAGTAAGTTTTGGTAGGTGGGATTATTTGTGTTTATCGGTAGGGTGAGCATGATATCGTCTGCGTATATGTAGTGGTTGACTTTATATTTTTTAAATATATTTGTGATGGGTTGAAGATACAGGTTGAAAAGGAGGGCTGATAGGGCCGAGCCCTGTGGAATACCTTGTCCTTGTGTGAAGGGTTCTGAGGTGTTTTGGCCTAATCTAACGCGTATCGATCGGTTTGTGATGTATGATATAAACCATTGCAGAATTGTTCCTCCTATTCCTAGGTTTAGGAGTCTGTTAATGAGTGTGTTGTGGTGGACATTGTCAAAGGCACCAGCTATATCAATGAATATGAGGATGTAACCTTGGTTACATGTGTCAGTGCCTTTGATGAGGTCATCCATGAGTGTTATTAGTAAGGTTTCGACTCCGTGAGATGGGCGGAAGCCGAATTGGTGTGTGTCAAGTGGTGCATATGTGTCAATAAAATCTTGTAGTTGGAGCTGTATGATTTTTTCTATTATTTTGGCAATAAACGGTATGCTGGCTATGGGTCTGTATGAGTTCGGGTCTTTAGGATTGATTTTATTATTTTTATTATAGGGCGTAAGGATGTAAGTTTTAGGGCATCTGGCATGATGCCCTGGGATAGTGATTGGTTTACTATATTTTGTATATGGATAGCCAGTTCAGTTTTGGTGTTTTTTATCCATGATACGGGGCATGGATCCAGGGGGGAGGTAGTGGTGTTGATCATTGATATGACATTGAGGAGGTGTTTTTGATCAATGTTTTGAAAGGTTGTCCATTTATTGGTTGGTTTTAAGTCAGTGAGTGTTATGGTTGTGCTAGATGATTTATTTCTTAGTTTGTTAGCAAAATGAGTTGCAAGAGTTTGTGCGCCTATCGTTGATTGTTCAGGTTCTGGAGTTTGGGTTCTTGTTAGTGTTTTTATAATTGCGAATAATTCTCTTGGGCGGTTGACTGCCATATTTATTACTTTTGTGTGGTATTCTCTTTTCGATCTATTAATTGTGTCTTTGTATTTGTTGAGAAGACTCAGGTATTGAGCTTTATTATCGCTTGTTTTGGATTTCCTCCACCGTTTTTCTTGTTTTCTTAGTTGCTTTTTTAGGTTAGAAAGGTCTTTATTAAACCATTTTTCTGACTTTTTTTTATGAATTGTTTTTGAGAAACTTGGGTGGGAGTTGCTGCTTCTTTTATTATTGAGTTCCATTGGTCTATTAAGGTGTTGACTTCAGTCGAGTTATTTGTAAGGTTGGGTAATACAGTATCTAGGAAGGTATCTTTGTTAAAGTGGGTAAAGCAGGATTTATGAGGTGTTGGAGTTGTTTCAGTGTTGGTGTGGGATAGTGAAAGTAAATTGAAGGTTATTAAGTAGTGATCTGACCATGGTACTTCCGTAATAAGAGGTGAGGATTGCAGTTGGTGTTTATTAAATGGGGTGGGAATGAATACGAGGTCTAGGGCGTTTCCTTTTGTGTGTAGGTGTCTGTATGATTTGGTTGTAACCCATTTCTTTCATGGAATCCATAAAGTTGGTTGTGTGTTGTGTGTTAAGTGATGGGAGGTTCAGATCACCTAATATGATAAGTGGTTTTCTCTGTGTGGCTGTACATCCCCTATCTACTGCCCCTTGTGACCCATACACACACTCCCCCGCCCCCCTCCCGCTCTCTGCCCCATTATATAGCAAATCAGCAAAAATCACCTACACAAGCAGAATTCTGTTTGTCTAGGTGATTTTTGCTGATTTGATTTGATAGTAAACACTGAATTTGAGGTTCACTTTTTTTGGATCCCATTATATAGCAAAGCAGCATGCTCATACTCCCCCTCTGATGCACCTTGCCGGGTGTAGCTGGAGAGCTCGCACCCCTCTCTTCTGTGGTCACCCTGCCCCTGGCTAGCACTCTGTCCAGCGAACTCAGGAGAGCTTGCATGCGTCCAGCTCCATGGATTGCGGCCATGTCCCTGACCTGGTTCACGAGGTCATGCAGTCCTAGGGGCTCATCCGCCTGCCCATCACCGCCGCAATGCGGGGATGGGTTGCTGGTTGTCTGTTCCGCCGTTGGCTATCTTAGCCCAGCTGCCAGCTCCGCCAAGCACTACGGCTTCCCGCCTGGGCCTTGCTAGCACTGGGTTTCCATGTGTTGTCCTTGCTAGTGCCGGGTTTCCTTGGGTTGTCCTTGCACCTATTCTCTTTTCCATCCACAGCCATCCATGCTCTCTCTCAGTTCTTCTTCGCCGTTTTCCCTGCTGGTCCGTCATCTCCACCCTTTGAGCGCTTCTGCTTTGCCATGTTGTCCCTCTGCTATGCAAACCCTGGGCTATCGAAGTCTGCGCTGCTGGCTAGGGATGATACTCTCACCTCGCAGAGTCCCATTTCAGTCTGTTGAGTTCTCTTCCAGATCAATTGCCCTTACTATCAGCTGCCACTAGATGGCACGCAAGGACTAAAGTCTGCTGGGAAGAGGTGCCCAGATTACTGCAGTACCTGTCAAGTGTTCACCAGGTGATGCCTCTCTGCCTTTGCTGCTGCTTGTGCTCACCTCTCTCCCCCAGCGGGTCTTCACTCTCCACATGGCTGCTCTATGGCTGTCCCTTATTCATCGCCCATGTGTCTGCCGGTAGCAGCCTCCTCAGATGTGAGATTGCCTGCCGCTCCATCCCTTTTCTGCAGCCGTGTAGGTCCCGAGCAGGCAGGCCGCCGCCATTCAGGATGCAGTGTGCTACTGCTCCCGCATGCCGCTGACGCTTGCCTCTGCCACTGCCACTGCCACTGCCTCTGCCTATTGCCGCCTAAGGTGAGTCCTGCGCTTCCTGCTCCGCCGCTTTCCGCTCTCCAGCCATGATGCCCGGTGGAAAAGAAAAGGGATGCCTGTCCTCTTCCTTTTATCACCAGTCCATCTCTCCTCCCCTTCCCCCTCCGGGCGCCCTGTTATGGGGCGCCGACCTGCCATTATTGGTATGTTCTCCCTGTCGATGGGGCACTTAGTGCAGGTGTACTTACCACTGGCTCATTGTGTGGTGTTAAGTGCGCCTGCGCTGATTGCTGCAATGACAATGAGCGAAGGGGCAGTGCGATACCTACACAAGTGACTTGGAGACATGCCAGGCATGTCTCCATTTACTAGCACGGATCATTTTCAGGGCAGTTCTCAAGCTAGTAAGCATACCCCACAGTGCACACTTTTCTATGCTATATGTGGAGGCATTCATGGGGGTGGTGAGCAGGTGGAAAGGGGGTGGGATTGGCACTTTTCATGTATTTTATAATATATTCACATAGGGCCTGATTCAGTCCTGGATGACCCAGCTCTCTGTGCGCCTGGTCAGAACGGATGCACAGAGTTAGCCGGGATTTTGATCCCGCGGGGCACGTCTAAACCCGCGGTATCAGAAACGCGTCCAGGCCTGTATGTGTAGGTAGGGACCCTGATTCAGGTCGGCCTGCACATACAGGCCTTGCCCGGATAACTCAGTCAGGGCTTATGAATGGAGCCGTGGTGCCATGGCACTGTGGCTCCATTCAAAAGCCATGATCCTCGGCCGCCGGACCAAACTGTTCATTCCCCGCAGCCTGACCCCCGATCTGGCCTCCCAAGGCCAGGGTCGGGCTGTAGGGAATCCCCTCTACCCCCTCCTACCTCCTCCAATGGCCGGGCCCACCGTCCCCCGCCGACTTGGGGAACTTATTCCCCCTCAGAGGTGGAATAAGTTCCCCATACAGGCAGCCGGCCCCGGACGTACAGGGTCAACAATGAAATCGGCCCTGTACGTTCCTGGCCGCTGACCTCCCCCCACTCCGCCCCTTTCCCGCCCCCATTTAACTTCCCCATACAATGTGTGGGGAAGTTAGTCGGGGTCAGAAGGGGGCCTGAATAGCGGGAATGGACATCCATCCCTGCTATTCGCGCCTCAGAATGACCCTGATATAATCTATTCTTACCAATACATATACACACAAATTTAAACCCATCTCAGAGCTAGTAGAAATTTATGCCAGAGCAGTTGTGCATTGCTGGGGATGAATTGAGGAGTCTCTTTTATAAAGTAACAGACATGCATACATTAGGTGCAGTTTTTAACTTTCCCGTAGGGATCCTGTTATAAAATTGCTCCCGACGTGAATAAATCTCAGGGAAAACAGAAAGAAAGAAATGTTGCACCAAATGCAAATGTTCTAACAAAAACCTGTGCAGATCAATTGTGTTCTGCTGATGATAGCGTAATTTTGAGTAGTCCACACAGGCATAAGGTAACCTGGTGCTTTTACCAAACTTGAAGATTTTGCTTGTCAATCACTGTTACAAACGTGCAAATTACCTGACACTTATGCCTGCCTTGCAGCAGGTGTAAATGCTGATGTCCAGATTTTTAAAAGTATTTCCGCATTTCCACTGTAAAATCAAAAATTAATGCATACTTTTCGGCCCACCCAAAATACACTCCTTTCCAAACTGTGGAGTTAAATGTATAAAGTTTTTTCCAGCATGTAAAGCTTAGTGTATGGATTGAATAGACCTTTTATAAATTATGCTGCTGTTAAGCATATATATGGGTGCATGTTTAAAAAATAGCATATATTTATACACTCACTGCATGTAGGCATTCTGGGGACATAGGTTAGAAAGAGCAGAGGCAGATTTGTGACATATGTGCATATTTTATAAAATACACAGATATAACAGAATAAATAAAAACATTTACACCAACTCTGAAGCAGGTGTCAATGTGTGTGTCAGCTTTGCATGCTATTGGGTTGGATCTGGGAGTCTATTTTAGAAAGGGACATAGGCTCTATGTTACCTTAATAAAATAGGATTAAAACAGGTACTTTATTGCTACTTGGACACAAGTATTCTCATATAAAAATTACCCCCAGTGTGTGCTGTGGCATTTACGTACATGTGTGGCCTTCTAAAATCATTATTTGTGTGCACTGGCCATTCACACATGTAAGCACAGCTGTTTATAGACATAAACGTTGCACAAGCCTTCCAAAATGATCTTCTTACTTTGCAGCTAATTTTCAAAGAGAAGTTTCCCAGGGAGTGTTTCTTTGAAAATTAGCTAGCAGTAAGTAACGTAGGCTAAAAGTATCTGCATACTTTCTTTCCAGCTAGGGGACAGAGAGCAAATGAAATTCCTGATTTTGAAAATTCTAAGTATGCCACAACTACAAACACAACTCATTTCTAAAGTGTTATCCGATATACGCAGCCCTATACAGACGCATATAAGAGAGAGTTCCTATTCCACAGAGCTTAAAAGTTAGTCAAGAGATTCTAGAAGAATGTATTATGAAGAACTGGTCAAGATGTAAAAGCAATCTCAAAAACGTGATGAATATGGTCAGAAATGGAGCAAGTATGCGTGCAGTTTTCTTTTCCTGATCTAAACACTGCCTCTTGGGAATGCCCCTTTATGATATGGCTAAATGTACATGCAAGTATGGAAACATACTTTTAGCCAGATTGAGGTGAGCGATTCTCAGACAAACCAATTTGCTGGATAAATAAGTATTTACCCAGTAAGTGGCTTTGCACATTGCCCTCCCAATGGAAAAACTGCACTTGAATATTTAGATCTGTGCATGTGTGTCTTATTAAAAGAACTTTAATTATGGCTAATTTCTGGTTAGATCTATGTAATTTAGGAAGAGAAATATCACAGTGTTTATTCTATGGACTACCAAAGGTACAAATTTCTAGAAAGATCTAGAAGAGGAGGAAGAGGTGGACTGAATTGCATGACTACTTACAAATGACAATCCCTAAATTACTAACACTGAAATATAAATACCTGAAGTTACCAATACATAGGGGTACTTGCTAGAGTACTTAAAAGGGTTCAGTCAACACAGATTTGAAACTTGTGTGCCAATCATTTTAAACCTGTGCTTGATCAACTTCTGTTATGTGATTTGCCTGTGTTTTTTTTCTGTTAACTCTGAAGAATGACTAGCCATCAGCAATACAGCCTCTTGATTATAAAACTCTCACAATACTACTAAACACAGTTGTTGTTAAGTGCCGTTGAGTCAACGTCGACTACTGGCGACCTTATGAATAGTTGTCCAGGTTGTGACTATCCTCAGAGGTTTTTTTGGCAAGGTACATCCGGAAGTATAAGAGGGCAAATCTTCCTGCACTCTGGGATTGTCGGTGCCCAGTGTGTCAACTCACTCCATCATTAACTGGGGAAGGTAACTTTTTAGCAAGACAACTTGTACTGAGATGAACCTTTGTGAAATGAGAGCACGATGGACTTTCTTTTGCTGTACTATATTTCGGAACAGCCCTCTTTATGGGTCTCTCGCATGATGCTCTGAGACAGAAATGGTGGAGTTCAAACAATGTCAGACATGATAGCAAGATAGGCATGCAGAGTTCTTTCAAGACTGCTATATTCCCAAATATGCACAGTGCAAGGCAAAAACAAAGGTGGAGGCGAGGGTGAGCATGTGGACCATGTGATAAAACACGTGCAAGTATACCTCAGAAACACTATAGGTGGATGAGCACGAAGGGAGCCGAGCCTGGTTGTGCAGTGAGGGAAAAGAAAACACTGTTAAAAAGGAAATGGTGCCAAATCAAGGGTTTCAGAAGGTTTTCTGTATAGGTGGTTCCAGCACTGAGACATTAGCAGGGGGTTCATTGCAGTCCATCTACCAGACAATATCAAATAACAGAATCCCAGAATTTAAGCAATGTAAGGTGAAAGCTTTTTCTTATAATTTGAGAAAGATAGTTACAGATTGATTACAGGGAAAAAAAAGCAAATTTACAATGGAGATCCATTTTTTTCTCTAGACAGCATGGCAATTAGAATTATCTTAAGATCTGAGTAATTTTTCTTTCCAGGGTCTCTAACATCAATGTAACTTAATTCAGTGGGTTTCTTTGTCGCTTATGCAGCGACAAAGAATCTCCATCTTCTAGTGCTAATGATTTAGCTCATAAGGCATTAGATATCATTTTGGTCAAAGAATTTCTCCCCATCTGCCTTTTCCTGTAAGAGAGATGGCTTATATGCATTCATGCACGTAGATTGAAATTTGAAAAAAATTATCTCAGTCTGCTTATGGGAAATGTGGTTAATTTTTAGTATATACTATTAAAAATAATCAGACTAATTTCCCATTTAAGCAGCTTGTGTTTGCACAATATATTCATGGTTGAATGTGACACAGAGATTTGTGAAATATAAAGGTTTCACCTTAAGGGCCAAGTACTTTTTGGGTAACTTGGTAGTAATACTGGGACAAACCAGTAACTGCCATCATTTAACACAATGAAGATTGTGTATGTCAGATAGTTACACTGTGGCAACAGACAACATATTCAAATCCCTTCCCAAAACAATTAGATGAATAATTACTAAAATCTTGCTTCCTACGAAAAACTGGGTGATAAGACCATATTTCTGGGTCTGGATTTTCAGAAGGGGCATTCCACAATATTCTAAGTATGAAATATACTGAAATTCCTAAGTAATGTCCTAGAAGAAATATTTCTGCCACATTTTTAACACTTGAGTAATTATTATTTTTTCAAGTTTGCCCTTAATTCTGTTTATAATTTGTGGTGTGATATGATCTTAGGTGGATAACAGTGTTGCACACAGAAAAGGGCTTTTACAAAATTGTGCAGTCATGTGCATGCACAAAAAGGGGCATGTTACTAAAGGGCGTTAGCTGTCACCGTGGTGCTCATGTGGAAAAATGGGACGTGATGACAGCTATCATGAGCCAAATGCAGCTACTGCAGGCAATTTTCCATGACAGTTGCATGCTGCATGTTACTTGTAAGAGTGGGCAGAGTGTGGGCATGCCTGTACTGTGCGGTTACCGCAGGCATTGACAGCGTGTGGTAGCTGCATGTTTTGCAGACATCGCGGATGCAGTCAACGCCACCTCTATAGGTGACACTAGCTACATTACTGATGCTGTCATGCCACGATCCCTGTATTTTCACTGTGTTATCTGCTGGGGAAATGCTGGGCACAACCCCAACAGATAACCTTGACTTTTCAGCTACTGCAGCACTTTTTGCACTAACACCCTTTAGTAAGCGAATCCCAAAGTGTATGCCTATTTTGACACAATCTATGTATAGGCATTCCAGGGGATAATTTAGGTGAAGCAGAGGTGGAGTTGTGATATACACATATATTTTGTACACATATAGAGTTCAGGTAAAATGTACACCGTCTTTGGAGCAGGTGTAAATGTATACCTTGGCATTTCTTCGCTGTTGGGGCTGGTTCTGGAAGCCTATTTTATAAAGGTATATAGGTGTCTATGTTGCCATTATAAGACAGAGATAAAACAGGTGACCTTTTTGGATTTTTCACCTACATATCCTCTTATAAAATGACTCCTCATGTCAAACTGTTGTATTTTTGGGACAGTCCAATGATTCTCTCATAGTGCTTTGTGCTGCCACGTGGAATGTCAGGGTTCAATTTGTGAGCTTGGCTTCTTCTCCTGGGGCAGGCCATGTTGCAGAGTTGTGTTCACCACTAGAGAGACAAATCTCAGACATGGTAAAATGGTAACATTTCGGCTTTATTTTATAACAGGGTACCTAGTTGAAATATCCAAGAAGTCACCTATGTTATGCCTATATTCTAAAGGCAACAGAGGCACCTATCTCCAGCAACATACAGATCCCCTTGCACAGATTTACTCCTGCTCTGAATAAAGTGTAAATGTATGCATGCACTCTACATGCACTTGTGTGTTTTCTAAAATATTGCAACTCTTCCCCAACTCCACTTAAACTATGCCCCCAAGAACAGCTATGTGTGGTCCATATAAAAGTAGGTGCACTTTTCCTCTGCACCTATGTTAACATGTATACTTGTGTGCAACTTTATGAGACCTTTTCGCTTTTGCATGGAAAAGGTCTATCTGCACGCAAAATCTACATGCTCCAAAAAACCACATGTATTTTTTAGATGGACTGCGCGTAGGTGTTCCCTGGGGCACAACTTATCAAGTTTGATGTACATGTATATTTTATAAAATACATGCACAGTGTACTGCACATATTTACATCATCTTCAGTATAAATTTGTGTGTTAAATTTGCATACTTTGAGGGTAATTTTATACCCCCCCCCCACATAGTTAACAAATGTTTTTATGCATGTAGTTCATGCCTATTTTATAAAGTCAAGTATATATGTACTTGAATTTTTTAAATGCTAGCATAAATGGCTGAAAACGTACTTTTAATTTAAGGTGCAATTACTTATGCCAGGACTGGTGTAAATGCCCATGTCTATTAAAATTCTTAAGGAATGCACATAAATTATAGTAGTTTGAAACTTGTGTACTCTGCCTACTCTCAGCCCAAACTGCACTTCCACAGTGACAGCATACACAATCGGACAGTCGCATGTACTTTTAGAACAGTGACCGTATTAGTTGTGCCCATAAATGCCAATTTACATGTCTACATGGCTAAAATACCTAGATTTATATTGCTTGCATGTAAATATAAGCAGCTTTTTCTAAGATTACTTCCTATTGGGTTGTTCTGATGCCTATTTTATAAAGGCCCACAGGCATCTGCTGCCTTTATAAGATAGGGATAAAACAGATACTTTTTTGAACTTTCTTCATATGTATCCTATTATAGTAGTACCCCATTAATGACCAGATTCAGGGAGCACATACACTGGGCTCCAGATAGTGCAGCAGTTTGTGGTTCCTGGCTGAGTATTAGTTCTGGGTAGAAGGGGAAGAGGAAAATTATTCAAAATGGGGATTGAGTCCTGGATGGTTGTGAATGAAGGTCACGGTTCCATAATCCCAGTAGAGACTGGTTCTGATTGAATTGGAAGTCAAAAGGAGCAGGAAGAGATTGCCAAATTCTCCCTGCTATCCCCAGGAAATCCCCTGCCCTTTTCATTTGGTATAAGACATTGTCTATCCGTATAAGACAGCCTCATAAACCTAGACTTTGGGGTAAGCTTACTGTGGTCGTCACGGTGTTGTGGAATGCCCTTCCAGTGGCATTACGTGTGGAACAGAACTTATTGAGCTTTTGAAAGGATTTGAAGACCTTCCTTTTTCCAAGAGCTTCTGTGTTATAATGGCAGAATGTTGGGGTGGCAGCAGAGGGGCATTATGTGGGATATGGTGGGTGTGGGTGGTAATCTGGGTGGTGCCTTATTGGGCTGATACTTTGGGTTATTTATGTTTTTATGTTGAATGTACACTGTCTAGAATACTTTTTGCACATGGAGGTCTATAAATGTTTTACAATAAAGTATATAAAATAAAAATTGGGCTAACAGTTAATCTATGCTATTTGTAATTAGCTCCCACTGAACAACATAGGACCTAGCTGCAAATAGCATGGACTAACCCTTAGCTCAATTTAGTAAACATACCCCTTTGTTTTACTTTGTGCAGATCAGTGAAGAATAAACCATTGATGTCATCAGAATGGGATACTTCTGTTCTATGAGGCAGTGAAAAACAATTTTAGCAAGCTATTTTTATCCAAACATTCTGTCAAACGTTAGGTTTTCAGGCATAATTTTATCAGCTAGCTTTAAGACGGCCATTTGTGTGGCTGAGGTTTGCTTGGATAAACATAACAGGCTACTGCACAAAATTACCACTGACTAGCCAAGTGTTAAGCCTGCCTAGGAATGCCTCCGAAAACACCTCTGTATCTGCCCAACTACATTGGTCCGCCATGTGAATTTACATGTGCAAATTTAGTTCATCAATGGGAGAACATTTTGAAAAGCAGGCGTTTACAGCTACAACTATTAATGTGCCTTACACACTGGTATGCAATATTCACACAAGGTCCCACTGCATAAAATGGGACCTGTTGTAAAGTAATGAGTGCTAAAGGCATTAGTGCACGTTTAACAGATAACGAGAACTAACACGCTAACGCTTAACTCCTGAAATTAGCTGATTAAACCTTACGAAAATTTACCCTATATTGCATCTTAAAGCACGTCGGGATCTTGTTTGGTTGAAAAGTATTATATAAACAAAAATTGCTCTCACTTGAAGAGGCATATAGCCCAGACATTAATTGGATCTTTGGAATAATCCCTTTGGAGTAGATTCTGAGCAGCGTTTAGCGGGGATGTACATCTGATTTGGAGATACATCCCCACTAAACGTCAGAGGCCGATTCCCGATCCTGAACTCCCTGCATGTATAGAGGACATGTGGGGGGAACTCAGGATGGGGGCGGGAGGGGGCAGGCCGGAGGTGTGACCCTGACACCGGATGTAAAGGGCCGATTCCGATTGCAGCTCTGTATGTCCGGGGGGCAAGGATGCACAGGGAAGTGGAATAAGTTCCCCCGACTGTGGCGGGCAGCATGGAATGAACCTGCAGAAGAGGTGAGGAGGGGCAGGGGGTTCCCCGCAGGCCAGATTGGGGGTCGGGCAGTGGGGCGTAAACACCTTTAAGTTGTGTGGCCGATTCGGGCTCCTGCATGGCGTCCCGGTGCTATGGCAACAGGACACCACGGCACGGCGACGCCATGCAGGAGCCTAGGCTGGGCTAGCTGGGGGGGCAGATAGATGTGTGGCAGCGCAGAAGTGGGGCACATCTGGGACTTCCAGGTACTGTGGCCCGATTATGCTCCCGCAGGAGCAGAATTGGGTGCATATCCGGGCCATCCAGATTTTGGATGTGCAGATGGCCCAGATGTGCCCCGCATGGAATTGGCCTCCACGTGTTCTGATTTGGGGGTTGTGGTGATCTGAAGCTTCATTGCTGATTAGAATTTTAAGGCATCAGGACCTGCTCATAAGGATTAAAATCACAGCTTGCAACAAGGACTATGTGTCCTCAATTAAATATTTATATTTGGAGAAAATTCTGTTGCAAGAACATTTAAAATTTGATGGTTTTGTCATAAAGCTTTGGCTTGTACCCCTTGCAACATGCATGAAGCCTGAATGGCTTCCAGGTCACATATAAACTCATTTTACTAATTTCAAGAATCTCTCTCAAGAAAGATAAAAGAAAAAAGGCAGCTCTTGGCAGCCCAAGCTGGGATTCTGGCTCCATAAGCACTCTTTCACAACTACCCATCCTGCCCCAGCCCCATTTTATATCTCCCTTGAAAGTACTTATTCTGGCAATTGCAGCCACAGTCCTAGGCCCGGGATTATACACCAGGTCTCCTCCTAGACCCCTGCAATAAGGGACCCTAAATCTGGCCAGTAGATGTAGCTCCTGAATGGAAGTGACAACTCCCGCAACCCCCCCCCCCCTCCCCACCTCTTGGGGGCCATGAATGCTGCCAATGCAACATCCCCAGCTGAAGATCAATCAGAAGCCTTTCCACATGTCATTGCACAGCACTACCACTGAATGACTGAGCCAGCCTGCTTTGAAAGGTTTTAAAGTTCTCATACTAGCTCAAGTTCAGCTGGCAGTTTGTTTAAAATATGAGTTCCAATTATATAACTTTGCAGATAAAAAGTAGCAAAAGTTTCCATGATCATTTGTATCTCAAATGTCTCATTTTCATAAACTTGACATCACCAGATAAAAAATGTCTCCCTCAGAAAAGTAGTCACACTTGGGCTGCTTCTACATTAACTTCTGATTTTGGAAAGGGATTTTTATTGTTTCAGTCTCTACAGTCCACAGCAGTCTATTAATGTTGGTAAATCAGGCACACCTTTGGTTGGGATTAAATTAAGCACGTTAAGTTTTAATTTCAATAAACAGCACTAGTTCTTTTAGGAACCTAGACCAATATTAGAATGAAACCCCAGCTAGGAAAGAAAGAAAAAGAGAAAGAGAAAGAGAGAGAAAAGGAGAAAATGGGAATGAAAGGACAAACCAATCAGATTTGGTGTTACCAGCCAGCAAAAAAAATAGTAATAGTAATATAAATCACCGAGTGAAATCGTACATTTACTCGGAGAGAGCATCCTTTCACATTTCCTTCTAGATGATCTCTGAGCTCCTCCAGCTTTCGATGGAGCTACATGTAAACATCAGAAAATGAATTGAAAAAAAAGTAACCTTTTTCTTGTAAATTTGTAAAGTTTTTCATGTTTGCTTTGTAAAAGGTCACATCATTACACATTGCTCACTGCCATCAGCAAACATTTGAAAACATCATAATTCTTTTTTTTCTTGCACAACACACAATTATACATGCCAATAAAAAAGTATTGATTTGGAAAGCAACATTTTTTTTATAAAGGAAAAGTGCACAGGATTTCTTATTTCTCCTCCTCATCACTGATAAATAAATACAATTGACCTTTTCTAAGCACAGTAGCAGCTTAACATTTCCCCATCAAAGATAATGATTTTAGAGGCATATCAACTTTGAAAAATTAGCCCCAAACTTTGTGCATCTTAAGTTTTAGTTTTATTATACAGATATTGTCATCTGATGGACATTCATAGCAAAGATAAATCAATTGATTCCAATTGCTGAATCTAGTTCTTTGATTTCCAAAGGAATTTTTTTAATGCAAGACTTAAATAAATATACTTTCATAAGTTGGAAGGGGGAGAGGTGAGTGGAAGGGAATGATTCCATAATTTTGAGTGCTGTAACAAGAGGTAATTATACACATTTTAAACATCTCCAAATGAAATATCTGGTTTTACTCTTTCCAATTGTCAAACTGCAATAAACTGTATTCTATTCGATAAAAATAAAGGCGGCAGTTTATCATGTCTATGCAATCCCCCCTTCTTTTTTCAACACCGTAAAAATGCATACCCATCCTGCCCTATAAAATAATTATAAAATACAAACGAATACTTATGTACGCTCACTTGAAGACAGTGAGGCATGCTAAAGGTTATGGATACATACAGTAAGCAGCAGGCCACTACATTGAAATCATGCTAACGGTTTAATTTCCCTACTCAGAATAGGTGTATAATTATCCCTTTCCTCTTCTAAAAATGACTATCACAAAAGAACTGCAGTTAAAGTTGCATTAGGGAACTGAGAAGATGGCTTGTCCTGGAACAAACAGAAACAGGTAGAAGAGATGAGGAGAGGGCAGAGTGCAAAAAGAAAAAAAGACATTAGTGTTTCAGAAGCGCTAAAAGGAAATCAAGTGAAAGAATGTCAGATATTTAAATGAGCAAGCATGCTGAATTCTAGCTATTTTCTGTGCCTACCATTTTTTTCTTTAAGTTTGATTTTACTGTACAACCTCCTTTTATACTCTTGGGCTTTCAGCACAATGAGGGTTTATGAGTATTCACAGTTATGCTGGGGCTCGTCGCCATTTTTACTCTCTTGTCTCCTCTTACCCAGACCAGCCGTTTGCGGCGCAATAGTCCTATGCACAAACCATATTTCCTTCCATAATCTGGTGATCAGCTTTTTTGAGAGATGGCTGGACTCCCTCAATTTTGGCACGCCAAGGGAAGGGCTACAACTAATGTTTCTGCACGATGCTTGCTCTGGGGAGCTGGGTCCCATAACCAAACTCAATTCTCCCTTATGGCGGCAAACAGCAATGCTATTGAACCAAGGGAAAGGCCTCAGATTACAATGACTTAAAAATGCCTTTTGAATTGCTGAACGTGACATAAGCTTAACAAAAGGAACTTACTTTTAGCACCAAAAAATTACCGTCATAACCAGATTCTTCAAAAATATCAATTTCCTTTTTTACTTTGTTACGGCCTCCTTGGTCTTTTTTTTTGTGCCATAAAACATCGTGTTTCTGCTGTTATTGCAGTACTTTAGAATAAATGGTGTGCCCATTTTATTATGGACAAATACACTCATCTTCTATGAGTTATGTTCAGCTGGTTGTCTCTTTTATTTCATGTTTTATGTAGATTGGTATATGGCCTCCTTAGGCCTCCAACATGGGTCGGTATAGTAGTGTTCAAATTTGTATATATTCTTAATGGGGAAAAAATTAAGGAGGGGGGCCTTCAAAAACTTTAAACACACAAATATTTACAGACATACCAGAAGGCAATGGAGGCTTTTTTTTTTTCTTTTTACCTGGCAGTTTCCTCCTGCTACTTTGTACTTCCAGCTCTATCAGAACCAGGGCTGGAATCCAGCAGCATGAGCTTTCATTTGCAGCTCCCCATGATTTTCCCCAATTTTATATTTCTCCTGCCCCGAAATACCAAGGGCTATTTTGACTAATGCTTAGCACATGTTATCTGTCACAGAGCCCATGTGCAGATAGCACATGCTAAGTGTTTAGTAAAATTGGCTCCAAGTCTGGGCATTGCAGTGACAGCCCTGGGTCAGGGCTCTTCCTAGAACCCTGCAATCATTGGTCCCAACTCAAGGGCCACCTTTAAGCAATGGTCATGATGCCATCATGTTGGAGACTTTGAATGCTGCCTCTGTAGCATCGTGGCTTCAGAAGACCAGAGTTTGGAAGACTCGATTTGGAGTTTGAATTGAGGGCCTGCTGCATAGCCAATTGAATAACGCAACCATATTTTTGCTAGCAGTGTTGCCTTAAAGAAATAGATTACCATTTGCTTTTAGCTTTATTTAATCATGTCGATGGGTATATGAAAGCACAATGTATGTACCTTCAGGGAAAGGGAGGGAGTTATTTTAAAAATAAACTATCCAAGAAGAAAACAAATCTGGTGCCATTTAGATTCTCATATACCCTTTTCACTAGCTTTCTGATTCTCTTAGAGGGTCAGTTATATAGGTGGAATTATCCCAGCTGTTCATCTACTTGAGTTCAGAAAAACATGTGGAGCTACTGTATATTATACACCCCCAGCAGTGACTGGAAAATTTTGTACTTAGGATACATTTCAGAAAGTGCATCCCACATACCAATGCTTCTGTGACAAACTGCTGTTCTGCTTCTCCTGCCCTAGTTATACCGCTACACTAGAGCAAAAAATGCAAGGGTTCAAAACATTTTAGCAACATAAAGCTGATGCTTTGATATCATTTTTTTTTAAATAAACTCTTCTAAAAATTAACTCGGAACTAGCACAAATTAGTTTTTGTTTTTGTGTGTATGTAATTAATTTTATCTTCTTTTAGGGGTGCACCAAATGTTATTGGGCTTTTTTTTTTTTTTTAGCAAAATGACCATAACATATTGATGAAAGCGTCTCTTCTGATAAGAGTATGAAGAAGCCAGGAGACAAGCACCTTCATATTTTGCTGTAGCATTCAGATGAGGACTCCATGGACTCAGGCAGCAGAAGATTCCCATTTCCTGTAGTCCAAGAGTCTCTCTCTGCCTTCATTCCAGCTGCTCACGGCTTCCTGTAGCTTCTGAGGCAGACTGCCCTTGGCAGTAGTTGCTACTAGAGTTCCCAGCCTCACAGTTCATACTTTTAGTCAGTTTCACATTTTAATTCTAGCCCAAAGAAACATACCGCTACTTGTAGTCCTGCTTTTCTTTTCTATAGTTAGAAGGGACTATGATGAATTATGACTACACAGTTCTGCATCTTATGAAATGGGAACTATAGATGCACTGGAGGTAAAACTAAAACCCGCTCAGTCTGTCCTTATTGACTATAACTACCAGAGCTAGGAAGTGAAGAAGCCAAGGCCACACTTATATTTTGCTCATGAATTTGAAGGCATACAATGCTATTTGCATATTGAGTGGCAATATTTAAAAAATAAATCCACCTTTGAGAAAAGTTATAATTGTTTGGGACATACATTCAGTTAAACGAAAGTACTTAGTACTGCAACTAAGCATAAATCATAAGCAAACTGCTTAGTTTACTTTCTCTGAAATGCTTACTTTATTAGAGTTGTTTGTAAAATTATATATACCTCACAGGCAAACCTCTTCACAAACCTACATTCAAGGCAATATGTGGATGCTTAAACTGAATACTGTGCACAGAGTTTTGACAAATTTCGTTCTCACAGTAAAAGTGTTGCTTTTTTCTTTGGGGGCAGTCTCTCCAAACTGCTTAATTTTGCACATGCCATGACAGTAATGAACCTCACTCTTTAGAAGGGTATGTTGGATATAATGCCAATTTCTTTGTTACGTAATATTTTCTGTAATGCATACATTGGAATAAAATGGGAATCAGCACCATTTATCTCTTACTCCATCTAGGAGCAGGTTTACTAAATCGTTAGCACGGGGTTTAGCATGTGGCAACTATGCTGTGGTAACAGCTACCACATGCCACATAAGTGGCCGCACTAGGAATCCCACATTAACTGCTTAGTGTAGGTTGGGGTGGAGACTGGACAGTCCAGGGACAGAGCGTGCGCTTTGCGATTAGCGCGGGCATCTTTAATTCATGCAAACCGTCAATGCTGTACTTAGCACAGGTGCACCCACTGCCACCCTCAATCAGTAATTAAGTGTACCTGTGGTAATCGTGGCAAATGGCTTAGCATGGAGGTGGTGTGGAAACCGCACTAACTACATGGGGACATGCTAGACACATCTATATTTGTTAGCATGGGCCCAGCGCCACCCCCACGCTAAGTTTTGGGGCTGTATAAGCAGTAAGATGCCGCATTTTAGTACACATGCCCCTTATTGACTGTATTAGTAATTTAGATAGTCACAGTCTATAACCCATGCAATTGCTAGTTGGTATAACTGAGTATCTATTTGTATACAGATTGTGTATCTTCAAAACCTGGGACCCAACTTTTATAGAACCAATTAGCGTGGTTATTTTAGAGGGTTTTTTTTTCTGGTTTTCAGCATGATGTCGAGCATAAATTGAAATGTCTAAAGAAGAGTTTGCTTAGAGCTGCTGAATACAGGTCTTTGGGTATCCTCATACATTATCAGCACAGGCGTCCAAAGTACAAGCATAGGCATTGAGTACAGGTATCTCTTGTGGAGGTTATGTCTTTGGCCCAGACAGCCCAGGTTATACCTGTTTTTTGTGCATCTAAGCCAAACTACATAGACTATACATATAGGTGCTGAAAGTCAGGGCCTATGCACAGAGTCTGCACCTATTTGCAAGTCTATCCTCGGAAGGCCCCAAACCTGCTCTTCCTATGTGTTGCACAGGTGGGATATTTAAATCCTGCTCTATGCATAACACTGCTGAAAAACCCCCAAAAAGCACTTAGATGTTTGGTGCTTCGCTGAACCTCTAGGTGCTTGTGGACTTCTAAGACTGGAATGGAATACCCCACTGTTTTGCTGAGTAGTTTGGTCCAGAACATATTTGTAATTCACATATTAATCACTTGTTTGTATAATATATATTCATATAAAATCCCTTTGCTTTTTTGAACCCAAAAGATTACACATTAAATTCAGTCCCCCACAACCAGCTCATTTTGTGTGGAAAAGAGTTGCAAATGGCTAGCACTCTAAAATAATGGTTTGATTACTCAGGAGAAAATGAAACTGCACTCTGAAAATTATTAATCATGCAGTTCTCTATGCAGTGGGCATTTGGAGCACTGTAGGTGACATCAGTCAGAGGAAAGGTTTAATCAGGAGTCTGAAATTATAAGATATGTTAAAGAGACTGTCACTATCTCTTTTTGGTTCTGACACTAAAGCCTAGTAATTTGGCAGCTTGCCTGCAGCTAGTTGTCCTACATGTGGGCTGAAACAAAAGAAGAAGATGGCCCTGCAGTCAATAAAATACTGAACTGAAAATGGGATGATGAAGAATGGTGAGGTGACAGTGGAGAAGGGGGGGGGGGGGGAAGAAGGGATAGGAAAGGGGGAAAGCCTCAAAAAGTTGTAGGCTATGGATAAATCTTGCAAAAAATGTTTTAAAACATATTTACTTTGAGGGATCCGACTCTACTAGAAACTCCTTTGTTTTCATCCGGCCGTCTAATTTGCTACAATGAGGGAGATGGGTAAAAAAAGACAGAAGAATAAAGGGAAAACGTGAACGCAAAAAAATTTCCACACATCAGTTAGCAATACATGCAAGACAACAAACGACTGATATTTTAGTTCTGCATTATTTGTCTTTGGAGTGGGGAATTAGAGCAGTTTATTTTATTTCAAAATGGCATTCGATGATGTCATACACCACTCTAGTAGGTAGGTTTCTTTTTCAGAGTTTTTGAGTCCTGTTTTTGCTCAATATTCAGCTATAACTTGGAACAACAGGATTAAGATACATGAAATTGAGTTTGGGGTAGATTCTGAGGATTTTTGGATACTGTGGATAAAACTAAATACATCTTAGCACTTAATTGATCATTTGCAACTTTTAGAATTTTTTATAAGAATAACGATATCTGGGCTCACACCTAGCAGGTTTCCTCAATATTATAAGTCCAGAAATTATTCTGACAAATCTTTCAACTAGTAGTACCTTTCATCATCATGTTTAAGAGTTCATCTTTTTCTACACTCGTGGAAACAAGTACCATTTGTTTTTATTTTGATGTTTGTTTCATGAATTTCCCTCATTAGTGAATGCATGAAAGACTGAGCATTTTATAGCATGTGACAAATTCTTCATCATGACAACATTGGGACTTGATTTTAATTTTTTCCATTACCCCTTCCTTTTCTCTCCCAAACAGAAATGTAAAAACGTCCAATTTCTAGTCCGCACTTTTCTTGCTCCCAAATGTTACAGGGCTGTCTAGGGTATCAGCAAATTTAAGCAAAGATACTCCCAAGACAGGCAAATATTATCATTTTGAAACACTAAAAGGAAGGAGGAAGAGAAAGTTAATGACTTCCTATGTTGTTCTATGTTACATTTTACCATTGGGATCTTATTAATATTTTCATTCGCATAAATGAAAATACTCCCAAATTTGGACACCTGAAAGTTCTCGACTTCCATAAAAATATGACACAGCCCTTGGTGATTTTCCGTCTGTATCTGTCAGAGAGATGAGAGGTATGACTATTGGCTTTTAGTGGACAGTGCATATTTGGCAAGAAATCCTGCCATATTTAAATGCTCAATAATACATAAAAATAATGAATCTGGCATTACTGATGTATAGAGTTTAGCTGAATGCCCAAAGATCTAATCAGGAAGCTAAACAGATCAAAGATCCAGCACAAACAATACATGCAACAGACACAAAGATCCAACTACTTGGTTGCTAGCACATACACAATATTTTTCAAACTTGAATATATGAAATTTTGTCTCTGCTGGGTCTCGATTCTCTTTAGCTTCTCACTGACTAAGTCAAAACATATAGACAGAAAAAAATTAAACATCAACATCTTAATTCTGCAGCAAATGTAAATTAGAAACTTAACATTCATTAACATGAATATCAATATTCTCATGCAACCTCAGTACAAATTCTATGATTCTGTACTACACTCAGACAGGATTACATGGCTTTAAATTTTATTCATTAAATGGGTAAAAATAAAAAAAAGGTTAGGATGTCGCCATTTAGGAGAGAGGCAGTATACTGTCAAGAATAAATAAAAATAACTAGGCAACCCAATTTTTTAAAGGATTTCTCATCCATGTGAAACTTATCAGGGTGATACAGGTTTAGAACAGAACAAACACTGGGGAGTTTCATGCCAATTAGTTTATAAAACAGATTCTCTTGGTTATTTAGGGCTCTTTTTTTCTCTCTTGCTATACTGGCCAGTATTTAATGCCTCTAGATATAGCATTCATTGTCACTAAAAAATATGCTGCCCAACAAGAAAATTTTAATGCCAGACCCACATTAAATTATATGCATAGCATTTTGTATATGCAAACCACTGCTTGCTCCACAAATACGTTGTTTTATACTTAAATGTACAAAAGAGCAGTCTGTTTCACAGTGATGTCTGATGTAACTGCAACAACGGTAATGGCAGTTCATACACACACACACACATACACACAAATGACATCAAGACAGCAACACTGATTAATCAACATATGTTTATCCACAGGATTTGACAAGATTAGTTCTAGAAGACAGATCACATGCCAACATTCCAACCTTTAACGTGACCCATCTGATAAAATTTGAAAATGGAGGTATTGCACAAATATTATTAAGTTTTGTTAGTTTAAAGTACTGTGGAGCTGACCTAAAGGATGAAAACTAATATTTGCACCTTCCCTTTTCAACAAGAATTCTGTAATTCTGTACTGCAATCAGGTAGCATCACATACATCTCAATTTTCTCTATTAAAGATATAAAAATAAAGAAAAGTTAGGATGCCATAGTTAAGATGACAGGCACCATGCTGACAAGAATAAAGACAAATGAGCAGGCACACCAGTATTATATAGACTTTTTCATCCATATGAGATAAACCAGGATGACATAGTTTTTTAATACAAACTAAAACAATGAAAGCGTTTCACATGAATTAAAAATTCTTTAGTTTATAGTACCAATTAACTTTGTTATTTTAGAGGTTCTTTTTCTGGTTTTGCTCTATTAGTCAATGTTTGATGGCCCCAGATACAGCATTCATTGCCCTTAAAAAAACAGGTAGCTCAAGCGCAAACCTTTAATGCCAGACCCACATTACATTGGTGCTACTCGGGAGATGTAGTTCATCCAAGCTATAACTCTTTAGAAGAGACAGAGATGGCTGAAAAGAGGGAGGAGCAGTTCTTTATGTCAAGACAACATTAAAGTGTCTGATCATATCTATCCAAAAGTTGGAAAGAATAAAGGCACGGGCAGGGTCCCGGTGCCTGCCCGTAACCGGGTGCTCTGCCCGGCGTGGGACCCTGCGCGTGCACGGCTGGATAGTTGGGAAGGCGAGGCAGCGGAGCCAATCAGGGGGCAGGCTGCCATGTGCTCTGGCGTGCGCGATCTTGCCAGAGCACAGGCAGTGTGGTGGGAGGCCCGGCAGCCCTCCCGCCCACCCAGCCTTTGTGATGGGGGCTGGAATCGGGGTGTCGCAGCTTGGGGGGGTGAGGCGGGATCCCGGAGGTTTCCGGGGTCCGGAGCCTTAGGCGACTCGGGACGGGGGCGGGGTGCCCTCGGCCCGGACTATCCCTGGAAGACTTTTGCTAGTAATATGGCGAAGTCGGATAGGGGTGGTCGGAACGTTGCCGGTGGTGTGAACTTGGCTGGAGCGGAAGCGAGGTCGCTTTGCTAATAGCATGGCTGGTGACACATCGCTCCGCTGGGGGGGGGGGGGTTGTGAGATCATTGTTCCTGTTATTGTTTGTAAGTTGCTGGAAGTAAAGCTGCGACCAGTTGTCACCACACTTGGCTTCAGTGCAATTTGTGTGAACTGTAAAAGGGGAAGCGTTCAGCAAAGGGGTTTGGGGTGGGGGGAAAGTATGGTTATAAGAAAGGGGTGAGCGCCGGGTCTGGCTACCCGGTTATAGAGGGGGAGATGCTGTGGCTGGGGCATTTCAAAATGCTCCCATTCACAAAATCCGTTAGGAGATTGCGGATGCTTTGAAGGGAGTCTGCGCAGAGAAATAGTGATGAAACCCAAAAGGGAAGAGGCAATGCTGGATCTAGAACTCAAACAGCAATAGTATTACTTTTATTATTTTTTATTTAGATTTAGCTCACACCTTTCCAGTAGTAGTTCAAGGTGAATTACATTCAGATAGAGTAGATATTTCTCTGTCTCCAGAGGGCTTACAATATGTTTGTACCTGAGGCAATGGAGGGCTAAGTGACTTGCGCAAGGCAATAAGGATTTAAACCCTGGTTTCCCTGGCTCTCAGCCCATGGCTCTGACCACTGAGCTACTTCTCCACTTCTGCACTTGTAGTATTTACCTGTTGGGAAATTCTTGAAATCTTGGGGAAAAGGAAATTCTTTGGGTTAACACTGATAAAGCTGTGTATTTTAGAATTCTGTGTTTTTGTTAAGTCAGTGAGGGCTTACTACACCACAGAGCTTTCATTTAAATTTAAAGTCAGTCAGGGCTTAGTACCACCAGATTGTTTTCATTTAATTAACAATCAGATTATAGCTTAGCAGAGAAGGTAGAATAGGGTAAATATTCTTTGAGTGGAAAGAAAGAGTAGTTTCTCACCTGTAACAGATGATCTCTGGGAACAGCAGGAATTGAGTCTTCACATATGGGTATCATTGGTACCGATGGAGCCTGCGTGGGAACGCTCCCCAGCGTCCAATAGGAAAGCTTTTGGGAGCATCCCACTGCGCCTGCGTCGCTGCCTTCCCGCCTTTCCAACTCTCCCTCTTCAGCTGAGTTTATAGCTGAGGCAAAGGAGAGAAGGAGAGAAAGAGAGAGAGAAAAAGAAACTCCTAGGGGAGATGGGTGGGTTGTGAAGACTCAATTCCTGCTGTTCCCGGAGATCACCTGTCACAGGTGAGTAACTACGTTATCGCCAGGAACAAGCAGGAATGTAGTCTTCACATATCGGGACTCCCCAGCTGAAAGATGCCAGGGAGATGACCCCAGAAAGCTGTGTAACCCAGGTTGAGATGGGTCATGCTTCCTCTCATGGATCTCTGGCATCGAAACCCGGGATGGCGGGTAGGAGTTGTTCTAAGACTGAAAGAGATGCTGGAGAAAGAGTAGTTACTCACCTGTAACAGGTGTTCTCCAGGAGCAGCAGGAATCAGTCCTCACTTATGGGTGTCATCGACGCCGATGAAGCCCCAGCGGAGCATTTCCCCAGCTTTCCATGAAAGCCTTTGGGAATGCTGGCACGCATGCGCGGTTCCCTTCCCGCCTAAAGGTGCCATCTTACCTCAGTCAAATGACATAGCTAAGAACAGCACACAAAAATGTAAAAATGAAACTATGTACAACTGCAACTCCAAGGGGAGGAGGGAGGGTAGTGAGGACTGATTCCTGCTGCTCCTGGAGAACACCTGTTACAGGTGAGTAACTACTCTTTCTCCAGGACCAAGCAGGAAGTCAGTCCTCACTTATGGGTGACTCCCCAGCTCTGGGCTACCAGGAACCCAGGCTGAACAAGAGAACTCCCTCTAGTCTCAGCAAAACAGTAAAGGCTTTGCAAGAACACACCCTCCACAGGTAGCCCAACCAGAGGGCAGGAGGGCAGGAGTTGCCTAGACCTCAAAGAGATTCCAGAGTACTGCTTGGCCAAAAGCACTGTCCCTACGGGACTCCCTCTCCAGACAGTAGTGGGCTGCAAAAGTCTGGCTTGAAGACCAAGTAGCAGCCCTGCAGATGTCTTGCAATGGAACAGAGTGGAGGTGAGCCACTGATGCAGCCATTGCCCTCACACGGTGGGCCGTGACCCTACCCTGCAAAGGAAGGTCAGCCGCCTTGTAAGCCCAGGTGATACAGTCAGCCACCCAGATGGACAAGGTACGCTTGGACACAGGCCTCCCCAAGGTATTGCGGTCAAAAGAAAGGAAGAGCTGAGAAGCCTTCCTGTGACCCTGTGTACGTTCAAGGTAGAAGGATAAGGCCCTCCTACAGTCCAAGGTATGGAGAACTGTTTCAGCCTGACTTGAATGAGGCCTAGGGAAGAAAGTAGGAAAAACCACCTCCTGGTTGAGGTGGAAAGAGGAGACAACCTTAGGAAGGAACTTAGGGTGAGTCCTGAGGATTACCCTGTTTTTATAGAACCTGGTGTAAGGCCTATCACAGACCAAGGCCTGAAGCTCACTCACTCTCCTAGCCGAAGTAAGGGTTATCAGAAAGAGAGTCTTCCAGGAAAGGAAGCGTAGAGGACAAGTAGCCATAGGCTCAAAAGGTGGGCGAGTCAGTTGCTGCAAGACCACATTAAGCTCCCACTCAGGAGCAGGAGGACGTATGGGAGGCTTGAGCAGAAGCAAGCCTCTGAGAAACCTAGACACCAAAGGGTGCACAGACAAGGAATGGCCCTCAACTAGGGAGTGGTGAGCTGCTAAAGCAGAGAGGTGGACCCGAACAGAGTTGGACTTGAGACCCTGATTGGACAAGTGCAGCAGGTACTGAGGCACTACTGACACAGTACAGGAGAAAGGATCCTCAGCACGTAGCTGACACCACACAGAGAACCTTTTCCACCTGAGAGCAGAGGTCTTCCTAGTGGATTGTTTCCTGGAGGCTAGGAGAACTTCCTCAACCTCGGGAGGCAGGCCCCAGGGAGCCAAGACTACCCTTGCAGCCTCCATGCCATCAGATTGAGAGCTTTGAGATTGGGATGCAGCAAGGAGCCCTGATCCTGAGAGAGAAGGTCGGGCTGCAATCCCAGAGGCAGAGGCAGATCCACTGCCAGTTGAAGCAGGAGGGGGAACCAAGGCTGCCTTGGCCACCTGGGAGCTACCAAGAGGACTGAGGCCCTGTCTTGGAGAATCTTGAACAGTGTTCGGGCCACCAGAGGGGTGGGAGGAAACGCATAGAGTAGGCCCTGAGTCCAGGGAATCAGAAAAGCATCTGCGGCTACTCTCAGAGGATGCGGTTGCCTGGAGCAGAATCTTGGCAGCTGGTTGTTCAGTGGACTGGCAAACAGGTCTATGGAGGGAAGCCCCCAATTCAAGAAAATCTTTTGAACCACCAAAGGATGTAGCTGCCACTCGTGTGGTTGCAGAATCCCGCTCAATCTGTCGGCCAGGGAATTCTCCTGGCCTGTAAGATAGACTGCTTTGAGGAGCATGTTGTGTTTCAGGGCAAAGGAACAGAGGTCCTGGGCCTCCTGGCAAAGGGGCTTGGAACCAGTCCCGCCCTGTTTGTTTACAAAGAACATGGCTACCTGGTTGTCTGTCTGGATCAAGACAGACTGTTGTGCCAGGGAAGCAGTAAAGGCCTTGAGGGCCAAGCGAATAGCTCTGAGTTCCAGCAGACTGATCTGCTGGGACGCCTCCCAATGAGACCACAGGCCCTGGGTGCACTTGTCTAGGCAGTGTGCTCCCCAACCCTGCAGAGAGGCATCAGTGGTCAGTACCACTGTATGAGGTGGGATCTGAAAGGGCACCCCCAGCAGCAGATTGGGGGGGTGTAACCACCAGTTGAGGGAGGCCAGGAAACGGTGGGACACTCTGATCCTGTCTCTGAGACTGCCTGAGGCTTGTGACCACTGAGTCCGAAGGCACCACTGGGCAGGCCTCATATTGAGCCTGGCATTGGGGGTTGGGGGTCACCTGTACTGTCGACGCCATGTGGCCCAGAAGCCGGAGACAGAGTCTGGAGGAAACCAGGGACCTGTGCAGAATCTTGCTGGCGAGGTCCATGAGCCTTTGTGCTCGGTCCACTGGTAAGAATGCTCTTGCCAGCTGAGAATCCAACCTTGCTCCTATGAACTCCAAGTTCTGGGAGGGGAGCAAAGTGGACTTTGCGAAGTTGATGACAAAGCCCACCTTTTGGAGCAGTTCTATGGTCCTGTTGGTGGCCTGTTGAACTTCTAGGGAAGTCTGGCCTCTGATGAGCCAGTCGTCTAGGTAAGGAAACACAAAGATTCCCTGATTTCTCAGGTAGGCTGCCACCACTGCCAGGCACTTGGTAAAGACCCTGGGAGCGGAGGTCAGTCCAAAAGGCAGTACTCTGTACTGATAATGGTTTCCTCCCACAATGAACCTGAGGTACTTTCTGTGGTCTGGATGAATAAGGATGTGAGTGTAAGCATCCTTTAGATCTAAAGAGCAAAACCAATCTCCCTGCTGGAGGTAGGGCAGAAGTGTTCCAAGAGTAAGCATCTTGAACTTCTCTTTCACTAGAAACTTGTTCAGGTTTCTGAGATCCAAAATGGGTCGAAGACCACCGGTTCTTTTTGGCACCAGGAAATACCTGGAGTAAAACCTGTGACCTTGGAAGTGGGGAGGCACAGGCTCCACCGCCTTGTCCAGCAACAGACCTTGTAGCTCCTGGAGGAGAAGGGCTGTATGCAGGGGAGGCCGGAAAGGTTCTCCGGGAAAGTGTGGTGGAGGCAGTTGATGAAAGTGCAGGGCATAGCCTCGATGGACTATGTCCAGCACCCAACTGTCCTGGGTTATCAAGGGCCACTTGTGGGCGAACAAGGCTAGGCGGCCTCCTGTGCAGGGCTGGGTCTGCAAGGGAGGTATGGCTATACTCAAGGAGTCAAAACCCCCCACCCTGCTGAGAGGGAGCAGGGGCTGCAGGCTTGGGGGTCCTCTGTCTACGGGGCCCATTACCCTGACCCTTGGCTTGCTGACCCTGGGGGGCAGCTTGGGCAGCCGGATATTGCGGGTACTGTTTGTAGGCAGTGCCCTTCCTCGGGAAAAGGACTTTTTACCCGAGCCCTTCTTCTTATGAGAAGGGGCAGAGGTCTTCCTCGACAGCCTTGTCCTCGTGAGGTGCTCTGTCTCGAGCTGAGTGGCCTTCTCGGCCACAGGCTTGCCAAAAAGGTTTTCACCTCGGCAAGGGACATCGACCAACTTGTCCTGAACCCATGGCTCGAGGTCCGATGACTGTAGCCATGCCTGGCGTCGGGCCGCAATGCTGGCTGCCGCTACTCGGGCCGAAGCCTCGAAGCCATCGTAGGCGGCGCGGGACATGAACTTAGAGCATTCCCGGATCCTCGAAGACAAGGACTTAAAACTCTGTAAGGGTTCCCCGGAGAGACCAGCAGAGAATCCGGCCAACTCCTTGGCCAGGTCTTGTAAATACATGCCCATGTACAGCTGGTAAGTCTGGACACGGCAAGCCAGCATCGAGCCCTGAAAACACTTTCTACCGACGCCATCAAGGCTTCGGGCCTCCCTTCCAGGAGGCACCGCAGAGTGCATCTTCTGACTCTTCAGACGATGCATGGCCGATTCCACAACCATGGAATGGTGTGGTAGCTGTGCTTTCTGGAAGCCAGGACTCTTTCGGAGCCGATAGATGGAATCGACTCGCTTGCTCAAAACCGGCACCGAGGCCGGTGCCTCCCACATCTGGAAGAGGAGCCGTTCCAGCATCGGAGGAACCGGGACAGTAAAGGCGTCATACTGCAGAGCATCGAGCTCTTCAGCTCGAGGCTCCTCCTCGGGGTCAGCCGAGATAGCCAGGGCAGCGGCCATATCGCGGACAAACTCCGAGAACCTAGTATCCTCCAGAGGGGATCTACTCCGGGGCTCAGACTCTGGTGAGTCCGAAGGGACACACCGAGTCTTGAAGGTATCAGGAGACTCCTCGTCTTCGGTCTCCCAAGCAGACTCGTCCGATGTCGAGTCGAGGTCCGACCACGCGGGGCCTCTAGGCACCAGCCCCGACGCCGGTGGCACCGGCGTCGAGACCCTCGGTCCCGAACGGGAGGTCGAGGGAGACCTCGACCGAGGATGACCTCGAGCCACAAGGGACTCGAGTATCGGCTCGGTCTCCAGGGTCGCCTTCGAAGTCGATGTCCTGGTGGTCGGGGCAGATGCGCCAGACAGGCTGGCCATCAGTGCCTGCTGCTGATCCATGAAGGCAGACATTCTGCTCTCCAAGGCTGTCAACCTGAGACTCAGCTCGGGTAACGCAGCAGCCCCCGACTCGGGCCTCGGCGGTGCCGGGCCCGACGTCGGTACTCGGGGAGGTGAGTCCACGAGGACGACAGGAATTACGTGTCCAGCAGACTCCGGCTCCATGCGAGGAACTTTAGTTGGCTTCTCCTGGTCCATGGGCCCGGGACGACGGTCGGGGGTCTTAGACCTGGCCCTCGAGGGCTCAGGGACCTCTTCCGACGCCACCCTCGTGAGCCGCTTCTTCCTCTTACGTTCCCGGTCGGGGGACCCCCTGTCCGAGGAGCTCCGACGCCTCTCGGAATCGGAATCTTGAGATGTCGAGGCCTCAGACGAGGTCTGGGCCTGGGCAGAGGCCAAGTCCGAGAAAAGCCTTTCACTTTGTTGCTGACGACTTCGGAGGGCCTTGGAAGACATTTTTCCACATGGCCCGCACATTTTAGAATCGTGGTCCGGGCCAAGGCACCGAAGGCAGCAGTCGTGTTTGTCGGTGAGAGACATTATTTTCTTACACCGATCACACTTTTTAAAACCACTGGAAGCCATTGGGGAGAAAAGGGTCCCCGCGAGGTCAAAGGACCAGCCTCCCAGGGAAAAAGAAAAAGATTTGGTGCGAGCGCCTAGCCACTAAGGGCAAAAACCGAAAAAAGGAAAAAGGGGATTCGATACCGGTGTACCGAACCTGGCGGGAGGGGAACCGACGTCGAATCCGAGGAAAAAAGCGAAATAACGCAAAGAAAAAACTTCTTTTCCGGCAAAAAAATGACACTTCCGATGGGCTTCACGGAAAAAAAGAGACTGAGGTAAGATGGCACCTTTAGGCGGGAGGGAACCACGCATGCGTGCCAGCATTCCCAAAGGCTTTCATGGAAAGCTGGGGAAATGCTCCGCTGGGGCTTCATCGGCATCGATGACACCCATAAGTGAGGACTGACTTCCTGCTTGGTCCTGGAGAACAGCTTGACCAAACAAGGCATCCCGATGGGAGCCCTTGTCCAAGCAGTAGTGGGCTGCAAAGTTGTGTACCGAAGCCCAAGTGGCTGCTCTACAGATGTCGTCAATGGACACTGAGCGAAGGTTAGCCATAGAGGCTGTCATTGCTCTCACATTGTGAGCTGTGACATGACCTTCAAGAAAAGTCCCTTACTCTCATAGGCAGTCTGCAATCCATTTAGATAATGTCCTCTTGGAAACTGGTCCAAGATGACTGGAATCAAAAGCAACAAAAAGCTGGGAAGCCTTTCTATGTTGCTTAGTTCTCTGAAGGTAAAAAGCCAAGGCTCTATTACAGTCCAGAGTATGAAGATTTCTTTCTGCATTGGAGGCGTGAGCCTAGGAAAGAATACAGGAAGGTAAACTGATTGGTTTAAATGAAAAGGTGAAACCACCTTTGGCATAAAGTCAGGGTGAGTCCTAAGAACTACTTTTTCATGGTGGAACCTTGTATAAGGAGGATCAGCCACTAAAGCTTGGTGCTCACTGATGCGTCTTGCAGAAGTGAGAGCAATTAGGAAGATTACTTTCCAAGAAAGAAACTTTAGAGATGTAGTGGCTAAAGGTTCGAAGGGCAGTTTAATGAGCTGCCCAAGGACAAGATTCAAATCCCATGCCACGGGTGGTGGCTTAAATGGGAGGTTTTGTTAGAGTAGACCTCTCATAAACCTTGCTACAGGTGGTTGAGAGGAAACAGGTTGTCCATCCAAGGGCTTGTGGAAAGCTGCAATGGCACTAAGATGGACCCTTACTGAATTGGTCTTAAGACCATAGGATGATAAATGGAGGAGATACTCCAGTAATGACTGCACTGGCACTGAAAAGGGATTAAGGTCCTTTTTTGAACACCAGATAGACAACCTTTTCCACTTAAAGGCATAGGCCCGCCTTGTGGAAGATTTTCTTGAAGCCAACAGGATATCCTTAACCTGTTGGGAAAGGTTGATATCCTGGAATTCTAGGCTCTCAGCAGCCACACCCTGAGATGTAGAGACGGAGGATTCGGGTGCAATAGCGTCCTGTTCTCCTGAGAAAGAAGATCTGGAGCACATCCCAACTCGAGGCCTGGCTTGAGAGAGATGTAGAAGCAGATGATACCATGTTTGCCGGGGCCATTGTGGGGCTGTGAGGATCATATGGCCCCTCTATCTGAAGCTTGATTAGTGTTTTGGGAATGAGTGGAGTGGGTGGGAAGGCATAGAGGAAGTCCTGACTCCAGTGGAGGTGAAAGGCATCCCTTGCCTGACAGTTCTGAGCCAGAATTCTGGAACAGAACCAGGGAAGTTTGGCATTCTGAGGACTTGCAAATAGGTCTATATCTGGAGTTCCCCAGATTTGAAAAATTCAAGCAATTTGCTCTGGATGAAGAGACCATTCGTGTGGCAGCAAGACTCGACTGAGCTTGTCTGCCAAGAGATTTTGTGTGCCTGGTAAATACACCACTAGAAGGTGGATTTGAAGATCTCTGGTGAAGGCCCAGAGGTGTAGAGCTTCGTTGCACAACGCCCGAGATCCCGTCCCCCACCTGCTTGTTCACATAGAACATGGTTACTTGATTGTCGGTCTCGACCAGTACCGTCTTGTAGCTCAGGCGGGCCTGAAATACTTGAAGAGCATAGAAGATGGCTCTGAGTTCCAGGAGGTTTATATGAAGATAAGCCTCTTGCTCGGTCCAGAGACCCTGAGTGGAGATATTGTCCAAGTGAGCCCCCCAGCCTAACTTGGACGCATCCGTCGTTAAGATGGCTTGATGAGGTGGCTGCTGGAAAGGGGACCCTACTAGAAGGTTTTCCAGCGATTGCCACGATTGTAGGGACGAAATGAGATGTGATGAGTTTCTGATTTTGTCCTTTAGGCGACCCGAGGCCTGTGTCCACTGAAAGGTTAGGGTCCACTGGGCTGCTCGCATGTGACGGCGAGCATAGGGAACCACATGTGCAGTGGATGCCACATGCCCCAACAGCTGAAGCATTTCTCGAGCAGTTAGCCAAGTCTTGACAGCTGCTTGAGAGGCCAGCTGAAGTATTCAAAAACAACCATGGGAAAGCTTTTGACTGCCTTGTGTCTAGAAGAGCCCCTATGAATTCTAGGGACTGAGAAGGGGTGAGATGAGATTTTGGGAGGTTTATGACCGGTCCCAGGTACTGCAGGATTTGCATTGTGCAGGAGAGAGCGGAGCTGGCTTCCGGAGCTGTTGATGCTCAGATGAGCCAGTCGTCTAAGTAGGGGAAGACGAATATCCCCAGAGTTCTCAGGAATGCTGCTACTACTGCAAAGCATTTTGTGAAGACTCTTGGGGCAGAAGCCAGTCCGAAGGGTAAAACCCTGTACTGGTAATGTCTTCCTTGAAAGAGGAAATGAAGAAACCTCCTGTGATCTCTATGGATGAGAATATGTGTATATTGTCAGACGGCTGCCTGGGTGAGAATCTTCACACTCTTGGCAAGTGCATATTTCTATATGATTTGCAAGGTATTGTGGGGCAATGTAGTTCATTCACACCAGACACAGCTGCTGACAATAATTTAGTTGTGCTCTTGGGTAAAGCCAATAAGATATTTATTTATGGGGTTATTTCTCCCAACACAGATATGCTTGGTAGCACATAAATTAGGTTACTTGCTTTCTGTGTTAACTTGGAAAAACAAAGTTAAAATCAGGAAAACAACAAATGAAAAGCCACAAAGCAAGAAACAAACTGTTCTTTTCAGGTTAACTTCTGATTACTTCCCACATAGATACAGAAGTGATTCTCTCCTAGCTCACAAGCAATTAGGTAAGGCTTAATTGCTAGCAGTTACCAGCTAAAACCCCTTAGCTGGCTTGCCTTCCACTGTGTGGGTCAAATCCTGCTTCAGGAGCTTTTCTGGGTAGATTAAAGAACAAATTTGTATTTCTTTGTGATGGTTGCTGTACTTTATAACAGAAAGTTACCAATGGAGTTTAGATAGAGAGCAGTCCATATAAACAGGATCCTCATCTGCTATTATTCCCCCTTGTTCAACAAGCATGGGTTCAATATCATGGATTGGCACAGATGAATCTCTCAATGGAGCATTTTCAGGAGAATACTTGTTTCCCTGCTGTCTTTCAAGGTTATAGCTAGGGCATAGATCAGTGTTCATACCTGATCTTCCATTGCTGCTAGAGTTCCTCTCTATATAGCCTGGCCAGTATGTAGTCCAGTTCTTATGTCCAGCCTTCCAATCCAGATCCCTGGACACTGGATCTCTCTTCACATACCTTCTGGCACAGGTCTTAGGGTCCCTTCCACGTGCAGCCGTCTCCCTCACAGGTAGCCTCTGGTGATTCCTAGCTCTGCAGCACCATTCCTCTGGCTTTCCCCAGTCCAATGGTGTATGCTGGCCCTTGGAATACCTCCCAGTATACGTACTGCTTTGGACTCTTCTAGACCTCTCAAAGGCTTTTCTCTTCCTTCTTCCAAAGGGTCTCTTTCCCTCTCTGTCCGTCCGGTTTGGCTTCTGCTTCTGATGATCCTTCAGATGAAACTGATGATCAAACTCAAGCTGATTCTCAGGATACTGAGGACAATTCTCTGGATATCCAAGGTGATCATGAAGATGGTCATCTGTAGAAAAAACTCTACTCTTATTCTGCTTAGATGAGTGATCCTCCCTAACACAGCGCAGCTGTGCTGAATCAGGCCCTGCCCTTTGAGATGAGTGCTTAGGGATTACCTCATAGCCCTCCTGATTGAACACACGTTTCTCCACTTCAGCTCCTCTAATGGCTGCTGGAAACCTGGTGCATTCTGGGACTGGTAGTCTTTTATGAGAAAATTCTGTTTTCTTATTTCTACCAGAACTGACAGGTTGCTTGTTCAGAGTCACTTTACCTTTTCTATAGCTCCTTCCTGAGCTATGATAAGCTTCCTTATCACAATATGCATCCTTTGGATCTAGAGAAGATAGCCAATCCTGACTCTGAATGTAAGGAAGAAGTGTTCTTAGGGAGATCATCTTGAATTTTTCTCGGAACAGATACTTGTTCAACTCTCTGAGGTCCAGTATGGGTCGGTATCCCCCTGTCTTCTTTGGAATGAGGAAGTAGGGGGAGTAGAAACCATGCCCTGTTGGGATATGGGTACCACTTCTATTGCCCCTTGAGCAAATAGTGAGGTGACCTCTTGAGACAAGAGAGTGGTGAAAGGGCCCTGAGAATTGAACTGTTTTGTGATGGTGGGAGGGGGCATACTGTGAAAATGGAGTTTGTACCCCTCTGTTACAATAGAGAGAGTCCAGTGCTCTGATGTTATCTGTTGCCATCTTTCAGCAAAGTGACAGAGTCTGCCTGGGATGGTGAGAGGCTCTGGACCTTTCAGGGGCAGGATGACTAAGTTCTCTAGGAAGGAGTCAAAGCCCCTGAGGAGACTGCGTCTGCTGAGCTGGTTGAGATCTGGGGACTTGGGCCTTCCTTTGCTGTCTGGGTTGTTGTTGCCCCTTTTGGGGAGCATGAACTGGGCAATGGACAGCCTGGGTGTAAGATGGGTAGAATTTCTTTTTCTTGTTGAAAAAGGGTTTCTTAGTTGTCTTTTTCTTAGCTGGGTTGGCTGTGGTCCTTGATAATCTGTTCAAGGTGGTGTTTTCGGACTCAAGCTGATTAGCTTTGTCCTGCCAATCCTTGCCAAAGAGGTTTTCTCTTGTGCAAGGAATGTTCCCCAGCTTGTCTTGCACCCATTGTTCTAAATCAGATGCCTGAAGCCAGGCAATGCGACGTGCACAGATGGAAATAGCAGATGTTCTACTAATGCACTCAAAGCAGTCAAAGGTTGCAAAGGTTCATAAACCTAGACACATTCTGGGCATGTTTAACCAGAGTGAGGAAGTCTGTCCTTTTATCATCGGGGAGAAGTGGAGCCATCAGCTCCAGATCTCTTGTAACCTCCTTAAGGAACATTCCCATATAAAGAATGTAAGAGCTGATCCTGGCTGATAGCATCGAGGCTTGAAAGCATCGATGCCCAAAGGCATCGAGTATCCTCACTTCATGGCCTGGAGGTTTGGAAGAATGAGTCTTAGCACTCTTTATCCTACGCATCGCCAATTCCACTATCATTGAATGGTGTGGTAATTGCGTTTTCTGAAAACTAGGGCATTGTGGAACTCGGTACATGGTATCAAGCCTCCAAGAGTGTTGAGACACTATTAAAGGTGTTTCCCACATCCTTAGCATGAGGTCATGCAAGATTCGGTGAATGGGAAGGGTATCAGCCTCCATAGGCACTGCCGGGTAGTGAAGAATTTCTAATTCTTCTGCCCTCAGTTCCTTCTCAGGGGTTACAGTGATCAAGAGTCCCTGTGCTACATCACGTATGAAATCCTGAAAGGACATGTCCTCTGGAGGAGACATCCTATGCTGAGGAGAAGGAGAGGGATCCTCCAGAAGAATCACTCCGCTACCGACGAAGACCTCGGAGTCATTGGAATCGGAGGACTCGAAGTATCTGAGGTGTTCTTGCATTGCTTGACGCTGGTATCAATCAAAGTCGACATTGGACTGTCTCGATACCGGACCCTCGATACCGGACACTGATTCAAGGGCCGGCAAGGGGGGAAGCAAGGAACGAGGCACAACGGTTAAAGCAGGTGCGATCGGTACCGGTATTGGTATTGATGACTGTGGAACCAACCGGAACGGCCTTAGTGGTACCGAGGCTGCTAAGAGAGCCGCAAGGCTGTGCTCGATAGCCAGGATGCACTGATCCATGGCCCCTGCCGATGCCTGGGTGTCAGTACCGGCAGAGCCGGCCAAGACACCAGAACATGGCACCAAGAGTTCTCCAGAGGTGGAAGCTTCGGGAACATCCTGGAGCCCCATTAATACTTTGGAGGCCGGGGCTGTTTTGCCAGTATGTTTTCCTCAAGGGCAACGCTATTAGCATCTCGATGCTTTGAAGGAGATCTACCCTTTGAGGACCGGCCAGTCTTAGAAGACCTGGGTTTAGTTACCTGAGATCCATGGGAGGAAGATGAAGCCCTGGAAGACGTCAATGCAAAAGACATCGCATCTGCAGCAAAGAGGGTGCCGGGTTTTGCAGCTCTGTTCTGCAGGCCACTCTTGGTCATCTTTCTACAGAGGAGACACTCCGATGTTAAATGGTCAGGACCTAAACATTTGAGACACGAGTCATGGGTGTCGGTAGCAGAAATGGTACCGCTACACATTGAACATTTTTTGAAACCACTAGATGGTCTCTCCATTTTGGAAGAAAAGAGGGCCTAGTGCCCAAAATGGCGCCTGGCACCAAAAGGGGACAGACCCTCCAAAAGAATTTTTTTTTTTTTTTTTAAGAAAAGAAGTTAAGAAAAATAAAGAAAAGACTGGTGGAACTGGTATGGGCATCAATGGTGAAGCCAGACGCAACCACAAAAAAAAGATTTTCTGCGGTGACAGGATTTGCTGCCTGTCAGCTCCGCGGAAAATGAAAAACCAAAGAGGGAGAGTTGGAAAGACGGGAAGGCAGCGACGCAGGTGCAGTGGGATGCTCCCAAAAGCCTTCCTATTGGACGCTGGGGAGCGTTCCCGCGCAGGTTCCGTCGGTACCAACGATACCCATATGTGAAGACTACATTCCTGCTTGTTCCTGGAGATAAATTGCTTCTAGAGACCTTTACAAAGAGGCCTTCCAGTAAGGAGGCAAGAGACCTGTGAAATTATTTTAAATAGGTGTTAAAGTCAACTGAAAATCAAAGGGGCAATTTGAAAGGCTCCCTCTATCAAAAAAAATGGCTGTGTGAATCGCCCAGGAAATTGTTAAGAGATTACCTTAGAACAGGGGTGGGCAAGTCCAGTCCTGGAGAGCTGCAGACCAGTCAGGTTTTCATGATGTCCCTAATGAATATTCATGGACCTATTTCCATACAATGGAAGGCAGTGGATGCAAATAGATCTCATGAATATTCATTAAGGACATCATGAAAACCCAACTGGTCTGCGGCTCTCCAGGACCGGACTTGCCCACCCCTGCCTTAGAAGCACAGTTTAGGGAAGTGTTTAGCAAGCCAGCTTTTACTGAGTGTTTCTTTCCCTCCCACCCACCCCAGGCATAATATTAGATTTATAGGCTCTTAAACTTATTAAAGGGAAAGAAGTGGTCAAATTCACTTTCAGGTTCAGCTGGTAATCCTCGTCAGGAATAGACTAATTAAGGTAGGCCCTGAAATGAATTAATCTTGAGGTGAACCAAGTCTCTTAAACTTATTAGGTATAGATGTATTGGTACAAGTATCCCTAGCCACTTTCAGCAAGTAAACAACTTAAATATCTAAACAAATCCTTAAAACTAAGATACAGAGAGCAGCCAAGCAGGGAGATAGGGCCTAACCAGTCTTTTGCATTAAATGTCATATGAACGATTTCCTCCCAGTTGGTGAGAGGTTTTATGTGTGCACTAGGTGTCAGGAGCTCTTTGCTCTCAGGGAACAAATCTGATCTCTGGAGGTTAGAGTCACAGACTTGGAAGAGCCAAGAAAGACAGAGAGGTATATAGATGAGACCTACAGGGACGAAGTACTGAAGTCCCACTCCAGTCTGGCAGCCTCCCTGTTGCCATGGATGAGTGAGGTCACGTGAAAGGAGAGTATTAAATTGGTGTGGCAGGAAGTGATCCTGTAGCTATGACCTGTCCTCAAGATGATGTAAAACCCTCTCGCACCCAAGTAGCATCTCCAGGGCCATGACCCATGAGGGAAGGCTTAGGATGGCCATTATAGTTGGAGATTCAATCATTAGGCATGTAGATAGCTGGGTGGCTGCTGGACATGAGGACCGCCTGGTAACATGTCTGTCTGGTATGAAGGTAGTGGAGCTCATGCGCCACCTAGACATGGTTTTAGATAGTGGGGGAGCCTGCTGTCTTGGTAAATGTCGGTACCAATGACATAGGAAAAAGTGGGAGGGAGGTTCTGGCGGCCAAATTTAGGCTTTTAGGTAGGAAGCTGAAATCCAGAACTTCCAGGGTAGTGTTCTCACAAATGCTTCCCATTCCATGCGCAGGACCCAAAAGGCAGGCAGAGTTCGGAGTCTCAATGAGTGCATGAGACGATGGTGCAAGAAGAGGATTTTGGGTTTGTTAGAAGCTGGGCAACATTCTGGGGAGGGGGGGGGGCTTTTCCAAAAGGATGGGCTCCATCTTAACCGGGGTAGAACCAGACTGCAGGCATTAACCCTTAAAAAGGAGATAGAACAGCTCTTAAACTAGGTAGTAGGGGAAAGTCGATAGTTGCCCAAGGGTGCGTGGTTCGGAAAGATATATACTAGCCATAAAGAGAAGTTAGGGCACCCTGATAGGGAGGTTCCAATAAAGATAAAAATAACCCAGATGCCTTTAAGTACAGAGCAGAAAGAGCTGAAAGATTCAAAATTCCTCTTGTTAACAGATAACCAGATTTTTAATAATAATAAAATACAATCTCTAAAATGCTTGTATGCAAAACCTGGAAGTCTAAAAAATAAGATGAGCAAGCTAAAATATATAGCACTAATTGGCATCTCTGAGACATGGTGGAAGGGGGATAACCAATGGGATACTGTAATACCTGGGTACAAACTATATTGCAATGATACAGAAGGGTAGATCAAACTGGTGGAGGGGTTGTGCTCTACATTAGAGAGAGCATTGAGTCGCATAGGATAAACGTTTTGCAGGAAAACAAAATATACTGTAGAAGCTCTATGGATAGAAATTCCATGTAAAAAGTGGAAGGCAATGGCAGTAGGAGTGTACTACTGTCAGTTTGGCCAGAATGAACAGATGGATGATGAAATATTAGAAGAAATCAGGGAATCTAACAAAAGTTACAACAAAGTAATAATGAGTGATTTCAATTACTCCAGTATCGACTGGGTCAATGTCACAACAGGACATGCTAGGAAGATAAAGCTTCTAGATAAAATAAATGATCGCTTCCTGGAGCAGCTAGTTCATGAACCGACAAGAGGGGAAGCTATTTTAGACCTAGTGCAAGAGATAAGCATGCTGGGGCCACTTGGCAATGGTGATCATAGCATGATCGCATTTGATTTAATAAATGGACGGAGGACAGCAAGTAAATCCATAGTACTACCTTTTAATTTTCAAAAGGGAGACTATGATAAAGTGGAGAAAATAGCTACGAATAAACTAAATGAGTAGCTGCAAAGGTTAAAGGTTTACATCAAGCATCAAATGGAAAAAGGAGCCATATGACAAAAATGGGAAACAACATAAGCACTGGCAAGTTAGATGCCAGGCATTGATAAGGCAGGCAAAGAGAGAATTTTAAAAAAAAGCTTGCTATGGAAGCAAAACTGCATAAACATTTTTTTTCAAGTACATTTGTAGCAAAAATCCTGTGAAAGAGTCAGTTGGACCATTAGACAATAGAGGGGTAAAAGAGGCCCTAGGGAAGAACAAGGCCATAGCGCAGAAAGTGAATGAATTCTTTGCTTCACTCTATCCTGAAGATGATGTAGGGAAGTTACCCATGCCTGAAATGGTATTTAAAGATGGTCTATCAGAAGAATTGAAATAAACTTTGATAAACTGAGCCGATGTATTACAACTATTTGATAAAGAGTAGCAAATCACTTGGACCGGATGGCATACATCCAAGAGTGCTAAAGGAACTGAAATATAAGATTACTATTAGTAATCTGTGACTATCACTAAAATCATCTGTAGCACCTGAAGATTGGAGAATGGTCAATGTAACCCCAATTTTTAAAAAAGGTTCCAGGGGTGATCGGGAAACTACAGACCGGTGAGCCTGATGTCAGAACTGGGCAAAATGGTAGAAACCATTATAAGGAATAAAATTACTTAACATGTAGATAGTCATGGTTTAATGGAAGAAAGCCAACATAGATTTAGCCAAGGAAGATCTTGTCTTACTAATCTGTTATATTTTTTTGAAGGTATGAATAAACAGGTAGATAAAGGTGAACCAGTTGATACAGTGATACCTAGGGAGCAAGAGATCTGTGAAACTTTTTCAATAGGTGTTAACAACAGGTGGCAGTTCAAAAGGCCATTTTGAAAGACTCCTTCTATCCAAGCAAGGACTGTTAATCATCCAGGAAGTTGGTCACAGCTTACCTCAGCAGCACAGGCATAAATAGCTCAACCAGAGCTCTGTGATCTTCAGTCTTGAAGGACTAGAAAAAGGGACTGTTACTTCTGGAGAGAGACCTGCAATTGTGAATATACACTTCTGGGAATTTTCTGAAAGGAATTCTTTCTATTAAAGCTATTTAATCTGTGAACCCACTATTTTTTGTTAAATCAGTCAGGGCCTAGTAGCATCAGTTTAAGTTTAAATTTAAAACACAGAAGAGAACTTTCTGGTTACATTTCATACCCAGCAGAGAGCTTATAGTTTTAATTGAATAATCACTCAGGGCCTAGTATCAGCAAATTACTTTTAGTTTAAATTTAAAACACAGAAGAGAGCTTTCTGGTTAAATTTGGAACCCAGCAGAGAGCTGTAGTTTAATAGTCACTCAGGGCCTAGCATCAGCAAAGTACTTTTAGTTTAAATTTAAGACACAGAAGAGAGCTTTCTGGTTAAATTTAGAACCCAGCAGAGAGCTTGTAGTTTAAATTTCATAATAAGTTAGAGCCTAGCAGCAGCAAAGAGCTATAATTTAAATCAAATAAGAATATAGATTAGCAGAAAAGGCAAAACAGGGTCAGTACTCTTTGAGCAGCAAATAAAGTCTTCTAGAGATCTTTACAAAGAGGCCTTCTACCTAGGGGGCAAGAGGTCTGTGAAACTTTTTCAACAGGTGTTAACACCAGGTGGCAGTTCAAAAGGCCATTTTGAAAGACTCCTTCTATTCAAGCAAGGACTGTTAATCATACAGGAAGTTGGTCACAGCTTACCTCAGCAGCACAGGCATAAATAGCTCAACCAGAGCTCTGTGATCCTCAATCTTGAAGGACTAGAAAAAGGGACTGTTACTTCTGGAGAGAGAGCTGCAATTGTGAGTATATACTTCTGGGAATTTTCTGAAAGGAATTCTTTCTATTAAAGCTATTTAATCTGTGAACCCACTATTTTTTGTTAAATCAGTCAGTGCCTAGTAGCAGCAGTTTAAGTTTAAATTTAAAACACAGAAGAGAACTTTCTGGTTACATTTCATACCCAGCAGAGAGCTTATAGTTTTAATTTAATAATCACTCAGGGCCTAGTATCAGCAAAGTACTTTTAGTTTAAATTTAAAACACAGAAGAGAGCTTTCTGATTAAATTTGGAACCCAGCAGAGAGCTCTAGTTTAAATTTAATAGTCACTCAGGGCCTAGCATCAGCAAAGTACTTTTAGTTTAAATTTAAAACACAGAAGACAGCTTTCTGGTTAAATTTAGAACCCAGCAGAGAGCTTGTAGTTTAAATTTCATAAGTTAGAGCCTAGCAGCAGCAAAGAGCAATAATTTAAATCAAATAAGAATATAGCTTACCTTAGCAGCACAGGACAGGGTACTGTGTAGCAGCCCTCTTTTAATAAGTGTTATTTCCCTCCCTCCCTCCCCACACCCACCCACCTCTGGGATAATCATAGCTTTATAGGTACTTCACATCTTATAAGACAGGAGGTGCTCTCAGGTGAAGCTTGTTACCCAAATCAGTCATACACTAAGGACCTGAGATTAATTAAGCTTCAAGTGAACAAGGTATATTAAACGTATTAGGTACAGTTTTATTGGTATAAATATCCATAGCAACCCTTAGTAAGTAAAGAACTTAAAGATCTAAACAAAAACTTAAAACTAAGATGCAGACAGCAGTCCAGCAGCGGGATGGGGGCTTTCCAGTCTTTTGCATTTAGTGTCACATGTATGATTTTCTCCCAGTTGGTGAGAGGTCTTACGTGTGCACTAGGTGCAAGGAGCTCTTTGCTCTCAGGGAACAAGTCCGTTCTCTAGAGGCTAGAGTAGCAGACTTGGAAAACATAAGGAAGACAGAGAGGTACATAGACGAGACCTACAGGGATATAGTCCTGAAGTCCCAACTCCAGTCTGGCAGCATCCCTGTTGCCATGAAGGAGAGACGTCACGTGACAGGAGAGCATCACCCTGGTGTGGCAGGAAGTGATCCTCTAACTAGGACCTGTCCTCCAGGTGATGTAAAACCCTCTCGCACCGAGGAAGTTTCTCCAGGGCCATGTGCCCATGAGGGAAGGGTTATAGTTGGTGATTCGATCATTAGGCATGTAGATAGCTGGGTGGCTGGTGCACGTGAGGATCGCCTGGTAACATGCCTGCCTGGTGCGAAGGTAGCGGACCTCACGCGCCACCTAGATAAGGTCTTAGATAGTGCTGGGGAGGAGTCTGCTGTCTTGGTACATGTCGGTACCAATGACATAGGAAAATGTGGTAGGGAGGTTCTGGAGGCTAAATTTAGGCTTTTAGGTAGAAGTTAAAATCCAGAACTTCCAGGGTAGCATTCTCCGAAATGCTTCCCGTTCCACGTGCAGGACCCAAAAGGCAGGCAGAGCTCCGGAGTCTCAATGCGTGGATGAGACAATGGTGCAGAGATGAGGGGTTTGGATTTGTTAGGAACAGGGGTACATTCTGGAGAAAGGAGGGGCTCTTCTGAAGGGATGGGCTTCACCTTAACCGGGAAGGAACCATGGTTCCTGGCATTAACCTTTAAAAAGGAGATAGAGCAGCTTTTAAACTAGATAATAGGGGAATGCCGACAGTCGCCCAAGAGCAGATGGTTCAGAAGAATGTATCCTTGAAGGATACTACCAAAAGCAGAGAGGTTCCAAAAAAGAGTAAAGTAGCCCAAATGCCCTCGAGTATGGAGCAGACACAGCTTAAAGATCCCAAATTAACCATGTCTACCAATAGCCAAATTAATATGAATAAAATACAGTCTCTAAAATGTTTGTATGCAAATGCTAGAAGTGTAAAAAATAAGATGGGAGAGTTAGAATATATAGTACTAAATGAGAGGTTAGATTTGATTGGAATATCAGACACATGGTGGAAGGAGGACAACCAGTGGGACAGTGTGATACCTGGGTGCAAACTATATCGTAATGATAGAGCTGATCAAATTGGTGGAGGGGTTGCGCTCTATGTTAGAGAGGGCATTGAGTCAGAAAGGATTAAAGTTTTGCAGGAAACAAAATTTCCTGTAGAATCTCTATGGATTGAAATTCCATGTAAAAAGGGGAAGGCGATGGCGGTGTACTATTGACCGCCTGGCCAGAAGGAACAAATGGATGATGAAATGCTCAAAGAAATCAAGGAAGCTAACAAAAGTTAAAGCGCGGTAATAATAATGGGCGATTTCAATTACCCCAGTATCGACTGGGTCAGTGTCACGGCAGGACATGCTAGGGAGATAAAGTTCCTAGATGACATAAATGACTGCTTCTTGGAGCAGCTGGTTCATGAACCGACCAGAGGGGAAGCCATATTAGACCTAGTCCTTAGTGGAACACCAGATCTAGTGCAAGAGATAAGGGTGTTGGGGCCACTTGGCAATAGTGATCATAGCATGGAGGAGGGATAGTAAGGAAATCCACAGTACTACCTTTTAACTTTCGAAAGGGAGACTATGATAAAATGAGGAAAATAGTTAAGAAAAAAATAAAAGGAGCAGTTGGAAAGGTTAAAGACTTACATCAAGCTTGGGTGTTGTTGAAAAATACTATCTTGAAAGCCCAGACCAGCTGTATTCCATGCTTTAAGAAAAGTGGAAGGAAGTCCAAAAAACTGCCAGCATGGTTTAAAGGTGAGGTCAGAGAGGCTGTTGTTGCCAAAAAAGCATCTTTCAGGAAAAGGAAAAAAGAGCCAAACGATGAAACCTGGAAACAGCACAAGCACTGGCAGGTCAAATGCAAGGCAATGATAAATAAGGCAAAGGGAGAATTTGAGAAGAAGCTTGCTGCGGAAGCAAAAACGCAAAATAAAGATTTTTTCAAGTACATTCGTTGCAAAAAACCTGTGAGAGAGTCAGTTGGACCATTAGATGATAGAGGAGTTAAAGGAGCACTAAGAGGCGACAAGGCGATAGCGGAGAGACTGAATGAATTCTTTGCTTCGGTCTTTACTGAGGAAGATGTAGGGATGTTACCCATGACTGAAGTGGTATTTAAAGGTGTGGAAGAATTGAAGGAAATATCAATACATCGGGAAGATGTATTACAACTATTAGATAAACTGAAGAGTAGCAAATCACCTGGGCCAGATGGTATACATCCAAGGGTGTTGAAAGAACTGAAATATGAGATTGCAGACCTGATATTAGTAATCTGTGAACTATCATTAAAATCATCTCTAATACCTGAAGATTGGCGGATCGCCAATGTAACACCAGTTTTTAAAAAGGATTCGAGGGGTGATCCGGGAAACTACAGACCGGTGAGCCTCACGTCAGTACCGGGAAAAATGGTAGAAACCATCATAAAGAATAAAATTACTCAGCATGTAGATAGTCATGGCCTAATGGGAGACAGCCAACATGGCTTTAGACAAGGAAGATCTTGTCTTACTAATCAGTTCTTTTTTTGAAAGTGTGAATAAACAGGTGGACAAAGGTGAGTCAGTTGATATAGTGTATCTGGACTTTCAGAAAGCCTTTGACAAGGTCCCTCATCAGAGACCTTTGGCAAAACTAAAGAGTCATGGGATAGGAGGCAGTGTACTACTGTGGATGAGGAACTGGTTAAAAGATAGAAGGCAGAGGGTTGGGCTAAATGGCCAATTTTCCCAATGGAGAAAGGTGAATAGTGGTGTACCCCAGGGATCTGTGCTGGGTCCGCTGTTTTTTGACATATTCATAAATGAACTGGAAAGTGGAATAACGAGTAAGGTTATCAAATTTGCAGATGACACAAAACTATTTAAAGTTGTTAAAACTCAAGAGGATTGTGGAAAATTGCAAGAGGCTCTTGATAAATTGGAAGACTGGGCATCAAAATGGCAGATGAAATTTAATGTGGACAAGTGCAAAGTTATGCACCTAGGGAAGAACAACCCAAACTATGGTTACACGATTACACGATGCAAGGTTCCACATTAGGAACCACCACCCAGGAAAAAGATTTAGGCATCATTGTGGATAACATGTTAAAACCCTCGGCCCAGTGTGCAGTGGCAGCTAAGAGAGCAAATAGAATGCTAGGTATCATAAGGAAAGGAATGGAAAATAAAACAAAAGATATTATAATGCCTCTATACCGTTCCATGGTGAGACCGCACCTTGAATATTGTGTGCAATTCTGGTCGCCGTATCTTAAAAAGGATATAGCGTTATTAGAAAAGGTTCAGAGAAGAGCCACCAAAATGGTAAAGGGGATGGAAGGATACTCCTATGAAGAAAGGCTAAAAAGGTTAGGGCTCTTTAACCTGGAAAAGAGATGGCTGAGGGGAGATATGATAGAAGTCTATAAATTAATAAACGGAGTGGAACGGGTAAACGTAGATCGACTGTTTACGTTATCAGAATATAGAAAGACTAGGGGACATGCAATAAAGCTACAGGGTAAACTATTTAAGACTAATAAAAGAAAATATTTTTTCACTCAACGTGTAATCAAACTCTGGAATTTGTTACCAGAGGATGTAGTAAAGGCTGTTAATGTAGGTAGGTTTAAAAAAGGTTTGGACAAGTTCCTGGAGGAAAGGTCCATAAACCATTATTAAGAAGGGTCCCAGGATATCAATGCTTGACCTAGTACAAGCATTGGAGAACCTGTGTCTTTTGAGGAAACTGCTAGATACGTATGACCTAGATTGGCCACTGTTGGAAACAGGATACTGGGCTTGATGGACCTTGGTCTGACCCAGTATGGCATATCTTATGTTCTTATGTTCTTATGTAGTGAAATTAAAAAGTCATACGATAGGAGGCAGTGTATTATAGTTGATCAGGAACTGGCTAAAAGATAGAAAGTAGGGAGTACAGCTGAATGGCCAAATTTCTCAATGGAGAAAGGTGAATAGTGGAGTACTCCAGGAATCTGTGCTGAGCATGCTGCTTGTTAACATATAGATAAATGACCTGGAACTGGGAATAATGAGTGAGGTGAGCAAATCTGCAGATAACATAAAATTATTCAAAGTTGTTAAAACACAAGAGAATTGTGAACAATGGCAAGAGGACCATGATAAATTGGAAGACTGGATATCCAAATGACAGATGACATTTAAAGTGCAAAGTTATGCACTTAGGAAATAACAGCTGAAACTAAAGTTACACGATGTGAAGTTCTACATTAGGCACCACCACCCAGAAAAAGAATTTAGGTGTCATCATGGATAATATGTTGAAACCCTCCGCCCAGTGTGCAGTGGTGGCCAAGAAAGTGTAGTTACTCACTTGTAACAGGTGATCTTTGGGAACAGCAGGAATTTATTCTTCATATATGGGTGAAATCGGGTACCGATGGAGCCTGCAGAGGAAGCTTCCCAGCTACCATTAGGAAAGCCTTTGGGAGCACTCCACTGCGACTGTGCTACTGCTTTCCTGCTCTCCCAACTCCCTCTCCTCAGTTGAGTTTGTAGTTGAAAAGGAGTGAAAAAAACAACAACAAAAAACCTTACAACTCCAAGGCGAGGAGGGTGGGTTGAGAAGACTAAATTCTTGCTGTTCCTGGAAATCACCTGTTACAGGTGAGTAACTACGCTATCTCCAGGACCAAGCAGGAATGTAGTCTTCACATATGGGACTCCCTAGCTCCCATATCTCTGAAAAGTTGGACCAGGTCATAATGTCGGACAAGATCATCTGAACCTAGACTGCCCCACTGAGGAGATCTGGCAAGAATAGAGGGGCAGGGGATAGGAGTTGTCCCTTTGTTCCAAAGAGATGTTGAAGAACCGCCTGGCCAAAGGCTGCATCCCGGTGGGAGTCCTTGTCCGAGCAGTAGTGGGCGGCAAAAGTATAGATGGAGGACCATGTTGCATCCTGGCAGATCTCGTCGATGGCTAGTGAACTTAAGTTTGCCACTGATGTTGCCATGGTTCAGACATTATGAGCAGTAATGCACCCAGTAAGGGTAAGTCCTGCTTTGTCGTAAGTCAGTGATATACAATCTGCTATCCATCTGGAGAGTGTGCATTGTTACTGGGTGACCCAGGCAGTTAGGATCAAAGGATACAAACAATTGAGAAGATTTTCTGATACCTTACATTCTTTGGAGATAGAAGGCTAGGGCCTTTTTGCAGTCAAGTGTGTGCAGGGTTGCCTCAGCATGAGATGCGTGAGGTCTTGGGACGAAGACCGGAAGGATCACCGATTGATTAATATGGAAAGGTGACACCACTTTTGGCAAAAAGTGGGGATGTGTGTGAAGGGCGACTTTCTCATGATGAAATCTAGTATACGGTGGATGCGCCACTAAGGCTTGCAGCTCACTGATACGCCTGGCTGAGGTCAGGGCGATGAGGCATAAAACTTTCCAAGATAAGTATCACAGTTGTTTAACTGCTAAGGGCTCAAATGGAGCTTGAGGAGTTGAGCCAATACCACATTAAGATCCCATACTACTGGGGCTGGTCAAAGGGGTGGCTTGGTGAGGAGAAGGCCCCTCATGAAACGTGACACTAGAGGAACTGTGGAGATGGGTCGACCATCCACAGGTTTATGAAAAGCTGAAATAGCATTGAGCTGCACCCATACTGAATTTGTTTTGAGGCCTAGAGAGGACAAACGCAAAAGGTATTGATGAAGCGTGGGTACTGGTGCTTCAAAGGGATTGGGATTATTTTGAGAGCACCATAAGGTGTATCTTCATCATTTGAAAGAGTACATCCTCCTGGTGGTGGACTTTCTGGAAGAAAGGAGGACGTCTTTCACAGCTGTTGACAGTGGTAGATGTTGAAACATCATGCTCTCAGCATCCACGCTGTCAGTCAGAGAGACTGCAGATTGGGATGCAGGACTGTTCCGTTGTCCTGGGACAGAAGACCCGGCTTGGATCAAAATGGAATCAGAGGAGTCTGTGCCAGCTGAAGCAGGAGGGGATACCAAGGCTGACGGCACCAGCAAGGGGCTATGAGGGGGCTTCCCATGTCTGCTTGGAGTTTGAGGACGGTCTTCGGGATCAGGGGTATGGGGGGAAATGCATAAAGCAGTCCCCAACCCCCGTGGATCATGAAGGCATCTGATGCCAGACTGAATATGGATGGCATCCTGGAACAGAACTGTGGAAGTTGTGAGTTCTGTGGAGTGGCAAATAGATCTATTACTGTGCTTCCCAAGGTTTGGAAGACTTTTTCCACTGTCTTCGGATCTAGGGTCTGCTCATGTGGTTGTAAGATCCAGCTCAGTTTGTCCGCCAATTGATTGATTTTTCCTGGAATATAAACTGCATGAAGGTGCATGTGATGGAGAATGGAGAAGTTCCATAGGTGGCAGGTTTCCTGGCAGAGAGAAAGAGAGCCTGTCCCCCCTTGTTTGTTTAGGTAAACCATTTCCACCTGATTGTCTGCCATGACCAGGATCCGGCTGTTGGAAAGGTGGTGCTGGAAAACTCGGAGGGCATCCGTGATTGCTCGAAGCTCGAGGAGTTTGATTTGTTGAGTTGATTCCTGGGCTGTCCACAGCCCTTTTGTGGAGATGGAATCTAGATGGGCTCTCCAACTGAGTTTGGATGCATCTGTAGTCAGGGTATGTTGAGGTTGAGGCATCCAAAAAGGTGACCCTATGAGAAGATTTGTTGGGGTGCACCACCAGAGGAGTGATTCGGCCAGAGAGTGTGTTTCTTGTATAACATCCTGTAGATTCCCTGTGGCTTGGGTCCACTGGGTTGAGAGAGTCCATTGTGTTAGTTGCATGTGCAGTCTCACGTAAGGTACTACATGTACTGTAGATGCCATGTGGCCCAAGAGTCACAGGAAGGCTCGAGCCATTGCAGTCTGTTGTTGGCGCATGTGGGTGGCTAGGTCCACCAATTTGTTCATGTGGTCCATAGAAATGAAGGCTCTGGATTGTTGAGTGTCCAATATGGATCCTATGAACTCCAATATTTGGGTTGGAGTGAGCTGGGACTTTGAAAAGTTTATTACAAATCCCAGATGCTGCAATAGTGCAAAAGTTTTCTGACGAGATGAGCAGAGTTCTCCAGGAGAGTCTGCCTTTATTAGCCAGTTATCTAAGTAAGGGAAGATGAAGACTTTGTTGTTTCGAAGATATGCTGCCACTATGGCCATGCACTTTGTGAAGACCCTTGGTGCAGATGCAAGGCCGAAAGGAAGGACCCTATATTGATAATGGGTACCCTGATAGGTGAAGCGAAGGTACTGTCTGTAGTCTCGATGAATTAGAATGTGAGTGTACGCATCTTTGAGGTCTAGGGAACAGAGCCAGTCGTGTTCCTGTAGATAGGGAAGGAGGGTTCCCAGAGAGATCATTTTGAACTTCTCTTTGAAAAGCAGGTCTCTTTTCATCAGGAAGGCATGGAAGGAAACCCTCCCAGCCCTTATTAAGTTCCTTGAGGAAAATTCCCATATAGAGAATGTAAGAGTTAATTGTGCTGGCTAGCAACGACGCTTGAAAGGATCGGTGGGCAAAGGAATCGAGATTCCTGGATTCTCTTCCCAGAAGTATGGAAGAGTGGTTTTTGCCACTTTTAAAGCGACTTATCGCCGATTCAACCAGCATAGAGTGGTGTGGAAGTTGTGGTTTCTGAAAACCAGGACACTCCGGTACCCTGTACATGATATCAAGCCAAAGGCTAATTGGGGATACCATGAGAGGAGTCTTCACATTCAGAGCATCAAGTTGTGGAGGACACGGAGCACCGGGAGGATCGCAGCCTCCTTTGGGGCTGTAGGGTACTGGAGTATTTCCAGCTCTTCCGCCCTCAGTACTGGTTCTGATGCAGCTGGAATCGATGGCCCCGCCGCCATGTCTCAGATAAATTCCTGAAGACATGTCTTCAGGAGGAGATTTTCTGTGAGTGCTCATGGCTGGAGGCGAGGGCTCGGAGGCGATGTCATGGAGGTCTGTGGAATTGAAAGAGCGGTGGTCGGAATCGGATATATCCGAGTCTGACATGATGTTGATATTGGTATGATCGGTGTCAATGCTCCTTGATACCTTCAGGATCCAGAACTGTGGTAGTCCCCCATGGGATCTCAGTGCTCGATACCGATATCGGTGTCGGTATCGTGGCCTTGGTTCTCAATGCAGTGTGTCGGTGCCTATGGTGGTACTGATGCTGATGGCTTGAAACAGTGTCGATGGGGTCACCGATGTCAATGCCCCAGCATGTGATCCTCCAGCTGTTGGTGTAAGAGGAACCGAAGCTGTGAGGAGGGCTGCCAAAGTCCTCCCCAAGGACAGCATGCGCTGATCCAAGAAAGGGACTTAGCACCACTGTACCAGAGCAAGGCATCGGGGGCTCTCCAGAGGTCGAGGCCTTGGGTACCTCCCGATTTCCCACCAAGGTTTTGTAGGACAAGTCCTCCCACCGGGGATGCCTGAGCCAATAGCCAGAGTCAGAAGAGGTCCTGGAAGACTCCCGGTGTTTAGAGTGGGATCTCTTTGGTTCCTTTGACTTCTCTGAGGATTCTCGAGGTTTTAGCTTGTCTTTGGAAGACCTTGAAGGAGACGTGGGTCTTTTAGTCTTTTTTCAGAGTATTTGGAATCTTTAGACTGCTTGGAACCCTGAGAGCATGAGGCTGCTCTAGAGGAAGTCGAGGTCAATGACATCAAATCCGATGGAAATAGTTTTCCAAACTTTTTGGCCTGACTCCGTAGGCCTCTCTTCACATTTTGTTTACAGAGGAAGCAGGCTTGGGGTACATAGTTGGGACCAAGGCATTTCAGACACCAATCGTGTTTATCTGTCACCGAAAATGGCTGGAGCACTTAGTGCATTTTTTGAACCCACTCGAGGGTTTTTCCATCGTGAAGATGGTGGGCAATGCTCAGTGGGCACGAGGCCCTGAGGTAAACGTTTTGAAAAAGAAAAAGAACAAAAGAAAAATGATACCGGGATCGAGCAATACAGGTGCGGAGAGGCAGAAGCGGTTTTTGAAGAAAGTTTTTAAGATCTTTTCTCTGGTGACACGGTTTTGAACCGTTGGCTCCGCAGAAAAAGAAGAACTAAGGAGAGGGAATTGGGAGAGCGGGAAGGCAGTAGCACAGGTGCAGTAGAGTGCTCCCAAAGGCTTCCCTATTGGTAGCTGGGGAGCTTCCCATGCGGGCTCCGCCGGTACTTGATGTCACCGATATGTGAAGACTACATTCCTGTTTGTTCCTGGAGATAGCAAATAGAATACTAGGAATTATAAGGAAAGGAATGAAGAATAAAACCAAAGATATTATAATGCCTCTGTAATGTATTATGGTTCAACCACACCTTGAATATTGTGTGCAATTCTGGTCATCATATCTTGAAAAAGATATAGCAGAATTAGAGTGGCTCAGTTACCTGCCTTTCTTCGGAGGTGCTCCATGCTAGTGTGATTGGTGTTGGCGGAAGGAGGGAGCCCTGCTATCGCCGCTACCCGGGACAGTCAGCGTGCTGCTTTGTCAGCTGGAGGCCCTTAAAGCTGGTCTTTGTGGAGAGTATCTGGTGGCTCAGTTACCTGCTTTTCTTCGAAGGTGCTCCATGATGGTGTGATTGGTGTCAGCGGAAGGAGGGAGCCCTGCTATTGTTGCTACCCAGGATTGTCAATCACTGTGCTGTTTTGTTAGCTGGGGGCCCTTAAAGTGTGACTTTATTCCGTGGGATACGACCATGGGCGTTTCCTAAGGGGCGTGTCCAAAGGGGCACGTTCTGCCCCTTTGGAGCAGTGAGGAGTGTGGCGAATTTCCTGACCTGGTATGGGCAAGCGGAAGAACGTGGTGCTGGCTGTAAATATGTCTCATCCATCTAAAACTGTTAAAGTTGTGGGCCCAATGGACAATCATGTAGTTAAACCCGATCTGGTGCTGGAAGATCATTCTCCACTGTCCTTTGGTAGCTTGGAGTCATCGCTAAGCTCTCCTTCAATGCCAGGGGGTTTATCCCTTCCCTACAGACTCACAATGGAACTATGAACTCTGGGAGCCTCACTGTGGAAACAGGAGGGACTTAACGAGCTCAAGAGTTGTTCCCTGCAGTTTCGTCAGCTGGCGCTTGTTCAGACCCGGTGTTGAGGGTTCCTTTCCCCCGGGTAGTCCAGATGCCACCTTTGGATGAATCTGCAGAGGGTATTTCTGCTGTTTCTGCTACTATGAGTCAGAATAAAGATATTACTTTAAGTGACACATGGTCTTTAGTTTCTCGTATGGATCCCTTCCTAAGGGGTACTATTTCTCAGTTTGCTTCTTTTACTAAGGAATCCGTGGATAAATTAACTCAGTATGATTCTCAATTAGATGTATTTGAATCTCGTTTACAGAAACTTGAATTGCATGTATCTACTGTCCAGGGAGCTACATCTTCTTTTGTTACTGATAGTTTGTTACTTCACTGCCAAATGAAGAACCTTGAAAATGCCTCTAGGTCTAATAATCTTAGCTGTTTAAATTTTCCTGTAACTAGCTTTCTTTCTTTGCTGATTTTATTTCAGAAATATCTTAAGGAAATCCTGGGTTTTCAGGATTATGCTACTTAAACCTTAAAGAATATTTATTATTTGCCTAGGGGCATCAAGGTTTCTTCAGAGAGTGGTGATGAGCAGGCTGTGGCTCAGTGTATGGACAGTCTTTATCTATCTGATTTCTTAGAATCCTCTAAGGATGAGATCTCTACTTGATCTACTTTGGTGGTATCGTTTATATCTGTACTTGATAAGAACACAATTTTACAGCTCTATTATCAAAAAAAGAATGAGTTATGCTGTGATCAGAAAATTAGTATATTCCCAGATGTTTCCACGCCCATGCAGCTAAGACGCAAGGCTTTTCTGGGTCTTAAGCCACGTGTTCTTTCTGTTGGGGCTACTACCTGGTTTCATTTGAGGGAACTAATTATGTTTTTTTTAGGTATCCCAATTGGAATACTTTCTGAATGCTTGTACTCATGCACAACCTGCCTCTGTCACATAGTAGCTATGGTTTTGTCAGTCTGTTTAAGTTTAATTAGGGATCGAGATTAATATTGTACCTCTTGATATGATTATTTCTTGATGCAATTTGTAACTGTAATCACCCTAGATGTGGGCTTTTTGATATTGCTTATAGTTTGATTTTATTTTCTTCTTACTGTTTTTCTTCATTTTCTTGTTATTGTTCTTTTTATTCATTAGTTAAGATGGAATGAGTAAAAGTAAAAATAAAATAAAATAAAAAACTCAGAATTAGAAAAGGTACAGAGGAGAGCCACCAAAATAGTAAAGATGATGGAAGAATATTTTAAGCTTTGAGGAGAAGCTTAAAATATTAGGGCTCTTCAACTTGGAAAAGAGACAGCCGAGGGGGGATACAGTCGTGGTCAACATTAATGGCACCCTTACATTTTAGCTATGTTGTACAGAATATCTTGAGAAATAATTGGAAATATTCCAACTGTATGATATCATAATATTTTAATTTTATTATTTTTTTTATTTGGAATGTTTTTCAATAACGCCCCTTCCAGAGATCAGGGGTGGTTTACAATGAAACAAAACATAGTACATTGAACACAATTGCAACAGCTAACTATTTATAATAAACAGTAAACAGTATAATGCAATAACTATTTACAATGGGCTCTACAACTTTAGAACTTCATTCTGTGTAGGGGCGGCATCTTATAACAGTACTATATATTTTTGGAGGGCGGTGAGAACTATAATTGCGTGGGGGTGGGGTGACAGTTAGTTTGGGGGTGATGATGGTCTGGGGTTCAGAGGTCGTGTTGGTTTGTGGAGGTAGATTGGAAGTGGGGTTGGGATTATTGAAATGTTGAATGAATAAGAAGGTTTTTAATTCCTTTCGGAACATTTGGAGGTCTTTAATTTCTCTTAATGTTTCTGGGAGGGCATTCCATTAGATGGGAGCAACGAATGTGTATGCACTGTTACTCTTTATTTGCTTAGTTTTACGGATTGAAGTTGGTACTGAGAGAGTGTTTAGGTTGTTCCGTCTTCTAGCCCTGGTATCTGTATGTGTGTGGATTAGGGATGATAGGAAAGAGGGTGCTATATATTGTTGTTTAGTTTGAACGTGGTTATTAAAATTTTGTATTTTATTCTGCTGGCAACTGGGAGCCAGTGAAGGGTATATAGGAGGGGGGTGATGTGATCTGATAGGCGTGCTTTGAATATTATTCTGGCTGTAACATTTTGAGCCATTCAAAGTATATTTTTATTTACTTATTTATTCATTTAACAAGTTTTTACATACCGCCCCCTTCCAGATATCAGGGGCAGTTTACATAGAACAATTGAAAACACTTTACATTGAACATGATAACTTTTTAGCTGTTCCTTGAAGTATGCTATTACAGTAGTCGAAGTGGAGTGTTATTAGAGCTTGGACTACTGATCTGAAGTCATCTATATCAATCAGGTGTCTAAGTTGTTGAATGGCTAGGTTGATGGTGGGATATGGGGAAAATTAGAAGTTTTGGTTATGTAAAGGACTTCTGACTTGTTAGGATTGATGTCCTCCTTGGGAATTCCACTCCTCTGGCAGATCCCTTTTATCTGTGCCCTTCCATGCCATTGACAACTTTAGGCTTCGTCCATTCCACCTTGCTGCTCCATATACCTGGAACAAACTACCTGTGAGCTCCTTCTCTGGTCCTATTCGAGTTCAGGCTGAAGACCCACCTCTTTGAGGCGGGTTTTGGATCCTGATGCTCCCTATTCCCTTGCCCACTACTAATGTTTATCTTGTCATACTTTAGTCTCCAGTTTTGTGATTTCTTTTCATCTTGATTAGACTGTAAGCTCTGACGAGCAGGAACTGGGTTTAAAAAAAGTTTGGACAAGTTCCTGGAGGAAAGGTCCATAAACCATTATTAAAAGGGACCTGGGATATCACTGCTTGACCCAATACAAGCACTGTGGCACCTGTGTCTTTTGGGGAAACTGCTAGATACTTATGAGCTAGATTGGCCACTGTTGGAAACAGGATACTGGGCTTGATGGATCTTGGTCTGACCCAGTATGGCATATCTTATGTTCTTATGTCTTTAATTTAAAGAATACGGTTCTGGCCGTTTGTTTTATGTAAGAAGTCATGTTGAGGGTTTTGTCAATAATTACTCCTAGGTATTTTACCTCATGTTTAACTGGGAGTGTAGTGTTATTCAGGGTGATTGTCGGGGGGGGGGGGATGGAGGGGGGAGTGTCAAAGTTTTGTTTTTTGAAGTAAATATTTCTTCCATCTTATTGAAATTCATGAATATGTTATTTGAATGGAGCCAGTTTCTGTTTCTTTGAGACAAGCTGCTAGGTTGTCATAGCTGGGGTTTCTTATATCCAGGGGGGAGTACAGTAAGATATCGCCAGCATATAGCATAGTTACTCACCTGTAACAGGTGATCTCCGGGAACAGCAGGAATATAGTCCTCACATATGGGTATCATTGGTACCGACGGAGCCTGTGCGGGAACACTCCCCAGCGTCCAATAGGAAAGCTTTTGGGAGCATTCCACAGCGCCTGCGTGCTGCCTTCCCGCCTTTCCCAATTGCCTCTCTCCAGTTGAGTTTTAAAGCTGAGACAAAGAGAGAGAGAGAGAGAGGGAAAGAGAAAGAGATAGATAGAGAGATATAAATCCTAGGGGAGGTGGGTGGGTTGTGAGGACTATATTCCTGCTGTTCCCAGAGATCACCTGTTACAGGGGAGTAACTATGCTATCTCCAGGAACAAGCAGGAATGTAGTCCTCACATATGGGGACTCCCTAGCTTTAGATGCCAGGGAGAGACCCCAGAAGTTGTGTGCCCCTGTGAAAGGGCTCCACTTCCCCCATGGATCTCTGGCATCCAACCAGGGATGGTGGGTAGGAGTTGATTAGGTATGGAACAGGTGTTGGAGAACAGCATGACCAAACAAGGCATCCCGGCGGGAGTCCTTGTCCAAGCAGTAATGGGCTTTGAAGGTATGAACTGAGGCCCAGGTGGCTGCTCGACAGATGTCGTCGATAGACACAGAGTGCAGATGAGCCATTGAAGCTGCCATGGCTTTCACATTGTGAGCTGTGACATGGCCCTCCAGAGGAAGATTCTCACTCTGATAGGTAAAGGAAATACACTGAGCAATCCAGTTATACAGCGTTCTCTTGGAGACTGGAAGTCCCAAATGAGAAGGATCAAAAGCAACAAAGAGCTGAGAGGACTTTCTATGTTGCTGTGTTCTTTGTAAGTAAAGCACAGTTACTTACCTGTAACAGGTGATCTCTGGGAACAGCAGGAATAAGTCTTCACATATGGGTATGTCGGTACCGATGGAGCCTGCGCGGGAATGCTCCCCAGCGTCATCAGAAAGCTTTTGGGAGCATCCCACAGCGCCTGCGTGCTGCCTTCCGGCCTTTCCCAACTGTCTCTCCTCAGTTAAGTTTTAGAGCTGAGACAAAGAGAGAGAGAGAGAGGGAAAGGAAAGAGAGAGAGAGAGAGAGAGAGAGAGAGACAACTCCTAGGGGAGGTGGGTGGGTTGTGAAGACTTATTCCTGCTGTTCCCAGAGATCACCTGTTACAGGTAAGTAACTGTGCTATCTCCAGGAACAAGCAGGAATGAGTCTTCACATATGGGGACTCCCTAGCTTTAGATGACAGGGAGAGAGTCCATAAGTTGTATGTCCCTAGAACAGGGCAGCACTTCCCCACCTGGATCTCTGGCATCCCATGAGGGATGGTGGGTAGGAGTTGATTAAGTATGGAACAGGTGTTTAAGAACAGCCTGACCAAACAAGGCATCCCGGCGGGAGTCCTTGTCTAAGCAGTAATGGGCTGTGAAGGTATGAACCGAGGCCCAAGTGGCTTCTTGACAGATGTCATCGATAGATACAGAGTTCAGATGAGCCATTGAGGCTGCCATGGCTCTGATATTGTGCGCTGTGACATGGCCCTCCAGAGAAAGGTTCTTGCTCTGATAGGCGAAAGAAATGCACTGGGCAATCCAGTTGGAAAGTGTTCTCTTGGAGACTGGTTGTCCGAGATGAGAAGGATCAAAGGCAACAAAGAGTTGGGAAGACTTTCTATGTTGCTGTGTCCTTTGTAAGTAAAAGGCCAAAGCTCTTTTACAGTCCAGGGTATGAAGGTTCCTCTCTGCACTTGATGCATGAGGTCCTGGAAAAAAGACAGGTAGGTAGACCTCCTGGTTGAGGTGAAAAGGCGAGACCACTTTAGGCATAAAGTGTGGATTAGTCCTAAGGACCACCTTGTCATGATGGAACCTTGTATAAGGTGGATTAGCTACTAGTGCTTGCAATTCACTGATGCGGCGTGCAGATGTGATTGCAATGAGAAAGATAACTTTCCAAGAAAGGTATTTCAAGGAGGTGCTAGCTAAAGGTTCGAAAGGCGGCTTCATAAGCTGACCAAGAACCAAATTTAAGTCCCATGCCACCGGGGGTGGTCTAATGGGAGGCTTTGTTAAAAGGAGGCCTCTCATGAATCTTGCTACAAGAGGATGAGAGGAAATAGGTTGTCCATTTAGAGGCCTAAGGGAAGCTGCAACAGCACTCAAATGGACCCTTACTGAATTTGTCTTAAGGCCTGCATTAGACAGATGAAGGAGATACTCCAGCAACAATTCCAGAGGTATGGCACGGGGGTTAAGACCCTTTTCAGAACACCAGATGGTAAACCTCTTCCACATGAAAGCGTAAGAACGTCTAGTGGAAGGTTTTCTGGAAGCATAAAGAACATCTTTCACTTGTTGAGAAAGATGAAGATCCTGGAGATCTAGGCCTTCAGCAACCAAGCCCTGAGATGTAGAGACTGGGGATTGGGATGCCATAACCTTCCATCCTCTTGAGAGAGGAGGTCTGGAGCAGACCCCAACTCTAGGGAGGGAGCTTGAGAGAGATGTAGAAGCAGAGGGTACCACACTTGCCATGGCCAATGTGGAGCTATGAGAATCATGTGGCCTCTGTCTCTCTGAAGCTTGAACAGGGTTTTGGGAATTAGGGGAATGGGTGGAAAGGCATACAGGAAGTCTTGACCCCAGTGAAGGAGGAAAGCATCCCCCTTGCCTGAGCCCCCTGAGCCGGCGTTCTGGAACAGAACCGGGGAAGTTTGGCATTCCACGGACTTGCAAAGAAGTCTATGTCCGGGGTTCCCCAAATTCAAAAAATTTTGGATACTTGGTCCATATGTAGGGACCACTCGTGTGGAAGCAGAACTCAACTGAGTCTGTCCGCCCAAGAGTTTTGAACACCTGGAAGATAAACTGCCAGGAGGTGAATGTGATGCTCTCTGGCAAGGGCCCACAGTCGCAGAGCTTCGTTGCAAAGCGACAGAGAGCCAGTTCCTCCCTGCTTGTTTACATAGAACATGGCTACCTGATTGTCTATGTGGATAAGGACTGTCTTGTGGCTGAGCAGGGTGTGGAAAACTCGCAGAGCAAGGAAGATTGCTCTGAGTTCCAAGAGATTGATATGTAGACAAGTCTCCTGTGGGGACCAGATGCCCTGGGTGGAGAGGTCCTGAAGATGAGCTCCCCAGCCCATTGGAGAAGCATCTGTTGTAAGAGTTGCTTGGGGTAGAGGTTGTTGAAAGGGGGACCCCAGCAACAAGTTTTGAGGGGACTTCCACCACTGGAGGGACAAAATGAGGCGACTTATGTTTGCTATTTTGTCTGACAGGCAGCCTACTGCCTGGGTCCATTGGGTGGATAAAGTCCACTGAGCTGCTCTCATGTGAAGGCGAGCATATGGTACCACAGGTACGGTGGATGCCATGTGGCCTAGCAACTGTAACATCTCTCGAGCAGTTAGTAGGGGTTTCAACTCTGCTTGAGAAGCTAAATGCACCAAGCGAAGGCAACGGGCCTGGGGAAGATAGGCCCTTGCCCTTGTGGTATCCAGCAACGCCCCTATGAACTCCAGGGACTGAGTAGGGATTAAATTGGATTTTGGGATGTTTATTACCAGCCCTAAATACTGAAGGATACGCATTGTGCAGGTGAGAGAAGTCCTGGCCTCTGATTGAGTGGGAGCTCGAATGAGCCAGTCGTCCAGGTAAGGGAAGACGAATATTCCCAGGGTGCGCAGAAAAGCAGCAACCACTGCCATGCATTTCGTGAACACCCTTGGTGCAGAGGCCAGACCAAAAGGGAGCACTTTGTATTGATAGTGCTTTTCCTGAAAAAGGAACCGAAGGAACCTTCTGTGAGATGGATGGTGAGAACATGAGTGTACGCATCCTTGAGATCTAGAGAACAAAGCCAATCCTGACTCTGAAGGTATGGCAGCAGAGTTCCTAGAGAAACCATCTTGAATTTTTATTTGACTAGGAATCTGTTCAACTCTCTGAGATCTAAGATGGTTCTGAAGCCCCCTGTTTTCTTTGGAATAAGAAAATAGGGGGAGTAGAACCCTGTGCCCTGTTGTTGAAAAGGCACTTCCTCTATGGCCCCCTGGGCAAGAAGAGTGGCAACCTCCTGCTCTAACAGGTTTAGGAGGGAGGGTGGAGAATTGAACTGGTGCACTCTTGTGAGAGGGGGCAAGCTTGAAAAATGAAGCTTGTACCTCTCTCTTATGATGAAGAGTGTCCAATGCTCTGCTGTAATTTGCCCCCATCTGGGAGCAAAGTGACATAACCTTCCTGGGATGGTGGAGGGCTCTGGTCCTTCTAGAGCCAGGAAGGCTAAGTTCTCTAGCAGAAAGTCAAAGGCCCTGAGGGGGCTGAGGTTGCTGGGCTGGAGGAGGCCTCGCAGCCTTTGCTTTACTCTGTTTGGAGGATTGCTGATGTTTGGAAGGGAACTGAGCTGCAGAAGATGCCCGCTGACCATAAGCAGGATAGAATCTTCCCTTCTTAGAGAAAGGTGTTTTCTTGAACAACCTTTTCTTAGCAGGAGCAACTGTAGATTTGGATAGTCTATCCAAAGCAGAATTTTCAGCATCCATTTGATTGGCTTTTGCTTGCCAATCCCTACTAAACAGGTTCTCACCTGTACAAGGGATATTTCCCAATTCATCTTGAACCCAGATCTCCAAATCAGATGCTTGAAGCCAAGCAATCCTACGTGCACCTATGGCAATAGCTGAGGCTCTGCTTACGCATTCAAAGGAGTCGAAAGCTGCACCGTTGGGGAATTTGGAGATATCCTGGGCATGTTTGAGCCCAGTGAGAAATTCCTGCCTTTTATCTTCAGATATAAAAGGACTTAAAGTCTGCAAATGGTCAGTGACTTCTTTTAAGAACATTCCCATGTAAAGACTATAGGAATTCATTCTCGCAGCAAGCATGGAAGCTTGGAAGACTCTTCTTCCAAAAGCATCCAGGGTTCTACATTCACGTCCTGGAGGATTAGAGGCATGTCTTTTGGCACTTCTAATCTTTCTCATTGCAGACTCAACCACAATAGAGTGGTGAGACAGTTGAGTTTTAATGAAACCAGGACAAGGAGGGACACAATACATGGTATCCAACCTGCGAGAATGAGGAGAGGTGGTTAAAGGTGCTTCCCACATCCTCAACATGAGATCATACAGAATCTCATGAATAGGTAAGGTAGCTGCCTCTTTAGGAGTTTTAGGATATTGTAAAATATCTAACTCCTTGGCTCTGGGCTCTGATTCAGGAGCCACTGTAATAGAGAGACCCCGGGCCACCTCTCTGATAAAGTCTTGAAAAGACAAATGCTCTGGAGGAGACATCCTTTGTTTAGGAGAGGACTCTTCCTGTGGAAGAAGCATCACTGCATCGACCGACTCTTCAGAATCCTCAGAGTCCTCAGAGGAATCGAAGTATCGTCTGTCCGGATGCTCTTGCAAAGCCCGATACCCATACCGACCGGGATCGGTATCGGGAATCACCGGTACCGGGGTATCGGTACCGGAGGGCTTTAGAGGACAGAGTACCGGCATAGCGGACACTGATGCCGATGTCGATGCCACCGGTACCGGGATCGGTGGCGATGGCGATGCTAGAGCCGGTACCGGCGGAGTAGTCTGTTGCAGTACCACGGGCGTCGATGCCACAAGGAAAGCCGCCAGACTGCGTTCGATGGACAGAATCCTCTGATCCATCGACGCCGCCAATGCCTGGAAGTCGGTACCGGTGGAAGCCACCGGTACCCCAGAGCATGGCACCAGGAGATCTGTCGAGGCCACGCCATCAAGATCATCTTGGAACCCCGATGATGATGCTTTAGAGGCCGAAGCCTCCCGCCGGGGTAATTTTGCCGGTGCAGAATCCTCGAGGGCAAGGCCAGAGGCATCTCGATGCTTAGAAGGAGATCTACCCTTCGAGGACCGGCTGGATTTATGTTTAGTTACCTGAGATCCATGTGAGGAAGAAGAGGCCCTGGAAGACGTTGATGCCACCGAAGCCGCATCAGAGGGAAACAGGGTACTGAACTTGGCAGCTCGGTTCTGTCGACCTCTTTTAGACATCATGGAACAGGACACACATTCTGTTATGGAATGGTCAGGACCTAAACATTTTAGACACCATTCATGGGTGTCGGTGACAGAAATAGTATCGCCACATTTTGTGCACTTTTTAAAACCTGAGGCTAGCTTCTCCATATTTAAGGAAAAAAGGTTTTGGGCCTAAGGCCCAAAACTGAAGTGCACCTGAAGAAAAAGAACGGTAAAAAGTTTTTTTGTTTTTTTTTACAAGAAGAAAATAACAAGGACCGGCGATACCAGTACAGCGTCGAAGAAGGCAGACGCGACAGAAAAGAAATAAAGAAAAAATAAGGAAATTCTTCTGCGGTGACAGGAACACGACCTGCTGAGGAGAGACAGTTGGGAAAGGCGGGAAGGCAGCACGCAGGCGCTGTGGGATGCTCCCAAAAGCTTTCTGATTGGATGCTGGGGAGCGTTCCCGCGCAGGCTCCGTCGGTACCGACGTACCCATATGTGAAGACTCATTCCTGCTTGTTCCTGGAGATAAGGCTAAAGCTCTTTTACAGTCCAAAGTATGAAGATTCCTTCCTGCATTTGATGCATGAGGTCTTGGAAAGAACACAGGCAGGTAGACCGCTTGGTTAAGATGAAAAGGCGAGACCATCTTTGGCATAAAGTGTGGATGAGTCCTAAGGACTAACTTGTCATGATGGAACCTTGTATAAGGTGGATCAGCCACTAGTGCTTGCAACTCACTGATGCGACGTGCTGATGTGATTGCAATGAGAAAGATAACTTTCCAAGAAAGGAATTTCAATGAAGTAGTAGCTAGGGGTTCAAAAGGTGGCTTCATGAGCTGACCAAGAACCAGGTTTAAGTCCCATGCCACCGGTGGTGGCCTAATGGGAGGTTTAGTAAGAAGAAGGCCTCTCATAAATCTTGCTATAAGAGGATGGGAGGAAATAGGTTGTCCATTTAGAGGCTTGAAAGAAGCTGCAATAGCACTCAAATGGACTCTTACTGAATTAGTCTTAAGTCCTGCATTGGATAAATGAAGGAGATACTCCAGTAACGATTCCAGAGGTATCGCAAGGGGGTTAAGACTCTTCTGCGAGCACCATATGGTAAACCTCTTCCACTTAAAAGCATAAGAGCGTCTTGTGGAAGGTTTCCTGGAAGCATAAAGGATATCCTTTACTTGCTGAGAGAGGTTAAGATCATGAATATCTAGGCCTTCAGCAACCAAGCTCTGAGATGCAGAGACTGGGGATTGGGATGCCATAACATTCCATCCTCCTGTGACAAGAGATCTGGAGCAGATCCTAACTCCAGGGAGGGAGCTTGAGAGAGATGTAGAAGCAGAGGGTACCACACTTGCCGTGGCCAATGTGGAGCTATGAGAATCATACGCCCTCTGTCTCTCTGAAGCTTGAACAGGGTTTTGGGAATTAGGGGAATAGATGGAAAGGCATAAAGGAAATCTTGCCCCCAGTGAAGGAGGAAAGCATCCCTGGCCTGAGAGCCCTGAGCTGGAATTCTGGAACAGAATTGGGGAAGTTTGGCATTCAACATACTTGCAAAGAGGTCTATGTCCGGGGTTCCCCAAATTTGAAAGATCTTGGCCACCTGGTCTGCATGTAGAGACTATTCGTGTGGAAGCAGAACGCGACTGAGTCTGTCTGCCCAAGAGTTCTGTATGACTGGAAGATACATTGCCAGGAGATGAATCTGATGCTCTCTGGCGAGGGCCCATAGTCACAAAGCTTCGTTGCAAAGCGACAGAGAGCCTGTTCCTCCCTGCTTGTTCACGTAGAACATGGCTACTTGATTGTCCGTATGAATGAGGACTGTCTTGTAGCTGAGCAGGGTGTGGAACACTCGCAGAGCAAGGAAGATTGCTCTGAGCTCCAAGAGATTGATTGATATGCAGATGAGTCTCCTGTGGAGTCCAGGTGCCTTGGGTGGAGAGGTCTTGCAGATGAGCTCCCCAACCCATCGGAGAAGCATCTGTTGTGACAGTTGCCTGGGATAAGGGTTGTTGAAATAGGGACCCCAGCAACAGGTTTTGAGTGGACTGCCACCATTTGTTTGACAGGTACCCTGATGCCTGGGTCCACTGAGTGGATAAAGTCCACTGGGCCGCTCATATGGAGGCGAGCATAAGGAACCACATGCACGGTAGATGCCATGTAGCCTAGTAGTTGCAGCATTTCTTGAGCAGTGAGATGAGGCTTTAGCACTGCTTGAGAAGCTAATTGCACCATGCGAAGGCAACGGGCCTGGGGAAGATAGGCCCTTGCCTTTCTGGTATCCAGCAAAGCTCCTATGAACTCTAGAGACTGAGTCGGAGTTAGACAGGATTTTGGGATGTTTATGACCAGACCCAAATACTGAAGGATGCACATTGTGCAAGAAAGAAGTCCTGGCCTCTGACTCTGATGGGGCTCGAATGAGCCAGTTGTCTAAGCAGGGGAAGACGAATATCCCTAGAGTGCGGAGAAATGCTGCTACTACAGCCATGCATTTCGTGAACACCCTTGGTGCTGAGGCCAGGCCAAAAGGAAGCACCCTGTATTGGTAGTGCTTCCCTTGAAAAAGGAACCAAAGGAACTTTCTGTGAGTTGGATGGATGAGAACATGAGTGTATGCATCCTTGAGATCTAGAGAACAAAGCCAATCCTGACCCTGAAGGTCTGGCAGCAGAGTTCCTAGAGAAATCATCTTGAATTTCTCTTTGAATAGGAATTTGTTCAATTCTCTGAGGTCTAAGATAGGTCTGTATCCCCCTGTTTTCTTTGGGATAAGGAAATAGGGGGAGTAAAACTCTGTACCTTGTTGGTGGATGGGTACTTCTTCTATTGCCCCTTGGGCAAGAAGCATAGTGACCTCTTGATCTAACAGGTTGATGAGAGAGGTCTGAGAATTGATCTGTCTTACCATTGTGGGAAGGGGCATGCACAGAATGTGCAGCTTGTACCCCTCTCTTATAATGGAGAGTGTCCAATGCTCTGCTGTTATCTGCTCCCACCTGGGTGCAAAGTAACATAACCTTCCTGGAATGGTGGAAGGCTCCGGTCCATTGAGGGCCAGGAAGGCTAAGTTCTCTAGATGAAAGTCAAAGGCCTTGTGGAGGCTGAGACTGCTGAGACGGTTGAGGCTTAGCAGTCTTTGCTTTCCTTTGTTTAAGTGGTTGCTGACTTTTCCGGGCAGGCTGACCTGCAAAACATCCCTGTTGGGAATAAGAGGGATAAGACCTTTTCTTTTTTGAAAAGAAAGGCTTCTTGAAAGATTTCTTTCTCGCAGGATCAGCTGTGCCTTTGGATAGCCTATCCAAAGTGGAGTTGTTAGCATTTAATTCATTGGCTTTTTCTTGCCAATTTTTTCCAAATAGATTCTCACCTGTACAAGAGATATTGCCCAGTTTGTCCTGTGCCCAGAGCTCCAAATCAGATGCCTGTAGCCAGGCAATTCTACGTACACCTATGGCAATGGCAGAGGTTCTGCTTATGCACTCAAAACAGTCAAAAGCTGCACGGTTGACAAACTTAGACACATCCTGGGCATGTTTCATGTAGAAGTGCAGCCTAGAGAGGTTTTTGAGGCTGGCAGAAACCAAACTGCTGTAGAAGAATTAAGCCTGAATTTTTCTTTATGCTCTGATTAACAAGGACTAAAAAGGAAAGTGGCAGCCTAGTTTCTAAAGGCAATTGCTTCTGCAAGTAAGAGGACTTTAAAAATCCATTTCTGAGTTCTTTTGGTTTGTTTGCCATTATTTGCTGTACCTTAAGCAAATCCTACAGTTATAATCCTGTAAATGATACCTTGAACCTGCTGTGTTTTGTGTTATGGAAAAAAACTTTCTGTTACAAGCCTTACCCTCGGTTACCTCAACTACAAACCTTTTACTTAAAGCACCAACATATTTTAGCAGTACTACACTTCCCAGAAGCCAACATGAAGAAATAGTCTGCTAAGAGCTGATAGAAGAAGGAACCCTCAACCACCATGCCCCTCGACCACTAGAGGCAAGTGGCTTCGGACGTTGTGCTTGTGACATTTTTTTTTTTTTTGAAAAAGAAAGAAAGAAGAACCGGCGGTACCGGTGTAGCGTCGAGGAAGGCACACGCGACCACAAAAAAGAAGAATAAGGAAAAATAATTTTCTGCGGTGACAGGAACACGACCTGCTGGCTCCGTGGAAAATGAAGAACTGGAGAGAGGCAGTTGGGAAAGGGGGGAAGGCAGCACGCAGGCGCTGTGGGATGCTCCCAAAAGCTTTCCTATTGGATGCTGGGGAGCGTTCCCGCGCAGGCTCCCTCGGTACTGACGATACCCATATGTGAGGACTACATTCCTGCTTGTTCCTGGAGATATATGATATCTTATTTTGTGTTTTTTGAAAATAGAGCATAATGGTTGGAAGTATAGGTTGAACAGAAGGGATGATAGAACAAGAGCCCTGAAGAATTTCTTGTTCCTGTGGAAAGGTTGTGAACGATTCTTGATCTGTTTGCACATATTGGACGCAGTTGGAGATATATGATTTCAACCGTGTGTTGTTCCTTTAATACCTATTTGGTTAAGTCTGGAAAGGAGACTATTATGATTTACACTGTCAAAGGCGGAGGTGATGTTCAGAAAGACAAGTATGAATGAATGTTTTATGTTATCTAATCCTTGGATAAGGGTGTCAAAGAGGGCTAGTAGGAGGGCGACTCCGTGGCAAGGTCGAAAACCATACTGTTGTTCATCTAATGGTGCAGTAATGTCTATGAAGTCTTGCATTTGGAGTTGGATCATTTTCTCTATGATCTTTGCTATGAATGGGATACTGGCAATGGGTCTGTAGGATGTTGGGTTATCTTTATTAAGAGTTCTGTTTTTCAGTAAGGGTCGGATTGTGGTGATCTTAAGTTCATTTGGCAGGAATCCTTGGGCTAAGGATTGGTTCACTATGTTTAATAGATAGGGGGAAAGTTCTGTTTTTGTTGCTTTGATCCATGCTACAGGACATGGATCTAGGGGGGAAGTGGTAGTATTGATTTTTGTTATTGTGTCTAGTAGTTATTTCTTGTCAGTGAGGTGGAAAGTTGGGAGTGTCGTTATGGGGGAAGAGTCTGTCGGGTTTTTTCGTTTTAATTTGTTGGCATAATGGTTGGCTAGTGTTTGGGGGTTAATTGATATTTTGTGTGGGTTGTCGTGTGGGGATTTGGCAAGTGATTTGATGATTTCGAATAGTTCCCTTGGATGGTTAATGGCTTTGTTGAGGATTTTAGTGTGGCGATTTTTTTTGGCATTGTTTATGGCTACTTTGTATGTGTTTAAGGTTAACAAGTATTGTGTTTTATATTCTGTGGTCGTCTTTGATCAGGGGTATACCAATTTTTGGTTATCTTGTGATGGTGCTTTAAGGGGGTTGGCATTGGTTTAGCTGCATTATTGATTGTGGAGTTCCATGTAGTTATTATTTCACTAAGGCTGTTTGACTTGCTATCGAGGTGTGGAATGGTTAACTTTAGGAATGTCTCCCTGTCAAAAGGTCTATACCTTACATTTTGGTGGGAAGTAGGTGGTTAGAGTTAAAGGTAAGGAGAAGTATATTATGGAGTGGTCCGACCATGGGACTGGGGTTATTTGGGGGGGATTGCAATTTGGAAGTTCAGTTATATGCTTTGGGAGGAATACAAGGTCTAGAGTGTTGTCTCTGATGTAGGTAGGACATTTTATTGCTTGATTGAAGCCCATGTCTTCCATTGAGTCCAGAAATGTAGTTGTTTGTGCACAAGGAAGGGAAGTTAGGTTAAAGTCACCTAGGATGATATGAGGTTTTCTTATTGTGGATGTGCAGTTGGATTCAAGGATAGTCGTTATATTTTGATTGTTGGCTGTAGGGGGTCTGTATATGAGGTATATGGCTATGATTTTGTTTTCGATTTTATGAATGTCCATCCCTTCGTGATTATTACAAAGACTGGGAGAGAAGTTTAAGTCTGATTTTGTTATTGTTAGAACACCTCCACCTCTTTTGGGGCCGTTGAATATAGTGTAGCCTTGAACTTTTAGTTGGTTCAGGAGGACCGAGTCAGTATCAGATAGCCAGGTCTCAGTGATACAAAGGAGATCTGGCTTTTCATCTGAGATAAGTTCAGCTATGAGGCAGATTTTATTTCTTATGGATTTGGCATTGATTAGGATGAATCTCAGGGGGGTGGGGTGGTTTGTGTTATTTAGTAGTTTGTCTATCGGGGATGGGTTGATGTGGATTAGTCTATGATGAGGTCTTTTCTGGCTGGGATGTGGGATTCCAGGGATAGTATGTTCAAAAGGTATACAACAAAAAGAAAAAGCTGTCTGTGCAACTTAGACAAATTAATTTCTGAGAAAAAAAGAAAATATGACCTGGACAGGATTAATGGCAGCCTTCACTAATATTTGGTTGCACAACCCTTGGCAGTGATGACATCCTCAAAACATTTCTTGAAGTCAGCCATAAGCTTCATACATCTGTCTACGGGTAGTTTTTCCCACTCTTCAACTGTGATTTGTTCCAGCTCATGAATGTTTCCAGGATTCCTTTTACCAATGGCAGATTTCAACTCTTTAAAAAGGTTCCCGACTGGATTGAGATCAGGACTCATTGCTGGCCAATTTAAAACAGTCCATTTGTTCATTTTTATTCATTCTTTTGTACTTTTGGATGTATGATTTGGGTCATTGTCCTACTGGAGGACCCATGACCTTTGACTCAGACCTAGCTTTCTGACACTAGGTAACACATTTTGCTCCAAAATACCTTGGTAGACCTCTCGCATCATGATTCCTTTAGTATGTTTCAGGCCTCCAGCTCCTGAGGCAGCAAAACAGCCTCACAACATTATAGAACTTCCACCATATTTAACTGTAGGAAGGGTATTTTATTTTCTTATAAGCTTCATTTCTTTGCCTGTAAATGTATCGCTGGTCTGCACTGCCAAAGAGCTCAAGTTTGGTTTCATCTGTCCACAGAATATTTTCCCAGAAGGATTGTGGTTTCTCAAGGTGGGTTTGGGCAAAGATGAGGCATGCCTTTTTATGTCTGTCATTGAGCAATGGGGGTCCTCCTTGGCCTTTGCCTATAAAGTCCTTGTTTAGTGCACGGCATAAGGTGTTGGTTGAAATTACTTCTCCAGATTGCTCGAGGTCAGCCTTAATCTATTTGGATGTTAAACGTGGTGTTTTTCCAACAGTTCACACTAACCTTTGAAGATTTCTTGCATTCATTTTCCTCTTTCCACCATGTTTTATGAGGTTCTTGATAGTTTCATGAGCAGAAAACATCTTAATAACATTGTGAACTGTAGACACAGGAAGTCTTTATGGATGGCCTTGTACCCCTTTGAAGTTTGATGTTTGGTGATAATGGCTTTACTGATGGTCTCAGGCAGCTCTCATCTTCACCATTGTGAAAATGGAACAAGGAGTGAATGTGGCCATTTTAAACATTAGAGCCATCATTCATTGGTTGATTCAATTAATGCGAGTACTGACAATTTTACTGCAATGGGAATGTGGGTCTTCTTTTCAAACTGATTTGAATTGTTTATAAGGGTGCCAATAATCATGTCCTGGAAATTGTCCCAGTTTTTACACTATTTCCTTTTTTAATTGTCTTGTTTTATTTGATTCTTTTATGTGTCAAATATGTGCGCATATATAGTACAAAGCCATTTCAATGGCCACTTTTCTTTTAGGAGATATTGGACATTAAGAGGTTGACCTACAAGGATGCCAATAATGGCTATAAATTAATGAATGAAATAGAATGGGTAAATGTAGATTGATTGTTTACTCCATCAAAAAGTAGAACGACTAGGAGACATGCAATGAAGCTACAATATAATGCTTTTAAGACTAATAAGAGAAAATATTTTTTCACTCAAAGCGTAATCAAACTCTGTAATTCCTTACCGGAGGATGTAGTAAAAGTGGTTAGTGTAGTTGGGTTTAAAAAAGTTGTGGAAAAGTTCCTGAAGGAAAAATCCATAAACTATTATTAAAGACAATCCAGGAAATTCACTGCTTACCCCAGGACAAGCATTGTGGAAGCTATGTACCTTTTTGGGAACCTGACAGGTACTTGTGACATGGACTTGCCACTGTTGGAAACAAGATACTGGGCTTGATGGACCTTGGTCTGACCCAGTATGGCATTTCTTATGTTCTTATGTCAAATGTCCATGTAGGTAATCACCTAGGCACCAGTGATCATAAAAGCTAAGGTGGAGTCCAGATAGACTGAACTCATAATTCAGAATTTCAAGCATGTTAACTGACAAAAAGGGGAAGTGACTAAAGCAGGAGATGACAGAAGTGGAAGAACAGTGGGCTAAAAAGAAAAAGTTATAAAAATAGCCAAAAATCTTTATGTAAGGAAAATAAATTAAAGCAAGAGGAAAAGGAAATCAATATGACTCTCCAAAAAAATGTCTGAAAAAATAAAGACATAAAGGATAACATTCACAAAGTACAGAGGATCTTAAAAAGAGGAGCATACTGAAAAGGATATTGGATAAAACTGAAAGAGATGAAGAAAGAAAACAGGAGCAAAAACAGTGACAAGCCTTTTCTCAGGTACTATAAGTCATGGAAAGAGTAGTTACTCACCTGTAACAGGTGTTCTCCAGGAGCAGCAGGAATCAGTCCTCACATATGGGTGACGTCGGCGCCGACGGAGCCCTCGCGGAGCAATTTCCCCAGCTTTCAAAGAAAGCCTTTGGGAATTGCAGCGCGCATGCGCGGTCCCCTTCCCGCCCAAGGGTGCCATCTTGCTCAGTCTGATGACATAGCTAAAAGACAGCAAAAAAATTAGCAAAAACGAAATGATAGGACTGCAACTCCAAGGGGAGGAGGGAGGGTTGTGAGGACTGATTCCTGCTGCTCCTGGAGAACACCTGTTACAGGTGAGTAACTACTCTTTCTCCAGGACCAAGCAGGAAGTCAGTCCTCACATATGGGACTCCCTAGCTTAAGGCTCCCTCTAGCTCCCTCTAGCTCAGTAGCACAGAAGGAAGGAATCTTCTCTGAAAACGCCCCCGACCGGTAGCCCAACACCAGGGCCGGAGGGTAGGAGTTGCCTAAACCTCGAAGAGATTATGGAGGACTGCCTGACCGAAAGCACTGTCCCTGCGGGACTCCCTCTCCAGGCAGTAATGGGCCGCAAAAGTCTGGCTTGAAGACCAAGTAACGGCCCGGCAGATGTCTGCCAGCGGAACAGAGCGGAGATGAGCCACTGACGCAGCCTTCGCCCTGACACGATGAGCTGTGACTCGACCCTCCAATGAGAGGCCGGCTGCCCCATAAGCCCAGGCAATACAGTCAGTGACCCATATGGACAAAGTACGCTTGGAGACAGGTAACCCCAACTTATTGGGGTCAAAAGAAACGAAGAGCTGAACAGCCCTCCTTATGCTCCCGCGTACGGTCAAGGTAGAAGAACAAGGCCCTCCTACAGTCCAGAGTATGCAGGACCATTTCAGCCCGGCTGGTGTGCGATCTGGGAAAGAAGGTCGGAAGAACCACCTCCTGGTTGAGATGAAAAGGTGAAACCACTTTTGGAAGAAACTTAGGGTGAGTCCGTAAGACTACCCTATTCCTGTAGAACCTAGTATAAGGAGGATCAGACACTAGGGCCTGCAGTTCACTAACGCGCCTAGCAGAGGTAAGGGCTACCAAAAACAAGGTTTTCCAGGAAAGAAAATGAAGAGGGCAGGTAGCCATAGGTTCAAAGGGCGGACAGGTAATCCGCTGTAAGACCACATTCAGATCCCATTCAGGGGCTGGTGGGCGCAAAGGAGGCTTAAGGAGAAGGAGGCCTCGGAGAAAACGAGCCACCAAAGGGTGGTTGGAAAGAGGCCTGCCATCTACCGGTGCGTGATGCGCAGAGAGAGCACTGAGGTGCACCCTGACAGAGTTGGACTTAAGGCCCAGATTGGAGAGGTAAAGCAAATATTGCAAGACCACTGCCACCAAGCAGGAGAAGGGATTCTCAGACTGCTGAGCACACCACATGGAGAACCGACGCCACTTAAGAGCGTAGGACTTACGGGTGGAGGGCCGCCTGGAGGCCAAGACGACCTCTTCCACCTCCCGAGGCAGCAGGAGGGGAGCAAGGACTATCCTTTCAGCAGCCAGGTCATCAGATGAAGGGACCGGAGGTTGGGGTGTAGAAGTGTCCCCTGATCCTGTGACAGGAGATCGGGTTGAAACCCCAGAGGCAGAGGAGTGTCCACCGCCAGCTGCATCAGAAGCAGGAACCAGGGTTGTCTCGGCCACCGGGGAGCCACTAGGATCATCGAGGCTCTGTCTCTGAGAACTTTGAAGAGCGTCCGAGACACCAGTGGCATTGGAGGAAAGGCATACAAGAGGCCTGTGGACCATGGAATCAGAAAAGCATCCGCCGCTACTCTGAGAGGATGCGGTTGTCAAGAGCAGAATCTGGGAAGTTGCCGGTTCAGAGGACTGGCAAATAGATCCATGGTGGGGAGGTCCCACTTGAGAAAGACCCGCTGAACCACCAACGGGTCTAATCTCCACTGATGTGGTTGGAGGATCCTGCTCAGCTTGTCTGCCAGGTAATTTTCTTGACCTGGGAGATAGACAGCTTTGAGGAGGATGCCGTGAAGGACGGCCCAAGAGCACAGTTTTTGTGCCTCCTGACAGAGAAGGAAGGAGCCTGTGCCTCCTTGTTTGTTCACGTAGAACATTGCAACTTGATTGTCCGTCTGGACCAGTACAGACTGGTGAGAAGTGAGGTGGGAGAAGGCTCTCAGAGCTAGGCGGATGGCTCTGAGCTCCAGGAAGTTTATCTGCTGAGCAGACTCCCAAGGAGTTCAGAGGCCTTGAGTACATATCCCTTGGCAATGTGCTCCCCAACCCAGGAGAGAAGCATCGGTGGTCAGCACCTGAGAAGGTGGAGGAGATTGAAAATCCACTCCCAGCACCAGGTTTGGCAGATGAAGCCACCACCGCAGAGAAGAGACCAGCAGGTCGGACACCCGTACTGAGTCCGTCAGGCTCCCCGTGGCCTGATGCCATTGAGTGCGAAGGCACCACTGAGCAGGTCGCATGTTCAGGCGGGCATTGGGGGTCACATGGACCGTGGAAGCCATATGGCCGAGCAGTCTCAGAAATTGCCTGGCAGAGACCAGGGAATTGCTGTGAAAGTGGCTGGCGAGATCCATGAGCCTGTGGGCCCTGTCTAGAGGCAGGAAGGCCCGCGCCTGACGTGTGTTCAACCTGGCGCCTATGAATTCGAGATTTTGAGAGGGGAGCAAAGTGGACTTTGCGAAGTTTATGACAAATCCCAAGTGCTGGAGTAGAGTCACAGTGCGATGAGTGGCCTGAGTGGCCTCTTGGGAAGACTGGGCTCTGATGAGCCAGTCGTCCAGATATGGAAACACAAAAAGGCCTTGAAGTCTTAGATAGGCCGCCACCACTGCTAGGCACTTGGTGAACACCCTGGGGGCTGAGGATAGGCCAAAGGGCAGTACTCTGTACTGGTAATGATTTCCTCCCACCACAAACCTGAGATATTGTTTGTGGTCTGGATAAATAAGGATGTGAGTATAGGCATCCTTTAGATCTAAGGAGCATAGCCAGTCTCCCTGCTGGAGGTAGGGCAGCAGGATTCCAAGGGTAAGCATCTTGAACTTTTCCCTTGCCAGGAACTTGTTGAGATTTCGCAAGTCCAGGATGGGTCTGAGGCCTCCTGTTCTTTTTGGTATCAGAAAGTACCTGGAATAAAAGCCGTGACCTCTCAGGTGGTGGGGCACCGGTTCCACAGCCTGTTCCTGAAGAAGACTTGCTAACTCCTGAAGGAGTAAGTCCCGGTGCAGAGGGAGTCTTGGAGGCTCCCCTGGAAAGTAGGAGGGAGGTACCTGGTGAAAGTGTAGAAGATAGCCTTTCTGAACTATATGAAGCACCCAGGTATCTGATGTGATGGCTGACCACCTGTGTGCAAAGTAGACCAGCCGGCCTCCCGTGCTGAGAGAAACCAGCGGAGGGGAAGAGGCTAGGCTGACGGAGTCAAAAACCCCCACCCTGCTGAGCAGGGGCCGGTGTTGTGGGCTTGGGGGCCTGCTGCCTACGGGACCCATTACCCCGTCCCTTGGCCTGCTGACCCTGTTGGGGAGCTGCTGAGGCCTGATAATGAGGGCAGTGTTTATAGGCAGCCGCCTTCCTCGGGTAAAAGGGCTTTTTCCCTGAGCCCTTCTTCTTCTGAGAAGGGGCAGAGGTTTTTCTGGACAGCCGAGTCCTGGTCAGAGTCTCGGTCTCGATCTGTGCAGCCTTTTCAGCCATGGGCTTGCCAAAGAGGTTCTCACCTCTGCAGGGGACATCGACCAACTTGTCCTGTACCCATGGCTCGAGGTCGGATGACTGAAGCCAAGCCTGTCGGCGGGCACCGATGCCGGCTCCGGCTACCCGAGCCGATGCTTCAAAGCCATCGTAGGCTGCTCGAGAGATAAACTTCGAGCACTCTCGAATACCAGTGGACAAGGCCTGGAACCTCTGCAAAGGTTCCTCGGAGAGACCAGCAGAGAACCCGGCAATTTCCTTTGCCAGGTCTCGGAGATACATGCCCATGTAGAGCTGGTAGGTCTGGACTCGACAAGCAAGCATAGAGCCCTGGAAGCACTTCCTACCGAGGGCGTCCAGGTTCTGGGCCTCCCGGCCGGGAGGCACCGAGGAGTGCATCTTCTGACTCTTGAGTCGATGCATGGCCGATTCCACCACCATGGAATGGTGCGGTAGTTGTGCCTTTTGGAACACGGGGCTCTTGTGGACTCGATAAATGGAATCGACCCGCTTGCTTAACACCGGCGCCGATGCCGGGCTCTCCCACATGCGGAAGAGAAGTCGCTCCAGCATCGGAGGAACCGGTACAGTAAAGGCCTCCTTCGGGGGAGAGTCATACTGGAGGCCATCGAGCTCTTCGGCTCGAGGCTCCTCCTCGGGATCCGTGGGAAATGCCAAGGCCTTGGCCATATCCCGCACGAAGTCCGAGAACCGGGTGTCCTCCGGGTGGGACCGTCTCCGAGGTTCAGACTCGGGCGAGTCCGATGGGACGCACCGAGTCCGAAAAGTACCTGGGGACTCTTCGTCCTCCGTCTCCCAGCCCGACTCCTCGGTGGAGGAATCGAGCAGCTCCGGTCGGCGGGCACCGATGCCCTCCGCCCCGACGCCGAGGCCGGCGTCAACGACCTCGGTCCCGAACGGGAGGCCGAAGGAGACCGTGACCGAGGATCGGCTCGGTCTCCGGGGTCGACTTGGACGTCGACATCCCGGTGGTCGGGGCAGATGCACCGGCGAGGCCAGCGATCAATGCCCGCTGCTGGTTCATGAAGGCAGCGAAACTGCTCTCCAAGGCTGTCAACCTGAGTCCGAGCTCAGGAGACCCAGCAGCCCCCGACTCGGGCCCCGACGTCGGCTCCTTCGGAGGTGAGTCCACGAGGACTACAGTACTCACGTGTCCAGGAGACTCCATCTCGAGACGAGGATGTTTTGAAGGCCTCTCTGACTCCGAGGACCCGGGACGGCTATCGGGGCTATGCGACCTGGCCCTCGAGGAACCAGGAGCGTCCACCGACGCCACCCTCGTGGGTTTCTTCTTCCTATGATGTTCCCGGGCAGGAGACCCCCTCTCAGAGGAACTCCGACGATGCTCAGGACCGGAGTCCCGGGACGTCAAAGCCTCTGACGAGGTCCGGGCACGGCCGGACGCGAAGTCAGAGAAGATTCGTTCTTTTTGATGCTGCCGACTCCTCAACGCTTTTGAGGACATTTTGCCACACGGACCACAGATCATCGGGTCATGATCGGGTCCGAGGCAGCGGAGGCACCAGTCATGTGTGTCAGTAAGAGACATAAGTTTCTTACACCGATCACACTTTTTAAACCCGCTGGCAGCCTTAGGGGGAAAAAGGGCCCCTGCGAGGTCAAAAGACAGGGCTGCCAGTGAAAAAAGAAAAAATGGCGCGAACACTAGTCACGAAGGACAAAAACCGAAAAAATAACAAACGGACTCGATACCGGCGTATCGGGTCCGGGCGGGAAAAGGATCCGGCGTCGAACCGAGAAAAGTATAGTAAATAAAATCAACTTTTTCAGCGGCGATCACAAACAGCGTCTGTAGGGCTCTGCGGAAAAAAGAAGACTGAGCAAGATGGCACCCTTGGGCGGGAAGGGGACCGCGCATGCGCGCTGCAATTCCCAAAGGCTTTCTTTGAAAGCTGGGGAAATTGCTCCGCGAGGGCTCCGTCGGCGCCGACATCACCCATATGTGAGGACTGACTTCCTGCTTGGTCCTGGAGAAAGGAGGAAGACCAGAGATGGGATTATAGGACTGAAAGAAGCCAAAGCCCTATTCATGGAGAGTGATTGGGAAAAGATGGAACTACAAACAAAATACTTCTGCTTAATATTTATGAGAGGTCAACTCTGAAGAAAGTCTGTGGATGGCTAGCAAATGTACATACAGATGTGGTGCAGATACAGCACCATTTACAAAAGAGAGTGTTTTTGAACAACTTACAAAACTTAAAAGTGGACAAAGCTATTGGGACAGATGAGATACATTCAAAAGTAGTTCAGAGTAATTCTGCTGGGCTTGCTGAAGAATGTGTTCAATAGATATTTGGAGATGGGAAAAATTCCATGGAACCTGTGGTACCTTTTGCAAAAATGTTAACACAGAAGAGGTGGGGAAAGTAGTGGAAATGCTACTGAAAGAAAGAATAGTGAACTATTTACAATTCACCAGTTTGCAAGAACAAAGACGACATTGTTTTATCAGAGGCAGATCATGATAAAGAAATATGACTGATTTCTTCGATTGGTTGAGTAGATGACTAGATTGAGGGCATGTGCAGGATGTAGTCTACATGGGAGTGGGTCCTCAGGTGGTAAACTGGATAAGAAAGCGTAGTTACTCACCTGTAACAGGTGATCTCCGGGAACAGCAGGAATTTATTCTTCACATATGGGTATCGTCGGTACCAACGGAGCCTGCGCGGGAACGCTCCCCAGCGTCCAATAGGAACGCTTTTGCGAGCATCCCTCAGCACATGCGTGCTGCCTTCCTGCCTTTCCAACTGTCCCTCTTCAGGTAAGTTTGTAGCTGAGTGAAAGGATAGAGGGAGAGAGGAAAGAGACAAAGAGATAGAGAGACAACTCCTAGGGGAGGTGGGTGGGTTGTGAAGACTAAATTCCTGCTGTTCCCGGAGATCATCTGTTACAGGTGAGTAACTATGCTATCTCCAGGAACAAGCAGGAATGTAGTCTTGACATATGGGGACTCCCTAGCTGAAGATGCCAGGGAGATAGCCCCAGGAAGGTGCCACCCTAGAAAGGTGGGAATCCTTCCTCCCATGAATCTCTGGCATTCCACCAGGGTTGGTGTGTAGGAGTTGAATTAGGTCTGAAAGAGATTTTGAAGAACAGCTTGGCCAAAGAAGACATCCTGATGGGAGGCTTTATCCAGGCAGTAGTGAGCTATGAAGGTGTGTACCGAAGCCCAGGTGGCTGCTCAACAAATGTCATCGATAGACACAGAGTGGAGATTAGCCATGGAAGTTGCCATGGCTCTCACGTTATGAGCTGTGACATGGTCCTGAAGAGGAAGACCCTTACTCTCATAAGTAAAGGATATGCATTGGACAATCCATTTAGATAAAGTTCTTTTGGAGACTGGTTGTCCCAAATGACTAGGGTCAAAAGCTATAAAAGGTTGCGAGGACTTTCTATGTTGCTGTGTTCTCTGTAGGTAAAAGGCTAAGGCTCTTTTACATTCCAAAGTATGAAGGTTTCTTTCTGCATTAGAGGCGTGAGGCCTCTGAAAAAATACAGGAAGATAAATTGATTGATTTAAATGAAAAGGCGAAACCACCTTTGGCATAAAGTGTGGATGAGTTCTAAGAACAACCTTATCATGGTGAAACCTAGTATAAGGAGGATTAGCCACTAAAGCTTGCAATTCACTAATGCGACGTGCAGAGGTGATTGTAATTAGGAAGATGACCTTCCAGGTCAAAAACCTAAGGGTTGTAGTGGCTAAAGGCTCAAAAGGCGGCTTCATGAGCTGCCTGAGAACTAGATTTAGATCCCATGCCACCGGTAGTGGCTTAATGGGAGGTTTGGTTAATAGAAGACCTCTCAAAAATCTGGATATGAGTGGATGAGAGGAAATTGGTTGTCCATTCAGAAGCTTATAAGAAGCTGCAATTGCACTAAGATGGACTCTTACCGAATTGGTCTTTAGACCAGAATTCGATAAGTGAAGGAGATACTCTAGTATCGATTCTAAGGGTATGCCAAGGGGGTTTAATCCCTTCTTGGAGCACCATATAGTAAAACGTTTCCACTTGAAGGCATAAGATCTTCTTGTGAAAAGTTTCCTAGAAGCCTAAAGGATATACTTTACCTGTTGGGACAGGTTGAAATCCTGGAGGTCTAAGCCTTCAGCAACCAGGCCGTGAGATGCAGGGACTGGGGATTCGGGTGCCATAGCATCCCGTTCTCTTGGGAAAGAAGATCTGGAGCATGCTCTAACTCCAGAGGTGCAGCTTGAGAGAGATGTAGAAGCAGGGGATACCACGCTTGGCGTGGCCATCGTGGCGCTATAAGAATCATGCGACCCCTGTCTCTCTGAAGCTTGAAGAGTGTTTTGGGGATGAGGGGAATGGGTGGGAAGGCATAAAGGAAGCCCTGACCCCAGTGAAGGAGGACGGCTTCCCTTGTCTGACAATTGTGAGCCAGAATCCTGGAACAGAACCGGGGAAGTTTGGCATGCAGTGGACTTGCAAAGAAGTCTATGTCTGGAGTGCCCCAGAGATGAAATATCTTTGCCACCTGGTCCAGGTGGAGAGACCACTCGTGAGACAGCAGTACTCGACTGAGTTTGTCTGCCCAAAGGTTTTGAATGCCTGGAAGATATACCACTAGAAGGTGAATTTGATACTCTCTGGCGAGGGCCCACAGTCGTAAAGCTTCGTTGCATAACGACAGAGAGACTGTCCCGCCTGCTTGTTCACATAGAACATTGCTACTTGATTGTCCATCTGGACTAGGACTGTCTTGTAGCTGAGCTGGGCATGGAATACTCGAAGAGCTAAATAGATTGCTCTTAATTCCAGGAGGTTTATGTGCAGACCAGCGTCCTGTGGAGTCCAGGTTCCCCGGGTAGAGAGATGATTCAGGTGTGCTCCCCAACCCACCTACGATGCATCTGTTGTTAGGGTGGCCTGAAAAAGGGGTTGATGAAAAGGAGACCCCATTGTCTGATTTTCTAGGGATTGCCACCATTGGAGGGACAAAATTAGTCATTGAGAGTTTATTATTTTGTCCGATAAATGACCTATGTCCTGTGTCCACTGTGTGGAAAGGGTCCACTGAGCTGCTCGCATGTGGAGGCGAGCATATGGGACTACATGAACCGTGGATGCCATATGTCCCAGCAACTGTAGTAGCTCTCGAGCAGTTAGGGAGGATTTCCCTGCTGCTTGAGAAGCTAGTTGCATTATGCGAAGACACCGGGCCTATGGAAGGAAAGCCCTTGCCTGTCTGGTATCTAGACAGGCGCCTATGAATTCCAGGCATTGGGAAGGAACAAGTTGGGATTTTGGGAAGTTTATTACCAACCCCAAGTATTGGAGGATTCGCATTGTACGAGACAGTGCAGTGCTGGCCTCTGCAACTGTAGGGGCTCGAATGAGCCAGTCGTCTAAGTAAGGGAAGATGAATATCCCCAGGGTTCGTAGAAATGCAGCTACTACTGCCATGCATTTCGTGAATACCCTTGGTGCTGAAGCTAGACCAAAGGGAAGAACCCTGTACTGGAAATGTTTTCTCCTGAAAAGGAATCATAAGAATTTCCTGTGATCTGGATGGATCAGAATGTGAGTGTATGCATCCTTTAAGTCTAGAGAGCAAAGCCAATCCTGGCTTTGAAGGTATGGCAGAAGAGTTCCTAGAGAAATCATTTTGAACTTCTCTCGAAATAGGTATTTATTCAATTCTCTGAGGTCTAAAATGGGTCTGTATCCTCCTGTTTTCTTTGGAATAAGAAAATAGGGGGAGTAGAACCCTGCACCCTATTGAAGAATGGGTACCTCCTCTATTGCCCCTTGGGCAAGAAGTGCTGAGACCTCGTGATCTAACAAATTGTTTACGGAGGTTTGAGAATTGAATTGCTTTAGAATTGTAGGAGGGGGCATGCTGTGAAAATGAAGCTTGTACCCTTCTCCTACAATGGACAAAGTCCAATCTTTTGCTGTTATCTGATGCCATCTGTTGGCAAAGTGGCATAACCTGCCTGGGATATTGGGGGGTTGGGGACCCCTCAGAGGCAGGAAGGCTAAGCTCTCTAGGAAGGAGTCAAAGTCCTTGAGGGGGCTGAACCTGCAGAGCTGGTTGGGCTCTGGGGCCTTTTGGCTTCTTTTGCTGTCTAGTTTGTCCCTTTTGGGCAACCTGACCCTGAGATTGACTCTGCTGGGTATAGGAAGGATAAAATTTCCTCTTTTTGCTGAAAGAGGGTTTTTTATAAGACTTCTTTTTGGCTGGAGTGGCTGTAGATTTCGACAATCTATCAAGAGTAGTATTGTCAGCATCTAACTCATTAGACGTTTCCTGCCAGTTCTTGCTGAAGAGATTCTCTCCCATGCAAGGAATGTTGCCTAACTTGTCCTGTACTCAAGTCTCCAAGTCTGATGCCTGAAGCTAGGCAATCCGTCGTGCACCAATGGCAATAGCAGAAGTTCTGCTGATGCATTCAAAGCAGTCAAAGGCTGCACGATTTACAAACTTGGAGACATCTTGAGCATGCTTAACTAGAGCAAGAAAGTCTTGTCTCTTGTCATCTGGGAGAAATGGGCTCATAAGCTCCAAATCTCCTGTAACTTCCTTGAAGAACATTCCCATATACAGTACATATGAACTGATTCTAGCTGAAAGCATGGAAGCCTGAAAAGTTCTGCGCCCAAAAGCGTCCAGAATCCTGCATTCACAACCTGGAGGATTAGATGCATGCCTCTTTGCATCCTATGCATGGCTGACTCCAACACCATTGAATGGTGTGGCAGCTGAGTCTTTTGAAATCCAGGACATGGCGGAACTCGATACATAGTATCAAGTCTCCTAGAGTGAGGAGATGTAGTCAGAGGTGTCTCCCACATTCTGAGCATCAAGTTATGCAGAATTTCATGGATGGGCAGAGTGGCTGCCTCCTTTGGAGCTTTAGGATACTGGAGAATTTCCAATTCCTTTGCTCTGGGTTCCACTTCAGGAGCCCCCGTGATTGAAAGGCCCTTGGCCATATCATGAACAAAATCCTGAAAAGACATGTCCTCTGGAGGTGACATTCTGCGTTGGGGAGAAGAGGGATCCTCTGGGAGAAACCCTCTAGTACCAGCAGAATTGTCAGAGTCTTCGGAATCGGAGGATTCGAAGTATTCCTGACCACGATGCTCATGCAAAGCACGTTCCTGGTATCGATCAAAGTCGGTACCGAGTTGATCCGGTATCGATCTGTCAATTCCAGCCAAAGATGGCGTGGGAAGAATTCCCACCGGGGCCGGTACTGTCAGTACCGGTATCGTCGGTGTCTGTACCGGTGTAGGTACCGGCATCGGTGTAGATGTTGGTACCGGTGCCCGTTGGACCAACGGTACCGCAGCTGAGAGAAGAGCTGCGATGCTGCGTTCGATAGCGAGGAACCTCTGGTCTATTGACGCTGCCGATGCCTGGGTATCAATACCGGTGAAAACGGACGGAACCCCTGAACTCCATTTTTACCTCACTGTCCACATGCGCGGCATTTTTTTTTTTTTTTTAAACTTGATATTTATTAATTTTTCCAAAGCAAACATAACATTACATGAACCACATCCAAATACAGAAGAAAAAGATAAGGAGAAACCACCTCCCTCTCCTCCTGCAATCCTACATACAACAGTACTGGGATATAAGCTATGCAATAGTTTCACCCCCCCCCCCAGACCCTCCCCCCCAAACCCCCCCCTTTAATCCCCCAAAGCCTCCCCCCCCCACTGATTACCAGAACACATCCTCAAGGCGATGAGCCCCCCTGTCCCGCTATCCTCCTCACTTCCCCCCCACTTCAGGCTCAGCTTGCACCTGAGGCTGCCAAGTGCTCCAGCAACGGTTGCCATTGACGGTCAAAGCGCTCCCCTTGATTTTTCCGTATAGCGGTCAACCGCTCCATATGCAAAACTTTATATAATCTAGTAATCCAATGATGAAGCTCCAAAGGTCCCCCCTGCTTCCACTTCCAGGCTATTTCACACCTTGCCGCCACTATACATGAACGCATGGGGCGGGACCATTTCCGCGACTGATTATCTGGCCAGACTCCCAAGAGAAACAAAGTAGGGCATAATTCTAACCGGACCCCAAAAATAGTAGTCATCTGGTCTCGAATCTTCAGCCAATATGAACGAACCCAGGTACATTCCCACCACATATGATAATATGTTCCCCTATCCCCACAGCCCCTCCAGCATAAAGCCGGAGCCGCTGGGAACATCTTATGATATCTTTCAGGAGTGTAGTACCACCGCATTAATATTTTATAGGTATTCTCTTGAATCAAAGTACAAATCGAAGATCGGGACACTGCTTTAAGAATAGCCTTCCAATCTTCTCCATCCCAAGTCAGTCCCAAATCTTTTTCCCATTCTATCATATATTTCAATTTGGGTTCTGCCTCCTGAGCCTTTCGCAAACTTGCATAATGTAAGCGTATCAATCCTCGAGAGGCATGGTGGCCCACCCACAAGGCTTCAAGATCATTAAGTCCTTCGTCAATGCGGTCACGTTGAATTCTTTGACGCAGGTAATGTGTCACCTGCAAATAAGCGAAAAAGTCCCGCTTGTCTAACTGAAATTCCGCTTTCAATTGATCAAAGGACTTAACCTTGTCGGCCTCTATTAAGTGCACAAATTGCGTCAGCCCCGCTCTTCCCACACCCGAAATACCCTCTCCCGACCCGGAGCAAAGGCTGGAGTAGCTGTCAATGGTGAGAGCAAAGACGGCCCCGGACGAACGTTTACTCTTCGCCACCCTCTTACCCACTCCCCCAAAAGATGACGTATAAAGGGATTGCCCGTCCACTGTCCCTGCAAGGTTCCCATCGGTAACCAAGGTAAACAATTAAGTTTATACGAGGATACCGCCTGCTGCTCAAGAGCCAGAAACCCTTTCGACCTTACTGGTTCCCTCCACTCCATCACCTGCCGCATTTGCGCCGCTAGATAATAATCCGCTATCACTGGCATTCCCAGCCCCCCGTTTTCCCGTGCTCTATACATGACACTCCGCGCAATGCGCGGGGGTCGATGTCGCCACACAAACAAGAACAGCTTCCGCTGAAGTTTATGCAAGACCGTTTGAGGAACCTTGATGGGTAATACTTGAAAAAGATACAGCAATTGAGGCAACACCATCATCTTAAGCGTCGCTATCCTGCCTAGCCACGAGATCCCCTCATGATTCCATTTCTCCAGGTCTTTGCCTATCCGGTCCATCAGCGCCGGATAATTAGCCCCATATAACTCATCAAGATTACGAGTTAAATTCACCCCAAGATACTTGATCTGACTGGCAGCCCAACGGAATGGGAAACACCCCTGTAAATGCGTTTGTAATTGCCCAGGCAGATTAACGTTCAGTGCCTCCGTTTTATCCCAGTTAATCTTAAAGCCAGCCACCGCCCCAAAACGTTTCAACTCTGCCATAAAAATAGGCAAAGTCAATAATGGGCGGGTGATAAAGAGCAACAGATCATCTGCAAACATTGCCAGCTTATGTGTCATCGAGCCAACGGTGAGGCCCGTGGCATCCGGGTTCTGTCGCAAATGCTGCGCCAGTGGCTCCATGGTTAAGGCGAACAGCAAGGGGGAAAGTGGGCACCCTTGTCTCGTCCCTCTCGCTAAAGGGAAGAACTCAGAGTGCCTACCATTTATTTTAACCGTCGCTACCGGACAGGTGTACAAGGCCTTTATCCAGGACAGCATATTGGGGCCTATCCCCACTGCTTGTAATACCGCAAACATAAACCCCCATTCTACTCGATCAAATGCTTTCTCAGCATCGATCGCTAGTACCAGTAGTGCCTGCTTCTGATGTTGAGCGGTCCACATTACCTGGATAGCTCTTCGGATATTATCCCCCGTGTTCCGCCCCTGAACAAAGCCCGTCTGATCAGAATGAACAAGTTTTGGCAGGATTAGCCCCAATCTGTTGGCTAATATCTTGGCCAATATTTTCCCGTCGGTATTTAAGAGAGAAATAGGCCGATAGGAACCACAGACAGTGGGGTCCCTACCCGGCTTTGCTATCACCGTAATTCCGGCCTGATTCATTGAAGGCGGCAAGGGTTGCCCCTGGAGAACCGCATTAAATAAGCGCTGCAGTAGCGGCGCCAATGGTGTCTGCAACTTTTTATAAAACAGCGTAGAAAAGCCATCTAGTCCCGGAGATTTATTTGAGGGTAAACCCTTAATTACATGATAAATCTCTTCCAGGGAGATCTCCTTATTAAGAAGATCCCGATCAAATTCTGAAATTACCGGGAGACTTCCGCCGTCCCGGATATACTTAGAAGCACCTAAGGGATCTTCTGCCACCTCACTAGTATATAATGTTTGATAATACTGGCGAAATTGCTCCCTGATATCTTTAGTTCTAAAAAGAAGCTTATCTCCCGGGCCCTTGATCTTCAAAATAGTAGAACGCTGATCCCTATCCTGCAGCTTCCTTGCTAACAGTCTGCCCGCCTTATTATGAAATTCGTAATAACGCTGATTAATGCGGCTTAATTGGAAATTAATTGTTTCCATCTGCAAGGAGGTTAATTCTGCTCGCGCATGTGCCAATCGCGCTTGAATCCGAGCTCCGCCTCCCTGCTTATGCTGGCGTTCCAACTCTGTGACTAGGCGAAGTAGCTGGACCTGCTTTTCCCCTGCAGCCTTCTTTTTGCGTGCTGCCCGTTGTATCAAAACTCCACGTAACACCGCTTTTAAACCCTTCCCATTGAATCCCCAAGGAGACCTCCCCAGTGTCATTCACCTCCCAGTAGTGTCGAATTTCCTCCACTACACTCGCCACCACTGCTGGGTCCTGCAGCAGACTTTCATTAAGACGCCAAAAGGACCTTCCACTCGTGTCTCTTTCACCCCCAAATTCCACCCATATCGGGCTATGATCCGTCCAGGACATGGGTTCTATACCCACCTTCAAAATTTTTGATATCCAGGATGAGTCCCCAAGAATCAGATCTATTCTGCTGTAACTATGATGAACCTGAGAATAGTGGGTATAGTCAATCCCTTGCGGGTTAACCTGACGCCAAAGGTCCCACAACCCATAGGTCTGCACCAATCTGCGCAATTGTACCCGCCTTTTAGTGTCTCCTCTATGGCCCCCTAGGGATCTATCCCACCTGGGGTTCAGCACTTCATTAAAATCGCCCACCATCAATAACGCCCCATGGATTTTATCGGAAAGCCAGCCAGACAGCATGGCCCAAAACTCAGTTTGGGGGTCATTGGGGCCGTAAACATTCAAGAAGGTGACCTCTTGTCCCTGCAACTCACCCCAGATTAACAAAACTCGCCCCGCCATACCTTTAATTACCCCCCCTAATTGAAAGGGGACGTCCCGGCGACCCATGACAGCCACTCCAGCCCTTTTATGTAAACCTTCAGCATTAAACCAAATATCTGTATAGGCACTATGGCGCAGAAGGTGCTCATCTTTTGGCAACAAATGGGTTTCTTGCACAAAGACTACTTGCCAGCGTTGTAGCCGGACTTCCCGAAACAGCGCTTTCCGTTTTTGGGGAGTGTTAAGGCCTCTAACATTAATAGAGCCTACCCTAAGTCCCGCCATCAAACATTTCCAGAGTCACTAGCCTTGGCAGCCCCAGGATGTAATCCCTCCCCAACCTTTCCCCCCTCCCTCCAACCCCCTTCCCCCGCCCAATTCCCACCCCTCCCCCCACCCATCTTCTGTAGGCTCCTACCCCATCTATACCCCCACCCTCGAGATATCTCTCCACAGGCCCAAATCCTGTGTCACCTCACCTGAGGAAGAGACACACCTTCCGAGACGCTTTATAGCACCATTAATTCGGACCCCCCCCCCCCGCTTTTAAACCCATAGAGCCGATAAAAAAAAAAAACCAAGAAGCCCTCACAGGCAATCTACTCCTTTTTTGCCCCCGCCCCCATACCCACTCCAACTACTAACAAAACAGAACTGTGGTAAGCAAACAATTATATCATGCCCCATTATGAAAAGTAAAATTCAACAGCTTATAACAACCTGAATAGAGCACACATTTAGAATTCCAACCTCCACCGACCAGAACTCCACCCAGTCCAACATGTAGGCAAATAAGGAATGTTGAGCAAGTCATCGGTATCACCCCAGGTCGAGGGCTATGAAAATCACTGAACAGATTCTCATCCCCTCACCCCCGGAGCCGAGAACCTCTCGCCGAAGATATATTCCAAATCCAAAGCGCCAGTCCACAAGTTCATGTCGGCTGCCGTGTCCCACCCGCCTCAGAGTCTGCAGTGGTAAGAAGATCTCCTGAAGTGCGGCGAAGACGATGCCCTTTCGTTGGTATCCGTTGCCACTTCAACTTATCCAGAAGGGGGGACTGCTCTCGATCTTGATCGGAGGGTTCTGAAACAGACCGCTTCTGAGGTAAATTTGGGGCTTTGGCCTTTTCCAAGCACTTCCAGGCTTCAGATAATGATTTAGCTCGGTACGTCACTCCGCCAGCTTCAAATTGAATACCAAATGGGAATAGCCATTTATATTTAACTTTTTCGCTGCGTAGGTACTCAGTAACCGGCCGCATCAACTTGCGACGTAGTAAAGTCTGCGGTGCTAGATCTTGAAAGACCTCAATCAGGAAGCCATGCCATGGCAACTTTCCCCGCTTTGCCGCCGCTCTCATAATCGCTTCCTTTTGGGGGAAGCTAGTCAAACAAGCGATGAAGTCCCTGGGCCTATTCCCTGGAGGGGCCCTGAGAGCTCTGTGCGCCCTTTCGATACCTATCTCGACTTTAGGTGCCAACTCAGCCTGATCTTCCGCAATTAGCAAGGCCTCGCATATTTCACGTACCACTTTGTCGGCTTGTCTGTAGCGTTCTTCCTCGGGGACCCCTCGTATGCGGATATTGCACCTTCGAGACCTATTTTCTAGGTCTTCGATTTTCGCCCGCAAGTCCTCCGTTGTTTCCCGCCATCTACTAGTGATACTGCGCACCGTCTGTGCTGCCGTGGCCAGCTCGTCCACGTGCTCCTCCAGCACTTCAACCCGATGTCCTAAGGCCTGCATGTCATGGCGAAAGTCCGCTAAAAGCTCCTTCACCTCACTTTTGACACCAAGGACTTCCGTTTTTATTTCCCGACACCATCGACGTAAGTCCCCTTTAGTGCAGTGCTCATCAGCATTTTCCAGTTCATCCTCCGTTTCTGTATCCTCCCTCTCGGCCCTCTCTTTTTGAGTGCGTAGGGGCGCATAATTTGATCGGAATTTCTCCAGTTTTTTCTTAGTAGACATTCTCCTCACAAGTACCGCACCCCCAAAATGCTCTTTTCGCCAGGGGGGAGGCCCGATGCTAAGGAATATTGCTATATATTCTATATCCCGAAGGGAGCTCCGACTTCAGACCGCCATCTCGGTCGGTGACGTCACTTCCTCCGCGCGGCATTTTTTTGAGAGCTGGAGGTAGTTGAGCTAGTACCGTGAGCGAGGTGTGCTGGCTTGTGAGTTGTACCGGCTTGTGAGAAGACGTGGGCAGCATGTCTGGTGAGTGTTTTATTGTAGTATGTTATTGTTTCAATTTTTTTCATGTAAAGGAGAAGGTATATTGATGGTTTTGTTTGTGTTTTTTGTAGTGTTTTAACGGTCCCCTGAAGAAATCGTTCTGAAACGTCCGACTGGTACCGGGGTTGTACGTTGGGATTATATTATAACAGGAAGAGTCAGTCCTTTTTTGAAGCTGAGTATTTATTACTATTTATTCTTTTTTGATGTTACTCTATAAGGACTGTGGCTTCTTCTTAAAGCTTTATCCAATGAGGTCATTGATGTGATACAACACGATTGCTGTGAGTAGGTGAGAGCCTCAATACAGCAGTGTTCTTTTATACTGAGACCTCTTGTGCTAATGTCTGATCCTTTCTAATGGTGAATTTGAACGATATTATTTTTTTGTTTTGATTGTTTAAGAATCGTTCTGGAGTATAGTGACCAACTGACTTTTTTGTGGATGCAATGGATCTGGCATCCGAAGAAAAGAGGGTACCAAGCTTTGCAGCCCAGTTCTGTCTTCCTCTTTTAGTCATCCCCATACAGGAGAGACATTCAGATGGAGAATGTTCAGGCCCTAAACATTTAAGACACCAATCATGGGTGTCAGTGACAGAAATAGTACCGCCACACTTAGTACATTTTTTAAAAACACTAGTTGGTTTTTCCATGTTTTAGGAATATGGGGCCTAGTGCCCAAAATGGCACCTAGCACCAAAAAAGAAAAGTTTCTGAAGAGAAACAGCTTAAAGTATAAGGGTGGGTTTTTTTTTTTGGAAAAGAAAAGAAAAGAACCGGCGGTACCGGTAAGCATCGTGCGGCAGGCAAACGCGACCACAAGAAAACAATTTTAAAGACGGAATTTTCTGCGGTGACAGGGTATGGATCCTGTCGGCTCCGCGGAAAATGAAGAATTGAAGAGGGACAGTTGGAAAGGGGGGAAGGCAGCGCGCATGTGCTGAGGGATGCTCCCAAAAGTGTTCCTATTGGACGCTGGGGAGCGTTCCCACACAGGCTCCGTCGGTACCAACGATACCCATATGTGAAGACTACATTCCTGCTTGTTCCTGGAGATATTACTATGACTGACAGACAACAGTGGGTTGTGGTAAATGAAATTCACTCAGAAGAAAGGAAAGTTTAGCTTAGTTTGTTCACTTCAATTATTTGCTTGCAATTCCAAAGAATTCTCAAATACATAATAAAACTACATCACAATATAATAGATAAAATATAGCACTTTAATATTGTCATCATACAGCATTTTACAGTTAGAAACAATACAAAAACATTTGCATTAATGTACCATTCCAATACTATTGATACACTATAAACATCATTCAATTTAATGAGACTGGGTAAATAAAGATGCTTTTACTTTTCTCCTAAAATCCACATAATCTAACTCTTTCCATATAACCATCGGAATATCATTCTATAGTTTCAGCCCTTGATACCTAAAAGTCATCCACTGTGAACTTTCCAAAAATAGCACGGACAATGAGGGCAGAGCCAAACGTTAACAAACTTAAAGATAATCAGCTTCGACATAATGCACAGATCTGAAAGTTAAACATAAAACTGCAAAGTGAATTCTTTTTTTCAGTTGGCATCCAATGCAATACTACCAACAATGGTGAATCACGATCTCTCCTACCCATCTCAATTAATATTCTAGCAGCCATGTTGTGCATTACTTTTAGCCTATTCAATTGATGCTTGATAAGGCCACAGTATAATGAATTACAATAATCAAATTTTGAAAGAACTAATGAATAAACTACGGATCACAAATGTTATGCTGGCAAGACCTTAATTAACATAAGAGCTACGGCCTCTAAAAGGCAGACTTAACAACAACTGAATCTTGTGGATTAAAAGGCAAATCAGCATTCAACATAAAGCCCAAACTATGAACAGTCTTTTTCAAAAATAATGCTTTTCAAGTAGTAGCTGATACTTTTTTGGAGATATTAATGAAGTTTCATATTTTGCCAAATTCAATTTCATCTTATTCTTTTGAAACCAGAGCAACACAGCTAAATAGCGAAGTGCCTCAGGGATTGTTCTTGGGGTTGATTCTGTTCAATATTTTTATGAGCGAATTGCCAGTGTGTTAGAAGGAAGAGTTTGCCTTATTGCAGATGTCATGAATCTGCAACAGAGTAGATACCTTAAGGGACCAGACAACAGGATGCTAGGTTGTATATTAAAGGTATAACCAACAGAAAAAAGGAGGTGATAATGATCCTAAGTAGGTCCACCTGCAAGAAGAGACTTGAGGATCAAATATGATGCATTGTTTACATACTTGAAAAGTATTAATGAATAACAAAACCTTTTCCAAAGGAAAGAAAGCTGTAGTACTAGGGGACATGATACTAAGCTGCAAAGCGGCAAAACTTAAAAGCAATGTCAAGAAATAATTTTTCACGGAAAGGGTAAACAATGCCTGGAATGAAGGACAGATATAAAATGGTGACATAATTCAAAGAGGCATTGGATAAACATACAGGACCCCAAAATGGCAAGAGGATGGAAACCAAGAACTGAGTGCTTCAGTTTATTTATTTATTTACATTTCTTCTATACTGCACTATTTGCGATCAGCGCGGTTTACATAGAACTAACAGTTTCCGACAAAAACAAGAGTCAGGTCATTACAAAGAACAGGAGCATCAACTTGGCTAACCAGGAAAAACTATCTACATGTGTGGAACATTGAAATAAGTAATTGTATGCATGTGGGATGGAGTTATTGTGTGTTAGTCATACATGGTGTCTGTGGTTCGGAGGAGTCTATTAGGTACTTAGTAAAGAGGAGGTGTTTTAAGGCCTTCCTGAACTGGCTCAAGTTGGGGATAGCTCTGATGTGTGGTGGTAGGGAGTTCCAGAGGCTTGGGGCGCTCAAGCTGAAGGCTCTATTTGAAGTTGTTATGGAGCATCTTGTCATAGCCTTTGGTATTGCTAGCATGTTGGCTGCAGCGGTTCTTCTTGTCCTGTTGGGTGTGAGTGGTTGTATGAGGTCACTTATTGAGGAGGCGGATAGTCCGTTGATAGCCTTGAATGTCATCACTAAGGTCTTGAAGCTAATCCTGGCTTGGATGGGGAGCCAGTGCAGTTGAATCAGTAGGGGTGTGATATGCTCTCTCCTTGGTGCTCCGAAGAGGATTCGCGCTGCACTGTTCATTGCGAGTTGTAAGGGATGTAAGGTTGCCTGAGGGAGTCCTTGTAGGATGGCGTTTGAGTAATCAAAATGAGGGATGATGAGAGCTTGATAAATGGTGCGGAAGTCGCTCGGTTCGAGTAGGGGGCGTATGTGTCTAAGGGATCTGATCTTGAAGTAGATCGCTCTTACTGTTTTTGCAATGTGCTGCTTCATGTTGAGGTTTTGATCCAATGTGACTCCAAGATACCGTATGGCTGATTTTACTTGCAGCTTGGCGTTGTCTACTTCCAGGTGGTTAGGTGGTGTAAACTCAGGATTTCTAGAGATGAACAGGACCTCAGTTTTCTTATGTTGGATGCGCAGATTTTGTGAGAGGAGCCATTCGGATATTGCGTTGAAACACTTAGTTAGTGGGGTGAGATCCGGGCATTCCAGGGATATTGGCAGGTACATTAAGACATCATCTGCGTAAATCATACAACACACATTGAATGATCTAATGATGTTACAAATGGGTTGTATATAGATGTTAAACATGAGTGATGATAGTGAGGATCCTTGAGGGACTCCTTGGCTTTGTAGGAATGGTTCGGATGTGGTTCCATTTGCTCTTACATGTTGCCATCTTCCAGACAGGTAAGACCTGCACCACTCCAGAGCTGTTTCGGTGATGCCTTTCTCTCTTAGCCGAATCAGGAGAATCTCGTGGCAGACTGAGTCGAAGGCTGCGGCAATATCTAAAAAGATGAGTGCGAAGCCTGTACGAGGGTTGTCAATGCCTGAGATTATAGTGTTGAATAGAGTGGTGAGTAGTGTTTCTACTCCGTGTGATTCTCTGAATCCATGTTGCGATGGATCCAGAGGTGCATTGGTGTCCACATGATCTTGTAGCTGCCTGTAGACTATTTTTTCTACGATTTTAGCGAGCATCGGGATACTGGAGATAGGTCTGTAGGACTCGACCTTTTGAGGGTCTAGTTTGGTGTTCTTTAGCAGTGGTCTAACGGAGGTCTGTTTAAGCGTGGTTGGGAAGGACCCTGTGCTAAATGATAGTCCTATCATTTTGGTTAAGATAGGGGCAAGGTCGGATCGCAGATCTTTTATCCAGAATGCTGGACATGGGTCTGAGTATGAGGTGGAAGTGTTTAGGGTTGCGATGGTGTCTTCGATCATTCTCTTGGATGGTGTGGTGAAGATGGATAGATAAGTTGCGTCTGCTTGAGCATCAGGGGGGTCCGGTATAACCATCTTGTCAGTTTTGCATAGTTTTGATTGCATAAAGACGGCGTACTCCTGTGGGTGTATGGATCCTGTGCACTCCGGAGTTGGTTCTTTGGCAAGAGAATTGACCAGGTTGAAAAGGTCATGCGGCTTATTTAATGAACGTTTCAGAATGTCTGTGTGATGTTGTTTCATTTTGTCTGTGACAGCCCTACGATGTGTGTGTAGTAGTTGGATGTATGCTGTTTGGTCACAGCTGGCGCGTGATTTCCTCCAGCGCTTTTCCAATCTTCGCAGGAGGGTTAGTGATGCCTTTAGTTCAGCTGTGAACCAAGGAGCGGATGGTCTTTTCTTTGGGGCTTTAGTAGTGGGGGGACAGATTGCGATCTCGCTGAGTTTGCTGTTCCATATGGAAATTAGGACATCTAGGTCTTGTGAGGTATTGTCAAGAAGAGAGCTTGTTTCAGCAAGGATGCGTTCTCTGTTAAACGGTCGAAATCTTCTGGCATTTGAGATTGTGTTTGTTTGTGAGTTCGTGAGTTCAAAATAATAGGGAAATACATTTTGCACTTCAGAGAAGACATGAGGGGTAATATGCACAGAGAGGCAGTTATGGAATTAGATGAGGCATGACTGGTCATGGTATGTGCAAAACGAACCCATTTGGCAAAATTGCCCCGGAGACAATCTGTACATAGCAGCAATTACAGCCCTCGCCAACTTATTGGGCAGACTGGATGGGCCAAGCTGGTCTTTATCTGTCATTCATTCATTCATTCATTAATGCACTATCAAACAAACAGAGGAAACAGATTCCCATTCCTTTCCTCCCATTGCTTCACTGTCCAGCTTTTATCCCATGTCTGTGTTTTTGAATACACTGATACTCTATAAACTGAATGCTCCTAAAACAAAGGGTATATACTTTCTGGCCTTCAACCTTAGGGTTTCCTTCTTTTAACTCTGCATCTCTTTCTATATTTGGTGCACAAAGGTTTAGCTGTATAGAAGAAGGGAACTTTTCTGACAGCCAATTTACACATGAATATCAATATTCAGAGAAGTAAATGTCTTTGAAAAATTTCCTATGTAAGACAGGCAAACAGTTGTGGTTTTCCTACATGTGGACTGTTTGAAACTTACATATTAAATTCAGAATTTTTCTGATATCATTCTGAGTATGTCTCTGCCAGAAAACCTGTTTGAGCTATGTGAATTAACACTGGTAAAACAGTCAATCTGTTTTTTTGCAAAACTCTTTTCATAAATATTTAATAAGGAAATTGGTCTATGGGTATTAGTCATTAGCATCTTTTTGACCTCAGTCTTGGTTTTAACTGTAGTGTTGTTCAGTGTTATAATGGAGGGGGGGGGGTGGGGACAAATGTGGTGTCCCTCGTTCTGTAGAGGGCCTCCGTCTTGTTTAGTTAATTTGCAGGTTGTTGTCATTCAGCCAATTTGTTGCTTCAGTGAAGCATTCTTGGTGGGTGGATAGAGAGGGTTGCTTTGTATTAATTGGTCCATATATCATAATATCATCGGCGTAGACGTGGACGTTTTTGTGTGATCTTATGATTGTGCAGAGTGGTCACAGATAGAGGTTGAAGACTATTGCAGAGAGGGTGGATCCTTGGGGGACTCCTTGTGTTTGCTTGTATGGGGTGGAGATGTTGTTTCCGATCTTTATCTGTTGATGTCTATCGGTGAGGTGGAATGTGAACCATTTGATTAGTGTCTTGAATTCCATTGGTGCGGAGATGTTGCAGTAGTATTTGGTGGTTTATGGTGTCAAAGGTTGACGAGATGTCCAAGAACGTTAATAGGAAACCTTGATAGGCTCGCTGCATTCCTTGAGTTTTTTTGTTTTTTTTTTTAGTGCCGCGAGTCAGTGCTGACTCCTGGCAACCCAGCTGCCTCTGGGTTTTCTTGGCAATGTATCACTGGAAGTAGATTGCCAGGCCTTTTCTTCTGAGGCAATGGAGGGTAAAGTGACTTGCCCAAGGTCACAAAGAGTGCCAGTGGGAATCTCTTAAGGTGGTTAGTAATGTTTCCACTCCGTGATGCGGGTGAAAACCCATGTCGCTTGTTTTGGCTGTTGAGCTGTGTAAGTTGGTCTAGTAAGTTGTGTCTGTCGATATGGTCTTGAAGTTGGTGCTGTACTGTTTTCTCAACGATCTTTGCTGTGAAAGGTAGGCTTGCAATGGGTCAGAGAGGTCCATGGTTGTGTTTTTTTGTTTTTTTTTTAGTGTTGGGCGCATTGAAGAGGTTTTCAGGCATGAGGGCATAAGTTGAAGTATCGACTGCGTGAATTTGATGATTACTCTGCTGAGTTCCTTTTTGGTTGCAGGGATCTAGGGGTGAGGTTGTTGTGTTTAGAGAAGTTATGGTGCTTTCAATTTGGCTTTCAGTAATTTTGTTGTAGGAGATCCAGGGATCTGGGTGGTTGTCTTCCGTAGGGGGTGGACTTCTGGTTGGGGATGTAGTTGTTTGTAGTGTTGTTGTTCTGGTAATATTTACCCATTGTGCAATCAATTAAAACTTTGTTTTTAAACAACATAGAATTTAGTAGCAAGCCCATTACACATTGGAGACTTAATAATTTTAAAGAAATTAATTGTATTCTTCCTTTCCGCTGCTAGGGGTCAGAACCCCTATTTTGAACCCGAGTAGCAGTCATGCAGGAGTAAAGAGGGATTGCTCTTGCAAGGTCCACCAGACACCAGGGATCATAGCAGGGTAAACACATAAGAACATAAGATATGACATACTGGGTCAGACCAAGGTCCATCAAGCACAGTATCCTGTTTCCAACAATGGCCAATCTAGGTCACAAGTACCTAGCAGCTTTCTCAAAAGATACAGGTTCCACAATACTTATATTGGGGCAAGCAGTGGATATTCAGGGTCCACTTTAATAATGGTTTATGGACCTTTCCTCCAGGAACTTGTCCAAACCTTTTTTAAACCCGGCTGCACTAACAGCTTTTACTACATTCTCCGGTAGCAAATTCCAGAGTTTGATTACACATTGAGTGAAAAAATATTTTCTCTTATTAGTCTTAAATAGGTTACCCTGTAGCTTCATTGCATGCCCCTTAGTCTTTCTATATTTTGATGGTGTAAACAATCGATCTATGTTTATCTGTTCCACTCCATTCATTGATTTATAGACATCTATCATATTTCCCCTCAGCCGTCTCTTTTCCAGGGCTGCAATTGGGACTAGAGGGAGTGTGTTTGTGATGGGGGGTAATGTTTTGGAAGTGATTAGATCTGGTAATTGGTCGTGGGAGGGGGGAATAGGAAGGGGAGTTCGCAAGAGGTACGGCATCTGATCTAGGATAGGTAGGTGTGCATAGCTTCGCAGATGTCATCATCAAGGTGGAAGCTGACCGATCTCAGCAGCTTGTGCCAGCATGTTGTTTTTCTGGTGAGGTTGGGGGATTTGGCAGCATCGGGCAGATTGTGCAGGTACACCTACGCTATCTGCCGATGCATGTAATATGAGTCCTTGTGGCAAGTGTTTGCCTTGTGTGCTAAATCTTAGGGCAGATGCTGGACATGCCACCTATATTTCCACACAGGCCTTTCACTTACCTCACTTTGGTAAAAGGGCCCCATATTCTTTTGTTCAACTGTAAACTCCCTTCCAAAGTATAGAAAGCTACACTGAATTGAACAAATTGTTGCATTTCCTTAATTCCATAAATCACTTATTCTTTTCCATCCTGAAGATTCAACATATTCCATTTCGGTGTCATTACCGCTATTCAGCCCCCTCTGCATCCCCAGCTAACTTCCCCATACGAACAAGGATATTTAGATTTAAGTAAAGCCTTTGACACTATTCCACACAGGCGACTTATAAACAAACTGAGTACCCTAGGGATGGACCCTAAAGTTACTGATTAGGTTATAAATTGGTTGAGTGGGAGGCGACAAAGGGCACAGGTAAATGGAGCTCACTCTGAGGAGGAGGAGGTTACCAATGCTGTGCCCCAGGGATCTGTCTTTAGTCTGATTCTTTTTAACATCTTTGTTAGTGATATAGCGGAAGGGCTGCGGGTAAGGTTTGCATCTTTGCGGATGATACCAAAATCTGCAATAGAGTATACACTCAGGAAGGTGTAGATAACTCGAGGAGGGATCTAGCTAAGCTTGAAGAGTGGTCTAGAATTTGGCAACTGAGATTTAATGTTAAAAAATACAAGGTCATGCATTTGGGCTGCAGCAATTCAAGGGAGTGATATAGTATAGGGGATGAAGTATTTCTGTCCACCAAAGAAGAGCATGACCTAGGCGTGATTGTTTCTGATGATCTTAAAGTACTAAACAGATAGAAAGTGCGACAGCGAAAGCCAGAAGGATGCTTGGGTGCATAGGGAGAGGAATGGCCAGCAGAATAAAGGAGTTGATAGTGTCTTTGTATAAGTATTTGGTGCGACATCATTTGGAGTATTGTGTGCAATTCTGGAGACCGCACCTTCAAAAGAATATAAACAAGTTGGAATTGGTACAGAGGGTGGCTACTAAAATGGTTAGTGGTCTTCATTATAAAGCACAGGAGGACCGACTTAAGGATCTTAATTTATATACTTTAGAGGAAAGGCGAGATAGAGGTGTTATGACAGAGTACCTCTGTGGCATAAATGCACAGAAGGAGAGCCTCTTTCGATTGAAAGCAGGCTCTGCTACGAGGGGACATAGGATGAGGGTGAAAGGGGATAGACTGTGGAGTAATATGTAGAAATATTTCTTTACGGAAAGAGTGGTAGATGCATGGAATAGTCTCCCAGTAGAGGTGGTAGAGATGAGGACAGTATCTGAATTCAAAAAAGCATGGGACAAACACAGAGGATCTCTAAAGGAAAAAAGGGGACTTTTGTAGTGATTGATATGGAAGGACAGACTAGATAGGCCTTGTGGTCTTTTTCTGCCGTCATGTTTCTCTGTTTCTATTATAGATATTATGATTGACACTGAATAATTTCAGTGCTGGAAGACTAAGTCTGCTGTACCCCAGGCCTCCTGCCTATATCACTAGCAAGCAAGACATTAAGGACCTGATATTCTTCTCGGATGGCTATGCACTGCTACGGTGCATAGCCATCGTTGCTGACCTTTAACCCAGGCATTGAAATATCCAGGGTCACTGCACAGCTTCCGCAGCCGCAGAAGCTAATCGAGTAGCGGCGCTATTGAGCCGCTGCCCGGTTAGCTCCTATGGATAAAGCCAGACCAGCTTTTGCTGCGCCTAGCTTTTCCTGTGTGTCACTAACTGGGTAGCAGTGTAATATTGCCGGTACCCGGTTAGCGACTGTCGCCACCCATGACATGCCCCGGAACGCCCTGATGCTAAGCAGTTAGAATCGAGACATGTAGCGGCTTCAGTAGGGGATATTCAGTGGCACTAACCAAATTGGTGCCATTGAATATCCCATTCAGTGGCATTTACACGGTTTACAGGTCAGTAAACCATGTAAATACCTTTGAATATCAGGCCCTAAGGATATATATATTTTAGTGCACCCTAAATTGATTTAAAGGCACATTTTAGAAAGACCGTTTATATGACTGCTGCAATATCCAACTGAAAATATCACAAAGTTAATTTTAAAGAGAAGGGTGGACACATTTAAGTCCATTCTAAAATCAACATATCCCTGCCCTTCGCCATAAATGTGTGTCAAAAGAAGCCAGGATGTGTAGGCACATATAGCGATGGCGCAAACACCTGCAGCAAGAGATGCTATTTTAGAAACATACACATAGAAAATATCAATGTGGGGATCCCAGCAGCTTACACATCTGTGTGCCAGTATTTCAGAACATGCACGTCTACATGTCAACACATGCATGTACATCCTCATTTTGCAAACCTACACGTCCCGCCACTCTTCATAAAATTTAGATACTGCAATATCTGCAAGACCTCTACACAAACTTAAACTTCTTCTCACTGACAACGACTTCAGAACAGTATGCAAAGCTATTGTAACCCCCATAATAGATTATTGTAACATAATCTATCATGGCCTATCTAAGAAAACAACACTCCCATTGCAACTGGTACAAAATACTACTACAAGAATCATTACGGGAGGAGTGGCCTAGTGGTTGGGGCACGGTACCGCAGGCTGGAAGGTCAGGGGGTTCAAATCCCACTAGAGGACAGCAACCTTGGGCAAAAGGACTGGGGTTTCTAGTCCCACATGTGCTCCTTGTGGTCTTGGGCAAGCCACTTAACCCTCCATAGCCCATGATCCGTATGAAATAGTTATCTCCAAGTTATAATGCCCTGTTCAATGTAATTTCAGTTTGCCCAATGTAAACCGCCTTGATATCATGAAAGGCAATATATAAGAAATGTTAAATAAATAAATTACAGGAACCACAAAATACAGCCATTTAACCCCAGTGCTCCACCAATTACACTGGCTTCCCATCACAGTCCACAATAAACACAAGAACATTATACTAATCTTCAGGATACTAAACAACTTATCTCCAACAACCCTTCAACCATTGATCAGGAAGGCACGATCAACTAGAACAAGAAGAGGTGCAGACCCCAACATCCTGGAAACACCATCTAACTTCAAAACAGTAAAACAAACTACTTGCAACAGAGCCTTCTCACTATATGCCACCCCAACTATGGAATGACCTAAGTGCATCAATACGAGCAATCAAAGATCTTCTCGACTTTAGGAAAGCCATAAAGACCCATCTCTTTCTTGAATACTACCATCCCATCTAGAAGATAACACAACTACAAAACAGATAACTGCTGACTGTTCCTGTATGCCACAATTGTGTATATAGTTATCAAATGTTTAATGTATTATTAACCCTTATCATCAGCCAAGTTTTAATTCCCCGTTAAATGTAAAAGCTTGTTGCTGTATTTTGTTCCACGTAAATCATTTTGGATTTATGATAAAGCGTATAGGAAAACCTGTTAAATAAATAAATAATACCACTGATACTTGTGGAAGGGGAAAGAAACAATGGGTGATTAAGAGTGATGTCCTCCTTAATGCCTCCTGTAAAAGGTCAGCTGAAACAAGCACTTTTTAATAACCTAAATGCATGGAAAGGCAGGTTTAAATTCATCTGTGTATAAAGGCTGTTGCTGTGCAGCCCCTACGTGAAACCAGAGATACATGTGCATCTCTTCTCCACATCTATGGCACGCCTCCGATATACCCCTGATATTCTCCCACTTGACTTATATGTGATCGCAGTAGAGATGTGTACAATCGGGACTTCTAAAATTGGTGTTTGAATATGGGTGTGATTTGCACGTGTGAATGGTTGCAAATCACAAATAGGACTTCTGAAATAATCTCTTAATGTACACTAATTGATTTAGCATGCCTTAAGTTAGTACCTGTTAAACCAATTTAGCGCATACAAAAAAAATCCCTATTAAAGTAAATGTGTGAAGCTAACCAAAAGAACACTAAAATACAGAAAAATTCCTGAAAAAAAAAGAATACTATCTGATTTTTCTTGCCTGTGCATATCCCTACAAGACAACACTCAGATCTGTTATGGCAGCAGACAGATGAAGTCTTTCGAATGTAGTCTATGCAACATCCTAGGGGCCCCATTTCTTTGGGCATAATAGCAGTCAATGCAAAAAACACAACTTGCACAATATAGGGAGAAATGTGGCTTTTCAACAGCATGTGACAATTAAAGATCCTAATTTCTACGATATTTGACACAGGACTTAATTTGTAAATAAAAAGGAAGTTGAAATATGGAGCCAGGGCAGGAGCAACAGGAGAGGAAGGGCTGGCTCAGAGAGCAGCAGCTGGTCCCTGCTCTGTTCTAGGCTCATCCCGTTCCCTCTTCTTCCTTCCAGGCTGCCTGAAGCATAAGATCCCTGCTGCTCTGGTGTCTGAAAACAAGTGGCTGAACTGACTTCTAGGCTGTCTATCCTTATATTAAATCCTGATCTGACATTAGAATGCTAATGTTGGTGAAATATTGCCCATTTGATCATATGAAAACAGTGGCGCAAATTCCGTCCAAGCAGGCTCCACAATGTGGGGATGCCCTGGAAGGAAGAAGGACCACAGGACAGTATGACAACTTAATTTGTTTGTCTGTTCCAGGCATGGCAGCTGTTACCTCCTGGGCTAAGGTCTCACGATAACAACCGCACCATAAGACTTTGCTCCAGGAGGTAACAGCTGCTGCGCATGGAACAGAGGCAGCATGGCAAACACATTAAAGTAAGTTTGCTGTGCATGCGTCAATAGCAGGGCCCTCAGCAAAATTTTGCTTGGGGGCTCCTCATTAGAATTTGTGCTGCTGCATGGAAATAAGAAACATTGTTATAAAAAATGAGAAAATTCCCTATCTAAAATACAAAAATGTTCCTGGCACTTACCCCATTTACTACAGAAAATGTCCATTATATTCTGCCATTTACTGCCATTGGTAAAAATAATATATTTACCCACATCCTTCTCTTCAAAATAGGTATACTATTTCCCTCCCTTCCTCACTTTTATTCCCAGATTTTCACAACTGCTAACTACAATAAATGTAAAAGACATAGGTATTAGCAATAAAACAATCTTCTCTACTACACCTCTTGGAAACAATTACATTTGTTTGGAACAAGACTGTAATTTCATCAGAGAACAAGCTCTGCTTCCCTGGTGAAGACTAACGTGCCCAGTTGCTGCATTGCTGGATGAAAATCTGTTACAGCCTTTGGACCACAGTACTTCTGTATCTTCCTGCACCACATGACATGGAAGTTAGCAGGATATAGCATAACAAAATTTGCCTCAAATTCTGGCACTGTCTATGGATGCAAATCTTCATGTCATGCATCGCAGGATGCAATCTGAGGGGTCATTCTGCCATATAAAGCATTTTTTGCCTTATATGGCAGTCTGACGTTACCCGGTGCATCCCAGGAGGCACTGTGCAGGGCCAGGCACCATCATCTTGCAAGACAGCGGTGCGAGGGTGCGTGCCCTGCAACGATTAAAATACTGAGGAGGGTTCAGGGGTGGATGGTTAGGAGTCCACTAGATTATCAGGTTCTGTTTTGCTCCGGAGGGTGGGGGATTGTGGCCACTGGGCCACCAGGTACTTTTTTGTTTTAAGGGTGGGGGATAGGGACTCAGTGGGCCACCAGTGATTTTAATTCTGTCGGGGAGTCAGTGTCTGGGGAGGGGGGGACACTCCCCCCTGACATTGTGCTGATGGCATTGGAGGCTTTCCCGGATGCCAGGATCATCTGAGGTGAAGTGTCAAACTTCACCTCAGATGACCCTGCATCTCCGAGACAGCAATGCAAACTTGCAGCAACTCCTGTGCACATGTGTTTGGCTTGCTGTCCCAATTTAACGCTAACTTTTTGTGCACTGTTTGATTTGCATATAGCATCGCAGCTTTTCCAAACTCTGGTACTTGCATGTGTAAGTGCCATCACTTAAAGGCTGATATAGAAACCCTGCGCTAGAGCTTTAAGCACTAGGCTCTAGTGCAGGGGTTCTGTATCAGCCTTTAAGTCAGCGGTTCTCAACCTGTGGGTCGCGACCCCCATGGGGGTCGCCACAGGATTTAGCAGGGGCCGCCTCACTCCGCCAAGTTAAAAAAAAATAAAAAAGCGCACAAGTTGCTGCCGCTGCCGAGTCCGCTTTTCAGCAGCGGAAAACTCACTGTCTCCAATCTTCTGCAGCTGTGGCTCCCTGCCTCTTAGGGAACCGCGGCTGTGTCTGTGAAAATGTTGCGGAGCCTTCCCATCTCTCGACAGGCTCCGTGCAGCATTGTCCTGCCTCCAAAGGAAGTGGTAAACAAATGCTGCACGAAGCCCGTCGAGAGACAGGCTCTGCAACGGCTTCACAGGCACAGCCGCGGTTCCCTAAGACAGGGAGCCGCGGCTGCAAAAGAACAGGGCAGTAGCAGGCAGACATAGGGAGAAGGGAGGAGGGGGCAGGGAACCTCCAACGGGGCTGACATGGGGGAGGGAGGGGGCTGACTTGGAGGGGGGGAGGGAGGGGGCTGACATGGACAGAGGGGGGCTCACATGGATAGAGGGGGGGCTCACATGGATGAAGGGAAGGAGGGAGGGAGGGGGGCTGACATGAACAAAGGGGAGAGACAGGGGGACAGCCTGGACAGACAGGGGATAAATGCTGGACAGAGGGGAGAGACAGTGCGGGTTAGGATTATAAAGGGCTGATGGGGGGCTAGCACTGGTAATGGGCAGATCAGGGAAGGCTAGGACTGGGAATGGACTGATCAAGGGGGGGTTGGACTGGTAATAAACTGATGGTAATGGGCTGATAGGGGGGTAGGACTGGTAATGAACTGATGGGGGGCTAGCATTGGAAATGAGCTGATCGGGGAGGTTAGGACTGTAAATGGGCTGATAGGGGGGTAGGACTGGTAATGGGCTGATTAGGGGAGCCTAGCACTGGTAATGGGGTTGAAGGGGGACTAGCACTGGAAATGAGCTGATTAGGGGAGGTTAGGACTGGTAATGGGCTGATGGGAGGCTAGCATTGGAAATGAGCTGATCGGGGGGGCTATGACTGGAAATGGGCTGATTAGTGGAGGCTAGGAATGGTGAGCTGATGGGGGGTAGGACTGCTATTGGGTTGATTAGGGGAGGCTAACACTGGTAATGGGGTTGAGGGGGGACTAGCACTGGAAGTGAGCTGATTGGGGGGCTTTGACTGGGAATGGGCTGATGGTGAGGAGGGGAGGATAGAGCTGCTGGCCCTGGAAGAAAACTGGGGGCTAAGGCTACAAATGGGCTGATACGAGGGGATGGGACAATGGAACTGGAAGGGAGTGGATCTGAGAGGGGCTGCCATGGTATTTGTACTAGAAGGGACTGGTCAGTCGGGAAGGAGGGGGACTGGAAGGGAATGGACACCAGTGGCGGTCATGGGAATGCAAGTTGACATTGGAAGGCACTGGGAGTGAGGACTGGAAAGGGGCTGATACTGGGGAGGGTTACTGGGACTGGAAATAGGCTGATGGAAAGAAATGAAGAAAACGAAAGAAGAGATAAGAAACGGCAGATGGACCATAGACCACAGAAAGAGAGCTAAGAGAAGACAGGAAAGCAGAAGCCTCAAATCGGGACCAGCATGATCAGAGAATAAATTGGTCAGACAACAAAGGTAGAAAAACTAATTTTATTTCATATTAGTGATTTGACTACAAAATCATAATTTTGAAATCAAATATTGTTGCTATTGTGATTAATTATTGTGGTTTAAATAAGTAAATTTTATAAATAAAACATATTGCAAAGGCCTATAATATATTAATAATTCAACAAATGATTACAGCGACAATGCGTTAACGGTAAAGGAAGAGAGACACATTTGATTTTATCATTGGGGGTCATCACAAGTTGACCAATGGTAATAGGGGTCGCGCTACAAAAAAGGTTGAGAACCACTGCTTTAAGTGATGGCACTTATACATGCAAGTACCAAAGTTTGGAAAAGCACACATCCAAAGGGAGTCAATTAAGGAGCTAAACTCCTGAGCTCAATGCTTATGCTTTTTGAGATGGTTTTGAATACCAGAGAGGTAAGCACAATTCCCCCATCAATCATTACTCCAAAGCCCAGGTCCAAATGACCAGTTTTGCTGACTGTTATGTACTTTCTGTTGCAAAATAATTTTAAGGCCTGTTCAAAACTTGTGTGTGAAGCGGTAATAGTGGCCTTTCTAAAATCATTGCTTACACGTGTATGCCTATTTACATGTGTAAACCAGTTTTTTGTACACATAAATGGCAACTAACTTTTCTAAAGTGACCTCCTATGTCTTCCTATTTTGTTTTCACATATCTTCTATTTTTAATTTAAGACATCCACTTTCTTTTTCTAGTTATAGCACATTTTCATTTGCTTCCTGTTCTATAAGCATTTTTTAACATACTGATTTTCTGTTAGTTAGCGAAGCAGTCTACAATATTAAAAATAATAGAAATTAGGCCCTTCTGTTAGGAAAGGACAGAGAGCGTAGACAGTAAGAAAAAGAGAGGACCAGAGGGGGTCAAGGAGGGTTTCAGGAAACAGCTAGTCTTCCCCCCAAACACCGTCACAGAAGTCCAAAAGCGTCCTCAAAAGATATGCTTTCAGAGAGAATCAGAACTGGCACTAGGATTGTTCCATTCGTAAGTATGGTGGTAAGCTGTTCCATAGTAACATAGTAAATGATGGCAGATAAAGACCAGTATGGTCCATCTAGTCTATCCAGCAAGGTGGCAAGAGTAGGTGCACATGCCGCTCCGTGCAGGTCACCCCTCGCCATGTCTTTGTTTAGTAGTGTGGCTTTGATAAAAAAAGCAGATTGTCTGGTTGATTCTTATTTGGCATGGGAGGCTGGAGGTATGTACTGTATAGGCTATTACCATGAACTGAGCACAGCGCTGGAGCAGGGGCATGCAGAGAGATATGGGACGATAAATATTCAGGAGTGCCAGTGTGCAGAGCCTTATATGCTACTGTCAGTATTTTAAAAGAGATCCTAGAAGAAATTGGGAGCCAATGATGTTGGATGAAGAGCGCTGTAAGGCGATCATATTTCTGGGCTTGTAACACAATTCTGATAGTAGTGTTTTGGACAGTTTGCAAATGTTTAATTTCATAAACTGGTAGGCCAGAGTAAATCGATATGTGTAATAACCAAACTTAGGATAAGGGTGGTTAATGCATTTGCGTTAAGGAAAGGCCGGATAGCGTGGATGCGATGGAAGGTGTTAAATGATGCTCTTGCAACTTTACCTATTCGATGAGAGAAGGAAAGTTCAGAATGCAAGTGTACTCCTAGGTATTTGAATAAGGAAGTCAATGTAATGGGAGAGTTGCCGATAAAGGGGTTGAGAGAAGGTAAGCTGGGGGCTCCTGTAAGCCAAGCAGTGGAACACAGTTATCAAAGTCCTCTACATTATTTTTCAGTTCATCAGGACCTTAACCCTTCATCACACACGTTAAATTCCGACGACTTTACACACCTGGGGTCAAATTGACCCCATCAGTAAATGACCAGAAACTGTGAACAATTTCATCCACATAGGATTGGTATTTGAATGCATTTATTAAAAACAGTTCTCAGTTTTTGCTGTTTACAAATGCTCAGTGTTTATGATATAAAAGTAGTCTAACTATTAACTTCAGTTTATCACTTAATTGTAATTAAGTCTCGACACCCCTAGTATAATCATCTATCTAGGCATCTTTTAGTCAGCACATTCATTGCATAACAGCTGGCAATGTTCTGGGCATATGGTTATACTACATCGCTTGCAGTATTTTGATGTTTTCTTATCTGATGATCTGGTGCAAAGCTGGCAGCGCAATCGTGCCCCTCTGGATTCATAGCCTGTAGGACCAGGTAAGCGGAATCCAAGTAGTTGCATGCAGATCCGCACCCCTTTCTGAAGTGTTCTTGGGTTCTGCAATCGCAATGTCTGCTGTGGCAGAACTAACTCCTTTGCCAGTTCTGTTAGGAACAGTCACCATTTGTGGGACACCTCTGTTTGCCATTCGGGTTTTTGCTGCACCCAAATTATGTAAGCTGCCACACCAGCGACATCGAACATGTTCATCAGCAGGCAGAACGGCCATCTTCTAGTGCCACGTTTGCATGTATATGTACGCACAAGCTTGTCCAGATTGTCTACTCCAGACATAGTAGCATTATAGTGCAGAATCATCTCAGGCTTCTTTTCATTCTTTTCGTCTATCGTCTTGTCATGATGCATGCTGCTCAAAACAATGACCGTTTTGTTTTTCTTTGGGACATAACTCACTAGTGTGATCTCTTTGCAAAAAACAAACTGTGATGAAAACAGTACCTTGTTCCGCGAAATCAGCAGTTCACCTGGTATGTCCCTTTTTTGTTTTTTCTCATGGTGCCAACAACTGTAGTGTGTTGAATAAGAAGATCTTCAGCCAGTCCTACATCAGTAAAGAAATTATCACATGTAACATTGTGGCCAGTTTTCCACCAATGTCTAGTCAATCTTTTCACTACTTCAACTCCTTTCTTCAGTTCGACCGCTGCTCCTGGTTGCTTCCCCAGATAAACTTCTCCTTTCAGTGGATAGCTGGTCTCTGCATCACAGTTCCAGAATATCTTTATTCCATACTTTCCTGGCTTTGTGGGAATGTATTGTCGAAAGCCACAGTTGTCTCTGAAGCTGACCAGTTGCTCATCAACTGTCATATCCATTCCAGGTAAGTACATCATTAATAAGCGTGCATTTAGCATGTCCCATATATCACAGATGGGTGCCAGAAGAGAATTTTGGATTTGGTAGGAACTGGGGAACATTCTGGGGAAAGAGGAGCTTTTCCGAATGGATGGGCTCCACCTTAACTGGGATGGAACCAGGCTGCTGGCATTAACCTTTAAAAAGGAGATAGAGCAGCTTTTAAACTAGATAAGAGGGGAAAGCTGGCAGTTGCCCAAGAGCGCATGGTTCAGAACAATGTATCCTTGAAGGATACTAGCAAAAGGTTGAAGTTAGGGCATATCAGCAGAGATGTTCCAATAAAGACAAAAGTAACCCAAATTCTGTGAGCAGACAGAGCTTAAAGATTCCAAATTACCCCTGCCTACCAATAGCCAGATTAATATGAATAAAATACAGCCTCTAAAATGCTTGTATGCAAATGTCAGAAGAGTAAAAAATAAGATGGGAGAGTTAGAATACATAGTACTAAATGAGAGGTTAGATATGATTGGTATCTGAGAGACATGGTGGAAGGAGGATACGGTGATACTTGGGTACAAACTATATTGTAATGATAGAGCAGATCAAACTGGTGGTGGGGTTGCATTCCATGTAAAAAGGGGAAGGGGAAGGCAATAGCAGTGGGGGTGTACTATCGACTGCCTGGCAAGGATGATGAAATGCTCAAAGAAATCAGGGAAGCTAACAAAAATTACAGCACAGTAATCGTAATGGGTGATTTCAATTACCCTGGTATCAACTGGGTCAGTGTCACAGCAGGACATACTAGAGAGATAAAGTTTCTAAATGAAATAAATGACTGCTTCTTGGAGCAGCTGGTTCATGAACTGACCAGAGGGGAAGCCATTTTGGACCTAGTTCTTAGTGGAACACAAAATCTGGAGCAAGAGATAAGGGTGTTGGGGGCCACTTGGCAATAGTGATCATAGCATGATCATGTTTGATTTAATAAATGGAGGAAGGACAGTAAGGAAATCCACAATACTACCTTTTAAGTTTCAAAAGGGAGGCTATGATAAAATGAGGAAAATAGTTAAGAAAAAAACTAAAAGGAACAGATGCAAAAGTTAAAGATTTACATCAAGCATGGGTGTTTAAAAATACTACCTTGGAAGCCCAGACCAGCTGTGTTCCACACTTTAAGAAAAGTGGAAGGAAGTCCAAAAAACTGCCAGCATGGTTTAAAGGTGAGGCTGTTGTTGCCAAAAAAGCATCTTTCAGGCAATGGAAAAAGGAGCTAAATGACGAAAACTGGAAACAACATAAACACTGGCAAGTTAGATGCAAGGCATTGATAAGGCAAGCAAAGAGAGAATTTGAGAAGAAGCTTGCTGTGGAAGCAAAAACGTGTAATAAAACTTTTTTCAAGTACATTCGTAACAAAAAAATCTGTGAGAGAGTCATTTGGACCATTAGATGATAGAGGGGTAAAAGAGATTCTAAGAGGGGATAAGGCCATAGTGGAGAAACTAAATGAATTCTTTGCTTCCGTCTTTACTGAGGAAGATATAGGAATGTTACCCATGACTGAAATGGGATTTAAAGGTAATGCCGCAGAAGAACTGAAAGAAATATCGATACACTGGGAAGATATATTAAAACTATTTGATAAACTGAAGAGTAGCAAATCACTTGGACTGGATGGTATACATCTAAGGGTGTTGAAAAACTGAAATATTAGATTGCAGACCTACTATTAGTAATCTGTGAACTAACATTAAAATCATCTGTAATACCTGAAGATTGGAGGATGACCAATGTAACGCCAATTTTTAAAAAGGGTTCCAGGGGTGATCCGGGAAACTATAGACTGGTGAGACTGACATCAGTATTGGGAAAAATGGCAGAAACTATTATAAAGAACAAAATTACTGAACATATAGATAGTCATGGCTTAATGGGAGACATCCAACATGGCTTTAGCCAAGGAAAGTCTTGTCTTACTAATCTGTTATGTTTTTTTGAAGGTGTGAATAAACAGGTAGACAAAGGTGAGTTGGTTGATATAATGTATCTGGATTTTCAGAAAGCCTTTGACAAGGTTCCTCATGAGAGACTTTTGGTAAAATTAAAAAGTCATGGGATAGGAGGCAGTGTACTATTGTGGATCAGGAACTGGTTAAAAGATAAAAAGCAGAGGGTAAGGCTAAATGGCCAATTTTTCCAATGGAGAAAGGTGAATAGTAGGGATCTGTGCTGGATCCGTGCATTTTTAACATACAGTATTCATAAATGACCTGGAAATAGGAACAACAAGAGAGGTAATCAAATGTGCAGATGACACAAAATTATTCAAAGATGTTAAAACCCATGAGGATTGTGAAAATTTGCAAGAGGACCTTGATAAATTGGAAAACTGGGCATCCAAATGGCAGATGAAATTTAATGTGTACAAGTGCAAAGTTATGCACCTAGGAAAGAACAACCAAACTATAGTTACTGTCACAGCCCCTCCTAGTGGCAGCATGCAGAAAGGAGAGGGCAGATACTTATTGTTGGTTGAAGAAGGAAAACTTTTCTAGACCAGGTGCATCATGGTCTTTGTAGTCCCACTTCATAAAGAAATAGTTGTGAGCCTTGTGCAGGGTTAAACTTAAATGGTTTTTATTCTCTTTGTTGCGCAAAGGTTCTCCATGAAGACAAAAACAGAATGTACCTTACTTCAGGGTTTATGCCAAAATATTTACAAAGTCAGTAACTGTAACAGGCGCTTCGCAGTTCTTTGCGTTCAAACAGGTTTTCAACACCAAGAGGAAAAACAAATACAAAAACTTCTTCTTTCAGCTTAGCAAAAGCAAAAAAGATATGTTAAAGCATGTCCTGCCGGTTACAATTCTGTGAGAGACTCTAGACTCTTGGAAACACAGAGTGAGCAGTCCATCAGGTGCTCTAACTGCAACGGCTCTGGTTCTATCACCTCTATTGCATAGGTTCCTGTTCAGCCGTGTTGTCAGCTAGTCCTGAGCTTTCCCTGGATAAGGCAGGTTGTAGTTCAATAGATCTCTCCAATATTCCCCTGTCTTGCTGGTCTTGGTTTGGCCAATAACTGTTATGGCTTTTTACTATGCCTCTCTGTAAAGGTTTCACAAGCTTTTCCCAGCTTTGTTTCCTATCAGTACGGCTCTCTGGGTTATAAGCTTTTCTAGGAGCTGGCTCACATCTTGGAAAGGAAATATAACTGTACCTTGGATCTTTGAGACATGCTCTGCTGGTATTTGCTCTACCTGGCAGTCTCCTTCTATCACTGTCTTCCCTGAAGACTGGCTCCTGGAGCTTTCTGGAATGGCCTTGTCCTCCCTGGAACTTAGCTCTTCCTTGTAGGTACTCTAAGCTTCAATGCCTTTCAGTATGTGAGGTTCCTCTCTCAGGTCCCCTCTCAGTTCCTTTCTGAACTTGTGTTCCTCTCCAAACTCGTGGTCCTCTCTGAGCTTGAGGTCTTCTCTGAGCTTGAGGTCTTCTCTCAGCTCCTCTCTCAGCTCATAGTCCTCTCTCAGCTCGAGGTCCTCTCTCAGTTCCTCTCTCAGCTCGAGGTCCTCTCTCAGTTCCTTCTGAGCACTGTTTATAAAGCCGTTTCTCCACTGAGCTTCCTGGCTCTCTACTCAGGTGTACCTGATTAGCTCCTGCATTCTCAGAACCTGGGTGTGTCAGCTTAGCTTCTGCAGCCTCGTGCCTGCTCCCTCTAGCTGCACTTTTAGGTAACTGCACCTTCTGTGAGTCAGTTGCTTTATAATAAACAGTGTTTTTTTCTAAGTCTATAGCTTCAATGACTTCAGCTTCATCACATACTCCCCTCTTAAGATATTACGGGCTGGCCTTGCATCGCCTGCACAGCACGTAATCCGTGACATGGCGTCTGCATTATGGTGCAGTTTTCCTGCTCTATGCTCCACCTGGTACTCGAAGGGTTGTAATGCCATATACCATCATGTTAAGTGACTGTTGTTATCCTTCATCTGACTTAACCACTTTAGCGGTGCATGGTCAGTGACCAGTAAAAATTTTCTTCCAGTTAGATAAAATCTTAGGGCTTCGACTGCCCACTTAATTGCCAAACATTCTCTTTCAATTGTAGAATACTTTTGCTCTGCCGGGGATAATTTCCATCTCAAAAACATGACGGGATGTTCTGTTCCTTCATGTGTTTGTGAAAGGACAGCTCCTAACCCGGTTTCAGAAGCATCTGTTTGGACAATAAATTGTTGGCGGAAATCTACCCCGTGTAATACAGGTGCCTTACAAAGTTTTCCTTTCAACATCATGAAAGCCTCCTCGGCCTCTGAGGTCCATTGTATCCGGTTTGGGGCATTTTTCCTTAACATGTTTGTAAACACGGCGCTTTCCTCCGCAAAATGAGGGATGAAACGCCTATAGTAGCCTATAAGCCCTAGGAAACTCCTTAGTTGCTTTGTGTTTTGTGGCATCGGAAAATTCCTAACGCTTTCTACCTTGTTTAACAGTGGCCGGACCATACCTCGTCCTACCAGGTGGCCCAAGTATTTGACTTCCTGTGCCGCGAACATGCATTTTTCCGGATTTAATGTTAGGCCAGCTTGCCTCATTGCTTGTAGCACTGCTTTTACTCGTGGTAAATGCTGGTTCCAGGTGGAACTATGTATGACAATATCGTCCATGTATGCGACGGCATACTCCTGATGGGGACGTAAGACCAAATCCATCAATCGCTGACAGGTTGCCGCCGCGCCATGCAGCCCAAAAGGCATTCTTCTGAATTGAAATAGCCCCACTGGTGTGCTAAAAGCTGTCTTGGGACGAGACTCTTTTGTCAAGGGAATCTGCCAATATCCCTTGATCATATCGAGCGTGGTGAGGAACTTCGCCTGCCCCAACCTATCCAAGAGCTCTTCAATGCGTGGCATTGGATACGCATCAAACGTAGATACTGCATTAACTTGGCGAAAATCAATGCAGAATCTCATTGTGCCATCTGGTTTGTGCACCAGGACAATAGGGCTGCACCAGGGACTTCGGGATTCTTCTATGATCCCCATTCTTAGCATTTCGTGCACTTGAGCCACCACTTCTTGCTTCTTGGCCTCAGGTAGCCGATAGGGCCTCTGTCTGATCACTTTTCCAGGTGGCGTTATTATTTCGTGGGCGACTAGCTCCGCTTTGCCAGGAACAGGTGTCAGAACATCATCAAACCTTTCTAATACACTTGCCAACTCTTGCCTTTGTATCAGAGAAAGTTCCTTACTTACCCGTGGCTCGGGTATAGTCCTGCAATCGTCCAGAAGTGGGCCCAAATCTTCATCTACTTGTTCCTCGCAAGTAGCGGTTAACCCTTTTACGTCGGATAGACCGGTGGACCCGAACCCTCTGGTTCCACGGCCAGTAGGGGTTACCATGGGCACTTCCTCTAAAATGGGAAAACCCACTCTCTCGCAGATAAGCTGCGCAATGCGGTCTCCTATTTTGACCTCGAAGTCTTCTCCTGCAAAGTTGAAGAGCAAGACTTTAATGGCTCCTCTATAATCCGGGTCTATTACACCGGCCCCCACGTCTATAAAATGTTTTGATGCCAGGCCAGAGCGGGGTGCAATACGGCAGTAACATCCTAGGGGTAATTCTATTTGGAGGCCTGTGTCTATTAAAGCTCTTCCATGCTTGGGAATGATTTGGTTTACCGCACTGTGTAAATCATATCCAGTGGCCTGAGCCGAGGCTCGCTGTGGACTCTGTGCTTTTTCGGACATTTTGCAGAATTTTAATACAAATTTTGGTTTACTCACAGGCTCTATCTTTACCTCCCGATCAGTCTTCGGAGCTTTTGAAAAGAGTGGACTGGGAACCATAGCTATTTTGGATTGGGACTTTGTAGACACAAGGGCCTCTTGGGGAGATAGTCCCTTTTCCAACCCCTTTCTAAATTGGGGCCAGTCCCTACCTAGCACCAAATCGTGAGGCAATTTTGGAACTACAGCTAGTAGCATATCCTTTTCTATCCCTAAACCTTTTACTATCAAGTTGTATACAGGATAGAAAGAAGAAGCACCATGAATGCATTTAATTTTTACTTTTCTTTCTGCTCAATTCAGTGCGGACTCAGCTTGATCTTCAATTGTGCGCCAGAGCCTTTTAGAGATCATGCGCTGGTCTGCACCAGAATCGAGAAGAGCATTCGCAGATATACCTTGCACTTTGACCTCTAACAAAAATCCTTCTCGCAACATTTTTGTATTTTCACTTATCAGTGCAGTACGCGATTTAAATTCACTCTTTAGATGCTCTATTTTCCCACAAAGAAAACATCTCTTCTTCTCAGAGTGATTTCCTGGCATAGGCCTACCAGTTTCCAAACCTCCTGGTTTATACCTTGAGATCCTTTCTGATGACTGCATCATAGCCTCTACTGCCGTCTTTGAAGCTTCACCACTTTTTCGAGTAGCCAATTGTGCTTCAAAATACCTTTCTGTTAATAGGATTGCTTCTTCAGTGGTACGGCAGTTCTGCAGTATCAGGAAGGTCTGCACCTCCTGGGGCACAGCAGTCATGAATTGCTCTAATACAATAACATCAACTATGGTGTCAATGCTCTTACTCTCGGGCCTCAACCACTTTATCGCCAGGCTCTTAAGCCTTTGACCTAAAGCTTTTGGAGTTTCTCCCGCTTTAAGTCGGGTAGCTCTTAGCATCCGGTTGTACACCAAAGGAGTTAAGCCAAGGCGGTCCCGTACAGCCTTCGTTACTTCTACGTAATCATTTGCTAGGGCTGTGGGCATAGCTTTATATGCCGACAACGCCTCTCCTGTGAGTGAGGTTGCCAGGCGTATAGCCCATTGCTCTTTTGGCCATCCTATGGTATGCGCTATCCTATCAAAGGATTCCAAAAAGTCGTCAATGTCATCGCTAGGTGACAACTTTCCCAAAGTCAGTGTCTCATAAGACCACGGTCTGTGATGAAGAAGCCCCAATTTCTACTTTAAAAATGCAAAACGCACAGCATTTCAGTTCTAAAACTGACAAGAGAACAGACCATGTGGACAGCTGTTGTCAGGGGCAACGACAACAAAGGCCGCCACGAGGTCTGGAGAAACATTTAGCAAAGAGAAACGCCCTAGTTCCTGATAGCACACACCTGGGAGGGAGAAGTACTTACAGCCCTTATAAGGATAGTGCAGGGAACACAGGAGGGGTTCATTACAAGAGCAACACCTCCAGGGAGCTGCCACGAGGAGAGGAGTTGCTAGAGCAGTCAGACTTGGAACAGGACCTGAGAGTAAGAGACCTGGAACAGCGTGAGCACTGTAGGCAGAGAAGACAGCCTATCTTACCTACAGCAGCTGCTTGGGAGGAACCAGGAAGAGTCTCTCACTTCAACCTAGGAAGTGACTCAGAGTCAGAACCAGGAAGCATTCACCCACATAGCTACCCAGAATCCACTAGGAGGGAGCAGCTTACTCGTGCAGAAGCCAGGTGTGCATGCCCTGCTGATTACAGAGACGTTGGAGCATGGAGGCTACGTTCTAGCCGGAGTGAGTGCAAGCCAGTGTCAAAACAGTATGTACCAAGAAGCTGGGACTTGGGGAATGAATGTGGGCAGTTAAAAGTTAAGAAGAACAAAAGTTCTTATGGTGTGAATGCAGAGCAGCCTTATACAGGAAGCTTAAGGTGGGGGCAGGGCAGCAACTCCCAACCTAGCCGTGTAAGCAAAGAGCATTCACTACCTTCAGAGAAGCATAGAGATGTACCAGAGGACGTATGCATGTCAGATGAGGATCTGGTAGGAATCTCTAAACCCCAAAGAAAACCCTGCAGGCTAAAGCTTGATAGCAGGAGGGGAGAGGAATACCCTCTATCCCAACCAGAGGATAGAAACAAGGGAGGCTCTGAAAAGGAACAGGAACCAATGTTAGTGGACACCCTCAGTGAATGTTCATCCACCTGTGACCCGATGGACTGTACATTAATTTCATCTGAGAAAATGTCTTTATGCTAACCAGAGCTAAACCTAGTGTTACAGGAAAACACTACGTGTTGGGTTCACACAGAAAGACTGTGTGCTACAGTTATTCCTACTTTGAAGCAAGAAGATATTGCCCTTATGTTCTTTTGTGTTTTGCCAAAAGATATGGATACTTTTGTTTAAGTGCTTGTGTTCTGTTTATCTGTTTGAATAATCCAACCCCGGGAGGGGAATAAATCCTCACTTTTTGCTTTACCATTCGAGTTGCACAACTATTTCTTCGCCATCCGGCGCAGGCTTGCTGGACTGGAAGCAGTCTGCCCCCTGGTGGTGACAGGTCCTACCCCACCGTTGTTGGCTATAGCATGTAGTCCTTGAAGAGAAGGAGCTGCAGCTTGTGCTGTCTTCTGTTGAGCTAACCAAGCCTCCATCATCTCCAGCACGGGCTTTTGTTGCGCCTGCATGGCCGACACTGCTTGTTGCTGCGCTTGGCAAGCCATCTCTCGTTGCTTGTCAAATTGTACCGCCATCCACTGTAGGATCTCCTTTGGGTCCATGGCGACCACTTCCTAGAGAGAAATGTAGAGAGAGAGAAAAAAACCCCAAGTGTGGCACTGGCACTCTTTTGTCAGTACCCCCTTTTTTCTTTCTTTTTTTTTTTTCTCCTCAATACCCACACCTGAATCCACCACAGGTTATGCCCAATTACATGTTACCTGCTTCAGGTGTTGACTCATGCCTTGAGCAAACGATGTGTCCAACGTCCTCCAGCAGTACTGGTGACAACACTTCTGTCTTCCTCTCAGTGCTTCTTTTCCTTTGAACTTGGCGGTTTCTACTTTTTCTTCCCAGCAATTATCCTAAAAGCTACGCCATTATGTCACAGCCCCTGCTAGTGGCAGCGTGCAGAAAGGAGAGGGCGGACACTTATTGTTGGTTGAAGAAGGAAAAACTTTTCTAGACCTGGTGCATCATGGTCTTTGTAGTCCCACTTCATAAAGAAATAGTTGTGAGCCTTGTGCAGGGTTACACTTAAATGGTTTTTATTCCCTTTGTTGCGCAAAGGTTCTCCAGGAAGAAAAAAACAATGTACCTTACTTCAGGGTTTATGCCAAAATATTTACAAAGTCAGTAACTGTTACAGGCGCTTCGCAGTTCTTTGCGTTCTAACAGGTTTTCAACACCAAGAGGAAAAACAAATACAAAAACTTCTTCTTTCAGCTTAGCAAAAGCAAAAAAGATATGTTAAAGCATGTCCTGCCGGTTACAATTCTGTGAGAGACTATAGACTCTTGGAAACACAGAGTGAGCAGTCCATCAGGTGCTCTAACTGCAACGGCTCTGGTTCTATCACCTCTATTGCATAGGTTCCTGTTCAGCCGTGTTGTCAGCTAGTCCTGAGCTTTCCCTGGATAAGGCAGGTTGTAGTTCAATAGATCTCTCCAATATTCCCCTGTCTTGCTGGTCTTGGTCTGGCCAATAACTGTTATGGCTTTTTACTATGCCTCTCTGTAAAGGTTTCACAAGCCTTTCCCAGCTTTGTTTCCTATCAGTACGGCTCTCTGGGTTATAAGCTTTTCTAGGAGCTGGCTCACATCTTGGAAAGGAAATATAACTGTATCTTGGATCTTTGAGACGTGCTCTGCTGGTATTTGCTCTACCTGGCAGTCTCCTTCTATCACCGTCTTCCCTGAAGACTGGCTCCTGGAGCTTTATGGAATGGCCTTGTCCTCCCTGGAACTTAGCTCTTCCTTGTAGGTACTCCAAGCTTCTCTGCCTTTCAGTATGTGAGGTTCCTCTCTCAGGTCCCCTCTCAGTTCCTTTCTGAACTTGTGTTCCTCTCCAAACTCGTGGTCCTCTCTGAGCTTGAGGTCATCTCTCAGCTCCTCTCTCAGCTCATAGTCCTCTCTGTTCCTCTCTCAGCTCGAGGTCCTCTCTCAGTTCCTCTCTCAGTTCGAGGTCCTCTCTCAGTTCCTTCTGAGCACTGTTTATAAAGCCGTTTCTCCACTGAGCTTCCTGGCTGTCTACTCAGGTGTACCTGATTAGCTCCTGCATTCTCAAAACCTGGTTGTGTCAGCTTAGCTTCTGCAGCCTCGTGCCTGCTCCCTCTAGCTTCACTTTTAGGTAACTGCACCTTCTGTGAGTCAGTTGCTTTATAATAAACAGTGTTTTTTTTCTAAGTCTATAGCTTCAATGGCTTCAGCTTCATCACATTACACAATGCACGGTTCCACATTAGGGACTACCACCCAGGAAAAAGATTTAGGCGTCTTTGTGGATAACATGTTGAAACCCTCTGCCCAGTGTGCAGTGGTGGCCAGGAGAGAGCAAATAGAATGCTCGGTGTCATAAGAAAAGGGATTGAAAATAAAAGAAAGGCTATTATAATGCCTCTGTATCATTCCATGGTGCAACCGCACCTTGAATATTGTGTGCAATTCTGGTCGCCATATCTTAAAAAGGATATAGCGTTATTAGAAAAGGTATCGAGAAAAGCTACCAAAATGGTAAAGGGGATGGAAGGATACCCCTCTGAAGAGAGGCTAAAAAGCTTAGGGCTCTTCAACCTGGAAAAGAGACGGCTGAGGGGAGATATGATAGAGGTCTATAAATTAATGAATGGAGTGGAACGGGTAAACGTAGATTGATTGTTTACGCCATCAAAATATAGAAAGACTAGGGGACATGCAATGAAGCTACAGGGTAACCTATTTAAGACTAATAAGAGAAAATATGTTTTCACTCAACGTGTAATCAAACTCTGGAATTCAATAATGGAGGATGCAGTAAAAGCTGTTAGCGTAGCCAGGTTTAAAACAGTTTAGACAAGTTCCTGGAGGAAACGTCCATAAACCATTATTAAAGGGGACTCGGGATATCCATTGCTTCACCCAATAGAAGCATTGTGGAACTTGTGGCTTTTGGGTAAATTGTAAGGTACTTGTGACCTAGATTGGCCAGTGTTGGAAACAGGAAACTGGGCTTGATGGACCTTGGCCTGACCCAGTATGGCATATCTTATGTTCACATATGGGTATTGTCAGTACTGACAGAGTCCATGCAGGATCGCTCCCCAGCATCCAATTGGAAAGGTTTTGGGAGCATTCCACTGTGCCTGCGCATCAGTCTTTCCAAGTCCTCTCCTCGGTTGAGTTTGTAGCTGAGAGACATAGGAAAAAAGGATAGTCTACAACTCAGCACACATGGCCTGCCGCTTCTGACCCCCTTCTGACATAACCTCAGGGGTTCAGAAGTGGCAGGTCATGTGTGCCGAAGCAAATGGCCTACTGCCGAGCTCAGCCATCCCCCTCCTGCTGCTGGAAGCAGCAGCAGCAGGGGATGGCAGCGCAGTGTGGTTAAGCACGGGGGGGGGGGGGGGGGGGGTAGCGCGACTTGGCACGCAGGAGGAGTGGCAGAAATATGTGCCAAAGCACATGGCCTGCCGCCCACAGTGATCTGCCACCCTTGGCAGCTGCCTAGCCCGCCTAGTGGACAGGCGACTCCTAGGGGAGGAGGATGGGTTGTGAAGACTGATTTCTGCTGCTCCCAGAGATCATCTGTTACAAGTGAGTAACAACGCTATCTCCAGGAACAAGCAGACATGGAGTCTTCACATGTGGGACTCACTAGCTTCCAGGTACCAGATTGGAGTTGGTCACAGTGGTATCCCCGAGGCTAAAGAATAGATCCCAGAAGGTGTGGATACAAGTAGCCCCATTGGACTCGATTGCAGTTAGCAGACCATCGACAGGGGAGTCTGGTGTCAGAAAAAGTCTGGGATGGAGGGTAGGAGTTGCAGTTAAGTCCCAGAAAGGTGCTGGAGGACAGCCTGGCCGAATACAGCATGCTGACCAGAGTCCCTGTCTAGGCAGTTGTGTGCAGTGAAGGTATGAATGGAGGACCAGGTAGCTGCTCGACAGATTTCATCAATGAAGACGGAATGAAGGTTGGCAACTGAGATTGCCATGGTTCTCAAGTTGTAAGAAGTGACATGACCCTCTAGGGAGAGTCCCGCTTTAACGCAGGCAAAAGAGATGCAGTCCGCAATCCAGTTGGATAGGGTGCACTCCATTCCAGGGACAGGACCTAAGAGGCAGGCAAAAAAACAGAGTCTCAATGCATGAATATGACGATGGTACAGGAAAGAGGGTTTTAGATTTGTTAGGAACTGGGCAACATTCTGGGGAAAGGAGGGAGGCCTTTTTGTGAAAAGATGGGCTCCACCTTAACCAGGGTGGAACCAGGCTGCTGGCGTTAATCTTTAAAAAGGAGATACAGCAGTTTTTAATCTAGAAAATGGGGGGGAGGGGGGGAAGCCAGCAGTTGCCCAAAAGCTCAAGATTCAAAATGATATATCTTTCAAGAATACTAGCAAAATAGGGAAGCTAGGGCATTCTGATAGAGTAGTTCCCACAAAGATAAAAGTAACCCAAAGAGCAGACAGAGTTCAAGGATTCCAAATTACCCCTGTCATTTGATAACCAAATTGTTAATATGAGTAAAATACAAACTTTGAAATGCCTGTATAAAAATGCTAGAAGTCTAAAAAAATAAGATGGGTGCAAATTATATCGCAATAATAGGGCAGATCAAATTGGTGGAAGGGTTATGTTATATGTTAAAGAGGGCAATGAGTCAAACAGGATAAAAGTTTTGCGGGAAACCAAATACACTGTATAATCTCTATGGATCGAAATTCCATGTAAAGAAGGGAATGGCAGTGGGGATGTACTACCGTCTACCTGGCCAGAATGAATAGATGGATGATGAAAGGCATAAAGAAATTAGGAAAGCTAACAAAGTTACAACACGGTAATAATGGGTGGTTTCAGTTACCCCAGCATCGACTAGGTCAATGTCAAAGCAAGACATGCTAGTGAGATAAAGTTTCTAGATGAAATAAATTACTACTTCATGGAGCAGCTGGTTCAGTAACCGACATCAGGGGAAGCTATTTAAGATCTAATTCTTAATGGATCTGGTATAAGAGGTAACGATGTTGAGGGTCTCGGGTAATAGTGATCATAACATGATCACATTTGATTTAATAAATGGAGGGAGGACAGCAAGGAAATCCATGGCACTAGTATTTAACTTTCTAAAGGAGACTATGATAAAACGAGGAAAATGGTTAAGAAAAAACTAAAAGGAGCAGGTCCAAAGGTTAAAGGTTTACATCAAGCATGAGCATTGTTTAAAAATACTGTCTTGGAAACTCAGACTAGATATATTCAACTCTTTAAGAAAGATGGAAGGAAAGCCAAACTTCTGCCAGCATGGTTTAAAGGTGAGGTCAGAGAGGATGTTTTAGCCAAAAAAGCATCTTTCAGAAAATAGATAAAGGGGTCAATGACGAAAACAGGAAACAACATAAGCACTGGCAAGTTAGATGCAAGGCATTGATAAGTAGCAAAAGAGAGAATTTGAAAAGAAGCATACGGTGGAAGGAAAAAACTTACAAAAAACTTTTTTGAAGTACGCTTATAGCAAAAAAGCTGTGTAAGAGTCAGTTGGACCATTAGATAATGAGGGGTAAAAGGGGCAATAAGGGAGGATAGGGCCATAGCGGAAGGAATGTAGAAGCTGTAAGGAAATTACCCATGCCAGAAATGATAGTTAAAGGTGATGTGTCATAAGAATTGAAATATATCTCGATAAAACATAAATTTGATAAACTAAAGAATAGCAAATCACTAGACTGGCTGGTATGCATACCAAAGTTCTGAAAGTACTCAAAATGAGATTGCAGACCTACTATTAGTTATCTGTGAAGTATCATTAACATTATCTGTAGTACCTGAAGACTGGAGAGTGGCCGATGTGACATCAATTTTTAGAATGGTTTCCAGGGATGATCTGGGAAACTACAGACCAGTGAGGTTTATGTTAGTACTAGGCAAAATGGTATAGATCACTGGTTCCCAACCCAGTCCTCGGGTACCCCCAGTACAAATCGTGGAAAGCGAAGGAAGAATATACTTTATTAAACAACTCCAACCATTGCCCGACACAGGCCGTGTTTCGTTGAGCCTTCCTCAGGGGCTAAAATGGCTGCATATGTTTTTAATTTCTATCCTGATACTAACAAAGTGCACAAAGGCTACCGCCAACAGGGCCTTCTCCATATTTGCACCCATGGCCTGGAATGCCCTCCCTACTGAGCTCCGTGCCATCCCAGACCTATCGTCATTTAGAAAAGCCCTCAAACACCACCTCTTCCTAATCCATTACCCAGAACCCAACCCCAGAAAACAACCACCCACCTTAACACCCTACCCCACCCCACCCACAATCCAACACCATAAAGAGAAAGATTAGCTCTACCACTATGTCCCCTCTCCTGTTTAACGTTGGTATTGACCCCACATTTTACTGATTAAGCCTCTTATAAAATTGTTGAAAATCGACCTATATTATGTAAATAAGCAGTTAGTATAACTCCATGTACAAATTTATACTATACTCTGTGAATAGTTACTCTGTAAATAGTTACCCCAGTTACCTCCAAGTTATCTTGTCCTTGTTCAATGTAAACTCAACTGTCATGTGACATTGCAGTATGCTTTGTTCAATTGTAAACCACACTGATTTTAATAGCGCGGTATATAAGAAAAGTAAATAAATAAATAAACTATAACACTCTGTAATGCAGCACTATCTGCTGTCACGGGATGTAGTCTGGTCTAAATTGTAAAGGTAAGGATACCTCACCTGGACCATTAATATGAAAGACCGTAAGCAACCAGTCTTCAAAAGGCTGTAGCGTGCAGTCAAAGGAGAAAGAGTAGTTACTCACCTGTAACAGGTGTTCTCCAGGAGCAGCAGGAATCAGTCCTCACATATGGGTGTCATCGGTGCCGATGAAGCCCCAGTGAAGCATTTCCCCAGCTTTCTATGAAAGCCTTTGGGAATGCAGGCACGCATGCGCGGTTCCCTTCCCGCCTAAAGGTGCCATCTTACCTCAGTCAAATGACATAGCTAAGAACAGCACACAAAAATGAAAAATAAACTATGTATAATTGCAACTCCAAGGGGAGGAGGGAGGGTTGTGAGGACTGATTCCTGCTGCTCCTGGAGAACAGCTGTTACAGGTGAGTAACTACTCTTTCTCCAGGACCAAGCAGGAAGTCAGTCCTCACATATGGGTGACTCCCTAGCTCTGGGCTACCGAGGAACCCAGGCTGAACAAGAGAACTCCCTCTAGTCTCAGCAGCAAAGAAAGGCATTTCAAGGACACACCCTCCACCGGTAGCCCAAAAGAGGGCAGGAGGCAGGAGTTGCCTAAACCTCAAAGAGATTCCAGAGTACTGCTTGGCCAAAAGCACTGTCCCTACGGGACTCCCTCTCCAGGGAGTAATGGGCCGCAAAGGTCTGGCTTGAAGACCAAGTTGCAGCCCTGCAGATGTCTACCAAGGGCACAGAGCGGAGATGAGCCACTGAGGCAGCCATTGCCCTGACTCGGTGGGCCGTAACCCGACTCTGCAAAGGAAGGTCAGCCGCCTTATAAGCCCAGGTGATACAGTCAGCCATCCAGATGGACAAGGTACGCTTGGACACAGCCAACCCCAACTTATTGGGGTCAAAGGAGACGAAGAGCTGAGTAGCCCTTCTATGCCCCTGCGTACGGTCAAGGTAGAAGGATAAGGCCCTCCTACAATCCAGGGTATGCAGGACTGCTTCAGCCTGGCTTGCATGAGGCCTAGGGAAGAATGTTGGAAGAACCACCTCCTGGTTGAGGTGGAAAGAGGAGACAACCTTTGGGAGGAACTTTGGATGAGTCCTAAGGACTACCCTGTTCCTATAAAAGCGAGTGTAAGGCCTATCACAGACCAGGGCCTGAAGCTCACTCACTCGCCTAGCTGAGGTAAGGGCTACCAAGAAGAGTGTCTTCCAGGACGGGAAGCGTAGAGGGCAAGTAGCCATCGGCTCAAAGGGTGGCGAGTCAGCTGCTGCAAGACCACATTCAGCTCCCACTCAGGGGCAGGAGGACGGATAGGAGGCTTGAGCAAAAGCAAGCCCCTAAGAAAGCAGGACACCAAGGGGTGACCAGACAGAGAATGGCCCTCCACCAAAGAGTGGTGAGCTGCTAGAGCTGAGAGGTGGACCCGAACAGAATTGGATTTAAGGCCTTGATTTGACAAGTGCAGTAAGTACTGAAGGACTACTGGCACAGTACAGGAGAAAGGATCAACTGTATGTAGCTGACACCACACAGAAAACCTTTTCCATTTGAGAGCATAGATTTTTCTAGTGGACTGTTTCCTAGAGGCTAGGACAACCTCTTCAACATCCTGAGGCAGGCCCCAGGGAGCCAAGACTACCCTTGCAGCCTCCAGGCCATCAAATTGAGAGCTTTGAGATTGGGGTGCAGAAGGGAACCCTGCTCCTGTGAGAGAAGGTCGGGTTGCAACCCCAGAGGTAGTGGAGGATCCACCGCCAGTTGAAGCAGAAGAGGAAACCAAGGCTGTCTCGGCCACCGGGGAGCCACCAGCAGGACCGAGGCCTTGTCCTGAAGAATCTTGAAGAGAGTTCGGGCCACCAAGGGCGTGGGAGGAAACGCATACAGGAGGCCCTGAGACCAGGATATCAGAAAAGCATCCGCTGCTATCCGCAGAGGATGCAGTTGCCTGGAGCAGAACTTTGGCAGCTGCTTGTTCATGGGGCTGGCAAAGAGATCCATCAAAGGGAGACCCCATTTCATGAAGATCTTCTGAGCTACTGAAGGATGCAGCTGCCACTCGTGGGGCTGCAGTATTCTGCTTAATCTGTCTGCCAGGTAGTTTTCCTGGCCTGGAAGGTACACAGCCCTGAGGAGCATGTTGTGCTTGAGGGCAAAAGAACAAAGGTCCTGAGCTTCCCGACAAAGGATCCTGGACCCAGTTCCGCCCTGTTTGTTCACATAAAACATGGCAACTTGGTTGTCTGTTTGAATCAGGACAGACTGGTGAGCCAGGGTAGGAGTGAAAGCTTTGAGTGCTAACCGAATAGCTCGGAGTTCGAGAAGATTGATCTGCTGTGCAGCTTCCCAGGGAGACCACAGGCCCTGGGTGCACTTGCCCAGACAATGAGCTCCCCAGCCTTGGAGGGAGGCATCCGTGGTCAGCACTACTGTGTTCCCTGGAATTTGAAAAGGCACCCCCCCTTCAGAAGATTGGGTGGGTGCAGCCACCAGTTGAGGGAGTTCAGAAATTGTCTGGACACCCTTATCCTGTCTTTGAGGCTGCCGGCCGCCTGTGACCACTGACACCGAAGGCACCACTGTGCAGGCCTCATATGGAGCCTGGCATTGGGGGGTCACATGTACTGTCGAAGCCATGTGGCCTAGAAGTCACAGGCAGAGTCTGGCGGAGACCAGGGACCTGCTGAGAAACTGATTTGCCAAGGCCATCAACCTCTGGGCCCTGTCTACTGGCAAGAAAGCCTTTGCTAGCAGAGAGTCCAGCCTTGCCCCTATGAACTCCAAGTTTTGGGAGAGGAGCAAAGTGGACTTTGCGAAGTTTATGACAAACCCCAGACTCTGTAGAAGAGCAATAGTCCTGAGGGTGGCTGGTTTGGCCTCCTGGCACATCTGACCCCTGATGAGCCAGTCGTCCAGATAGGGGAAGACAAAGATTTCCTGATTTCTCAGGTAGGCCGCCACCACTGCTAGGCACTGTGTAAAGACTCTGGGGGCGGAGGTGAGGCCAAAAGGCAGCACTCTGTACTGATAATGGTTTCCTCCCACAATGAACCTGAGGTACTTTCTGTGGTCTGGATGAATGAGGATGTGAGTGTACGCATCCTTTAGATCTAAGGAGCATAGTCAATCTCCCTGCTGGAGGTAGGGCAGAAGTGTCCCAAGAGTAAGCATCTTGAACTTCTCCTTCACTAGGAACTTGTTGAGGTTCCTGAGGTCCAGAATGGGTCGAAGGCCACTGGTTCTTTTGGGCACCAGGAAATACCTGGAGTAGAAACCGTGACCTTGCAAGTGGAGAGGCACAGACTCCACCGCCCTGTCCACCAAAAGACCATGAAGCTCTTGTAGAAGAAGATCTGTGTGCAGGGGAGGCCTTGGAGGCTCCCCTGGAAAATATGGTGGAGGCAGTTGGTGAAAATGGAGGGCATAGCCCTTGTGGACTATCTCCAGCACCCAACTGTCCCCGGTGATAAGGGGCCACTGGTGGGCAAAGAGGGCGAGGCGACCTCCTGTGCAGGGTTGGGAGAGCAGTGGAGGAGAGGCTACGCTCAAGGAGTCAAAAACCACCAACCTGCTGAGTGGTAGCAGGGGCCTGAGGCTTGGGGGTCCTCTGCCTATGGGGCCCATTACCCTGGCCCTTGGCTTGCTGACCCTGGGGGGCAGCTTGGGCAGCCTGATATTGCGGGTACTGTTTGTAGGCAGTGCCCTTCCTCGACCTTTTTATGAGAAGGGGCAGAGGTCTTCCTCGACAGCCTTGTCCATGTGAGGTGCTCAGATTCGAGCTGAGCGGCCTTCTCGGTCATGGGCTTGCCAAAAAGGTTTTCACCTCGGCAAGGGACATCGACCAACTTGTCCTGAACCCATGACTCGAGGTCCGATGACTGCAGCCATGCCTGGTGTTGAGCCGCGATGCTGGCTGCCGCAACTCGGGCCGAAGCCTCGAAGCCATCGTAGGCGGCGCAGGACATGAACGTCGAGCAGTCCCGAATCCCCGAGGACAAGGACTTAAATCTCTGCAAGGGTTCCCCGGAGAGACCAGCAGAGAACCCGGCCAATTCCTTGGCCAGATCCCGCAAGTACATGCCCATGTACAGCTGGTAGGACTGGACACGGCAAGCAAGCATCGAGCCCTGGAAGCACTTTCTACCGACGCCATTGAGGTTCCGGGCCTCCCTGCCAGGGGGCACCGCGGAGTGCATCTTCTGGCTCTTCAGACAATGCATGGCCGATTACACAACCATAGAATGGTGTGGTAGCTGTGCCTTTTGAAAACCAGGGCTCTTCCAGAGTCGATAGATCGAATCGACTCGCTTGCTTAGAACCGGCGCCGAGGCCGGTGCCTCCCACATACGGAAGAGGAGCAGTTCCAGCATCGGAGGAACCGGAACAGTAAAGGCCTCCTTCGAGGAGAGTCATACTGTAGGGCCTTGAGCTCTTCAGCTCGAGGCTCCTCCTCGGGGTCTGCCGGAATAGCCAAGGCAGCGGCCATATCCCGGATGAACTCCGAGAACCGAGTGTCCTCCGGGGGGGACCTACTCCGGGGCTCAGACTGCGGTGAGTCCGAAGGGATGCACTGAGTCTTGAAGGTATCAGGAGACTCCTCGTCCTCCCTCTCCCAAGCTGACTTGTCTGAGGAGGAGTCATGGTCCGACCCCGCGGGGCCCTGGAGCACCCGCCCCGATGCCGGAGGCACCGGCGTCGACGCCCTCGGTCCCAAACGGGAGGTCGAGGGAGACCGCGACCGAGGTCAACTCCGAGCCACGATGGACTCGAGTATCGGCTCGGTCTCCGGGGTCGACTTCGAAGTCGATGTCCCGGTGGTCGGGGCAGATGCGCCAGACAGGCTGGCCATCAGTGCCCGCTGCTGCTCCATGAAGGCAGACAATCTGCTCTCCAAGGCTGTCATCCTGAGACTCAGCTAGGGAGACGCAGCAGCCACCGACTCGGGCCCCGGTGGCGCCGGGCCCGACGTCGGCTCCCTGGGAGGAGAGTCCTCGAGGACTACGGGGCTTACGTGTCCAGCAGACTCCGGCTCCACGCAAGGAACTTTAGCAGGTTTCTCGTGTTCCACGGGCCCGGGGCGACGGTCGGGGGTCTTAGACCTGGCCCTCGAGGAGTCAGGGACCTCCACCGACGACGCCCTCGTGAGCCGCTTCTTCCTCTTCGTTCCTGGTCAGGGGACTCCCTGTCCGAGGAGCTTCAATGGCGCTCAGGATTGGAATCCCGAGATGTCGAGGCCTCAGATGAGGTCCGGGCCCAGCCGGAGGCTGAGTCCGAGAAAAGCCTTTCTTTTTGCTGCTGGTGACTTCGGAGTGCCTTGGAAGACATCTTCCCACTTGGCCCGCACGACTTAGGGTCGTGGTCGGGGCCGAGGCACCAAAGGCAGCAGTCGTGTGTGTCAGTGAGAGACATCAGTTTCTTACACCGATCACACTTTTTAAAACCGCTGGAAGCCATCGGGGAAAAAAGAGTCCCCGCGAGGTCAAAGGACCGGCCTTCTAGGGAAAAATGGAAAAAAGGGCGCGAACGCCAGCCACAAAGGGCAAAAACCGAAAAAGAAGAATCGGGCTCGATACCGGTGTACCGAACCCGGCGGGAGGGGAACCGGCGTCGAAGCGGGAGAAAAAAATAGTGAAAATCGCCGAAAAAATCTAATTTTAACCGGGAGAACAGGACACACGTCCGGTGGGCTTCACGGAAAAAAAGAGACTGAGGTAAGATGGCACCTTTAGGCGGGAAGGGAACCGCGCATGCGTGCCTGCATTCCCAAAGGCTTTCATAGAAAGCTGGGGAAATGCTCCGCTGGGGCTTCATTGGCGCCAATGACACCCATATGTGAGGACTGACTTCCTGCTTGGTCCTGGAGAAACCACAAATCCACAGAAATTATACAGTGTGACAACTTCAACTAAGATAAAAAAAAAAAAGAAAAAGGAGACGTGCACCTCTTCCCTAGTCACGCTGATTTGTTTCAGTTGGAATTCCCCTGAATCACCACTTACAAAGAATAATTCAAGCATAGCTATCTCCCCCATATTCTCTACAATAAAGGCTAAAGCAATGAATTAGTTTGCTATAACCTTATTCTCCCAGAGCTCCCCTGTTATCTTCTGGTAATTACTAATTTTTGATTCTTTGGCAAATTTCTTCTCCAATTCTCCCTTGGCCAGCTGTATTAATGTGTTAAGTCTAATTTGTCAGTGCTTATGCACCTTCTTGGTTTCCTCATTTCATCCTTTTTTTTAGTTATTAATCTACCTTCATTGACTATCTCTAATTTGTTTGCTTTGCTGTCATTATTGTCAAGTGCCTCCACCATTGTTACCCTTTGCATTCCAGTGAAAACTAAATCTAGAATAGCCTCCTTCATTGATTCTAAGACTAGTAGATCCATGAAGCAGTCATTTTTGTTGTTGAGCAATTTGACCTCGCTGACATGATCTGATGAGACATTCACCTTATCAATAACTGCGGCAATAGAAATCTCCTTTATTATGTTTACATGTTTAGCAGCCTATTGAATCTCTGTTAACATTTCAGAATATATTTCATCATCCTAGTTGATGGGACGACAGCAAACTCTCACTGCTAAACCACTCACCGTCACAATATTTAGCCATGGTGGCCAGTGTTTTTTTTTTTTTAAATGCCTGTCACTGTGTAGTCTGGTATCATAGTGTACCACTGATTATTCTTTTCTATAAGGTTTGCAAGATGTGAGGGTAATTTTATAAACCTTTTTCACACATGAAATGCTGTTTTAAGCATACAAAAGACATCTAAGAAAATTAGGTCACATCTAAAGGTATATGTGGGGCAAGCTGGTGTGCTCGGGCGAGGAGTTTTGGCAGAGTATGGGCAGAATCACAGTTTACATGCATATTTTATAAAGTATCCACTATTATTTACACCTTCTCTCAAGCAGTTGTAATGTCTGCGCCTTCAATCTAGGCAGGATTTCTGCTAATATTTTATAAAATGATTATAAAACAATGTATCTAATTTACAGAAATACTTGTTAAAGCTTCAAATCATATATGCACATAGAGAATATTTTTTTATAACAGGACCATTTGAATGGGATTATATACTTGTAACTATCACAGTGCAACTTCACCAAGATATCATCAATAGATGATACAGATTGTTTCTCCAATCGCAAATTCAAACACAGCAATTCAATGCAATAAGCCAAGTCCATGCAATTCAAAAAATTTTTTAAAAACGTATAAATCTATAGTCAATTAAAAAAGTTCAAAAAAAATTCTCTGTCCATCAGCCATTCATTCCACATATCATTTCAGGCACAGCGAAACATGAACACGTTTCACCCATATTAGAACAATTGCACTGGCTCCCAATTAAGAGTCACATCAGGTACAAGTCTACTCTTAACATTTTCAAAATCTTGCATGAGAGTTCAGCTGAGACACTCCAAGACCTCATAAAAAGGGACTCTAAAAACCGGCCAAGAAGAACAAATACCAAGAACGTGTTGATCATACCCAGTGATTATCCGAAAGCTAAGCAGTCAGCAGCTAACAGAGCAATCTCACTTAATGCACCAACACTATGGAACTCCCTCCTGGAAGGCCTTCGAGAAAGAGTAGTTACTCACCTGTAACAGGTGTTCTACAGGAGCAGCAGGAATCAGTCCTCACATATGGGTGACATCGACATCGATGGAGCCCTTGCGGAGCATTTCCCCAGCTTTCTATGAAAGCCTTTGGGAATACTGCATGCATGCGCGGTCCCCTTCCCGCCTAAAGGTGCCATCTTGCTCAGTCTGATGACATAGCTAAAAAACAGCACACAAAAAGTAAAAATGAACTATGTACAACTGCAACTCCCAAGGGAGGAGGGAGGGTTGTGAGGACTGATTCCTGCTGCTCCTGGAGAACACCTGTTACAGGTGAGTAACTATTCTTTCTCCAGGACCAAGCAGGAAGTCAGTCCTCACATATGGGTGACTCCCTAGCTCTGGGCTACCAGGAACCCAGGCTGAACAAGAGAACTCCCTCTAGTCCCAGCATCAGAGAAAGGCTTTCACTGAAAGAGAATCTCCACCGGTAGCCCAACGGAGGGCAGGAGTTGCCTAAATCTCAAAGAGATTCCGGAGTACTGCCTGGCCAAAAGCACTGTCCCTGCGGGACTCCCTCTCCAGGTAGTAATGAGCTGCAAATGTCTGGCTTGAGGACCAAGTTGGAGCCCTGCAGATGTCTGCCAACAGTACAGAGCAGAGATGAGCTACTGAGGCAGCCATAGCCCTGACACGGTGGGCCGTGACCCGACCCTGCAAGGGAAGGTCAGCTGCCCTGTAAGCCCAGGTGATACAGTCAGTCATCCAGATGGACAAGGTACGCTTGGACACAGATAACCCCAAATTATTAGGGTCAAAAGATATGAAGAGCTGAGTAGCCCTTCTATGCCCCTGCGTACGGTCAAGGTAGAAGGATAAGGCCCTTCTACAGTCTAGGGTATGCAGGACTGCCTCAGCCTGGCTTGTATGAGGCCTAGGGAAGAATGTCGGAAGAACCACCTCCTGGTTGAGGTGGAAAGAGGAGACAACTTTTGGGAGGACTACCCTGTTCCTATAGAAATGAGTGTAAGGCCTGTCACAGACCAGGGTCTGAAGCTCACTCACTCGCCTGGCCGAGGTTAGGGCTACCAGGAAGAGCATCTTCCAGGAAAGGAAGCGGAGAGGACAAGTAGCCATCGGCTCAAAAGGTGGGTGTCAGTTCAACTCCTACTCAGGGGCTGGAGGACCGATAGGAGGCTTGAGCAAGAGCAAACCTCTGAAGAACCAGGACACCAAGGGGTGAACCAACAAAGAGTGTCCTTCCACTAGTGAGTGGTGAGCTGCTAAAGCTGAGAGGTGGACCTGAACAGAATTGGACTTGAGGCCCTGATTGGATAAGTGCAGCAGGTACTGAAGCACTACTGGCACAGAGCAGGAGAAAGGATCTTCTGTGCATAGCTGACACCACAAAGAGAACCTTCTCCATTTCAGGGCATAGGTTTTTCTGGTGGACTGCTTCCTAGAGGCCAAGACCACCTCTTCAACTTCCTGAGGCAGGCCCCAGGGAGACAACACCTCCCTTGCAGCCTCCAGGCCATCAAATTGAGAGATTTGAGGTTGGGGTGCAGAAGAGAACCCTGATCCTGAGAGAGAAGGTCGGGCTGCAACCCCAGAGGTAGTGGGGTGTCCACTGCCAGTTGAAGCAGAAGTGGAAACCAAGGCTGCCTCGGCCACCTGGGGGCTACCAGAAGTACCGAGGCCTTGTCCTTTAGGATCTTGAACAAGGTTCGGGCCACCAGAGGCATGGGAGGAAACTCAGCAGCACCAACTCGGGCCACGGCGGCACCGGGCCCAACGTCGGCTCCCTGGGAGGAGAGTCCTCGAGGACAACAGGACTTACATGTCCAGCAGACTCCGGTTCCACACGAGGCATTTTGGACAGCTTCTCCTGTTCCAAGGGTCCGGGATGGCGGTCGGGGGTCTGAGACCTGGCCCTCGAGGAGCCAGGGACCTCCTCCAAAGCCGCCCTCACGAGCCGCTTCTTCCTCTTTCATTCCCGATCGGGGGACCCCCTGTCCGAGGAACCCCAGCGATGCTCGGGGTCGGACTCCCGAGACGTCGAGGCCTCAGACGAAGTCCGGCCCGGCCGGAGGCTGAATCAGAAAAAAGCCTTTCCTTTTGATGCTGTTGACTTCGCAGTGCCTTAGTGGACATTTTGCCACATGGGCCACAGATCTTAGGATCATGATCTGGACTGAGGCACTGAAGGCAGCAGTCGTGTGTGTCGGTGAGAGACATCAGTTTCTTGCACCGATCACACTTCTTGAAACCACTGGAAGCTATCAGGGAAAAAAGGGCCCCCGCAAGGTCAAAGGACCGGCCTTCCAGGGAAAAGAAAAAAGGGCGCGAACGCCAGCCACTAAGGGCAAAAAACAAAAAAACAGAAGACGGGCTCGATACCGGTGTACCGAACCCGGCGGGAAGGGGAACCGGCATCGAACCGGACAAGAACTGTGATGAAATCGCAAGAAAAATCTGACTTTTCTCCGGGTGACACGGACAGACGTCCATTGGGCTCCACGGAAAAAGAAAGACTGAGCAAGACGGCACCTTTAAGCGGGAAGGGGACCGCGCATGCGTGCAGTATTCCCAAAGGCTTTCATAGAAAGCTGGGGAAACGCTCCGCAAGGGCTCCATCGACGTCGATGTCACCCATACGTGAGGACTGACTTCCTGCTTGGTCCTGGAGAACTACATGATACCAAAGACTTCAGAAAGAACTTAAAAACCTTACTGTTCACAGAACACTATGGGAACATCATATAAGAATGGGTGATTGGCTATCCCTACTGAAGTAAGACTCTGGTAAACCAATCTACTGCCTGTTCATACCTGCTCACGTTATTCCAAATGTACATAATTATCCTGCATGCTAAAATATCATACACAACCCCCTTTAACACTTTGTTTTGTTTTAATCTGCACTTGTTACTCCTCACTTGATATGTTCTATGTAAACTGAAAGTCTGAATGTAAATCACTTTGACTTAAGGAGAAGGCGATATATAAAACCTGTTAAATAAGTAAATATGCTCACATGATATATTGCGAAATAAAAGCTTTTCGCATCAAGAAATACTCCTCACAAGCAGTCCATAATTAAACCCATTAGAAAATTCTCAGCTCCTACACATCAGGTGGTAGCGTGAATACTCATGGTAATGGGCAAAAAACCCACCCAGGCAATCAGATCACTTGAAAAATGTAAACTAAATCAAAGAAAACCACATGGGTCTACCTAATTCAAATGAAAAATTCAATACAGTTCCCTTCTGCTCAGCATAAAATCATGATAGCTATCCTTTACATTTGTGTCTATGTGATCAATTACTGTACCTTCTATTTCATGTCCTCCAATCTGTGCTACATATCCAAAAATTGTTGGACTAAAGGTGCTGATGCCAATTTCTTAATAATCCTACTTCAACATTCATTTAATCACTATCTCAGTTTACATTTTTTTCTACCAACATTCAAACTTGGCAAGGACACACAATCAAATATGCCACATACTCCAAGTCACAGTTGGATGAATACTGGCAGGTAAATCTCTTGCTAGTAAGCGGATGGATCCATCAATCCTCTCAATAGTATGTGAACATCAACTAAAATGTTCACATGCTCTGTTCTCCAATACCAGAGCAAGGTAAACAGGCAAAATATCAAAGTGAATAATCTATTCATAGATGTTCTTTCCTCTAGTATAGGCAATATGGAACTTCAGTACATACCAGTGTTGAAAAATCGAGCCAAGAACATAACATTAAGTCGAGCAATCAGATCACCAGACAAATGATCAAATTCCACTTGAGATGAATACAACCTGCAAACCCTTAAAAACAGGGTCAGCTTTAAACCAATCTTGAATTTATAAGGATGCTTTCTTGGCAGCCGCTGCACACTGGGAAGAGGGTTTCAACATATTATCCACGATGACACCTATATCTTTTTCTTGGGTGATGGTTCCTTATTTGGAACCTTGCATCATGTAACCATAGTTTGGGTCGTTCTTTCCTAGTTATGCACCTAGGAAAGAACAACCCAAGCTATGGTTACATGACGCAAGGTTCCACATTAAGAGCCACAACCCAGGAAAAAGATGTAGGCGTCATTATGGATAATATGTTGAAAATCTTCGGCCAGTGTGCAACGGCTGCCAAGAAAGTAAATAGAATGCTAGGAATCATAAGGAACGCAATGGAGAATAAAACCAAGGATATTATAATGCCTCCGTATTGTTCCATGGTGTGACCACACCTTGAATATTGTATTCAGTTCTGGTCACCATATCTTAAAAAGGATATAGCAGAATTAGAAAAGGTACAGAGAAGAGCTGCCAAAATGCTAAAGGGAATGATAGGATATCCCTATGCGGAAAGGCTTAAAATGTTAGGGCTCTTCAACTTCAAAAAGAAAAGGCTTAGGGGAGATATGAGAGAGGTCTAGAAGTTAATGAATGGAGTAGAACAGGTAATTGTAGATAGGCTGTTTACTCCATCAAAAAGTAGAAAGACTAGGGGACATGCAATGAAGCTACAATGTAATTCATTTAAGAATAAGAGAAAATATTTTTTTACTCAACTCGTAATCAAACTCTGGAATTCGTCACTGGAGGATGTAGTAAGAGCTGTTAGTGTATCTGGGTTTAAAAAATGTTTGGAAAAGATCCTGGAGGAAAGGTCCATAAACCATTATTAAAGAGGACCTGGGAAATCCATTGCTTACCCCGGGACAAGCATTTTGGAACCTATGTACCATTTTGGGAACCTGCCAGGTACTTGGATTGGTCACTGTTGGAAACAGGATACTGGTCATGATGGACCTTGGTCTGACCCAGTATGGCATTTCTTATGTTCTTATGTTGAAATTTTTAAAATGTAAAACATTATTATGAAATACTTCTTTAGGATACAAAGCAGTAGACATTCATACATTGGATTTCATGATCAAAATGTTAAAAAAAAATTGATCCTCTGCTTGGTCATTACACATAGGGGCCCTTTGACTAAAGGGTTTAACAGGTATTAATAAAGTTAATGCATGGTCAGTGGCCACAGTTATTTTATTTCAGTGGGCACAATGGTACTTAATGTGCATTAACTTCATTAGTGTGCATTAACCTTTAGTAAAAGGGCCGCATAGCAAATTGCAAATTAGGAGCTTAATGGTTCAATCAATCAATAAACTGGTGTAAATCAATATATGAGCAACTCCTGATTTTTTTAAAAAAAACACGTTATCCAGACATCGCTTCCAATTTGGATCAACTGGAATCAATCAGAGAGGTACAAAATGTTCTTTTCAAATGGCACCACATTTAAAGTTGCCACGGATGGTGTTCAAGTCACTCCCATGGCAAATATCATATGTCTGAGCAAATACTGACCATTAAAAAAAATAATTCTTAAACACTAGTAGAGCCAGGGATACAAAAAAATTAATTGAAAATCAAGAAGGGATGTCTGTAGTGCTTAAAACATTTACGATAATCCTTGAAGTATCCCTCTGGTAATGAAGGTATATAAAGCAGGGTCATCCATAGTAACCAAAATCATCACTCATAACCAATTCAGATATTTTCACTTAGAAACCTGCTTTTGAAGGCTGTCTAACAGATGAAAGAAAAATTATCTTCACAAAAAAATGATTATAATTTGGCTACAGAAAAATGGGGGACTCTCATTGAATTGAGCGGAAGATGTGATGTTATGTTTTCCAGTGCTGATATGGGCAGAGCAATGGTTGTGCAATTGTGTACACAATATATGTATTTATTTATTTAGATAGATTTGTATGCCACCTTATCCTACAATCAAAGTGGTTACATCACATTGGAGGGTTACATTTAACATGTGGGTATTTTACAATATATCATTGAGGTGAATAGAAAGATTTTGGATCCTAAATTTTAGTATGTCTTTAGGGGGATCTGGAGTTATTACAGACTATAAGGAAGATGATCAACAGAGCTGGACAGCCAAATGTTGATGGCTAAAGAAGTACAGTTTCTGTTGAAGAAAAATCACTGCATTCCTATGTTCAATATTTACCAAAGATACATAAGAGGTTGGATAACTTGTCTGAATGCCCTATTGTTTTAACATGTGGATCAGTGTTGGAGCACTTATCACAGTTTCTTGATGTTTTTGTGCAACCAGCTGCTTGTAAGGTGAGGTTCTTCATTCAGGATTCATCTCATCTGTTGAGGATTTTGTCTGAATTGGATATGATTGACGATTCCTTTTTTTTTTTGTTACTAGGGATGACACTGCCTTATATACCTCATTTCCCCAGGGAATTAGAAATATTTTCAGTACTTTGAATATCCCTTATTGATTTTCAAATGATTTTTTATGTGCCTGGCTGAAATGGTATTATATAAGTATTATTTTTATTTTAATGTCCATTTTTTTCACAAAAGAAATGTTATTGCCATGGGGGCAGTTGTAGCCCAATCTGTAGCAATGTTATAAATGGCAAAATTTGAAGAGAGTATTTTGTACTACTCTGATTGGGGATTAAGGGGATTGAATGTATTCATCCAGAGTAAGGTGACAGTTTATTTACCAGTTAATGTCCTTTCCTTGAGTCCTGCTAGACCAGTCCAGACAAGTGGGGTTGTATTCCCCTATCAGAAGATGGGTGGAGACAAAGAACCAATAAAAAGCCCAGGTTTCAATGACATCACTCCTATGCCTCTATCTGCCTCAGCTACCAGAGGTCTCTGCAGTATTCATCCCAAAGCATATAGGAGAACATGGCAAGCCTCATACAGCCTCAATGTGGGCAACAATGAGTAATCGAACAGTAGCAAACTATGTACAGGAAAGCATAAACAGAAGGCTGTCCACAGAAGATGAACCAGAGTGGAGTATATAAATCATAGTGGATCAAAGTGTATCACTGCAGAAGAAGAGAGCAAACACAGTTACAGGGGGCAGGCACTGGACTGGTCTAGCAGGACTCAAGGAAAGGATATTATCTGGTAAGTAAAATGTCACATTCCATATTCTCCTGCTAGACTAGTCCAGCCAAGTGGGATGTACCAAAGCTATGACTCCACTGGGCAGGAAGAAGACATAGCAGCTCACAAAACCCTTGAGCCAAAGGCCTTATTCACCTGAGCATGGACATTGTGACAAGGCAGAGGCTCAGAAACAGGAGAAAATGGGTTTAAATCACTTTCTGTCACCTCAGAGGCTTGGAGAGGCAGGACAGGAAGGGGTTAAGTTTCCTGCACACAAACATTCTCTGGAGAGAAGAGCAGGGAAAGAACCACACCCTAGCTCTAGGCTAACCCAGAGACATAGCCAATCAGGGAGGTGGGAGGAGTCAGACCGGATTGGGCCACTCTGCACTCATAACCAGGAAGCAGCAGTTAGCAAAGGAAGTGGATCCGGAGGCAGAGAGAGATCCAGACTCGAGAGAGGAATCAAGGAGGAGAGGAACTGGTTACAGAGCAGTGCAAGCAGGAAGGCTGAGCCCAGAAGAACTAAGGAGAGAACCAGGGACGGGAGAGTTCCTGCAGGTGGTCCTGGAAGAGGGACAGGCAGACATCAGCTCCATGAGAGAGAAAACCCTGGAGGTGACCTAGAGCTGGATTCAGAAGCCTGGAATACTGACTTGGAGTCAGGGGAGTTCCCTAGAGGCAGACGCTGCAAAAACCAGGTCAGAGCAAACTCTTCTAAGCCTTGTAAAGCAAATAGCTTTGAGAGAAGTCAGTCTATAGGAACTGACAATAGACTGTTTGCTAAAAGAGGCAGGGGTAAACCAGACCCTGAATATATACCTGAAGTTAATAGAAGGAAGAGGGGCTATAGGAAAGTCCCTGTTAGAAAGCTACAAACATTTCCATGGTATAGACAGCGTGACCTAAGCTCTAGTTCAGAGGAGCACACACCTGCTTGCCAGCAAGAGGCTAATTGGCAGCAATTGTGCAGAGAGCTAAGGGAACCCTTTGAGGACCAAGAGGAAGCAATGGAATTGGGGGCTCCATTATCTAGTTCCAGTGAGTCAGAAATGGAGTGTGGAATTTGTATGCTAGAGTGAAGAACTATAAATATTCCTAATTGATGATTGAGTGCTGAGAAGCCTTAAGCAAATGTTCTAGAACCTGCATGAGAGACAGCAGCGTTCTAGTGAATGGAATGACTCAAAGCTTCATGTGGTACAGCTGTGAATAGAAGGCAATATAGAGAAACTACTCCTACACAAGAAGGCAGTCATTAATAAGCCAGAGTTGTGGAGATTGCCATTTCTATGGGAAGCTGTTTGACACTAGAAAGAAGTACAACAGGAGAAAGATTCTTTATTACCAGTAGATACTGAGAAAGCAATACTAGAAGATTGAAGCCCTGTTGTAGTAATGAAGCTGGAAGAATGATGAAAGCTTGTAAATATTTTATGTGTCCCTGAGAAGTATCAGGAGAAGCTGTGTAAACACTTGAACTTTTATTTGGTACTGAAGGATACCATTATACTTCTGTGGCGGGGGAGTAAGTCCTGTACGGTGTCCTTTGCTATACTTTGTGCAAATACCTTATGCATGAATAAAGCATTACTTACTTTGGAAACCCAACCTTGGCTGTCGTCACTCACTCCACAACTACAGTAGGAAGGCTTCAGCACTAACAAGGACTCTTTTAAACTCACCCCCACTGTGTGGCTCACATCCCCTTGGCCTGCTTACGCCACAGGTTAGGCGGTGCGTTGTCACATAGTAGGGGGGCGGAGTTTTGGCGTAGTTGGCAGGATTATAAAAAAAATTGCTGCCTTGCACAGAAGAAGTGATTAACCACAGATACCAGTAAAGTTCTGAAGAGTGGACACTTTGTAAAAAAAAAAAAAAAAAAAAAAGTTTTTCACCAAGATACCTGAAGAGCTTACCAGTGCTGCAGAATTACAAGTTTCAGCTGAGGTGGACCAGAGTTCCTGTTATTAAAGATACCACACTGCTGACAAGCGAGATACTCCACTTGTAGCAGGTAACCCGTAGCTAAGAGGGTCATCTTAGGACACTGCTACAAGGGGGTGGTAATCTGGCAGAGCTAATCTGGGAGCAAAGGAAGGTGCTTTTGTGGTGGTGCCGCACTTGGTGTTTCTTTTTGTATTCCCTACAGGTACATCGAAATGAATCCCACAACTTTGATGAGTTGGGTAGCGGAGAGATTCCTGGAGCAGGAGGCAAGATCGGTGCAGACCCAAGAGAGGATGGCAGCGATGATGCGTGCCCAGCAGCAGCCGGTGTTGGACATGCTAGGATCCTGGATGAAAGAGCAGAAGCGGACGTCGGAGACTCTACAAAATGTGACCAGTTCGCTAGGAACTGCCACAGGACTTGGAATGCTTGGACAGGGAATGTTATCATTAGGCCAGTGGTCTAAGGACGCTAATATTGATGACCACCTCGAAGTGTTTGAGCGTTATAGCAACCATGAGCGGATGGCCCAAAGAACACTGGGTTATCCGATTGGCTCCATCCCTCACGGGAGAGGCTCTCACGGCCTACAAGGAAATGCCCAGTGCTCTAGCCAACGATTATGGAGCTGTCGTTGAAGCAATACGAGACAGATTAGGCCTAACACCCGTGGTGTATCGCCGACTTTTAAGAGGGTGCAGGTTAACCCCAGGCGAGACACCACAGGCCTTATGCCATAGGATAAAGGCTTTGGCATACAAATGGCTATCTCCACAAGGTAAGAGCATAGACACAGTAATAGATGATATTATACTTGAACAATTCTTAGAAGCACTACCCCGGGAAGTACAGTCCTTCCTAATCCTCCAAGACTGCCCCAATACTAAGGACGCCGTTGCCCTTGCTGACCGGTTCCTAGAGGCGCAGGCCTTAGGTCAGAGGAGGAAAGGTGTTCCAGAAAGTACAGTCTTGAGGGAACAAGGAATGAAGGGAGGAGTACAGATGGGTGAATCATCATCTAGGCCTTTGTTTAGCCCTGGTATGAATGAGCGAAAGTGTTTTGCCTGTGGTCAAAAGGGACACCTCAGGAGGGATTGTAGCACTAGGCTAGCACTAATCACCACCCAGTCCAAGGAGGTTGGGGAGGGATTCTTGCTGATGGTCACAGTAAATAATATCCCGGTTGAAGCCTTGTTAGATTCAGGCACCGACCAGTCTATGGTCTCGGAAAGCCTATGGAAGGAGATAGGACCTCAGAGTGGGAGTGATAAAGAGCACCCTGAGGACAAAATTAAGATTCAATGCGTGCATGGTGCTGCCACAGCACACCCAAGGCGCATAGTAACAGTAAAGGGAATGGGTTTAAGTAAGGACATCCCAGTAGCGGTGGTACCAAGGTTGCCCCATCCTATTGTATTAGGCAGGGATTGGCCGCAATTTCGAAAGGGCCTAGCTAAAGGTTTAGCGGCTACTGCAGAGGCCAAACACCCTGAACACCCTAGGGTAGAAAAGGACCCTGAGAGGAAGGAGCATGGGGGAAAAACTAGTAACCACCCCTCAGAGAAGCCAACCCAGGCTAGGGATGATTCCAGCCCCATTATTTGCGAAACCTCAAGAGAAGACAGCTAGGGAGAGAATCTCTGTTCAAGACCCTCCCAATAAGAAAAACACATTTGTCTTGAAATGTTGTAGGGTCACCCCTAATGCAAGGATTCCTAAAAGAGCCACAGAGAATGCTGCAGGTTTCGACCTCTATAGTGCAGAGGACACTATAGTCCCTCGACAGGGTAGAGCCTTAATAGAGACCGGTATACAGCTGGAAATTCCGCCAGGTTGTTATGGGCGAATCGCCCCACGGTCAGGCTTAGCTGTGAAGGACAACATTGATGTGGGTGCAGGGGTTATAGACCCAGATTTTAGGGGTGTGATTAAGGTTTTACTTCTCAATTTTTCCCAGAAGGAGTTCAAGGTGACAGTAGGAGATAGGATAGCCCAGCTTATCATGGAAAGGGTGGGTTTTCCCTCAGTAGAAGAGGTCACGGAATTGAACACCACCGTGAGAGGCTCACGTGGGTTCGGGTCTACTGGCCGAGCCGTGTTGATGGGCTTGACAGACCCCGAAGGGGAGGAGAAAACAGGGATGGATTTGGGACCCCAGCTAGAGGACTGTAAGGCCAAAGCTCTTCCTAGGCTAGGGACAGAGCTCTCCTGGGTTCAACAACAGGCCCTGTTGAGATTGTTGGGAAGCTTCCCGGATGTATTAACCCCAATGCCGGGAGAAACACGGTTGGTTGCTCACGAAATAGTGACCCCGCCTGGAGAGGTAATACGGCAAAGACCGTATAGGCTACCAGAGGCAAAACGCAAGGAGGTGATTAGGCAGGTCCATGAGATGCTCCAGATGGGGGTGATTGAGGAGTCAGTCAGCCCCTGGAACAGTCCCGTGGTTATGGTCCCAAAACCTGATGGGAGCATAAGGTTTTGTATCGATTTTAGGAGAGTAAACTCCATCTCACAATTCGATACATACCCCTTACCTCGCATAGAGGAGCTGTTAGATCAGCTCGGGCAAGCCACCTACCTCACCACCTTAGATATGACCAAGGGGTATTGGCAGATTCCCCTCACCCGGGAATCTCGCCCCAAAACTGCTTTCAGCACACCCCTTGGTCTATATCAGTTTCGCCGCATGCCCTTTGGACTGCACGGCGCCGCGGCAACGTGCCAAAGACTGATTGACATAGTCTTACGTCCCCATCGTTCATACGCACTAGCCTATATGGACGACGTAATTATACATAGCGATAATTGGGACCTCCATTTAGCCCAGATCCAGGCAGTACTCAAGGACATGAGAAAGGCAGGAATCACGTTGAACCCTGCGAAATGCCTCTTTGGAGGGAAAGAGGTAAAATATTTAGGGCATCTAGTGGGACGAGGGATAGTGAAACCACTCATGGATAAAATAGTGAGTGTAAGGGATTTCCCCCGACCGTCCACCAAAAAGCAGATCAGGAGCTTTTTAGGCCTTATTGGGTATTATAGAAGATTCCTGCCCCATTTTGCTAGTGAAAGTACCCCCCTCACGAATATGTTGAAGAAAAATGCACCCAACCTAGTGCAGTGGACCCCGACAGCTGAAGAGGCCTTTGCCAGGTTAAAAGAGCAGTTGTGCGCGGCCCCGATTCTTAAGGGGGTAGACTTTAGTAAAACATTCATTTTGCAGACCGACGCATCAGATACTGGGCTAGGAGCGGTCCTCTCACAAAAGCATGGGGGAGTGGAGCACCCCTTAATGTTTTTAAGCAGAAAGCTAGCGCCGGCAGAACAAAAATACTCGACAGTGGAGAGGGAGTGTTTGGCCATTCGATGGGCCATAGGGGCCCTTAGATTTTATTTAACAGGCCGCCGTTTTACCCTGGTAACGGATCACGCTCCCCTAAAATGGCTGTCAAGTATGAAGGACCATAATCCCCGCTTGACTAGGTGGTATATGGCCCTGCAAGCCTATGAGTTTCACATAGAGCATAGGCCGGGTAAGCTGCACCTTAACGCTGATGCCCTTTCAAGGATTCCGGGCTGTTCTGGAGCTGTTCAGCCAGCCCGGAATATCTTAAATGGGGGGTTATGTGACAAGGCAGAGGCTCAGAAACAGGAGAAAATGGGTTTAAATCACTTTCTGTCACCTCAGAGGCTTGGAGAGGCAGGACAGGAAGGGGTTAAGTTTCCTGCACACAAACATTCTCTGGAGAGAAGAGCAGGGAAAGAACCACACCCTAGCTCTAGGCTAACCCAGAGACATAGCCAATCAGGGAGGTGGGAGGAGTCAGACCGGATTGGGCCACTCTGCACTCATAACCAGGAAGCAGCAGTTAGCAAAGGAAGTGGATCCGGAGGCAGAGAGAGATCCAGACTCGAGAGAGGAATCAAGGAGGAGAGGAACTGGTTACAGAGCAGTGCAAGCAGGAAGGCTGAGCCCAGAAGAACTAAGGAGAGAACCAGGGACGGGAGAGTTCCTGCAGGTGGTCCTGGAAGAGGGACAGGCAGACATCAGCTCCATGAGAGAGAAAACCCTGGAGGTGACCTAGAGCTGGATTCAGAAGCCTGGAATACTGACTTGGAGTCAGGGGAGTTCCCTAGAGGCAGACGCTGCAAAAACCAGGTCAGAGCAAACTCTTCTAAGCCTTGTAAAGCAAATAGCTTTGAGAGAAGTCAGTCTATAGGAACTGACAATAGACTGTTTGCTAAAAGAGGCAGGGGTAAACCAGACCCTGAATATATACCTGAAGTTAATAGAAGGAAGAGGGGCTATAGGAAAGTCCCTGTTAGAAAGCTACAAACATTTCCATGGTATAGACAGCGTGACCTAAGCTCTAGTTCAGAGGAGCACACACCTGCTTGCCAGCAAGAGGCTAATTGGCAGCAATTGTGCAGAGAGCTAAGGGAACCCTTTGAGGACCAAGAGGAAGCAATGGAATTGGGGGCTCCATTATCTAGTTCCAGTGAGTCAGAAATGGAGTGTGGAATTTGTATGCTAGAGTGAAGAACTATAAATATTCCTAATTGATGATTGAGTGCTGAGAAGCCTTAAGCAAATGTTCTAGAACCTGCATGAGAGACAGCAGCGTTCTAGTGAATGGAATGACTCAAAGCTTCATGTGGTACAGCTGTGAATAGAAGGCAATATAGAGAAACTACTCCTACACAAGAAGGCAGTCATTAATAAGCCAGAGTTGTGGAGATTGCCATTTCTATGGGAAGCTGTTTGACACTAGAAAGAAGTACAACAGGAGAAAGATTCTTTATTACCAGTAGATACTGAGAAAGCAATACTAGAAGATTGAAGCCCTGTTGTAGTAATGAAGCTGGAAGAATGATGAAAGCTTGTAAATATTTTATGTGTCCCTGAGAAGTATCAGGAGAAGCTGTGTAAACACTTGAACTTTTATTTGGTACTGAAGGATACCATTATACTTCTGTGGCGGGGGAGTAAGTCCTGTACGGTGTCCTTTGCTATACTTTGTGCAAATACCTTATGCATGAATAAAGCATTACTTACTTTGGAAACCCAACCTTGGCTGTCGTCACTCACTCCACAACTACAGTAGGAAGGCTTCAGCACTAACAAGGACTCTTTTAAACTCACCCCCACTGTGTGGCTCACATCCCCTTGGCCTGCTTACGCCACAGGTTAGGCGGTGCGTTGTCACAACATCCAAGCAGAAATGCTCGACTAAAGGGAAAGTGATGCCCACATTGTCACCCAACAAACGTTTGCAAGGGCTACCCAGCTCCACTCCGCCCATGGGGATGCTAGCGCTCGGGTAGAATGGGTGCAAAAACCTTTTGGAACTAGCTGGTTCCGCAACAGATCTGCCAAGGCAACAGCCTTCTCAACCCAGTGCCACAATGTAGACTTAACCACCACATCACCTTGCACAGGCCAGCAAACAGCACAAAAGGATGGTCTGATTTATGAAAAGAATTCATAACCTCCAAGAACTGGAGCGGCACCCTCCAGACATCCACAAGGTGAAGATCCTGACCATTCACTCGACCCTGCTCCTTATAGAAAGAGGGCAGGCAAACCTGCTGGTTCACATGAAAGGGAGAAATCACTTCAGAGAAGAAGGAGGCACAGGCCAAATAGAAACAGTCTCCTCAGAAAAGAATAGATAAGGGTCTTGGCAAGACAGAGCCAGCAGCTCAGAATCTTCCTTGTGGAACAATTTGCAACCAAGACCATCTTGAGCATCAAATCTTTCAGAGCAGCGCGCTTCAATGGCTCCAACATCAGGGTCCTGAGCACCAGACACAAATCCCAGGATGCACATGCCCAACTCCCTGATGAAGGTGCGAAACATCCAGGTGTAAGGCTAAAGACTTACCAGTCAATGAACCTCTGAAACAGGCCAAAACTGCCATTTGAATCTTCAGGGAGCTAAGAGAAAAGGCCCTTCTCCAGACTGTCCTGCAGAAATGGCCAACAGAGACAGCACCTTGGCCACCTCAGGAGCCAGCTGCCATGCATCGCACCAGCACTCAAGGCACCAGACCCGCACTTATACCAGGTTGGAGACTTCCTCCGAGCAGAGTGGAAGACCACCACCGGAAAGTAGCCCGTATGTGCTAACTATCTCCTTACAGCAGCCAAGCTGTAAGCAAGGAGAGAGCCGGGTCCTTCAGGACAAGTGGCCCCTGACACAATAGGAGGCAAACAAAGAGGTGGTGCTTGAAGAGCCGTATCAGATCTCCGAATCATGCTCTCATTGGCCAATACGGCACCATGAGAATAATCCTTCTTGGGTGGCGCTCCATATGCCAAATCACATGCCCCACTAGGGGCCATGGAGAAAACAAATATAGCAAGTGTTGACTTGGTCATGGTTGAGCCAGGACGTTGACATCCTCAGAACCCATCTCTGTGCAGCGACTGAATAAGCAGCACACTTTGGCATTGGAGCAGATCGCCATCAAATCCCTCTCCAAGCAACCCCAGCAGCACAGAAATAATGGAAACAGCTTCTGACTCAACTCCCACTCTCCTGAAACCAGAAAGTGCTGGCTGAGAAAATCAGTTTCCACGGTAGTCACCTTGGCAATGTGCAGAGATGACAAACTAGGAGGTTCTTTGCTGCCCAGGCAAACAAGAGAACCATCTCCAGGACTACCCCGGCACTCCTCATGCTGCCTTGCTGAGTGACATATGCCACCACCGTAGTATTGTCTGAGAATACTCAAACTGCCCAGCTCTCAATCAGGGGCTGGAAATGCAGGAGAGCCAACCTAATGTCTACACACACTACTAAGACACTTATGCACTCTTTAGTCACCTCCCTTCTAGACTATTGCAACCTCCTCTTTGCTGGTCTCCCTCTGAATCCCCATCAATCTCTTCAAAACTCAGCTGTGCAGCTAATCTTCTACCAGCCTCGATATGCTCACATAACAACTCTTCTCAAGTCACTTCACTGGCTCCCTATCTATTTCCGCATCCAGTTCAAAGTTCTTCTACTGACCTATAAGTGCATTCATTCTGCTGCTCCTCACTTCCTTTCCTCTCTTATCTCTCCCTATACCCCTCCTCAGGAACTCCGCTCTTCTGGAACATCCCTTCTATCTATGCCCTTCTCTTCTACTGCCAACTCAAGACTTCAATCCTTCCACCTTGCTGCTCCTTATGCTTGGAACAAACTACCTGAGTCTGTGCATCAGGCTTCATCTCTGGCCCTTTTCAAATCCAGGCTAAAAATTCACCTCTTCGAGGCCGCTTTTGGATACTGATCCACTCAGTCTCCTATGTGTTTCCTTACTATTCCCCTAGATATATCCTTGTCCTCAGCTGTTGTGTTGTCTGTCTTGACTAGATTGTAAGCTCTGATGAGCAGGGACCATCTTTAACATGTGTCTGTACAGCGCTGTGTACGCCTTATAGTGCTATAAAAATAATAAGTAGTTATAGTAGTAGTAGCATTCAGGGAGCCACCAGAGATGCCTCTGAAAGAGAATGGGCTCAGATAAGCCAGTAGTCCAGATATGGGTCCACACAAATTCCTTGGTACCATAGCACTGCAGCCACCACCACCAATACCTTGGAGAACATCCTTGAGGCAGTGGAGAGTCCAAATGCAAGGGCGGCAGACTGAAGGTGAGACCCAAGCATGGCAAAACACAGATATGTTGCTAATCCCCCAGGATATGAAAATACACCTTGACCAAATCCAGAGATGCCAGCAAAGTTTCTACTTGGGGGGGAGCCTCCCATGATCATGTGGGCCAGCAATTAGTTCAGTTCTCTTCAAGGTCTCTGCTTATCAGTGTGCTGTGAAGCAGTACCTTCCTTTGCCTTCCTGTGTGGGGCCTGTGTTCTTTTTAGTTCCTGGCACCAAACGGTATCTTCAAGGCTGAAAGTATTTTTTCTTCTAATTAGTTTTAGCTTGACCTGTATTTCTCTAGACACACAGTCTGCACACGTCTGCACAGGCCATGGTTTCCCAGACTATAGTAGGCCTCATACCATATACTTTCTCTTATAGCCCACATGCTGTATTCTTGTGCCATAGACAGGGTGCTTGAGTGCGTTGCAGGCCAGCAAGAGTGTAGACATAGAAGGCATATGAAGCAGAGCAGAGCACAACTATCCCTAAGCCAAAATATCCCAACAAGTGTCAGAGCCAATCTTCCGTCACCATCGACAGGACACAATTCTTGGCCACTAGATGTACCAGGCCATACATAGCATCAGAAAGGAAGGCTGTAGCAGACTCCAAAAGAGGTGTAGAATCATCCGGCAGAAGAGACTGAATCCCCGGGAGCAGGGCTCAAAATGTCAGGCCTGCACATACCGCAACTGAAGAATAGCAGCTGAATAGCAATGAATCCACCTTTCAGCCCAGAGTATCCTTTAAGGCCAATCTGCCTTTCACAGGAATGGTGGTCTGACTGGTAACCACCATGACCAGCGCATCCACCTTGGAAACATCAAACCACATAAAAGCACTCTTTCTCCAGGAGAGAGTGCATCTTCTTACACATCCTTAGCCCCTAAAGCGGTGTGTTGGGGGAATCCCACTTTGACCGGAACAGGCCCTTGAGCACCCTTGCAGAAGTGGATGCATCTTCAGTTCCTGCTCCATGCCTGGAGCATTCGCCAAGCTCAAGGTGGATAAGACCCTGGGAATCCTTTTTGCAATCCTCTGAAGGCGAGAGTATTTCTTGATCCACATCAGATATCTGAACCCAAGCCACAGTCCAATCTTAGACAGATCCCAGCTAATCTTAATTTCTAGGGGCATCCTTTGCTGGAACTCTTAGCCATAGGCAATTGAACAAGGCTTCCACTCTCAGCCTGTCCCTCATGAGACTACGCTCGAGAAACCCAGAGGCCACAGGGCTAAATTCCCACTCCAGAATGACCAGGCCTGTTAAAAAGACAAGAATTCCAGGGAGGACAATCCAGACTCCGGAAGCTCTCCTCATGGAAATGACCCCCTTATACCAGGGGACATAGTTTCTGTCAATACCCTAGAGGTTGGGGAGTGGCGCACAGCACAGTCACCGGAACATCTGGCTGACTGGATATCCTTACCCACAGCACCATCTGCCACCTCTTGCCCTAACTGCATCCTCTGGTGTAAAGGGGGTGAGGGTAATCCTTCCAGGGACAACTAAGGAGCTGCCATACTAGAAGAGCAGAGTCCAGAGGCTTGAGATGAAGCACCATGCTTGCCACAGGCCAAACAACGATTCCTAGAAGAAGACACAAGAGACTTAAGGCAAGTATCACAACAGCATGCCTGAAGGCACATGTTAACTGTGCTTTTACTGCAGTGAGCCTTAACTGCACTTTTACTGCAACGCGCATTGGATCCACTTGTGCAGAATGCATACAGACCACACGACCTCCAGGCACACAGTAGGAGAAAACATTACTAGCACATAATGGCGGGAAACCCCGACACTGCACCAACGGTTGCCAGTGGTCTACTTGAATTGCATCCCAAATAGACGGAATCAGGAGCCCCCAAGAAGGGCAATGACAAGGTCAAGCCTTGGTACTCAGTCTTTGAGAACCCCAGGGAGAGGAACCATGCCGAGCTCAGTTGTACTCCCCTGATATTGCTTCACGGGCCTTTGCAGCACTTCTTTAAGGTGGCTGGCAGGCAGATCCATCTGAGAACCTTCTGCAATCTTCATGAGAGAGCAGGGGGAGAACAGAAGAGGAGGGAGGGACTGATGCACTCTTCCAGATCCTTCCAAATCCTTCCAATTTCTGATTGCTTAACAGGCTCTTATCATGATAAGCATGTGGAGCAGAACCAATTTTCCCTTTTCCTATGGCTATCAAAAAGACTGCAGTCTAGTTGAGCCTCCCAAGTCGCACTCAAGTGAGAGAGTCACCCTCAAGAAAGTCGTTCACGAATCAATCTTTTCCCCTCAATCTTCAGAATTTTCTTGAGAGAGAATAAAATCCATCCACCATCTGCTGGTGACAAAGAAATACGGAAAAGACTTCTGGTGGCTGAAGTGGATAGAGGCAAGGGAATGATGTTATTGAAACCCGGGCCTTTCATTGGTTCTTTGTCTCCAACAATCTGCTGGTATGGGAACACAACCCCACTTGTCTGGATTGTTCTAGCAGGATGATATGAAAAGAGTGTATTTGATTATGTGCCTTTGCTTGAGTTTTTTGCAGTTCTTTGAGCCGCTGAAGCAGGCGGTAGTCACCGAAACACTAGTATTGGGCTTGAGCATAGGCTTGAGGTTGAGAAGGTATCCTGTGTAAAGGCTGTAAGGACGCTGTTGTGCTTGATAGGACCAGATGCTGAGTTCAATTATGAGTAACAGCAATAGATGCTGGATTCAACAATAAGCTTAGTATACTGCTGATAGTCATTTGCAGTTTGGATGAGAAATGTGGTCAACATAAGAATTGTTCAAGTTGAAAACAATTTGAAGCAGCGATGAAAATTCATATGCTGTAGATTACACAGTGGTGAATGTGGCTTTTAAGTGCAATAAAAATATATACAAAATTGTGTGGGGTAAATGATGAGGATGACACTAAGGTGCATCTGGACCAATGAATGTGTTATACATTTACATGGTTTTTGACTAGTATCTGCTAATGCTGATTTGATACCTCTTAAAAACATACTTAAGAACTTTATTCCAGCCTCGATGATCATTAGTTGTGGGGCACTTTCTTGAGCTCTTTTATGAAAAGATCTTTATAAGTGTTTTTTTTTTAAGTACCATCAAGTCAATGCTGACCCTTGGCGACCCAGCAGCCCTTGGATTTCTCAGCAAGGTTGACTGGAAGTAGATTGCCAAGCCTTTTCTTCTAAGGCAAGGGAGGGTAATGTGACTTGCCCAAAGTCATAAGGAGTGCCAGTGAGAATCAAACCCCAATCTTCTGGGTGTTAGGCTGCTGTTCTAACCACTAGGCCTCTCCTCCACTTTGTAAGTGTTAGCACTATTTAAAGAAAAAGAAAAAGGAGTTGGCAGAGTTTTTTACATATTCAATGAAGTAATTGTGATAATTTTTGGAGCTCTGCTTTTTGATTTATATGAATTTGTAATTTGGCAGAACAAAATGCAAAGTGATATTGTGATTAAATAAACAGTAGAGTAGGATTATTATAGAATCAGAATCAGTACCTTTAGTTCAACGTTTTTTGGACAAGCTGCACAGACTGGAGGACATGAAATGAAGGGTAATGGATTGTATCGCCACTAATGTAAAAGATGGCAATTGGATCATATGCTCAACGGAATGGAACAGGATTGGATTTTTCATTTGAATTCAGTAGACCCATGTGGTCTGAATGCTGAGGCTGAGTGGTTTTCTTTTATTTAGTTTATAGCAGCAGCATTTAGATATTTTGAGCGATTTGATTGCTGGATGGGTTTTTTTTTTTTTTTTTTACCACAGATGACCTTTTTTTTTGTTTGTAGATGCTGAGCAGGAAGAATGCCATCTGATATATAGGAGCTGAGAAATTTCTGATGAGGATCCATTATGGGCTGTGACTGAGGAGTTCTCCAATTCAGAAAGTTTTGCTTTCGAAAGATGATATCATGTCAGACTAGGTGAATGGCTGAAAAACGGTAAACTTCTTTTGAACCTTTGGAACTGACAATGGATTTACAAGTTTTTTAATTGTTTTGAATTGCATGGTCTTGGTTTATTGCAATAAACTGCTGTTTTTAAATTTGCAATTTGAGAAGCAATCTGTTTTGTGGACTGATGATATCTTGGTGAAGCTGCACAGTGGTATTTACAGGTGTATACTCTATTAAGATGGTCTTTTTATAAAAATATTGCATGTGCAGATAGGATTCGAATCTTTAGTGAGAATTTTATAAAAGACACATGGGTATCCTTCGGGCATGTTTACTAAAGTGCCACAAGTGGCGTGCATTTGTACTGTGGTGGGGCCTAGCGACCACAATAGATGTGAGGAGCTTGGCCGTGGAAAGCTATTACTGCCGCACAAGTCACATCATTAGAATATCCACCCCTGTGGCCCGGCATTTACAATGGGAACTGCAAGGCAGTCCACCCACATAGGGCACCCCTGTTCCTCCCCCACTGGGAAGAGCTCTGGGGGAACATCGCATGGAGGTGGCTAAACCAAAGCAGCTCCTGGCTGAGTACCCCAGCTCTCAGGGAACCAAAGGCCCACAGAACCTTGGAAGCCCACAAGAGCTCCCTAGGCCCATGGGATACCTCCTCCCCTGGGCAAGGGGGACAGGGAGGGAATACCAATCAGTGAGCTCCAACAAAGCAATCCCATGTTCAGTGTTAGAAGTAGTACATCACTTCTCTGAGACAGTAAGCCTCAGCCATATCCTCCCTTGGTCAGGGTTAGGAGCCATCTGTCCATAGGAAGGATGGCCTATGGCAGTAGCAGGGCACCCACGGGTGCATGAATGCACTGCTACATGTCCCCCCCCCCCCTTGCAGGGGAGTCTGGGGTCATTCCGGCAGTTTTTGATGCCATGCCATCATGTTGCCAATATATGACAAACTTAATTTGCATGCCCCATCCCCGCTGTACTCAGCTGGCTCCAACTCTGGTCCTGTGGCCAGTATTGGAGGAAGCACAGAGCACAGGCTCTATCTTCTAACATCTCCATAGAACACAACACCAGCAGTCCTCTGACATCTATTCATTGCATAAACAGACGTTAATAGCAGTCCATCAGGACAGTTGTTATTGTGTCTGTGAATGATTACTACTGCTACTGAGCATTTGTATAGCGCTACAAGCCATACACAGCGCTGCACATACATGTAAGAGACAGTCTCTACTCATCAGAGCTTACAATCTAGTCAAGACAGACAACACAGAGGGTGTAGGCAGGGATAAAACAAGGGGGACAGGTAAAGAAACAAGAAGATCATGCGAGTCAAGATCCAAAAGCAGCAGCGAAGAGGTGAGTTTTCAGCCTGAATTTGAAAAGGGTCAGAGAAGGTGCCTGGAGTACAGACACAGGTAGTTTGTTCCAGGCATAAGGTGCAGCAAGGTGAAAGGAGCGAAGTCTGGAGTTAGCAATAGAAGAGAAAGGCACAGATAGAAGCAGTTTACCAGAAGAGCGGAGCTCCCGAGGGGGGGGGTGTAAGGAGAGATAAGAGAAGAGTAAGGAGAGATAAGAGAATGTTGTCCCAAGAGGGTCACTCTTGACCTGTAGGCCTGGGTTTGTGGCTGTCAGGCTGCTGTGCTGCACTGCCATGACAGCTGCACCATGTAGCCCCTCCAAAGAGGTGGCCCAGGTGGGTGCCTAGGTATTCCACTAACCACCTATTTGTCTGTATTATTCCTTATGTATTTGCCCTGCTTCTGCCCTTCATATTTCCGGTTAGCATCAGAGCAGGTCGGGGGTGTTCCAAGGTAGCACTCGTCACTAACCGGGCAGCAGTATTATTGAGTTGCTGCTCTGTTAGCAACATGCGGTGAAAGTCAGGCGCAGGAAACCCTGGCCTAACTTGCAGTGCAGAAGCTAACCAGGCAACCCAGACATTCATTGCCAGAGCCCGGATATGGCCCTGGCATTGAACATTTGGGTTTTAAGTTCAGTGATGGAGGCTAGCCACTTTAGCAGCACTAGCTACCAGCGCTGAATATCAGGTTTTTTAGGATATCCACCATGAATATGCATGAAACAGATTGGCAAGGAATAGAGGCAGTGCATGCACTCTCTCACGCATAGTCATTGTGGGTATCCTGAAAACCAAACTAGGCAGGGGAGGTACACTAAGACTGGCTTGAGAAACACAGTGGTAAGTTATGTTAGCCAAATGCTCCTTCTTCATTGATGTTGTTAGTGATTTGGGAATAAGTTGTTGAATTTGAACTTTTCTAGAGGTCCAAACATTTGACTGAGATCTTACCAGAAAATTCTTCTATGTGCTGTCTCCTACAAGTTCTTTATGCTAGTGCATTTTAGTGGCTAAGACTGTCCCTTGCAACAGCTTTGCCCCCTTAGGAAATTTTGGGATTTTTGTTTAAGATAAAATTCTATCACTCACATCTTACTTTAAGATGCAGAAATGAACAATATTTTTTTGCCATTTTTAATTATTAGTGCAACACACCTGGTAAAGGTTTAGTTTAAGCTACTGTGTCCATGAAAACAACTTGTGCTGCCAAAGTATTATTAACTAGGTCACAAGATTTATTTATTCATGCCAATGAAAATCAGGTCAAACAATGCACAGGACTTATAAGAAGATCATGAAGATCCCACATTGATGAACATAGGGTAAAATTCTTATTTTATTGTATTAAAAATATAGATAAATGGATTTCATTACAATAGGAAGATTGTTTTTTTTAAATTAATTTTCTTTAAAGCATCCCTAATCTGTGATGTTTTAGGCATAGCAGATCAGGGATTTAGATCCCTTCCTGTACAACTAATATTTTGCCAGCTGTATAGTGATAGCAAACCATCTTCAACTGAATCTGTAAAGAATTTATATGTTTCTAGTTGTCATCATAATTTAATCTAAACTAGATCCCAAAGTCCTTTACATTCATGGCATTTCAGAAGCACACATTTAAGCTCCTCTAGGGTGAGTGATCAGTCAACCAATTTTAGTGTCTGCTCATAAGAGTACAGTTTCCAAAGGAGAAAAGGAAAGTTCTTATAATTATTACTGCCCAATTACAGCTTGGAAAACAAAGGCATGATGAGAATGCAATGAACCTAAGCTCACCAAAAAGAACAGCCCCTAGCAGAGCAAAAGAACCTCTAATCCTGTGTTTTAAACACAAGGCCTCAATATCTGCTTCCTCTTTTCATATCACAGTTCAGTACTGCATAAAATAGTATAGTTTGATGGTGTGTATAGTTGTGTTTGAGAGCTATGTTTATGTGCAAATTGTAAACATCCATTTACTGCGTTGATCAATATAAAGCATATATAAAAAAATAGCATAACCTGCTAGTATAAAAATCCTCACATGAAAGCTGAGAATTCTTAACACCAATAACATGCCTATATGATTAGATCCCAAATTACAGCAGTAGAAGTTTAAAAAACAAAAGACACTGAGAAACAGTTCATTCACATCTTACGGTATTCTTGATCTTTATTTTTCACAGAAGCTCTGTTATTATGGCTAACTATTTCTGGCTAAGCATAACTTGTCAGTGAGCTGATTTTCTACCTATCAAATTCCATTTGCCAAGAAAGATTTTAGAGCAGCAACTAGGCGTTTCAGAACAGAAACCTATGCTCTACTTGCACAATGAGTGTGGAACTGTGAATATTCATTGGCTCCCCCTGGGAAGAGCAGATGTCAAGCTTTTGCAAAGGACGGCATGGTGCAGCATATGCACCCAGAATAAAGTGTCCCGTGAGCAGCGTTGTGTAAAGAAAAAAGTAAGACTTTCATCACAGTCAATCAGGATGCCGCATTCCCATTTTATTAAGATTCAGCATGGACACAAATGAATCTCGTCGAACCAGTCGGCAGTAAAGGCGTGCAGCTTGTGAGGGGGAAATGCAGACAGAACGCAGCAGAATGCTCAACAACAAAAATGAAAACATGAAAAAACAGCAGATGCTGCACAGACAAAAATCCACGAACGAAACACAGCAGAATAAGAGGGGATGTGAATCTCATATAACTTGGCATGGATTACTTACCTGGCACTCCTTACATGGCTGCATATGCTTTTTTTTCTTCATTTTATAAAACATATCTTTTTCTTTCAAATTTAAAGCCCGCTGCTTCAAGGCAGCAGCATCATCCTACTCTGACTCACTCTGTAATGACTTCGGCAACCCTTACCGTGCTGGCCGCTGCACAGCTGCAATAGGAGAAGGAAATATTACTCCCAATCAGAGCTCTGCCCCGGCTACTGTGATGAGGGCTGTTCAAGTCAGTCTCAGCACTGCCCAATGGGAAGGTGCCACTGTCCATTGATGCTGCTACTGAGTGGTATTTTTCAGAACAAACACAGATTTAAAAGGAAGAGTAAAAATGGATGTGCAAGCTCATAAATGGAGGCATATATGCCACATTACACACACACACACACACAAACATATATTGCTTAACATGCTTCTGAAGCCATATATGGTCCTTCAGAGTATTTAATGTGAACCTTTTCAAGCTCAATAGTTTTAAACGACCCCAATTAGAATAAAGCTATGTAATTACAGATAGGGCTTGATTTCAGCGTTATGTTCTGGGGTATACTGTTGTCCCTACACAATGTAGAGAGGCTTTTGGTATGGGAGAGATCTGAACCTGTCAAATGGATTGATTCTTTTCTGATCCACAAAGCTACCCACCTCCAGTGATTAAAAACAAACAAAAAAAAACACACACGATGACAGGTCTACTTTACTAGATTTGCTATTGAAATGACTTTATAAACAATATGGACTCTTTTTAGGAATGGTCATCAAAAGCTAATTCTGGGTAAGTAGGATGACTAAAGAGATGCTGGGAGAATGGGAGACCTGGCTTTGAATGCTGGCACAGGCTCCTACTCCTTAGCATACTTGGGGTTGGAATTCAGGAGTAAGATTAGAAAATATTTGTTCACCAACAGGATGATAAATTCAAGAAACAGCTTTCTAGTGAAGTGGTGAGGCAAATACAATAACAGATTCCAGTATACTGGAGATAGGTACAGAGGAATCTTATTGTCAAGTGAAGGAACCAGGGAGTAAATTAGGCAAACTGGATAGGCCTTAAGATCCTTTTATGTCATCATATTCTATGTTTTAGTGCTGCAGACTCCTAACAAATACATTAGTTACCAAAGAGAACAGCTGAAGGTACGATAGCTCTTCGTGATCCTCAATGAGTATGTGACTTCAAATACATTCCATCAAAAAATAAACATTTTTAAAAAATTATCCCTGCAATTGCTATACCATAAACATGAGAATGTTGACTGATGTACCAGAAGGTTTGAGTCTTCTGTAAAGTCCCTTTCCCATTCCAAGCAGATCAAGCTTTCCTTGAACTCCAAAATGATAGCATACCTTATTGAAAGGAAAAATGTGCATCACTGAGCTCTTCCCTTCCTTTGTCGACAAGAGAACACCATGGAGGTGGACAATTTGTAATGAAGCTGCCTTTGCATAATTTAGCAACTATTATTCCTTGAAAGACAGTACTGGAGCACTAAAACGAGAAACCTCCAATTCTCAGTTGTGATGCTTCACCATATGGCATGGATGCTGCACTGAGTCATAAGATGACAGATGGGACAGATCAATCAATTTATAACATATCTTTTCTTAAAAGCGCAAGACAACCATAAAATAGCATAAACCAGAAAAATATACAATCAAAATAGAAAGAGCTTAATTTATTAAGCTGAGTCAAGGTTTTGCAGATACTGTGTGGTAACTGCCAATTTAATGTGAGGTAACTGCAGAACCTATTGTTAACTGTTGGGGGTGCTGTACAGTTGATGCACAGTTGTACCTTTTTCTATGTGTTAACTGCATGGCAGGTTACACACGATGCAGTTAGCTATATTTCTAGGGGTAGTATTAACTACTCTATTATCTTCCATGATAACATTTAATGTGCAATAACAACCTCCACATTTACTATAAGGGGTAGGTCTCATCTGTTCCCATCCCCTTCCACATTTGCTGTTGTTGTTGTTAAGTGCTGTTGAGTCAGTGTCGACTCCTGGTGACCCTCTGGACAGTTGACCTAAACTTCGTTTGGTCTTTAGCCAAGCGGCTCATAATGATAGAATGGTATACATAGCTGCTGTTATTGTACTGATCCATCTCATTGCCGGCCTTCCTTTTTTACGGTGACCTAACTTGCCAAGCATTATGTCTTTCTCTAACGATCTCTCTCTTTGCATGTGTCGTCCAAAGTATGAAAGTTGAAGTCTTGTCATCTGAGTTTCTAAGGAAAGCTTAGGTTTGATCTCCTCTACTACAGACTGGTCTGTTCTTCAGGCAGTCCATGATATATACAGTATTCGTCGCCAGCACCATAATTCAAATGCATCAATTTTGTTCCTGTCTATCTTTTTCACTGTCCAACTTTCACATCCATATGATGTTTTTGAAAATACCATGGCCTGGACAAGTTGAATCTTTGTTTGGCGAGAGACATCTCTGCTCTTGAGAATCTTGTCTAGGTCCTCCATAGCCATTCTATCAAGAGCAATACGTTGTCGTATTTCTTGACTGCTAGTTCTTTCTTTATTGATTGTTGATCCAAGTAAGTTAAAGCTGTCAACTACTTCAATTTATTCTCCATCAATGGTGAACTTATTGATTTTGCCAGTTGTCAGGATCTTTGTTTTCTTAACGTTAAGGTGCAGAACCATTTTAAGACTATATTCCTTGATCCTGAGAAGCAAATGTTTCAAATTGTCTTCACTTTCAGCCAGTAATGTGGTATCATCAGCATAGCAAAGGTTGTTGAGTCTTCCACCAATATTCACAACTCAGTTGTCTTCATGTAGTCCTGCTTCTCTGATGATTTGTTCTGCATATAAATTAAAGAGGTAGGGGGAAAGCATGCAACCTTGTCGTACACTTTTGCTGATTTTAAACCATTCTGTTTCTCATAGTTCCATTTGAACTGTTGCTTCTTGATCAATGTTTGCTTTTAATGTAGTAATTACTGTGCACTGTTAAGGCATTGCATTAACTCTTCGCATTGACCCACACACTGTTAAAGCATAATGATTTCTGCGTTAAATGTTTACTTTTGGTTTGAGGTGAGTCCTAGAATGGCACTCTCTTTTCAGACCCCATTATTATGGAACTCTTTGCATCTATTGCTCAGGGAAAAAATGAAGAGCTGTGGATTGTGTTGGAAAGAGGAGATGGCACTGTCATCCATACTAGTGTAGTTTACAGGCCTCCAACTCAAACCGAAGAAATGGATAGCGAATTGAATATTGATATTGAATATATAGCACTAAATGAAAGAATATATAGCCCTATAAGAATATATAGCACTATAATAATATATAGCACTAAATGAAAGGTTAGATATGATTGGAATATCAGAGACATGGTGGAAGGAGGACAACCAGTGGGACACTGTGATACCTGGGTACAAACTATATCGAAATGATAGAGCTGATCAAATTGGTGGAGGGGTTGCTCTCTATGTTAGAGAGGGCATTGAGTCAGAAATGATTAAAGTTTTGCAGGAAGCAAAATCTGCTGTAGAATCTATATGGATTGAAATTCCATGTAAAAGGGGGAAGGCAATGGCAGTGGGGGTGTACTATCGAGCGCCTGGCCAGAATGACCAAATGGATGATGAAATGCTCAAAGAAATCAAGGAAGCTAACAAAAGTTACAGCGCAGTAATAATAATGGGTGATTTCAACTACCCCGGTATCGACTGGGTCAGTGTCACGTCAGGACATGCTAGGGAGATAAAGTTCCTAGATGAAATAAATGACTGCTTCTTGGAGCAGCTGGTTCATGAACCGACCAGAGGGGAAGCCATATTAGACCTAGTCCTTACTGGAACACCAGATCTAGTGCAAGAGATAAGGTTGTTGGGGCCACTTGGCAATAGTGATCATAGCATGATCGCCTTTGATTTAATTAGTGGAGGAGGGATAGTAAGGAAATCCACAGTACTACCTTTTAACTTTCAAAAGGGAGACTATGATAAAATGAGGAAAACAGTTAAGAAAAAACTAAAAGGAGCAGTTGCAAAGGTTAAAGACATACATCAGGCTTGGCTATTGTTGAAAAATACTATCTTGGAAGCCCAAACCAGCTGTATTCCACACTTTAAGAAAAGTGGAAGGAAGTCCAAAAAACTGCCAGCATGGTTTAAAGGTGAGGTCAGAGAGGCTGTTGTTGCCAAAAAAGCATCTTTCAGGAAATGGAAAAAAGAGCCAAACGACGAAACCTGGAAACAGCACAAGCACTGGCAAGTCAAATGCAAGGCATTGATAAGGCAGGCAAAGGGAGAATTTGAGAAGAAGCTTGCTGCGGAAGCAAAAACGCGAAGTAAAGACCTTTTCAAGTACATTCGTAGCAAAAAACCTGTGAGGGAGTCAGTTGGTCCATTAGATGATAAAAGGGTTAAAGGAGCACTAAGAGGTGACAAGGCGATAGCGGAGAGACTGAATGAATTCTTTGCTTCAGTCTTTACTGAGGAAGATGTTACCCATGACTGAAGTGGTATTTAAAGGTGCGGAAGAATTGAAGGAAATATCGATACATCGGGAAGATGCATTACAACTATTAGATAAACTGAAGAGTAGCAAATCACCTGGGCCGGATGGTATACATCCAAGGGTGTTGAAAGAACTGAAATATGAGATTGCAGACCTGCTATTAGTAATCTGTGAACTATCATTAAAATCATCTTTAATACCTGAAGATTGGAGGATCGCCAATGTAACACCAATTTTTAAAAAGGGTTCCAGGGGTGATCCGGGAAACTACAGACCGGTGAGCCTGACATCAGTACCGGGAAAAATGGTAGAAACCATCATAAAGAATAAAATTACTCAGCATGTAGATAGTCATGACCTAATGGGAGACAGCCAACATGGCTTTAGACAAGGAAGATCTTGTCTTACTAATCTGTTATGTTTTTTTGAAGGAGTGAATAATCAGGTGGACAAAGGTGAGTCGGTTGATATTGTGTATCTGGACTTTCAGAAAGCCTTTGACAAGGTCCCTCATCAGAGACTTTTGGCAAAACTAAAGAGTCATGGGATAGGAGGCAGTGTACTATTGTGGATCAGGAACTGGTTAAAAGATAGAAAGCAGAGGGTAGGGCTAAATGGCCAATTTTCCCAATGGAGAAAGGTGAATAGTGGTGTACCCCAGGGATATGTGCTGGGTCCGCTGCTTTTTGACATATTCATAAATGACCTGGAAAGTGGAATAACGAGTGAGGTTATCAAATTTGCAGATGACACAAAACTATTTAAAGTTGTTAAAACCCAAGAGGATTGTGGAAAATTGCAAGAGGATCTTGATAAATTGGAAGACTGGGCATCAAAATGGCAGATGAAATTTAATGTTTAACAGTTTAATAGTTTAATAATCTTTCTGTTATATTGTAATTCACTAATCTGTTCCATACAATTCATGTTATAATGTAATATAGTTTATAATGTTCTATGTATCTGTTTTGACTTTTTGTTGTAATGTAAACCGCTGCTGATCCTTGGAAGCAGCGGTATATAAAAGCTGTTCAAATAAATAAATAAATAAATAAAAATAAATAATGTGGACAAGTGCAAGGTTATGCACCTAGGGAAGAACAACCCAAACTATGGTTACACAATGCAAGGTTCCACATTAGGAACCACCACCCAGGAAAAAGATTTAGGCGTCATTGTGGATACCATGTTAAAATCCTCGGGCCAGTGTGCAGCGGCGGCCAAGAGAGCAAATAGAATGCTAGGTATGATAAGGAAAGGAATGGATAATAAAACAAAAGATATTATAATGCCTCTGTATCGTTCCATGGTGAGACCGCACCTTGAATATTGTGTGCAATTCTGGTCGCCGTATCTTAAAAAGGATATAGCGATTTTAGAAAAGGTTCAGAGAAGAGCCACCAAAATGGTAAAGGGGATGGAAGGATACTCCTATGAAGAAAGGCTAAAAAGGTTAGGGCTCTTTAATCTGGAAAAGAGACGGCTGAGGGGAGATATGATAGAAGTCTATAAATTAATGAACGGAGTGGAACGGGTAAACGTAGATCGATTGTTTACCTTATCAGAATATAGAAAGACTAGGGGACATGCAATGAAGCTACAGGGTAAACTATTTAAGACTAATAAAAGAAAATATTTTTTCACTCAACGTGTAATCAAACTCTGGAATTTGTTACCGGAAGATGTAGTAAAGGCTGTTAGTGTAGCTGGGTTTAAAAAAGGTTTGGACAAGTTCCTGGAGGAAAGGTCCATAAACCATTATTAAGAAGGGACCCAGGATATCAATGCTTGAACCAATACAAGCATTGTGGAACCTGTGTCCCTTGGGGAAAGTGCTAGGTACATATGACCTAGATTGGCCACTGTTGGAAACAGAATACTGGGCTTGATGGACCTTGGTCTGACCCAGTATGGCATATCTTATGTTCTTATTGCAAAGATAGCCATGAAGGAGGACGTGATCATATTAGGTAACTTTAATCTATCCAATGTGGATTGAAGTATTCCTTCTGCAAATCTGGAAAGAAGTAAAAAAATTGTGGATACCTTCAAAGATGCATTACTTAGACAAATGGTGATTGAACCGACCAGGGAAAGCTCGATGCTGGATTTAGTACTCACCAACAGAGCTAGCGTGTTGAATATCCAGATGATACCCATGTGAGCAGCAGCAATCATCACACAGTGTGGTGTGAGATAAAAGCTAAGGCAGAGTCCAATCACAGCAAACTCAAAGTCCTAGGACTTCAAAAACATTTACTTCAGTAAAATGGCCAACTGCCTGAAGGAGGAGTTGGCAGGATGGGAGAGGATAAGGGAAGTGGAATTGTAGTGGGCTAAACTAAAGCAGGCAATAAAAGGGGCAACAGATAAATAAAAACAAGAGGAAAAGGAAACCTATTTGGTTCTCCAAAGTGGCTGCACAAATTAAGGCAAAAAACATGTCTCTCTCAAAATTCAGAAGTTCGCAAACAGAGGAACACAGAAAAGAAAACACAATAAAACTAAAATAGACAAAAAGAGAAATAAAGATAGCAAAAGCAAAAGAAAAAATAGCTAAAGATGTGAAATGTGGCAACAAAACCTTTTTCAGGTATATTTGGGAGAGGAGGAAAATCAGAGGTGGAATTATAGGACTCAACAGTGCCGGGAATGGATTTATGGAAAGTGACATCGAAAAAGTGAAAATGCTAAACAAATACTTCTATTCTGTTTTAGTAAAGAAAATCCTGGAGAAGGACCAACTGTGATTGACAAATACACAAATGGGAATGGAGTAGATACCACACCATCACAGAAGATGATGTGTTAGAACAGCTTGCAAAATTGAAAGTGGACAAGGCCATGGGACCGGATGGAATACATCCCAGGATGCTGAAAGAGCTCAGAGAGGTCCTTGGAGGGCCATTAAAGGATGTTTTTAATAGATCCTTGGAGACTGGAGAAGGGCTGATGTGGTACCTCTTCACAAAAGTGGTAATAGGGAAGAAGTGACAAACTACAGGCCAGTAAACCATACCTCGGTGGAGGGAAATGTACTGGAGGCGCTCCCGAAAGAGCGAATAGTAGACTTTCTCGAAACCAACAGGTTGCATGATCCGAGGCAACATGGTTTTACCAAAGGACGATCTTGCCAAACAAATCTAATTGAGTTCTTTGACTGGGTGGCCAGAGAACTAGATCAAGGGCATGCGATGGATGTGATCTACCTAGATTTCAGCAAAGCCTTTGATACTGTTCCTCATAGGAGGCTTATCAATAAGCTAAACAGCTTGAGGATGGGTCCCAAGGTGGTGAACTGGATCAGAAATTGGTTGACTGACAGACGACAGAAGGTGATAGTAAACGGAACTCACTCGGATGAAAGGAAGGTGATTAACGGTGTGCCCCAGGGTTCGGTCCTGGGACCGGTACTGTTCCATGTAATTGTGAGTGATATTGCTGAAGGAATAAATGGAAAAGTCTGTCTTCCTGCAGATGACACGAAAATTTGCAACAGAGTGGACTCCCCTAAGGGAATGGATAACATGAGGAAAGATCTACAAAAGCTGGAAGAATGATCTAAGAGAGGACCATTATAAACTATAGAGATTGCAGAAAGAGGCTATCAGGTATCTGAGCTTTTAACCACCGCTTTTTGTTCTCCTATTTCTCCTTCTTTGCATCCAAGAAAATTTGTACAGAACCATAGATGAACCCACTTAACTGGTAAAGTACACTTTCTCAGAGGAGCACTGGCTTCTAGTACCTGGCAGAGCACTGTTCGAAACCTCGACCCAGGCATCTAAAGTTGAATCTGGAAAGAAATCCAACCTAGTCGGGCATTCTCCGATCATGTCCTTCAAGTTAATAGCATGTAATTTCCTGGTAGTCTTTGTAATTAATAAATCTGTTGTGGTCTTTTTCTTAACTTCCAAAAGGGAGACTATGATAAAAGGAGGAAAATAGAAAATAAACTAAAAGAGCAGTTGCAAAAGGTTAAGAGTTTATATCAGGCCTATACATTCTTTAAAAATATCATATTGGAAGCTCAGACCAGATGTGTTTCACATTTTAAAAAAGGTGGAAAAAAGGCCAAACAACTGCCGGTATGGTTTAAAGGTAAGGTAAGAGAGGCTGTTATAGCTTGATAAATGATCCAAATGAACAGGTAACAGCAAAAACACTTGCAAGTTAGATGCAACACATTAATAAGGCAGACAAAGAGAGAATCTGAAAAGAAAATGGCCATGGAGGCAAAAACTCATAATAAAAACTTTTAGGTATATTTGAAGCAAGAAGTCTGTGAAGATGTCAGCTGGACCATTAGATGACAGATTGGTAAAAGGAGCACTAAAAGGGAACAAGGCCATAAAGGGGAGACTACATGAATTCTTTGCTTTTGTTGTTACAGAAGATGATGTAGAGGAGATACACATGCCAGAAAAGATATTTAAAGATGATGATTTGGAGGAATCAAAACAAATCTTGAAGATGTAATAGCACAACTTGACAAACTAAAGAGTAACAAATCACCTGGACCAGATGGTATATATCCCACGGTGCTGAAAAATGGATAAATAAGCTTTCAGACCTATTATTAGTAATTTGTAAGCTATCATTAAAATCATATATACCTTTTTTTTAAATTAAGCTTTTGCAACATATACAACTAAATAATCCAATAAGAACTGCTATTTCATCATACAAATTGTGACAAGGCAGAGGCTGCAGAACCTAAAAATAGGGGTTTAAAACACTTTTTGTCCTCAGAAGCTGTCAGTAAAACAGGTCAGGAAAGGGTTAAGGATCCAGCCCTGAAAGCTTCTCTGCACAAGAAAGAAGAAAGAGAGCCACACCCGAGCTCCAGACAAACTCAGGGAGCTGACGTGGGAGGAAAAGGGGCGGAGTCACACCTGATAGGGCAGCCCTGTTCACATAACCAGGAAGCAACTGTTAGTCAGGGAGAGGGAGGAGAAGGAGCCCTCAAGGGAGAAGGAGCCCTCAAGGGGGAAGGAGCCCTCAAGGGGGAAAAGGCAGCCAAGAGAGAGCAAGCAGCCAAGGGAGAGCTGGCATCCAAGGGTGGAGGAGAATCCGGAAGAGACTCAGCATTGGAGTTGGATTCAGCCTTGGAGGGAGAGCAGTTCCAGGAAGGTCCAAGAGAGTCAGATCCAGGGAGAGATCTGGGGACCAGGAGAAGCAAAGCCAAGAGCAACCGGTACCTGGTCAGCACAAGGTGCTTGGGGAGTTGCTGGCCAGACTGCAGAGAGACAGCCAGGTCTCAGGAGAGGTGTCTGAAAAAGCTTCCAGGAAGGAACTACCTTGAGCCGCACAGCAAACAGAAACAGGTCAGAAACTATTTCAAACCTCAGGGGAAAAGGTTAGATACCTTGCCTAGAAGAGACAGGAGTAGTTCTCTGGAACCTTCTCTTGAAGCCATAATTACAGAGGAGAGGTTGGGCAGAGAGAAAGTCCCAGTCAAAAGACTGCAAAAGTTTTCCCACTACAGAGAACGTGACAGGAGTTCTAGCTCAGAGTATAGCCCAGGTGCCACTAAGCAAATTACTAAGTGCAGGCATCACAGCCAAGGGCTAGAGTCAGACCCTGAAGAGCACGCTGTTTTAAGGGAGCTGGTAAAGCAGTATCAAGAGAAATATTTGCCTCTCAACCAGAAAGCATATACTAGGCAGACCAGAAGGAAGGTGAGCCCTTTTTATGATGTTTTAAAAGGTGCTGGTGATTTGGAATCCTTGCAAGTGCCTAGGAGTTTTAAGGATAACAAACGGAAGCAGCTTAGAGCACTGATTAAGCAGTGGCAATCTGTAGACTCCATTAAACCTGGTCATAAGGACGTATCAGATCCTGAGCTGGAGGAAATGCAAACTGAAGCACCTCTAAGTGATAGCAGTGGTTCAGATATGGACTGTGGGTTTTGTCAAAGGGAGTGAAAGCTGTATAAATGTATTCTGTAGAAGTGCTGAGAAAGCCTAACTGTTCTAACCTGAGTTTTGCACGGAGAAAGGCAGCGTCTGCCTGTGTGAAAACTCAAGCCTAATTAAGCAGCTGTGAAGAGGAGTACAACGCTGTGAAGTTTTCCTTTATTTAGAGCATGTACCTGAAAGCAATGCCTATGTGGGGGAAACAGCTGTTGTAATTTGAAGCTGGAAGAAGTTTGAAAAGCTGTATGTTTTGCTTTAATCTAGTACCTGAGAAGTATCAGGAGATCCTTGGACTTTTATTTGACACAATCTAGTAGCCACATCTTATGTCTGTGTTTGGGGAAGTAGTTCAGTAAAAACTCCTGTGCAACAATAAAAGTTATTGTTATCCCATTCAAGCCTTCGCTGTACTTACTTGGTCCACAACTACAACGGATACCAGGCTGCAGCACTTATAAGATAAAAAATATGTATTCTTCTCCTGTCTCGCCTGCCAACCCCTCCTAGGCAACCGCCTATGTATATCGGAGGGTGGTGAAGTGTGACAAAATCATAGAACAAAGAATAAACAGAGAACACTCCAAGATTTCAGCAGCGATCCACATCAAGAGAAGAAACAGGAGCAAAAAAGGAAAGCAAAGCAAAACCTTAGAAATACTAAGGGATTATGAGGAGAACTCCTTTTCAAAAAAATAAAGTGGGATTAATTACTCTGAGGAGAAGGATGTTATCAGTGGTGTGCTCCAGGGATCTGTCCTTGGTTCGATACTTTTTAACATCTTTGTTAGTGATATAGTGGAAGGGCTTTCAGGTAAGGTTTGCCTCTTTGCGGATGATACCAAAATCTGCAATAAAGTAGACACCCAGGAAGGGGTAGATAACATGAGGAGGGATCTAGCTAAGCTTGAAGAATGGTCTAGAATTTGGCAGCTGGGCTTTAATGTTAAAAATTGTAAGGTCATGCATTTGGGCTGCAGCAATCCAAGGGAGCAATATAGTATAGGGGGTGAAGTACTTTTGTCCACTAAAGAAGAGCGGGACCTAGGCGTGGAGACCGCACCTTCAAAAGGATGTGAACAGGATGGAGTCGGTGCAGAGGGTGGCTACTAAAATGATTAGTGGTCTTCATTATAAAGCATATGAGGACAGACTGAAGGATCTTAATATGTACACCTTAGAGGAAAGGCGGGATAGAGGTGATATGATTGAGATGTTTAAATACCTCCGTGGCATAAATGTTCAGGGAGAGAGCCTCTTTCAATTGAAAGCAAGTTCTGCTACGAGGGGACATGGGATGAGGGTGAAGGGAGATAGATTCAGGAGTGATATGTGGAAATATTTCTTTACGGAAAGAGTAGTGGATCCGTGGAATAGTCTCCCAGTGGAGGTGGTAGAGATGAGGACAGTAACTGAATTCAAAAAAGCAAGGGACAAACACAGAGGATCTCTAAAGGTAAAAAGGGGACTGTTGTAGTTGTTATGGAAGGACAGACTAGATAGGCCATGTGGTCTTTTTCTGTCGTCATATTTCTATGTTTCTATGTTTCTAAAACTCAAGTTAACCTTATACTTTCTTATCTAACAAAAATGTCTCTATTTGAGATGAATCATAAAAGAAATATGTATTCCCTTGCAATGCAACAATGCATTTGCAAGGATAACACAAAAAGAAAGTAGCCTCAAATCCCAATACCCTAGACTTTTAAGGCTAGATATTATTTCTGATGAAGTTGAGTGATCCTTGAGACATCCAGGAACACATTCAACTTTTGGCCACAGAAAATTGTATCTTTATATTTAAAGAAAAGTTTTAAAACCTTAATTTTGTCAGCTACAAATAGAAAAGAGACGAACAAAGCAGCCCTTCTAGATATCACATCAGAGGAATCCTCCAAAAAATGCGTTAGGTCCTGACTAACATTAGGAATTAAAACATCCTCACCTTCCTCCCTGGTATTCTCCTTTTACAGTTTGCTTGGCAAATAGAAACATTTCTGAATAGGAACCAACTATGAAAGCAGTAACACTTCCTTAAAGTATTTACCTAAAAGAATTTCAGTGTGTTACTGGAAAATTAAGAAAACGTAAAAATATGAACTGTGGAAAAAGTTTCCAAAGTTTCTAATTTATAGTGTAAAGTTAAAGAATCTTTGATAGCAGAAAAACTGTCCTGCTGCAAAGACTGCAGTTGACCATCCATTCTAGTAACATTTTTATATACATCCAAGAACATATTGTGTACTTCTTGTAATTTCTGAGCAGTAGCTTGAGAAAAAACACAAAGTGACGTTACAGTGCTAGACAACTTTAGATCTATATTGGCAATAGCAACCCTTAAGTCCTTCATTGTAATATCGTGAGACAGTTCCGGTGCTACTTGAACGCCTCCTGGTAGAGAAACTGGCTGTGGAAGGGGGCCAGGGGTAAAGGATTGGAAATGGCGAAGGAGTCCTTTTTGCTGAACTGAGAGACGCTCCCTCAGTGGAGAGTTGCAGCCAGAACGTATTGCAAAGTGCTTGTCCAACAGTCCCACGACCTTACCCATAAATTAAAACATAGAAACATAGAAATATGACGACAGAAAAAGACCACATGGCCTATCTAGTCTGTCCTTCCATATCAACAACTAGAACAGTCCCCTTTTTTCCTTTAGAGATCCTCTGTGTTTGTCCCATGCTTTTGTGAATTCAGTTACTGTCCTCATCTCCACCACCTCCACTGGGAGACTATTCCATGGATCCACCACTCTTTCCATAAAGAAATATTTCCGCATATCACTCCTGAATCTATCCCCCTTCACCCTCATCCCATGTCCCCTCGTAGCAGAACTTGCTTTCAATTGAAAGAGGATCTCCCGCTGAACATTTCTGCCACGGAGGTATGTAAACATCTCAATCATATCACCTCTATCCCTCCTTTACTCTAAGGTGTACATATTAAGATCCTTAAGTCTGTCCTCATATGCTTTATAATGAAGGCCACTAACCATTTTAGTAGCCACCCTCTGCACTGACTCCATCCTGTTCACATCCTTTTGAAGGTGCGGTCTCCAGAATTGCACACTATACTCCAAATGAGGTTGCACCAAAGACTTATACAGAGGCACTATCGCCTCCTTTTTTCTGCTAGCCATTCCTCTCCATATGCATCCAAGCATCCTTCTAGCTTTTGCCATCACCTTTTCTACCTGTTTAGCTACTTTAAGATCATCAGACACAACCACGCCTAGGTTCCGCTCTTCTTTAGTGGACAAAAGTACTTCACCCCCTATACTATATTGCTCCCTTGGATTGCTGCAGGCCAAATGCATGACCTTACATTTTTTAGCATTAAATCCCAGCTGCGAAATTCTAGACCATTCTTTAAGCTTAGCTAGAACCCTCCTCATGTTACCTACACCTTCCGCAGATTTTGGTATCATCCGCAAAAAAGCAAACCTTACCCGACAGCCCTTCCGCTATATCACTAACAAAGATGTTAAAAAGAATCGGACTAAGGACAGATTCCTGGGGCACACCACTGGTAACATCCTTCTCCTCAGAGTGAGCTCCATTTACCTGTACTCTTTGTCGCCTTCCACCCAACCAATTTCTAATCCCAGCAGTAACTTTAGGGTCCTTACCCTAGGGTTCTCAGTTTGTTTATAAGTCGCCTGTGAGGAACAGTGTCAAAGGCTTTACTAAAATCTAAATACACCACATCTAGGGCTCTCACTCGGTCCAACTCCCTGGTCACCCAGTCAAAGAAATCAATCAGATTTGTCTGACAAGACCTGCTTCTGGTGAACCCATGCTGCCTCGGATCCTGTAATCCGCTGGACTCCAGAAACCTTACTATTTTCTCTTTCAGCAGCGTTTCCAATAATTTACTCACCACCGAAGTTAAACTAACCGGCCTGTAGTTTTCAACCACATCCTTACTTCCGTTTTTGTGTAAAGGCACCACATGAGCCTCTCTCCAGTCATTTGGCACCACTCCCGACTCTAACGAGGCATTGAAAAGGTCAGTCAGTGGAGCTGCTAGAACGTCCCCACGTTCTCTCAGCATTCTAGGGTGTATCACATCCGGTCCCATTGCTTTGTCTACTTTAAGTTGACCTAGTTTTTCATGAACACAGTCTTCTGAAAATTATTCAAGATGTCCCTCGCTTCTGTTCCCGTTTGTGGGTATTTTCTGAGGTCCTGCTCCTGGTTCTTCAACTGTGAACACAGAACAGAAATATTTGTTAAGCAATTCCACTTTATCCTCATCAGCTTCTACATATTCCTCCCCTCACCTTTGAGTCTGACAATACCACTTTTGCCCTTCCTCTTCTCACTAACATATCTGAAAAATGTCTAGTCCCCCCATTTTATTGAATTGGCTATTTCCTCCTCTTTTTGAATCTTTGCTTTCCTGACTACTTTGCTAGCTTCTCTAACTTTTTCCAAATATAGATGCCTGTCTTCTTCTCTCTGTGATCTTTTGTATTTCATGAAGGCCTCACTCTTTTTCTTCACTTTTTCAACTACTTCTTTCGAAAGCCATAGCGGTCTCCTTTTCCTTTTACCTTTATTTACCATTTTAGCAAAAAGGTTGGTTGCCCTTAAAATATCCCCTTTCAGTTTTGCCCACTGTTTTTCTACATCCCCCAGCTGTTCCCATCCTGCTAACGACTCCCTGAGGTATTGGCCCATCTTGGTAAAGTTAGTCTTCCCAAAGTCTAAGACCCTCACCTTTGAATGGATTCTAACAGCCCTAGTCCTAATACTGAACCCACACCATCTGGTGATCACTAGTTGCAAAATGATCTCCCACTATAACATGAGAAACACTTTCACCGTTGGTAAACACCAAGTCCAGTATGGGTTCTGTTACCAATTGGGTGAGTTCTGTTACCAATTGCCTGAATAGTTCTCTCTGTAGAGAATCCAGGATCTCTACTTCTAGATGATACTGTAGCAGGAATGTGCCAATCAACATCTGGTATATTGAAATCCCCTATCAGTAGCACTTCCCCTTTCCTAGCAATGCTGCGTATGTCTTTAATTTACTTACTGTCCACCTCTTCCTCTTGTGAGGGAGAGGTCTGTATATCACGCCAATGCAAACAGATTTCTCTTTCCCTCTTTCTAGTTTAACCCACAATGCCTCCTCTCTCCCTTTTAAGCTCTGTAATTCCAAAGCATTAATAGTATTTTTTACATATAGTGCCACTCCTCCTCCCCTTCTTCCTACCCTGTCCTTTCTGAATAAAATATAGCCAGGTATAGCTACATCCCAGTCATGGTTTTCTGTGAACCATGTTTCTATAACTGCCACTAAATCCAAGTCAGCCACTCCCACCAAAGCTTCAACATCAGGGATCTTATTTCCCATGCTACGGGCATTTATACACAATGCTTTCCATATGTTACCCCTGTTACCCATTTCCATAAAGGTATTTAATGTATCACATACCTGGGGGCTTTCACTTACCTGGGGGCTTTCTTCACCCACCCCAACGAATCTAGTTTAAAGCCCTCTTCAGTAGATTAGCCAGTCTACTAGAACATAACATAAGAACATAAGATATGCCATACTGGGTCAGACCAAGGTCCATCAAGCCCAGTATTCTGTTTCCAACAGTGGCCAATCTAGGTCATACGTACCTAGCAGTTTCCCCAAAAGACACAGGTTCCACAATGCTTGTACTGGGTCAAGCATTGATATCCTGGGTTCCTTCTTAATAATGGTTTATGGACCTTTCTTCCAGGAACTTGTCCAAACCTTTTTTAAACCCAGCTATACTAACAGCCTTTACTACATCCTCCGGTAACAAATTCCAGAGTTTGATTACACGTTGAGTGAAAAAATATTTTCTTTTATTAGTCTTAAATAGTTTACCCTGTAGCTTCATTGCATGTCCCCTAGTCTTTCTATATTCTGATAACGTAAACAATCGATCTACGTTTACCCGTTCCACTCCGTTCATTAATTTATAGACTTCTATCATATCTCCCCTCAGCCGTCTCTTTTCCAGGTTAAAGAGCCCTAACCTTTTTAGCCTTTCTTCATAGGAGTATCCTTCCATCCCCTTTACCATTTTGGTGGCTCTTCTCTGAACCTTTTCTAATAACTCTATATCCTTTTTAAGATACGGCGACCAGAATTGCACACAATATTCAAGTTGCGGTCTCACCATGGAACGATATAGAGGCATTATAATATCTTTTGTTTTATTTTCCATTCCTTTCCTTATCATACCTAGCATTCTATTTGCTCTCTTGGCTGCCGCTGCACACTGGGCCGAGGGTTTTAACATGTTATCCACAATGACGCCTAAATCTTTCTCCTCGATAGTGGTTCCTAATGTGGAACCTTGCATTGTATAACCATAGTTTGGGTTGTTCTTCCCTAGGTGCATAACTTGGCACTTGTCCACATTAAATTTCATCTGCCATTTTGATGCCCAGTCTTCTAATTTATCAAGATCCTCTTGCAATTTTCCACAATCCTCTTGGGTTTTAACAACTTTAAATAGTTTTGTCATCTGCAAATTTGATAACCTCACTCGTTATTCCACTTTCCAGGTCATTTATGAATATGTCAAAAAGCAGCGGACCCAGCACAGATCCCTGGGGTACACCACTATTCACCTTTCTCCATTGGGAAAATTGTCCATTTAGCCCAACCCTCTGCTTTCTATCTCTTAACCAGTTCTTGATCCACAGTAGTACACTGCCTCCTATCCCATGACTCTTTAGTTTTGCCAAAAGTCTCTGATGAGGGACCTTGTCAAAGGCTTTCTGAAAGTCCAGATACACTATATCAACCAACTCACCTTTGTCCACCTGTTTATTCACACTTTCAAAAAAACATAACAGATTAGTAAGACAAGATCTTCCTTGTCTAAAGCCATGTTGGCTGTCTCCCATTAGGCCATGACTATCTACATGCTGAGTAATTTTATTCTTTATGATGGTTTCTACCATTTTTCCCGGTACTGACATGAGGCTCACCGGTCTGTAGTTTCCCGGATCACCCCTGGAACCCTTTTTAAAAATTGGTGTTACATTGGCGATCCTCCAATCTTCAGGTATTAGAGATGATTTTAATGATAGTTCACAGATTACTACTGAAGACGCTTCAACTGTTCTTGGACAGATGGATGCCATCTCTGCTCTGCAACCCTTGGAACAGCATCCCATGGTCTAGGAAACCAAAATGCTCTCGATGACCCCATCCACGCAGCCATGCATTCATCTCCAAGATGCGAGCGTCTGTACCTTGGCCTTTACCCTCAACAGGGAGGATTGAAGAGAACACCACCTGTGCACCTAACTGCTTCACCCTCTGTTCCAGAGCCATGAAGTCACTTTTGATATGCTCAGAGGGATACCTGGCAGTATCATTTGTTCCCACATGGATTAACAACATTGGGTAATAGTCAGTGGGCTTGATGAGTCTCGGCAAACTCTCCGTAACATCTTGGATTTTGTCACCAGGCAGACAGCATAACTCTCTGGACATCAAGTCTGGTCGGCAGATGGATGCCTCAGTACCCCTCAGAAGAGAGTCACCAACCACCACTACCCTTCGATTCCTTGTGGTCACTGACTCTGCAACTTTGGGGTACTTGAGCTCTGATTCTTCCCTTTCCGGGGATGTTTTCACCTCCTCCACTTCCAGGGCTGCATAATGGTTCTCCAATTCAAGGGCTAGAGAAGTTGGATTGGTGATTCTGCAGGCCCCAGTGACTTGTGTCCAACCTTCGTCATTCTGTTGGCACCCATCTTCTCCTCTGCTGGAGAGCTTGGTTGCTGCAAGAAGCATATCATCAATGTACTTCTCACTGTCTTGAATGCTCCTCAGCCTCGCCACCTCCTCTCTGAGTTCCTCCACTTGTTTCCTCAGAGCTTCAGCATGCAGGCACCCTGCATTTGGAACCGGTCCTTTAACTGGCATTAGGACCTCTGTCTGGACAGAGGCAGAAGCTGTAACGGGGGCAACAGCTTTAGCGATAAGATTTTTCCCAGCCAGTGTTCTGTTTGTGGAGCTTAGGTATCTGTTAAAGCAAAAGAGAGAGATATACCAAAGTACCAGCTGGTTTCCCAGCTGTCCTTTCAGAGAAAAAGCAGTTAAATCTCTTTAAAATATTTCTACTAAAGCACCAAAAAGAATGTAACTTTGCTTTAAAAATATACCAAAACACTTTTAAGAGCTCCCAGTCAGAGAGCTAGCAATTTAATAAAAATAAACCCTCAAATCCTTACCGTTGTTTGACCTGTAGAGCCCCTGTTAGGAATGCCTCAACAGGGCAGGTCTCTGAAGCCTTTTATGCAGGCCTCAGCTGCTCTCAGTTCATTTACAGAATTGGTCTACAAAAGCAGGTTTAGGCAAGTTCTTTGCCTTCCTTTCCCCCATCACACAAAAAATCACAATACAATCCCAACAGTACCTTTATGATGAAGAGATCCTGATACAAACAGGCCACCTCCCAGCTCTGTCGGGGCACCGAAAGGGCATGTCCTGCCCCTTTGGACACAGCCCAAGGGCCTTGGTACACAGTAAAATAACGCTGAAGGACATCACCACACTGATGTGGCAGAGGAGGGGGTGGCCGCGAAGATGCCTGTGGCAGCCGACATGCCCCAGCTGGCGTATCTCCCCTTCCACTCGGCAACACAGTCAGCAGTTGGGCCCACCGATAGTAGGCTCCCGATCTTCCCCTATATCTCTTTTTAACATTTTTTTTAGTTATATTGCTCTGAACCAAAAGCCTGAACCAAACAAAATGGATTTCTGTTACAAACTTCTGCTGTGTTCCAAGCCTCAGACCTGCTGGCCAAGCAACTGCCTGCCAAGTGTTTGTGTATGTGCATAGAGAAGACTATTGTTTGTAGTCATGCTTCTCAGACCTCTCATCCACAGACAGTTCTACTGGATTGAGGATACAGACACCGTTCTTCTACATTAACTCACTATACCATCATACCAGCTCTTCAATCACCCCAAAGTCAACAAGAAAGGAGGAGTAATTATCTTAGCTACATTTCAAAACTATCAGCCAAAACTCCATCCAAGACATGGACTAGATATCCATAACCAGTCCCTACCTCTCAATCTGCCTGGTGTACAGACCTCCCAGATCAAGAACCAATGACCTCTCCCCTCTCCTTCAAGAAGCAGTTTCAGAACATCAGAAGAATAAATTGTTCATTTTGCTTGGAGACCTTAACCTACCAACACTACCAAACAGACAGGCATCCTCATTCCTAAAAACTATGGAATCAATGCAATTCAATCAAATAATTTCAGAAGCAACACACTGCAAGAGTGGAACACTGGACTTAATATTCACTCCCACTAACTGGCCTCACCCACACCTCAATGACCCATAGCTCTTCAGTGCCCTGGTCCGACTATAGTCTTCTAACTTTCTTCCTTACAAGTGGCAGCAGCATCCACAGGAAAATAGCCCTACCAACTCATACGCAAAGATTTTTTCATCGCCGTGGCCCAACCACTACTGCATGAAGACCCAGAGCTGAGCGACCCAAGCAAATTAGATGGTATTATCTCTCAATGGAATGATATCATTTCTTCCTACACCTCTAGACTGAGCAGCAACCCAAAGAAAAAGAGATCACACCTGGCACCATGGTTCACACCGGAGCTAGAGTTAATGAAAAATAAGCTCAGACGCCTGGAATGCAAGTGGAAATGTCATAAGAGCGCAGAGAACCACACAGCTTATGCCATAGGCCTGAAATAATACTGTGCCCTTACTCTCCGCAAGAAGGAACATCACACCAATGTACTTAACTCTTCCATCAACAGACCCAGAGAACTATGTGATATTGTTCATCACCTCACCAAAGCCCCTACCACCATGACTTCCACTTCATCTATCCCACCAACCGATTTTGCACAACACCTACAATCCATGCAAGCAAGCACTTCAGCAGCAATCACTCCACTCAGTTTTGCAAGCAACAACACAGACACCCACGATACAGAAACATGGTTAGCCTTTAACCCCATCTCTATCAGACAACTAGACAGCATCATCACAAACCTTAATAGCACCACCTCCCTGCTTGATCCATGCCCATTCTCATGGCTTAAAGCCTCCAGCAAGAACTGATACCATTTACCCTGCACATCGTCCAGTTATCTCTGGCTCTAGCATGTATGCAAACTTCCCTGAGGAAAGCATTCATCAGACCTTTCCTGAAATCACACACACTCAACCCAGCAGTTCCCTCTTCATACAGAACCAAGTCAAGCATCCCAGCCCTTGCCCAGACCATTGAGAAGGCTGTGCAACTACAAACACAAGATTTTGTGGATGACCACTCTCCACTTGATGAGCACCAATACGGCTTCAAACCTTTCCACAGCACCGAAACCCTACTAACATTCCTCCTGAATACCCTAATCATAGGCACCAAAAAATTCACACAAGGCTTCATCATAATATTTCTAGACATCTCCGCAGCCTTTGACTCAGTCCTTCATGCCCAACTCATAACACGCCTGCATGAAAAGGAATAAGAGGAAAAGCTCTATAGTGGTTCCACACATATCTTTCAGACCACACACAAGTCATAATTGGATCACAAACAAGACCCTTCCAACTCAAAGCCTGCCACAAGGTTCTGATTTTTCATCTTTGATTTTTAACTTCTTTATCCAACCCCTCTGCAAGATCATCCGAAGCCACAAAATCTTATACCACCTTTACTCTGATGACATTCTTATCTATACCCCTTTCTGCACCAGTGACCCTGATTACTCCGGAATTGGAAACTGTCTAGAGGCAGTCACGCAATGGCTCAGCCTCCACAACCTGCGCATCAACCCCAATAAGAAGGAAATCCTACACATCGCCAGGCACCCCTCCTTCGCTCCCCCAGATACAATAAACCTTACGTTGCAAGTAAAGCAACAGGTGAAATACCTCAGTGTAATTCCTGACCAGAACCTGAACTTCAACGCTCACATCAAGCACATTATCAGAGCTGTATACCATTGCATCAGAATCCTGATGAACCTCAAACCCCTACTAGACCACAATGATTTCAGAAATGTTTGGCAGGCACTTATCACACCCATCTTCAACTATGCCAACATTCTGTATCAGAGCCTACCGAAAATCTCTACCCAACCTCTACAGCTTACACAGAACATAGCAGCTAGACTCATCTCAGGCAGCACTCATCTCGATCATATAACACCAATATTAAAGCAACATTGGCTCCCCATCAACAGCACAGTGAAATACAAAGTTGTTTTAACTATGGTCAAGACACTCCTACAGATATCCGCTGCAACACTATAATCACTACTCATCATACAGAAGCTCCAACACCTGCCTCGTAGTACCTACATTCACCCACACTAGTGCCTACACCTCCTTCTGCTTTTATGTGCCTACAATCTAGAACTCCCTCCTCCAAGACCTTCGCTCCCTCTTGGACACTGTAGACCTTTGCCGCAAGCTAGACTCTCCCGCTCCTGGAATATTTTGGCTCAGACACATGGACCCCCTTCTGGGAGGGGAATGTCTGGGCCATCCGGACGTCCCTGCTGAAGACGGGGCTGCTAGGACCCAATTCTAGTCCGCAGGAACAAAACGTTCCCGTGGGAGCCAGAATTGGGTCCGAGGATAGCCCGGTGTGCCCCCTCCGCCTGCAGGGATGTCCTCCCCACAGGCACCCCCAGCATCCACAGTTCCGGCCCTCCAAATCCCCACCGTACCCGGACACAGGGGTGGCTCCTCTACCCCGACCTGACAAACTGTGCTGCTTATAGTACCACTGAGGTGGTATAAGCAGCACGTCCCAACAATCCCAGCAGCACGTACAAGGCCGTGACCTGAATTGTCCCTGTATGTGCTGCCGGGCTGATCTGGCCCTGCTCCACCACCGGATCTCCCCATCCTGATACACAGGACGTATAGGGAAAGTTGGTAGGATAGGGTACAGGCAGCTTGCGGGACGTGTAGGGATGTTACCCATGACTGAAGTGGTATTTAAAGGTGCGGAAGAATTGAAGGAAATATCGATACATCGGGAAGATGTCTTACAACTATTAGATAAACTGAAGAGTAGCAAATCACCTGGGCCGGATGGTATACATCCAAGCGTGTTGAAAGAACTGAAATATGAGATTGCAGACCTGCTATTAGTAATCTGTGAACTATCATTAAAATCATCTCTAATAGCTGAAGATTGGAGGATCGCCAATGTAACACCAATTTTTAAAAAGGGTTCCAGGGGTGATCCGGGAAACTACAGACCGGTGAGCCTGACGTCAGTACCGGGAAAAATGGTAGAAATCATCATAAAGAATAAAATTACTCAGCATGTAGATGGTCACAACCTAATGGGAGACAGCCAACATGGCTTTAGACAAGGAAGATCTTGTCTTACTAATCTGTTATGTTTTTTTGAAGGAGTGAATAAACTGGTGGACAAAGGTGAGTCGGTTGATATTGTGTATCTGGACTTTCAGAAAGCCTTTGACAAGGTCCCTCATCAGAGACTTTTGGCAAAACTAAAGAGTCATGGGATAGGAGGCAGTGTACTATTGTGGATCAGGAACTGGTTAAAAGATAGAAAGCAGAGGGTAGGGCTAAATGACCAATTTTCCCAATGGAGAAAGGTGAATAATGGTGTACCCCAGGGATCTGTGCTGGGTCCGCTGCTTTTTGACATATTCATAAATGACCTGGAAAGTGGAACAACGAGTGAGGTTATCAAATTTGCAGATGACACAAAACTATTTAAAGTTGTTAAAACCCAAGAGGATTGTGAAAAATTGCAAGAGGATCTTGATAAATTGGAAGACTGAGCATCAAAATGGCAGATGAAATTTAATGTGGACAAGTGCAAGGTTATGCACCTAGGGAAGAACAACCCAAACTATGGTTACACGATGCAAGGTTCCACATTAGGAACCACCACCCAGGAAAAAGATTTAGGCGTCATTGTGGATACCATGTTAAAACCCTCGGCCCAGTGTGCAGCGGCGGCCAAGAGAGCAAATAGAATGCTAGGTATGATAAGGAAAGGAATGGATAATAAAACAGAAGATATTATAATGTCTCTATATCGTTCCATGGTGAGACCGCACCTTGAATACTGTGTGCAATTCTGGTCGCCGTATCTTAAAAAGGATATAGCGATTTTAGAAAAGGTACAGAGAAGAGCCACCAAAATGGTAAAGGGGATGGAAGGATACTCCTATGAAGAAAGGCTAAAAAGGTTAGGGCTCTTTAACCTGGAAAAGAGACGGCTGAGGGGAGATATGATAGAAGTCTAAAAATTAATGAACGGAGTGGAACGGGTAAACGTAGATCGATTGTTTACGTTATCGGAATATAAAAAGACTAGGGGACATGCAATGAAGCTACAGGGTAAACTATTTAAGACTAATAAAAGAAAATATTTTTTCACTCAACGTGTAATCAAACTCTGGAATTTGTTACCGGAGGATGTAGTAAAGGCTGTTAGTGTAGCTGGGTTTAAAAAAGGTTTGGACAAGTTCCTGGAGGAAAGGTCCATAAACCATTATTAAGAAGTGACCGAAGATATCAATGCGTGACCCAGTACAAGCATTGTGGAACTTGTGTCTCTTGGGGAAAACTGCTAGGTACATATGACCTAGATTGGCCACTGTTGGAAACAGAATACTGGGCTTGATGGACCTTGGTCTGACCCAGTATGGCATATCTTATGTTCTTATGTGCAGCCCCGAACCCGTGTTCAAGAATGAGGGCCATAGCCAAATTCCATTACCCAAACTATAGCCCAACACTTCTCACTGAACCACAATCTATAACCACCCTACACTCATATGAAATAGAGCCTCTCATGGACTATACCCAACATACCAACACTTGAATCAGAGTTATCCATAGCTCCGTCCACTGAGACTTTTCCCTGCATGCTCCCCCTGTACAGTTACCTTGTATTATAGTTTCCTATAAGTTGTTATGCAGTTACACCGTTTGAGTGTTCCAGAGTTTACGCTCTATGGCTTCAATTAAATTTATTTTAATGTTAATTTTCATTCATAATTTCTAAGGTGTTCTATGTAAAACCCAAGTTCTAGGTTCAAATTAGTTCCATGTAAACAGCCGTGACTGGTAGACACAGCGGTATAGAAGAACTGGTAAATAAATAAAATAAATACTGATCTTGGACATTTCCAACAATATATGAGCCTGCATACCATCATCTTCTGCATTTCATCTTTCATTATGGACCCTTGGTCTGCAAGATGGCCACCTAATGACTACCTCCTGATTCGCCGAGACGCCTCGCAGTATCTTATGCCAATTAATCACCAAAATGTGATAGGGACTCATCACAAAGAATAATACAGTATGCACAGAAGATTTCAGGGCCATTTTGCCTATTACCTTCCTTGCTCTGTGTCATCCAAGGCTGTTCCACTAACCCTGTGAGAACAAAACCCCCAAAGACCCCTGTAAGGTTCTGTGCTCTGACATGGCTCGCCTCAAACGGTTGGAGCCAGTGAAGTTTGCCTAGCTGCCTCCTTTGGACTTCGTGCAGTTCCAGAGACTGCCTCGGACCCCAGCTGTATTTATCCATCTGACAGAGCTAAGGTACTGGTCTTATATCTTCACCCGGGGGTGATTATTAGTCAGGTAGCTCTTTTCTGTACTTTTCCTAAGTGCAGAGCGAGCCTGTGAGCTCTGGTTGCTAATTAGTGAGTTATTGCTACTACATAATCATAATGCTGCTACAACATATGACCTAATTTTTCTATTGCTAGTTTGCATATTTTCTATCCAGTAGCAGGAGAGCAGAAGCCATCAAGAGCAGCTGTTTGTAAATGCTCCCTCCCCCTGCTAAATGGATCGCGAGGGAAGAACTTTTAAACTGTCACTGTGGGGGCGTGCACAGTTGCAGGAGAGCAGAAGCCATCAAGAGCAGCTGTTTGTAAATGCTCCCTCCCCCTGCTAAGTGGATCGCAAGGGAAGAACTTTTAAACTGTCACTGCGGGGGCGTGCCCGTGCCTTGTGGGCCCGTGCCTAAGGGCCTCGCCAGAGGGCCCTTTGGCGTGGCCCTTAGGCATTGGACCGTGCGAGGCAAAAGAAACATCTGCTCCTTGCTATATAGTTGGCAACTCTGTTTGAAGTTGTGACTTGTCGGCGCGCCCCCATGTGGCCAGGCGGTTGCCTAGGGCTACAGGGGAGGCGCCGATTGTCCTTTGTTGAAATTAGCCCAATAGCATGTAGTTGTGTCCCCGAAAGGATGACAGCCAAGTGCAAAGGTCGCAGGGAATATTTCTTTATTTTTAGAAACAAGGATTTCCTAACCGGTTCAATTCTTTGACATGAATTGATTGAAGTTGACCAAAACAAAATTCAGGATACTTCTCCAAATAACAGCACACAAGCCTGTCATACAGTCCTTGGCTTGATACAGCTTTGAAACTTGCTTTCTGATAAAACTCTATATACAGCAGTATTCTGTTTCCTGGTCTCCAGGAGGCGCTATACAACCCTCTGTTACTTCACAGTAGGTGTAGTAAAACTTCCTGGCCCACTTAGATACTTTCACAAGCAATAGAATTCTTTTCCAATTATAACACAAACTTTCAGCACAGCTTCTTCCCAAGCAGCTTTAAACAGGACAGCTACTTTTAAAAGCACAGCTAAAAAGTAATGGGCTTTAAAATGTCCTTGCAAAAGAACTTCTGGGTTTCTTCCAGACAACACTTCCTTCAGTTCTTTTACTTATCACGAGGTAACACAGATGCATTCAGTAATCAAGACCAGCTGGGTTTCTTTCTGCTTTCAAACCCTATTTGGTTCCTTCATACTTCTTTAGCACAGATTGCACAGCTTATTTCCATGTCTGAGACATTGTCTAAATCCACAGTGTCTCCCAAGTCCATATCCTCCACGCTAGACTCTTCCTGGTAACTGTTTCCCCTGGTATCTTCCTGAGAAGCCTCACTAGCTTGCACAGCCCTTAGGAGCTTCTCCCAGGTACCCTTAACAGTGTGTGAGCTTGTGGGGGAAGGGCAGGAAAAACCCTCTTTGTCTAATAAGCCTTTCAAACGTTGTAAAGGGCTCACCTTATTAGTGCTGCTTTTCCTCCTTACAGATTCCTTACTAGGAGAAGAGTTGAGCCATGAACTCTTGGAGAATATTTCCTCCTCTGAGGACTCCTCCCCTGAGCTTTCCACTGGCCTTGTCAGCTCTTTGCTCCTGGTTCTCAATTGCTTCTGTGCAAGGGATTTCCATGGGTTTCTTGTCCTTCCTTCCTGGAACCCTCGTGTCCTCTGTATCTGTGTCCTCTCTCTCTCATACAGGTCTTCCTTCTCTCTCCCCTTCTCTTTCAGTTCTCCCTCCTTCTCTGCCGTGTGAGTGCAGCTTCTGTTCCTAAATGTTTGGGGCTGTCCTATCCCCTTTGACTCCGCCCCCAAACCACTCCCTTCTCCTCCCTCTATCTCCATGGGAACAGGGCGTGTGCTTAGGTCTGCACTTCTCTGTGAGAAATCTTTACCTTTAGTGTTGGTGTTAACCCTTTCAGTGCCTGCAGTTTTATGGCTAAAAGAAAAAAAAAGCAGTTTTCCCTTTTTTTTTCTGCCCTCAGCGGCTGCTTCTCCACCACAGACTATGTTAGTTAATTGTATTGTAATGTATGTATTGTCATTCCCTGTGCTATGTAGTCTTCCTTCCAACCACTTTGATGTAATGATAAGGTGGTGCATGTCCTCCCTGCCTTTGTATGACCTTTGTAGTATGTTGTGAACCGCTTTGATTGAAGGAAAAGGCGGTATACAAAACGTGTCAAATAAATAAATAAATAAATATATCATCACAGAACTCTGTCTCTTTCTCTTCTGGATCATTATCAAAGGGCCCCACTGAACCTGAGGGTGAGGGACTAGTAGCAGACTTTCCCCTAGATGTAACTGAGCATATCTTATCTCTTTGTCTGCTAATGCTCCCTATAGTAAAGTTTGCCTCTTTGCAGATGATACCAAAATCTGCAAGAGAGTAGAGTAGGAAGGAGTAGATAACATGAGGTGGGATTTAGTGAAGCTTGAGGAACAGCTGATAATTTGGCAGCTGAGATTTAATGCTAAAAAATGCAGGGTCATGCACTTGGGCTGCAAAAATCCAAGGGAAGGGTATAGGATAGTGGTTGAAGTACTTCTGTCCATGTAAGAAGAGTGGGATTTGGTCGTAATTGTTCCTGATGAACTTAAGGTGGCTAAACAGGTAGAAAAGGTAACAGTGAAAGCCAGAAAGATGCTTGGATGCATAGGGAGAGGAATCGCTAGCAGGAAGGAGGAGGTGCTAGTGCCTTTGTATAAGTCTATGGCGAAACCTCATCTGGAGTACTGTGTGCAGTTCTGGAGACCATACCTTTAAAAGGATAGAAACAGGATGGGTTTTGTCATAAGGCATATGGGACAGACTTAAACATCTCAATATGTATACTTTAGAGGAAAGGCAGGAGAAAGGAGATATGATAGAGATGTTTAAATACCCTCCGTGGCATAAATGCAAAGGAGGAGAGCCTCTTTCAATTGAAAGAAAACTCTGGAATGAGGGGGCACAGGATGAGACTGAAAGAGCATAGACTCAGGAGTAATATGTAGAAATGTTTCTTTATGGAAAGAGTGGTAGATGCATGGAATAGTATCCCAGTGGAGATAGTAGAGACTAGGAAAGTATCTGAATTCAAGATAGCATGGGACAAGCACAGAAGATCGCTAATGAAAAAAAAAGGGACTGTAATAGTTGGTATGGAAGGACAGACTAGATAGGCCATATAGCACAGTTACTTACCTGTAACAGGTGATCTCTGGGAACAGCAGGAATAAGTCTTCACATATGGGTTTCGTCGGTACCGACTGAGCCTGCGCGGGAACGCTCCCTAGCGTCCAATCAGAAAGCCTTTGGAAGCATCCCACAGCGCCTGCGTGCTGCCTTCCTGCCTTTCCCAACTGTCTCTCCTCAGTTGAGATTTAGAGCTGAGACAAAGAGAGAGAGAGAGAGAGGGAAAGGAAAGAGATAGAGAGAGAGACAACTCCTAGGGGAGGTGGGTGGGTTGTGAAGACTTATTCCTGCTGTTCCCAGAGATCACCTGTTACAGGTGAGTAACTGTGCTATCTCCAGGAACAAGCAGGAATGAGTCTTCACATATGGGGACTCCCTAGCTTTAGATGCCAGGGAGAGATCCCAGAAATTGTGTGTCCCTGGGACAGGGCTGCAGTTCCCCACATGGATCTCTGGCATCCCATGAGGGATGGTGGGTAGGAGTTGATTAAGTATGGAACAGGTGTTTAAGAACAGTCTGACCAAACAAGGCATCCCGGCGGGAGTCCTTGTCCAAGCAGTAATGGGCTGTGAAGGTATGAACTGAGGCCCAAGTGGCTGCTCGACAGATGTCGTCAATAGACACAGATGAGCCATTGAGGCTGCCATGGCTCTCACATTGTGAGCTGTGACATGGCCCTCCAGAGAAAGGTTCTTGCTCTGATAGGCGAAAGAAATACACTGGGCAATCCAGCTAGATAGTGTTCTCTTGGAGATTGGTAGTCCCAAATGAGAAGGATCAAAAGCAACAAAGAGTTGAGAGGACTTTCTATGTTGCTGTGTCCTTTGTAAGTAAAAAGCCAGAGCTCTTTTACAGTCCAGGGTATGAAGATTCCTCTCTGCACTTGATGCATGAGGTCCTGGAAAAAAGACAGGTAGGTAGACCTCTTGGTTGAGGTGAAAAGGCGAGACCACCTTAGGCATAAAGTGTGGATTAGTCCTAAGGACCACCTTGTCATGATGGAACCTTGTATAAGGTGGATTAGCTACAAGTGCTTGCAATTCACTAATACGATGTGCTGATGTGATTGCAATGAGAAAGATAACCTTCCAAAAAAGGTATTTCAAGGAGGTGGTAGCCAAAGGTTCAAAAGGCGGCTTCATAAGCTGACCAAGAACCAAGTTTAAGTCCCATGCCACCGGGGGTGGTCTAATGGGAGGCTTTGCTAAAAGGAGGCCTCTCATGAATCTGACTACAAGAGGATGAGAGGAAATAGGTTGTCCATTTAGAGGCTTAAGGGAAGCTGCAATAGCACTCTAATGGACCCTTAATTGAATTTGTCTTAAGGCCTGCATTAAACAGATGGAGGAGATACTCCAGCAAAGATTCCAAAGGTATGGCAAGGGGGTTAAGACCCTTCCCAGAACACCAGATAGTAAACCTCTTCCACTTGAAAGCATAAGAACGTCTAGTGGAAGGTTTTCTGGAAGCATAAAGAACATCTTTCACTTGTTGAGAAAGATGAAGATCCTGGAGATCTAGGCCTTCAGCAACCAAGCCCTGAGATGTAGAGACTGGGGATTGGGATGCCACAACTTTCCGTCCTCTTGAGAGAGGAGGTCTGGAGCAGACCCTTACTCCAGGGAGGGAGCTTGAGAGAGATGTAGAAGCAGAGGGTACCGCACTTGCCGTGGTCAATGTGGAGCTATGAGAATCATGTGGCCTCTGTCTCTCTGAAGCTTGAACAGGGTTTTGGGAATTAGGGGAATGGGTGGAAAGGCATAGAGGAAGTCTTGACCCCAGTGAAGGAGGAAAGCATCCCTTGCCTGAGCTCCCTGAGCCAGAGTTCTGGAACAGAACCGGGGAAGTTTGGCATTCCACGGACTTGCAAAGAGGTCTATGTCTGGGGTTCCCCAAATTAGAAAAATCTTGGACACCTGGTCCATATGTAGGGACCACTCGTGTGGAAGCAGAACTCGACTGAGCTTGTCTGCCCAAGAGTTTTGAACGCCTGGAAGATAAACTGCCAGAAGATGAATGTGATGCTCTCTGGCGAGGGCCCACAGTCGCAAAGCTTCGTTGCAAAGCGACAGAGAGCCAGTTCCTCCCTGCTTGTTCACATAGAACATGGCTACCTGATTGTCCGTGTGGATAAGGACTGTCTTGTGGCTGAGCAGGGTGTGGAAAACACGCAGAGCAAGGAAGATTGCTCTGAGTTCCAAGAGATTGATATGTAGACAAGTCTCCTGTGGGGAACAGATGCCCTGGGTGGAGAGGTCTTGCAGATGAGCTCCCCACCCCACTGGAGAAGCATCTGTTGTAAGAGTTGCTTGGGGTAGAGACTGCTGAAAGGGGGATCCCAGCAACAGGTTTTGAGGGGACTTCCACCACTGGAGGGACAAAATGAGGCGACTTGTGTTTGCTATTTTGTCTGACAGGCAGCCTAATGCCTGGGTCCATTGGGTGGATAAAATCCACTGAGCTGCCCTCATGTGAAGGCGAGCATATGGTACCACATGCACGGTGGATGCCATGTGGCCTAGCAACTGTAACATCTCTCGAGCAGTTAGGAGGGGCTTCAACTCTGCTTGAGAAGCTAACTGCACCAAGTGAAGGCAACGGGCCTGGGGAAGATAGGCCCTTGCCCTTGTGGTATCCAACAACGCCCCTATAAACTCCAGGGACTGAGTAGGGATCAAATTGGATTTTGGGATGTTTATTACCAGCCCTAAATACTGAAGGATACGCATTGTGCAGGTTAGAGAACTCTTGGCCTCTGATTGAGTGGGAGCTCAAATGAGCCAGTCGTCCAGGTAAGGGAAGACGAATATTCCCAGGGTGCGCAGAAAAGCAGCTACCACTGCCATGCATTTCGTGAACACCCTTGGTGCAGAGGCCAGACCAAAAGGGAGCACTCTGTATTGATAGTGCTTCTCTTGAAAAAGGAACCAAAGGAACCTTCTGTGAGTTGGATGGATGAGAATATGAGTGTACGCATCCTTGAGATCTAGAAAACAAAGCCAATCCTGACTCTGAAGGTATGGCAGCAGAGTTCCCAGAGAAAACATCCTGAATTTTTCCTTGACTAGGAATCTGTTCTCTCTGAGATCTAAGATGGGTCTGAAGCCCCCTATTTTCTTTGGAATAAGAAAATAGGGGGAGTAGAAACCTGTGCCCTGTTGTTGAAAAGGCACTTCCTCCATTGCCCCCTGGGCGAGAAGAGTGGCAACCTCCTGCCCCAACAGTTTGAGGAGGGAGGTTGGAGAATTGAACTGGTGCACTCTTGTGAGAGGGGCAAGCTTGAAAAATGAAGTTTGTACCCCTCTCTTATGATGGAGGGTGTCCAATGCTCTGCTGTAATTTGCCCCCACCTGGGAGCAAAATGACATAACCTTCCTGGAATGGTGGAGGGCTCTGGTCCTTCTAGAGCCAGGAAGGCTAAGTTCTCTAGCGGAAAGTCAAAGACCCTGAGGGGGCTGAGGTTGCTGGGCTGGAGGAGGCCTAGCAGCCTTTGCTTTGCTCTGTTTGGATGATTGCTGACGTTTGGTAGGGAACTGAGCTGCAGAAGATGCCTGCTGACCATAAGCAGGATAGAATCTTCCCCTTTTAGAAAAAGGTGTTTTCTTGAATAACCTTTTCTTAGCAGGAGCAGCTGTGGATTTGGATAGTCTATCCAAAGCAGAATTTTCAGCATCCATCTGATTGGCTTTTGCTTGTCAATCCTTACCAAACAGGTAATTCATCTTGAGCCCAGATCTCCAAATCAGATGCTTGATGCCAAGCAATCCTATGTGCACCTATGGCAATAGCTGAGGCTCTGCTTACACATTCAAAGGAGTCGAAAGCTGCACGGTTGGAGAATTTGGAGATATCTTGGGCAGGTTGGAGCCCAGTGAGAAAGTCCTGCCTTTTATCTTCAGACATAAAAGGACTTAAAGTCTGCAAATGGTCAGTGACTTCTTTTAAGAACATTCCCATGTAGAGACTGTAAGAATTAATTCTCGCAGCAAGCATGGAAGCTTGGAAGACTCTTCTTCCAAAAGCATCCAGGGTTCTACATTCACGTCCTGGAGGATTAGAGGCATGTCTTTTGGCACTTCCAATGTTTCTCATTGTAGACTCAACCACAATAGAGTGGTGAGGAAGTTGAGTTTTATGGAAACCAGGGCAAGGAGGGACACGATACATGATATCCAACCTGCGAGAATGAGGAGAGGTGGTTAGAGGTGCTTCCCACATCCTCAACATGAGATCATACAGAATCTCATGAATAGGCAAGGTAGCTGCCTCCTTAGGAGTTTTAGGATATTGTAAAATATCTAACTCCTTGGCTCTGGACTCTGTCTCAGGGGCCACTGTGATAGAGAGGCCCCGAGCCACCTCCCTGATAAAATCTTGAAAAGACAAGTCCTCTGGAGGAGACATCCTTTGTTTAGGAGAGGACTCCTCCTGTAGAAGAAGAATCACTGCATCGACCGACTCTTCAGAATCCTCAGAGTCCTCAGAGGAATCGAAGTATCGTCTGTCCGGATGCTCTTGCAAAACCCGATACCCGTACCGACCGGGATCGGTATCGGGAATAACCAGTACCGGGGTATCGGTACCAAGGGCTTCAGAGGACAGAGTACCGGCATAGCGGACACCGATGCCGATGTCGATGCCACCGGTACCGGGATCGGTACCGATGGCGATGCTAGAGCCGGTACCGGCGGAGTAGTCTGTTGTGGTACCACTGGCATCGATGCCACAAGGAAAGCCGCCAGACTGCGTTCTATGGACAGAATCCTCTGATCCATCGACGCCGCCAATGCTTGGAAGTTGGTACCGGTGGAAGCCACCGGTACCCCAGAGCATGGCACCAGGAGATCTGTCGAGGCCACGCCATCGAGATCATCCTGGAACCCCGATGATGATGCTTTAGAGGCCGAAACCTCCCGCCGGGGTAATTTTGCCGGTGCAGAATCCTCGAGGGCAACGCCAGAGGCATCTCGATGCTTAGAAGGAGATCTACCCTTCGAGGACCGGCTGGATTTATGTTTAGTTACCTGAGATCCATGTGAGGAAGAAGAAGCCCTGGAAGACGTCGATGCCACCGAAGCCGCATCAGAGGGAAACAGGGTACTGAGCTTGGCAGCTCGGTTCTGCCGACCTCTTTTAGACATCATAGAACAGGACATACAATCTGTTATGGAATGGTCAGGACCTAAACATTTTAGACACCAGTCATGGGTGTCGGTGACGGAAATGGTACCGCCACATTTTGTGCACTTCTTAAATCCTGAGGCAGGCTTTTCCATATTAAGGAAAATAGTTTTTTGGGTTTTTTTACAAGAAGAAAAGAACAAAGACCGGCGGTACCGGTAGAGCGTCGAAGAAGGCAGACGCGACACAAAAGAAATAAAGAAAAAATAAGGAAATTCTTTTGCGGTGACAGGAACACGACCTGCTGGCTCCGTGGAAAAAGTGTGCAGCGGAGGCCAAGACAGCAAAAAAAAGTGTGCAGCGGCGGCCAAGAGAGCAAATAGAATGCTAGGTATGGCATCGGGGGTGGTGCCAAAGGACTGGAGAGAGGCTCATGTGGTGCCTTTACACAAAACCGGAAGTAAGGATGTGGTTGAAAACTACAGGCCGGTTAGTTTAACTTCGGTGGTGAGTAAATTATTGGAAACGCTGCTGAAAGAGAAAATAGTGAGGTTTCTGGAGTCCAGCGGATTACAGGATCCGAGGCAGCATGGATTCACCAGAGGCAGGTCTTGTCAGACAAATCTGATTGATTTCTTTGACTGGGTGACCAGGGAGTAGGACCGAGGGAGAGCTCTAGATGTGGTGTTTTTAGATTTCCGTAAAGCCTTTGACACTGTTCCTCACAGGCGACTTATAAACAAACTGAGCACCCTAGGGATGGACCCTAAAGTTACTGCTTGGGTTAGAAATTGGTTGGGTGGGAGGCGACAAAGAGTACAAGTAAATGGAGCTCACTCTGAGGAGAAGGATGTTACCAGTGGTGTGCCCCAGGGATCTGTCCTTGGTCCGATTCTTTTTAACATCTTTGTTAGTGATATAGCGGAAGGGCTGTCGGGTAAGGTTTGCCTCTTTGCGGATGATACCAAAATCTGCAATAGAGTAGACACCCAGGAAGGGGTAGATAACATGAGGAGGGATCTAGCTAAGCTTGAAGAATGGTCTAGAATTTGGCAGTTGGGATTTAATGTTAAAAAATGTAAGGTCATGCATTTGGGCTGCAGCAATCCAAGGGAGCAATACAGTATAGGAGGTGAAGTACTTTTGTCCACTAAAGAAGAGCGGGTTGTGTCTGATGATCTTAAAGTAGCTAAACAGGTAGAAAAGGCGACGGCAAAAGCTAGAAGGATGCTTGGGTGCATACGGAGAGGAATGGCTAGCAGTAAAAAGGAGGTGATAATGCCTCTGTATAAGTCTTTGGTGCGACCTCATTTGGAGTATGGTGTGCAATTCTGGAGACCGCACCTTCAAAAGGATGTGAACAGGATGGAGTCGGTGCAGAGGGTTGCTACTAAAATGATTAATGGGCTTCATTATAAAGCATATGAGGACAGACTTAAGGATCTTAATATGTACACCTTAGAGGAAAGGCGGGATAGAGGTGATATGATTGAGATGTTTAAATACCTCCGTGGCATAAATGTTCAGGGAGAGAGCCTCTTTCAATTGAAAGCAAGTTCTGCTACGAGGGAACATGGGATGAGGTGAAGGGAGATAGATTCAGGAGTGATATGCGGAAATATTTCTTTACGGAAAGAGTAGTGGATCCATGGAATAGTCTCCCAGTGGAGGTGGTAGAGATGAGGACAGTAACTGAATTCAAAAAAGCATGGGACCAACACAGAGGATCTCTAAAGGTAAAAAGTGGACTGTTGTAGTTGTTATGGAAGGACAGACTAGATAGGCCATGTGGTCTTTTTCTGTCATGTTTCTATGTATGATAAGGAAAGGAATGGAAAATAAAACAAAAGATATTATGTATTGTTCCATGGTGAAACCGCACCTTGAAGATTGTGTGCAATTCTGGTCGCCGTATCTTATAAAGGATATAGCGATTTTAGAAAAGGTTCAGAGAAGAGCCACCAAAATGGTAAAGGGGATGGAAGGATACTCCTATGAAGAAAGGCTTAAATGGTTAGGGCTCTTTAACCTGGAAAAGAGACGGCTGAGGGGAGATATGATAGAAGTCTATAAATTAATGAACAGAGTGGAACGGGTAAACGTAGATCGATTGTTTACCTTATCAGAATATAGAAAGACTAGGGGACATGCAATGAAGCTACAGGGTAAACTATTTAAGACTAATAAAAGAAAATATTTTTTCACTCAACGTGTAATCAAACTCTGGAATTTGTTACCGGAGGATGTAATAAAGGCTGTTAGTGTAGCTGGGTTTAAAAAGGTTTGGACAAGTTCCTGGAGGAAAGGTCCATAAACCATTATTAAGAAGGGACCCAGGATATCAATGCTTGAACCAATACAAGCATTGTGGAACCTGTGTCCCTTGGGGAAAGTGCTAGGTACATATGACCTAGATTGGCCACTGTTGGAAACAGAATACTGGGCTTGATGGACCTTGCTCTGACCCAGTATGGCATATCTTATGTTCTTATGAAATAAAGAAAAAAATAAGGAAATTCTTCTGCGGTGACAGGAACACGACCTGCTGGCTCCGCGGAAAAAGAAGAACTGAGGAGAGACAGTTGGGAAAGGCGGGAAGGTAGCACGCAGGCGCTGTGGGATGCTCCCAAAGGCTTTCTGATTGGACGCTGGGGAGTGTTCCCGCGCAGGCTCCGTCGGTACCGATGAAACCCATATGTGAAGACTCATTCCTGCTTGTTCCTGGAGATAGTCTTTTTCTGTCATTATGCTTCTGTTTAAGGGGAGGCTGTCTGCAGCTAATGTAAGTCATTTAAAATGGAAATAACACTACCAAATTATTGGCGCCAGTCAACAAATAAACAGCTGCATCATGAATTAACTAAGTCATGTATACTTCTTTGCAGAAGGCCAGCATTACAATCATCTAAGTGAGAAATAATAAAAACATGAATAACCATGGCTAATGCGGATCACTAAAGTCAAGCGTGGAGTTGCTGAAACAGGCATAATTGTAATTAAGTATTCTTTGAAACATGACTACCTCACTGTGTAAAATCCTCCTATTCAAATAATTTACCCCAAAAGCAGTGGCAAAAGTTTGAATGAGGAGCCTGCAAGCAAAAGTTTGCTGAGGGGCCCCCACAGCGACCCCCATTGACGCCCCTCTCCCCCATCCGTGGTGACCACTCACTGGCGTGTGGCAAACCTACTTTAGCCCAGGAGGTAATAGCTGCCAGGCCTGTAGAGGAGTCAGTGAAGCAAACACATTAAAGTAAGTTGCCAAGCTGCCAAGTGGACTCCCCTGCATTTTGGGGGATGCTTGGGCAGAATTTACGCCACTGCCCAAAAGGCTGATTTCAGGATAACCCTCTAGCTGTGCACTTGATTACCTCATTAAGTGTTGAGTATGCCTTTAAATACTAAACAATTAATTTAGCCACCCACAGAACTCTTTTCAGATTAGGCTTCAATTTATTAGTTTTCATTCAATTTGCTGCATCGTCTATGTACTAATTCAATTTTGTGAAAGCTGCATGGAACCTACAGCAGAAATGCAGACAGAGAACAAGAAAATGTGCCAGAAAGATACTGAGCCACAGGCTCGATTAAGATGAATTTCCAGGTACACCTTGACAAATTACCCATACATGTTACATCATATGAACACCAGAAGGAGGCTCTCTTTAACATGATGCAATTACTACACTCAGCATTAGCGGTAATTTTGAGACCTAGATCATAATCCACATACCCTAGCTTAGAAGTGAGGTTCATGACTGTCATGGCATGTGCAAAACTAACCTATTTGGAGAAAGTGCCCTGAAAAAAACCTAATCTCAGTGAGACTAGGTTGTACATCATCAGCATAAATATGAATATAAACCCCAAACCTCTGAATAACAATGCCCACAGTTTTCATATAAATATTAAACACATTGGTGAGAGAATTAATTTTTGGGGATTCCACAGGTCAGTAGCCATGAAAAAGAAGAAAAATCCCTTAAATTCATCATCTGAGTCTTCCTCTAAATATGAGCAAAACCAGCTTAGCACAGTGCTCCAGGCACAAATTTGTCAAGTGGCTTAGTAAAATTTTCTGATCAACAGAATCATGAGCAATTGCTAGAACCAAGAGAACTAAAAGGATAACATTTGAGGAAGGAGTGGCCTAGTGGTTGGGGCAAGTTATCTTGGGCCAGGGGTTCAAATCTGTTATCTTGTATCTGTTACACTGTTCCTCTAAATGTTCTATGTAACTTAAGTTCCATTGTGTTTAATGTAAACCGCCTTGATACCCTTGAAAGGCGGTATATAAGAAATGTTAAATAAATAAATCCCGCTAGAGGACAGCAACCTTTGGCAGGAAGGACTGGGGTTTCTAGTCCTACAGGTGCTCCTTGTGACCTTGGGCTAGCCTCAGGTACAAAACCATACATTGTGAGCCCTTCGGCGACAAGGGAAATATATATACAGTATATATAGTACCTGAATGTACACCGCTTTGACTCGTAGAAAAGCAGTATATAAGCCTAGCTAAAATAAAACATTTCCCTTGTTTTAGCCTTGGTCTTGAAAAAGATAATCCAATACAATTAATGCTGTTTTAATACAAAAACCATACTCAAAATCCTATTGAAAAAGGTCTAAACAGTTGGTATCATCTAAACCAGAAGTTCCCAAACCTGTCATGGAGGACTTTCCAGCACTCAGGATTTTAGAATATGCATGAGAGAAATTTGCATGCAATGGAGATAGGACATGAAAGCATAGTTACTCACTTGTAACAAATGATCTCCGGGAACAGCAGGAATCAATCTTCACGTATGGGGTGAAATCAGTACCGATGGAGCCCGTGCGGGAATGCTCACCAGCGTCCAATAGGAAAACCTTTGGGAGCACTCGTCTCCTCAGTTGAGTCTGTAGCTGAGAGGAAGAAAAAAGTAAAAAAAACCCCACAACTCCTAGGGGAGGAGGGTGGGTTGTGAAGACTAATTCCTGCTGTTCCCGGAGATCACCTGTTATAGGTGAGTAACTATGCTATCTCCAGGAATAAGCAGGAATACAGTATTCACATATGGGACTCACTAGCTCCCAGGTAGCAGACTGGTATGAGGGAAGCAGTGTGATCCCTGAGGCTAAAAGTTGTAGCTGGAGAGTTGTAGGCCATTGGACTCAATTCCAGTAAGTGATACTTCCCCCATAGACAGTCTGGTCTATTGTAGAAGTCCGGGATGGAGGGTAGAAGTTGAGTTTAAGTCCCAAAGAGGTGCCAAAGACAGTGTCCTGACAGGAGTCTCTGCCCAGACAGTAGTGTGCAGCAAAGGTATGAATTGAGGACCAGGTAGCTGTCCATCAGATCTAGTCAATAGATACTGAATGGAGATTGGCTATGGAGGTTGCCATAGCCAGCACATTGTAAGCAGTGACATGACTCAACAAAGAGTCCTGCCTGTGCATAAGCAAAAAAATGCAATCTGCTATTCATCTGGATAGAGTATGTTTTGTCACCGGTAGGCCTAGGTGACTAGGACTAAATGAGAAAAATAACTTAGATCTTCTGTGATCCTTAGTTCTACTCAAATAGTAAGCAAGGGCTCACTTGTAGTCTAAGGTGTGTAGCGCCGCTTCAGCCCGAAATGCATGTGGTCTAGGGAAGAAAGTCAGGAGGATCACCGACTGGTTCAGACGGAAGGAAGAGATAACCTTTGGAAGAAAATGTGGATGGGTACACAGAACCAGCTTGTCATGGTGGAACCGGGTATAAGGCGCATCCGCCACTAGAGGACAGTATCTGAATTTAAAAAAGCATGGGACAAGCACAGAGGATCTTTAAAAGGTAAAAAGGGGATTATTGTAGTTGATATGGAAGGGCAGACTAGATAGGCCATGTGGTCTTTTTCTGCCATCATGTTTCTATGTTTCTAGAGTCTGCAGTTCATGCGGCAAGCTGACGTGAGGGCAATGAGGAAGATTACCTTCCAAGATAAAAACTTCAGTGAAGTGGTGGTTAAAGGCTCGAAGGGAGGTTTTAGAAGTTCAACAAGAACCACATAAAGATCCCAGGCCACTGGAGGTAGCTTAATGGGTGGCTTGGACAGTAGGAGATCCCGCATGAAGCATCCAGTGGTTTGTGAGAGGCCGCAATGGCACTAAGGTGAATTCTCACTGAATTAGTTTTCAGATTTGTTAAGGATAAGTAGAGGAGATATTGTAGAAGGGACTCCACCAGGCAAGTAAAGGGGCCAATGTCGTTTGGGGAGGGCAAACCTATGCCACTTGAAGGCATAAAAATGCCTGGTGGAATTCTTGTCTGATGCAAAGAGGACATCCTTTGACTGCCTGTGGCAGGTTGAAGTCAGCAAGTGCTATCCCTTCAGTAGCCATGCTGTGAGGTGTAGGGAGTGAAGATTGGGATGGAGGAGCATCCTGTGGTCCTGTGATAGGGGCTTGGGTGCAAATCCAAGGCTGAGAGTTCAAGACTGTGCAAGGTGAAGCAGCAGAGGAAACCATGGTTGACGGAGCCAGAAGGGGACTATGAGAATCATCAAGCCCTTGTTGGCCTGTAGCTTGAAAAGCATTTTGGGTATCAAGGGGATGGGTGGGAATGCACAGAGCAAACTCTCTCCCCAATGTATGAGGAAGGCATCCAGGGCCTGCCTTTGCAGCAACGGAACTCTGGAACAGAAGAGCGGAAGCTGTGTGTTTTGTGGAGTGGCAAAAAGATCCATGAGTGGGGTTCCCCACATCTGGAAAATCCGAGTAGCCATCTCATGATGCAAGGTCCATTCATGTGGACGAAGGATACGGCTTAGTCTGTCCACAAGGACATTGAGTTTGCCAGGGAGGTACACTGCTCTGAGGTGAAAGCAGTGTGAGATGGCAGAGGACCATAGATGAATCACTTCCTCGCAGAGTTGAAGGTATCCCGTTCCCCCCTATTTGTTCATGTAAAACATGGTAACTTGGTTGTCCGTCCTGACTATAACAAGCTGCTCAGAAAGTTGGGGATGAAAAACCCGAAGAGCATTTGTTAGTGTCCATAGTTCTAGGAGATTGATCTGCAGGGCAGATTCTTGTGGAGTTAGGGTGCATCGAGGTGGAGGCATCTGAAAAGGTGACCAGATGAGTAGGTTTTGTAGAGAACACCACCGGTGAAGGGACTTGATCAGTGGAGGGGTGATCTGGATCTTCTCTCCGAGATACCCCTTCACTTGCGTCCACTGACAAGACAGAGTCCATTGTGCTTGATGCATGTGTAACCAAGCATAAGGAACGACATGGACTGTGGAGGCCATGTGTCCCAATAGCTGCAGCATTTCTCAAGTTGTTATTCGGCTTTGCAGTTGCACGCCTCTTTGGGGCGGGTTCAGCGATACTGTGGAAGGAAAGCTTGGGCCTGTTAAGTAAGAGTGCTCCGATGAACTCTAGTCATTGGGTTGGAGCAACGTGAGACTTTGGGAAGTTTATGACAAAGCTGAGATTTTGGAGCACCGTGATGGTGCAATGATGGGAGAGTCTTACCTTTTCAGGGGAGTCTCCCCTGATCAGCCAGTCATCTAAATAAGGGAAGACGAATACCCCAAGGTACATAGAAAGGCAGCAACTACTGCCATGCATTTTGTGAAGACCTTTGGGGCAGAGGCTAGACTGAAGCGAAGAACTCTGTATTGATAGTGGTTTCCCTAGAACATGAAGCGCAGATACTGTCTATATGAGGGAAGGATCAGTAATTGGTGTACGTCTCTTTTAGGTCTGGAGAACATAGCCAATCGTGTCTCTGGAAGTATGGTAGAAGAGTTCCTAGAGAAATCATTTTGAATTTTTCTTGGACCATGAATTTGTTTAGGTCTCTGAGATCCAAGATAGGCCTGAATCCTCCTGTTTTCTTTGGAATGAGAAAATATGGAGAAAGCATAGTTACTCACCTGTAACAGGGGACAGCAGGAATCAGTCCTCACATATGGGCGACATTGGCACCGACGGAGCCCTCGTGGAAGCATCCCCCCAGCTTTCAAAGAAAGCCTTTGGGAGATGCTACTATGCATGCGTGGTTCCCTTCCCGCCCAAGGGTGCCATCTTGCTCAGTCAGATGACATAGCTAAAAGATGGCAAAAATAAATAAAAGATGGCAAAAGAGCAACTCCAAGGTGAGGAGGGCGTATTGTGAGGACTAATTCCTGCTGTCCCTGGAGAACACTTATTACAGGTGAGTAACTACGCTTTCTCCGGGAACAAGCAGGAAGTCAGTCCTCATATATGGGACTCCCCAGCTACAGGCTACCGAAAGCCCATAGCGAAAAATACGGTCGGCCTCAAGGGGAGCCGTGAGACGCAGCAATTAAGTCTGTAGATACAGACTACATTAGGACCCCTGTATCCGATGAAAACCGGCACTCCAGTAGCCTGAACACAGAAGGGTTGGAGGGTAGGAGTTGCCTAAACCCCGAAAAGATTATGGAGCATGGCCTGTCTAAAGGCACTGTCCCGTTGTGACTCCCTTTCCAGGCAGTAATGGGCTGCAAAGGTATATACTGAAGACCAGGTGGTTGCCTGGCTGATGTCTACCATTGGGACGGAGCGCAGGTTTGTCACCAAGGCTGCCATGGCTCTGACACGGTGTGCCGTGACTCAAGCTTCTAGCAGGAGTCCCGTGTGCTCATAGGCGAGGGCGATACAGTCTGCCACCCCCAGTCTACTGGTGTCGTACAAGACGAAAATCTGAAAAACTTTGCGGTGGCCCTGAGTATGCTGGATGTAGAAGGACAAGGCCCTCTTACAGTCCAGGGTGTGGAGGACTGTCTTCCCCCTAATGGAGTGAGGTCTTGGGAAGAAGGTGGGGAGCACCGCCTCCTGATTGAGGTGGAAGGACGATAACCACCTTTGGAAGGAATTTAGGGTGTGTGCGGAGCTGCATCCTGTTCTTGTAGAACCTGGTATATGGCGCCTCTGCCACTAAGGCCTGAAGCTCACTAACCCTGTGAGCAGAGATGAGCGCAACCAGGAACGCCGCCTTCCATGAGAGGTATCATGGGTGGCAGGTAGCCAGAGGATCAAAGGGTGGGCGAATGAGCTGCCCCATTACCACATTGAGGTCCCACTTGGTCGCCGGAGGGCGAACCAGGGGTTTCGATAAGAGCAGACCCCCGTAGGAAGTGGGTCACCAGCGGCTGGACTGAGAGGGGTTTGCCACCAGGGAACTGAGGTGCACCCTGGCGAAGTTCGATTTAAGTCCGGATTGCGAGAGGTAGAGAAGGCACTGTAGTATCAGTCCCATTGGGCAAAAGAACGGGTCGGTCCCGTGCTCTGCACACCAGATTGGAAACCTATGCCATTTGAGGGCATATGTTTTCCTAGTGGAAGCCTTACGAGAAGCCAGCAGGATCTCCTCTACCTCACCCAAGAGGTTGAAAGGAGCTAGGGTCACCCTTTCAGCAGTCATGCTGTCAGCAACAGGAACCTCAGGTTGGGGTGCAGAAAAGAGCCCCCCCTCCTGGGACAGGAGCCCTGGAGAGTTCCCCAACGGGATGGGAGTCTCAACTGATAACCGGAGTAGTGGGAACCATAGTTGCCTGGGCCATCGAGGGGCTATTAGGATGAGTGAGGCTTTGTTGCGGAGGGTCTTGAACAAAGTCTTCGCAATTAGTGGAGTGGGTGGGAAGGCATACATGAGGCCTTTCGACCACGAGATGAGGAACGCATCCACCGCCACCTTGGAGAGGTAGACCTGCTGGGAACAGAAGCAGGGCAACTGGTAGTTGTTCAGACTGGTGAACAGGTTTATTTCGGGTTCCCCCCAGAGCCGAAAAAGCCAGTAGTCCACAATGGGGTCCAGCTGCCACTCATGAGGCTGGAGGACCCAGCTCAGTCTATCAGCCAGTGAGTTGTTCTGGCCTGGTAAGTATACTGCCTGTAGGAGTATACCCTGCCGGATAGCATAGGAGCAGAGGACCACTGCCTCTTGGCAGAGGGCACAAGACCCCGTGCCCCCCTGTTTGTTCACACAGAACTTTGCCACTTGGTTGTCCATCTGGATAAACACTGGCTGGTGGTGTAGGCGGTGACAAAAGACTTGGAGGGCTAAGTATATGGCCCGTAGCTCCAGGAGATTCATTTACTGGTTGCTTTTGTTTGGCAACCAGCTGCCCTGGGTGCGGAATTCCTCGCAGTGGGCTCCCCAGCCGAGCAAGGAGGCGTCCGTGGTGAGGATCCTTAAGGGACTCGGGGCTTGGAAGAGCATTCCTGCCTCGAAGTTTTGGGAAGTCTGCCACTAGGTCAGGGAGTCCGTCAACTGGCGGGTCACTGAGACCTTGTCCCGGAGGCATCCCGTGGCCTGTGTCCACTGGTCCCAGAGGCACCACTGCACAGCCCTCATGTGGAGGCAGGCGTCTGGGGTGATGTGGACCGTGGAGGTGAAATGTCCGAGTAGACGCAGGAGTCGTCGAGCTGGTACCGAGGAGCGGTGCTGTATATCCAGGGCCAGGGCCCTGAGATAGTCGGCTCAGTTTCTGGGTGTGAAGGTCTTTGCCTGGAGGGTGTCCAGTCTTGCCCCTATGAACTCCAGATACTGTTGGGAGGAGGTGGGACTTGGGGTAGTTTATCACAAATCCCAAGTGTTCTAGGACCTGGATGGTGTGTGCAGTTGCCTGCTGCACTTCTGAGGCTGTGCCTCGTTTTATGAGCCAGTCATCCAGATAGGGGAAGACAAAGTTCCCCTGGAGGCGGAGGAAGGCAGCTATGACTGCCAGTCATTTTGTGAAGACCCTTGGGGCGGAGGCCAAGCTGGAAGGCAGCACCCTGTATTGGTAGTGGCCCTCCCCCACCATGAACTGCAGGTACTGCCTGTGGTTGGGGTGAATGAGGATGTGGGTGTAAGCATCCTTCAGATCAAAGGAGCATTGGCAATCTCCCTGCTGGAGGCAAGGCAGCAATGTTCCAAGGGAGAGCATCTTGAACTTCTCCCTCACCAGGAACTTGTTCAGGTTGCACAGGTTGAGGATGGGCCTTAGGCCTCAGTCCTTTTTGGCATGAAAAAGTACCTGGAGTAGAACTCCCTGCCCTTGAGAAGGTGGGGCACTGGTTCCACCGCCTTGTTCTTGAGAAGACCTGCGAGCTCCTTCAGAAGAAGGTCCCGGTGAAGGGGAGACCTGAGGGGCTCTCCCAGAAAGTAAGGAGAAGTGCTCTGGGTCAGATGGAGGAGGTAGCCAAAGTGTTAGCCACTTTGGGCATAGTGGATCAGACGTCCCACTGAGGGCTGCTGAACTCCTTGGGGTAGAGAGGCTATGCCCAAGGAGTCAAAAACTCCACCCTGGCTGGGCTAGGGCCAACACCTGGGACTTGGGAGCCTTCTGCTTATGAGGGCCATGCCTATGTCCCTTGGCCTGCTGACCCTGCTGGGGGGCCGGAGAGGTCTGGAAAGGTGGGTGGTTTCAGTAAGCAGCCTCCCTTCTTGGGTAGGCCTTTTTTACCTGAGCCCTTCCATCAGGGAGGGGGGCAGTGATCTTTTTAGAGAGCCTGGTCCTCATCATGAACTCGGTCTCCAGCTCAGCGGCCTTGTCAGTCATTGGTTTGCCAAAGAGGTTCTCTCCTTGGCATGGAACATCGACCAATTTGTCCTGAACCCATTGCTCGAGATCGGACGACTGTAGCCAACCCTGGCTTCGGGCACCGATGCCCGCTGCTGCTACTCGAGCCCCCGACTTGAAGCCGTCATAGGCTGCCCGAGACATAAACTTGGAACACTCACGGATGGCCTTGGCCAGGTTCTTGAACTGCTGCAGGGGTTCCTCGGACAGACCAGCCAAGAACCCGGCAATTTTCTTTGCCAGGTCTCTCAGGTACATGCCAATGTACTGCTGGTAGGTCTGGATGTGGCCAATGAGCATCGAGCCCTAGTAACACTTTCTGCTGAGGGGATCCAAGGTGCATGCTTCCCTGCCCGGAGGCACCAAGGAGTGCATCTTCTGACTCTTCAGTTGATGCATGGCTGACTCCACCACCATGGAGTTATGTGGCAGCTGTGATTTCTGGAAGCCCGGGCTCCAGCGGACTCAATACATCGAGTCGAGCCGCTTGCTCACCACTGGCACCAATGCTGGTGTCTCCCACATATGGAGCATTTGTCATTCCAGGATGAGAAGGATGGGCACCATAAGTGATTCCCTCGGAGAGGCCTCGTACTAGAGGATTCCAGCTCCTCCACCCGAGGGTCTTTCCCCAATTCCGTCAGGAATATTAGTGCCTTAGACATGTCCCTGATGAAGTCAAGGGATGCCATATCCTCCGGCGGAGACTTCCACCAGGGCTCTGAAGTGGGAGAATCTGAGGGGATGTCGCGATGAGTGTCAGGGGACTCCTCGTCCTCCGTCTCCCACTCAGAGTAGTCAGTCGAGAACTTGATGGAAGGCTGGTCTGTGGGCCCCGGGGCTGACCCCGGGCCGCAGCCCTCTGATGCCCCACGGCTGGCACCAAGCACACTGGCTGGGGGCGATCACAGCCCCATGGAGCGGGAACTGGATTGAGACCTCGGCCGAGGATCGACTCAAGGCCGAAAGGTCTTGAGGATTGGCTCGGCCTCCAGGGACATCTTCGACGTCGAGAGCCTGGTGGTCGGGGCGGAGGAACTGGTCGTGCCGGACAACAGCGCACACTGCTGGTCCATGAAGACAGACAAACTGCGCTCCAGGGCTGCCATTCTGAACTCCAGGCCATTCGGCTCTGCAGCCTTCGGTGCAGGCACTGAAGGGATTGGGCCCGATGCTGGTTCCCATGAAGAGGAATCCTCGACGAGGATGGCATATGGCGACTGAGGCCAGTCTGAGGTCGAGTCCTTTCATGGGACCTTTGCAGGCTACTCTTCCTCCGATCCCTTGGACGAGCATCTCGGACTGCGAGACTTGGCTCGGGATGCATCTGGCCTGTCGGATCCCTCCAGAGATGCTACCTACAAGGTCTTCTTATTCTTTTTGGGTTCCCTCGAGGGAGATCCCCTTTCCGAAAAACCACAGTGTTGCTTGGGTTCTGTGGAGCCGCCCCAAGATGCCATGGCTTCAGATGAGGCCCTGGCCTTTGGAGGTACCAGGGACTCAGGGAAAAACTTATCGTGCTGCTGCTGGCAGCTCTTGAGGGCCTTGTTGAACATCTTTTTGCAGAGATCGCATGCTGCGGGGTCGTGATCCGGCCCAAGACAATGAAGGCAGCAGTTGTGTGTGTCGGTCAAAGACATAATCTTGGCACACCGATCACACTTTTTAAAACCACTGGTAGCCATGGGGGTAAAAAGTACCCCAGCCAGGTCGAAGACCCGCCGAGCTGCCAGTTGGAAAAAAGGCGTGAAGATGCCAAGGAGGAAAAAACTACCAAAAAAAGACCCACACTCGATGTCAAGATAGCGAGGTCGGGTGACGGGAAGAGTACCGGTGCAGTACCGGAGGCGAGTATGAAACTCAGGCTGAAAAAATCAACTTTTTCCAGGGACATGACAGACAGACATCTGAAGGGCACTGCGGAAAAAAGGAGACCGAGCAAGATGGCACCCTTGGGCGGGAAGAGGACCACGCATGCATAGTAGCATCTCCCAAAGGCTTTCTTCGAAAGCTGGGGGATGCTTCCGAAAGGGCTCCATCAGTGCCGATGTCACCCATATGCGAGGACTGACTTCCTGCTTGTTCCCAGAGAATAGAAACCTATCTCTTCTTGAGGAGGAGGAACTCTTTCTATGGCCCCCTGGGAGAGGAGGGTGGTCACCTTTGCTTTTAAGAGTGTGCTTTGAAGGGGTTGTGTGGGATAATTCCCTGTGAAGATGGTGGAGGGTAAGGTTTCGAAGTGAAGCTGATAACCCCCTTGGACGATCTGAAGTATCCACTGCTCTGATGTTATGAGATGACACTCTGAGCTTATTGACAGAGTTTGCTGGCTATTTGGAGGGGTTGAGAATCCTCCAGGGCCAGATTGGCAATGCACTTCAGGAAGAAGTCAAAATCCAGGTGCAGGTTGTGCCTGTGCAGCTAGCTGAGGCTTAGGAGCCTTGGCCTTCATGGGTTGGCGAGGGCCCTGCTGTCTCTGCTGAGGCTGATAGGCAGCAGAAGGCGGATAAGAAGGATGGTATCTCTTCTTTTTAGGATAGAAAGATTTCTTGGGAACAGCCTTCCTCTTGAATGTGTCAGATGTTTTCCTGGAAAGGCGCTCCAGGATGATATCATCTGTTCCAATTTCCCCTGCTTTCTCCCTCCAACCTTTGCCAAACAGGTTCTCTCCAGTATAAGGAATGTTGGGCAGCTTATCCTGGACCCATTGATCAAGGTCTGATGCCTGTAACCAGGCCAATCTATGAGCCCGAATGCAGACTGCTGATGCTCTGCTTGTTGATTCAAAGGCATTGAAAGAGGTCCTGGTAAGAAACTTAAAAGTATTTTGGACTTGCTTGATGAGTATGCACGCTGGTCAGGATGCAAGGGGGTGAAAGTCTCCAGATCCCTGGTGACATCTTTCAGAAGCATGCCCATGTATGACATGCATGAGTTTATTCTGGAGGCCAACATGCATGCAGGATGATGGATGGGGTGATTGAGGGGTGGGGGTAGTTTTTGGGATGGAACAGTTTGCTGGATGGTGAAACAGTTGCAGGGGTATTTTTTGTGGATGAGGCATGCAGTGTGTGTGTGTGTACAGTTTGCAGGTGGGGCAATTGTGGAAGAAGTGTGGATTTTGGGGGTGGGGCAGTTTCTGGGTGTAGTTTTAGGAATCTGGTGTAATTTGAGGTGTGCTGGGCAGTTATGGTAGATAGATTTTGGGGATGGGGAAGTTTATGGGGTGGTGGTTTTTGGGATGAGGGCAGTTTGCAAGGTGGTAGAGCAGTTATGGGTAATATTTTCAAGGACTGCGGCAGTTTGGAAGGTGGCGATCCAGTTGCAAGGTACTTTTTAAGGGTGGGAGCAGCAGGGAGGGGGTTGGGTAGTTTCAGGGAGGTATTTTTGGTTGGAAAGGGTAGTTTGTGGGGTTGGAACAGTAGAGAATAGAGTGAGACAGTTTAGATGAAGAATTCCTTAACTGCTGTGTTCCACTGTATGGTCTGATGGTACAGCAGAAGCCGGAAATCTTTCTCATATAGAAATGCATTGGGCCATTATGTTGGAGGACTTATTTCTCTGGAAATGCTGGTAAGGGTTGGTCCATTTTCAAACTTGATGTTTGTTTGTTTTTTTACTGTTTTCTTACACAGGTCAAGTTTCATCCCATTGTGTTACATTTTTGGAGATTTATTTTGTCCCCAAATTGATAAACATTCTTGGCCCCTTTTGTTGGGTTGGAAATAATAATAATAATAGGTGTCAAACTTCATAAAATGCACCATCAAAGACAATATTATACCCATGGATGTGGTCTGTAATCCTGACTGTACATGTAATTCATAGGACCTTTCTAGGCACAAGTGTTCCTTACTGACTCTGGGTTGTTCGCCAGGTGGTCAGGATCTGCAAGTACTGTACAATCATGCTATTTGCAGTGTATAGAATCCTGATGTCATCATCCTGGATAATGGAGCTATGTTTAGCCTGAAGTGTTTAAAATATTTGTGAAACAAAATGATCACCATGCAACCATTGCACCTTTTTCACTTTGTGTCAAATGTTACTGATGATCCAACATTCTCTGGGGATGAGAAACTGGTTAGTTGGATGGGCTAAAATTCACAACATATTATTCCAGTTACAAGAATAGGATGAGGTTCAGCAGAAAATTTGAAAATTGCTTATACCCAGTCTTACTGAGAAGCAAGAGCTTACAGCTGAAGGAGCATCATTCAAGCCTGAAAAGGTTAATTCATCAATTGTACAGAATTACATCCCTCTACCCAAATTGGTGGCAGTTAACTGTATTCTTGCTGAAAGTATATAGCTTTTCTGTCAGTTGTACAACATGCAAATTCCTTTCATGCATAATTTTTGTGGATCTCATGAAAATCAAACTGAGAGTGAGTTCAATAAAGCAGATTTGGGAACCACTTATTTACAGGATGCAGGATCCAGCTAATCTAGGGCGCATTTTTAAACGAAAAACATATTACAAATTTTCAGAGACCTGCTATTTGGTTGGCCATTGCAGTCTAAATTAAGCACTTAACTTTATTCGTATATTCAGCAGTGCTATCCATTTGACTAGAGCTGTTGAATATACATCACACTAGTTACCCCAAAATGCATTTATGCATTTGGAGATAATTATATAAAGTAATTCCTCTGTATATGTGGCCAACATATGCATGTAAATGACTTCTTATATCACCAGCGTAAAAGTACATGCTTTTGGCATGAAGCAGTGTACTTTGCTGACTGGCGTAGCCATGGCAGGGAATGGGTGGAGTTTTCACATGCATGCATAGATTATAAAATACCTTAAATTAGATGATTGTGGTCATTTATATCTGCTCACAGAGAGGTGTAAGCCATTATGCCTACATTCTAGGTGCTTTCTCTGATACATATGCTAGTATTTTATAAAATAGTGCCTACATGGGCATCTTTATAGGTGCCTATCCATGGCACCCTGTTATAAAATTACCCTCTTAAGGTTAGGCTTGCTGAATAGGCTTTTGATGGAAGGCAGAGGAAGACAAAAGCAATATATTTTCAGCTAGAATCTAATTGCCTGCTACTGGTTGAGAAACATAGAAACACAGAAACATAGAAACATGACGACAGAAAAAGACCACATGGCCTATCTAGTCTGTCCTCTCATAACAACTACAACAGTCCCCTTTTTACCTTTAGAGATTCTCTGTGTTTGTCCCATGCTTTTTTGAATTCAGTTACTGTCCTCATCTCTACCACCGCCACTGGGAGACTATTCCACGGATCCACCAATCTTTCCGTAAAGAAATATTTCCGCATATCACTCCTGAATCTATTCCCCTTCACCCTCATCCCATGTCCCCTTGTAGCAGAACTTGTTTTCAATTGAAAGAGGCTCTCTCCCTGAACACTTATGCCATGGAGGTTTTTAAACATCTCAATCATATCACCTCTATCCCGCCTTTCCTCTAAGGTGTACATATTAAGATCCCTAAGACTGTCCTCATATGCTTTATAATGAAGACCACTAATCATCTTAGTAGCCACCCTCTGCACTGACTCCATCCTGTTCACATCCTTTTGAAGGAGCAGTCTCCAGAACTGCACACTATACTCCAAATGAGGTTGCACCAAAGACTTATACAGAGGCACTATCACCTCCTTTTTTCTGCTAGCCATTCCTCTTCGTATGCACCCAAGCATCCTTCTAGCTTTTGCCGTCGCCTTTTCCACCTATTTAGCTACTTTAAGATCATCAGACACAACCAAGCCTAGGTCCCGCTCTTCTTTAGTGGACAAAATAACTTTACCCCCTATACTATATTGCTCCCTTGGATTGCTGCAGCCCAAATGCATGACCTTACATTTTTTAACATTAATTCCCAGCTGCCAAATTCTACACTATTCTTCAAGCATAGCTAGATCCCTACTCATGTTATCTACACTTTCCTGGGTATCTAATTTATTGAAGATTTTGGTATCATCCGCAAAGAGGCAAACCTTACCCAACAGCCCTTCCGCTATATCACTAACAAAGATGTTAAAAAGAATTGGACCAAGGACAGATCCCTGGGGCACACCACTGGTAACATCCTTCTCCTCAGAGTGAGCTCCATTTACCTGTACTCTTTGTCGCCTCCCACCCAAACAATTTCTAACCCAAGCAGTAACTTTAGGGTCCATCCCTAGGGTGCTCAGTTTGTTTATAAGTCACCTGTGAGGAACAGTGTCAAAGGCTTTACTGAAATCTAAATACACCACATCTAGGGCTCTCCCTCGGTCCAACTCCCTGGTCACCCAGTCAAAGAAATCAATCAAATTTGTCTAACAAGACCTTCCTCTGGTGAATCCATGCTGCCTCGGATCCTGTAATCCGCTGGACTCCAGAAACCTCACTATTTTCTCTTTCAGCAGCGTTTCCAATAATTTACTCACCACCGAAGTTAAACTAACCGTCCTGTAGTTTTCAACCACATCCTTACTTCCGCTTTTGTGTAAAGGCACCACATGAGCCTCTCTCCAGTCCTTTGGCACCACTCCCAACTCCAACGAGGCATTGAAAAGGTCAGTCAGTGGAGCTGCTAGAACGTCCCCAAGTTCCCTCAGTATTCTAGGGTGTATCCTATCCGGTCTCATCGCTTTGTCTACTTTAAGTTGAGCTAGTTTCTCACGAACACAGTCTTCTGAAAATTGTTCAAGATGTCCCTCGCTTCTGTTCCCGTTTGTGGGTGTTTTCTGAGGTCCTGCTCCTGGTTCTTCATCTGTGAACACAGAACAGAAATATTTGTTAAGCAATTCCGCTTTATCCTCATCAGCTTCTACATATTCCTCCCCTTCACCCTTGAGTCTGACAATACCACTTCTGCCCTTCCTCTTCTCACTAACATATCTGAAAAATGTCTTATCCCCCCATTTTATTCCATTGGCTATTTCCTCCTCTTTTTGAATCTTTGCTTTCCTGACTACTTTGCTAGCTTCTCTAAGATTTTCCAAATATAGATGCCTGTCTTCCTCTCTCTGTGATCTCTTGTATTTCATGAAGACCTCCCTCTTTTTCTTCACTTTTTCAACTACTTCTTTTGAAAGCCATAGTGGTCTCCTTTTCCTTTTACCTTTATTTACCATTTTAACAAAAAGGTTGGTTGCCCTTAAAATATCCCCTTTCAGTTTTGCCCACTGTTTTTCTACATCCTCCAGCTGTTCCCATCCCACTAACGACTCCCTGAGGCATTGGCCCATCTTGGCAAAGTTAGTCTTCCTAAAGTCTAAGACCCTCACCATTGAATGGATTCTAACAGCCCTAGTCCTAATACTGAACCACACCATCTGGTGATCACTGGATGCAAAATGATCTCCCATTACAACATCAAAACTGTAGCTTTGTACAAAGGATGAATTATCTTTTTTCAAATTAGAATAATTTCCCCTGAACTGTAGTCTCTTGCTACTTGGTGAGATCTGAGCTGAGCCGCGTGTCCAGGAGCTCCAGACCAAACGGGCCTGTGGGAGGGGCTAAATCGCCGATACATCAATGCCGTCTTTCCCTGAGCCTCCAGAGCTGAGCCGCGTGTCCAGGAGCTCCAGCCCAATCGGGGCTGTGGGAGGGGCTAAATCGCAAGATTACATCTATGCTGGTTTTCCCTGGGCCTCCAGAGCTGAGCTGCGTGTCCAGGAGCTCCAGCCCAATTGGGGCTGTGGGAAGGGCTAAATCGCCCGATTATATCAACGCCGGCTTTCCCCGGGCCTCCAGAGCTGAGCTGCGTGTCCAGGAGCTCCAGCCCAATCCGGGCTGTGGGAGGGGGAGGTGTCTCCCTATTTAGGGTCCCCCTTGCCCAGGCCCCCGCGCCTGCCAGGCCTGCACCTAAGGGCCACGCCAAAGGGCCCTTTGGCGAGGACCTTGGCGCAAACCGCTAACCTGCCCCAGGCGCACCTCTATTGCTCTTGCTTCCCACACCTGCATTGCCCCTGCTGCTTCCCATCAATTGCCTAGATCTTGCTACCCACAATCGGCTTTGATTGTGTTTTCTATTGTTCGCATAGAACTGCTACTCACTGCCTGCATTGAAGCGCTACCCACTGCATTGAACTGTTACCCATTACCTACATTGAACTGCTACCCTCTACCTGCATAGAACTGCTAGAACTGCATTGATCTGCTGCCCGTGATTGCATAGATCCATTATGCATTGCTTGCATAGAACTGTTAGTGATTGCATAGATCCGATATTCATTGCTTGCATAGAACTGTTAGTGATTGCATAGATCCATTATTCATTGCTTGCATAGAACTGTTACCAATTGCCTGCATAGATCTGCTACCAATTGCCTGCATAGATCTCCTAGAACTGTTACCAACTGCCTGCATAGAACCGCCACCAATTACCTGCATAGAACTAGAAGAACTGCTACCAACTGCCTGTACCCAGCTTGCTTAGACAGGTTACCAATTGCCTGCATATAACTGCTAGAACTGCTACCATTTACCTGCATAGAACTGCTAGAACTGTTTCTAGCTGCCTGTATAGAACTGCTAGAACTGGTACTAGCTGCCTGCATAGAACTGATAGGTTACCAATTGCCTGCATAGAACTGCTACCATTTACCTGCATAGAACTGCTAGAACTGGTACTAGCTGCCTGCATAGAACTGCTACCCATTGCCTGCATAGGACTGTTATCCACTGCCTGCTTGTTCGCCTAATACCTGCTACCCATTGCTTGCTCAGTCCCTGCTGCCCGATATCATGGCCCCACATCTCATTGTCCTCCTCTTCCTCATCCTCCCCAACTGCCACCCCTCCTACCATCACCCTCCCCCCTTCTCCCTATCCTCACCTACCTTCCTCACCTCTCCCTCCATTCTGCCCTCTAGCCTAGCATCCGTTCTTGAGCTTCTTCACACCTTACCCCGCATTCAACCAGCCCCCCTCTCTTTAAGGCAACCCCACCCTTGCTTCCACCATACTATTTCCACCTTACCTCGCTCTCTAATTCTCATTCTCCTTCTCTCATCAGGTAACATCAACCCTAACCCTGCCCCCCCCCCGATTTCTTTCTCACACTAAAAAAAGTTCCTCACATACCCTATCTAATCTCATCCACATCCCACTCCTCCCTCCCTCCGCCCTCCCTCATACATCCCACAATCTCTCATTCATAGATATCAATTCCAACCCTACCCCCAAAAATAACCCCTCACTCAACCTACCCGATACCACCAATTTACCCCTCATTTCTCCTCCCTCATGTCCCTCTTGGAGAGCACACACACTCAGACATACCCACCCACACCCTGCTCCCTCTATACCTCAGTATTACACCAGAAATAGACCCTCACGCTACTCTGATAAGATATCCACACGTAACTTATCCAACCTTATCCATATCCCTCTCCTCCCCCCCTCCGCTCTTCCATTTTCATGCGCCCTATGGAACACATGCTCAGTCATTAGAAAAACCCCTTTTATTCACGATCTGTTTATCTCTAATGCCCTACACCTTCTTGCCTTGACCGAGAAGTGGCTCCCCCCAGATGACACCGCATCCATTGCCTCTCTCTGCTATGGGGGCTACCAGTTCTCCCATACACCTCGATCTACTGGTCGCGGTGGTGGCGTTGGCCTCCTACTCTCTCCCTCTTGCCAATTCCAACCCCTCCTGCCACCCCAATCACACTCCCCCCTCTTTTTCGAAGTCCACTCCATTCGCCTCCTTACACCACGTCCCCTCCGAGTATCTGTTATTTATCGCCCACCTGATAAATCCAAATCACCTTCCTCACTGACTTCGACTCCTGGCTTTCTGCCTTTATGGATCCCTCCTCCCCTACTCTTATTCTTGGTGATTTCAACATTCATATCGACAAACCCTCCAACCCCCATGCCTCTAAGTTTCTCACTCTTACTTCCTCGTTCGACCTCCAACCTTGCTCCACTGCCCCCACATACCTACACGGCTATTGCCTTGACCTAGTACTCTCCTCCAATTCCTCTCCCTCAAACTTCCGCAACTCAGTCCTTCCCTCATTTGACCATCACCTTCTAACATTTACCCTTCATCTTCCACCATCCCAACCTCGTCCTGTCTCCTCCGACCTATTTAGAAACCTTCACAACATTGACCCCCTGTCCCTCTCCTCCACCATTTCTCCATCTCTCTCCTCCATTTTATCCTCCAAGTCGGTCGACGAGGCATTATCTTCATACAATGCTACACTATCCTCAGACCTTGACACTCTTGCCCCTCCCACCCCACGTCCTGTCAAACGATCTACTCCCCAACCCTGGCTTTCACCCACGATCTGTTACCTATGCACCTGTGCACGTTCTGCCGAGCGTGCTTGGTCCAAATCCTGCTACCCAGAAGACCTCCTTCACTTCAAATTTATGCTTGACGCCTTCCAATCAGCCCTTGCTCTTGCCAAACAAGACTACTATGTAAATCTGACCAACTCCCTTGCCTATGATCCTCGCCATCTCTTTAATACCCTCAACTCTCTCCTCAAGGCCCCCCGCTCCCGATCCCGCCCTCCCTCTCTGCCCAAACCCTAGCCGACTACTTCCACGACAAAATCCACAAAATTACCCTCCAATTCCCCATCCCCTCATCTACCTCCCCTCCTCCCCTAGTCTCCTCCCCCATCCATACCCCCCTACCACCCTCTCCTCCTTCCCTACGATTTCCAAAGAAGAAACCACACTCCTTCTTTCCTCCTCCAAACCCACCACCTGCTCATCAGACCCTATCCCCACCCATCTCCTTCATCTCCCTCACCATTGTTCCCACCATCACTCATATCCTCAACCTTTCACTATCCACTGCAACAGTCCCCGTTGACTTCAAACATGCTGTTGTCACACCCCTCCTCAAGAAACCCTCACTTGACCCCACATGCCCTTCTAACTATCGACCCATCTCCCTCCTTCCCTTCACATCCAAAGTACTAGAACGAGCAGTCCACCGTCGCTGCCTCGACTTCCTCAACTCCCAGGCCCTCCTGGACCCACTTCAATCCGGCTTCCGTCCCCTACACTCCACTGAAACGGCACTCACAAAAGTCACCAACGACCTGTTCCTGGCTAAATCTAAGGGCCTCTACTCTACTCTATCCTCATCCTTCTTGACCTTTCTGCTGCCTTCGACACTGTTGACCATGACCTTCTCCTCACCGCCCTCTCCTCGCTTGGCTTCAAAGACTCCGTACTGTCCTGGTTCTCCTCCTACCTCTCCCACCGCTCATTCAGTGTATGCTCTGGTGGCTTGTCCTCCTCCCTTACCTCGCTCCAGGTAGGTGTACCCCAGGGATCTGTCCTGGGCCCCCTCCTTTTCTCTCTCTATACCAAAGGCCTCGGCGCACTTATCTCCTCCCATGGCTTCCAGTACCATCTCTATGCTGATGACTCCCAGATCTACCTCTCCACAGCTGACATTTCTCCGGCAACCCAGTTCAAGATCTCTGCCTGTCTTGCAGACATCACTGCCTGGATGTCTCATTGCCGATTAAAATTGAACATGGCCAAGACTGAACTCCTTGTCTTCCACCCAACTCCTCCCCCCCACTTCCCCCTCTCTCAGTCCATGTGGATGGATCCACCATCCTTCCGGTTCCCTTGGCCCGCAATTTGGGGGTTATCTTTGATACCTCTCTCTCCTTCTCCACTCATATCCAGCATATAGCTAAGACCTGCCACTTCTTTCTCTACAACATCAACAAAATCCGCCCCTTCCTCTCTGAACACATTATGAAAATGCTTATCCACTCTTTAATCTCCTCTCGCCTTGATTACTGTAACCTGCTTCTTGCTGGTCTCCCCGTGAACCACCTCCTTCCCCTTCAGTCTATACAAAATCACGCTGCTCGACTAATATTCTGCCAACCTCGCCATGCCCACGTTACTCCTCTTCTCAAGTCGCTTCACTGGCTCCCTGTCTGATTCCGCATCCAGTTCAAACTTCTCCTACTTACCTATAAATGCATACACTCCATGGCCCCGCAGTACCCTTTCTCTCATCTCTCCTTACGTCCCTTCTCGGAATTTACGCTCCGCTAACAAACTACTACTATCAATGCCTTTCACCCGCATCGCGAACTTCCGACTGCACTCTTTTCACCTGGCCGCACCATATGCCTGGAACAGCCTATCTGAGTCTGTGAGCCAGGCCCCCTCCCTGGCCCTCTTCAAATCCAGGTTGAAGACCCACCTCTTCACCGTTGCATTCAGATCCTGACTTCCATCCTCATCTTACCCTAACCCCCATCAACGTTTATGACCAATCTACAGTCCAAATTGACTAATGCTCTGTAATACTTGTACTTTTCTAACTAGATTGTAAGCTCTGATGAGCAGGACTCTGACGAGCAGGGACCGTCTCTGTATGTTAGCTGTGGTAGCTGTGCAGCACTGCGTACGTGGCACTTTATAAGTGCTAAATAGTAGTAGTAGTAGATCAAGACTGGGTGTAAGCAATTCTCAAATTTTTGCTGAACTTCATCCTACTGTGGTAGCTGGAGTACTTAACAGGCCTAACTTTACAAGCATAACTTGTGGTCGTGTAGGGCATAATTTTTATTACAGGTCACCTAGGTTAGCAGCCTATTTTATAAAACACAAAGTCGTCTTTATAAAACACTAGTGGTAAACTGTCCAGAATCATGGCTAGATTGAAGGCATAGACATTTAACTAGCTCAGGTGATGGTGTAAATACACATACATATAAATTGCGCAACTGCGTCTACTTTGTGAATCTGCCCATGCTTAATCCAAATTTTTCCCAAGAGCCCACCATGCATATGTATGCTTGTTCTTGTTAGCATACTTATTTGTACGTGCATACTCGGCGGCCAAAACCAAAATTCAAGAACATATGTTCTAAAGCATAGCTGTAATACACTGTAATGACACAGTATGGCCCAACTAAAAAAAAAAAATCAGAGGAAGAAAACAGTGCATAAAAAACATCCTACCCTCCAATCTTTTTTTTTTTTAACCAAAGGGCTAACTGCATGCCACCATAATATAGCATCAGGTACCTATATATTAGCATTATAATATAGTATATAGGAGTGCTGCTATCTATCTTGTATTTTGACAAAACAATTTCCCATTTATCTTTGGTGGTCTGCATCAAAAACTGATATGCTCTGTGTGGGTCCCTGCTGGGTTCTACTTCCATCTCAGCTCAATAGCTACAGATTTTTAATGAATCGTTGTCATTTCTTACATGTGTCAAAAGCCTAGGAGTTGGGATTGACGCTCAATCAGCCTTTAAAGATCAAGTTAAGCATATAGTTGCTACTACTTTAATTTTGGCTGGTGAGGCATTTAAGGCATTATCTTGATACAGGTGATGTATAAATAAATTGAGTGCCCTAGGTATGGACCCTAAAAAGTGACTGATTGGGTTAGAGATTGGTTGAATGGGAGGCAACAAACAGTACAATTAAATGGAGCTCACTCTAAAGAGAAGGATGTTACCAGTGGTGTGCTGCAGAGATCTGTACTTGGTCCAATTCTTTTTAATATTTTTGTAAGTGATATTGCAGAAGGGCTAACAAGAAAGGGCTGTCTCTTTGTCGAGGATACAAAATCTGCAACAGAGTAGACACTCAGAAAGGTGTAAATAACATGAGGAGGTATTTAGTGAAGCTTGAAGAATGGTTAAGAATTTGGCAGCTGAGACTTAACGCTAAAAAATGCAAGGTTATAAGGGATGAAGTACTTCTGTCCACGAAAGAAAAGCAGGACCTGGGGGATGATTGTTTCTGATAATCTTAAGGTGGCTAAACAGGTAGAAAAGGCAATGGTGAAAGCCAGAAGGATGCATAGAGAGAGGAATGGCCAGCAGAAAGGAGGTGATAGTCTTCTGTATATAGTGATTACTCATTTGGAGTACTTTGTACAGTTCTGAAGACCACACCAGGATATAAACAGGATGGAGTCGGTGCAGAGTGTGGCTCCCAAAATGGTCAGTAGACTCTGCATAGGCATATGGGGACAGACTTAAAGTTATATATATAACTTTGGAAGAAAGGTGGAAGAGGGGAGATATGATAGAGATGTTTAAATATCTCAGTGGCATAAATGCACAGGAGGAGAGCCTTTTTCAACTGAAAGAAAGCTCTGCAATAAGAGAGCATAGGATCAAGGTGAAAGGGGATAGATTAAAGAATAATATATGGAAATATTTCTTTACAGAAAGAGTGGTAGATGCATGGAATAGTCTCCCAATGGAGACAGAAGAGACAAAGACTGTATCTGAATTCAAGAAAGCATGGGACATACATAGAAGATCTCTAAAGGAAAAAAAGAAGTCTTTAGAGCTTACTAGTTGGTACGGAAGGGCAGACTGAATAGGCTGTATGGTCTTTACCTGCTGTCATATTTCTATGTTTTGTCAGGTTTTGCAGGCTATGGTTTAAAATGGACTTGACTACTGTAATGACTATCTTCATTTCAGAAAGGAATTTAAGACATACATTTTGTATGTGCTTTTAGTAGACAGAAGTGAGGCAGGCATGCATTCTGATTATTTTTAAGTGCATGCTGATTGATTTGTTTTTTAAAATTTTGCATATGATTCTATAGCTTTTTTTATATACTCTGCTTAGGTCTGCTATTAGCTATATTGGTGGATAATAAATAAAATAATTACAATTTCTGGGAATCAATTCAAAGGGAATTTTCCTGTTTCCATAGTGGGTTCATTCTGCATCAAAAGGGCAGCCTGGCTATATTACCGTATTTCCCAGATTATAAGTCACTTTTTTTACTTCATGAAATGATGATGTGACCTATACAATGGAGCGACCTATCTAATAAATTTATGCGGTGGACCACTCTCCACGAACTGCATATAAATACTCGCATCTGCCTGTACATAATCATTTTAATTAAGTAGCCTGCTGCTATGTAGCCTGTATATAGTTACCCCAGTTAACCAAGTTATAAACCCTGTTTCTTGTAAGTACAGTCGGACACCGTCTGCACTGTACAAAATTGTTCTAATGTAAACCGAGCTGATTTTAAAGAGCGCGGTATAGAAAAACCTAAAATAAATAAATAAAATAAATAAATGGTCTTTCTTTCTGGGCCCTCCGCTCTACACCTAATGCTTGCAAGCAGAACTTGCGATCAGAAGACTGGTACGTACTTGGACTATACTCGCAAATAGCATACCAAATAGCATACCGGACGAATTTCAGTTACAACACAAATGTTATTTTTTAACCCCACAGAAAATGGTGAGACCGAAGGTGTGGAACTCATTCACCGTGGAATTCAAACTGAAAGTTATTCATTACGCGGAAGAACATGGTAACAGAGCCACCAAACAAACTTTTGGGATAACTGAGAAATTAATTAGAGATGGACGAAATTGCAGGGAAAACTAATCTTGATGAAACACAACAAGAACGCAAATTGCGGCCGCAAAGCATGGTGGCCTGAATTAGAAACAGGTCTGCTTCAGTTCATTGTAGAGCAGAGGGCCCAGCGCCGTGGACTGCACACTGTGCAGGTGCGATTTAAAGCAGTTCATATCGCTGGGGAAATGAATATCGAGAGATTCAAGGCTGGTCATTTGTGGTGGTACCGATTTATGATAAGAAACAAATTAAGCATTAGACAATGAACAACTATGTGTCAGCAGCTCCCTGCTGATTTCTTGGTTAAATACGGAATCTCAGGGAATTCATAAACAAAGAAATCATCACATACACTGTGATAGCGGATTTCATAATTAACATGGATGAGGTTCCCCTAGCCTTCGACATCATATTAGGGGGTTAGAACAATAAATATTAGAACCACCAGACATGAAAAGACACACTTTATAGTGGTACTGGTCAGCTGTGCAAATGGAAAGAAGCTGCCACCTATAATGATATTCAAAAGGAAGACAATGCCACGTGAAGCTCTACTAATCAAAGTTGTGGTTGATGTGAATGAGAAAGGATGGATAGATGTGACCATGATGTTGAAATGGCTGCAGCGCTGTTTTAGTAAGTGGCCAGATGGATTATTCAAGAGACAGAAAGCGCTACTTGTCATGGAAAGCATGAGAGCCCATTTCACTGAAGACATAAAAAAGAAAAGAAAATCTCTGAATGCTGTTGCGGTTATTATACCTGGTGGTATGACAAAAATGCTTCAAGCACTTGACATGTCCGTCAACAGAAGATTCAAAGCTGTGTTGCGTTGCCTATGGGAAAACTGGATGTGCCATGGAAAATAGTTTCACAACTACTGACCGTATGTGTCATGCACTTTTGCAGGTTACCGGGTGGGATTCGACAGCTTGGTGGGGGCATGTGAGTGATAAAATAATCAAATCAGGTTTTGTGAAGACTGAGATACTAAAGAGCTCCGATAACCGTGAAGATGAAGACGAAGAAGACAATAACGAACATGAACTGGCACCTCAAATTGCAGAACTATTTCAGTGACACCGAAGATGAGGACTTCAATGGCTTTCCCAAGAGTGATACAGAAGAAATCTGATGTGGAATTAGCTGCTATGTTATTATGCTTATTCAAGAGTGTTATTGTAAAGTGAAAGTGAAACAGAATAAATCTGGTTTTAAGAAAGAGCAGTGTTGTCTCATGCTTTATCTTTTGTACCAGCGACTTATACAGAGGGGCGACTTATACTACGATTTTACCTGTGAAAACGCCAAATTCTGGCACTGAGACTTATACAGAGGGGCAAATTATAATCCGGGAAATACAGTAATAAATATAGTTTTCATATTTGATTTTTGTTAGCATGCTTTGTTTCAGTAATGCATATGTTATCTTGCTTTATTTATTATTGTTTATGTTTTGCTGTGAAATCCTCAGAATTATAGATATGTAGAAAATACATCTTTTAAATAAATAAGATAGGGGTTTGCAGGGGAAATATTTCTGTTTATTTTATGTTTTGCTACTTTATATATGTAAATGCATTTTTTGACTGCTCAAAGTCATAGTTATAGACATAAAAAGCAAAGTTATTCACCTGTAACAGGTGATCTCCGGGAACAGCAGGAATCAGTCTTCACATATGGGTGAACGTCACTGATGGAGCATCTAATAGGAAAGCCTTTGGGAGCACTCCACTGTGCCTACGTGCCTACCTTCCCAACTCCTCTCCTCAGTTGGGGCTTGTAGCAGAGGCAAGACCAATGGGGAGAACCCGGTACTGATAATGGTTTCCTTGACAAAGAAGTGCAGATACTGTCTGTGCAAGGGATGGATCAGTAAATGAAATAGATGAAATAAATGACTGCTTCTTGGAGCAGCTGGTTCATGAACCGACCAGAGGGGAAGCCATTTTGGACTTAGTCCTTAGTGGAACACCAGATCTGGTGCAAGAGATAAGGGTGTTGGGGCCACTTGGCAATAGTGATCATAGCATGATCGCGTCTGATTTAATTAATGAAGGAGGAATGGTAAGGAAATCCACAGTACTACCTTTAAACTTTCGAAAGGCAGACTATTATAAAATGAGGAAAATAGTTAAGAAAAAACTTAAAGGGGCAGTTGCAAAGGTTAAAGATTTACATCAAGCTTGGGTGTTGTTTAAAAATACTATCTTGGAAGCCCAGACCAGCTGTATTCCACGCTTTAAGAAATGTGGAAGGAAATCCAAAAAACTGCCAGCATGGTTTAAAAGGTGAGGTCAGAGAGGCTGTTGTTGCCAAAAAAGCATCTTTCAGGAAATGGAAAAAAAGAGCCAAATGACGAAAACTGGAAACAGCACAAGCACTGGCAAGTGAAATGCAAGGCATTGATAAGGCAGGCAAAGAGAGAATTTGAGAAGAAACTTGCTGTGGAAGCAAAAACGCATAATAAAGATTTTTTCAAGTACATTCTTAGCAAAAAACCTGTAAGAGAGTCAGTTGGACCATTAGATGATAGAGGGGTAAAAGGGGCAGTAAGAGGGGACAAGGCTATAGCGGAGAGACTGAATGAATTCTTTGCTTTGGTCTTTACTGAGGAAGATGTAGGGATGTTACCCATGACTGAAGTGGTATTTAAAAGTGATACTGCGGAAGAATTGAAAGAAAAATCGACACACCGGGAAGATGTATTACAACTACTTGATAAACTGAAGAGTAGCAAATCACCTGGACCGGATGATATACATCCAAGGGTGTTGAAAGAACTGAAATATGAGACTGCAGACCTGCTATTAGTAATCTGTGAACTATCATTAAAATCATCTGTAATACCTGAAGATTGAAGGATCGCCAATGTTAACACCAATTTTTAAAAAGGGTTCCAGGAGTGATCCGGGAAACTACAGACCAGTGAGCCTGACGTCAGTACCGGGAAAAATGGTAGAAACCATAATAAAGAACAAAATTAGTGAACATGTAGATAGTCATGGCTTAATGGGAGACAGCCAACATGGCTTTAGACAAGGAAGATCTTGTCTTACTAATCTGTTATGTTTTTTTGAAGGTGTGAATAAACAGGTAGACAAAGGTGAGTCAGTGGATATAGTGTATCTAGACTTTCATAAAGCCTTTGACACGGTCCATCATCATAGACTTCTGGCAAAACTAAAAAGTCATGGGATAGGAGGCAGTGTACTATTGTGGATCAGGATCTGGTTAAAAGATAGAAAGCAAAGGGTAGGGCTAAATGGCCAATTTTCCCAATGGAAAAAGGTGAATAGTGGGGTACCCGAGGGATCTGTGCTGGGTCCGCTGCTTTTTGACATATTCATAAATGATCTGGAAAAGGGAATAACGGGGGAGGTTATCAAATTTGCAGATGACACGAAACTATTTAAAGTTGTTAAAACCCATGAGGATTGTGGAAAATTGCAAGAGGATCTTGATAAATTGGAAGACTGGGCATACAAATGGCAGATGAAATTTAATGTCGACAAGTGCAAAGTTATGCACCTAGGAAAGAAAAAACAAAACTATGGTTACAAGATGCAAGCTAACACATTAGGAACCACCACTCAGGAAAAAGATTTAGGTGTCATCGTGGATAACATGTTAAAACCCTCTGCCCAGTGTGCAGCAGTGGTGGCCAAGAGAGAAAATACTGTAGAATGCTAGGTATCATAAGGAAAGGAATGGAAAATAAAACAAAGGATATTATAATGCCTCTGTATCGTTCCATGGTGCGACCGCACCCTGAGTATTGTGTACAATTCTGGTCGCCGTATCTTAACAAGGATATAGCGTTATTAGAAAAGGTAGAGAGGAGAGCCACCAAAATGTTAAAGGGGATGGAAGGATACCCCTATGAAGAGAGGCTAAAAAGGTTAGGGCTCTTCAACCTGGAAAAGAGACGGCTGAGGGGAGATATGATAGAGGTCTATAAATTGATGAATGGAGTGAAACAGGTAAACGTAGATCGATTATTTACATCATCAGAATATAGAAAGACTAGGGAACATGCAATGAAGCTACAGGGTAAACTATTTAAGATTAATAAGAGAAATTCTTTTCACTCAACGTGTAATCAAACTCTGGAATTTGTTACCGGAGGATGTAGTAAAAGCTGTTGGTGTTGCCGGTTTTAAAAAAGGTTTGGACAAGTTCCTAGAGGAAAGGTCCATAAACCATTATTAAAAGGGACATGGGATATCACTGCTTGACCCAATACAAGCATTGAGGAACCTGTGCCTTTTGGGGAAACTGCTAGGTACTTATGACCTAGATTGGCCATTGTTGGAAACAGGATACTGGGCTTGATGGACCTTGGTCTGACCCAGTATGGCATATCTTATGTTCATATGCATATCTCTAGAGGTATGGTAGAAGAGTTCCTGGGGAAATCATTTTGAATTTCACTCGGATCATGAACTTGTTTAGTTCTCCGAGATCCAAGATGGGCCTGAATCCTCCTGTTCTCTTTAGAATGAGAAAATATGGAGAGTAGAAGCCCGTCCTTTCTTGAGGATGAGGAACTCTTTCTAAGACACCCTGGGAGAACAAGGTGGCCATCTCTTCTTTTAAGAGAATGCTTTGAAGGGGTTGTGTGGGATATTGCCCTGTGAAGCTGGTGGGAGGTAAGGTTTTAAAATGAAACTAATAACGCCTTTGGACAATTTGGAGTGCCCACTGCTCTGATGTTATGATGTGCCACCTGTGGGCTTAGTGACAAAATCTGCCTGCTATGTGGAAGGGCTGGGGACCCTCCAAGGTCAGATTGGCAATGCTGTCTAGGAAGGAGTCAAAAACCAGGTGCAGGTTGTGCAAGTGCAGCTGGTTGAGGCTTAGGAGTCTTGGGATTTTTGGGTTGAGGATGCTGAGGATGCTGACTTTGATATGCAGCAGAAGGCGGGTAAGAAGGAAAGTATCTCTTCTTTTTAGAATAGAAAAAATTCCTGGGAAGAGCCTTCTTCTTGGAAGGGTCAGCTATTTTCCTGGAAAGGCATTTTAGGGTGAGATCATCTATTTCAATCTCACCTGCTTTTTACTCCAATCTTTGCCAAAGAGGTTTACCCCAGTACATGGAATATTGACCAGTTTATCTTGGACCAATTGCTCGAAATCTGATGCATGTAACTGGGCCATTCTGCGATCCCCAATGCAGACTGATGAAGCACTGCTTGTTGATGTGAAGGCAAGAAACTTAGAGGTATTCTGGCCTTGCTTGATGAGTGTCTGGAATGTACTCCGCTTATCCTCAGGAAGCAGAGGGCTGAAAGTTTTCAGATTCCTGGTGACATCTTTCAGAAATATGCCCATATACAGCATGTGATTCTGGAGACCAACATGCATGCTTTGAAGCATCATCACCCAAATGCAGCGTGTGTTCCTGAGTCTCTGCCAGGTGGCATGAATGAATGGTTCTTAGAGCTCTTTATTTGGTGCGTCACCAATTCTACCACTATTGAATGGTGGGGTAGCTGAGGTTTTTGGAAACTTGGGCACTTTGGTACATGGCATCGAGTCTCTTGCTGACATGTGGAACCATGAGAGGTCCTCCCACATGCTGAGCATAAGATCCTGCAGGATATGATGCACCAGTAATGTAGCCGCCTCCTTGAGCGTGGGAGGGTATTGAAGTATCTCCAATTCCTCTGCCCTCAGTTCCTTTTTGAGGCTACTATGATGGCGACCCTGCTGCCATGTCATCTATGAAGTTCTGAAAGGACATATCCTCTGGTAATTGAGGACCGTTCCTGAGGCGGCAAAGGGTCCAAAGGGATGTCTGGAAGTTCTCGGGAATCGAGTGAAAGCCCATCAGATTCTGAAGAACTAGAATCAGAGATCGGTAAGAAATCAAAGTATGGGCGGTCTTGGGTTCAACCTTGATGCTTCGTGGAAGTTGATGGTCGATGTTGATACCTATACTCAGAGGTATCATAACCGAGAGCCATGGCAGTCTGAGTCTGTTGGATATCATGGGTATTGATTGGTTCCAACAAAGGTATTGACCTCAGAAGTTCTGACGATACTGGTTCAAGGGCCGGCATCAGCCTGATACGCCTGGCTGTAGGCTCGGTGCCAAAGCCTGCACTCCTGAAGCTCTTGATGTTATCAGTACCGAGGCTGCCAGGAGTTCTGCAAAATTCCTCTCAAGAGCCAGCATGCACTGGTCTAGGGAGATGGCCAATGTCTGGGTGGAATCACCTATGGGGCTCTGAGTCACCATCCCAGAACATGAAACTGGTAGTTCTCCGGAAGTCGATGCCTCAGGAGCGTCCTGGAGCCCATTTGTGCTTTGGAGAACTGATCTTCACACCGGGGCTGTTTGGCTGGCCAGTCTGCATTGGAAGTACCTTTAGGGGAGTCGCGGTATCAGTCCTCAACGCTGATGCCGAGAATTTGGGAACAGACAGAGACTTTGACGGACTTTTGTGTTTGGACTTTGAAGAAATCTGAGACCCATGAGAGGAAGTCGATGCCCTTGAAGAAGTGGAAGCCACTGAAACTGAGTCTGAGGCAAACAACAATCTAAATTGACTGGCTCGGTTCTTGAGGCCTCTCTTTGTCATTTGTTGGCACAAAGGAGAAGAATTGGGCTGATGAGTGGGACCCAAACATTTTAGACACTAGTCATGTTTATCAGTGGCTGAGATGGTACCGTCACACTTGGTACATTCCTTGAATCCACTGACTGGCTTTTCCATGCCTTAAAAGTTGTCTTCGAAATGGAAGATAAGGCTATGGAGACCTAGAGGTCTAGTTTAACAATGAAAACCACAATGAAAATCAATAGAAAGGAAAATTGAAAAATGAAAAACAAAAGAATTATCAGGACTAGTATCAGATTTGACGGGAAAGCAGAAGCACGACGTTACACAAAAAAAGAGACATTTTTTGGCAGTGACAGGTTGATGAATCCTTCTGGCTCTATGGAAAACAAAGAACTGAGGAGAGGAGTTGGGAGGGAGCTAAGGAGGCACAGTACTCCCACAGGCTTTCCCACTGGATGCTGGGGAGCTTTCCTGCGTGGGCTCCATCAGTGGCGTTCACCCATATGTGAAGACTGCATTCCTGCTTGCTCCTGAAGATTCAATTTTACATACATACATATGATTTTTCACACAAAACATATTTACAAATGTAGAGACATGAAACAAAACTGAAACAAACTCACACCCTAAATATGTTATCTCATTGAACTTGCATTGTTCACTGTGAAAAATTGATCAATGCTATCTGTGCTGCAGAAGCTGCCTAGTGATTTACATTTTCATTTACATCAGAATGTGTACTCATGAGATGACATTACGGCCCTCCGCGTCTCTGGGGGGCATCTGGCTTTTGAAACTACATACTGAAAAATGAATTCTGAAAGAGTAAGGGCGCGGGCAGGGTCCCGGCGCCTGCGGGTAACCGGGTGTCCGGCCCGGTGCGGGACCCTGCACGCACCTCGGCAGGGGTGGTGTAAGGGGGGGGGGGGTGGCGAGAGTGCTGACCGGTGGGACGTCGATGCGTCCTTTAAGCTGATTGGATCCCCCCTGCGTGAGCATGCGCGGGGGATCCAACGGTTGTCAGCGTGCATGTGCTCAGTGCTGCGGCTGCTCCTGAGCACATGCAAGGGAGATGGAGAGGAAGCTTGGTGTCCCTTTGCAGTTTTTGGCGCTTTTTGTTTGGCCCAGGAGACCGGAGGCTGCGGAGGAGTCGCGATTTGAGGCCGGGCAGCAGAGTGCTGTGTCTGGTGCAGAACTGCAGTGATCAGACAGCTTTTCGGGCCGTTTGGGGGGCCTGGACGCAGCAGTCCCCTGGAGCACGTGGACCAGATTCTCAGCAGGCGAGTTGGAGTGGTGGGCTTATAAGGGGAGAAAATTGATCAACGGTTCGGGGGGGGGGGGGGAGAGCAAATGATAGGAAAGCTACATAACAAAAATACAGTGTAAAGCAAGAACGGATGAAAGGATATTCCAAAAAAAGAAAAAAGCTTATTTTAGTTAAAAAAAAAAAAAAAGAAAAAAAGAAAGAGAAATATTAAGGAAGACAACCCCCCCCCCAAAACAAAACAGGGGGGATAGAAAAGGATGCCTGCAGGGAGTGGACGTGGTGGCCGGGGGCAAGAGTCCAGTAGAGCTGGGAGGTGCCGGACAGTCGGGGGTCCTAAGGGGCAGGGGGGTGATGATGGTAGAAGAGGTGGCTGGCGTGGCCACACGGTGAGCCCTGCCGGTGTGCAGGGTGGGCAGAGGGCCAAGCGTTCAGCGGGTGTGTGTGGTAGGTCCGGGTTGTTGGCAGGCAGATCAAGGGGGGGTGCACGGGCCAGGGGACAGGGACCTGTGTGCAGGTCTGGGGTGGGGGGTGCTCAGGACGAAGCTGCAGCCCTGCCAGCGGTGGAAGAGGGGCAGGATGGTTCACAAGGAGGTTTTCTTCCCGTGGGTGTGAGTGAAGATTCAGTGGGCAGCGCAGGCCCAGGGGTGATAACAGGTGGTGCAGGGGGTGTTTGCCCTCCATGGTATGGCGCGGTGGGGGCTCCGGGCTATGGTTCGGGTGGGCAGCAATGTGCATGGGATCAATGGTTGCGGGGTGGACAGGGCCCATCTGGTGCCGATTGGGTGGGGGCGTGGCAACCGGCTTGGTCTGTGGGTTTTTCGCCTTCTCCTTTTCCTTTTGTTTCACCGCAGGTGCCTTGGATGGCATCACCGGGACCTATGCAGGAGGCAGTTGGACGACAGCAGGTGACTATGGACGTCCAAGCCCCAGAGCCGCTGCGGGATTTGGTGGCAGAAGCGGCGGCACAAGGTGTGACGGAGCAGTGGTTGAGAGAGGATACAGCGCAGGAGGCGATTCCACCGGCAGTGATGGATGTTGGGCCCACAACAGTGAGGGGTGAGTTGCATGGGGGCAGGGGAGGAGGAGAGTGGCGAGCGGGTTGTGCAGTCAGGTAAAGTGAGCAGGAAAAGGAAGTATACGTGCAGGCGGTGGCGGAGCTCCGAGTCGTTGTCATCTTCGTCGTCGGGTTCGTCGGGGTCCTCCTTGGGGGGTGAGGAAAGGGGGAGGGAGGCGCGAGACGGGGTTGTGGCGGCGAGTGGGGCTTCGGGTGGGACTGCGAATTTCACGACTCTATCGGAGTTATGGGAAGGGGTTACGAAGAAGTTGAGACGCAAAATTCGTAAGCGGAAATACATAGATATATTCCGCTTGCTTGAAGGTCGTAAGCGGTTAGGGGAGAGCAGGAAAAAGCGGAGGGAGGACGAGAAGGCTGGCAGGATTCGGAAGGTGTCTAGGACAGTCGTGAATTGGGTGCGGGCCTTCTTGCGGTTGGCGAGTGTATGGGGGCAGCATTACCCGGGACAGCAGGGGATGTTGCTGGCATATGCAGATTCGATCTTAGAAGCCTCGCAGACCCACGAGGGGTGGTCGTGGCTTAATTATGATGAAAAATTTAGGGATAAAATGGAGGAGAACAAGTCGTTAACTTGGGGAACGCAGGATATTAACTTGTGGCTCACCCAGATGTCAGTTAGGGCGGCGCCTGGGGGAGGTGGGGGAAAAGGCGGGTCAGTGACCAATGTGGGGGTGAGTCGTTCATTTCGAGGTGGCGGAGTGGTATCACCCATCAGGACGGTGTCGGGCATGGGAGGGGATGTATGCTGGCATTTCAATAAGTCTTCCTGTCCGTTCCCGGATTGCAAATTCTGGCATGTGTGCTCAGCCTGTGGAGGGGGGCATGCTGCAGCAAAATGCCTTAAGAAAAGTGCGGTGTTGCCCTCCTTGCCGGCCATTAAGGGGGAGGTGTCTGAGGTGGCACCTACGCCAATAAAGGTCGAGGTATTGAAGGATTGGCTTCAATTTTACCCGAAGCAAAAGGTTGGGAAAATGTTACTGTTGGGGTTTCAGTTTGGTTTTGTTATACCGATTCGGGGTGTGGTAGCGGGCGTGGCAGCGAGGAATTCTCCATCTGTGCAGTGGTTTGCTGTGGTGGCCCATGAGAAGTTGGCAGTTGAGTTGGAGTTAGGTAGGGTCGCGGGGCCGTTTGCGCATCCTCCCTTTTGGAATTTTGTGGTATCCCCTGTTGGGATCATACCAAAGAAGGAACCGGGGAAGTTTCGGATGATCCACAATCTGTCATTTCCAGGCAGTGCTTCAGTGAATGATCACATACCGCGCAAGTGGTGTACGGTGCGTTATGCATCTTTTGATCGGGCAGCGGAGTTGGTCTGAAAAGCTGGACCTGGTGCACTGATAGCGAAGGTCGATATGGAGTAAGCGTTTCGTTTGTTGCCGGTGCACCCCGCGTCCTTTTGTTTGTTGGGTTTTCATCTGGACAAAGGATTTTACTTCGACAAATGCATGCCGATGGGCTGTGCGGTGTCCTGCGCTTACTTTGAAAAATTCAGTACCTTCCTCCAGTGGGCGTTGATGTGGCAGGTGGGTAGGTCTGAGGTGGTACATTATCTCGACGACTTTTTGTTTGTCGGTGCAGCTCATACTACAGCATGTATGGAGCTCTTAGACAGTTTTGTGAGACTAGCTGGGGCGTTGGGGTGCCGTTGGCGGCCGGTAAGACTGAGGGACCGTGTTCCAGGATCACCTTCTTGGGAGTGGAGTTAGATTCAGACCGAATGGTAGCACGTCTGTCTATGGAGAAGGTGGTTAGGTTGTGGGTTTTGGTGGCTAATGTGTTGGCCTCCTCGAAGTTAACATTGAAAGGAATGCGGGTATTGATTGGCTCCTTGAATTTTGCTTGTAAGGTGATTCCGATGGGTCGTGTATTTCTACGTCACTTGGCAGCAGCGACGGCGGGGGTGGGAAAGCCGCATCACCGCATTCGTATTTCAAGAGTTATGCATGAGGATTTGCGGATTTGGGACGTCTTTTTGCGGGATTTTAATGGGACGTTGGTCATTATGGAAGCAGAGAGTTCGAGTGAGGATTTACAGCTCTACACTGATGCGGCAGGGGGAGTGGGGATGGGAATCTACTTCGCAGGTGCGTGGTGCGCTGATCAATGGCCGGAAGAGTGGCGTGAGCTAGGTTTGACAAAGAATATCACTTTTTTGGAGCTATTCCCGATGCTAGTGGTTTTGGAGTTGTGGCCTGAGAAATTGCGGAATCGTAAGTTGGTGTGGTGGTGCGATAATGAAGCTGTCGTGAATGTCATTAATCATTACACTCCGCGATGTCTGAGGGTGGCGGCGCTCATGAGAGCGGTGGTGCTGGGTTGTCTGCGTCAAAATGTGGTGTTGAAGGCACGACATATTCCTGGCCATACTAATGGTATTGCTGATGCTCTTTCCCGTTTGCAGTGGGGGCGTTTTCGGCAGTTGGCACCAGAGGCAGAGCTGGAGGGGCACGTGGTTCCTTGGAGCTTGTGGAGCGATGGCCTGCTGAGATGAAGGAGCTGCTGCGGTGTTCGGTGGCGGAGAGGACCTGGGACGCTTACTGTTGAGGTTGTGCAATGGTGGGAGACTTTTTGCGGGTGCGTGGGTGGCGGTCTGGGGCGGTGTCGGAGCAATTGATCGGGCAGTACATTGTAAATGCTAAAGGGTGAGGGATGTCCAGATCAGTGGTGAAGGGACATCTGGCCGGTTTCGCTTTTTTCGTGCGAGTTGTCGGCGGGGAGCTGCCTTGGGTATGGTTCATGGTTCAGAGGCTGTTGTGGGGGTGGGAGCGCTTGAGGCCGACTCCGCGGGATCGGTGACTGCCGATTACGCATGACTTACTCCTGTGACTGTGTAAGGAGTTGCCTAAGGTCGCGGAGTTGCGCTATGAAGCGATACTTTTTCGGGCAGTGTTTACATTGGCTTTTTTTGGGGCATTTAGGGTGGGGGAATTGTCGGCGAGCTCTACGAAAGCGGTAGCGGGGAGTAGCTTGCTGCGCCAACACGTGCAGCTTGAGTGCGGGCAATTGCGGGTCCTCCTGTCGAAATCCAAAACGGAGCAGCGGGGTAGGGGTCTCTGGGTGGTCCTGAACGCGATTGGTGGACCGACCTGCCCGGTAGATGCAATGCATGAGTACTTGCAGGTGTGTCTGGTGGCTGAGGGTGGGATATTGGTACATAGTGACGCTCAGGTGCTAACGCGGTTTCAAGTGTCGGCGGTGTTGCGGATGGCACTGTGTCGCCCAAGTGTGGATCCAAGTCAATATTCGCCACATTCTTTTCGCATTGGGGCGGCGACCAGTGCTGCAGAAGTGGGGCTTTCAGCTGGGCAGATACAAAGTATTGGCAGGTGGCGGTCCAAGGCATTTCAAGGATATGTGCGTTTATGAGGAGGGGGGAAAAAGGGGGGTGCTATTAACTTTTGATTTCTTTTGCAGATGGGGGACTTGGTGTGCGTGATTGTTGGATGATTGGACACTCCTTCGTCTTCTGGGCGGGCCAGCGGGCGGCAGTCCAGCCAATCAGAATCAATCTGGTCTTCGATCCTGCGGTGGTGTCTTTTTCATGGCTGGGTGAGTGGGGTCTGCGGTTAATGCAGCTGCTGCCCTTGCTTCATCATCAGCAACGGCGACTGCCGCAGCCGGAGATTTTGTTGGTGCATTTGGGTGGCAATGACTTGACTTCTTGGACCTGCAAGCAGCAGATTACTGCGGCAAAGAGAGATCTTGCTGTGGCGCTGCGGTGGTTTGCGGGGGGTGGTTTTGATATGGTCAGACATTATACCTAGACCGGCATGCTGGGGTCAGCGTAGGTGGTCTAGAGGCCTGACAAAAATTAATCGACAAATTGGGCGGTGGGTGTGTGATTTAGGGGGTTATCAGGTGCAGCATGCATGGGTAGAAGTCAATTGTGCCGGGCTGTATAGGAGCGATGGGGTGCATCTGTCCTACGGTGGGGGTGGACTTATTGTTGAACGACTGGCAGGAAGCAGTGGAGCGGGTGGTACAGGACTGCTCACACTGGTTGCAGCTTGATATCAGGGGGGGGGCGGCACAGACGGAGCAGCAGGTCTGTGCCGGTGGCGGGATCTCGGAGGTTTCCGTGGTCCGGAGCCTTAGGCCACTTGGGGGGCGAGGGTGGGTGCCCACGACCCAGATAAACCCTGGCAGACTTGTGCTACTCATACGGCAAAGTCGGAAAAGGGTGATAGGAACTTGGCCGGTGGCTTGACCATGGCAGAGGCGGAGGTGAGGTCACCTTGCTAATTGTATGGCTGGTGACGGACCCCTCCGCTGGGGTACGGTTGTTGTTGATTATTGTTCTGAGTGTTCAATTCTTTGAATATTATTAATAAAGCTGCGACCAGTTGCTTCCAAGAACAGTGTCTTTGGAGTTTGTGGGTGAGTCATGGTAGGAGGTGAATCGGTATGGGTGTGGGGAGTGGGGCAAAAGGTGTGTGCGCACGTGATTAGGGGTGCATCGGGTCTGGCTACCCGGTTACTGCTAAGCAACTTCCAGTTATTTTCATTTACCATGTTTATTTCCTCTGTGCACTTTGCTTGAAACGTGTCATTATTAAAGTAGTCCCTGCATTAGTGGCATTTTGTCCTGGCTAACTAATAAACCAGCACAGCAAAGGGCATTATTGAATCACCTTGTAATAATGGTGGATTGTGTTCTGAAGTGTACTTTACATTGCTCACCAAAATCACTTATTTTTGTGACAATCAAGCAAGTAGTTTATAAATCTGTCAATGAATAGAGAGCTTCAAAAGGATCATTCTAGGCTAATATGGTTTGTTGACAGAAAAGAACAAGATAAAAGAATATCTTGTCAAATGCCTGGAAACATGGTAGTGAGAATAATCTGTAAATGCCATAATCAGATGAAATTTAATATTATATATAACTGCCTGCAACAAATTTGTTGAAGCATAATACAACAATCAATTGAGTATTCAATCAATGTATACCATTGATGAAATAGAGCTCAAGAACTTCCTCCAAACAATTCATTTATGGCATGTGAAAGGAAATTTTAGATAGTGTGTGGAGACTGGAAGTGAGACTTTGAGGTTGGGAGATGCACAATTCCGCCAGTATTTTATTAAGGCTTTGCAAAATGTGGAACCTTTTGTAAAATACATATAAGGATGCATAGAAGTGCACATGCATTTGCCATCATGTAGAGCTAGAGGAGCCATTTTACAAATCTACATGTGGGAAAATCAACAGAGGCAAATTTTACAACTTTATAATTTACAACCTACATGTGTAAGTTGCCAGAAGTAACACATATATGTGGGCCATTTTGCAACCTATCTATATAAATGCTGCTAATTAAATACAGAAGCAACAATATTTACAATCTCTATTTTCAATTTGGAGTGGGAAATAAAAAAAAACAGAGGATTAAGAAAGATAAGTCCTTTAATCCCTCTTGTAATGGCTGAAACAAGCACTTTTTAAAAACCTATACATGCCAGGGAGCACTTGTAAATCCCAATGTGGACATTTTTGGCCATACACATGCATTCTCTTTATGAAATGGGGAATACATGTGCAGATTTTTGACCCACTTTGGCAGTGCTGAAACCACACCAAACATGCCCCCTTTCAATTTCTATGTATTATGGGCATCCACATGTAAACTGAGCCCTTTCTAAAACTGCCATTTAAAAGTGCATTTTGCTTCCACGTGTAAATGCTGGGATTTCCATGTGGAAACTGCGAATAAGGGGTTTAAATAACCCCAATAATGACCTCTAAAGCCCTTCCAACTAAAACAGATTAAAAGCATATACCATATCATACACAGTTTACAGCTATTACCAGGATCAAAAATATTTATTGTTCCATATATACATTAGGAAGAAAAAGATCTTTATCTGGCTGAGAAAATAAAATACTGTAGAATAACTAGCTCTATTCAAAAAATAAATGCTGCATAGTAATCCTGAAGGCTGGCATTAAAAATTTCTTTCTGGTCAGTGCAGACCTGTTTTTAAAACTTCAGGCAGCAATCATAAAAACTATTATTTTGTAAATGGGTTTGGAAAGCTTTTATAGACCATCGGAAAGAATTAACAATGGGATAGAAATCTGCCTCTTCTCCCCATCCCGGTACATTCACTCAAATGTCTTTCCACATTCCTTTAGGGAAGTTTTTTAATGAATCTTTTAATTAGACCATAATTTTAACAAGAAGTGTCCTTAGTACCCATGCTGCTTAATAAAGAATTCAGAGAGCTTTACATTCCCTCATTGCTGATTGACAGTGTAAGAGATAACACCGGACAAGCACTCTCAGTATAATAAGCCTTACCAAGAACAGATAAGGACTGCAGTCCTAAATCAGTGGAGGAGAAGCAAGCCTACCCTAGACCTTTGGTATTCTGCCACTGGCCAAAAACTGTAATTTGTGTAACCATATATCGGATTTAACGTAACCATCAATTCCTCATTTATCACGTTCAGCACTAATTATAAAACAGTATAATCTTGCATGCGAGAGTAACCTTCAGCAGCTGGAGGAAAATATCAATCAGTCATTACATGATTAAATGTCAAGAACGGCGCCAGCCGGAAGCTACTTACTTTCGGTGTTGGGCAGGAAGCTGTGGAGAGGCGTGATGTGGCCTGGGCCCGCGGTGATTCTGAAGGAGTAGTGCTGAGCGATGCCGTGTCACGTGGAAGCACTTGCACTCCACGAGAAATGATGGAATCTGGAATCTGTAAAGGAAAGAAAATGATGTAGGAAAATTTGACATTTTAATTTAAACAGCATTTAAGGGATGTCCCATCAACATCCCAAGCTTAAGGCAGCATGGCAATAACCAGCAGGTTTATATTTTACCTCCTCCGAACCCCTTTCCCACCTTGCTCATGTTTGATTTTTCTGTTCTGGTATGAAAACATGAAAGACGCTTCTTGGTAACAGCATTGGAAGCCATGCTTCAGGAGCTAAGACAATTATTCAGCTGCATTCTTTTGCTCCACAGTATAAAGCTGCTCATCATTCCTCCCCCCCCCCCTCTCTGTTTTAGGCATATACAGTTTTAACATTCACTTGGCTTTCATCCTCTATATTCTACAGAGAAAGCCCTTGTCAAAGTCTCCAATGACCTATTCCTGGCCACATCCAAGAGCCTCTACTCAATTCTCATTCTTATTGACCTAGATGCTGCTTTTGATACTATTGATCATCACTTTCTTTTTAATAGCTGTTCTTGCGTAGATTTCAGGACTGGTTTGTCTTGGTTTTCTTCTAATCTCTCCCATCACACTTAATTTATACTCTGATGGATCCTCCTCCACTGCTATCCCATTATCAGCTGGTGTACGTCAGGGCTCTCTGTCTTGGGACCTTTCTTCTTCTCTCTCTGTACTCGTTCCCTTGGTGCCCCGATTTCTTCTCATGGTTTACAGTACCATCGTTATGCTGATAACTCCCAGATATCGTACCTCTCTGCACTAGAAATTTCTCCAGGAATCCAGACTCGCATTTCAGCCTCCTTGTCTGACATTGTTGCATGGATGTCCCACTGCCATCTGAAACTAAAAATGGCCAAGATGGAGCTTCTTAAGCTTTCCCCCAAACCCACCTCCTCCCATCCTCTGTTTTCTATTTCTGTGGGTAATATTGCTGTTCCTCCCTGTCTCCTCAGCTCTGTCATATTCAACTCATCTCTTAGGGCCTTTGTTTTTATTTTTATCTGGAGTAACTGACTTTCCAAAATGGCTGCTGTAAAAACTGTACAGAAACTTCAGCCAGTTTTATTGACAACTATTATGACCTATAAAAGATTGTCATCATGGAGGTATGAATATGAAAGATGATGTTGACTGAGAACTATATCCACACTATGTTGTCAAAATGTTTATATTCAGAATCAAGAAATTATTATCATTGTGAAGGTAATTTTATAACTGCACATTTATAAAAATTACACACACTGGGATCAATTTTCAGAAGCACTTAATGAATAGCAGCACCTTTATGGTGATTTTCACTGGCACTATCTAGACAGTAATTTAGGCTTTTCATGTGGCCTCAGCTATCCAGATAATTGCTGGGTGAAAACTGAAGCTATTGGACATGAATGGCACTTATAGTGCCCCTGCACTGACTGGATACTGCCGGGGCGGTCTGTGGAGATATTCAGCGGCACTATCCGGATAGTGCTGCTGAATTTCTAGTTACGCACCCTTATCTGGATAATCTCCTCCCCCCCCCCCCCGCCCCACCATGATCTATCTGGATAAGGGTTGTAAATATTGACTCCCCAAAAGTATTTACAATATTTTTCACTCTGTTTTGGACCTGGAAGCTCATTCTGCTCCTTTGGGCTTTCAGCTTGAATGGAATTGAATGGAATGGGACTCTATAAGATGTAGAACCATGATCCTTCATTCCCATTTAATTAGGGGTCTTGCTATATCTCTAATCCACCAAGTAGTCAAATTATTTATGTGAAAGACTGCCCTTGGCCATGAGTCACAAACTGTAACTCCCTTCAGAAACCAGTATACATTTACTTTAAATTCAGCTATTAGATGTCACCACTGAACGACGGCTAAGACTCACTCTCCCTAGCATCCCCGCCCTAGCCAGCCTGAGAAACAAATATAGATTTTCTCTATGGCAATGTTATGTACAACCATTAACCTACTAGGCTGGACCATTTTTCACTCTCTTAAATTATTTTTGTTTTCTTTTTTGAAAAACTTAAATTGGAGAGGTTACTGAAATGATTTATCTCTCTTATGTTTTACAATTTTCTGTTATATATTTTTATATTGTACTAAGTCATCTTTGTGCCATAGTATCTTAGAAGAAAAAAAATATATATATAATCTCCCTGGGTGACTAAAATTCACAGGTGTCAATATTGAACCAGCATGGTGACCAGCTTAATCCCTGCAATATACCAAGCTGCAAATTATGCCAACACATATCATGGAACCCATAGTTACCCACATGAGAAAAACATTCAGTATGTAACTCACCTTGGACTAGTAGGTTTGAATTAAATACCAATGATAATACTAATAAGGGGATCCTACTCAACCTTCTTCCTCTAATGTAGTATATATTATTGAAAGCTGAAGAAGGATGCTACGTTGGAAAGGCAGGCCAAATGTTAAAGTCAAGAACCAATTCACACAGAGCAGATCAAGGTTTCATCTGTCACCTCTGTGGTTGGAGAGCACTTCCCGAGACCTGAACACAGCATCAATGATTTTATGGTGAGGATCCTAAGAGGAAGGTTCAATCTGTCCAAGATTATAAACACTTTCAATTGAACCAGACAGATCTTAATAAAGATACAGTAGGGCTTTCTATCACATTATAAGCTATAAATATTTATAGGCCGGTCACCTTCTTATCATCCATTTCTCTCTCCCAATCCCCCCCCCCCTTCCTCTGAGACTATCGATGGAATGTTTTAGGATTCACTTATATACTATGATACTGTCACCTCTTGCTCATATTGGTCCTAACCTGACGATGAAGGTTTTAACCTTCAAAGGCTAGTCCAAACCTGGACTATTGCAATATAACATATCAAGGCCTTCCAAAGTATTCTATCCAACCACTACGAATGGTCCAAAACACAGCAGCCTGCATCATTACAGGATCTGGTAAACATTACCACATTACATCCATATTGGATCAACTATACTAGCTCCTCATACACTCATGCACCAAATTCAAGATGCCCCTCACCATGTTTAAAATATTCTACCATATCTCAGCAGATGCTCTCCAAACACTTGTCGCCAAATACTCTGAATCCAGACCCAAAAGAACCAACAATAAAAACTAGATCGTCGCATCAAACACCCAAACCAAATCCGAACAAATTACCTGCAAGAGGGCTGTCTCCCTAGCCACACCTGTTCTATGGAACTCCCTCCCATAAAACATCAGAGATACAAAGGACATTAAAGACTTCAGAAAACAGTTAAAAACTTTCCTTTATATTGAACATTTTGGAAGAAAATTCAGTAAAACACCTCAACATCCACCCATTTCACACTACTGACCCCTCTCTGATCTCCTGCATCCCTACATCATGCTTACATCTTAGATGAACACCCATTGAATCCCTCATTACGTTCTTATATATAAAAGTTATCTTGTATCTAAGTTGATTACAAAGATCATCGCACTAAATTTTACTATTGTATACTATTACCTTGTTAACCGTTACCTGTTACAATGTAAATTGTTAATGAGTTGAAATGTAAACCGCTTTGACTGAAGAAAAAGGCGGTATATAAAATTCATTAAATAAATAAGTGAATGCATTAAGTTAGTCAAATAAAAAAGTATCACTTTTTTTGTTTTTCTTTTTATTTAACTACCAGCTTAAGTTAAACACTAGCAGCAGCTTTTAACTTAATTTGTATATTCGCTACACTGTCCATATAGATAGTGATGCTGTGCCAGCACTATCCATTTAATTTAGGCCTGCTATTCAGCAGGCCTAAACTGAACATATAAATTATGGGGGGAGCGGGTATATTCAAGCAATTAATCGCGCTGACTGGGATATTCAGTGGCACCAACGTGGTTAGTGGCGCCGAATATCCATGGGTGCTGCTGCTGCACACCCCGATGCTAACCAGCGAATATCAAGGTGCTCTGGGGGCACAGCAGAAGCAGCGCTCTGTGATTATCAGACCGTTGTGATATTGCGCCTCTGCCCGGTTATTGCTAAGCGGTGAAAGTTAGCCCGCTTCCCCGGTTAGCATCATCGCTATCTGGCTGACCCGGATAATCAATGCCAGTGGCTGGATATGGACCTGGCATTGAATATCCAGGTCTAAAGTTCAGCGGCAGTGGCTAGCCACTATCTGTTTAGCAGCTGGATATTGCCCACCCCCACCCCGCTATAAACACAGCCCCTTTTTATAGTAATAGTATCAGGCCATTCAGTCAGTATTTGACCAATGCTATTCATATATGTTTTGAAAATAAAGAGATAGTCAAATTATGCGCTCATCAGCTATCCTAAATGTATAACTTATTTAGAAAATTGGCCCGATAGTTTTCAAATGATGTAAGATCTATGTTCATATGAAAAACCAGCATGGAGAAATTGTCAATTAAAGTCTGAGGGGATAAAAAAAATCATAGGTACTGAAACAAACAGTCCAGACATATGCTGCCTTTTATTGTGGTGTGAGTCACCATAATGCAATTACTTAGAGCCGACTGAAAATATTTCACAACAACATTCAATGGGATGTCATAAGAATGTCAAGCATGTTGAGCACCATGAGAGATGTAGCTCAGCAGATACAGTAATGCTGTCAAGGGAAATGTAGCCCTCTGAACTATGAACCCCATTAAATTCAAGCATGATCCCCAAGAATATAGCTAAGGTTCAGTCAAAGAAACCTGCTTTCCCTCTTCTTCAATTAGAGACCAAGAGCCCACAGAACAAATTTATTCAGAATATTCCTTAAGTTGAAATGGGGCCCAATGCATAAGAAATGTGGGACATTTCTTTCTTTTATACATATGAGCACCCACAGCTATTCACAGACGTCAATATTCAGCCCACAGTGGTTCTTTTAAAACTCTAGATATTCGGTGCTATCCAGATTCCATGCTGGGCACTTAATGCTAGCCAGATAGCATCGATTTTTAGTTGCTTAGTACTATGAGGTGGAGCATTGCCTTGGAAGAAAAGGCCTGGCAATCTACTTCAGGTCAAATTTGCCAAGATAACCCAGGGGCTGCTGGGTTGTCAGGAGTCAGCATTGACTTGACAGCACTTAAAAAAAAAAGTACTTGGGTCAGCTTATTTGATATCTTAAGGTATATTTATTTATTTAAGCAGTTTTCTATACCACCTTATCCTTCAATCAAAGTGGTTTATATTCTAACTTAACTGTGTACATGGAACGCTTGGCCCCAGGCTCTGGAACGCGCTCCCCCCCCCCCCACCCTCCGCCTTGAGTTATCATTTACCAAATTCAAAACCGGATTAAAATCTCACTTCTTCTGTGCGGCCTACGACCTCCCACCCCCTCCCTCCATCCCCATGGCCCCTCCTTAAGCCCGTTCATTGTGTCTTGTCTGCCCTGGTCTGTCTGTCTGTTTGTCGGTCTGTCTATCTGATTTTTTTCGGCCTACTTTTTTGCATTCTCTTTACCTTTGATTTTGTCCCTTTCCTATCATACCAATGGAGTTCTGTTTCTTCTATCCCTCTTTTTCCTGCAGCAACTTTGATCTAGTCCCTGTTTTTGCCTATTGTAAACCGCCATGGTACCCATGGTGTGGGCAGTATATAAAGAAACAAATAAAGATAAAGATAAAGGAGGGGGGGGAGAGAGATCAGCTGTACCTGGGAGCAGCCGTGGTTTTTCCAACTACGCGGAGCAGGGCTGCAGGAGGGAGTGGAGACCTGGTGGCACAGCTGCAGGCACTCAGGTTGACGTTCCTGCCTTGGAGGACCCCCCCCTCGACCCACATAAAGCTCTGTGGGAGCAGAACTTTGTTTGAGAGAGATCAGCTGTACCTGGGAGCAGCTGCGGTTTTTCCAACTACGCGGAGCAGGGCTGCAGGAGGGAGTGGAGACCCGGTGGCACAGCTGCAGGCACTCAGGTTGACGTTCCTGCCTTGGAGGACCCCCCCTCGACCCACATAAAGCTCTGTGGGAGCAGAACTTTGTTTGAGAGAGATCAGCTGTACCTGGGAGCAGCCGCGGTTTTTACAACAACGCGGAGCAGGGCTGCAGGAGGGAGTGGAGACCCGGTGGCACAGCTGCAGGCACTCAGGTTGACGTTCCTGCCTTGGAGGACCCCCCCTCGACCCACATAAAGCTCTGTGGGTGTTACTCGCGGCCTGCGGGGTTGTGTCCTAAGGGGTGTGTCACAAGGGGTAAGACACGCCCATTTTGCGTTCCTTCGGCGCTCACGAGAAGCTCGCGAGAGTGCTTGACGCTACAGTGGCCTGCCCATGGGGAAGCGAAAAGGGAAGTCGGCTGTGAAATCTGGGTCTGGTGACCGTGACCAAGGAGGTAAAGTGATTGGTCCCATGGACAAGCATGTATCGTGGCTGCAGCCTGCAAACTTGTCGCCGGACCGAGTTTCTTTAAGCCCTGAGTTCCGGCTACCGCCTCCTTTTCCCCAGCCCCTTTCTTCTTCTACTCTTCTTGACGCACTCGCAGCGCCTGTAGCCTCGCCTTTGAGACCTGTATGTCCGGCTGCCTCCGATAAAATTGCTCCTCTCCCTACCAGTGAGGTGACTTTAGGGGATATCTGGACTGCAATTCAACAAATTGATAAACGTTTATCATCAACTGTTTCATCTTTATGTTGTTTCACGAGTGATGTGGTCTATAAATTTAATAAGGTTGTTAAACAGTTAAATTCTTTGGCTCAGATCTCTGCCCGTGTTGATTCCCACCTCCTAGTCGGTTCAAATACTAATCTTTCTTTACTTAAAGATATTTCCGCTGTTTCGTACCGCGTGGAGATGTTGGAAAATCAGCATCGGGCTAGAAATTTACATTTTCTTAATTTTCCCTCAACTCATTTACTGTCTCCTGAAATTTTGTTGCAGAAATATTTTTCTGAGATATTACAATTGAAAGGCTCTTTAGATGTGGTTCAGGTTTATTCATTTACCTCTGGCGGTCGAGCGATGTTCTCTGAAGAAGGGGCTTTGGCTCCTTCTGATCAGTCTGTTGCTCAAGATTTAACCGCCTTTTTGGTAGATTCTTCAGATGTCATAACCAAGCGTTGCACTGTTGTTGCAACTTTTGGCTCTGAATCTGTTAAGTTATCTGTGCTTAGAGCTTATTTTAAGCACAGGGATGCCTTATTTTGTGGCTTCAAACTCCAAGTTTTTCCGGATGTTGGCCGTGCCACACAGCTTAGACGTAAACAATTTTTGGAGTTGAGAACTAGAGTTGTTGCCTTGGGAGCGTCTTTCTTTTTAAAGTTTCCCTGTCGCTGCTTGGTTATTTACCAGGGGCAAAGTTATGCTTATATTGATGTGGAACAGTTACAGAAATTTTTGATTGTGAGGGAATCGGCTGAGAAGTAGGGTGGCGGGTTTGTCTTTTTTCTCTTGCTCCCTTATGTGGAGTTGTAAAACTCTTAATTGCTAGTACTATTTGCATTTTCTTTGATATCTTGATTATCTCTCCTTGATGTGTATTGATTTTTTCTTTAGTGTATTCTTTGTTTGAATATTATTTGATTTACTTGGATTTGTTTTCCTTTGTTAGTTTTGTATTCACAGAAGAAAAACCTTAAATAAAAGATTAAAAAAAAAAAGATAAAGGAGGGGGGAGGAAGGGTATATAGAACAGGATAGCAAGTTAATTTATGTACAATGCAACATAAAGGGTATAACCTATGTACAACGTAGGTCTATGGTATTGGGGAGTCGTTGCTAGCTCGTGGCATGGAGTTGCCAGGAGGTATTTGGAGCTTTTCATCGGATAGGAGGCTAAGTAATGTGTCCTAGATGGTTTGTGTATAGTAGAATTTTTAGCTTCTTCCAGAAGTCAACTGGAAGAGAGTTCCATATCTATGGGGCATAAAGTGAAAGCGCTCTTCCAGATGTAGATAGTTTGGATTTTTGGTATTGGTGTGGTGTGATGATCATATGCTTGTTGATGTTTCTCCTGGGTCGGATGCTTATGTCTCTCAACATTAAGTCTTGTAGTATGTCAGCCAATAAGTGGTGGATGATTTTAAAGATGTTTAATGTTGTCTTGAACCTGATGCAAGAATGTATTTGGGAGCCAATTTAAATGGTTAAGTATGGGGGTGATGTGCTATTGTTTGAATGTTCTGGTAATGATTCGTGCTGCTGTGTTTTGTGCTATTTGGAGTGGCATGATGGTTTATTTTGGGAGACCCTGGTAAAGTGCATTACAGTAGTCAAATATAGGAGTAATTACTGCCTGGCATATCGATCAAAAGTGATCTTGGCTCAGGATCGGTTTTAGTCTCTTGATAACTTTCATTTTATGGTAGGTGTTTGTGGTAGTTTTATTTATGTGGGATTGCATGGTGAGGCATTAGTCCAAGGTAATTCCTAAGTATTTGATCTCCTTTTATACTGTTATGGACCTTTGCAGTATGTTGATTAATTGTGGTGGGATGAATGAGGCATGTCTTGTGATGAAGAGTGCCTCCGTCTTCGTGTAGTTTATAAATAAGTTGTTGTTGCTGAGCCAGATGATCATGTCTTCCACCCATGATGTTATGGTTGAGAGGTCAGGCTTGAGTATCTCAATTGGGGCATATACCATGATATTGTCGGCATATAGCCGGTACTAAATTTTGTTTTATTTGATGGATTTCACAGATGGGCTATATGTAGAGGTTAAATAAAAGTGATGAAATTAATGAGCTCTGAGGTTGTTGTATGAGGAAAGGTGTAGATCTGTTCATTCCACATTTGACCTGTTGTTGCCAGTTACTGAAGTAGGATTGAAACCATCTTAATGTGTTGTTGTGTAGGCCAATTTCTTGGAGACATCGCAGCATGATGTTAGGGGATATGGTATCAAAGGCAGAAGATATATCCATAAATATGAGGATGGATCCTTTTTTAATGTCAGCTCCACTGACTGACCTTTTCAATGCCTCGTTGGAGTCGGGAGTGGTGCCAAAGGACTGGAGAGAGGCTCATGTGGTGCCTTTACACAAAAGCGGAAGTAAGGATGCGGTTGAAAACTACAGGCCGGTTAATTTAACTTCGGTGGTGAGCAAATTATTGGAAACACTGCTGAAAGAGAAAATAGTGAGGTTTCTGGAGTCCAGCGGATTACAGGATCCGAGGCAGCATGGATTCACCAGAGGCTGGTCTTGTCAAACAAATCTGATTGATTTCTTTGACTGGGTGACCAGGGAGTTGGACCGAGGGAGAGCTCTAGATGTGGTGTATTTAGATTTCAGTAAAGCCTTTGACACTGTTCCTCACAGGCGACTTATAAACAAACTGAGCACCCTAGGGATGGACCCTAAAGTTACTGCTTGGGTTAGAAATTGGTTAGGTGGGAGGCGACAAAGAGTACAAGTAAATGGAGCTCACTCTGAGGAGAAGGATGTTACCAGTGGTGTGCCCCAGAGATCTGTCCTTGGTCCGATTCTTTTTAACATCTTTGTTAGTGATATAGCGGAAGGGCTGTCGGGTAAGGTTTGCCTCTTTGCAGATGATACCAAAATCTGCAATAGAGTAGACACCCAGGAAGGTGTAGATAACATGAGGAGGGATCTAGCTAAGCTTGAAGAATGGTCTAGAATTTGGCATCTGGGATTTAATGTTAAAAAATGTAAGGTCATGCATTTGGGCTGCAGCAATCCAAGGGAGCAATACAGTATAGGAGGTGAAGTACTTTTGTCCACTAAAGAAGAGCGGGACCTAGGCGTGGTTGTGTCTGATGATCTTAAAGTAGCTAAACAGGTAGAAAAGGCGATGGCAAAAGCTAGAAGGATGCTTGGGTGCATACGGAGAGGAATGGCTAGCAGAAAAAAGGAGGTGATAATGCCTCTGTATAAGTCTTTGGTGCGACCTCATTTGGAGTATAGTGTGCAATTCTGGAGACCGCACCTTCAAAAGGATGTGAACAGGATGGAGTCGGTGCAGAGGGTGGCTACTAAAATGATTAGTGGGCTTCATTATAAAGCATATGAGGACAGACTTAAGGATCTTAATATGTACACCTTAGAGGAAAGGCGGGATAGAGGTGATATGATTGAGATGTTTAAATACCTCGTGGCATAAATGTTCAGGGAGAGAGCCTCTTTCAATTGAAAGCAAGTTCTGCTACGGGGACATGGGATGAGGGTGAAGGGAGATAGATTCAGGAGTGATATGCGGAAATATTTCTTTACGGAAAGAGTAGTGGATCCATGGAATAGTCTCCAGTGGAGGTGGTAGAGATGAGGACAGTAACTGAATTCAAAAAAGCATGGGACCAACACAGAGGATATCTAAAGGTAAAAAGTGCACTGTTGTAGTTGTTGATATGGAAGGACAGACTAGATAGGCCATGTGGTCTTTTTCTGTCATAATGTTTCTATGTTTCTATGATACTGTCAAATAGTGATGATAAAAGAGTTGATGCCATGGTTGGGTCTGAACCCATGCTGATGTGGGTCCAGGGCTGCATGTTGGTCTATGTGGTCTTGTAGTTGCCTTTTTACTGCTTTTTCTATAATTTTAGTGATAAATGGTAGGCTGGAAATTGGTCAGTATACAGCTGTATCATTTTTGTTGAGGGATGTATCTCTGAGTATATGTCGTATGGTCGCTTCTTTGAGTGATGCTAGCATATATCCTTGGGCGAGAGACGAGGCTACTAACTTGTAAATGAAGGGTTTGAATTGTCCCTTTATTGACTTTATCCATGAGACGAGACTTGGATCTGCAGGTGATGTGGTGGTATTAAGAGAGGATATGATGTCCTCTATTTGCTGGGTAAAGGGATACTGAATTTTCCCCAAGTTCCTGTGTAGGTTGAATCTGTGGTTGGACTGTTGTAGTCGTCATGAAAATCTGGTTGATTTTAGAGTGTTTGTCTCTTAGGTAATTCACTATGCTTTGAGAGTGTATTTTAGGAGCATTATTTTTTAGTTTGTTTTCAGTGAGTGACCACATGATACTGAATAGTTCTCTTGGTTTGTTAGCTGATTGCATTATGAGATTCGTATGATGCCATTGTTACATATATGGATTGTTTTGGTGTATTCCAGCTGTAAGGTTTTGTATTGATGTAGGATGTTTGGGGCTTTTGTTTGTCTCCATTTTCTTTCGAGTTTTCTTAGGAGTCTTTTAGCGTTCCTGATTTCCTTGGAGTACCAAGGTGGTGCTGAAAATCACCACTATCTGGATACATTCCTGCTAAGCTTTGAACCTGCTATTCAGTAGTGCCAGCACTTGTGGGTGTTTCATTGTTTTTAGAATTTTAGCTTGTGGGGGAGTTAGATGCTCCACCAGTTCCTCACCAGCTGCTGTGGCCAATTCTTTTTTCAAAATCTTCATTGGCAGGATCCTACAGCAACTCCTCAGCACTGCCACTGCTTTTTTAAAATTTGATATAAATCTTCATAGTGGGTAAGTAGGATCCTGTGTCGGCTCTTTGCTGTGAGTAAAGTGGTCACAGGTGCTTTATTAAAAAAAACCTAAATGTTTCGACAAACGCCTTCCTCAGGGGATAAAACTCAAAAACAAAAAAACAAAAACATAAATAGCTTTGTAAACTTATATAACCTAATAAAAACAATTAAATAATTAAAACAATATATGAGTCCAATGTTAAAATCATAAGTTATAAATGAAATTAAAACTCATTAAAACATATACAAAATGTAAGGCTGAGCTCAAAAATAGAGTAAAGCAAAACTCATGCATTTTGTAGGTATGCTTAATGTAAATAGTGCATATACCTGTGGTGAACAGACAAAGAGACGAGGAGGACAGAAGTACATAAAAAAGCCCTAATGGGTAATAAAATGTACTTACTAAGCACCACTGTGTGTGGAGTTACGTGAGCACAAATGTTTCTTTGAAACATAACAAAATAAGAAAGTAAGCATGTAACCTTAAGCTACAGGAGTGGAGCTCCATTTAATATTCAACTTGAGCAGTCAGATACCAATACCGGTGCCATTGCATCTGCTGGACAAAAGATCTTAAAAGCATTAAATATATATTGATGATTGTTGTAATGCGTTTCATTGGAGATCAGCATAAGGACCAACTGTGGACCCGTGAGTAGTAAAAGTAGTAATGTTTATGTTTATTTAAAATTTTGATATACCGCTCTTCATTACAGCAGGGCGGTTTACAATACAGTAGCAAATTGGGGGAGGGGCACAAAGCCCGGAAATATAGAAAGGAACTACATCGTTGAGACAGGAAACAAAGAGAATAGGAAGCCCACAGAGCACTACATACCTCTACCCCACAATACTTGGCTGATTTACTCCACTTTCACACTCCACGCCACACTCCTCGCTCATTTCACCTCAACCGCCTAGCTCTACCATCCCCCTCACATGCACACCTCCAGTCCACACGTTCCTCGGCCTTTTTCTTTGCAGCCCCTGCCTTATGGAACTCCCTCCCCCCTCCTCTTCGCCTGGAGCCCCACTACCCTACCTTTAAACGCTCCCTCAAAACTTACTTGTTCTCCCTCGCTTTTGACCTGCCCCTTCCCTAACCTCACCCCTCTCTCTCTCCCTTTGCCCCATCTTCTCCTGTCTCTGTCTCTTTCTCTTCTTTTTGCATTGTAATTTCTTTTCCAGTTTCCGGCCTTGTGCCTCACTGTTTATACTTTTATTGTAAACCGCTCTGCCTCCCAATGAAGGGCGGTCAAGCAAATAAATAAACATAAACATAAACATAAGCAATAGGTCAAGCGGTTGAGAGCGGGGAGGACAAAAACAAAGAAAAGTGCAGACATAGATAAACCAGGTCAGCTGGGTGTGGCCGGGAGGTTATATGCTGAGGTGAACAGATGGGATTTAAGTAGGGACCTGAAAGTGGTATAGTTATCTTCCAGACGGAGCGGAGTGGGCAGAGAGTTCCACAGAGCTGGACCAAGGAAAAAAAAGGCAGAATGACGGGTAGACTGTAAATGTGCGCAAGATGGTGGGGGAAGGTGAAGGCGATTAATGTGAAAAGAACGAAGACTACGTGTAGGGATGTGAAAGCGGAGAAGATCAGCGAGGTACTGGGGCGTTTGTGTGTGCAGGACGCGGTGAACCAGAGTTAGTATTTTGAATTTGATACGATGGTCGACTGGCAACCAATGAAGGTGAAGCAATAGGGGGGTAATGTGGTCATTGCGAGAAGAGTGGGAAATAATGCGCGCAGCGGTGTTTTGAATAAGCTGTAGCCGACGGAGTTGAATGGGACCACAGTAAACATATATCACCAGATATGGGTTTAATAGAGTGGAGGAATAGCCTAGTAGTTAGAGCAACAGCCTAACACCTAGGAGATTGGGGAGTTTGATTCCCACTGGTGCTCTTTGTGACCTTGGACAAGTCACTTTACCCTCTCTTGCCTCAGAAGAAAAGGCCTGGCATTCTATTCCTGAGCATACCTTGCCAAGAAAACACAGGGGCTGCTGGGTCGCTAGGAGTCAGCATTGACTTGATGGCACAAAAAAAAGGGTTTAATCTCTACCTTATAGGGCTTACATATACAATCTGTGTAAATAAAAAGACAACTAAAATTCTTCAAAAAACCATTGTAGCCTTCTTCAGTAGAGCTGAAGCACGTTGTAGTGCTGCAGAGAGTTTTTAAAGACCTGTCAGCTGGAATCCTGATCCAGCATTCTTTAAAAAGACTTTATATTGTGCCAAAGAGAGGTCAAAGGTATATCTCCCAGGCTCAAAAAATGTATATTATGAGTTCAGTACAGCTGAGAAACAGGTTGGTACTTCAGTAGGTCTCTCTCTTTTACTTCAACAAGTTCCAAAGCTCCACCAACTGAACAATGGCTGGGAAAAATCATATTGCCAAAGCTGTTGCCCCCATTATAGCTTCTGTCTCTGTCCAGACAGAGATCCCAATGCCAGCTGAAGGACTGGTTCCATGTGTAGGATGCCAGGAAACAAGTAGAGGAGCTCAGAGAAGAGGTGGCAGGGCTGAGGAGCATTCAGGAAAGTGAGAAGTACATTGATGAGATGCTTTTTGAAACATCCAAGTTCTCAACAGAAGTGAAGATGGGAGCCTACAGAATGATGGAGGTTAGACACGAGTCACTAGGGCCTGCAGAATCACCAATACAACTTCTCCAGTGCTTGAACTGAAGAACCATTATGTAGCTTGGAGGTGGAGGAGGTGAAAGTATCCCAGGAAAAGGAAGAACCAGAGCTCAAGCACCCCAAAGTTGCAGAATCAGTGACCACAAGGAAGCGAAGGATAGTGGTGGTTGGCGAGTCTTCTGAGGGGTACTGAGGCATCCATTGGCCAACCAGACTTTATGTCCAAAGAGGTATACTGGCTGCCAGGTGCCAAAATCCGAGATGTTACAGAGAGTTTGTCGAGACTCATCAAGCCTACTGGCTATTACCCGATGATGCTCATCCATGTTGGCACAAATGATACTGCCAGGTATCCCTCTGAGCGTATCAAAAGTGACTTCATGGCTCTGGGACAGAGGATGGAGCAAATAGTTGCACAGGTGGTGTTCTCTTCAATCCTCCCCATTGAGGGTAAAGGCCAAGGCAGAGAAGCTCACATCCTGGAGCTGAATGCATGGCTGTGTGGATGGTGTCATAGAGAGCGTTTTGGTTTCTGGACCATGGGATGATATTCCAAGGGCTACAGAGCAGAGATGACATCCATCTGTCCAAGAAGGGTTGATGTGTCTTCAGTACCAGACTGGCTAACCTACTGAAAAGGGCTTTAAACTAGATTCATTGGGGATGGGTGAAGTAAGCTTCCAGGTATATGAAACATTAAATACCTTTATAGAAAGGGGTAAAAGGGCCAACATCTGGAAAGCAGTGTGTATAAATGCCCATCGCATGGGAAATAAGATCCCAGATACTGAGGCTTTAATGGGAGAGACTGACTTGGATTTAGTGCCAGTTACAGAGACATGAGTCACAGACAACTGTGACTGGGATATAATTATACCAGGCTATACTTTATTCAGAAAGGACAGGGTAGGAAGTAGGGGAGGAGGAGTGGCACTATATGTAAAAAATAATATTAAAGCTATGGAAATAAAAGGCTCAAAAGGGAGGGAGTAGGCACTGTGGGTTAAACTAGAACGAAGGAAAGAGAAATCCATTTGCACTGGTGTGATATACAGACCTCCCTCACAGGGAGAAGTGGATGGAGATTTAATAGACGACATACGTAGCATTGCCAGGAAAGGGGAAGTGCTACTGATAGGGGATTTCAATATGCCGGATGTTGATTAGCGCATCCCTGCTGCAGTGTCATCTAGAAGTAAGGAGATCCTGGATTCTTTACAAGAAGAACTATTCAGGCAACTGGTAACAGAATCCACACATGAAGGGGCATCCACTGATCACCAGATGGTGTGGTTCAGTATTAAGACTAGAGCTGCTAAAATCCATTAAAAAGCAAGGGTCTTAGACTTTAGGAAAACTGACTGCCAAGATGGGCCAGTACCTTAAGGAGTCGTTATCAGGATAGGAACAGCTGGAGGATGTAGAAAAACAGTGGGGAAAACTGAAAGGGGATTTTTAAGGGCAACCAACCTTTTTGTTAGAATGGCAAATAAAGGTAAAAGGAAAAGGAGACTGCTGTGGTTCTCGAAAGAAGTAGCTGAAAAAGTGAAGAGAAAAAGGGAGGCCTTCATGAAATACAAGAGATCACAGAGAGAGGAAGACAGGCATCTATATTTGGAAAAACTTAGACAGGCTGGCAAAGTAGTCAAGAAAACAAAGATACAAAAAAAAAGAAGAAATAGCCAATGCAATAAAATGGGGGGGATAAGATTTTTTTCAGATATGTTAGTGAGAGGAGGAAGGGCAAATGTGGTATTGTCAGACTTGAGGGTGAAGAGGAGGAATATGTAGAATCTGATGTGGATAAAACAGAATTGCTTAACAAATATTTCTGTTCTGTGTTCACAGATGAAGGGTCGGGAGCAGGACCTCAGAAAACACCCACAAACAGGAACAGAAATGAGGGGCATCTTGAACAATTTTCAGAAAACTATGTTTGTGAGGAACTAGCTAAACTAAAAGTAGACAGAGCGATGGGACCGGATGGGATACATCCAAGATTACTGAAGGACCTTGGGGAGGTTCTAGCAGCTCCACTGATTAAACCTTTTCAATGCCTCTTTGGAGTTGTGCCAAAGGACTGGAAGATAAGAACATAAGATATGCCATACTGGGTCAGACCAATGTCCATCAAACCCAGTATCCTGTTTCCAACAGTGGCCAATCTAGGTCATACGTACCTAGCAGTATCCCCAAGAGACACAGGTTCCACAGTGCTTGTATTGGGTCAAGCATTGATATCCTGGGTCCCTTTTTAATAATGGTTTATGGACCTTTCCTCCAGGAACTTGTCCAAACATTTTTAAACCCAGCTACACTAACAGCTCTTACTACATCCTCCGGTAACAAATTCCAGAGTTTGATTACACGTTGTGTGAAAAAATATTTTCTCTTATTTGTCTTAATAGTTTACCCTGTAGCTTCATTACATGAACCCTATAGAGAGGCACATGTGGTCCCTTTATACCAGGAGTGGCCAACTCCAGTCCTGGTGTACCACAATCCAGCCTGGTTTTAAGGATGTCCCTAATGAATATTCATGAGATATATTTGCATAAAATGGGAGGCAATGGAAGCAAATATACCTCATGAATATTCATTAGGGACATCCTGAAAAACAGGCTAGATTGTGGTGCACTAGGGCTGGAGTTGGCCACCCCTGCTTTACACAAAAAACGAAGTAAGGATGTAGATGTTTAACCTCAGTGGTGAGTAAATTATTGGAAATGCTGCTAAAACAGAATAGTGAGGTTTCTAAAGTCCAACGGATTACCAGATCTGAGGCAGCATGGATTCACCAGAGGCAGATCTTGTCAAACAAATCTGATTGATTTCTCTGAATGGGTGACCAGGGAGTTAGACCGAGGGAGAGACTTAGATGTGGTGTATTTAGGTCTTAGTAAAACCCTTGACACTGTTCCGCACAGGCAACTTATACAGAAACTGAATACTCTAGGGACAGAACTTAAAGTTACTGCTTGGGTTAGAAATTGGTTGAGGGGGAGGCAACAAAGGGTACAGGTAAATAGAACTCACTCTGAGGCGAAGGAAGCTACCAGTGGTGTGCCACAGGGATCTGTCCTTAGTCGGATTCTTTTTAACATCTTTGTTGGTGATATTGCGGAAGGGCTGTAGTGCAAGGTTTGCCTCTTTGCGGAATGTACCGAAATCTGCAATAAAGTAGACACCAGGAAGGTGTAGATAACATGAGGAGAGATCTAGCTAAGCTTGAAGAATGGTCTAGAATTTGGCAGCTGAGATTTAATGCTAAAAAAATGCAAGGTCATGCTTTGGGGCTGCAACAATCCAAGGGAGTGGTACAGTGTAGGGGTGAAGTACTAATATCCACAAAAGAAGAGCGGAACCTGGGCGTGATTGTGTCTGATGATCTTAAAATAGCTAAGCAGGTAGAAGAGGCAACGGTGAAAGCTAGAAGGATGCTTGGATGCATAGGGAGAGGAATGGCCAGCAGAAGAAAGGAGGTGATAGTATATCTATATAAGGATTTGGTGCGACCTCATTTGGAGTATTGTGTGCAATTCTGGAGACTGAACTTTCAAAAGGATATAAATAGGTTGGAGTCGATGCAGAGGGTTGCTACTAAAATGGTTAGTGGTCTTCTTATAAAGAAAATGAGGACAGACTTTTTAAGGATCTTAATATGTACATCTTAGAGGAAAGGCAGGATAGAGATGATATGACTGAGACGTTTAAATACCTCCGTGGCATAAAGCTCTGCTATGAGGGGACATAGAACGAGGGTGAAAGGGGACAGATTCAGGAGTAATAAGCGGAAATATTTCTTTATGGAAAGAGTGGTAGATGCGTGGAATAGTCTCCTAATGGAGGTGGTAGAGATGAGGAGCGTATCTGAATTCAAAAAAGCATAGGACAAACACAGAGAATCTCTAAACGAAAAAAGGGGACTATTGCAGTAATTGATATGGAAGGGCAGACTAGATAGGCCATGTGGTCTTTTTCTGACATCATGTTTCTATGTTAATAATATTGTATATATGCCACAGAGTAAGTAAGTGGTATCATGACTGTAATAAAAATATCTTAATATAAATTAAATCTTGCTCCCGCATAATACAAATTATATAATGAGAGTCATAAAAAGTAAGTAGCCTGCCAAGGATTTCAGTTGCTATGAACATCAATTGTGTGGCAATGTAAAGCACAAAAACTATTATTATGTTGAGCATGTAAAGAAGATGCCACTAGAATGCCCCGATGCAGAGGGGCTCACTAGGATGACATGGGAAATCAAAATGAAATGGAGGCACGATCTTCATAAAAATGAAAGATCAGATGCAAAAATGAGTAATAAAATAGATGTCAATAGACTCCAAGTTAAAGAATATGGAAGAAATGCACAGCTACGGTGATCCATTTAAATAAAATATAAAACAGAAGGGCGGCATTGCAATGCACTGATGCAAAAAATCCTTAGAATCCCATGTAATTCACAGAGGACACAAACTAAATAAAAAAGCTAATTAAAATAAAACACCTAAAAATGAACATAAAAACTGTACACTCGGATAAAGCGTACTCACCTGTAACAGGTGATCCCTGGGAACAGCAGGAATTGAGTCTTCACATATGGGTGACATCGGCACCGACAGAGCCCGCGCAGGAAAGCTCCCCAGCGTCCTATAGGAAAGCTTTTGGGAGCATCCCACTGTGCCTGTGCTGCTGCATTCCCGCCTTTCCAACTCTCCCTCTTCAGTTGGGTTTGTAGCTGAGAAAAGGGAGAGAGGGACAGAGAGAGAAAGATAGAGATCCAACTCCCAGGGGAGGTGAGTGGGTTGTGAAGACTCAATTCCTGCTGTTCCCGGAGATCACCTGTTACAGGTGAGTAACTACACTATCTTCAGGAACAAGTAGGAATGTAGTCTTCACATATGGGGACTCCCAAGCTTAGAGATGCCAGGGAGATGACCCCAGTAAGCTGCAAAACCCAGGTTGAGGTGGGTCATGCTTCCTCCCAAGGATCTCTGGTATCGAAACCCGGGGCGGCGGGTAGGAGTTGTTCTAAGTCTGAAAGAGATGTTGGAGAACAGTCTGGTCAAACGAGGCATCCCGATGGGAGTCCTTGTCCAAGCAGTAATGGGCTGCAAAGGTGTGGACGGAAGACCAAGTGGCTGCTTTGCAAATGTCATCAATCAACACCGAGCGAAGGTTGGCCATAGAGGTAGCCATTGCTCTCGCATTGTGAGCTGTGACATGACATTTGAGAGAAAGTCTCTTACTCTCATAGGTAAAGGATATGCAGTCTGCAATCCATAGAGAGAGTTCTCTTGGAAACTGGTAAACCCAGGTGACTGGAATCAAAGGCAACAAAAAGCTGAGAAGACTCCTTTCTGCACTAGAGGAAGGTAAACCGACTGGTTCAAATGAAAAGGCGATACCACCTTTGGCATAAAGTGAGGATGAGTCCTAAGGACTACTTTATCATGGTGGAACCTTGTATAAGAAGGATCAGCCACTAAAGCTTGTAGCTCACTGATGCGCCTTGCAGAAGCGAGGGCAATTAGGAAGATTACCTTCCAAGAAAGAAACTTTAGCCAAGAACAAGATTTAAATCCCATGCCACGGGTGGTGGCTTAATGGGAGGTTTAGTCAAGAGTAGGCCTCTCATAAACCGCGCTATAAGCGGTTGAGAGGAGACAGGTTGTCCATCAAAGGGCTTGTGGAAAGCTGCAATGCACTAAAGTGAACCCTTACTGATTTTGTCTTAAGACCAGAGGATGACAGATGGAGGAGATATTCTAGTAATGCCTCTACTGGAACTGAAAAAGGATTAAGTTCCTTTTGTGAACACCAGATAAAGAACCTCTCCCACTTGAAGGCATAGGCATGCCTTGTGGAAGGTTTCCTAGAGGCCAGAAGGATATCTTTAACCTGTTGAGAGAGGTTGACATCCTGGAATTCTAAGCTCTCAGCAGCCACGCCATCAGGTGTAACGACTGAGGATTCGGGTGCAAAAGCATCCCGTCCTCCTGGGATAGAAGATCTGGAGCACATCCCAACTCCAGAGGTCTGGCTTAAGAGAGACGTAGAAGCAGTAGATACCACGTCTGTCGTGGCCAGCGTGGGGCTATGAGGATCATATGGCCCCTGTCTCTCTGAAGTTTGAACAGTGTCTTGGGAATGAGGGGAATGGGTGGGTAGGCATAAAGGAAGTCCTGACCCCAGTGGAGGTGGAAAGCATCCATTGCCTGACTGTTCTGAGCCGGAATTCTGGAAAAGAAGCGGGGAAATTTGGCATTCTGAGGACTTGCAAATAGGTCTATATCTGGAGTTCCCCAGATCCAAAAGATTTGAGCAAATTTGCTCCAGATGAAGAGACCACTCGTGCGGCAGCAGTTCTCAACTGAGTTTGTCTGCCAGAAGATTGTGTGTGCCTGGAAAATACACTGCCAGTAGGTGTATCAGAAGTTCTCTTGCGAAAGACCAGAGGTGTAGAGCTTCATTGCACAACGCCTGAGAGCCTGTTCCACCCTACTTGTTTATATAGAACATGGCTACCTGATTGTCTGTCTGGACAAGAACTGTCTTGTAGCTCAAGTGGGCCTGAAAAACTCGGAGAGCACAGAAAATGGCTCTGAGTTCCAGTAGATTTATGTGAAGACAAGCCTCCTGTTCGGTCCAGAGACCTTGCGTGGAGAGAATGTCCATATGAGCTCCCCAACCCGACTTGGATGCATCTGTTGTCAAGGTAGCTTGGTGTAGTGGCTGCTGATTTTCTAGTGATTGCCACCACTGAAGGGATGAAATGAAGCATGCCGAGTTTCTGATTTTGTCCCCAGCGACCCAACGCCTGTGTCCACTGAGAGGCTAAGGTCCACTGGGCTGCTCGCATGTGTAGGCGAGCATAGGGAACCACATGAACAGTGGACGTCATATGCCCCAGCAACTGAAGCATTTCTTGTGCAGTCAGGAAAGTTTTCATAGCTGCTTGAGAAGCAAGTTGAAGTATTCGAGCACAGCGGAGTTGTGGCAGGAAAGCCCTTGACTGCCGTGTGTCTAGAATAGCCCCTATGAACTCTAGCAATTGAAAAGGGGCGAGATGGGATTTTGGGAAGTTTATGACCGGTCCAAAATATTGCAGGATTTGCATTGTGCAGGAAAGAGCGGAGCTGGCTTCTGGAGCTGTTGATGCTCGGATTAGCCAGTCATCTAAGTAGGGGAAGACAAATATCCCTAGAGTCCTTAGAAATGCTGCTACTACTGCCATGCATTTTGTGAAGACTCTTGGGCAGAAGCCAGGCCAAAGGGTAGAACTCTGTACTGGTAATGTCTTCCCTGAAGAAGGAATCGAAGAAACCTTCTGTGTTCTGCATGAATAAGGATATGTGTATAGGCGTCTTTTAGGTCTAGAGAACATAGCCAGTCCTGACTCTGGATGTACAGTAAGGGAGAAGTGTTCCGAGAGAGGTCATCTTGAATTTTTCTCTGAACAGATACTTGTTTAACTCCCTGAGGTCCAGTATGGGCCTGTGCCCTCCTGTTTTCTTTGGTATAAGGAAGTAGGGGGAGTAAAAGCCTAGGCCTTGTTGAGAAAGGGGTACCTCCTCTATCGCACCCTGTGCAAGGAGTGAGGTAACTTCCTGACACAAGAGAATGGTTTGGGGGGGGGGGGGGTCGAGAACTGAACTCACTTGGAGTAGAGAGAGGGAGCATACTGTGGAAGTGGAGTTTGTACCCCTCTGTCACTATGGAGAGAGTCCACTGCTCTGATGTTATCTGCTGCCACCTCTTGGCAAAATGACACAGTCTGCCTGGAATGTTGAGAGGCTCTGGACCTTTTAGAGGTAGGATGACTAGGTTCCCTAGGATGGAGTCAAAGACCTTGTGGAGGCTGTGTCTACTGAGCTGGTTGAGCTCTGGGGACTTGAGCCTTTCTTTGTTGCTTCGGCTGCTGCTGCCCCTTTTGGGGAGCATGGACTGGGCAGTGGACAGTTTGGGTGTAAGACGGATATAATTTCTTTTTCTTGTTGAAAAAGGGGTTTGTTGAAGAACTTTAGTTGTCTTTTTATTTACACTGATTGTGTATGTAAGTCCAGTGAGGTAGAGTAAGATTAAACCCATATCTGAAGATAAATGTTTACTGTGGTCCCGTTATTACTTTTACTACCCACGGGTCCATGGCTGGTCCTTATGCTGACCTCCAATGAAATGCATTACAGCAATCATCAATATATATTTAATGCTTTTAAGATCTTTTGTCTGGCAGATGCAACGGCACCGGTTTTAGTATCTGACTGCTCAAGTTGAATATTAGATGGATCTCCACTCCTGCAGCTTAAGGTTAAGTGCTTACTTTAATTTATGATGTTTCACAGATACATTTGTGCTCACGCAACTCCACACACAGTGGTGCTTAGTAAGTAAATTTTATTACCCATTAGGCTTTTTTATGTACTACTGTCCTCCATGTCTCTTTGTCCGTTCTCCACGGGTATATGTTATCTGTAAATAGGTTCACTGTCAATAGGTATATGTTATCTGTAAATAGGTACAATGGTCAATGTCTCTTTCCTAACAATTGATAGTCTCTGATTACAATGTTAACTTTACATTCAATGTAACAAGTTCTGTTTCACTGTAAACCACCTTTGATCACTGGAAAGGGCGGTATAGAAAACATTATAAATAAATAAAGAATATGCACTATTTATATTAAGCATATCTACAAAATGCATGAGTTTTGCTTTACTCTATTTTTGAGCTCAGCCTTACATTTTGTATAAGTTTTAATGGATTTTAATTTCATTTATTAATTTTCATTTTTTACTTATGATTTTAACACTATATTCTTATATTGTTTTATTTAATAGTTTTTATTAGGATATATAAGTTTACAAAGCTATTTATGTTTTTATTTGTTCTTTGTTTTTGTGGCTTACCCCCTGAGGAAGGTGTTTGCCGAAACATGTAGGGGTTTCTTTAATAAAGCCCCTGTTACCACTTTACTCACATCTCGTTATTTGTGTTTGGCCCTTCTCTTTGCGAGTGTGCTTGCTCTTTTTGGGACACTGTTGGCTCTTCACTGTGGCCACCACTCCTTTTTAAAAATCTTCATCAGCAGGGGAATGGAATCCTCCACTGGCTTCTCAGCGCTGCCAGTGCTTCTTTTTTTGAAGTCTTTGCCAGCAAGCGAGTGGGATCATCTGCTGACTCCTCACTAGATGCCACTTAGACTGCATGTGCAAACAGATGCGTACAGATGGATGGACAGGCACCCAGGTGGACTATCCCCAACAGGCTCTATTGCTTATGCAAAACATGCCTATAAGAACTAGTCTCAAATATGAATGAAAAATCAAAGGTTAATATTCTGAAGGATTTATGTAGTTAATTTTACAGTTAATCACATATATCCTGACTTACAGCTACAGTTACTAATATGTGCTTCCATATTACCATACACTAACACCATTAACACATGTTTTAAGTAATGGGACCTTGGGAAAAATAATGTGCACTAATGGCATTAGAATGTGCTTATAGGATAGTACACATTAGTAACTCCAGCCCTTAAACAGATAACTTATCCTTTTAAGTTTAGGACCACATATTTAGAAGTCCTGTTTAAAAGGAAAGGCCAACTGAAAATTTGCATAGAGATAAGGGGCAACTCATCTGCTTATCCTTATGCAGTGGCTGCCCTGCAGAATGTTGACTACACAACTTATATTACTTATCAGACAAATTACACAAACATACCATAAAAATGACTACATCGTAGACAAGATCTATATTTAGCAGTAACTCAAATAAACATACCACATTTTCACTCATCAAACAATACCTCTAGGGGAACCTGTCTCCATCCTAGATCATGGCTAAAAAGATAGAATATCTACATATGATAGTACACATTCAATATAGCCAGGTCTTCACTATCTATTGAAGTTGGTTCCACAGCTTGGGACTTGTACATCAAAAAAATGGTTCCTAAGTCTTGATGCATCTATCTCTTTTTACGAGCACTCATCTACAGTAACAAACACTCATTCTAAGAAGAGAATTGTCGATAAGGTATAAACCTGACTAATTTATCTTTCAGATATGTAGGCTCTACACTATCAAGACATTTAAAGTTCAGAGTAAGAGCTCAAAACCTGAACCTTGCTGCAATTTATTTAAATACTTATATTTTACAGATCCTATAGTTGTCAGCAGATCACATAATAAAACATAAGAAACAAGATAAAATACACTGGGTACTGTGGTATGTTGCCGCAAAAACACTCCTTTGGCAGCTGTGCTGAAAATCTTTGAGTAAATTGTAGCCACTGGATATCCATAAAACAGCATTTTTTAATAATCTAATTTTGCTGTTAGGGTTGAATACATTATTTGTCTCATTAAACAGAAGTTGCAACTAATACAGTTAAACTATCAATCACCAGCAGGAGTAGCCTAATGGTTATAGCAATGTGCTAGAATCAGGGAAGCCAGGGTTTGAATCCCACTGCTATTCCTTGTGATCTGGGAGAAGTCCCTTAAACTTCCATTACCTCAGATAACGAATTTAGATTGTAAGCCCTCTGGGAAATACCTACTGAACCTGAATGTATCTCACCTTGAACTTCTGAGAAATGGTGTACTAAATCCAATCCAATCCGGCTCTTTTCCACACCATGGTCTATAAAGTAAGTTTTGAGTCAATGATGACTCCCAAACTGTGAATCAGATCACTCACTGGAATATAAGCCATTTAACAAATGGCTTCTAGTCTACCTTCTATTTCTTCCTAATTTATAAAGTATCACTGTTTGAAGATGTAATATAACCTTGTTTGCTCACACAGTGTTTCGCAGCCCCCTTCTGATTAAAGTCACAGAAATATACAGCTTGATGTTAATGGTAAAGAACTGAAAGGCTATCACATATCCTCAGGGTTGCATAATGGTCTCAAATAAAGGTTAAATAATCATGCAGAAAGCAGGGCCACTACTCAATGTTCCCATGCCACATATTGCCTAAAACCATTTCAAAGTAGATTATTTAATATCTTTCCATGTATCTGCTTTATGAGAATTTTATGATAGGTTATGACAAATGCAGCATTCAAATTGAAAAAGACTCAAATTGAAAACTCATTTCCAGATTTAGGAGGGTAGTTTCATGTGTTAACGAATAATGCATTATACTTGCTTCTCAACGTGCATTAAAGGATAAAAAATTGCATAATTTTGCTGTAAAGCATGCTACATAATAATGAGATTCAAAGCACCTCATTAATATGCAAGCTGCATTATTCATGGAAAAATAATGCCAGCTTTCAGATGGTATTATTTTCTTTTCTCCTTGGGAGTACTGAGCCACTAACACGCAGCCTGATTCTCATAGGGCCAGTGCTGGTGCATATGGAATTGGCATCTGTATGTGAGCCCCCTTCATCTAGCAAAGAACCCCCTCACTCCAAAGGCATCTCCTAAACTCCCTACCCCCAAAGAGCCTACTGGAATATTTTGGGTTATTTCCTGGTATCTAGCAGCTGGGCCCAGTTGCTACTGCTCCACTGGGCTCTGGGCTCAAAATGGCAACAGTTCACCCCTAGTGGTAGTCTTATGATACTACTACTAAGGGCTATGCTACCAAATAAGGGTGAGAGTTGATCAGAGATGAATCAGTATCATCTTTGAACCCTGTAATTGAAAAAGATGTTATAGAAATCCTAATATCCTCAGTCTTAGATATAAAATGATTGACTAACTGGTTAAATGTCAGGGTTAAAGAAAGTTGCTCAGAAGGAGGTTGGCCGGGGTGGCCAGAATCTTAAGTAAGCCATAGAACATTGCTGGATTTCTATTTTTATCAATAAGAATTTGGTAATGATCCTTTTTAGCCTTCCTTAGTTGCTAAAGTTCTCATAGAATATTAAGTTGGAGTCAAACTTATTCTTGCGTCAGATCCTTTTTGCATTCTGTAAAGATTTTTTTATTAACTTCAAACCAGGGTGATATCAAGGGCTGGATTTCCCAACTTTAAGTATACTTTGCTTCAATGCAGCAAAGTCTATGGCTTCGTGAAGTATGAAATTCCATGTCAAGCCTTGATTTTTCAGTGGAAGAGCAGCAAAGTCCTCTGAAAAAGAACTTTCACAGTTGGAATAAAATACGGTAGAGTTCAACTTATTCAAATGCCATGAAGAATGACTGAAGGTACAAATACAGAGGCCAAATACTGAAATGTAAAAGATATCAAAGAATGGTCTGACTAAGAAAGTTCTGCTACCTGTAGACAATCTATTGAAACATGGGAAGATTCATACATGAAGAGTAGGGTCAACGGTATGGTCAGCCCTGTGGGTAGATGGCCCAGGACATGGTCCGCCATTTAGCACTATTGGTACAATGTTTTGTGTAAATCCCAGATCTCACACAAGACTGAGAAAATCCTTTTCTATGGTATAGTTGTCTCTGCATGGAGACCGAAATTCCCAAGAATGGATCAGGAAACAAGATAAAACAATATTATTGTAACTCTATAAGCTCCTGAAGTGATTGTCGTGAGACTGGTGGTGGGTGGGTGGGAGGGAGGGAGGGGGGGGGGGGAACAAGTTCCACAGAAGCAGAGGTCACAGAGGCAACGCAAAGCCTCTTTGTACTTAACTCGTGCAGTTCCACCTTAGTATATGATAAGCTATTTAAAAATCGCTGCCACACCTCCATCATGCCTATTTACTTGTCTTCGGTAAATAAAGGAATAACCTGGAGGGAAAAACTGTTTCAAATGTCCAATGATAGTTGTTTAATAAGATCTATAACCTGAAGTGACTTCCTTTTTTATCAGTGCCAGTCACCATTGTACTGTTGCCAGTAATCTACCATTACTAATTAACCACTATACTGTTGTCAGTAGCCTTATCAGTGCCAGTCACCTTTGTACTGTTGCCAGTAATCTACCACTGCTAACTAACCACTATACTGTTGTCAGTAGCCTTATCAGTGCCAGTCACCATTGTACTGTTGCCTGTAACCTTCCATTAACCATTAACCACCGGCTATAAATCTCTTGCAAGCACCACGACTAAACCTGTAAGTGCTCTAGAACTCCAAATCAGCTAAAGCGTGTTGTGCTGCAAATATCCATAATTTTATAAATCCTCATAGTTTTAAGCAATCCTCTCACTTCTGTAAGATGGCATAACCCTTCATTGTTTGTTGTGACCTAGCCTACTGCACTAAGTATCCGTTACAAAGTATCAGATGTAAAAATTGCTGTTACAAAATAGATACCACAAAGCAGATGTATCTAAGTAGATGTTACACAGTATCTATTTCAAAGTACCTGTTTTGACCTCTGCTAAATTTACCATAGGAATCTGCTACATTGTATCCACCACTCAGCAATTGAATTGTGTACTCATTATAACTTAGGACTGCTGACTAGCATCTGTCCTTTATCTCCTCCTCTGTGCCTGCCGTCAGGTAACAGACCAAGAGTCCCGTTAATAATTTCCTGGTGGTCTGCCCTTAGCTACCCGTTCACAATTACATAGCGCCCTACCAAGATGGGTTCCCCCATTACCACCATAGTCGGATGTTATATCATCCTTTCAAGTTGGTTTTCCAGCTCTCTTGCCTTAACCCCATCCTCCAACCAGATCCCAATATTACAGAGCCATGGAAGGAGATGGACTGGTGCATCCCGTAACAACATAAATTGGGACACCTGCTCACACCACCCCCATCTGTTACACATTGCACTTCAACACTCTATGAAATCCAAACAGGTCGAAAACCCCTACCCTCATAGCCTAAAATGTGCCCTCATCAATGCCCATTCAATCCGGAAGAAGTGGCCAGTTGTCACTGACATAATTTCCCTCCACTACCTTGATATACTCATGGTCACAGAGACATGGCTATCCGCCGAAGACAACGTCATACTCAACCAGCTCCTCCCCCTGAATTTCAAGTACATACAAGTCATAGACAAGACAAAAGAGGAGGAGGTGTGCTCATCCTCACCAGGACAGACCTCCATTTCCAGATGGTGGACTCCACCAGTACAAATCACCTGGAGACTGTCACCATTTCCAACAAACGCTGCTCAATCAACCTACTTTACAGAGCACCCTCAGCTTCTCCGGATGATCTCGCTGCTATCATTGATCTCGCCGCCAACACTCATAACCCAAGCATCCCAAATTGGATCCTAGGCGACTTTAACCTGCCTACGCTACAAGATAATCAAGCGTCATCCTTCCTCGATGCCCTTGCAAATCTCGGCTTCAAGCAATTAGTTAGGGAACCTACTCATATTAAGGGAAATATCCTGGACTTAGTATTCGCCCCGCAGATATCTCTTAACTCATCTCAGGATCCCATAACGTCCATAACTACGGTTCCTTGGTCAGATCACAAACTGATCATCCTCCAGATTCCCTTGCACAAAGCCCATTCAAAGAGCAACAAGATACCAAGCAACACCGCAAGACCGCCCTCTCGATGTTTCAAGCCTTACAGCAGAGATCTTATCCTTGCGGAAACTCAACAACTCATCAATGAAACCACCCTGAACCTTGACGACCTAATTTCTCACTGGAACAATTGCCTCAACGCAATCGCCCTACGCACACCAACCAACAAGCCCCCAGGGAAAAGAGCGAGTGCTCCATGGTACACAGCTGATCTTAGAGTATCTCTTACTCAATTACGGAAACTCGAGAAACGCTGGCACCGATCTCATTCTTTAAGTGACCAGACAGCATACAACTGTCATCTGGCTGCGCACCGCAAGGCAATCACTAAAACAATGAAACAGTACTACTCAGATACCTTAAAGAGATCACTTAATAAACCACACAACCTTTTTGACCTGGTTAAGACTCTATCAAAGGAACCAACCTCTGGGCCTCAATTTGAGATACACCCACAAGATTTTGCAACTTACGTACAATCCAAGATATGCCAGACCAACAAAACCTCTACTACGACCACCACCCCAGAGCAAGATTGCCCAACAGCCCTAACCATATTCTCTACCCCCACCAAGAAAGGAATTGAAGACACTATTATGGCCCTTAACACCACCACATCCCAGTCCGATCCATGCCCAGCCTTCTGGATTAAGGAGCTCCGCAGACACTTCAGCCCAGTACTATCCAAAATAATGAACCTCTCCTTCTCAATCAGCTCTTTCCCTTCAGCCCTTAAGCATACCTCTATCAGACCTCTGCTAAAAACCTGCAAGCTCGATCCCCAACAGGTAGAATCATACAGACCTATATCCAGCATACCACTACTCGCGAAGATCATTGAAAAAGAGGTTCAACGACAATTACAGGATCACATCGACACTGCTGCACCGTTAGACCCCTGCCAACATGGTTTTAGGGAATTCCATGGAGTGGAAACTCTTCTTACCACTCTCTTCTGCAAGATAATCACCGGCATTGACGACATCCGTCAAGGATTTGCTCTCATCTTTCTGGACATCGCTGCAGCTTTTGATTCAGTAAGTCATGAGCTTCTCTTAGGACGACTAATTGAGAAAGGCATTAATGGAAGAGCGTTTGAATGGTGCAGATCTTACCTGTCCGGAAGATGGCAGCATGTTCGTTCTGGAGGGATAACTTCAGAACCCTTCCACCAAAGCCAGGGAGTCCCACAAGGATCCTCCCTTTCTGCCCTATTGTTCAACATTTACATGCAGCCAATTTGTAAGATCATCCGGTCCTTCAATGTTGATTGCATGTTATACGCTGACGATGTCCTGCTTTACATACCCTTCTCTACTGAACATCTGGACCTCTCCCCACTGACGAGCTGTTTCAATGCAATATCTGACTGGCTTCTCTCCCAAAACCTCCGAATACAACATAAGAAAACGGAAGTACTCTTCATTACGAGGAACCCTAACTTTACCCCACCACAGTATCTTAAAGTAAAAGAAGATGAGTTACAATCTAAACCTTCGATACGTTACCTGGGAGTCACTTTGGATCAACGCCTGGACATGAAGGCCCACATAGGAGACACAGTCAGAGCAGTATACTACAAGATCCGCTCACTTAGGCATTTACGATCCATGCTGGAACCAAATGATTTCAGGACAATCTACCAGGCGTTGATCATTCCTCATTTTGACTATGCCAATGCCATCCTACAAGGTCTTCCCCAATCCACCTTGAACCCGCTGCAGCTCGCCATGAACGCGGCAGCAAGGGTCCTCCATGGAGCCTCCAGGAGTGACCACGTGACGCCTCTGCTGATACAGTTACATTGGCTACCCATCCAGGCTAGAATCGTTTTCAAGACCTTGTTACTCACTTTTAAAGCTGTTAACAAGCTCTCCTCTGCATCCTTAACTGCCCTCATCCATACCACATCTCCAAATAGAGCAAGAATATCCACGGCTATAAACTCTCTAAAAGTCCTGAAAGCACTAACAGATTGCACTACATCTACAGCCAATAGGGCCTTTAGTCTCAGTGCGCCAAGATGCTGGAATGCATTACCCCCAGGTATCCGGGCTATTAAGAGCCTAACACAGTTTAGAAAAGCCCTCAAATTCCACCTTTTCAACAAGTACCTCACAGAGCCCAACGACACCCCTTAGAGTCCAACGATACAATTCGCTAAGCAAATCTGTAGCACAAGCTTACTGTACATATGTAAATAGTTGCATTCATACTTCCCTATGTTATCCAAGTTGTTTTTCCTGTTCTATGTAAAACCAAACAGTTTGTTGTTATGGTACTTTGTTTTATGTAAACCGCGCTGATAAATAGTGCGGTATATAAGAGATTGTAATAAATAAATAAATAAATATACGGTATCTTAACAACACGCCAAGACAGATACTTTAACCCTTAGTGGTGCATATGTTCTATGAAACTCCTGTTCATATGACTCTATGTAGCAAGTTTTGTAAATAGTTTACCCCTGTTATCCAAGTTTTTTGCCTTGTTATCTGTAAACCCATACATGTTAACTGTACTGAGCATTTTTGTTCCATGTAAACCGCGCTGATCCTGAATAGTGCGGTATATAAGAGAATGTAAATAAATAAATAAGGAGTGAACTTTTAAAGACCTACCTTCAACAAAGGTGCAGACATACTCTGAGTGAGATTTGTAAACTAAGGAATTTTTAAAATTTATATTTATTTATATGGATTTAGCTCCCCCTTTCTAGAAGTAGCTCAAGGTGAGTTACATTCAAGTTGGTTAAAGTGATTGGTACTAAGACCGAGGAAGACTATGAGAATGGAGGAGGAAGGTGACATTTTACTTACCAGATAATGTCTTCCTTGAGTTCTGCTAGACCAGTTCTGACAAGTGGACTGTGTTTCTCTACCAGCAGGTTGGTGGAGACAGAGAATCAATGAAATGCTCAGGTTTCAATGAAATCACTCCCATGCCTCTATTTGCCTCATCCACCAGAGGGCCCTTCAGTATCCGTCCCAAAGCATATAGGAGAACATGGCAAACCTCACACAACCTCAATGTAGGCAACAATGAGTGAGCAAACAGCAAACTATGTACACAAAAGAATAGACAAAAGGCTGTCAACAGAATATGGGCCTGCAGAGCCAGGCATAGAAATCATAGTGGATCAGAAGGTACTGCTGCAGAAGAACAGAGCCAAATAGGTTGAGGGGCGGGCCCTGGATTGGTCTGGCAGGATTCAAGGAAAGCATAGTTACTCACCTGTAACAGGTGATCTCCGGGAACAGCAGGAATTTAGTCTTCACATATGGGTATCGTCGGTACCGACAGAGCCTGCGCGGGAACGCTCCCCAGCGTCCAATTAGAAAGCTTTTGGGAGCATCCCACAGCACCTGCGTGCTGCCTTCCCGCCTTTCCCAACTGCCTCTCTCCAGTTGGAGAGGGAGTCCTGTAGGGACAGTGCTTTTGGTCAAGCAGTACTCTGGAATCTCTTAGAGGTTTAGGCAACTCCTGCCCTCTGTTGGGCTACTGGTGGAGGTTGTGTCCTTGAAAAGTCTTTCTTTGCTGCTGAGACTACAGGGAGTACTCTTGTTCAGCCTGGGTTCCTCGGTAGCCCAGAGCTTGGGAGTCACCCATATGTGAGGACTGACTTCCTGCTTGGTCCTGGAGAAAGAGTAGTTACCTGTAACAGGTGTTCTCCAGGAGCAGCAGGAATCAGTCCTCACAACCCTCCCTCCTCCCCTTGGAGTTGCAGTTGTACATAGTTTATTTTTCATTTTTGTGTGCTGTTCATGATATTGAACCCATGATTGTTGAAGAAGGGGGAGCGGTCTTAGATACAGGCTGTGAATATATGGATTGCTCTCTGTCTAAACTCCTTTGGTAATTTTCTGTTACAAAGTACAACAACCATCACAAAGAAATACAAACTTGTTCTTTAATCTACTCAGAAAAGCTCCTGAAGTAGGATTTGAGCCACGCAGTAGAAAGCAAGCCAGCTAAGGGGTTTCAGCTGGGTAACTGCTAGCAATTGAGCCTTACCTTATTGCTTGTGAGCTCTGAGGGAATCACTTCTGAATCTATGTGTAAAGATATAAGAAGTTAACCTGAAAAGAACAGTTTTCCCTTCTTTGTGGGTTTTGCTTGTTGTTTGAAACACTGCTAAGAAAATATTAGCTAAAGCCTACAGAAAAGACCAGTTTGTTACCAACCAGGTCTTTATTATTTTGCTTTGATTGCCTGACAAGTTCAACTGTTGTTTTTCTGATTTTGTTTTTCTAAGTTTAACACTGAAAGCAAGTATCCTGTTTTATGTGCTACCAAACATATCTGTGTTGGGAGAAATAACCCCATAAATAAATATCTTATTGGCTTTACACTCAAGCACAACTAATTATTGTGAGCAGCTGTGTCTGGTGTGAATGGACTGCATTTCCCACAATCCCTTGCAAATCATATTGATATATGCACTTGCCAAGACTGTGAACATTCTCACCCAGGCAGCTGTCTGACAGTGTCCAGCAGACTCCGGCTCCACGTGAGGAACGTTTGCAGGCTTCTTGTGTTCCATGGGCCCGGGGCGACAGTCGGGGGTCTTAGACCTGGCCCTCGAGGAGCCAGGGACCTCCGACGATGACGACACCCTCGCGAGCCGCTTCTTCCTCTTGCGTTCCCGGTCGGGGGACCCCCTGTCCGAGGAGCTTCGACGGCGCTCGGGATCGGAATCCCGAGATGTCGAGGCCTCAGACGAGGTCCGGGCCCGGCCGGAGGCTGAGTCTGAGAAAAGCCTTTCTTTTTGCTGCTGTCGACTTCGGAGTGCCTTGGAAGACACCTTTCCACATGGCCCGCACGACTTAGGGTCGTGGTCGGGGCCGAGGCACCGAAGGCAGCAGTCGTGTGTGTTGGTGAGAGACATCAATTTCTTACACCGATCACACGTTTTAAAACCGCTGGAAGCCATCGGGGAAAAAAGAGCCCCCGCGAGGTCAAAGGACCGGCCTTCCAGGGAAAAATGGAAAAAGGGTGCGAACGCCAGCCACGAAGGGCAAAAACCTAAAAAGAAGAATCGGGCTCGATACCGGTGTACCGAACCCGGCGGGAGGGGAACAGGCGTCGAACCGGAGAAAAAATAGCGAAAATCGCCGAAAAAATCTAATTTTAACCGGGAGAACAGGACACACTTCCGGTGGGCTTCACGGAAAAAAAGAGACTGAGGTAAGATGGCAACTTTAGGCGGGAAGGGAACCGCGCATGCGTGCCTGCATTCTCAAAGGCTTTCATAGAAAGCTGGGGAAATGCTCCGCTGGGGCTTCATCGGCGCCAATGACACCCATATGTGAGGACTGACTTCCTGCTTGGACCTGGAGAAAAGGCCCTTTCCAGATCATCTTGCAGAAAGGCCAAAAGAGATGGCACTATGTGGACAATGTGGAGGCGGGTGGACAATGTGGAGGCGGACTATCTCAGCCAGCACTCTCTGGTTCCTGGAGAGTGATAGTTGAGTCAGTTGATTCTTTGCCATTGAGGTTGCCCCAAGATTGATCTGATGTTGACCCACTCCAGTGCCAAGGCTTTCTCCAGCTGGGAGGTTTTCTCCACTCAGGCAAACAAGAGAGCCATTTCCAGGGCTACTTTGGCACTCCTTGTGCCGTCTTGCCATTGACATAAGCAACTGTTGTGGCATCTGAAAATACTCATACTACTAGGCCCTTGACTAGGGGTTGGATATGCAAGAGAGCCAACCTGATGGCCTTCACCTCGAGGTGGTTGATGGACCACACTGCTTTCCTGAGGTTCCAACATCCCTAGATCATTTGGCCTTGGCAATGGGCTCCCCAGCCCAAGAAATTGGCATCTGTTGTCAGAAGGATGCACAAGTAATCGTCCTGTGGCATGCCCTTCTTCAGATGATTGGGCTGTTGCCACCACCACAGACTAGCCTTCACCATCAGTAGGAGTGGAAGCCTGAGCTCAAATTCCTGAGAATGCGGACTGAATAAGGATCAATGGAGTGGTCACATATGAGACCGCACCCATGACACCATTTCGATGGTTGCTGCCATCCATCCGAAGAGCTGTAAATAATTCCAGACTCTAAGAACCTGTTGTGAACAGAACAGCACCAGGCAATCCAACAACCTTTTGACTTTGTTCTCTGGCAGGAAAACTCTACTCATTCATGTACTGAACCGTGCTTCAGGAACTCCAAGAATTGGGAAGGCACCAACTGGCTCTTCTTATGATTGATCACCCAGCCAGGGCTTTCCAAGAAAGACACCACTCAGGTCAACACCAGAGATGCCTCTGACAGAACAGGCTTAGATTAGCCAGTCATCCAGATATGGGTGCACACAAATCCCTTGGCCTGCAGCCACCACCACTATGACCTTGCAGAATGTCCTTGGGGCAGTGGACAGCATGAATGGAAGGGTGGAGAACTCCAAGTGCAAGCCAAGCATGGCAAAACGCAGATACCTTTGCTGATCCTCCCAGATCAGGATATGTAAATATACTTCAGCCAAATCAAGAGAAACAAGGAACCCCCCTCGGCACACCACCTAAAGCACTGATCTCAAAGTTTCCATTTGGAAGCGCGGACATGCAGGTGCACGTTGACACCCTAGAAGTCGAGAATGGGCCGGAATGAGCCATCCTTTTTCGGCACCATGAAATATATGGAATATCTGCCCTTGCCCCGATCATCGGGAAGAACAGCACTACTATCTTCAGGAGTAGCAACTTGTCCTAGGTGATCTGTACAGCTGGCCTTGTGTTCACTGACCCACAGGAGGAGATAGATCGATTTTTTTCATTCCAGGACATAGCTGTACTGAATGGTGTCTAGCATCCAGTGATTCTTGGTGACCTGGGCCCATTCCTGAAAGAAAAGGCAAAGCTTGCCTCCAACCCTTTATTGTGCAGCCCGGGAGGGTCCTCCTCTGGAGGAGGCTAAGTCCTTGAGCCCATGAGCTCCTTGAAAGAACTGAGAATGAGCCCAAAATCTGGAAGCAGAGGGGAAGAAAGGCTTTCCAGGCTGATAGTGACGGGAGCCCATGAGGAGCGGGTAGAGGTCGTTGGAAAAGAAGCTCCCAATTGCTTCCCAGGTCCCTTAGACCTGTCCTCCAGAAGGCGGTAAGGTTTTGTCTTGCCCAGGTCTATCACCAGTTTCTCCAAATCGGCCCCAAAAAGAAGCTTCCCTTTAAAGGCCAGTTGGGTCAACCAGGCTTTGGAGGATGTGTCTGCTGCCCAGTGGCGAAGCCAAATATAATGCATGTCATACATGATATCAGAAAGAAAGGCCATAGTAAATTCTAAAAGAGGGGTAATATCGTCCAGAGGGAGAGACTGAATCTACTGGAACAGAGTTCGAGACGTCAAGCCTGCATATACCACCAACTGATGAATGGCAGCCATCAAGGCTGATCGGCCTTCCACAGGAATGGTGATCTGTCTTGTAACGATCATGACTTGTGCATCCACCTTGGGTATATCAATCTACACAATGCACCTTCTCTGCGAAAGCATACATCTTCTTATACCCCCTTAGCCCCTTAGGCAGGGAGCCATGAGAATCCAACGCCAATTGGATCATGTGCTTGATCATCTCCGGAAATGGGAAAACTATAGTGGATTTACACACCCCTTGCAAGAATGAACAGACCTTCGACCCCTGCTCTGTGTCTGGAGCATCTGCCAAGTTCAAGTTACATGAGACCCTGGCAATTAATACCACCAGTTTCTCCTTCCAGAACAGGTGGATAACATCAGCCTCCTCATAATCCTTTGACGGCAAGAGCATTTCTTCATCCACATTAGAGCCCAAAACCGAGACATCTGAACCCAAGTCACAGTCCAAATCTCAGACAGATCCCAGCTGCTCCACATCTCCAGCAGGTGGCTTTCTGCCAAGAATACTTAACCATAGACAACTCAAAAGGGCTTCCACTCTCAGCCTGTCCCACACAAGAATGCACACAGGGGAACCAAGAGGCCATAGGGTCTGAATTTCAATGCCAGATTGAACAGGCCTGTTGTAAAAAGGAAAAGAATTCCAGGGAGAACAATCTGGAGTCTGGAATCTCTCCTCCCGGAAATGATCCCCCAACACCAGGGCCAAACAAAAGAGCAAGATACGAATGAAGTGGTCACAGGTGCTTTATTCACAAATCCCTACGTGTTTGGCAAAACCCTTCTTCAGGGGAAAAGAGCTTACAAATAAAAATAAATAAAACATACAACCATAGTCAATACATATCTTAATTAAAATCCTTTAAAAACGTGAAAAAAGCATAAAAAGCATATTAAAGGTAAGGCTGAGCATAGAAGAAAGTAAAAGTAATGGATTAAATAAAAACAAGGTAAAAAGTCAAACTAAATACATATCAGGCACACTGCCCTTAGTCAAAATTAAAAAACAGAGAGATGAGGATAGGAGGAACCACCTGCAACAGATGTCAAAACTTACTTATGAAGTGCCACTATGTTCAAACTGTGTGAGAAACAGTTCAGTCTGTAAAATGGTAACAAACCAACCACAAATTAAAACTCCAGTTTAAATATTGCAAATTAAGCACATAAACAGATTAGTGTCTGATACTAGAGAGCAGACAAATAGTACTCTAAAAAGAGCCTTATACAGAGCCCACAGAGAAGTCCAAAAGCCAACTGCTATGGAGAAACCTTTAACGGGAGGGTCTCACAATAAGCAGTGGCAGTAGCATGTGTTTTAGTAGTAGGACGACGCCAGAAAATGTAGCAATGTGAAATGAACAACATTAAAAAAACTTGCCTGATTAAATGGCTCCGGGGCATGTATTCGCATTGCAGAAAACCTCTTGAGAAGAGGACTTTGAATTTGTGAAGGTCCACTTGCAATTTTTCACAATCCTCTTGGGTTTTAACAACTTCGAATAATTTTGTGTCATCTGCAAATTTGACTACCTCACTCATTATTCCCATTTCTAGGACATTTACATATGTTAAAAAGCAGCAGACCCAGCACAGATCCCTGGGGTACTCCACTATTTCAGCTTTCTCCACTGGGAAAATTGGACATTCAGCCCTACCCTCCGCTTTCTATCTTTTAACCAGTTCCTGATCCACAATAGTACATTGATTCCTATCCCATACTTTTTCACTTCGCTAAGAGCCTCACATGAGGGACTTCATCAAAGGCTTTCTGAAAATCCAGATACACTATATCAACCGACTCACCTTTGTCTACCTGTTTATTCATGCCTTCAAAAAAATATAACAGATTAGTAAGACAAGACCTTCCTTGGCTAAAGCCATGTTGGCTTGCTCCCATTAAACCATGACTATCTACATGTTCAGTAATTTTGTTCTTTATAATGGTTTCTCCCATTTTGCCTGGTACTGGTGTCAGGCTCACTGGCCTGTAGTTTCCCGGATCAACCCTGGAACCCTTTTAAAAATTGGCGTTACATTGGCCATTCGCCAATCTTCAGGTACTACAGATGATTTTAATGACAGATTACCAATAGTAGGTCTACAATTTCATATTTCAGTTCTTTCAACACCCTCGGGTGTATATCATCTGGTCCAGGTGATTTGGTACTGTTTAATTTATCAAACAGTTGTAATATATCTTCCCGGTTTATCGATATTTCTTTCAATTCTTCTGATAAATCACCTTTAAAAATGGTTTCAGTCATGGGTAACTTCCCTACATCTTATTCAGTAAAGACCAAAGCAAAGAATTCATTCAGTCTCTCCGCTATGGCCTTGTCCCCTCTTAGTGCCTCTTTTACCCCTCTATAATCTAATTGTCCAACTGACTCTCAGGTTTTTTACTACAAATGTACATAAAAACAAATAAATGAGCCATAATAAAAGAAGGGGGGGGGGGAGGCAATGTCCAGCATAAAAACATAAAAGGGACACAATGGCCAGTAGTAAAAACATACATAGGACACTAAAAGCCAAACCCTTAAACCTGAATACATACATAAAACAAACAAAGTAACTAAAACCCGGAACTTAAAATTATAGGTTATCCCTATTGACAGTGCTGTCTGTCAAATTTAAAACCAGGTCATAGCCTAAGCAGTTTAAACAGTGTCTGTCATAGAGAAACTTGCTTTTCTCCCGATCGGCTCTCTAAGCGCACTCCCTCGTGCAACCTAATGTGTAGCTTGTGTCTTGATGAGGCCCCCACCCCCTTTTTAAAAATTAAAAACAAACGTATAGAGTCATTTGGAACTATGTTCCTTTATTGTATCAGTTATCATTATAATGTACTCTTTTCACTTTTGAGTTTACTCCTCTGGCCCTTTAACTTTGACCTTTTGCAGTGGGAAAAGCAGCCAAGGCTCATAAGGAGGCTGGAGCACATCTTCAGTGTCTTTTCTCAGAATTCTCTGCAGCGCAAATACATGCCCCAGAGCCATTTAATCAGGCAAGTTTTCTAATGCTGTTCATTTCACATTCTGACTAAAAATATGTCCACTTGCTACATTTTCTGGTATCCTGTTGATATTAAAATACATGCTACCACCACTGTTTATTGTGGGACCCTCCCATTAAAAATTTCTCTATAGTAGGTGGCTTTTAGAGATCTCCTATGGCCTCTGTATAAGGCTCTTTTTAGAGTACCATTTGCCTGCTCTCCAATATCTCTTCATGCGGTTAATCTGCAATATTTAAATGGAGTTTTAATTTGAGGTTGGTTTGTTACCATTTACACATTGATCTGTTTCTCACACAGTTTGCACACAGTGGCACTTCATAAGTAAGTTTTGACATCTGTTGCAGGTGGTTCCTCCTATCCTCCTCATCTCTATATCTTTTAATTTTGACTAAGGGCAGTGTGTCCGATATGTATTTAGTTTTGATGTTTTACCCTGCTTTTATGTAATCCATTACTTTTACTCTCTTTTATGCTCAGCCTTATCTTTCTTATAATTGTGTTTGTTTTTATGTTTTTTATCTTCATGTTTTTAAAGGATTTTAATTAAGATAAATATTGACTATGTTGTACATTTTATTTGTTTTATTTGTTTTTATTTTTAAGCTCTTTTCTCCTAAAGAAGGCTTATGCCGAAACGGGTAGGGAATTTTGACTAAAGCACCTGTGACCATGTCATTCATATGTCGCTCTTTTGTTTGGCTTTATCTCCTTGTGAGTGCACTTGCCCTTTTTGGTACTTCCCCCAACACCAGGGGACATAGCCACCACTGAACCTCTAGAGGATGGGGAGTGGCTGACAGCACGGTTGTCAGAACCACTGGCCAGCTGGCCATCCTTACCAACAGCACCATCTGCCACCTTCTTCCTGAGGCATGCAAGGCCAGACCAACAGCATCCCCTGACTGAGGAGGGGGGGGGGGGGCAGGCTCCAGGGACAACTCAGAAGCTGCCATTGAAGAAGAGCAGAGTCCAGAAGTCTGAGATGAGGCACCCCCCTTGCGACAGGCCAAACAATGTTTCCTGGAAGAAGACACAGAAGTTAAAGCAAGTACAACAGCAGCAAGCACTGAGGCTGTGGCGGCCTTGAAGATGCACATTAACAGTGCTTTTACAGAAATGTGAGAAATGGGTGCTTGGGTAGGAAAGCCCATTGGAGCCACTTGGGTGGAATGCACACTAGGATTGCTTGACCACCAGGCACACAATAGTAAAAAGACGCTACTAATACAAGTAGAAAAGAGCAGGAAACACCCACACTAAGCCAATGGTCGCCAGTGGTCCAACCCGAATTGTGCCCTAGAGGGATGGAATCAGGAGCCCCCAACAAATATAATGACGAGGTCAAGCCTGGTACAGGCAACCTGAGAGCTCCAGGTAGAAAATTCAAGCCAGGCTCAATCCTCCCCTTAAACCTTTTATGTTACTTTTCGGTCACTGTGTTTTAAGGTGGCTGGCAGGTAGATTCCTCTGAGAGTCTTATGTGATCTTCGAGGGAGAGCAGGGGGCACAGAGGAGAGGGGAGGGGGCATTGAGGTCATGTGAGGCTGCTGAACTCTTCCAAATCCTTCTAATTTTCTGGCTACTCAACAGGCTCTTATGATAAGAGTGTGGAGCTGAACCAATTTTCTCCCCTCCTATGGCTACCGAAAAGACTGCAGTCTAGAGGGGCCTCCCATGTCATGCTCAAGTGAGAAAGTCACCCTCAAGGTGGTCGTTCACAAGCAAAATCTATCTTTTCATTTCAATTGTTCAGATTTTCTTCAGAGTGAAAAAAATCCATCCATTATCTGCTGGAAACAGAAGAATACTGAAGGGCCCTCTAGTGACTGAGGTGAATAGAGGCTTGAGAGTGATGTCATTGAAACTTGGGCATTCCATTGGCTCTCTGTTTCCATCAATCTGCTGGTAATAGAACGCAACCCTCTAGTCTATTAGGACAATATGGAATGCAAAAGATGGGGCAAGAGTTCAAGGGGAGGGTGAGAAGAGATGGAGGAGACATAGCCAATTCTTACCCATCACTCACACACACACCCCACAGCCCCACCCCTCACATACACACACACAAATCTCGCTATACTCTCAAGATAGATACAAATATACATATGACTCACAATTACTTCTAATACAGTCTCCCCATGCATCCAGCAGCACAAACTGAAAGCCCTGCCACCCTTATGAGACATAGTTTTGAATGTTTCTTCCTACTGAGTCCTTCACACAGACATGCATAAATTTATGAATGGACAAAAGGAAAATGTGCCATTAAGTCAAGCTATAAGTGTGGTCTTTTCACCTTTATTTTATTGCTAGTCCCTCTAAAAGATGGCAAGCCTAGGATGTGGCCTGCAATTTAGCATTACTGTGGTTGCATGTGTGCTGTTCCCTGCCGCAGCACTCAAAATACTACCATTTTGTACATATTGAGGTATTTTTCTGCAGTAAAACAACACTGAAAAGCATTATCACACCTTAGTATACTGGATCTTAGTTTGTACTTGAGTTAACAGAGAATGACATGTCCAAGGTCACAAGGTGCATCTGCGAGATTTGAACCCTGGCCTCAATTTGCTGTCCTAACTACTGGACTGTGCTATAGAAAAAAAATCCTTGTAAAATGAAACCTCTAATGTGAATGGATGAAAGAAACTGCTGCAATAGGCTGTTAAGACACCTGGGTTTCTTTACTACAAACAAGTTTGACATTAAATTTTCTTATAAAATGTGAGCACTGGAGTACCTCCTATTTTTCTCTATGCAGTTTCTGAAATCAATAAGCATTGTGCTACTTGATGAATGGCTTTGATTAAATTTGTCCAAGGAAATGTTCAAATAAAGTGAAAAAGTTCAGCACAGTATAGTCTTTGTCAAAGAAGATTAATGATGCAGTGTCCAAAGAAATTTTACCCATAATAAATGAGATAGCAGCCTGTTTGATGAGGTATAGTATGAGACAAGTTAGATAGCACAAGCCTTTCAAATCATTTTCATTCTTTGGTGCTACTAACCCACAGCTAAGAGCATGATAATTTATAGCTTTTCCATGTGACCTTAGCCCATTCCATACACACCAAATTGTTTTAGGCGAGGAAGTAGTAAATGATCCAGTTACAGCCTTCAGTTAGAACCCCCTCATGAAATACCGCAGCAGCAAGCCATCCTAAATCTTGATTTGTCAATTTATTTTTCTTATGCTTGTAGCCCATAGCTGTAGTAATGGGATGTTGAAGAATTTAAACTCAAAGCTGCTGCACCATTCAGCTTCAATCTTACATTTATTTGACTGTGAATAACAAGGCTAGATGGAGCCAGATACAAAGATCCAGCAAAATGATTTGTACATGAATGTGTTTATTCTTACAAATATATCAAATTATTTAAATAGGTTTGTATACCTAATTAAGCTTGATGGTCATTCCCTCAATGCTGGGCTCCTACAGCTCCAGTGATTGCATAGCAATGTCTGTGCCTGCTTGCTTGTAAGCAGATAGCACTCTAGTATCAGAACTTAAAGTTTGACTGCTGTTCTGTATATGAACTAATAAGCAGATTCTCTGCAGTGTAAAAATAATTTGCGAATTTTGGGTTGCTCTTGCTCTGCTGAATCTAGCTCAAATTCTTTGGTTTTAGTTCAAGCTTTTAATTCAAATATTTTTTATTCAGCACAAATACACAGAATAATCTCCTGGCATGTGGTGAAACTTACACATAACCAGGAAAAACTACAAAGTTTATATTTTTGTAAAGTTATTTTGCTCTCAGACAGAGACCACTTTTACATAAATCTATTCAACATTCTATATGATAGAAAGCATAACCAAGCATCTTTTAATGAGAAAGCAGTATTTTCATGATTTTTTTCAAATATTGTATACTGCAACTAGAAATGTAAAGAAAATTTGAGCTCTAAGTAAAACCCTATGTGCCAGTAAAGGATAGAAAGGAAACTTAGAAATGATGAAAAACTGCACTAGGGAGCACTAACTGGGAGAGAAGAATTAGCATTGGCAAGCCAAGGAAGAGAAGGTACAAAAACCATACAAAACAAAGAAGAAAAAAAATGCAGCGGCTGTTACACTTAGAAATCACATCTGAAGGACTCCATAGTGGTGGCAGGCAGAATAGGAATGCACGCACAGGGAGCCTTCTAATAGGTTCTAGAAGGTAGCTGAGGAAGTTCCCACACAGGCTTCATCAGTGACGCTACCCATACATGAAGACTTATTCTGCCTGTCCACGGAGAAAATATTATTTTGAGTGCCTTTCTCTTCTTAATGAATTATTTGGTTTTGCTTGTAAATCTTATTGCGTATTTTCACATTATTATATTTACTATGCAAAGATGTGAGCTAAATACAAATAAATAAAATATTGCTAATTCCTCTAACAAATTCACAAGAGAAAGGGTCGTGGATGCACTAAATGATCTTCCCAGAGGAGGTGGTTAAGATAAATAGCAATCAAATCAAGAAACTAAGGAATAAGCACAACTATGGAATAAGCTAGTGACAAAGTGGTAGAGGGAGAGTAAGAATCAGCTGGGTTCTCCAGAACTCCTATGGAAGTGACGTATGTTGGAATGATTAGACCTAATGGTCCTTCCTTTTGTCATATTCTATTGCATACAACCTACCCTTTATGCTTTCTAGGGCAGAGCTAGTGAGAGAGCAAAATGGTAGAAACCATTATAAAGAACAAAATTACTGAACATGTAGATAATCATGGTTGAATGGCATAAAGCCAACACGGATTTAGCAAAGGAAAGTCTTGCCTCACTAATCTCTTACATTTTTTGAAGGTGTGAATAAACAGGTAGATAAAGGTTAGCCGGTTGATATATTGTATCTGGATTTTCAGAAAGTCTTTGACAAGGTCCCTCATTAGAGACTCTTGTGGAAATTAAAAAGTCATGGGATAGGCAGTGCACTACTGTGAATCAGGAACTGGTTAAAAGAAAACAGAGAGTAGGGCTAAATGGACAATTTTTTCAGTGGAGAAAGGTAAATAGTAGAGTACCCCAGGGATCTGTGTTGGGCCTGCTGCTTTTTAACATATTTATAAATGACTTGGAAATAGGACTAACGAGCGAAGTAATCATATATGGCACAAAATTATTCAATGTTGTTAAAACACAAGAGGATTGTGAAAAATTGCAACAGGACCTTGAAAAATTGGGAAACTGGGTATCCAAATGCCAGATTAACTGTAATGTGTATAAGGATGAAATTAGACCTTACCTGCTAATTGTCTTTCCTTGAGTTACTCCAGGCCAGTCCAGATATGCTTAGGTTTTCTCCCTCCAACAGCAGCTGGGGACTGAGCATGTCAGGATTCTGCAACTCAGTATAAGGGCTCTCTCTACTACCCCAAACCCAGTCTCCTACTGACCAAGCAGACTACTCACACTCCAGGGACTCCTGGAACCCGTTGCTTCAAGAGGACGATTCCCTTATGTTTCTTTTTAATGTTTTCTCTTTAATTTCTTTTTTTTAAACACAAATTTAAAATGAAAAATCACTAAATTCTTATCTCCAGGGGTCTAGATGTTTTCCAAACAATCTCTCTCTTGTGGTTATTACTTTACATTATGAAAAAGGTCTCAGACTTAGTGGCAACAGTTTTTAAACTTCAAATATGCAGCGTCTTTCAGTAACCATGCTGGATGAGAAATTTCAGTTGCAGCAGTTTAATGAGCATCACACTTTGCTCCGAGATAGGAGTAATTAGCAATCCCCTGAGGAAACTTGCAAAAGTAAAATGGAACGGAGGAGCCTAGGATAGGCGTTGGGATATAAACTAACCATATGGCTGAAGTGAAACAGAAGTTTGAGGACACCGTTGAAAGATAAGCTAAGCATATTATAGAAATGCGTTTATAAGAAGAGATATTAGCAACAGAGCTACAGAGAATCTCTTTATATGAAAAACAGTGGGGCACAAGCTTCATATGTTTAGTCTCTTTTAGAATTAGAATGGAAATAGTTTAAGAAAGGTCATTGATGCTAAAAGGGCACAAGAGTAGGATGTATTTGAAGTCTAAAAACTGTTGCCACTAAGTCTGAGACCTTTTTCATAATGTAAAGTAATAACCACAAGAGAGAAATTGTTTGGAAAACATCTAGACCCCTGGAGATAAGAATTGAGTGATTTTTCATTTTAAATTTTTGACAAATACAACACTCAGAGAAACAGACCATTTACAGTTTTTTTAAACAAACACAACCAAATCAAACAACCACAGAAGGCACCAGAAGCCCAGAGGCTCATCTATGTGTCCTCCCAAAACTATGTATAATTTGACGAGTGAAGGCTGGAACTTGCCACAGGGCAGACTTGCAAAATCTCCCCCAACGGCTAATGTCAGTGACCTTCTGTCCCATATCTGTTGCCAACTCTGCTGACACTTTCACTACGAACTATTTGGCTCACGAACTGCAACTCCTCTCCCTATCGGGTGGGTCCTGCACTGGCCTAGAGTAAAAAGAAATAAAAGAGAAAACATTAAAGAGAAACACAAGGAACTCGCCCTCTCCAGGAAAGACAATTAGCAGGTAAGGACTAATTTCATCTTCCTTATCATTACTCCAGATCAGTTCAGATATGCTTGGGATGTACCAGAGCAGTACTTTAGAATGGGAGGGACCCGCGAGCCCGGCCCTTAAAACGATGCCCCAAAACCCGTATCAGCCACTGCCTGATAGTGCCTTGCAAAGGTATGCAGCAATGACCATGTCGCCACTCAATAAATCTCCAGAGGTGGCAGCAGACTGTACTCTGCCGACGAAGCCCCTTGAGCTCTCATATAGTGAACCCAGAGGCCGTTTGGAGGAATCTTCCCCCGACCTGTGTATGCTGCCCAGATTGCCTGCTTTACCACCGGGCAATGGAAACTTTGGACGCGGTCTCTCCTCTGCGAGGACCTCTGAAGAGCACGAACAACCGATCTGACTTTCTGAAAGCCCCCAGAGGTATCTGCACAGCACCATGCGCACATCCAGAAGATGCAGTTGATGGTCTTCCGCCGAATTGCTCATTTATGGAAAAGCCGGCAGGGAAACCTGATTCTGGTGGAACCTGGAGATGATCTTTGGCATGAAGGATGGCATCGGTTGTAAGACCACCTTTTCCTTCGTAATCAACAGGAACGGCTCCCTGCAAGACAAAGCCTGGAGTCCATTAATCATTATGTTGTCTAGTTCGTCACCGAGTTTAAAGACTGACAGTGCCCCCCTTTTCACATATACTTTTTATCATTATTTATGTTTTTTATTAGTATTTACTTATTTCCTATATATTTTAATCTCCCATTATTACTTTTTAACATTTTTATCATTTTTAATTTTTAATTATTTATTTTTTTATTCATTTTTAATTTTTATATTTCATTATATGCCTTTTATTCATCATTTTTACTCAATGTGTCACAATCTCCATTATACATTACTGCACAATTTTTCATGATAAGGACAACGGGATAAAACTAGATTGTTTTATATAACCTCCTCTCCTTTTGTTGTGTTGGAAGTAAACCCTTATCTTTATTCAATAATTAACAATTTACAGCTTTTGTTTTTTAACTTTTTATATTTAAGATTTAATGCATGCCATATATGCATATTAATCATACACATTTGATCATTTATTATGCTTTCATCATATGCCCGCTTTGGCGATCCTTAGCTGGTCTAGTTCCAACTTTTAGTCAATAAGGTTCATATAAACATTATAGTAGAATTCAACTCCTTATGTGAGTTATAATCCTATCCAATGTGTTGAAAAAAATTGTACCATGAAACTACTTTGGCATTTTTAAGCTGTTTCACTCTTTTAGTGCACCGTCACTTTCATCAACGCCTTGGTTTCACTTTTGACTATCTGCATTTGTTTAATAATTTTCAATATATAATCGACTTCATCAAAATACCTGCTTTGGCAGTTCTAAGTAAATTCTTAGTCTGCTTTTAAAACCATGTTAGTTAAATCATTATGCATTAGGACAACGGCACAGTTAATCAAAAGCGTAAGTTTTCACATTTTCACTAAGCAAATGCCTTATGTATTGTTATGTATCCTTAAGCCATATCTCCACTATTCTGTGGTCTTCCGTGGTTTCACTGCTGCCATGTGTGTCTAATCTGTTAAAACCTCATACATTTTTTATGAAGGTTATAATCCTACCTAAAAATTTTACCTTGAAATTACTCCAACATTTTTAAGCTGTCTCATTGATGCCTTGGTTCCACTTTTGACTATGTGCATTTGTTTAACATTTCTCAATGTATATTCAACGTCATCAAAGTACCTGCTTTGGCAGTTTCAAGTAAACTCTTAGTCCACTTTTAAAACCGTGCTCGGTAAATCACCATGTATTAGAACAACGGCACAAGTTGATTTTATGTGCAAGTTTTCATATTTCCACTAAGAAAATGCCTTGCTTATTGTTTTGCATTCTTAAGCTACATCACCATCACGTTTTTTTCTACCGTGTCTAATCTGTCAAACCTTTCTTGGGATCTGTTTTATCATCCCTGAAGTATATCATTAATCTTCTTGCTGCCGTGGTTTGACTACTGCCATGCGCGTCTAATCTGTCAATCTTTTTTTGGCGCAAAATCGGGTTTATTTATTTAGAGACACCAACGCCGTCGCACTCAGGATTTTCTTCACTCATGCACTGTGAGTAGCAACCTTGCTGCATCCCTATCTGGATGACTGGCTCATACAGGCAAAATCTGCAGAAGGAATCTCAGAGACGCACAGGGTGGTACAGTTTCTAGAAGCCTGGACTGGGTAGTCAACTCGGCCAAGAGCCAGCTTCAGCCGGTGCAGAGCTTGTTATATCTCGGGGCGCAGTTTGACACCTTCATGGGGGCTTTGCAAGGTAAGAGGACAAAATCGCCTGCGAGGGGCCATGCAAACTCGAGTGCATAACCTTCCCAGATAATCTCCAAGATCCACTTGTCTGTTGTTACTGCGGTCCAAGTGAAGTAGAATTGTTGTAACCTGCCCCCTATAGCCACTGCCATATGGACACTTCATTGTGTCATTTTTGCTGTTCCTGCTGCAGAACCCCTGAAAGGGCTATCCTTGTGCTCTGTAACATCCTCTCTGGTAAGGGGCGAAGCGGCTAGTTCTAAAACTCCGAAAGTCCCGTGGCTGCCCTCTCTGTTGCAGACCCAGCTTTGGAACTGGCACACCACAATCAGAGAAGCCATAGCCTTGGGCATTACCCTAACCAAGTCATAGAAGGCATCCGCTATGTAGGCCAAGGCAGGCTCCAGCTTTGTGCCTTCCGGAGTGCAATGTAGTTCTCGTTCCTCCTGGGGGATGGGATACAAGTGACCCATCGCTCTACCGCCCCTTGTCACGGCTTAGACTAGACTGTGGCCTAGGCGAGCAGCTAGACTGCCGGATGACCCTCTTCGTTGAAAGGAGTAGTTGTGACACGAATGGGTCAGGTATTCAAATGAGGATTTATTCCCCTCCCGGGGTTGGATTTTCAAAAGTATAATACAATAACATAAGGACAAAAGCTATATACTCTGGCAGGAAAATAGAAGAAATTAAATACAGCTTCTTGCTTCTTTAGAATCACAGGCAACTATGTTATTCAGCATACAGTTCCTTTTCTCATAGGTCACTTCTGTGCTTTTCACAGCTTCTTCTAAGCAGTGCTCTAACTCTGGCTTCAGCACAAAGAAGTAATTTTATCAGATATTATTAATGTACAATCCATTGCTTCATCAGTAGACAAATCACTAGCAGCATCTACTAGCATTGGTTCCTGCTGTGTTTTATCTGGACAAACATCCTCCTTATAACAAAATGTTTGTAGGCCTTTCAGTGCCGTGCCCTCACCAGGCTTATCTGACACACCCTCTCCAAAGTAAGGCAAACTGCTACCGTCTAGCTCAGAGTAGAAGAGAGGAGAGACACACTTCTTAGAATAGCTTTTCCCTTTAAAGCCTCTTTGTGTCCTACCTTTTATACTTTGTTGTGGACAGTGGAACTGCTCTGCTCTGCTATGGAAGGATTTTTCCCTGGGAAGTTTCCTTCGGGGTTTGGCTTCTTCAAACTCTTCCCCTTCAGACATACAGATATCCTCCACACAGTATTTCTCCCTCTCTAGGGCTTGCAACTGTTCCCAACTGTCACACTCTTCAGATACATACGGTTTCTCTCTCTCTTCCTTCCATTCACTCTGCACAGCACGTAGCTTCTGAGAATCAAACTGCGTCACAGGTAACTGACTCTCACAGCTGATTTCTCCTCTGAATCTCTCCCTTGGTTCTTTCCTGTTCCTCCAACTTGAAGTGGAATTCTCACAGGCTCTCTCGTGGACTCTAGCATGGGTTTTCCTCACAGCTCTCTGACGTCCTGCCTGTGAGTCTTGCTGCAGTTCTCCTGAACCTCCTTGCAGTTCTGTTGAACCTCCTTGCAGTTCTGTCCTCTCTAACTGTTTTGAGTACTTCTTATACTGCTGATTAGGCATTCCCTTGCTCAGGTGAAAGCTATTTGAATCAAGAGCTGGGAAATGTTTGCTAGTTGGGCGGGGCTGTAGACCTCGTGTCTGGGTCTGTTTATGTTGCTCCTGGCAACTAGGGATCATGTGGCTTGCTTGCCTGTCAGAATATGATCTGAATCTAACAGATTCCTGTGCTTTCAAGGCAAGGGACAGATCTTCCTCATTACACCCTCAACGTAGCTTCTGGGAATTACCATTCCAACTCAATCATTTTTTAATTACCCTGTGGATTAGGAAGCAAGCTTGAGCCCTTTTGAACCCCCTGCAATAGCAGATCCTCCAAGGACTCCTCCATCTCTAGCAGTGGCTTAGCAATATTCAGGGCCGTCAGGGAATGACTAACGCTGACAGTTCCACCCGGTGAAAGACTCTGAAAATGTTGGGGTCATCTCCAGAGGGGATCTCCCTCTCCTCCAAATCTGAAACTCCCATCTTGCCCCAGAAATCAGAGGACCCCCTCCCCCGGATCCTTGGAGCCGATTGACCGAGGTGAGTCCTGACCCAGCCAGGTGTCAGGTTCCACTCTGGACCTCTCCGAGAGGGATGCCCTAGCTAAGGACTCCTCTGGCTGTGGGAACTCCTGAGACCTTGAAGCCAGACTCTGACCTGTGTCTACACAGGGTTTCAGCCTGTTTCCTCTTCAACAGATATGCCTTGTGCAAGGACAATATGAAGTTGGGAGAGAAGACAGCTCCTAACGATGCCTGATATTCCCCCGGTTCACTGAGCTGTGCCCGACTCCTTTTATGCTTGATTGCACTCTTCCCACGATTTTGCTGAGCCAAAGCAGGAGATGGCACCTTATTCAAAATTACCGTGGTTCCTGCTGAAACCGTAGACCCCATCGGGGTTGCTAACATGGCTTCACTGTCCTCCATTGGACATCCGACATGGGTACAGAGCTTTCCCAGCAATAAAGGGCACTGCTGCCTTCAGCAGTGTCTAATTTGCCTGTATCTGCTCCCAACACTGTGCTTTAACAACTTTTCCAGCAAAATATGCCCCATTGGTCTAACAGCTAACACCTAGGTCCGAGTGGACACCACAGGGTACTCCTTCCATAGCTGCTGAGGGCTGGATTCAGGGGCCTTTATACCGATTTGTGGAATCCTGACATACTCAGTCCCCAGCTGCTGTTGGAGGGAGAAAATCCAAGCGTATCTGGACTGGCCTGGAGTAATGCTAAGGAAAGACAATTAGCATGTAAAGTTATGCACTTAGGTAAGAACAACCCAAATTACAATTACACATTGCAAGATTCCACATTAGGAATCACCACCCAGGAAAAGTATCTAGGCGTCATTGTAGATAATACATTGAAACCCTCTGCCCAGTGTGTAGCAGAATTCGTTACTGGAGGATGTAGTAAAAGTTGTCAGCGTAGCTGGTTTTAAAAAAGGTTTGCACAAGTTCCTGGAGAAAAATTTCATAAACCATTATTAAAGAGGTCCTACGAAATCCACTGTTTACCCCGGGATAAGCAACGTGGAATCTGTGTACCTTTTTGGAAAGATGACAGGTACTTGAGACCTGGATTGGCCACTGTTGGAAAGAGGATACTGGGCTTGATGGACCTTTGGTCTGATCCAGTATGGCATATCTTATGTTCTTAGATAAGGACAGAACAAAGGTTGGTTAAAGAAACAATAACCTAACAAACCTGCAGGCCATGGACTGGTACTAATGGCCTAAAACTTCCCAGAAACCAGTCAGGTCAATGTTAGCAAGCTATATTGTCTAGCAAGGCCATGGGGTCACAGAAGGCTAGATGCTTGAGCAACTGTCTCACTTTTGGAAGTTCTTTAGGTTGTTACAAAACTTTGAGATAAAACATTGGGGGGAAGGGGTTGGGTGTTGTACTACTGCAAGTATGGGATAATTAAAGCTCAACTACACAGGATGATAGAGAACTAAAATGGAAAAAACAAAAACTGGCTTGCAAAAGGAGCGACATCCAAGCTTCTGTGGCTAGATGAGGGGATATATCCTTAAAGTGTGGTGTTATGGGGCAGAGTGAGTATATTACTATACCACAGGTTATTTTATAATCACACACATAGGGGCTTGTTTACAAAGCCACGGTAGCGGTTTCCGATCGTTATCGGAGCCGAGGCCCCATTGAAATCAATGGGGCTGCGGCTCAAACAAGCCCCATAGCCTTGGAACTTGTGAATAAAAATGTTCAATATGTGGCTAAGAAGTTTATGTTAATCTAATAAAAGGCATCTAGCATAAAAAAAACAGCATGATCTTAAGATACTACATATTCTGTATACTGTTTTTAGGCTCCAGAAGACAAATATCTTGGGTTATTTGGGTCTCCCTAAACAGCAACAGTCATAAAAGTGTATATCTGGAAGGTATTCAGGGTGTTCAAAAAGATATTTGACAAGTCTCAAAAAAAGTTATTTGTAGCATGCAGGAATCAGAACCATCAAAGGGTAAAATACGAAGGGTAAAAAAAAAGTAAGTGACCGTGTTAGATTAGTTAGGAAGCAGTTAACGGCCAAGTACTTTTCAAAAAAGACAAGTGCCACAAGTTCCTGTGGAGAAAACTTGCCATACAGTTAAAAGCAGCTTTTGCACAAGAGTATGCTACCCCTAGTTTTTATAGAAAGGAAGATTTTGATATATTTTTATCTTATGGCAAGAGATAAATTAGAACAGTATGGCTTGTTTTATTGCTAAGTTCAGTAACAAAATCACTCACATGGACTGGAATTGAAGCAGCATAACTGCAACTAAAGACCTTCTGGGGTTTTCCAATCCCAAGCAACAATAAACATATTTGGGTTTGAGGGCAGTAGTACATAGATAAAAGATGTGCAAATGTGTATCTTTGAAAATCAGTTCACAGGAGGTTTGAAGGGTATTAATGGAGTTTATACATTAACATATATGTTATGTTATGTTACCACTAGGAGTAGCCTAGTGGTTAGAGCAGGAGTGGAGGAGTAGCCTAGTGGTTAGAGCACTGGCTTGGGAACCAAGAGACCAGGGTTCAATTCCCACTAGCACTCCTTGTGGCAAGTCACTTAACCCTCCATTGCTCAGAAAAATCCAAGTTATCAATGTCCCTGTTTAATGTACATTTACCAAGTTTAAGTTACAATGTAAACCGCTTTGATTGAAATGATAAAGCGGTATAAAAAACAGGATAAATAAAAAAATATATATAATAAAATGAAATGCAAATAAATACCTACACCCAATAAGCATTTTCCTGTTAGTCCTATAAAAGCTGACACGAGCAGAGAACACCACAGTTGTCATTGGGTCAATACAACTATTAGGATCTACATTAAGACATTATTTCAAAATAGACAACTGAAAAGTCAGTAGCAGCATCCTGCAGGAATAATTCAACTTAGCTGAGTCTCCAGAAGGAAATGTTTGTACTAAAATAACAATAACTAAGTCCAGATTTACTTATCTATGGTGCACTGAAGGAGTCCTTACATAAAAGTCTGCACGTTTGAAATTTGTAGCAAATGCATATAAACACTAGGCTCAATAATTCACAAAGACCACACAGATCAGTCTTACGCATGATCAAGCTTAAAAATCTTTCAGCCCCACTGAATCTTTATCATAAGCACATGTCCCACAGAGAATAAGGTTGAGTCAAATTTTCCTACTGTTTTCCCTCAATATATGGGAGATAATCACCTGCAGGTAAGTTAGGTTCAGCCCTTTATGCAAAAACTTGGATGTAACCAATATTTTAATTGTTATACTATAGCATGAGGTAAGAAAAACAATGTACATCAAATAGAATAATGGTATGGCTGGTGACAGACCGCAGTAGAAATATATCTGCCTATCGGTAGAACACTGAAAAATAGGAAAGCATTTTTACCAGAGGTAAGCAGATGTATCTCGAGCACTTAAGGAAAAAAAATCATTAAAAGACAATTGTGTTGTCCCTTTTACATCAACAAAGTCATTCAGAAATAATGCACAGCCAGTGAGCAGCAGATAGCAGATAGCAGGCAGGCAGTAAAAACATAGAAACTATTAATGTGAAAGGCTTTTATAGATGACTCTTACCAGTTCTCCTGCACAGCTTGCAGCATGATGGGTATGGCTGATGAGACCAGGGATGGGCTGTTCACCTTTGGCCATGATAACAGCACAACTGGTATAGGATGGATGTTTCTAATGCACAACATACAACAGCTATGAATATGGTAACAGGAGAACATGCAACGGTACAAAGCAAAAGGACTCAAAGGATGAGAGTATGAACAGGAAGGCAGAGTAAAATATAAAGGTTATCTCAAATGCTTGAAAAAGCACATTCAGTTCAGATCCCAGGTACTTTTCACTTTCTGGAGAAAAAGAGGTGAAATGTAGATTCTCCGCTACAATTGTTTTTTTCAGTAGAATTAATAGGACATAAATAGGGAGCTCTTGACATATATTATTTAAATGGCAATGTGCAGGTGATGAGCCACACTAATTGCATATGTTATCATCAATTGTACAGTATAATTGAGAGCTTGATATGCATTTTAAAAAGTCCCTTGATTACTGGGTAGGTGTAGTAGTTTATTTTTTTATGTACAATAACTGGAAGGTTACTTTGTAGGTCCTGTAGATCTGCCTTACGTTAACACTACCTGCATGTTTGATGAGCTAAGAATAAAAGACTAAAAACAGACACTGACCTGCCATCATGCCCTTTGAACAAATCTAATATTTGTCTACTTACTCTCAAAAAGTTTTCTTAGTACAGAAATACACAAAATGACAGCAGATAAAGACCATATGCATACAGCCTGCCCATCCATACCAACTATTAAGCTCAACACCTTCTTTTCCTTTAGAGATTCTCTGTGTTTGCCCCATGCTTTCTTGAATTCGGTTGTTTACTCCTTCAAGAAGTAGAAAGACTAAGGGGTATGTTTACTAAACCGGGCTAACGGTTAACCCGGGCTATCTGCAACTAGGTCCCATTGAATAATATGGGCCCTAGAGGCAGATAGCCCGGGTTAACCGTTAGCCCGGTTTAGTAAACATACCCCTAAGACTAATTGTAGAATAAAATTAATTCACTCAATGCATAATTAAACTCTATAATTCATTGCCAGAGGATGTAGTAATCTAGATGGGAGACTAATGTGCTGAGAATGACAGCAGTTTGAGCAATGGGATAAGGGAATGGATTGATGGCTCTAAATTATCGAAAGGCGAAAAAGGATGATTTCACTACATGAGCAATCTGTGGTGAGAAGGAAAGTTTGGAATCCGGTATTGTCCCAAGATATTTGAAGGAAGATCTAAGTGCTACCGGGGGCTCCTTCTAATATGGATGCAGTAAGAGTAGTTACTCACCTGTAACAGGTGTTCTCCAGGAGCAGCAGGAATCAGTCCTCACTTATGGGTGACGTCGGCGCCGACGGAGCCCTCGCGGAGCAATTTCCCCAGCTTTCGAAGAAAGTCTTTGGGATTGCAGCGCGCATGCGCGGTCCTCTTCCCGCCCAAGGATGCCATCTTGCTCAGTCGAATGACATAGCGGAAGACAGCAACCATAAGAATGACTGCAACTCCAGGGGAGGAGGGAGGGTAGTGAGGACTAATTCCTGCTGCTCCTGGAGAACACCTGTTAAGGTGAGTAACTACTCTTTCTCCAGGACCAAGCAGGAAGTCAGTCCTCACTTATGGGACTCCCTAGCTTAAGGCTACCGGAGACCTCAAGCTGGAAAGAGAGCTCCCTCCAGCTCAACCGCACAGAAGGAAGGAATCTTCTCTGAATATGAATCCGGCCGGTAGACAACATCGGGGCCGGCGGGTAGGAGTTGCCTAAACCTCAAAGAGATTGTGGAGGACTGCCTGTCCGAAAGCACTATCCCTGCGGGACTCCCTCTCCAGGCAGTAATGAGCTGCGAAAGTCTGGCTAGAAGACCAAGTAGCGGCCCGGCAGATGTTTGCCAACGGAACCGAGCGGAGGTGTGCGACCGACACCGCCTTCGCCCAGACACGGTGCGCCGTGACTCGACTCTCCAAAGAGAGACCGGCTGCCCCATACGCCCAGGCAATGCAGTCAGCTACCCAGATGGACAGCGTACGCTTCGACAGAGATAACCCCAACCGGTTGGGGTCAAAGGAAACGAAAAGCTGGGCAGCTTTCCTATGCTCACGCGTACGGTCAAGGTAGAAGGACAAGGCTCTTCGACAGTCCAGGGTATGCAGAACAGTCTCAGCTCTGCTGGTATGTGGCCTGGGAAAGAAGGTCGGAAGAACCACCTCTTGATTGATGTGGAAAGAGGAAACCACCTTAGGAAGAAACTTAGGGTGAGTCCACAAGACAACCCTATTCCTGTAGAACCTAGTGTAAGGGGGCTCCGACACTAGGGCCTGTAGTTCACTAACGCGCCTAGCGGAGGTGAGGGCTACCAAGAAGAGAGCTTTCCATGAGAGGAAGCGGAGGGGGCAGGTAGCCATGGGTTCGAAAGGCGGGCAAGTAAGCCTTTGTAAAACCACATTGAGGTCCCAGTCAGGAGCCGGAGGGCGCAACGGGGGCTTAAGCAGCAGCAGGCCCCTGAGGAAACGCGCCACCAAGGGATGCGAGGAAAGGGGCTGGCCCTCCACCGGCGAATGATGTGCAGAGAGAGCACTGAGGTGGACTCTGACAGAGTTGGACTTGAGGCCTAGATCGGAGAGGTGCAGCAAGTATTGCAGTACCACCGACACTAGGCAGGCGAAGGGGTCCTCAGAACGCTGAGAACACCAGGCGGAGAAGCGACGCCATTTGAGTGCGTAAGACTTCCGGATAGAAGGTCGCCGAGACGCCAGGACGACAGCTTCCACCTCCGGGGGGAGCGAGAGCGGGGCCAGGACTACCCTCTCAGCCGCCAGGCCATCAGGTGAAGGGCCCGGAGGTTGGGGTGCAGAAGAGTACCCTGATCTTGGGTCAGAAGATCGGGCTGAAACCCCAGAGGGAGAGGGGTGTCCACCGCTAACTGCAGGAGCAGAGGAAACCAGGGTTGCCTCGGCCATCGGGGTGCTATCAGGATCACGTAGGCCCCGTCCCGGGCAACCTTGAAGAGCGTCCGGGACACCAGCGGCGTGGGAGGAAAGGCATACAGTAGGCCTTTGGACCACGAAATGAGGAAAGCATCCGGGGCCACTCTGAGGGGATGCGGATGCCGAGAGCAGAACCGGGGAAGCTGCCGGTTCAGGGGACTGGCAAAGAGGTCCACGGCGGGGGTGCCCCACCGGCGGAAGATTTGCTGGGCAACGCCGGGGTTCAACCTCCACTCGTGGGGCTGCAAGACCCGGCTCAGCCTGTCGGCCAGGCAATTCTCCTGCCCGGGCAGGTAAACAGCCTTGAGGAGGATGTCGTGGTCGACAGCCCAGGAGCACAGTCGCCGGGCCTCCTAACAGAGCAGGAGGGAGCCCATGCCCCCCTGTTTGTTCACGTAGAACATGGCCACCTGATTGTCCATCTGCACCAGTACGGACTGGCGAGAGGTGAGGTGAGAGAAGGTCCGCAGAGCTAGGCGGATCGCCCGCAGCTCCAGGAAGTTGATTTGTTTGAGCCGCCTCCCAAGGAGTCCAAAGGCCTTGAGTGTGCGCTCCCTGGCAATGCGCTCCCCATCCCAAGAGAGAGGCATCGGTCGTCAGCACCTGGGAGGGTGCGGGAGACTGAAAGGGCATACCCCGTACCAGGTTGGGCAGGTGGAGCCACCACTGCAGGGAGGAGACCAGGCGGTCGGAGACCTGTAGAAGGTCCGCCAGACCTCCTGTGGCCTGATGCCATTGAGTGCGGAGACACCACTGGACAGGCCGCATATGCAGTCGGGCATTCGGCGTGACATGGACCGTGGAGGCCATATGACCGAGCAGCTGCAGGAACCTCCGGGCCGGAACCGGAGACGCACTGTGGAACCTGCCGGCCAAAGCCATGAGCCTGTCGGCTCGCTCTCGAGGCAAGAAGGCACGAGCTCGCAGAGTGTCGAGTCGAGCTCCTATGAACTCGAGATCCTGAGAGGGGCGCAACGTGGACTTCCCGTTTATGACGAAGCCCAAGTGCTGAAGCAGAGCCACCGTACGCTGCATGGCCTGCGCGACCTCTGGGGCCGACTGCGCCCGTATGAGCCAGTCGTCCAGGTAAGGAAAAACGAACAGGCCCTGAAGCCTCAGGAAGGCCGCGACCACCGCCAGGCATTTTGTGAACACCCTGGGGGCGCAGCACAAGCCGAAAGGCAGCACGCGTTACTGATAGTGTTTCCCGGCCACTACAAATCTGAGATACTGTCGGTGGTCCGGATGAATCAGGATGTGAGTATAGGCATCCTTTAGATCCAAGGAGCATAGCCAATCTCCCTGCTGGAGGTAGGGCAGCAAGATTCCAAGGGTAAGCATCCTGAACTTTTCCCGCTGCAGGAACATGTTGAGGTTGCGCAAGTCCAGAATGGGTCTGAGGCCTCCCGTCCTCTTTGGGACCAGGAAGTATCTTGAGTAGAACCCCTGACCCCACTGAGGTTGGGGCACTGGCTCCACAGCCTGCTCCTCCAGTAGACCCTGCAGCTCCTGGAGGAGTAAGTCTCTGTGCAGAGGGGGCCGCGGAGGCTCCCCCGGAAAGTAGGGGGGAGGCACCTGGTGAAAATGCAAGAGGTAGCCCCTTTGAACCACCTGCAGCACCCAGGAATCGGATGTTATGGCTGGCCACCTGTGAGCGAAGTGGATCAGCCTGCCCCCCGTGCTGAGCGACGGGTGCGGAGGGGGAGAGGCTATGCTGGCATAGTCAAAAACCCCCACCCTATGTGGCAGGGGGCTGTGCAGCGGGCTTGGGGGCCCGTGGCCTGCGGGGGCCATTCCCCTGACTCTTAGTCTGTGGGCACTGAGTGGACGCCGCCGGTACTTGGTATTGAAGGTGGGATTGCTTATAGGCAAGCACCTTCCTCGGGTAAAAGGGCTTCTTCCCCGGCCCCTTCCTCTTCTGCGTGGGAGCGGAGGTCTTTCGGGACAGTCGAGTCCGAGTGAGAGTCTTGGACTCGAGTTCTGCAGCCTTATTTATTTATTTATTTAACTGCATTTATATACCGCTTTTCACCGGGTCAAAGCGGTGTAACATATAACATAAGGGGGGGGCAATTTTCAGGGTGGGGCCATCACCAAGGGGCAACAATTAATGATTTGGGTAGACATAGACATGTATACTTCTGCTGAATCTAAGTATTAGATCATGCGGATAGGGTGGTATTTCTGTTCAGAGATGTTCACGGAATAGGATTGTTTTCAGCTGTTTCTTAAATGATGTGATGTCAGCGTTGTTCCTGATGTGGTTTGGTAGAGAGTTCCAGAGGGATGGAGCATAAAGTCGAAGGCTCTGTTGCAGGTCCGTTGTGTGGATTTGGTTCTTTTGTGGAGGACGACGATAGAGTTATTGGAGGAATGTCTGGTTGATCTGTTGTGGGATGGGCGAGGCAGTAGGGGGTGGAGTGAGGTGTTCCGTGTTTGGTAGATAGTCTTGTGGATGAGTAGGATAGCTTTGTACTTGATTCTTGCTTGTATTGGGAGGAAGTGGAGGTCTCTTAGGATTGGGGTGATGTGATCCCGTTTTTTTGCATTCTGAATAATCCTTGCTGTAGTATTTAAGGCAGTTCGGAGGGGGTTGGTGTGTGTGAGGCAGGAAGTCCATGGTAGATTATGTTGCAGAAATCCAGATGGGGGAGTGTCACGGCTTGCATTACTGTCCTGAAGTCATGAGGTTCTAGGAGGGGTCGGAGGCGTTGAACAGTTTTAGCTTTGTGGAATATCGTCCCAGCGGTTTTGTTGATTTGTTGTTTAAAGGTGAGAGCTTGGTCAATGATGACGCCTAGATATCTTATTTGGGGCTGGATTTGGATTTGCGTGGTTCCCATGTTGAGGTGGGTAGGTGGTTTGAAGTCAGGTTCTTTTGTCACTATAAGGGCTTCGGTTTTCTTTATGTTGATGGATAGATTGTTCTCCTGTAGCCAGTTGGCCACGTCGGTGAAGCAGGCTGATAGCTGGTCGTTTTTTGGGTTGGTGGTTGTAATCGGTGCGTAGAGCATTATGTCGTCTGCGTATATGTGGAAGTTGATGTTGTGGGTACGTATGATTGAGCATAGCGGACGAAGATATATATTGAACAACATGGCTGATAGGGTGGATCCTTGGGGTACTCCTTGAAGTTGTTGGTAAGGGGGCGAGGTTGTGGAGAAGGTGCGGATCCGTTGCTGTCTGTTGGTTAAATAGGATCTGAACCATTGGAGTACAGTGTCTTTGATTCCAATTGATTGTAGTCTGCGTATGAGGATTTCGTGGGAGATTGTGTCAAAAGCCGCTGATATATCTAGGAATATCAGGATGTATCCTGATTGTTTCTCTTGGGTTCCAATGATGAGAGTGTTCATTAGAATGGTCATGAGGGTCTCGACTCCATGTAGTGGCCGGAAACCGTGTTGCTGCGGGTCAAGTATGTCATTGGTGTCCAGATGATCTTGAAGTTGGCGTTGGACTATCTTTTCTATTATCTTGGTGGCGAGGGGGAGGCTTGCAACTGGTCTGTAGGAGGTGGGGTCCAGGGGGTCCAGGTTGTTCTTTTTTATGGTTGGTCGTATGATTGATGTTTTGAGGGCATCTGGTATGTATCCTTGTTTAAAGGATTCGTTTATGATGTGGGTTAATGGGGCACTCAGGTCTTCCTTGGTTTTCTTTATCCATTCCGTAGGGCAGGGGTCTAGCAGGGAGGTAGTGGTGTTCAGACAGGAGATGGTGGAAGATATCTCTTCTTTTGAGGTTTCATTGAATGTATTCCAGTCTGCGTTTATGGTGGTGCAGGGATATGTCCTTGTGGTTGTAGCGCAGAGGTGAGGTTGTTGAGGTTGCTGAAATTGTTTGTATTGTCGGGCCAAAAGATCCGAGGGGATATCTGGGAGTTGATCGGAAGTGGTCGGTGCCTTAGTCAGTTTTTTGGCAATTTGGAAGAGTTCTCGAGGTTTGTTTACAGCTGTCGTGATGATTTTGGTGTGGTAGTTTCTCTTCGCATTGTCGGTCTCCGAGTGGTAGGTAGTGAGTTCGTAGAGGTATTGCTTTTTGTCTATTTCATTTTTGGTTTTCCTCCATTTTCTTTCTGCTCTTCTAAGTTTTGTTTTTAGTTTCCGGAGGTCAGAGGTGAACCAGCGGGCCTTTGAGGAGATGGGTTTGTTGCTGGTTTTGTTCAGAGTTGCACTGGATGCTGAGGAAATTGTGGTGTTCCAGTTGTTTATGAGGTCATCAAGGTTGTTGGAATTCGTAAGTAGGTTAGGTAGGGTTAGTGTCAGGAAGTCTTCTTTGTTGAATGCTTTGAATCTCCGTGTGTGTTGAGTGTTTCCTCTGTTTGTGTTTGGTTGATATGCGTGGGAGAGGTGGATGATGTAGTGGTCTGACCATGGTACTGGTGAGATTGTTGGACTGCTGCATGAGGAGGATGTTTGGGAGTTCAGAAATATGTGGTCCAGTGTGTTTCCTTTTTCGTGCGTTGGTTCATTTATGATCTGTGTCAGGTCCATTGCTGTCATGGCGTTAAGGAATGTGTCTTGGAGGGAAGGGAGACTGAAGTCTCCCAATATAATTGGTTCTTTTTGTGGGTCAACGCTCTCAGAGATGAGGTGTAGTATCCTTGGTACGTCGGAGTTTGCAGCGGGTGTTCTGTAGACCAGGCATATCGTGAGGTGTTTGTTAGTGAGGGTGAGGATGTCTGCTTCATCGGAGGTTTCAGAGGCGTGGGTCCGTAGGTGGAGATTGTCCTTTGCAATGATGGCTACGCCTCCGCCTTTTGCGTGTGTTCGGGAACAGTGATGAAAGCTGTATCCGGTTGGTGTCAGTTGGTTCATTATTACCGTGTCGGTTTCTGTCAGCCAGGTTTCTGTTATACATAGGATGTCAATCTTCTCAGATATGATCATGTCTTGGAGCATGTGGTATTTGTTCCTGGCGGAGCGTGCGTTTATGAGTGAGATGGAGAGGTGCAGGTGGCTGGTGTGATTGGTGGTTTGGGGTGGAGTGTGGTGTGTATGTGTGTGGTTGTGTGTGGTGCCGCAGATGCTTGTAGGTTGAGATGCTGTGGTTCTTGTGTATGGGAGGTCAATGGGTGCGATTGGGTGAGGGTATGGCATCTGTGCAAAGGAGGTTGTGCAGGGTAGTGTGTCTGCGTAGAGAGGATTTCTGAGTGTGCTTGGGTGGGGGTATAGTGTTAGGATAGGAGTGAGAAAGCAGATGGGGGTTAGGAAGGGCGGCATGGTGTACCAGAGTACCTGGGCTTTTGAAGCAGCGGTGTTTGTCCTGTTGACCTGCTTGCCACGGTGGTTTTCTTATATCAGAATTGCTGGTCGGGTATACTGAGGCTGGTAACAGGAGCCGGCGTGCTCAGCCTGTGTTCCAGGGAGCTCTTGTTGCATGGAGTCGTCGTTTCGTCGTTCAGCGGTACTTGACGGATGCGTTGTCGATGGTAACTGGTGCCGGCGAGCTGGTGCCGGCGAGCTCAGACCCGACTCAGAGCCTTATCGGACATGGGCTTGCCGAAAAGGTTGTCACCTCGGCAGGGGACATCGACTAACTTGTCCTGTACCCACGGCTCGAGGTCGGATGACTGGAGCCAGGCCTGTCGGCAGGGACCGATGCCGGCTCCGGCTACTCGGGCCGACACCTCGAAGCCGTCGTAGGCCGCCCGAGAAAGGAACTTCGAGCACTCTCGAATACTATCGGACAAGGCCAGGAACCTCTGCAAAGGTTCGTCGGAGAGACCAGCCGAGAACCCGGCGAGCTCCTTCGCCAAGTCTCGGAGGAACATGCCCATATACAGCTGGTATGTCTGGACCCTGCAGGCAAGCATGGAACCCTGGAAGCACTTCCTACCGAGGGCATCCAGGTTACGGGCCTCCTTACCCAGGGGCACCGAGGAGTGCATCTTTTGACTCTTAAGCCGATGCATTGCCGATTCCACAACCATGGAGTGGTGTGGCAGTTGCGCCTTCTGGAACCCGGGGCTCTTGCGGACTCGATAAATCGAATCGATCCGCTTGCTTAACACCGGTGTCGAGGCCGGGCTTTCCCACATGTGGAAGAGCAGCCGCTCTAGCATCGGAGGGACCGGCACGGTAAAGGCCTCCTTCGGGGGAGAGTCGTACTGGAGTGCCTTGAGCTCTTCCGCGCGAGGCTCCTCCTCTGGATCCGTGGGGAAAGCCAAAGCCTTGCCATATCCCGCACAAAATCAGAGAAGCGCGTATCCTCCGGAGGGGAACGCCTTCGAGGCTCCGACTCGGGTGAGTCGGAGGGGACGCACCGGGTTTGAAAAGAGCCGGGCGACTCGTCCCCTTCCGTGTCCCAGTCCGACGCCTCCGTGGAGGAATCGAGGGGCTCCGTGCGGGCGAGGGTTCGTCCCGACGCCGACGCTGGCGTCGACGACCTCGGTCCCGAACGGGAGGCCGAGGGATACCTCGACCGAGGATCGACTCGAGCATGCATCGACTCGAGGATCGACTCAGCCGCCGGGGTCGACTTGGGCGTCGACGTCCCGGTGGTCTGGGCGGATGCACTGGTGATGCCAGTCATCCAAACCCGCTGCTGGTCCAAGAAGGCAGAGATACTGCGCTCCAAGGATGTCAATCTGAGGTCAAGCCCAGAAGACCCGGCAGCCACCGACTCGGGCCCCGACGGCGTCGGGCCCGACGACGGTTCCGTAGGGGAGTCCAGGAGGACAATAGTACTCACGTGCGGCTCCACCTCGAGTCGAGGAAGTTTAGAAGGTCTCTCCGCCTCTGAGGACTCGGGGCGGCTGGCGGGGCTATGCGACCCGGCCCACGAGGGACCAAGTACGTCCTCCGACGCCGCCTGCGCGAGTTTCCTCTGCCGACGATGCTCCCGTCCAGGGGACCCCCGCTCAGAGGAACTCCGACGGAGCTCGTGGCCGGAGTCACGAGACGTCGAAGCCTCCGACGAGGTCCGGGCCGGACCGGACTCGGGGTCAGAGAAGATTCTGTCCTTTTGCGATTGCCGACTTCTCAGCGACTTGGAGGACATCTTGCCACACGGACCACAGCTCCCAGAGTCATGGTTGGGTCCGAGGCAACGGAGGCAGAAATTATGCGTGTCTGTAAGAGACATTAATTTAAAACAATGATCACATTTTTTGAACCCGCTGGTAGCCATAGGGGGAAAAAGGGCCCCCGCGAGGTCGAAAGACCGGGCCGCCAGGGGTGGAAAATAAGTGGCGGGAACGCCAGTTAAAAACTGAAAACAAAAAAGAAATGTGAACGGACTCGATAAGGAAAAAATCGAGGCCGGGCAGGAAAAGGACACGCGAACCGAGAAAACAATAAAGAATTAATCAACTTTTTCAGCGGTGGTAACAAACTACGTCTGTAGGGCTCAGCGGAAAAAAGAAGACTGAGCAAGATGGCATCCTTGGGTGGGAAGAGGACCGCGCATGCGCGCTGCAATCCCAAAGGCTTTCTTCGAAAGCTGGGGAAATTGCTCCGCGAGGGCTCCGTCGGCGCCGACGTCACCCATAAGTGAGGACTGACTTCCTGCTTGGTCCTGGAGAAGTTGGGATATTTGACCTGCAGATAAGTATCTATGATGGACTGCTACAGAATGAATTAAAATGTTTACCAGCTGTTCAAAACACTACCATATGCGCACTCTCTCATGCAGGGGCGGCCCAAGGGGGGTGCGGGGCCATGTACGGAGACTCGGTGCGGGGCCTCATTTGCATAAGGGGCCTCATTTGCATAATGTTACCATATACTAACTTTTAGTAAACATGCCTCTTAATGAGTGTATGAATAAAGAAAGACTAAAAGATTTCTACATTACTATAATCCAGTGCCAACCGCCAGACACATTAGGAACTACTACAAACACTGCCCATTTAGAACCCATAGCAAACCCGCCGTATCCTAACAGCACTACCAGGACTCACAAAGCACCATACCCTACCTATCAAAAGGAAACATGCAAATATTAAACCAATACATTTCAGAGAATACCAATACATGACCTACTGGGGAAAGAGAACAAGTGGCAATGTCAAATAGGAATTATATAAGCAGAATACCTCAGCTCAGTTACACATGAACAGAACATAAACCATCACCAAACAAGGAATCACAATTTAGAAACAGGACGACAATAATTAAACTGGGAATCCCAAAAGCCAAACTTGGAATGTACAACACTGTAGAAATAAAACTATACATTAATTTGCTCTTGTACTAAACAAAGCACAGACATTAATGATGCACATTTACCAGAGCTGACATATTCCAATTAATAAATTCAAAATAAAGAGATATTTTTCTACCTTATGTGCATTTTTTTTCAGCTGCAATTGCTCCAGCCACTTTCTTCTGGTTTCTTTGTGTCTTCTGCTAGCTCTCCATCGTCTGCTGTCCATTTGTCCTTTCTTCTCTCAGAGTTTTTTTTTCTATTCTCTCTCTACATCTGCTTTAACATACTAATCTTTCTCCTTTTGCTCTTTCCTCATTCCTATTTCATCCACTCAAATTTTACCCCTCCATCCTCAATCCCCACTTACTCTCCCAATACCCGGCCAATTGTAGATTTTTCATCCCTCCCACACAAAATATTTTTCCCCTCTCCATTTTACTCTCCCAGCCCCATCCCATTCTAATCCTCCCCCAACATCAGCTCCCTTCTAGTTCCAGCCTCACCCAGCATCCATTCCCTTCTAGTCCCTGCATCAGCCCATTTCCAGTCCTAGCCCATCAGCCCATTTCCAGTCCTAGCAACCCCCCAACCCAATACCAGTCCTAGCCCCCCCATCAACCCACTTCCAGTCCTAACCCCCATCACCCCATTTTCAGTTTAAGCCCCCCTATAACCCATTACCAGTCCTAAACCCCATCAGCCCATTTCCAGTCAGCCCCCCATAGCCCATTGCCAGTCCTAACCCCCCCATCAGCCCACAGCCCATTACCAGTCCTAACCCCATCAGCCCACCTCAAGTCCTAACCCCTCCCCATCAGCCCATTTCCTGTCCTAGCCCCCCCATAGCCCACTATCAGTCCTAACCCCCCCATAGCCCATTACCAGACAGCCCCCATCAGCCCACAGCCCATTACCAGTCCTAACCCCTCCCATAGTCCATTACCAGACAGACCCCATCAGCCAAAGCCCATTACCAGTCTTAACCCCCCATAGCCCATTACCAGTTCTAACCCCCCAACAGCCCACAGCCCATTACCAGTCCTAACCCCCCCATAGACCACTATCAGTCCTAACCCCCCCATAGCCCATTACCAGACAGCCCCCATCAGCCCACAGCCCATTACCAGTCCTAACCCCTCCCCATCAGCCCAGTTCCTGTCCTAGCCCCCCCCCATAGCCCATTATCAGTCCTAACCCCCCCATAGCCCATTACCAGACAGCCCCATCAGCCCAAAGCCCATTACCAGTCTTAACCCCCCCCATATCCCATTACCAGACAGCCCCATCAGCCCAAAGCCCATTACCAGTCTTAACCCCCCCATAGCCCATTACCAGTTCTAACCCCCCACAGCCCACAGCCCATTACCAGTCCTAACCCCATCAGCCCACCTCAAGTCCTAACGCCTCCCCATCAGCCCATTTCCTGTCCTAGCCCCCCCATAGCCCATTATAAGTCCTAACCCCCCCATAGCCCATTACCAGTCCTAACCCCCCCATCAACCCACAGCCCACCTCAAGTCAAGTCCTAACCCCCTCCATAACCCATTACCAGTCCTAACCCCCCCCTCATAGGTTCAAGGAACATTAAAAAAAAAAAAAAAGCTGGCTGCTACCGCTGCCGCCGCAGCAGCAGCAGAATGGAGTGTCCCGCGGGGCCCCCTCTGCCCGGCTGAGTCCCCCCCTCCCTCTGCGATGGCTGAGCCCCTCTGTGCCGGCTTTCAGATACGCGAAGGGAGAGTGTCTCCCTCGCGTCTCTGTTAAGCCCGCAGGGGCTGATGGGAAATTTCCCATCTGCCCCTGCAGGCTTAACAGAGACGCGAGAGAGACAATCTCCCTTCGCGTATCTGAAAGCCGGCACAGAGGGGCTCAGCCATCGCAGAGAGAGAGCTCAGCCGGGCAGAGGGGGCCCCGCGGGACACTCCATTCTGCTGCTGCTGCGGCGGCAGCGGCAGCAGCCAGCTTTTTTTTTTTTTTTAACTTAATTTTGAAAAAAAGCAGAATGTTCTTTGCACGGGTCCCCCTGAAACGCAGGGCCCTGTGCAAAAAACATTCTTGCTCAATGGACGGGCCAGCCCTGCTCTCATGCCTGAAAATTTGACCATGTTACTCCCTTATTGATTCACCATCACTGGCTCTCAGTCACATCAAGAATGTACCATAAGATTCTTACCCTAACCCTTTAGGCCCTCTATAATTATAAGGCTCCAATGTGAGCTTATTTAAACAAACTTTAAATAAAACTGAGTAAAATGGAAGTAACGTCTTTGAGAGGCTTTTAACCTCATGGCTGATCTTCTGACAAAAATATAAACACTTTCATGCGCTCGCTCATATTTTTGGAGGTTTTTCACTCTACTTTTGTTTAGGGATATTCCTGTAGCTTGGCTCTGTATAGAGTCAGGGAGTTATGCGACTTGTTCCGCCTCCATTTTCTCTCCATTCTTCGGAGAGTGCGCTTTGCATCTCTGATATCACTTGAGTACCAGGGGGCGTTGGGTCTCCTTCGTGTTTGTGGTTTTATACTCGGAGGGGCTGATGCTGTAGTAGATATTATGGAGTTCCATTTCTCTATGCTTAGGTCAAGGGTTTCGCATTCCTGCTGGAGTTGTGGAGTGATGTCGTCTATGAATGATTCTTTATTGAAGGCTCTATAACGCCTGGTTATACTCTCATCTTCCTTGTGTTGGGTGGGGTTATTCAGGGTCAGGGTGAATTCTATCACGTGATGATCTAACCAAGGGACCAGTGTGATTGTTGGTGTTGTGGCCTTGCCCTGTTCCACCAAGTTCATTGGGATAAAGACCATATCCAGAGTTGTGCCATGCTGGTGCATTGGGGCATTGATTGTCTGGCTATATTTTAGTGACTCCATGGCTTTTAAGAATGTTGCGGCTTCCTTGGTGTGTGCGGAGGTCAGGTTGTAGTCTACTAGTACAATGAGGGGTTTATGTTTTGTGTTATGTGCACACATTGCTTCAAGTATTGTGGAGAGATGTTCAGTTGTGGCTCCAGGAGGCCTGTAGGTGAGGAAGACGCTTAAGTACTTGTTAGCTATGGTGATTGTGTTGGATTCAATTGTATTAGTGGTAGAGATTGTTTTGAATCTATATTCCTTTCTGGCCAGTATTAGCACACCTCCTCCTCTCTTTTGTTCTCTGATGCAACTGAATGCTGAGTAGCCTGTAGGGGTTACTTGGTTTAATATTACCTGGTCTGAGTCATTTAGCCAGGTTTCGGTGATGCACATTATATCCAGCTTTTTTATCGAGGATGAGATAGAGGATAGTGTTTGGTATGTTCCTGATTGATCTCACGTTTAGTAAAGCACACCTAATGTTGGCCGTTATGATTGGGTTGGTGTGTACACTATTTGTGGGATTAGTGGGCGTAGTACGTGTGGCATTATGTGTTTTGTGAATTGAAGGCTTAGTATGCTTGTGTTCTTTAGAGAGGGATGGGCCTGGTGTCTGTACAGGTTGGGAGGTATGTAGGTGGAGCAAGGGGATTTGTACATAGGGTCTGATGCCCTGTGTGCAGGGTGCGAATGCATGGAGGAGTGTAAGGTAGGCAATGAGGTAGTGAGGAGCAGAGTGCATTTTTCCAATTACTGACCTGGGACTGGCTTGAATTGTGGTTCAGTGGTGGTAGGTGCTTGACCCTTCTCTTTTATCTCTACACGTGCCTGTTCTCTTTGGTCGTTGTCTCCTCCTCGCATGCAGCTCCAAAAAAAATCCAAATTCTTCTTATAAGAAATGTAAAGGGTTCTACCATGTCAGGGGATGAAGGCCCTTTTCCTTTCAGTACTTCAAACTTCCTTTTCTTCATGGGTACTACTTTTCAACATCAGCCTTAACTCAGGAGCTCTGAGGAGCCTTTCATATTTAAGCATTAGATGATGTCAACATCTTCTACCTTATAACAAATCCATTTGTGCAGCAAAACTTCCCAAATCTTTAATGTTTCAAGCATTGACCTGACCCCAAGGTCTAAAACACCTCTCTCTAATACTTTGTCTTCTGCTACTTATAGTTTTTCATTCAAAGTTTGCTGTAACTATTCTAAAGACTTAAATCTGCCTTTTTAGATTTCTACAGTGTCCATGGAGGATTCATTTCCTTTCTCTCTCCCCCTTCAGTGGCAGGGGGTGCCCAGGGAGCTACTCTGTCCTCAGCTTTCTTTGGCTGCTCAGTAAGCAGCCAAATTTTCCCTTTTCCCTCTTTTTTCTCCAGTCACTAGAAGAGGATCTAAAGTACCATTAGTAGATTTGATGACCCTGAAAGCCAGCACCTTGCGTCTTTAATTTTTTTTTCTCATGTGCACTCTCCAATGTAACTTCCACTGACAGAATGGTGTTCCTTACTCATTGGTCCCTCCAACTAGTGACAGTACTCAGATACAGACTTAAAAAAAATATAACCCGCCACCCAAAGAAACAAACTTAGTAGCTATACAAATGATAAGTAGTAGTAGTAGTAGTAATGACTTCATCTCACATTCAGTTCATAAGAACATAAGAACATAAGATATGCCATACTGGGTCAGACCAAGGTCCATCAAGCCCAGTATCCTGTTTCCAACAGTGGCCAATCTAAGTCATACGTACCTAGCAGTTTCCCCAAAAGACACAGGTTCCACAATGCTTGTACTGGGTCAAGCATTGATATCCTGGGTCCCTTCTTAATAATGGTTTATGGACCTTTCCTCCAGGAACTTGTCCAAACCTTTTTTAAACCCAACTACACTAACAGCCTTTACCACGTCCTCTGGTAACAAATTCCAGAGTTTGATTACACGTTGAGTGAAAAAATATTTTCTTTTATTAGTCTTAAATAGTTTACCCTGTAGCTTCATTGCATGTCCCCTAGTCTTTCTATATTCTGATAACGTAAACAATCGATCTACGTTTACCCGTTCCACTCTGTTCATTAATTTATAGACTTCTATCATATCTCCCCTCAGCCGTCTCTTTTCCAGGTTAAAGAGCCCTAACCTTTTTAGCCTTTCTTCATAGGAGTATCCTTCCATCCCCTTTACCATTTTGGTGGCTCTTCTCTGAACCTTTTCTAATAACTCTATATAACTCGCGAGTGCATCTCGCATTCAGTTCTGTCTTACAGGCAAGCTTCACTGTAACCCTCCCATTACAATGGTCTGCTTCTTCTAATTAATTTTCAAAAGACTCTAGTGCCCTCTTTAATACTTAGGGGTACTGCAAATTTGTATGCTGTAAGGAATAAACCTTCCAAGAGAACCCAGCTGCAGCTGTCCTCATCATACCAGTCCTAAAATAAGGTCTCTATTTCCAGCATGGATGATAGACCTCACTTTTCCTTGTTATAGCGCTAAAAAAATATTTTGCCCCAACTTCCATATACTCCTTTGTCTCTGTATCCTCTGCAACAGGACTAAGGAGATAGCCTAATCCTCTGACTATCTAATAATCCTCTACTCTTCCATTACCCCTCTTTTTTTCTATGTGCCCCTCACTACCTTCCCTTTTATTAATTCTTCTATCACTTGATTCCTAATGGACAGACCAATTCCTGATCCACCAATACCTCCACCAATTGACAGCACATCTTTTCTTATGTCCAACTCTCTCTGTTGTGTATGTATTTATATATATAAACATAGAAACATGATGGCAGAAGAAGATCCCATGGCCTATCTAGTCTGCCCTTCCATATCAATTACTACAACAGTCCCCTTTTTTCCATTAGAGATCCTCTGATTTGTCCCATGCTTTTTTGAATTCAGATACTGTCCTCATTTTTACCACCTCCACTGGGAGACTATTCCACACATCTACCACTCTTTCCGTAAAGAAATATATGTATATATATATATGGAGTGGCGGCGTAGCCTACTGGTTAGAGCACTGCCTTAGTAATCAAGAGACCAGGGTTCGATTCCCACAGGCATGCCTTGGGCAAGTCACTTAACCCTCCATTGCCTCGGAAGAAAGTCCTGACAATCTACTTCCGGTCACACTGCCAAGAAAACACATGAGTTCTGGGTCGCCAGGAGTCAGCATTGACTCAAAGGCACATATTGCATTTTTTTTTGCATATACAGGGTGGCCCAAAAAAAGTAAGAACATCTCATAGCATATAAGTTATTTAAAAATTCAAAAAGACAGATGTAAACGATTGACAAATTAATTTAAAAAAAAGATGGTGACCGGAAATTGTTAAAATAAAGACGTTATATAGCTAAAAAAGGTAAACAAGTAAACTATTTAAGCTTTTAATTTATGAGATGTTCTCACTTTTTTGGGCCACCCTGTATATATATATATATATATAATGTATATATGTATACAAATGTCTATATTTTCATGCATATCAATTTGGTGAATAGTTTGATACTCTGAATATTCCACAGGCTACTCAGATTGGCTGCATTACCAGAGACAGATCACAGATTTACATTTAACAAGGCTATGTAAGTTAAAAAAACAAAGAGGAAAGAAAAAGTGGTGCATCACACAAGCAAATTATATGATGAATAACAAAATTCCCTCAGTACCACTGAGCATATGAGGCCACATTGTTTCACTCCTAGCATAAAGGTTTTAGAGCTCAGCCTATGAAATGGGGTTACCAATTTCCCTTCTTCCTCTTTACAGATAAAACAAAAAAACAAAAAACAAACCTTTGAAATTCACAAGCTTCACAGCATATTTTTCATCTATTGCCTACATAAATTCAGGACCTATGGGAAATTACTTTCTTCCATCACATCAATGTGTTGTTACAAGCTTTAAGCACCAATATTTTAAGAACATAAGATATGCCATACTGGGTCAGACGAAGGTCCATAAAGCCCAGTATCCTGTTTCCAACAGTGGCCAATCTAGGTCACAAGTACCTAGCAGTTTCCCCAAAAGACACAGGTTCCACAATGCTTGTATTAGGGCAAGCAGTGGATATTCTGGGTCCACTTTAATAATGGTTTATGGATCTTTCCTCCAGGAACTTGTCCAAACCTTTTTTAAACCCGGCTACACTAATAGCTTTTACTAAATCCTCCGGTAGCAAATTCCAGAGTTTTTCTCCTGTTCACCAGGCTTCCAGCCTTAGGAACCATGAGGTGACGCAGATCTTTTGCTGGAAAGACATCTTCACTTGTACTTCTTTTTCACATTTCGCACCCATGTGAATTGTTATTAGCTTTAAAAAACAAAACAAAACAAAACAAAACGTGGAGAAATAAGCTTCCCCTTCTTAATCTTCTTATGTGAGGTTCCCACATCAAACTCTCTCCGAATCAGCTCATGCATTCTGAATGAACAGTGGAATCAGAACATCATATTTTCTTCCACCACTATACTTAATAGAAAACTAATACTATTATAGAGGAAAGCAGCTCAAGTCGGCTGACTCCTTAAAGACTTCATTATCACCAGTACGAAAAATCATCCTTTGCACAGTACTGTATTTCTTCCTTGCACAGTGTATTTTTACTCTCTTCCATGTTTGGGATCTTCAAAGAGAAATCCACTCATTTTTCTCCTTTTATCTGTACCACAAACTGACATGGCTCTCTCTATATTATAGCATTCCGTGACCCCAGAGAGTCATAATTAATCTCTCTCTCAGTAATACATTTTTTCTTTATGGCTCATGTTTTCAGATTATATATGTACCATCATCTTCCACAAACCCTCATGCCTTCAAGTTCACTAGTCTTCAATCCCTGCACAGCACTCTTCTTTGATATTTCTTGGGACTCCTGGGGTGCCTTCTACACCACTCCAGAAACAATCAACCTCCCCCCAAAAAGAGCAACAAAAACGAAAAGAGTGGAAGATCATATCAGACATAGTTCCTTATTTGTAACCTTGCATCCACCTACCACAGCCTTCATCGTCGCTTTGCAAGGGCTATCCAAGTAGCACCCTCTGCTTTCTATCTTTTAACCAGTTCCTGATCCACAATAGTACACTGCCTCCTATACCATGACTTTTTACTTTGGCCAAAAGTCTCTGATGAGGGACCTTGTCGAAAGCTTTCTGAAATTCCAGATACACTATATCAACCGACTCACCTTTGTCTACCTGTTTATTCACACCTTCAAAAAACATAACAGATTAGTAAGACAAGATCTTCCTTGTCTAAAGCCATGTTGGCTGTCTCCCATTAAGCCATGCCTTTCTACATGTTGAGTAATTTAGTTTTCCGGATCATCCCTAAAGAGGTTTCCAGGGGTTACTGGGAAACTACAGACCGGTGAGCCTGACGTCAGTACCGGGAAAAATGGTAGAAACCATCAAAAAGAACAAAATTACTCAACATATAGATAGTCATGGCTTAATGGGAGACAGCCAACATGGATTTAGCCAAGGAAGATTTTGTCTTACTAATCTGTTATAATGAAGACCCCTGACTATTTTAGTAGCAACCTCTGCACCAACTCCATCCTGTTTATACCCTTTTGAAAGTGCAGTCTCCAGAATTGCACACAATACTCCAAATGAGGTTTAAGAACATAAGAACATAAGATATGCCATACTGGGTCAGACCAAGGTCCATCAAGCCCAGTATTCTGTTTCCAACAGTGGCCAATCTAGGTCATATGTACCTAGCAGTTTCCCCAAGGGACACAGGTTCCGCAATGCTCGTATTGGTTCAAGCATTGATATCCTGGGTCCCTTCTTAATAATGGTTTATGGACCTTTCCTCCAGGAACTTGTCCAAACCTTTTTTAAACCCAGCTACACTAACAGCCTTTACCACATCCTCCGGTAACAAATTCCAGAGTTTGATTACACGTTGAGTGAAAAAATATTTTCTTTTATTAGTCTTAAATAGTTTACCCTGTAGCTTCATTGCATGTCCCCTAGTCTTTCTATATTCTTATAAGGTAAACAATCGATCTACGTTTACCCGTTCCACTCCGTTCATTAATTTATAGACTTCTATCATATCTCCCCTCAGCCGTCTCTTTTCCAGGTTAAAGAGCCCTAACCTTTTTAGCCTTTCTTCATAGGAGTATCCTTCCATCCCCTTTACCATTTTGGTGGCTCTTCTCTGAACCTTTTCTAAAATCGCTATATCCTTTTGAAGATACGGCGACCAGAATTGCACACAATATTCAAGGTGCGGTCTCACCATGGAATGATATAGAGCCATTATAATATCTTTTGTTTTATTTTCCATTCCTTTCCTTATCATACCTAGCATTCTATTTGCTCTCTTGGCCGCTGCTGCACACTGGGCCGAGGGTTTTAACATGGTATCCACAATGACGCCTAAATCTTTTTCCTGGGTGGTGGTTCCTAATGTGGAACCCTGCATCGTGTAACCATAGTTTGGGTTGTTCTTCCCTAGGTGCATAACCTTGCACTTGTCCACATTAAATTTCATCTGCCATTTTGATGCCCAGTCTTCCAATTTATCAAGATCCTCTTGCAATTTTCCACAATCCTCTTGGGTTTTAACAACTTTAAATAGTTTTGTGTCATCTGCAAATTTGATAACCTCACTCGTTATTCCACTTTCCAGGTCATTTATGAATATGTCAAAAAGCAGCGGACCCAGCACAGATCCCTGGGGTACACCACTATTCACCTTTCTCCATTGGGAAAATTGGCCATTTAGCCCTACCCTCTGCTTTCTATCTTTTAACCAGTTCCTGATCCACAATAGTACACTGCCTCCTATCCCATGACTCTTTAGTTTTGCCAAAAGTCTCTGATGAGGGACCTTGTCAAAGGCTTTCTGAAAGTCCAGATACACAATATCAACCGACTCACCTTTGTCCACCTGATTATTCACTCCTTCAAAAAAACATAACAGATTAGTAAGACAAGATCTTCCTTGTCTAAAGCCATGTTGGCTGTCTCCCATTAGGTCATGACTATCTACATGCTGAGTAATTTTATTCTTTATGATGGTTTCTACCATTTTTCCCGGTACTGATGTCAGGCTCACCGGTCTGTAGTTTCCAGGATCACCCCTGGAACCCTTTTTAAAAATTGGTTTCACCAGATTTATACAGAGGCACAATCACCTCCTTCTTCCTGCTGACCATTCCTCTCCCTATTGTGGTAAGGAGAGTGCAGCTCAGCATGGAAATAAAAGAGAAAGAAGAACTTTTTCTTCTTTTCGGGGGATGGGTGCACTAGAACACATACACCACAGCAAAATCCCTGAGAGAAACCAAGAGGGTAGAGCTAGGTTTAAGCCACTCCCAGACTCCATGACAACCCCAGGTAAGAGTAGGAGGTACAAGTGGGTGGAGTCAGAGAGGGAGGTACCCTGCTCAACGTTTAAGTTTGAGAAAACAAACAAAGTTGAGAGAAGCAGTCAAGGGAGAAGCAGCCAAGAGAGAAGCAGCCACAAAGAGAGCAGCAGCAGAGACAAGAGCAGCCAGCACTGCAGCCAAGGAAGCTACAGAGAAGGTTCCAGGCAGAGGACCAAACAGACTGGCAAGAGGGAGAGAGAGAAAAGGTTGGCTTTGAGAAGGCTAAGGCAAGAGTGCTTAGACTCCTCTGATGAAGGGTCTGTCTGCAGGCAGCAGAAGCCCCAGGAAGGGAAGTGGAGGTCTTACCCTGATTCCCTGTCTAGCTCAGAGGCAGAGAGAGTCACAAGCCACAGAAGCCTCAGCTAGGAAGGTGCTGCAACAAGACTCCAAGGTAGGAGAAAGAAAGCAGTAAAGCTAAAACCCTGTGTTTCTTGCTCTGACTCTGAAGAGAGGTTTAGGCCTGAGAAAACCCGGATTAGGAAGAAGGGGTTGTCAGGAGAAACTGAACAGGAGGAGCCCGTTGAACTCCTACCTAGAGGAGAAGGGGCCATTCAGTGGAATAGGCTGTTTAACCTGTTAAAGAACATTAAGCATAAAGTGCCCGAGCGTTTTCAAACTTTGCCAAGATACAGCTCAGCAGAAAGCATGGAGGTAGAAGGTAAAGAAAGTGACCTGACTTCAGCTTGTTCTGAGATGGACTGTGATATGTGCATTGTGGCTAAGTAATGAAAGCCTGAGAGCAGTAAAAGAAAGCCTGTGTAAATAATTCTACTACAACACCGGTTGTAAGCTTTGCTTTAATAGGAGAAGATTATCCTTTATTTTCTTTGACTTGAGTGTACAACTGCTTGAAAGATTTGTTACCCGCTTGCCACGGAAGCTAATAAAATTCCTGTGTGCTTTGAAACAACCACTTGGTTCATTTATCTCTATACACAACTACAATCCTTGGTAAAGAGGAATTCAAGATGGCTTCCCGTCCCTACTAGACGACCGCCTGGTAGGGGCGCGATCGCCACACTATACACTCAAGCATCATTTTTGCTTTCTCAGTCACTTTTTCTCCAGCTGGCCACCAGATGCAATTACCCCCAGCTCCCGCTCTTTTTTCAGGCACTGAAGTACTTCACACCCTCTATCACTGTTGGATTTTTGCAGTCCAAATATATGACCCTGCATTTTTAGCATTAAATTTCCACTACCAAATTCTTGATTATTTTTCAAGCGATGCTAGAATTCTCCTTATGTTATCTACATCTTCCCAGGTATCTTCCCTATTGCAGATTTTGGTATCATCCACAGACAGCCCTTCTGCAATATCACTTACAAAAATGTTAAAAAGAATTGGATCAAGGACTAATCCCTATGGTATACCACTGGTAATGTCCTTTTCCTCAAACTGAATGTCATTCATCAGTACCCTTTGTCGCCTCCCACTCAACGATTTTTTATTGCAATAAGTCACTTTAAGGTCCACCCCTAGGCAGGGCCATTGCAAGGATCATAGGCACTCTAGGCGGGATCTCCTCATTGACACCTCTGCTGCCCCCTCCAGATCCTGCAGCAACAGAAATGGCATTGAAATTGCGATGGGCGGCAGTGGTGTCAAAGGGCACCTGGAAGGCAGGGCTCTAGGCAACCACCTACTTTGCCTAATGATAGCGCCAGCCCTGCCCCTAGGATGCTCAATTTATTTATAACCATATCAAAAGCTTTGCTGAAATCTAAGTGCACCAAATCTAGCACTCTCCCTCAGTCCAATTCTCTGGTCATCCATTCAAAAACAGACAATACTTGCCTCTAGTAAAACCATATGCTGCCTCAGATCCTGCAGTCTATTGGATTCCAGATACTTCACAACCCTCAATTTTAGCAGGTAAGACTAACCATCCTGTAGTTCCCAACCTCTTTCCTACTTCCGCTTTTGTACAGTATAGAAGGACCACATTTCCGTTCCCCCAAGTTTGTCTTCACTATCTAACCACGTGCCTTCAGTTCCTTCCCTTTCTTTCTTCCTGCATCGTTCTTCCCCTCTTCCCCTTGCTTATTTACTTCATATGTACAGTACCTTGAAACAGCAAAGTTGTATAGGGAGACCCAGGACCTGACTGTTATTAGGAGCAGTGGCATCCCTCTGTTAGTGAGTGCAGGACATATGAAAAACGTAGGCTTCCTGTTTAAAAATACAATCCATGTGTAGCAATGGAGAGATGCTGCTGTGAGTGAATTGGGCTCATTTATGGTCAAGGCTGTCACTCTTCTGTGTACATTTTCTGGAATGTACTTTAGCTTAGTTGGATAATCTAGAAAACTAAATCAAATTAGTCAAGTTTGAGAAATATATCTAGAATGATAGGAATTATCGGAGGATCAATAATAATGTAAGGTACTTCCTACAGTTTTGTGGTTTCCCCAAGTCAGCTTCCTAGCTATTCAAAAATGTGGTTTTCCCCACACTTCCACAACTCTATTCCCTCAGGTGTATCACCTCTCCTATAAGCCTCATATTTGCTATTGAGATTTAAATCTCCCAGTCTCCCAGAGACAACACTTCCTGATCTCTTTTACTCTCTTTACTAGCCGGTTTGTTTTGTAGTCATGATCTGAGTGAAAACAATGTGCAATGTGTGCTGTTAAGTCAATACTGACTCCTTGCGACCCAACAGCCCCTGGAGTTTCTTGGCAAGATGTGACCAGAAGTAGACTGTCAGGCCTTTCTTCTAAGGCAAAGGAGGGTAAAGTGACTTGCCCAAGGCCAAAAGGACTGCCAGTGGGAAATGAAGCCTAGTCTCAAGCCCTTTTTATTCTCTGTTGCAGCAAGATCCCAAGACTTGGTCTGTGTAAGTCACAGTTGTCTATCTGTTTATTGATCTTTTGCTGTTTAGATCCATTTTTCTTATGGAAGCAGTATATAAGATTTTTTAAATAAAACAAACATAGTTAAAAAAAATAAAGATAGTGAATTTCAGTTGCTAAGAAAAGGTTTCTGTTTTCACACCAAAGACAGAATGTCTTCTATTTAAATCTATACATTCTTCCAGTCAAAGACTTTTCTCCTGAAACTAGTATTTGTTGGATCTGAAGGACTGAATTGAGGGGTGCTATCATGCTACGCTTAATATTCATGCTATCAGAATCAAGCTCTGTAGACTAGAAGAAAGCAGGGATTATTCTGGTGGCAGATGTAATCCTCTAGAGGGAATCTAGCAGGTCTTCCATTCTGCTATGTGATAAGCCTAGCTCCTATGAAAATTAGTTTTCCTGGTTGGAGGCAAGAGTCAGAAGATGAAAGTCTTAGCAGTAAGAAGGGAGAAAGAATCAGATGAATACTTAAAAGCAAAAACTCTACTAGGAGAAGTGAAGGGAGCTGGATTGACTGTGGATGCAGGAAAGGCCCACCAGAAATTGTTGAACCAGCAAGGGTATGTTTACCTGGCTCTCCAATGGGCTCCTACAGAGGCTGGCAGGTACAGCTGTGGTCAACATTATTGGCACCCTTGCATTTTAGGTATGTTGTGTACAATGTCTTGAGAAATAATTTGAAATATTTCATCTGTATGTCATCATATATTGAAAGTTGCAGATATGGGGACCCAGAGGGGACGCTGGGAGGCCGGGAAATGGAAAATCCCTTCAAGAAATATGGAGAAAATTCTGAAAACAGTTGTTAAGTGGGAAGCGGGTATCAAGGGGCTTTGTACCGGGCAGGGAGAGGGATACCTATAAAGTCTGGGCCCAGAAACAACTGTGCCGGGTGGGACAAATGATTGATCAGAAAGACAAAGTGCAGTCCTTTGCTGTATTGAAGGTTTCATTTGCCCTAAGGAACACAGACTATTATGTGTATGTTCAGTTGTTGTACTACTTGCAACAGAAAGAGAGAAGGTCTGATTCACAAACAAAAGCTACAATTTTTGAGGACTTAATGGAGAAGAAAACAAACCAGAAGGGCTTACTTTCTGCCTTATACAAAGTGCTGAGAGGGGTAAGAGATACAAGAATGGTCAGCCAAGAGCAGTTGGAGACAGACCTACCGGGAGTGTGGAATGAAAAAAAGGTGGAGGAGAATATACAGTGGAGCACACAAGGTTGCTCCGGTAACACTATTCCTAGAAAACACTATAAAGCTATGCCTCAGAATGTATTGGTCCCCAGTAAAAACACAGGCCATAGATGAGTCAAACACCAGTGCCAATTGGAAGGGATATGGGGAAAGAGAGGGCCTATTGCACTTATTATGGACATGCTCCAAGGTGAGGGCACTCTGGATAGCAGTGAAGGGCCTGTACAAGGAAATTACCAAGGTGCCCATATGAATGACCCTGGAGAAAGTGGCATTGAAAGAAGTATGGGAGTGAGGGTACAAAGGATGGAAATATTTCTCGAATACTGTATAGGGACTACCAGAATGGTCTTATTAGCCTGGTGGAAAAACCCAGAAGTACCAACATTAGCAGTGGTGACCAACAAACTGGACTGGGTGTGGGGTCTATGTGCAGTGGAGTCTTAACAGGCAACACAAAAAAGAGCCTACCAAAGAATATGGAAGTGGTACGAGAAATAGAGGGAGGTGGCATTAAAGAATATTTTGGAGCCAAAGGGGAACAAGGGAATGGGTGAGGCAGGAGTAACAGTATTCTTCAAAGTGCAGAGCAACTAAAGAAATTATGGGACAGGGATTGGAAGGTGGGTAGGAAGAGAGGAAGGAGGGAGAGAAAGTATTTGATAATTTGTATTTGGTATCTTGTATTTGGAAATTGGTAGTTTGTACTTTAAAACTGGAAAATAAACACACCATAACAAGGGTTCAGGGAAGAAAGTAATACTTTATTAACAGGATATAAATGTCAAAATGTAAGAGAAGTCAAAGGAGAATATAATATAGAAACTGTAGTACACAGTAGTGAGCAGCAGTAAGTCTTTAGAAGTATATAAATTAACAAGTTAACACAATGTACATTTAAGTTAAATTAAGTTATGGCGGAGGAAGGATATTTCCCCAAATGGAACAAGTCATATGGATTGTATAGTGGAAGTGAAAGACTGTGTATTTCAGGTCTGGCTCTAATGCTATGAGATGTATACTAAGTGGTGTGTTAATAAAAATTAAATTACAAAAAAAAAAAAAAAGAGTATTTCCGCAAAATTAATCCTGAGTCTATCACTTTTCACCTTCATCTTATTCCCCCCCCCCCCCCCCATTGTAAAGCTTTCTTTCAGAAGAAAGAGGCTCTTCTCTTGTGAATTTTTGCCATGGAAGCATTTAAATGTCTCTATCATATCTCCCCTCTTTTTTTCCATATTTAGATCTTTAAGTCTTTCCCCATATGCTTTATGGCAAAGCCCACTGACCATTTTGGTAGCCACCCTCTGCACCAACTCCATTCTGTTTATATCTTTTTGAAGGTGTGGTCTCCAGAATTGCACACAATATTCTAAATTAGGTCTCACCAAAGACTTATACAAAGGCACTATCACTTCCTATTTCCTGCAGGCCATTCCTCTGGCTTCCACCATTGTCTTTTCTACCTGTTTAGCCACCTTAAGATCATAAGAAACAATCACGCCCAGCTCCCTCTCTTCTTTCATGGACAGAAGCACTTTGCCCCCTATGCTGTACTGCTCCCTTGGGGTTTTGCAGCCCAAATGCATGACCCTTTGTTTTATAGTGTTAAATCTGAGCTGCCAGATTCTTGAGCATTCTTCAAGCTTTGCTAAATCTCTCCTCATGTTATTTACTCTATTGCAGATTTTGGTATCATCCACAATGATGCAAACCTTACCCGATAGCTCTTCCATAATATTGCTTATGAAAATGTTAAAAATGTGTTCATCTCAGTTATATGTGCCTTTCATAAGTACAGTACTTAGACCACAAAACTTCAAGTGAAGGAGCTGGAAGTGTACCTAACTCATAGCCTTTAAAAAATAAAGCCAATACACTTTCGCCTATGAGGAGAGGTTTAAAAGGTTAGGGCTCTTCAACCTAGAAAAGAGACGGCTGAGGGGAGATATGATAGAGATCTATAAATTAATGGAGTGCAACAGGTAAACGTAGATTAATTGTATCTGCCATCAAAAAGTAGAAAGACTAGGGAACAAGCAATGGAGCTACAGTGTAACCTGTTTAAGACCAATAAGAGAAAATATTTTTTCACTCAACGCGTAATCAAACTCTGGAATTCGTTACCGGAAAATGTTGTAAAAGCTGTTAGTGTAGCCGGGTTTAAGAAAGGTTTGGAGAAGCTCCTGGAGGAAAGGTCCATAAACCATTATTAAAGAGGACCCGGGAAATCCACTGCTTACCCCAATAAAAGCATTGTGGAACCTGTGTGTCTTTTGGGAAACTGCTAGCTACTTGTGACCTGGATTAGCCAATCTTGGAAAGAGGATACCGGGCTTGATTGACCTTGATCTGGCCCAGTATGGCATATCTTATGTTCTTATGCACTCTTAGGTAATCTTATGAACATATTATATACTGAGAGGGCAATTTTTAAAGGCATTCCCACTGGTAAAACAGTGTTTTAGGAGCAGAAACAGGCTTTCTGAAAATGGCTGACCGTATATGTGTGTAAAATTATATACATAGCTATTAATTTTACCAGCATTTGGAAGAAGTGTTCCTGGGTGTAGGATTGGGGCAGTGACTGAAACAACATGTATACTTTCATATTTCAAAGGTATACATTTTTTCACAGTCAAAAAAACAGTCCATACAAAACAGAAGTGCAAGTAGGCAATGGTGAAAGCTAGAAGAATGTATAGGGAGAGGAATGGCCAGGAGGAAGATAGTGCCTCTTTATAAGTCTTTGGTGAGACCTCATTTGGAGTATGTTGTGCAGTTCTGGAGACCGCACCTTCAAAAAGGATATAAACAGGCTGGAGTAAGTGCAGAGGGTGGCTACCAAAAGGGTCAGTAGGCTTCGTCATAAGGCATGTAGGGATAGACTTAAAGATCTCAATATGTACACTTTGGAAGAAAGGCAGGAGAGAAGAGATATGATAGAGATGTTTAAATACCTCATTGGCATAAATGAACAGGAGAAGAGCCTCTTTCAATTGAAAGAAACCTTTGCAACAAGGGGGGCATAGAATGAAGATGAAAAAGGATAAACGCAGGAGTAATATGCGTAAATATTACTTTACAGAAAGAGTGGCAGATGCATGGACTAGTCTCCTAGTAGAGGTAGCAGAGACGAGGATTGTATATGAATTCAAGAAAGCAGGGGACAAACACAGAAGAACTGTAATGGAAAAAAAAAAAGAGACTACATTAGTTGGTATGGAAAGGCAGACTGGATAGGCCGTATGGTCCTTTTCTGCTGTAATGTTTCTGTTTCTATATGGGTACATTTTTTTTAAAACATTTTTCAAAGTATTGGGGTAGCTACATATTTTCACTTTGAAAATTAAGGCAAAGTCAGAGAGTAAAAATTTCCTGTTGACTTTGCAGCTGTGCAGGGATTTGAAAATTGGCCCCGAATTAGTGTTTCTAAACCTAGCTTTCTATTTATTTTAAATTCAGTTGTGAGCCTAATAATTGTATTCCGTATGCAAACACTGAAAAATCAATACCTATACAATTAAGGGGCTAACCCAGCAAGCAAAACCAATATGATCTCTACTTGCTTCATCTACTATGTTACTACATCTAAACAAAACAGTGATATATTTATAATTATATAGCTGAGTGATAGTGCATTCGGGTGGAAAGTACCTGAGATCAAATAATCTTTACATGTCATTCTATGTAAATAAATCAGACTAACCTTGGCTGCAATAGCTGCAGCAGTGATATGTGAAGAGGAACTATCTTCAGTTGAGGCAACTCCACTGTCCTTTTTCTCTTCCTCCTCTTCCTCGCATTGGACTCCTTTGTCTTCTGTCTGCTTGTGTGGGCTAGTGGTTGGAGGAGGGGAGAGAGGTGGTGGTGGTGAAGGCAGGTCTTCCAGTTCGTCGTGTACTTCCTTTACTTTTACAATGGCATCCCGCAAAAGGTCAATGGCATGAGGTAGAGCTGGCAGTATGAACTGAAAACATTCCTGTGTACAACAAAGAAATGAATTTTACTATGCTGCATATCAAGGAGAATGTTATAAGGAAATGAGTCCCAGCTAGAAATGTAACCACCACCATCTAGTCTAAAGCATGAGCTTGCCTTTTATTTGACCAGTGAAGCTGCTATTGGTGGTTTAAGCATAAGAGGGACAATGAGTACGCAACTCATATTAATGGGGGAAGGGGAAAGGTGCTTTAAATTAACTATAAGAGTACTACAAGAAAATGTCTCTGAGGCATTCTGTGCAGTAAAGAACCTTCCAACCTATATCAATCATTAAGTAAAGTTGACATTAAAATTATTTGATGGCATCATTTAACCAATTCTTTTGCATGGGAGTGAAGTCTGGGCTCTTTTCAGAGATGGCCAGAACCATGATATGTATTCCTACAGCTCAAGTTCTGTCCACAAACTTTGTGTCCACACAAATTCACCTAATAACGAGTACAGAGGTGGAACTTTCTCAACTGTGAGGTACATGAAGACACTCTGTATCCATGCAGCAAATCTGACATATTAAAATAGCACTACTCCAGGACTCAAACAATAACATGTAAAACGCAACACTGCAAATATTTCAATGGGCTCTAGGGCACAAATACATCTCTTACTGGAAAACAGAGAAGTAGACTGCTACAGAACCCACTTAGAAACTACCTATTAGCAGACTATCTCTCTATGATCACATATGCAGGACACAGGTAGATATTCACTAAAAGCAGAATAAGTGTCTAGAAATTAGAAATATGCAGAGAAAAGGTAAAATGGCAATCTTGAGAAGCCATGCTCCATGAACAATGCAACACTGGAGGAAAAGAAGAAGAAATGCACTTCCTCCTCTACTGAGCAAAATAAAAAGATAAGAGTTGCATGTTTCCCACCAAGCTAACATAGTACAATCACTAAAATAAAGCAGACTAATATTCATGCCACGATGATCAGCATTTTTTTAAAATGGCAGCCACCATGGGTAAAAGAAATCCAGATATTCTGGATATTCGGCACCAATATGCGGATAGTGACAGGCACTGAATATCTGAAATCAGAGCCAGCCACCTGGAGCTATCTGGATAGCAGCAAATTTCTACCCACTATCTGGATAGTTAACCACATAGCACTTAGGACATGTGCTCATGGGTCTCCTTTCCATTTCTTTTCTCTCCTTCTATCTTCACTTCTTCGCCAATATGCAGGGCCAATGCAAGTATATTAGGTGTCCTAGATGAACCTTCAGCCTTGCGCCCACTCAATTAACTTTTAGGCCTGTAGGTTCCTCCACTCCAAGATTTTGTAAACTCAACAATTATGATCATCTCGATATTATAACTCCTAAAAGGATCCTGCAAAAACACATAAAACCGTAAAAGTACACACTGATGGTTCTTTGAGTTTATGTGGTTGTCAGGGCCTTTAACTGCAGCTGCTCTTTGCCATCCCCCAAGAATCTGCCATCCCAGGCAACTGTGCAGTGTGCCTAATGGGTCAGCCAGTCCTGTCTATATCTCTCTTTCAGATTCATTTTTCACTTTATCTCTTTTATTCTTTTGCCTCTGTGCAGTCATAGGTAGATTTCATTCTCCGTTACCCCTTCATCTTCCAGTCTTAAATCTCCCTCCTTATCTCTCCCCTACCTACCAGCTTTCCATCTCTCACTATCACTTCCTTCCCAGGCCATCACCCTGCTATCTCATCCCTTCCCGAGTCTTTTAGTCCCTTCTTTTTGCTCTTTCTAGTTACCACCTTTCCAGTCCTCAAATACTTTTCTCTGCTTCTAATCCTCTTAACAGCCCTAGCTTTTCCCATGTTATTCATGCCTTTCCCTGCCCCAAGACCATTTTTTCTGCCTTTTATCTCTCCTAGTACCCCTTTTAGACCATCTCCTCCTCTCCAGCTCTACCTTCACAGGCTCATCTCTTTCTTCTCTAGTGCCCCCCTCCCCATTCTTTTCTACTTTTCAACCTCTCCTCAGTATTCCAAGTCATTCACATTCTCTCTCATCCCCCTGAACCTTTCATTTTCTATCTCTGACTTGCATCTTACATCCTCACTTATATCTCACTCCATGTAACACCTTTCTCATCAGGACCAATGCAAAGGTACTGGATGCACTAGTCAGATTAGCTTTGTGCTTGCTCTATACCATCAAACAAAGAGAGAAATGAAACAGCTGAGAGGAGCAGTAAGAGCCTATACTTTGGATCCTCGGTGCTTTCCATCTTCTTCCTTAAGGCCAGCACTGCAAGCATGTTCATATTTGGTCATAGGGCCAAAACTTCCTGATACTGATCCTCATATATCCTCAGCATATAAAATTAAGTGCCAGCACCCGGCGCTTAACTTGATTTATAAATTTTAAAAAAATGCAATATGTGCCATCAAGTCAATGTTGACTCCTGGTGATCCAGGCCCTCAGTAGGCCTAAATTTTAAATTTTAAACAAATAAGTGGTAGCTCCATCTTTGCACCTCCCCAATGCTGGCTCCTTTTTCTATACATGGCCATAAAGCAACTGAAATGACTTAGTTTTATCTCTATAAAAGCTAAAAATACAAATGTAAGTGGGTTGTGTTTTTGCCACCTGACAGTAAATGTATAACTTGCTTTAAATATCAGATCCTGTCATTTATATACTGCTTTCTATAACCAAAGCTAATTCAAAGTGGTGTAATAATAATCATTTCATACAATGCAGTGACAACCGCCAGGCCCATTAGGAAGTACTATAAACACTGATCATTTAGAACCCATAGCAAACCTACTGTATCATAACAGCACTACCAGGACTCACAAAGCATCAAATCCTACCTATCAAAAGGCAGCACTGCAGATATTAAACCAATACATCTCACTGGAGGAAAGAGAACAAGTGGGACTGTCAAATAGAAACTACATGAACAGAATACCTCAGCTTGGTTACACATGCAGAACATAGACCATCACCACACAAAGAACAAGGGATCACAATTTAGAAATAGGAAGATAATAATTAAACTGGGAACCCCAAAAGCCAAACATGAAATGTACAACACTGGAGAAATAAAACTATACAGTAATTTCGTCTTGCACTAAACAAAAACGCAAAGATGTTAGCAATACACACTTCCCAGACCAGACATATTCCAGTTAATAAATTCAAAATAAAAAGTATTTTTCTACCTTCTGTTTGGGCATTTTATTTTTCAGTTGCACTTTCTCCAGTCACTTTCTTCTGGTTTCTTTGTGTCTTCTGCGAGCTATCCATTTGTCCTTTCTTCTCTTTTAGATTTTTTCCATTCTCTCTCTATATCTGCTTTAACATACTGATCGTTTCCCTTTTGGTCTTTTCCCCATTTCTTTCCTTATTCCTTTATCATCCACTCAAATTTCACCCTTCCATTCTCAATCCCCACTTACTATCTCAATACCCGGCCCATCGTAGACTTTTCTTCCCTCCAACACAAAATATCTTTTCCCCTCTCCATTCTCATTCCCCATCCCCTTCTAGTCCTCCCCCAAAATCAGCTCCCTTATAGTTCTAGACCCACCCAGCATCCGTTCCCTTCTAGTCCCATTTTCCTATGCCCCCCCATCAGCCCATTTCCACTCCAAGCTCCATCAGCCAATTTCCAGCCTTATTCCAACTCCCATCAGCCCGCTTCCAGTCCTGTTCTAGCCCCCATCAGCCATTTACAGTCCTATTCCAGCCCATCACCCATTTGCAGTCCAAGCTCCCCCCATCAGCCCATTTACAGTCCTATTCCAGCTCATCAGCCCATTTCCAATCCTAGCCCTCCTATCAAAGCCCATTTCCAGTCCCAGCTTACCTTCCCATCACAGCCTGATTCCAGTCCTAGCCCCCCCCATCACAGCCCATTTCCAGTCCAGGTTTCCCCCCATCACAGCCCGATTCCAGTCCTAGCCCCCCACCATCACAGCTCATTTCCACTCCTAGCCCCCTCCCACCATCACAGCCCATTTCCAGTCTAGGTTTACCCCCCATCACAGCCTGATTCCAGTCCTAGCCCCCCCCATCACAGCCCATTTCCAGTCCAGGTTTCCCCCCATCACAGCCTGATTCCAGTCCTAGCCCCCCACCATCACAGCTCATTTCCACTCCTAGCCCCCTCCCACCATCACAGCTCATTTCCACTCCTAGCCCCCTCCCACCATCACAGCCCATTTCCATTATTGTTTTACCCCCCATAACAGACTTTTTACATTCCTTGCCCCCCCATTACAGCCCATTTCCAGTCCTAGCCCCCCCCATAATAGCCCATTTCCAGTCCGTTCCCCCCCATCACAGCCTGATTCCAGTCCTAGCCCCCCCCCTCCGAAGAGCCCCGTGGCTGTCTAAGGGGCTGCAAAGGGAGCCGGGGAAGCCCACCCGAGGCCCCGGCTCCCTCTGCACAGCCGCCAGTGTGAAGTCTTTTCCCTCACGCTGGTGGCTGTTTCTGTGAAGCCACGAATGCCGGGAAAGGTTAAAGGGTATTGCCTTTAACCTCTCCCGGCATTCGTGGCTTCACACAAACAGCCGCCAGCGTGAAGGAAAAGGATCTTCATACTGGCAGCTGTGCAGAGGGAGCAGGGGCCTCGCACGGGCTTCCCCGGCTTCCTCTGCAGTCGTCCATTGTGCGATAATGGAGTTTGCGTGGGGCCCTGTGCGAACAACATTATCACTCAATGGACGGGCCGGCCCTGCCACTATATATACAGTATGCATGAGATAGATCTACATACTTTGGAGGCAATACATGTTCATTAAATATATCTTGAAAATCAGACAGGCTGGGTGTGCTTTGAGGACTGGACTGAGAAGCACTGGACTAGAGAACTGATTTTTTGACCACTTCAAGCTTCGCTGGATCCCTCCTAATGTTATCCACACCTTCCAGGGTGTATACTTCAATACCTGATCATAACCCTAGATCAGAATCTAACTTTAATATCTCACATCAATCAAACGACTAGAGCAATCTATAACAAATTAAAGACCATGCAGCAGTTGAGACCACTACAATCAATGATCTCCCCATACTTTGAATTCTGTAATGAAATAGTGCAAGACCTCACAAAACAAGCTTTACACTATATGTAAATGGATCAACACACTGCAACACGTGTGCTCCTCAATCTGCCAAAAACTGAACACATAATCCTCATTTTTCAATGACTACACTGACTCCCCATTGAGAGCAGAGTAAAATTCAAATCCATAATGATAACGTTCAAAATATTACACAAGTTATCATCCACATGCCTAAGTTCTTTAAGCCCCATACCAAATAGCAGGCAAAGGAGAAGAAAGGCACAAAAGTCCCTAACAGTCCCCCCAGAATTTAGAAAAAACAATCGCACAACTAACAAATTCACATATTACTCACCAATACTATGGAACTCGATTCCAGAAAAGCTACAAAACACACGACATCTACACATTTAGAAAGCAGCTAAAGTCATTCCTGTTCTCAGAGTACTTGGATCAATGACTGATCAAATCTACACTGACCCAACATAAATTGGAAACTCAAACTATTAAATTGCATGCTAAAACTCTAATGTATATAATTATCATACTCAGATTACAATGTCATAATATGTTTAACGTAAGTTTAGTGTTCATGAGTTAATTGCACCTAATGTTTTATGTATATTGTATTGGTTCTCTGTAAATCGCTTTGATTGATTTTTTTTTAAGTGCCATCAAGTCAATGCTGACTCCTGGAGATCCAGCAGCCCTGGGTTTTCTTGGCAAGGTATGACCGGAAGTAGATTGTCAGGCCTTTTCTTCTGAGGCAATGGAGGGTAAAGTGACTTGCCCAAGGTCACAAGGAGTGCCAGTTGGAATGAAACCCTGATCACTTGGGTGTTAGGCTGTTGCTCTAAACACTAGGCTACTCCTCCACTTGACTGAAAGATAAAGCGGTATATAAAAAAAAACACTCAATAAATAAATAAATAAATACTCTGTTGCAGATTTTGACATCATCTGCAAAAGGCATACCTTTTCCCGACAGATCGTCCGCAATATTGCTTACAAAAATGTTAAAAAGAACAGGACCAAAAACTGATCCCTGAGGCAGACCATTGGTATCACCCATATCTTCAGAGTGAACTACCCTCTGGTGCCTCCCTCTCAATCCATTTCTTTTCTTATCCATTCAGTTACTTTAGCATCTATCCCAAAGGCAATCAGTTTATTTATAAGTTGCCAAGGTGGAACTGTGCAAAGGCATTACTGAAATTTAAACAGACCACATCTAGCACTCTACCCCTACCTCTAAGTAAAGTCTCAGTAATCTCTTGGATTCCAGAAATCAAGCAATCTTCTGCTTTAACATTGTTTTCATTAATTTACTCACCAATGAGGTCAGACTAACTGGTCCGTAGTTACCAATCTCTTCCTTATTTCCGCGGATAGGAACCACATTTGCCCGTCTCCAACTCTCCGGGATCACTCCCGACTCAAAAGAAGCACTGCAAGGGTCAGCCAGCAAAGCCGTCAAAATTTCCCTATGTTCTTTCAATAGCCCAGGATGAATCCCATCTGACCCCATTATTTTGTCCACTTTTAGTTTTCCTAGCTTCTTATAAAGCAGTCTTCTAAAAATAGTTCAAGATCTATCTCATTTCCATTTCTATATGTGTTTGCTTTCCTGAGGTCCTATTCTTGTCCCTTCATCTGTAACACAGAACAGAAATATTTGTTAAGCAATTCCATTTTATCTTCATCAGCCTCTATATATTCCTCCCCTTCATCCTTGAGTCTCACATGCCACCCTTTGCACGTCCTCCTCTTACTAACATACCTAAAAACAGTCTTATCCCATGTTTTACCATATTAGCTATTTTTAATTCCATTTGCAGTTTTGCTTTCCTGACTACTTTACCAGCATTCCTTAGCTTTTCCAGATTCTGTAGTTTGTCTTCCTCTTTCTGTGATCTCTAATGGTTTATGAAGGCTACTCTCTTTTTCCTTGCCTTTTCAGCTACTTCTTTTGAAAACCATAGGGCCTCTTTTTCTTCTTACTTTCATTTACTTTACAAACAAAAGGTCATTGTCCTTGAAATATCACCACCTCCTGCCTGGATTCCAGTTGCCTGAACACATCTCCCTGTAGAGAATCAAGGATATCCCTACTTCTAGATGACACTGCAGCAGGGATATCCCAATCAACATCTGATAAATTGAAATCTTCTATCAATAGTACTTCCCCTTTCATAGTAATATTGTAAATGTTTTTGACCAAATCTCTATCTATTTCTTCTGTCTTTGAGCAAGGTCTGTATATAACACCAATATAAACAGATTTCCATTCCCTCTTTCCAGAGTAACCCATAGTACCTCCTCATTCCCACATAAGCCCTTCAGTTCTGTGGCTTGAATGGTGACATTTTATTTACCAGATAATGTCCTTACCTGACATCCTGCTAGACCAGTACAGACAAGTGGGTTGTGTCCCCCTGCCAGCAGAGATGGAGACAGATAAAAAATCCAGAAGTTTCTTATGACATCATAGCTGATGAAGCTAAGGGTATACTTCAGTATTCCTACCCAAGCACATGGTCAAGAACCTCTGACCATACACAACCTCAATGAGGATAGCGAAGGAATTTCAAACAGAACAAGGAACAACTATGTACAGGATAGTCTTTGGACAGAAGGTCTGTCAAGGTGGTTATGGGCCCACAGGGCTAAACTGCAAAACAGAGCATAAAGGCTGGTCCTGGATTGGTCTAACAGGACTTTAGGAAAGGATATTATCCAGTAAGTAAAAAGTCACCTTCCATATTGTCCTGCTAGACCAATTCAGATAAGTGGGACATAGCAAAGCTATGACTTCACTGAGCAGGAAGAATAAACAGCAGACCAAAATCTCTCCATCAAAGGCTGTCTGCCGAACGTGCACATCCCCGTAGTAATGCTTGGCAAACATGGAATGATGACTACGCTGCCATCTAACAAATGTCAATGGGCGTGAACAAGATACGCTGCTCTACCCAGGAGGAAGCCTGTGCCTGACTTGAATGCATCTACACCCTCGGAGCTTGCCTCTTTGCAGTGAGTGAAGAATCTTTGCACCTTGACCTGAGTCAGGATCATATCCATCTTGGGCCGACTCCATCTGTCCAAAAACGTTTGGGACACCATCCTGCTCAATTACAACTCCCTGAGATTGAGGGGGTGGAGACTGACAGTGTACTTACACACTGTCCATGCCCACAATGTGCTGCGCCAAGATGGCCAGGAAATTCCACTATATCCAAGGAAATAAGACATCTATTTCCAGAACCACTCCAGTACTTTTTGTATCCCACTTCCTATTGACATATGCCATTACAATGGCATGGTCTGAGAATATCCAGACTACTCTGATCTGGAGCAGGGTATGAAAATGCAAGAAAGCTAAGTGAATGGCCCTCACCTTGAGTCAGTTGATGGGCCATGCTGTTTCCCAGCTGTTCCAATGGCCCTGAAGTATCTACCCCTTGAAATGGGCCCTCTGTCAAACAGGCTGATGTCTATTGATAGGAAAAGCCATGACGGATCATCCAGGGCCATGTTCTTCATCATGGGGCTGATTTCCAACAGTCGAGGCTGACCTACACTGCTGGGGGTAGGAGAAGCTTGATCTCGAAGTCCTGTGAGTGGAGTGATCAATGAGAAGCAAAAACCTTTGCAGTGGCCTCATATGAGCCTGCGTCAAAGGGACCATCTCAATTGCTGCTGCCATTGAGCCAAACAGCTGAATGTAATCCCTAACCTTAGGAGCCTACTGTTTCCAGAGGTTGCCAGTTGTGACAACAGCTTTCCCATTCTCACCCTTGTGTAGGAAAACCCTGCCTATGTGAGTATCGAACCAAGCCCCGAGGTACTCCAAAGACTGAGGTGGCTCTAAATGTGGTTGATCACCGAGACTAGACTCTCCAGAAACTGTACAACTCAGGCCAACATCTGAGAGGTTTCCAACTGCTACCTGGCTCGGATAAGCCAGTCCAGGTATGGATGAACACAGATCTCTCTGCGCTGTAGAGCAGCAGCAGTCACCATCATGATCTTAGAAAATGCCCTCAGGGTGGATGACAGACTAAAGGGGAGAGTAGAGAATTGAAAGTGAGAGCAGAGAATGGTTAAGTGCAGGAAACACTAATCATCACATACAGGTATGTGGAAATAGGTTTCGGCCAAATCCAGGAAAGTAGAAACTCCCTATGCCAAACTGCTTGGATGACTGACCTCAGTGTCTCCATGTGGAAGTGAAAGACATTCAGGTGGACATTGATGCCCTTGAGATCAAGGATCGGCCAGATGGACCTATCCTTCTTTGGCACCAAAGTAGATGCAATATCAGCCCCTGACCCTTTAATGGAAGGCACAGAAACAATGGCCTAGACACTGAACAGCCCACTCAGAGTAGCCTAGACAGCAGCCTTCTTGATTTTGGAATCACATGGAGAGACCACGAAGGTATCTGGGATAGGTTCCCTGCATTCTAGAACATAGCCATGCTGAATAATACTTAGTACCAGCGGTCTGAAGTAACTCAGGCCCACTCTTAGTAAGAGGTTGAACTGGCTGACTGCTGGAGACTCTCCATAATGGGTCCCCAGTTGTAAATGCACCAAATGAAAGGAGTTATTTCTACAGGAGGGAGCATCCCAGGACTTGTGGGCTCTGTGAAAGGACTGAGTTTGAAGCGAGAGCTAGAAGAGGGGAAAGAAAGCTTCCCAAGCGTTACTGCCAGAGTCCCAGAAATCTTGGTCTCAAGAACAAGGATAATGGGAAGATGCAGAGGAAGAAGATGAGAGTAGGCTCCATATATTCTCCCAACTTATCTTGTTTCTACAGGTCTTTCCTGAACAATAGCTTCCCCTTGAAGAAAGCTTAGATAACCAGGCTTGGAGGTCGTATCTGCTGTCCAATGGCAAAGCCAAAGTCAGCATCATGCAACTGTCATGAATGCAATATCTTTGGCCCCCAGGCAGACCAGGTCTTACACAGTGTTCAACAGGAACTTGGATGGCAATTCCTGAAGGTCTGCTGACACCACACAGAAAACCTTTTCCATTTAAGAGCATAGGTTTTCCTAGTGGACTGTTTCCTAGAGGCTAGGACAACCTCCTCAACTTCCTGAGGTAGGCCCCAGGGAGCTAAAACTACCCTTGCAGCCTCCAGGCCATCAAATTGAGAGCTTTGAGAGTGGGGTGCAGAAGGCAACCCTGATCCTGAGAGAGAAGGTCGGGTTGCAACCCCAGAGGCAGTGGGGGATCCACAGCCAGCTGAAGCAGAAGTGGAAACCAAGGCTGTCTCGGCCACCTGGGAGCTACCAGCAGGACCGAGGCCTTGTCCTGAAGAATCTTAAACAGGGTTCCTGCCACCAAGGGCGTGGGAGGAAACGCATACAAGAGGCCCTGAGACCATGGGATCAGAAAAGCATCTGCCGCCAGCCGCAGAGGATGTGGTTGTCTGGAGCAGAACTTTGGCAGCTGTTTGTTCAGTGGACTGGCAAACAGATCTATGGATGGAAGTCCCCATTTCAGGAAAATCTTCTGAACCACCAAAGGATGGAGCTGCCACTCGTGGGGCTGCAAAATCCTGCTCAACCTGTCGGCCAGGTAGTTTTCCTGGCCAGGGAGGTACATAGCCTTGAGGAGCATGTTGTGCTTGAGGGCAAACAAGCAAAGGTCCTGTGCTTCCTGACAAAGGAGCCTGGACCCAGTTCCGCCCTGCTTGTTCACATAAAACATGGCTACCTGGTTGTCTGTTTGAACTAGGACAGACTGATGAGCCATGGCTGGAGAGAAAGTCTTGAGGGCTAACCGAATAGCCTTGAGTTCCAGTAGATTGATTTGCTGTGCAGCTTCCCAGGGAGACTACAGGCCCTGGGTGCACTTGCCTAGACAATGAGCTCCCCAGCCCTGCAGGGAGGCATCCATGGTCAACACCACTGTGAACCCAGGAATCTGAAAGGTACCCCTTGCAGCAGATTGGGTGGGTGCAGCCACCAGCTGGGGGAGTTCAGAAATTGTCTGGATACCCTTATCCTGTCTCTGAGGCTGCCTGTGGCCTGTGACCACTGAGTCCGAAGGCACCACTGTGCAGGCCTCATATGGAGCCTGGCATTGGGGGTCACATGTACTGTCGAAGCCATGTGGCCAAGAAGCTTCAGGCAGAGTCTGGCGGAGACCAGTTACCTGCTGAGAAACTGGTTTGCTAAGTTTATCAGTCTTTGGGCTCTGTCTTCTGGCAAGAATGCCTTTGCCAGCAGAGAGTCCAGCCTCACCCCTATGAACTCCAAGTTCTGGGAGGGGAGCAAAGTGGACTTTGCGAAGTTTATTACAAACCCCAATCTTTGAAGAAGAGCAATAGTTCTGAGGGTGGCCTGTCGGGCCTCCTGGCACGTCTGACCTCTTATGAGCCAGTCGTCCAGATAGGGGAAGACAAAGACTCCCTGATTTATCTTTATCTTTATTTTAACATTTGATAGACCGCTTTTCGTCGAAACATAAAGCGGTGTACAATAAAAGGTTAGCAATGCAAAAAACATGGAAAAGAACGCCAAAATAAGATAGGAAAGCAAAGTACAAAAAGCATAGACAAGTAAAATAAACAAATGGGCCAGGACTTTCATAAGACATAAGAATACAACAAGGTAACAGGCCCAGACAGGGGAGGACAGGACAATGTATGAGTAGACAGACACACACGGCTAATGGGAACATCAGGGGGGAACATCAGGAGAGAGATTGAAGGCTTGTTGAAAGAGATGAGTTTTGAGTAGTATCTTAAATTGAGGATAGGAGATTTCTAATCGGAGAGGTGGTGGTAGTGCATTCCACAGTACTGGACCCAGAAAGAAAAAAGCTGCATGGCGGGTTTGTTCGAGATGAGCTTGTGACGGGAAAGGTAAGGACAGGCGGTTAGTGTGGATAGAACGAAGCTGGCGGTAAGGGGTAAGAAGAGAGATCTGATCTGCAAGATATAAAGGGGTATTAGTGTAAATAGCACGGTGAATCAAAATAAGGAATTTATAGTGGAAGCGATAACGGAGGGGTAGCCAATGCAAGCGGAGAAGAATAGGAGTGATATGATCAAAGCGATGGGAGAACGCAATGAGACGGGCAGCAGCATTTTGAATACGTTGGAGACGTTGGAGTTGAAACTTTGGGAGATTAGCAAGAAAGACATTGCAGTAATCCAAGCGGCTTATGACCAAGGCCAAAACAAGAGTGACCAAAGAAGCTGAGGGGAGAAGAGAACGGACAGCCATGATCTGTCGTAGGGCAGCAAATGAACGACGGATAAGGGAAGTTTAGTTGATTATGAAAGGAAAGTGTGGGATCAAGAATCACTCCGAGATAGCGGAAGGAGGACACAAGTGGAAGAGAAGTGGAACCAATCGAGGGGGCGAGAGAGGGGCAGGAACCACTCAACGAGACCCACATAGCTGTGGACTTGGATGGATTTAAATGCAAGAAATTCTGTGAAAGCCAAGAAGCAATCTGGGAAAGACAGAGGTTAAGTTGTGAGATATCCAGGGTTAGTGGAGAAGTATGGAAAAGTAGAATAATGTCGTCCGCATATATGTAAAAGGACACAGGATACTGTTGAATCAACAAGGGTAAAGGAGAAAGAAAAATGTTGAATAATAGTGGGGAGAGGACAGAACCCTGCGGTACACCACAGGTGAGTGGGAGGGAGGTAGAGGACTGGCCATTAGAGTGAACAGAGAAGGAGCAAGGTAGGCCGCCACCACGGCCAGGCATTTGGTAAAGACCCTGGGAGCGGAGGTGAGGCCAAAAGGCAGTACTCTGTACTGATAATGGTTTCCTCCCACAACGAACCTGAGGTACTTTGTGTGGTCTGGATGAATGAGGATGTGAGTGTACGCATCCTTTAGATCTAATGAGCATAGCCAATCTCCCTGCTGGAGATAGGGCAGAAATGTTCCAAGAGTAAGCATCTTGAACTTTTCCTTCTCTAGGAACTTGTTGAGGTTTCTGAGGTCTAGAATAGGTCGAAGGCCACCGGTTCTTTTGGGTACCAGGAAATACCTGGAATAGAACCCTTGACCTTGCAAGTGAGGAGGCACAGGCTCCAACGCCCTGTCCACCAACAGACCTTGGAGCTCCTGAAGGAGAAGATCTGTGTGCAGGGGAGGCCTTGGAGGCTCCCCTGGAAAGTATGGAGGAGGCAGTTGTTGGAAGTGTAGGAGATAGCCCTTGTGGACTATGCTTAACACCCAACTGTCTCCAGTGATGAGTGGCCACTGGTGGGCAAACAGGGCAAGGTGACCTCCTGCGCAGGGTTTGGAGAGCAGGGACGGAGAGGCTATGCCTTAGGAGTCAAAACCCCCCACCCTGCTGAGTGGGAGCAGGGGCCGGAGGCTTGGGGGTCCTCTGCCTACGGGGCCCATTACCCTGCCCCTTGGCTTGCTGACCCTGAGGGGCAGCTTGGGCAGCCTAGTACTGTGGGTACTGTTTGTAGGCAGTGCCCTTCCTCGGGTAAAAGGGCTTTTTACCCGAGCCCTTCTTTTTGTGAGAAGGGGCAGAAGTCTTCCTAGACAGCCTTGTCCTCGTGAGGTGCTCGGTTTCGAGCTGTGCAGCCTTCTTGGCCATGGGCTTGCCAAAAAGGTTCTCACCTCGGCAAGGGACATCGACCAACTTGTCCTGAACCCAAGGCTTGAGGTCCGATGACTGCAGCCATGCCTGGCATCGAGCCGCGATGCCGGCTGCCGCAACACGGGCCGAAGCCTCGAAGCCATCGTAGGCAGCGCGGGACATAAACTTGGAGCATTCCCGGATCCCTGAGGACAAGGACTTGAACCTCTGCAAGGGTTCCCCGGAGAGAGCAGCAGAGAACCCGGCCAGCTCCTTGGCCAGGTCTCGCAAGTACAAGCCCATGTACAGCTGGTAAGACTGGACACGGCAAGCAAGCATCGAGCCCTGGAAGCATTTTCTACCAAAACCATCGAGGTTCCGGGCCTCCTGCCAGGGGGCACCGCAGAGTGCATCTTCTGACTTTTCAGGCGATGCATGGCCGATTCCACCACCATGGAATGGTGTGGTAGCTGCGCCTTTTGAAAGCCAGGACTCTTCCGGAGTCGGTAGATCAAATCAACCCACTTGCTTAGAACTGGCGCCGAGGCCGGTGCCTCCCACATCTGGAAGAGGAGCCATTCCAGCATCGGAGGAACCGGAACAGTAAAGGCCTCCTTCGGAGGAGAGTCGTACTGTAGGGCCTGGAGCTCCTTGGCTCGAGGCTCCTCCTCGGGGTCCGCAGGGATAGCCAATGCGGTGGCCATATCCTGGATGAACTATGAGAACCGGGTATCCTCCGGGGGGGATCTACTCTGGGGCTCAGACTGCGGTGAGTCCGACGGGATGCACCGAGTCTGGAAGGTGTCGGGGGACTCCTCGTCCTCTGTCTCACAGGCGGACTCGTCCGATGAGGAATCGGGGTCTGACCACGCGGGGCCTGAGAGCACCCGCCCCGACGCCGAAGGCACTGGTGTCGACACCCTCGGTCCCGAATGGGAGGTCGAGGGAGACCGCGACCGAGGTCGACCTAGAGCCTTTATGGTCTCGAGTATCAGCTCAATCTCCGGGGTCGACTTCGATGTCGATGTCCCAGTCGTCGGGGAAGATGCGCCAGACAGGCTGGCCATCAGTGTCCGCTGCTGTTCCATGAAGGCCGACAGTCTGCTCTCCAAGGCTGTCAGCCTGAGACTCAGCTCAGGAGACTCAGCAGCCCCCAACTCGGGACGTCGGCTCTCTGGGAGGCGAGTCCACGAGGACTACAGGACTTACGTGTCCAGCAGACTCCGGCTCCACACGAGGCACTTTTGGAGGCTTCTCCTGTTCCACGGGCCTGGGGCGATGGTCGGGGGTCTGAGACCTAGCTCTCGAGAAGCCAGGGACCACCTCCGATGCTGCCCTCGTGAGCCGCTTCTTCCCGGTCGGGGGACCCCCTGTCCGAGGAGCCCCGACGGTGCTCGGGATCAGATTCCTGAGATGTCGAGGCCTCAGATGAGGTCCAGGCCCGGCCGGAGGCCGAGTCGGAGAAAAGCCTTTCCTTTTGGTGCTGACGACTTCGCAGTGCCTTGGAAGACATTTTCCCACATGGTCCACATGTCTTAGGATCGTGGTCAGGACCGAGGCACCGAAGGCAGCAGTCGTGTGTGTCGGTGAGAGACATTAGCTTCTTGCACCGATCACACTTTTTAAACCCACTGGAAGCCATCGGGGAAAAAAAAGAGCCCCCGCGAGGTCAAAGGACCGGCCTTCCAGGAAAAAAGACAAAAAAAAAGGGCGTGAACACCAGCCACGAAGGGCAAAAACCGAAAAAAGAAGATCGGGCTCGATACCGGTGTACCGAACCCGGCGGGAGGGGAACCGGCGTCGAACCGGAGAAAAGAAAAATAGCGAAGGATCGCCAAAAAAATCTAACAATTTTCCGGGAGGACTAGGACACACGTCCAATGGGCTTCACGGAAAAAGAGAGACTGAAGCAAGATGGCACCTTTAGGTGGGAAGGGAACCGCGCCATGCGTGCCTGCATTCCCAAAGGCTTTCATGGAAAGCTGGGGAAATGCTCCGCAAGAGCTCCATCAACGTCGATGTCACCCATATGTGAGGACTGACTTCCTGCTTGGTCCTGGAGAATCAAATAAATGTTTAAGTACCTCAGTATCTAGGTAATCCCAAAATGATATTCTTATGCTGAGGAGGAAGATAAGATAGGGAAAATAAACTAAAGAAGCAAAACAGGAGTGAGTCATCAGAACTAAAAATGAAGATATTTAAATTAAGGGTATACTTATACTTAATCTATAACTTTAAAACCATACAACAATTGTAAATGAAGTCAAAAGTTTATTTGAAAAAAACTATTGAAAAAATTGAAAATGTGTTTAATATATAATTAAGGAATTCTAAAAATACAAATATGGGAACCAATGAACTTATTCTAATATAAAAGAAAGGGAAGAGAAATACACGTTTTTTAAAAAAAGAGAATTGTGCCATAAAATTATCTACTCTTAAAACTATATATAAAGATTATATATAGAAAGAAAATTGTATTATAACCTGTCCACCTTGATGTGAACTGTTAAGTTGAATGAATTTGTGACGGTAAAACTGAAAGGAACTAAATGATTGCAACTGTTCCATGTAAATTCGAAGACATCCGCCTTTACTAATAATGTCGTTTATTTAATTTAAGAAGATTTTGTTGATTTTATAGAGAAAGAAACATCAGGTCTTAGCTATCAGATGGATGTGTGTGGAGAAGGAGAGAGAGGAGTCAAAGAAAACTCCAAAGTTGTGAGCCGAGGAAACGAGGAGGAGTAGAGAGTTATCCACAGAGACTGAGAAAGGAGGAAGAGGAGAGGTAGTTTTAGGGGGAAAACTAAGCAGCTTAGTCTTGGCCATGTTCAATACCGCCAAGGGATTACCAGAAACCTCCAGGCACAGATGACAGAGGGAGTCCAATGAAGTAACATGACATTTGCCACAGAAGAGGCAGCATTTTTTTTAGCTAACATGCATTTATCTCATTTAGCGTACCATTTGTGGCATGCAAGCAGCTCCTCTCTGCTTGTTCAGTAGAAGTGTGCTAACTACTGATGTGCTTTGAATACACGTTCTACGAATGTGCCCAGAATCTATACACAGTACTGGTGTGCCAGTGCTGCGCCCAGAACCTGTGCAAAGGAATGGCACACACAGCTCCTGGGGAAAAAAACAATGCACACAGCACCAGGCATGGGCTTAACATGCAGTTCAAGCATTGCTAATACATGTAGACAGCATAAGCGCTTGGCGGGAGCCAACATGTGAGAGACTGTGCTTAACCAATGGCTCACAATGAAGCAATCATGAACTCGACAGTCAAACTGCCCCATGGATGAGGTTGGATCGCGCCTGCGCCCCCCCCCCCCCAAAGACAATCTGTGGCAAGTAGCACTCAAATAATGCATTCACCCCCTAAGAAAGTCAGGATATGCAACTGTGCTGGGCTCAATGTACTCCCCTGTTGCTAAATCCTGTAGGAACGTACCTTCATCTAACCTCTGTCCAAATCTTCGAGGGAGAGCCAGGGGAGGAGGAGGGGAGGGGGGCACTGAGGCTATGTGAGTCAAAGAGTCTTTATCCAAACAATCCTGGCTGCTCAACCAGCCCTTCACTTGTTAAGGACTGTGAACTGTACCAATTTCCCCCTCCTCTGTGTAGGAAACTGCAGCAGGGCACTATAGGATACCCTCTGGAGATCTCTGCTGTTGAGTTCCAAAGAGGAAATCACCCTAGAGAGCAGTTACTCATGAGCTAAAACGGTATTCAAGAGAGCTATATCAGACTACATTCACCATCTACTGGAGACAGAGAAATACTGAAGTATGCCTCTAGCTGCATCAGCTATAGTAGCTGGGATGATGTCAAAAGAAGCTTCTAGATTTTTATTCTGCCTCCATTTCTGTTGGCAGGGGGGCACAATCCACTCATCTGGACTGTTGCTGGCTCTCAGTGCCTTTCCTAGCCCTGCTTGGAAGGAGCTTTCTGTCTCCATGGGCCTCTCTCCTCCTTGTGCACTCAGCTGGATTCGTAATACCTCTGTCTGAGTCACGCCCTCCCAGCCCTGAGTTCTGAGCTATAGACCCTTTAAGGTGGACTGCTGCCAATCCCTTTGGACAGGAATGGGTAACTTCCTATATACTGCATCACAATCTTCTTTTTCTTACTCATTTTAATGCTTTACTTACTTGAGGGCTTTGTTCACCCAGCCCTGACAATCCTAATTTAAAGCCCCCCTCAGCAGATTAGCCAGCCTGCTGCAGAAGATGGCATTCTTTAATATGTGACTACCATCTCTACGTGCAGCCTTTGGAAAATCATTTCATGCTCTAGGAAGCCATAACACTCTCAATGACACCATTCACAAAGCCAGGAATTGAACTCTAGCATGTGAGCCTCTTGGCCTCAGCCCTGACCCTCATTGAGGAGGATTGAGGAGAAAGCGTAGTTACTCACTTGTAACAGTGATCTCTGGGAACAGCAGGAATCAATCTCCACATATGGCTGACATTGGCACTGACGGAGCTCGTGTGGGAATGCTCCCCACCGTCCAATAAGAAGGCCTTTGGGAGCCCTCCACTGCGCCTGCATGCCTGCCTTCTCATGCTCTGGCCAGGAGAATGGGAGGGTCATTTACCAGGAGACCCTGAAACTTTTTTTGCCCCCTTGCTGAATCACATAGGCTATCGCCATAGCGCTGTCAGAGAAGATCTGAACTGCCTTGCCTTGGACTATGTTCCGGGGCTGCAGGAGAGCCAAGTGAATGGCTGGCACTTCCAGTCAATTGATGGGCCTAACTGTCTCCTGCTAGTTCCAGCGACCCTGGGCAGTCTTTCCCTGGCAATGGAGTCCCCAGCCAAACAGGATGGCATCATTCATCAGCAGAGGCCACTGGAGATCATCCAGGGGAAGGCATTTCAGCAAATGAATGGGTTGTTACCACCATTCAGGCTGGTTGCTACCAATGAGGGATGAGGAATCTTGATGTCAAAATCCTGTGAACAAGGAGACCAACAGGACAGCCAGATCTTGCAGCAGATGCGTGTGCATTCCTGCCCAGGAGACCATCTCAATCGTCACAGCCATCAAGCCTAGGATTTGGAGGTAGTCCCAAGCCTTGGGAGACTGCTGCCTCCAAAACACTCTCAGCTGAGAACACAGACTCTCCTCCCACTTTCCAGCAGGAAAAAAACTTGAGTCTTTGACAAACTGTGATTCAAGGTACTATAATGACTGGGTAGGTTTCAGATAGCTCCTGTTATAGGTGATCACCCAGTCCAGGCACTTCAGAGACTGCAGCACTCGGGCCGACACCCAAAGAGACTACGAACACGACCTGGCTCAAACAAGCCAGTCAACTAGGTAAGGATGCACATAGATTCCTTTGTGCCACAAAGTGGCCACAGACACAACCATAATCTTGGAGACAGTCCGCAGTACAGAGCAGAGACCAAAATGCAGAGCAGCAAACTGAAAGTACAAGTCAAGAATAGAGACACTCAAGAAGCACTGCTGATCCTCGAAGAGGGAATATGGAAGGATGACTCAGCCAAGTCCAGTGATACAAGAAGCTCTCTTTGCTGGACTGCTCACAGGACCAACTGTAATGTCTCCATTCGGAAGTGACAATCACCACTAGAAAAACTATTGCCTTAAAAAGAAACAAATGTTACCTCTTACATACCAACAATTACAAAGAAATCCTCTTGGGATAAAGGGCAACCTCACTGAGGGAAACTTGCTGCATATATACATATAAGATGTTGAACTGGATCAGAAATTGGTTGACTGACAGACAGAAGGTGATGGTAAATGGAACTCACTGAGATGAAAGGAAGGTGATTAGTGGCGTGTCCCAGGGATTGGTCCTGGGACGGTACTGTTCAATGTAATTGTGAGTGATATTGCTGAAGGACTGAATGGAAAAGTCTGTCTTTCTGCAGATGACACATAAATTTAAAACAGAGTGGACTCCCCTGAGGGAGTAGATAACATAAGGAAAGATCTACAAATGCTGGAAGAATGGTCTAATGCTTGGCAGTTAAGATTTAATGTGAAGATGTGCAGTGTCATGCACTTGGGATGCAGAAATCCGAGGGAACTGTATGCGATATGGGGCGAGAAGTTGGTGTGCATGGATCAGGAGAAGGAACTCGGAGTGATTGTTTATGAGGATCTCGAGGTGGCAAAACAATGTGATAAGGCAGTTGCCAAAGCCAGAAGGAGGAAGCAGAAAGGAGGAAGTATTATTGCCACTGTACAAGTTGCTGGTGTGGTCTCACTTGGAATACTGTTATCAGTTTTGGAGATGATATCTTGCAAAGAATATAAAAAGACTGGAAACGGTTCAGAGGAAGGTGACCAAAATGATTTGGAGCCTGCGCCAGAAGACGTATGAGAAGAGACTTGAAGACTTAAATATGTATACTCTAGAGGAGAGGAGGACAGGGGAGATATGATTCAGACCTTTAAATATTTAGAGTATTAATGAACAAACAAACCTTTTTCAAAGACGGGGAAGCTGATGAACTAGAGGGTATAACATGAAGCTGCAAGGGGGTAAACTGAATGGCAACGTCAGGAAATACTTTTTCACTGAAAGGGTGGTGGATGCTTGGAATGTCCTCCCGATAGAAGTGGTGGGGGCAAATACAGTGACAGAATTCAAAATGGCATGGGACAAAAACAGTGGATCCCTTTATAGCAAAAAGGATAAAATCAAAATAACCTAAACTGTCTCTGCTATCTCAATAAATAGGAGTGACATGCACGGAGCGGGGGTACAACCCTAAACAAAGGCATGGGGAGGGTGAACTGCATGGAGCGGCAGGTGCACCTACTCTTGCCACTTTGCTGGGCAGACTAGATGGACCATGATGGTCTTTATCTGCCATGATATACTGTTACTATGACTTGGATAGATGAGCTTAATATCCTGCCAAACTCAGTCACAGGTTCCCACTCACACCTGCATATTTTTAAATTTTTAACGCATATAAAAATTAAAATCTAAAATCTCTTATCTGGCATGTGAGTGCCTAAGAGCATACTTGCAGTGGAAAATCACCAAAGACCAAACTCAACTCGAGTTTCGCCAGCAAATTTGTTAAGGCTGCATCAGGAAAATCATGGCATTAACAGAAGGTAACTGTCGTAGAATGAAACTGAATGGCAAAAGGGGACATTAGAAAGAGTTGAGCGAGGGATATATAAATTAATGATGTAAGAAGTTTAAAGATCAGCTAGCTGAAGAATATTAGTTCACACAGCTGAGAACCATTCAATGGTTTCATTCAGTCCTTTTGGTTGAATGTTGTCCAAACGAGAAATCCACTGTTGCTGCAATCACGCTAAATGTTTTTATTTATTTATTTATTTAACAGGTTTTATATACTACTTTATCATTTCAATCAAAGTGGTTTACATTGTAACTTAAACTTGGCAATGTACATTAAACAGGGATATTGATAACTTGGATTTTTATGAGGCAATGGAGGCTACTCCTCCATTCCATGTTGTTCCTTGTTGGCACTGTTGATATCTGAAATGCAATCGATGTTGTGCCAGGAAAGATCACCTCATTCATAAGAAAACTTGATACAGTGCTGAACTATAAGGGTTGTCACTGTCACTGTAGTTAATTGAGATTTATGCTCTAAGAGTCTGATTTTCATCATCCTACATGTGCGCCCAACATAAATTTTCTTGCAGGGGCAGGTAATGATATAAATAGCCCACTTAGTGCGGCAATTAGTAGCATAAAAAAGATGGTATTGTTTGCCAGTAAAGAGTAGTTACTCAGCTGTAACAGGTGTTCCCCAGGAGCAGCAGGAATCAGTCCTCACATATGGGTGACGTCGGCGCCGATGGAGCCCTCGTGCGGAGCATTTCCCCAGCTTTCAAAGAAAGCCTTTGGGAATGCAGCGCGCATGAGTGGTCCCCTTCCCGCCCAAGGCTGCCATCTTGCTCAGTCTGATGACATAGCTAAAAGACAGCAAAAATAACAAAATGAATCATATGACCGCAACTCCAAGGGGAGGAGGGAGGGTTGTGAGGATTGATTCCTGCTGTTCCTGGAGAACACCTGTTACAGGTGAGTAACTACTCTTTCTCCAGGACCAAGCAAGACGTCAGTCCTCACATATTGGACTCCCCAGCTTCAGGCTACCGGGAACCCAATGCTGAAAAATAGCTCCCTCTAGAGCCTCAGCATCCATGAAAGAATCTTCTCTGAGAATGCCCCCGTATGGTAGCCCAACACAAGGGCCGGAGGGTAGGAGTTGCCTAAACCTCAAAAAGATTATGGAGTACCGCCTGTCCGAAAGCACTGTCCCTGTGGGACTCCCTCTCGAGGCAGTAGTGGGCCGCAAAAGTCTGACTTGAAGACCAGGTAGCGGCCCGGCAGATGTCCATCAACGGAACAGAGCAGAGGTGGGCTACTGACGCGGCCTTCGCCCTGACACGGTGGGCTGTGACTCGACCCTGCAAGGAGAGGCCAGCAGCCCTGTATGCCCAGGCGATACAGTCTGCTACCCAAATGGACAATGTATGCTTGGAGACAGGTAACCCCAGCTTATTAGGGTCAAAAGATACGAAGAGCTGAACAGCCCTTCAATGCCCCTGCGTACGGTCAATGTTAAAGGACAACGCCCTCCTACAGTCCAGGGTATGCAGGACCATTTCAGCCCGGCTGGCATGCGGCCTGGGAAAGAAGGTCGGAAGAACCACCTCCTGTTTGAGGTGGAAAGAGGAGACAACCTTTAGAAGGAACTTAGGATGAGTCCGTAAGACCACCCTGTTCCTATAGAATCGCGTGTACGGTCTATCAGAAACCAGAGCCTGTAGTTCACTCACACGCCTGGCCGAGGTAAGGGCTACCAAGAACAACGCCTTCCAGGAAAGGAAGAATAAATGACAGGTAGCCATCGGCTCAAACGGTAGGCTAGTAAGTTGTTGCAAGACCACATTCAAATCCCACTCAGGGGCTGGTGGATGACTTGGAGGCTTGAGCAAAGTAGGCCTCTGAGGAAGCGGGCCACTAAGGGGTGGACCGATAGAGACTGGCCCTCCACCGGCGAGTGGTGCGCTGACAAGAGCACTGAGGTGGACCCGAACAGAGTTGGATTTAAGGCCTAGGTCCGACAGGTGAAACAGATACTGCAGCACCACTGGCACCAGGCACGAAAAAGGCCTTGGCGCTGAGCACACCAGGTGGAGAACCTTCGCCACTAGAGGGCATAAGATTTCCGGGTGGATTGTCTCCTAGAGGCCAGAACCACCTTCTCCACTTCCCTAGGTAGAAGTAAGGGGGCTAGAACTATCCTTTCAGCAGCCAGGCCATCAGATTGAGGGACTGGAGGTTGGGGTGCAGAAGAGATCCCTGGTCCTGAGACAGGAGATCGGGTTGCATCCGCAGAGGGAGTGGAGTGTCCACTGCCAATTGCAGAAGGAGTGGAAGCCACAGCTGCCTCGGCCATCTGGGGGCTACCAGGATCAGCGAGGCCTTGTCTTGAAGAACCTTGAATAGGTTTCGGGCCACTAGAGGCGTTGGGTGAAACGCATACAGTAGGCCCGTAGACCAAGATATTAGGAAGGCATCTGCTATTATTCGCAGAGGATGTGGTTGTCTGGAGCAGAACCTGGGTAGCTGATGGTTCAATGGACTGGCAAAGAGATCGATGGTTGGAAGACCCCATTTTAGGAAGTTCTTCTGGACCACTAGGGGATTCAACTGCCATTCGTAAGGCTGTAGAATCCTGCTCAACCTGTCTGCCAGGTAATTTTCTTGTATAGAGAATATATGTACAAACCCTCAAACCAAAAACTTTGGCTATGATCTACCTCATTTTAGTAACATGTAGTAGATTTCAGAATAAATTTTATAAAGAGAAAACAGGTCTCAGACTCTTGTTTAGCACATTCCTGCAGACTGTGTCAATAAGGATGTGTGCTACATTTGCATCAACGACCCATGTTTTCACTTAATCAAAACGTAATTAATGACAGGCAATTTGACATTTCAAGGTGCAAGATGTTAATTCTTCGCTTATCTTTATAGTTCCCCGACGCCGTCCTCCGGCTGCCGTTCCGCGTTTCACGTAAACTGGTTAGTTTCCTCAGGGGGTGAAGTTTGAAATGTCTAATGAATGTCAACGATTCCAACTTGAAGCTGCTATGAGTGTCTCAAAAACTGGCACTCAACATTGATATTATTTGTCTTCATGCTTAGCGTATTAACATTGAGCCCGTTGGCTTCCCCAAAAAACCACGAATCCACTTAGGAAAAAATCAACTTTTAAGCGGGTGACAAGGACACACATCCGTCGGGCTCCGCGGAAAAAAGAAGACCGAGCAAGATGGCACCCTTGGGCATGCTGCATTCCCAAAGGCTTTTTTTGAAAGCTGTGGAAATGCTCCGCACGAGGGCTCTGTTGGCGCCGACATCACCCATATGTGAGGACTGACTTCCTGCTTGGTCCTGGAGAATTAAATTTTCACATATGAATGACGTCGGTACTGACGGAGCCCACGCAGAAATGCTCCCCAGTGTCCTATAGGAAAGCTTTTGGGAGCACTCAACTGCGCCTGCACGACTGCCTGTTCTTCCAACACTTTCTTGTCAGTTATTTTATTTATTTAGACAGTTTTGTATACCACCTTATCCTTCAATCAAAGTGGTCACAACACAATTGGGGGATACATTTTAACACGAGGAATATGAGACACATACACTAATATTTACAGTTGAGTTTGTAGCTGAGAAGAAAGAGTAAAAAGGAACCCTGAAACTCCATGGGGAGGAGGGTGGGTTGTGAAGACTAAATTTCTGCTGTTCCTGGAGATCACCTGTTACAGGTGAGTAACTACTCTATTTCCAGGAACAAGCAGGAATGTAGTCTTCACATATGGTACTCCTTAGCTTCCAGATCTTCAAAAGATTTAGAAACCAGGTCAGAGTAGTCGGACTGGTTGGAGTTGGACATAGGCATCCCAGCCATGGAACTCTGGGAAGAATAGTGTGGATGGGGGGAGGGATTGTAGCTATGTTCCAAAGAGATGTTGGAGGACCACCTGGCCAAAGGTCGCATCCCAGCAGGCGTCCTTGTCCAAGCAGTAGTGGAAGGCAGAGGTTGCACTTTCTATTCCACAACCATGGAGTGATGCGGTAGCTGCACCTTCTGGAAGCCTGGAGTCTCCGGTACGCGATACATCATATCGGGCCTTTTTGCTAATGGGAGTGACCATGAGGGGGGTCTCCCACATATGAAGCATAAGGCTATGTAATATTTTATGTACCGGTAGTACAGTTGCCTCTTTTGGGGCCGGAGGTATTGGAGTATCTCTAGTTCCTTTGCTCGAGGCTCAGATTCAGCTGCGGCTGGAATCGAAAGACCTATCGCCATGTCCTATATAAATTTCTGGAAGGACATGTCCTCCGGCGGTGATTTTCAGTGGGAGGTGGTACTCGGAGGTGAGGGCTCCGAAGTGATGTCCTGGAGCTCTGCAGAATCAAAAGACTGATGACTGAATCGGAGGCCTTGTACTCAGAGCTTGGGGATCGACGTTGATGTCCATGGCCATGTGATCGGTGTCGATACTGAAACACGTTGATGTACTCCCCTTGCTTTCTCAATAGCAGCATCGTACTCGGTACCGACCAAGTATCCAGTGGCTCTGAAGCCGGTCCCCTCATCGGGGTAGAGGTATGCAGATTCGGGGCATCGGATGGAGGCACCAACATCGATGCAGATGTCGGTACCGATATAGGCAGTCCTGAAGTCATTGGTGTTGGAGGTACCGATGCTGATCCAAGAGGTTGCCGATGTCTGGTCCAAAGAAAGAATGGGGCTTGGAGCCACCATACAAGAACAAGGCACTGGGGGCTCTTCAGAGGTCAATGCCTTGGTGGCCTCCCTGTCCCAACTAAGGCTTTGAAGGACAAGTCCTCCTGCCGGGGATGTTTGAGTTGATAGCCAGAGTCTGAGGAGGTAGGTCTTCAGGAAGTCCCAATGTTCAGAGCAGGATCTCTCCCTCAATCCTCTTGACTTCTCTTTGGAATCCTTGGATTTTTCTTTTGAGCCTCGGTGCTCTTTGGAATCCCGTGGAAGTTTTGACAGAGATATCAATGCCTTTTCTCTCTTTGAGCTGGACCAATGCTTGGAACCCTTAGAGAGTTTAGAGACTTGGGAAAAAGACGATGCTCTCGAAGATGTCGATGTCAGCAAGACCAAGTCCGATGGAAATAACTCACTCAATTTTCTGGCACATTTTCCTAGACCTCTTAGTCATGAGTCTATAGAGGGAGCACAATCCAGACCCAGACATTTGAGGCACCAGTCATGTCTGTCGGTGACAGAAATTGTACTGGAGCACTTCGTGCATTTTTTAAAACGACTAGGATTTTTCTCCATGGTGGAGAGGAAGGCCAGAGGCCTAAGAAGGGCACAAGGCCCTCGAGGAAAAAAATAAAATTCGAAAAAGAAATAAAAGATAAAAAGACCAGAAATGGTACCAGAATCGGTTTATGCAATGCCGGAGTGTAACGGGAAGGCAGAAGCACCGTGTTGAAGAAAACTTTTATGTGGTGACAGGAAAAATTATCCTGTTGGCACCGTGGAAAAAGAAAAACTGCATGCGAAGGAGCTGGAAGAGCAGGAAGGCAGTCCCACAGGGGCAGTGGAGTGCTCCCAAAATTTTTATTTTGGGAGCACAGTGGCTCCCATCACAATACTGTGGGTTTGCAAAAAGATGCAATCTTAAAAACGAAGTGTAGTTACTCACGTATAACAGGTGTTCTCCAGGGACAGCAGGAATCAGTCCTCACATATGGGTGAGGTCGGTGCCAATGGAGCCTGTGCAGATACACTCCCCAGCTTTCAAAGAATGCCTTTGGGAGTTACACCACGCATGCGCGGTCACCTTCCCACCCATAGTTGCCATCTTGCCTCAGTATGATATCATAGCACAAGACGGTAAAAAAGAAAAACAACTCCACGGGGAGGAGGGAGGACTGGTTCCTGCTGTCCCTGAAGAATACTTGTTACAGGTGAGTAACTACGCTTTCTCTGGGAACAAGCAGAAAGTCAGTCGTCACATATGGGATTCTTAAGCTGCATGCTACCGAAAAAACCTGTAAAAGCCACGGGCGACCCAAAAAGCAGACTGTAAAGGACAGCAGGGGGTGCTGGTTGGCTGGAAGTCTGACACTGCAGCAGCAGCATCAAAGATGCAATCCCCCACTCTGGTAGCCTGGACATAGAGGGCTGGAAGGAAAGAGTTGCATTATTCCCCGAAAAGGTGATGGAGTAAGGCCTGGCCAAAGGCACTATCCCTGCGGGAGGTCTCTTCCAAACAGTAGTGAACATGTGTACAGAGGACCAGGTGGTGGTCCAGCAGATGTCCAGCAAGGGCACCGACCACAGGCTGGCCACTTAGGCCGCCATGGCACGCACATTGTGAGCTGCCACATGATGTTCAGAGAGAGCCCCTCCTGTTGACAGGCAAAATAAATGCAGTCGGCCACCCAATGAGAAAGGGTGCACTTGGAGACTGTGACCCCAAGACAACTAGGATCGAATGAGACAAAGAGCTGCGTCAAGCAGGAATGGGGTTATATCCTCTGGATGTAGAAGGACAGGGTGCGCTTGCAGTCTAGTGTATGCAGAGAGGCTTCCGTCTTGGAGGCATGAGGCCTGGGAAAAATGGTGGGTAACACCACCTCCTGGTTCAAATGAAATGCAGAGAACACTTTTGGCAAGAACTTGGGGTGCATCCAAAGGACAACCCTGTTCCTGTGGCAGAGCATCATGTGCTACCAGGGCCTGCAATTCACTCACGTGCCTGGCCAAGGTGAGCATCACCAGGAATACCACCTTCCAAGAGAGGTACTTGAGATGGCAGGTAGCCAGGGATTCGAAAGGTGGTCCCATGCCACTGGTGGTGGGCAGACTAGGGGCCCTGAGAGGAGGCGGCCCCGCATGAACTGGCCCACCTAGGGGAGCACTGACACGGCCTGGCCATCCACTTTGTGGTGGTGAGCCGAGATGGTGCAGAGATGCACTCTGACTGAGTTGGATTTCAGGCCTGCCCCTGACAGATTTAAGAGGTATCTTAATATCTCCAACACTGTGCAGGAGAAAGGGTTAAGACCTTCTCCCGCATACCAGAGAGAAAACCTGCACCACTTGAAGGCATAAGCCTATCGTGCAGAGTCCTTACGTGAGGCCAGCAAGACATCTTCCACCGATCAGGGGAGGCGCTGATGCGCAATAGCTAGCCTCTCAGCATCCAGACCATTAGCCCCAGGGACTGGAGGTTGGTATGCCGCAACATCCCGTCCTCATGGGGCAGTAGGTTCGGAGCACTCTCCAATGGCCAGGGGTCCCACTGGGACAGCTGCAGGAGCAGGGGGAATCAGGTCTGCCTGGACCACCTGGGTGCAATCAAGATGACAAAGGCTGTCTCTGCTGGGATTTTGAAGAGGGCCCAAAGTATGAGGTGTGTTGGTGGAAACACATACAGAAAGCCCATGATCAAGGGAAGAGGAATGTATCTGCCACCTCTCGACTCCAGGCCGGCTTCTGGGAGCAGAAAGGTAGTAGCTGTGCGTTCTCTGGGTTGGCGAAGAGGTTGATTTCCGGGGTACCCCAATGCCGGAAGATCTCCCCAAGTAGGTTGGCTTCAGCCTCCACTCGTGGGGTTGGAGAACACGTTTCAGGCAGTTGGCCAGTATATTGTCCTGGCCCGGCAAGTACACTTCCTTGAGTGCAATGTTCTTCCCTGCCGCAAAGATGCAAAGGTGCACTTCCTCCAAACAGAGCCCCCAGCCCATCTTTGGAAGGGTGGCTGGCTCTGAGGTTGAGATGGTCCTGCCACCAGGTCAGAGAGGTTGCTAAGGCCAGCGTGACTTGGATGCAGCCCTCTAGGCAGCCTGATGCCTGCGACCACTGGGCACTGAGTGTCCACTGAGCCTGCCGCATGTGCAGGCAGGCGAAAGGGGTCACATGGATGGTGGACGCTATGAATCTCAAGGGGCAGAGCATCATAGGGGCTGTCACTGGTGCACCGCTCTGTACCTCTTGTGCTAGGGTGGCAAGGTATTGTGCCCGATCCAGGGCAAGGAAGGCCTTGCCTAGGTGGAGTTGAGCAGGGCCCCAATGTAATCCATGCACTGCATTGAAGAGAGGTGAGAATTTGGGAAGTTCACCACAAAGCCCAGGTGCTGCAGTAGTCCTAGAATGCACTGTATTGCATTGCGCACCTCGTCCAGCATGCCGGCCTGCATGAGCCAGTCATCCAGATGTGGAAACACAAACATTCTGAGGAGCTAGAGGTTCTAAGCGACCATGACCACCAGGCATTTTGTGAACACCCGTGAGGCAGAGACAAAGCCAAAAGAGAGCAGCCTGTACTGATAGTGGTGGCCCCCCTACAATGAACTGGAGGTACTGATGGTGCCTTGGATGGATCAGGATGTGGGTATATGCAGGATCCAAGGAGCACAGCCAATCTCCCTGGAGGATGTAAGGCAGCAAGGTTTCCAATGGATACCACCTTGAACTTTTCCTTGACCAGGAAGCGGTTGAGGTCCCAAAGATCCAGGATGGGCCTGAAGCCCCCTGTTTTCTTGGGGACCAGGAAGTAGCGGGAGTAGAATGCCTGACCCTGAAGGTGAGGAGGGATGGTCTCCACTGCTTGATCCTCAAGCAAAGACCTGAGCTCCTTCTGAAGATGCTCTCTGTGCAAGAGATCCATAGACAATTCCCCTGGGAAAAAGGGAGGAGGCAGCTGAGCAAAGTGGAGGAGATATTCCTTCTTGAGCATCCGCAACTCCCAGGTGTCTGTGGTGATAGAAGGCCATGGGTGTGCAAAGTGGACCAGCCGTCCTTTCATGAATCTTGGGCTTGACACCTCCTGAGGGAGGGAGGCTATGCCCAAGGAGTCAAAAGCTCCCCCCAGGCTGCGGCTGGGGTGCTGTTTGGGGTTTAGAAGCCTTAGGCTTATTGTGGCCATGCCTCTGGCCTGCTGCCTCTGAGAAGTGGGGTAGGCCTGGAACTTGGGGTAGTTTCTGTAAGCTTTCTTGGATTTTGGGTGGAAGGACTTTTTCCCCAAAGCCTTCCAAAAGGAAGGATCCGATACTTTCTTGGACAGCCTGGTCCTGGTCATGAATTCCTTCTCCTACTCATCAGCCTTCTCTGTAATGGGTTTGCCGAAGAGGTTGTCTCCCCAGCATAGGATATCGGCCAACTTGTCCTGAACCAATTGCTCTAAGTTAGAGGATGTAGCCAGGCAAGGCGGCAGGCACTAATATCCACTGCAGCTATAGAAAACCACTGACTCGAAGCCGTCGAAGGCTGCCCAAGACTGAAACTCGGAGCACTTTTTGACTGAAGATACCAGTGTCCTGAAGCACTCAAGGGGCTCACTTGATAGACCAATCGAGAACCCAGCAAGCTCCTTCGCCAGGTCTCTCAGCTGCTAAGCCAGGATCCGGGCTGTGAGCATAGAGCCCTGGAAACACTTCCTACCAAACACATCCATGGAATGGGCCTACCTGCCAGGAGGAACTGAGGAGTGCACCTTCTGGCTCTTGATATGACACATAGCCAACTCCATCACCATAGAATTGTGTGGAAGTTGCGTTTTCTGGAACCCAGGGCTTCTGCCGACTTGATACCGTGAATCGCATTGACGGTTCACAATTAGCACTATCACCAATGCCCTTTAACCTTTCCCAGCATTTGCGGCTGCACAGAAACAGCCGCCAGCATGAAGGAAAAGGATCTTCATGCTGGCGGTTGTACAGAGGGAGCCGGGGCTGGTCGGGGGCGGGGAGGCTAAGGACTGGATGGGCTATGATGGGGGGGCTAGGACTGAAAATGGGCTGTGATGGGGGGGGGGGGGAACCTGGACCGGCTATGGGGGGGGGGAACTTGGACTGGAAATCAGCTGTGATGGGGAAGACAGGACCTGTACTGGAAATGGGCTATGGTGGGGGGAGGAGGGAACTTGGACTGGAAATAGACTGTGATTAGGGGGGCTAGGACTGGAAATAGGCTGTGATGGTGGGGGGGCTAGGAATGGAAAGAAGCTGTGATGGGGGACTTGGACTGGAAATGGGCTGTGATTGGGGGGGCTAGGACTGAAAATGGGCTGTGATGGTTGGGGGAAACGTGGACTGGAAATAGGCTGTGATGGTGGGGGGAGGGGCAAGGACTGGAAATAAGCTGTGATGGGGGGACTTGGACTGGAAATGGGCTGTGATTGGGGGGGCTAGGACTGGAAATGGGCTTTGATGGTGTGGGGGGCCTAGGACTGGAAATAGGCTGTGATGGTAGGGGGGGGCTAGGACTGGAAACAGGATGTGATGTGGGGGATGGACTGGAAATGGGCTGTGATTGGGGGGGCTAGGACTGGAAATGGGCTGTGATGGGAGGGCTAGCACTGGAAATGGGCTGATGAAGAGCTGGAATAGGACTGGAAATGGGCTGATGGGGGCTGGAATAGGACTGGAAGTGGGTTGATAAGGGAGCTAGGATTGGAAATTGGCTGATGGGGGAGCTTGGAGTGGAAACTGACTGATGGGGGGCTGGAATGGAACTGGAAAAGAGCATATGTGAGGCTAGGACTGGAAATGGGCTGACGAGTAGCTGGAATAGGACTGGAAATGGGCTGACGAGTAGCTGGAATAGGACTAGAAATGGGATGATGAGTGGAGCGTGGACTGCAAATGGGTGATGGGCTAGAATAGGACTGGAAATGGGCTGATGTGGGGGCATGGGAGAATGGGACTAGAAGGGAGCGGATGCTGGGTGGGTCTAGAACTATAAGGGAGCTGATTTTGTGGGAGGACTAGAAGGGATGGGGAATGAGAATGGAGAGGGAAAAAGATATTTTGTGTGGAAGAAAAGCCTACGATGGGCCGGGTATTGGGAGAGTAAGAAGGGATTGAAAATGGAAGGGTGAAATTTGAGTGGATGATAAAGGAATAAGGAAAGAAATGTGGTAAAAAGCAAAGGGGAAACGATCAGTATGTTAAAGCAAATATAGAGAGAGAACGGTAAACATCTAAAAGAGAAGAAAGGACAAATGGATAGCTCTCAGAAGACACGAAGAAACCAGAAGAAAGTGACTGGAACAATTGCAACTGAAAAATAAAATGCCCAAACAGAAGGTAGAAAAATACTTTTTATTTTGAATTTATTAACTGGAATATGTTTGGTCTGGGAAGTGCGTATTGCTAACATCTTTGCGTTTTTGTTTAGTGCAAGAGGAAATTACTTTATAGTTTTATTCTCCAGTGTTGTACATTTCATGTTTGGCTTTTGGGGTTCCCAGTTTAATTATTATCTTCCTATTTCTAAATTGTGATCCCTTGTTTTTTGTGTGGTGATGGTCTATGTTCTGCGTAATCAAGCTGAGGTATTCTGTTCATGTAGTTTCTGTTTGACAGTCCCACTTGTTTTCTTTCCCCCAGTGAGATGTATTGGTATTCTCTAAGATGTATTGGTTTAATATCTGCAGTGTTGCCTTTTGATAGGTAGGGTTTGGTGCTTTGAGAGTCCTGGTAGTGCTGTTATGATAGAGTGGATTTGCTATGGATTCTAAATGGTCAGTGTTTATAGTACTTCCTAATAGGCCTGGAGGTTGTCACTGCAATATAGTATTGTAGAAATCTGTTAGTCTTTCTTTATCCAGACACTCATTAAGAGGCATGTTTACTAAAGGTGCATGTTAATATTATGCAAACATTTATGCAAATTAGACTTCTTATGCAAATGAGGCCCTGCAATTAATCTCCACACATGGCCACGCACCCCCCTTGGGCTGCCCCTGGTGGCAGGGCACTGAAGCAGAGCTAGACATTTTTGGTTTGGCAAATGATCAAGATTGAAACTAGTACCGATAATACTCTGCAATATAACTAAGAAAGTAAACAATGTATCCTCTTCAAAACTTGCAACTGTAACGACAATGAGTAGCTGTATAGGTCTCAGCAAAAACACGGGCAGCCGTTGAGGAATTATTTCACCAACAACGGAACTTAAAGCCCTGCAAACATCAATGACCCTATATAAACAGCCACCACTTCGTCAATTTTTTTTAATTTGATTTTGTAAATTTTCGAATTCTTTAAATTTTTCTTAATCATTCTCAATTTTAAATTTTCTCAACTTCATGATTTCAAAAGTCGTGCTTAGCTTTTAGAAGAGATGTCCAACTCTTGATGAGTGTCCCGACGCTGGTAAGTGCACTTTTCTGCGTTTCACCAATGTGGTTTCCTCAGGGGAATTGAGTTTTAAGGTAATCCCTCTTCACAGAAATCTTCCAAGCACAATAATTTTCAGTCATTTGAAGTTTACAATTGGGGTTATTCTGAGCCACAAATAGCGGGGATGGATGGCCTGACGGGACGTCCAGTCCCGCTATTCGTGGCTTCACCTGTCCCCAAATAACTTCCCTGCCGGTTGTGCAGGGAAGTTAGATGGGGGTGGGGAATGAGCAGCACGGGAGGCGGAAAGTGAGTGGTCTCCAGCCCTGAACATACAGGGCCGATTCTAATGTTGGCCCTGTACATCCGAGGCCGGCAAAATGTCCAGGGAAGTTATTCCACCTCCGAGGTGGAATAACTTCCCTGGACGTTTGTTTTTGGAAGGCCCGGGGCATGGATGGGGCAGGGGGGGGGGCGGCTAGAGTTTATTCCCTGCATCCCAACCCTGGACTTAGGAGGCCAGATCGAGAGTCGGGCTGCAGAAAATAAACTCTTTTTCTTGGTGGCCGGCATCACGGCTTTTAAATGGAGCTGCAGCACCATGGCAACAGGATGCCATGGCGCCGCAGCTCCATTTAAAAGCACTGAGTTATCAGGCTGCTAATGTAAATGCAGGCCGGACTGAATCGCAGTTCCGGCCTGCACGTACATTGCTGTTCGCGATTCTGATCCTGAGGGGCTAGACGTGCCCCGTGGGATCAGAATCGCAATCCCCTTTGTACATCCTTCAGACCGGATGTACAAAGGGGATGGACGTGTGGGACAAAATCAGGCCCTATATCTTTTTTGTTAGTAGTTAGCATTTTTAGATGTTTTAGTCCGGTACCAGCATGCACACTTGTCAACTACACTTTACCGCAAATCTGTAGAGAGCAATGCTCTGTTACAATTTGATAGTCATCATCCTCTTAAATTAAAAAAGGCATTGCCTTTTGGTCAATTTTTAAGAGTGAGACACACCTGCTCAGATTTGGACAAATTTAAGGTTTATTTATTTTATTTATTTACATTCTCTTATATACCGCGCTATTCTGCATCAGTGCGGTTTACATTGAACAAACTGAAATTACATTGAACAGGGCATTATAACTTGGAGATAACTATTTTACAGGGAACATGGGCTATGGAGGGTTAAGTGGCTTGCCCAAGACCACAAGGAGTTCAAGTCAAGGTACTGTTTTATTGGTTTCTTCAGCAAGGATACCCTCATTATGTTATTAAAGCAGCTTATCTGAGTGCCGTTTATGCTAACAGGTCCCTCCTTCTTAACCAACAGTTTGTTCAATGTAAACCGCCTTGATATCATGAAAGGCGGTGTATAAGAAATGTTAAATAAATAAATAACAGTCACGCTGTACTATGGATAAGCAAATTCGTTACTCTGTGGGATCCTCTCATTTATCATATAATATCCAACAGCATTGAAATATTGTAGCACTACATCCTAAATTTCATGGTGGCTTCTGTATAGCATACACACGAGGACATAATATATGGGATTTTGTGGTCCGGACTGATTTTAAAAATTCATAGGAGCAAATGACAACTATCGGGCATTCTCCATGTTGCAATTGCATAATTTGTGCAGCTATGACTACTACTGATATTGATACAGTTACGGGCAAGAAATGCCATCTATTTTATGCACTAATTGTCACATTAAGCGGGCTATTTATGTCATTACCTGCCCCTGCAAGAAAATTTATGTTGGGCGCACATGTAAGATGGTGAAAACCAGACTCTTAGAGCATAAATCTTGATTAGCTACAGCAACGGTGACAGCCCCTTTAGTTCAGCACTGTATCGCGTTTTCTCATGAATGAGGTGATCTTTCCTGGTACATCATCGATTGAATTTCAGATATCAAGAGTGGCAACAAGGAACACCATTTAGTGTGATTGGAGCAATGGTGGATTTGTCGTTTTTGGACTGCATTCAAGCACAAGGACTGAATGAAACCATCGAATGGTTCTCAGCTCTGTGAACTAATATTCGTCAGCTATCTGATCTTTAAACTGCTTATGTCATTGATTTATATATCCCTGGCTCAACTCTTTATAAAGGTCCCCTTTTGCCATTCAGTTTCATTCTGCGGCAGTTATCTTCTGCTAACGCCAAGACTCTTCTGGATGCAGCCTTAACAAATTTGTTGTTGAAACTTGAGTTGAATTTGGTCTTTGCCAATTTTCCACTACAAGCATAATCTTGGGCACTCACACACCAGTTAAGTAATTTTAGATTTGAATTTTTATATGCATTAAAAATGTAAGCAGAAAATGCGGGTGTGAGCGGGAACCTGTGAGTGAGTTTGGAGGGATATTAAGCTTATCTATTCAGGTCATATGTATATATGCAGTAAGTTTCCCTCACTGAGGTTCCCTTTTTCCCAAGAGGATTTCTTTGTAATTGTTGGTATGAAGGAAGTAGCAGTTGTGTCTTTTTAAGGCAATAGTGTTTCTAGTGGTGTTTGTTACTGGCCTTATTGAAACACTTTACTGTTAAGACTTTGTTTTTGGTCCATTCAGAAGTGAACACTTGAGACTGAAAAATGAGTAGAAGCACTCATCCTTCTTTGGCACCACAAAGTAAATGGAATTCTGACCCTTACCCCTATCAGCAGATGGCACTGGCACTAATGTCTGAAGGCTGAGGAGCCTCTCCCAAATAGACTGAATGGTATATTTCCTAGTTGCAGAGCTGCATGAAAGAATCAAGAAGGCATCTGGGATGGAGTCCTTGCATTCCAGCATTTAGATGCCCTGAAAGATATCAAAAACCCACTGGTTTGAGGCCACACAGACCTATTCCTGGAAGAAATGTAGATGATGGCTACCAACTAGAGGCATACTGATAGGAGAACCCAGATCTGGAGGAGGAGGGAGGCTTGTGAGGCCTGCGAGTCCCTCTGAAGAACTGAGACTAGGAATGGGAGCCAGAGGGAGTGAGGGAGAGATGACCTTCTTAGGCTACATTTCTGGGAGTCCCTGAACCCCCATGAATCCTGGTGATGAGGGCAAGGAGAATGGGATGCTGAGGAGGAGAGGCATTGCTTATAAGGCCCTTTAATTCTATCCTCTGGTGACAAGAAATTTGGATGCTCCCAGCTTCTTGACCAGCTTCTCTGAGTCCTCCCTAAACACGAGCAGCCCCCTGAAGGGAGCTTAGACAACTAGAACTTAGACACTAGGTCCGCTGTGCAATGGCGAAGCCAAAGTCAGTGACATGCCATCATTAAAAAGCAATATTTTGCCTGCCAGGTAGATCAAATCATACATGGCATCCAACAAGAAAGCCACTGCTGACTCCAGAAGCATTGAAATGTCATTCCTTAAGGGGTGACTGAATCCAACAGAGTAGGGTATGAGCTGCAAGCCCCAAGCAAACTACCATCAGGAGGATAAGGGGGAATGGCTGAAAATTTTATTCTTTCGGAAGACCTCAACCTTTCAGTCCACTTGGTTCTTGAAGTCCACACCACCACAGCTGGAATGGTGATGCATCTAATAGAGGGAGGAGTGGCTCAGTGGTTGGGACAGGTTACCTCAGGCCGGAGGGCCAGGGGTTCAATTCTCGCATGGGGACAAGAAACTTCAGGCTGGAGGGACTGGGGTCTCTAGTCCCATGGCCACTCCTTGTGGCCTTGGGCAAGCCACTTAACCCTCCATTGCCTCAGGTACACTTAGATTGTGAGCCCTTTGGGGACAAGTGAATAAAAAGTACCTGTTAGTATACATGTAAACCGTATTGATTCTAAAGAGCGTGGTATAAAAAAAAAATAGATGTGCATATCCACCTGGGGTAACTGCATTTGGTCCTCTTGAGGAAGAGTGTAGAACCTACTCACTACCCTGCCTACCTGTCACTAGAGTGGCAGCCAAGTCCCATGCCACGCATATCATGCTCTTAAGAACCTCTGGGAAAGGAAACGCCCTGGAGGGTTTTTGAACCCCTTGCAAGAGGGGCTGCACTTGTGGCTCCTGCAGAGCAAAGGAAAAATGATTAATCAGTGCCATCAATTCTTTAAGCAATAGAGAATGAGGGAATCATCCTGATCGTACGACGCCAGAAGTCTGCCTTTGCACATGGGGAGCCACCATCATATCTCTCATGAATCAAGGCAGGATCATGCGCACAAGAGAGATGATCTGAATTCCCCGAATACAACCTCTTCTGGATCTGCTTCTATGAAGAGGCCCCTATAGGGTTCTGTCTGCCCTATGAAGAGGAGCTTTCTTCTGAGTAAGAGAAAAAGGAACAAGAGGGCCCCGAGGCCATGGATCTGAATTTCTGTACCAGAAAGGCCATGCTTGCTGAAGAGGGGAAAGAAGTCTGGAAATTATAGGCCATTCTGGCATCCTCCTTAGCAGAAGGAAGACTGGCCACTGGAGGACCCTGCTGGGAAACGTCTAGTGGGCTGAGCTCTGACAAGTGAGTGGAGGAATCTGCAGCAGGGGCACTGTCTCTCTCTCCAGCCAACCCTCTTGTCGCCTGCACAACTGACGAAGCAGAAAAGTGATCCATATTGATGAAATGAAAGGATGAGACCTCCAAGAAATGAGCAGAGCTTTCGTGCCAAGATTACAGAAGGAGGGCAGCAAGGTAGCATCTCCCCCTAAAAGACAAGTGTCTATGCTAGGCAGAGAAGCTTCCTGAAGCAAGTCCTTCTGTCCAACTAAAGGATGTTGTAGTAAGCTGTGCTTACAGCATGTGCAGCAGAAATACTGAGCTACTGCTGTGTTGCGGGGATAGCACTCAGAAAGCATGCACTCATTGTGTGCGTTGAAAGTGTGCAGATATCGCGCATACCAATGTACAGCATGGAACGTGAGTTAAGGCAGAGCTTGCCACTGGTAGCAAACGCAAACAGCACCAGTATGAGGCAGGAGAAAAAAAAAGTGATTACCAATGGCCCTGGCTCCTGCTCCGAGACTAGACAAGTGCCCCCCCAATTGGATGGTCAGGTCTCCCTCCCAGAAATGCTTTATTTAAGCAGTAAAATGAAGATTTGGTATAGAAAAATAGAACATAAATCTGATACTCACCCCCGGGGAGCCCAAGTAGCAATGGCATTAGGCTCAAAACTACTTCCCTGCTTCCAAGGCCTGAAGGCACATACCTCTAATGATCTTCATTTACATCTTCAGGAAAGAGCCAGGGGGAGGAGGAGGGGAAAACGGCACTGGGCTGTGCAGCTAAAGATTCCTCTGGAGTCCTGCTCCAACATTTCTAGTTGGTCAACTGGTCCTTAACAGGATAATGATATGGAACTGAACAGACACCCCTCCTCCTTTGGCAAATCCGGGAGGGTACCAGTTTTAAGAATGACCCAATGGAAGCCTGCCATGTCGAGCTCAAGTGAGGCAGTCACCCCTAAGAGTAGTTACTCATGAGCTAAATCAATCTTTCCTCAACGTTTTCACAAAGCTTCTCCGATATGTCCACACTTAGCTGGAGACAGAGAAATACTGGGGTTGTATGCACTTAGCTGCTCCAAATATGAATACAGGATGAGGTCATCAGATACCTCTGCATTTTTCTCTGTCTCCACTTCTGCTGGTAGGGGAACACAACCACTTATCTGTACTGGCCTAGCAAGATGATATGAAAGTCTTATTTAAAAGGAGTGATAACTTGAACCCTGGTCCTAGCTCATGCATATTTATCCTGAAAACCAAAGTGCCTGGGTGTGTCCAGAGGACTGGGTTGAGAACCCCTGATATATAGTAATATATATATTATTCAGTGCAGAAAATGAACATAATAATATAAGAAATGCCATAGTGGGTCAGACCAGGATCCATCAAGCCCAATATCCTGTTTCCAACAGTGGCCAATCCAGGTCACAAGTACCTGACAGGTTCCTGAAAAAGGAAGCCACATTGGAGAGATGGACCAAATGTTAAAGATAAGAATTAGTGCACATTATATCAGCCACCATAAGGCAGTGACACCTCTGTGGGGGAATGCTTTTTAGGACCAGAATACTGCATCGACAACCTTATGATCAGCCTCCTAAGAAGACATTTCAAAATAATCTTGGAAATGTAAGACATTTGAAGAGATATTTATGAAACCTTGAAGCTGTTACACAAATTCATGTTCCATGTAATGCGTTGGATATATTCAATGTAAACTGCTTTGATATTATGAAAAGTGATATGAAAAAAGTATTAAATAAATAAATAAGTCCTTTTGTATCAGTCTTAAAGGTTCTAACAAAGATCTAGGTTTTCTATCACATTATAAACCATCAGCTTTTACTGCTTTGTCACTTTCCAATCACCCATCCATCTCTCTCACTGTTCCCACTCCTCTTCCCCTCAACCCCCATCTTTTCCTCTTGAGACTATCACTGGAATGCTTTTATTTTATTTATTTATTTATTTTATTTATTTAACATTTCTTTTATACCGCGCTATTTTCCATCAGTGCGGTTTACAGAGAACAAAGTGACTCAATGACAGCAAAGGCAATCAGAGTTTACATAAAACAGGGGAAAACAACTTGGAGTGAACTGGGGGAAACTATGTACAATTTACATATGAAACTGTACAATTTACAAGTTACCACGTTAATCTTTCCATTGTTCCTAGGGTTTATAATGTATTTATATATTCTGGTATTCTCATCTTTTGCTCATACTATCTTGACCGGAGGAAAGTTCAAAACTTTGAAAGTTAGTTAAAAATATATTGCTAGTCTAACAAACAGGTATTACCCTATATTGCTTTTTTGTTTTATTCTATTTTTATTTATCAACCATAAATTAAACAAGACAGAGGATGAGGCAAATTATAAGAAGGAAAAAAGCTAAGAAGAACAGGAATGAGATGAATAGGACTGAGCTGACAAGTATGCAAAGTGGTAGCAACTGCTGTAATGCGACATGTATAAAACTATATTCTTTATTCATTCCTTCGGATCCAAATTACATAGCTGGTCTAACAAGATTCTACTGCTTTCAAATCTGTACTTTACTTAAGCTTAGGGATTTAGCTTTACCTGGAATACTATGTCCAGTTCTGGAGGCCATACCTCGAGATGGATATGGATAGGGTAGAGGCAACAAAATGGTGCAGGGTGTACACAAAAAGTCCAATAAAATAAGACTTAAAAACCAAAGGTGGGGGGGAGGCATTCATCTGCGACGGCTAATGTGGTTTCAGCAGCTAGTTATTGCCACTGTAACTTAAAACCAGATAATCAATGCTGGGGCCATATCCAGGTCCCGGCATTGAATATTTGGGTTGCCCGGATTGCTAGAAAGCTACCGGGCAGTGGTGATATTCTCCTGCTGCTTGATTAACTTCTATGGGGAAAGTTAGGCCAGCCTTTATTGCACCTTACCTTTACTGTTTTGCCATAACTGGGGTCGGAGGACAACAGTAGGAGAGAGGTTGGAGTGGGGGAGCGAGAAGAGTACAAAGGGTTAGAAGGTGAAGGGATGAATGTATGGGACGTTAAGGGCATAATGTGTATGTGCAAAAGGCACACCCCTCCCCCACCACACACATGCAGGCACCCATCCGAGCACCACACACACATACACAGGAGTTTCCAACCCAGCACCATATACACGCACAAGCAAGTAGCCCATCTCCGCACCATACAGGCATAGCTTAAAGGGTCAGTGAGGATAGTGGGAGAGGGAGGAGGAGGAGTAGGGCCACTGCCTTCTGTAGGCACTGTGCATGGCACATTAAAAGCCTGATTTTATTAAGCTTTTTACTATAGAAAATAGGGAAAGAATGTTAGTAAATCCGCCTCTAAAACCTAAAAAAATAATTGTGATACACCTTTTTAGGGGGAGGAGGGCCAGGGCATGCACTGTGAACTAGGTTTCGGCAGCCGACTCCTAGATTCCAAGAAAATTTGTCAAGACCAGTTATAAAAGATCTTGTTTGGCATGTAAAAACACATATTTGGAAAAACTTCATAAAATTACCCCACACAAATATGATTTTGTTAGAATTTCCTGTGAATGAATGTAGTTCATTTTACTTCTAATAACCAGGATAAAAGCAGTGTATTATATCTATTGGTTTCTTTTTTCATTCTCAAACTGATAAAATACAACAATAAATCCTAGGTTTATGAGGCTACCATATTTTTTCTTTTCTTTTTATATTTATTACAGCCAAAGAAAAACCATCACCCTATTCAGTCAGTAAGCAATCCCACAAAGGACACCAAATAACACACAACTGCCACCTTTTTTTTCCTCTAGTAATGTTGTATTATTTTTTTGCATTTTGCCAGAAAAAAAATCAGAGAGAAAACAAAAAACTACATTTAAAGCAGTTTGTAGAACCGGCGTCTTCCTCATTTCTTACCTGTGACCCTTTCTTGCTGCCTGGTAGGTTAATAATTAGTGTCTTTCCTCGGATCCCACATACAGGCCTATGAAAGAGAAAATGAGTGAGTTGCATTCTGTTATCATTCCCAGATCAAAGTGGTCCTGGCCTATATTCTATACAATGACATCAATGAAAGAAACATTTTGTTCTCTTTGGACAAAATTGTTGGTATTTACTAGGGGGGGGGGGGCATATGATAACAAATATCTTTTCTTTTGAGTAGAAACTTTTCATTACTTTGAGACGATTTGGCTTCTCTAGGTTACAATACAGAAAATGCTCAAACTGGCCAATGATCTCACAAGCCTCATGCCAAACAGAAGCTCTTTGCAATAACTCTAAACCACCTTTTATTTTTTTTAAAGGTCAGTGGCTGCTGTTGAGAACATATTTCTCAGCTGTGACATGAGAAAAGGGAAGCCATGGTCCCATGTGTGTAACGTGCATAAAGGAGACAATTTTCAAAGCCATTTATATGCATAAACCATGGCCTCTTACTAAAGTGCCTAGAATTTATGCAGGCAGAAGTATGTGCGTAATGCTATTTCATATGTACTTCTATTTGTGGCGAGCAGAAGGGTTCCTCATGGCAGAGCTAGCCTGGGATTTGGACTTATGCACACACTGCATTGCAATCTCAAAGGAAAAGGATGCACACTATTTCCTTTGAAAATTGGTATAACTTTTATGTACAGTGGCTGTGCAAGTTAGGCAACTGAGGGTGAATTTTTATCCTCAGGTATGCATATAGGTGACAACAAGTTAAGTATACAATTGTTAGCTGTTACATGTAAACCGCCCTTGATCTTTGGAAGGGGCGGTATAGAAGACATAGATAAATAAATAAAATAAATAAATAAAACAACAAGTTTCAAAGAGAAAATATGTGTACATGATGTGCACATGTTCCTTTTGAAAATTAGCCCACTAAAAGTGCACGCACACATTTAAACTTGTTCCTTGGCTTGCACAAATTTCTTGTTTATTTTACCCACATATATGTGTGCAAAATAAGTATGTGTGCAAGTCCAAACTCTGAACTAACCTTGCCCCTGGTAACACCTCCACACAGGTTAGACAAACTGATAAAACAGAAGCTGTATACATACAGTATGGGCCCGATATTGAGCCAGGCACATTTTGGAAGGGCTATGTACCACGTTGGCGCATAGCCCTCTCCACCGTCCTCCACCCTGGATATTCAATGCCATGGTGATGGCATTGAATATCTGGGCACCATCGCACACACCAGAAGCTGCCCGGTTAGCTCCTGCACCTTAAAGATAGGAGAAGGGTTTTCCTCACCTATCTTTAAGGCTCAGAACAATAATGCTGCTGCCTGCTTGGCGCTTGTCGCGACTCTGCTCCACCCCGGAATGCCTGGATGCTAACCAGATAGCATCGGAACGCGTAGGAGAGTTAGAAGGGGATATTCAATGGCACTAACCATGTAAGTGTCATTGAATAAACCCAATTAAGGCATTTACACAGTTTACGAGGCTTGAAAACCGTGTAAACGCCTTTCGAATATCGGGCCTTATAAGTTTAGGTGCATATACTGCAGGCAGTTTTATAAAAAAACATTGTTGTACTCTCAGAAATTACTTTCAACATCACTCCTTAAATGTACACTGGGTGATCTCACAGTACAGGCTGTTAAACAGCTACAGACGGCTATGGAACTCTTTAGACAATTTGCAAATAACTGACACTCTTAAGTGCAGGGATTTATTCCTGATCACCACAGTTTGCCTGTAGGGAAAGGCCTGGCAATCTACTTCTGGTCACACTTCCAAGAAAATCCAGGACCTACTGGGTCGCCAGGAGTCAGCACTGACTCAAAGGTACACAAGATGTGCTTAGCAACTGTTATGGTGCTGGCATACTAGTTCATGTGCTATCCATGGGAAATGGGTGTGGACTGCACACTGAGTTAGTGCACAGTACTTTACCACACGATAATTGCGATGACTGCCAATATTAGAGATGCATTTACGCCCTCCTGAAGAGGAGGTATTAAATGCACCCTGTTAAAAAACGATCCCCCTCAAATAGTATTTACCATCCCCCCCCCTCAATTATCATTCAAAAACCTGTTACCCTCAACTCCCTTCAGTTCCTCCCCCCCCAGCACTTAATGGGGTGTCCCTAGTGGGTTAGTGAGGATGGAGGAGTCTAGAGTGATCCCTAGATGCTCCTGCACCCTGTGTGCTTGAAAGGAAAATGATGGCTCTGGCTCCTAGCAGCAGTTTTGCAATACTACCACTTGGGCCAATGCTACTAAAGGCGTGCACACCCTTATTTGGGAGCTTAAACACTAGCAGTATATTACTATACTAGGCTGATTGTCTTACTATTTTGAGTGCAAATTTGATTCTTCTCTTTCTTTTGATTCCCACATTTCAGCCATGGTAAAAATCTACCTTTTTTCCCCCTTAGGTCTAGAAAAAGCTTAATGGTATTTATTTGTCTATCTCACCTCAAAAACTATCACTTCTGCTCTCATATTAAATTGACTTGACTATTCTAATTCTTTGTATCATGGTCTTAGCTACTTCTCTCTATACAATCTCCAGTTACTCCAACACTCAGCAGCTCAGTTTGAGACTAATTCTAGAAAATTTGATCGTATCATTTCTGTTTTGAAGTCTTTACATTAACTTCCAATCCCTTTTAGAATCCACTTTAAAATATGTTTTCTCATTCAAAAGATTTTGCACTCCAATTTTCCTATTTATCTTTTGGATATTCTCATTTTTTGTAGTTCCATACATACAACCAGAACACACTGTATTAACCAGCTGATCTTACCTACCGCCTACAATTGGTATCTTGATGTCACCACAGAAATGGCTTTCTTGTGCTACAGCCTTCTGCTATGCAACTTTCTCTCTCTCTCTTCCCCCCCTCTCCTTCTGCATTTAAGAGGCAAATCTAATTGTGATCATTTAAAAACACATTAAAAGCCCATTTCTTTACCCTTGCTTGTGGAGATTATCTGGAGAATCCTCGGGTTTGATGTCAGGATTACTTTTTTCTCTTTTTCCTTATCCCAACTGTTAAGCTATTAGCCTTTCTCCCTTTTTCCTTTTCTTCTTTGGATATTTGTAACTTTGTTCTTTTCTTTTCCTTTAATCTATTTGAATGTTTTATTTTGTAAACCACTTTGATACACCCCTCAGGTTATGAAGTCGCATATCAGATCTCTGAATCAACTAAACTACTACACAATTACCACTAGGGTCAAAGCCACTATCTTCTTTCTGGGTGTTGAGGGCCAGGAACATCCAGGGATTGCTCCTGCTCCACCCCACACCCCCAACTAAAGACATCTCAAGTATCTGATGGGTTTCAGGTGGGAAGTGATACTGATGGGTGGGGGTTCTGGTGCTCACGGGGGAGGGAGAAGATTGGTAGATGCTGAATCTTTATTTTTCTAACAGCAGCAGGCTGTGGTAAATGCACACCGATAGTGCAGGCGCACTTACTATGCTATCTGCCAATAATATGCGTTAAATGTCTACCCTATGCTCTTACCATGTATTTAGTTTTGCACTTAAAACACTGCAAGTAAAGTAAATTTACTGCATATTAATAAACAGTTTACTCAGACTCACAGGAAGCTACTATAAACTTTAGATCTTTAAAAGCTAATACCTGTAAACCTGTGAAAAGTGATGCAAAACTACAAGATATTTCACTGTAGATTCTGCGATTATGTCTGAAGAACACATGGTATGTGCTGTCTGACCAGTATGATAAAGGAGATTTCATTCGTAAGTCTGAGCTGTAGGTGTAAACAGTTGTCATATGGCTATATTGCATGTTACCAAGGGTCAGATTCAAATGAAAAACAATCAGTAAACTGCCACCATAGGGCACTGTTTTGCCAAATTGGTTGTTTTAATAAAACAAAAAATATCAAATTAAATTTAAATATAGCTTGTGGGACAAACTATTAATGTCCTGGACTTTCCTTCTGGAGCCAACTCTGCAGTATTAGCACACAACTAGAGAGAGATGCTCTGTGCACATTGGGTAATGAGGACCTGCATCAGTGGTTTCAGTCAGTTTAGATCATTCATTTCTATCACATGGCATCCTGGGAAGCCAAAGTAGGACTGATGAGTCTGTTGAAACCACCAATTCCAGCTAAATGCTCTGCAGTAGCAGTTCATAAAGCACTGGTAAATGATTTGGATGGAAAGTGAAAGCTGCAAATCTAACATGAATAAACACTTTAAAAAGGACTAACACTTAGAAATTAAAACCAAAACCTTTAAATTTTCCTTTACGTTCATTTGTATTATCACAACAAGTCTGAAAAGAAAGAAAACTTTGGAGAAGAACATATCAAGTTCTAATAGAATTCCATTACTGCATACATCAAATAGAGAAGAGTATAGTTTTTTGAAAAATCCAACTTGAGGTGTGGGATGGTCCCCAAAGACCCAAACAATGTGGAAGGAGTAAACAGACAGACGGTAAGTTCATAGTTAGATTTTCTAAAGTGTGTCACTGTATTTAGCATGTGCTAATGCTGTTAATATGTTTTACTAATAAATAGGTCCTACTGCATAAAATAGCAGTAGTTCACCTTAGTAAATTTAGCTATCAGTGTGCTAGTTGAGTATGCAATGAATCATTTTGTTTTCCAGTTGACCTTTAAATGTCACTACTTTTCATAATTCCTTTTGGAAATCAATCTTTAAGTTCTAAACGTCCTCAGTCTGATTTCCTCCACCAACTCTCAGCAAGAAAGGTTGAGGTGAACAGTTCTGTAGCTCCATATTCGTTGGGAGAGTCTGGGCCAATGCCTGTTTTCCAAACACTGCAGGAAATGCAAATCTAGTATAGAGAAGCTAACTGCAGCCTGCAGTGATAATGACCCAGACCCAATTAGTTAATGTTTAAGAAGTGAATTTTAAAAGGTTTAAGCTTGGGGTAGGGGTGAAGGAGGAGGAGGAGAAGGGTGACTGAGGGAATATGCTGGCTCTGGGGTGGGGAAAGAAAGGATAGGGACATAAAGGGGGATGCTGGGGGGGTGACTAGGATGACATGGAGATTCTTCACATAGGGGGAGTAGGAATACAAGGGAGATACCTGACACTGGGAATAGCAAGACAAACAAGATGCTAGACATGGGCGGAAGGGAGTAAGATAACAGAAGGGAGATGTGGGGACACAGGAAAACAAGAGAGAAGTAGGGAGACAAAAAGGAGATGATAGACATGGAGGAGTAGGAAAATAGAAGGGTTGATGCTGGACGGAGGTGGGGGAAGAGATGCTGTATGGAAGTGAGAAAGATAGAGAGAGGAGATGCTGGATGGATGGAGGACAGAAGAGAAAGAGTAGTTACTCACCTGTAACAGGTGTTCTCCAGGAGCAGCAGGAATCAGTCCTCACATATGGGTGACGTCGGCGCCGACGGAGCCCTCGCGGAGCAATTTCCCCAGCTTTCAAAGAAAGCCTTTGGGAATTGCAGCGCGCATGCGCGGTCCCCTTCCCGCCCAAGGGTGCCATCTTGCTCAGTCTGATGACATAGCTAAAAGACAGCAAAAAAATTAGCAAAAACGAAATGATAGGACTGCAACTCCAAGGGGAGGAGGGAGGATTGTGAGGACTGATTCCTGCTGCTCCTGGAGAACACCTGTTACAGGTGAGTAACTACTCTTTCTCCAGGACCAAGCAGGAAGTCAGTCCTCACATATGGGACTCCCCAGCTTAAGGCTACCGGAGACCTCAAGCACAAAAATGAGCTCCCTCTTGCTCAGCAGTATAGAAGGAAGGAATCTTCTCTGAAAACGCCCCCGACCGGTAGCCCAACACCAGGGCCGGAGGCTAGGAGTTGCCTAAACCTCAAAGAGATTATGGAGGACTGCCTGACCGAAAGCACTGTCCCTGCGGGACTCCCTCTCCAGGCAGTAATGGGCCGCAAAAGTCTGGCTTGAAGACCAAGTAGCGGCCCGTCAGATGTCTGCCAACGGAACAGAGCGGAGGTGTGCCACTGACGCAGCCTTCGCCCTAACACGATGAGCCGTGACTCGACCCTCCAATGAGAGGCCGGCTGCCCCATAAGCCCAGGTGATACAGTCAGCTACCCAGATGGACAAGGTACGCTTGGAGACAGGTAGCCTCAAGTTATTGGGGTCAAAAGAAACGAAGAGCTGAACAGCCCTCCTATGCTCCCGCGTACGGTCAAGGTAGAAGGACAAGGCCCTCCTACAGTCCAGGGTATGCAGGACCATTTCAGCCCGGCTGGAGTGCGGCCTGGGAAAGAAGGTCGGAAGAACCACCTCCTGGTTGAGATGAAAAGGAGAAACCACTTTTGGAAGAAACTTAGGGTGAGTCCGTAAGACCACCCTATTCCTGTAGAACCTAGTGTAAGGAGGATCAGACACTAGGGCCTTCAGTTCACTAACACGCCTAGCAGAGGTAAGGGCTACCAAGAACAAGGTTTTCCAAGAAAGAAAACGAAGAGGGCAGGTAGCCATAGGTTCAAAGGGCGGACAGGTAATCCGCTGCAAGACTACATTCAGATCCCATTCAGGGGCTGGTGGACGCAAAGGAGGCTTAAGCAGAAGGAGGCCTCGGAGAAAACGAGCCACCAAAGGGTGGTTGGAAAGAGGCCTGCCATCTACCGGTGCGTGATGTGCAGAGAGAGCACTGAGGTGGACTCTGACAGAGTTGGACTTAAGGCCCAGATTGGAGAGGTAAAGCAAATATTGCAAGACCACTGCCACCAAGCAGGAGAAGGGATTCTCAGACTGCTGAGCACACCACACGGAGAAGCAACGCCACTTAAGAGCGTAGGACTTCCGGGTGGAGGGCCGCCTGGAGGCCAAGACGACCTCTTCCACCTCCCGAGGCAGCAGGAGGGGAGCAAGGACTACCCTTTCAGCAGCCAGGCCATCAGATGAAGGGACTGGAGGTTGGGGTGTAGGAGAGACCTGTGGTCTTGTGTCAGGAGATCGGGTTGAAACCCCAGAGGAAGAGGAGTGTCCACCGCCAGCTGCATTAGAAGCGGGAACCAAGGTTGCCTCGGCCACCGGGGAGCCACTAGGATCAGCGAGGCTTTGTCTCGGAGAACTTTGAAGAGCGTTCGAGACACCAGCGGCATGGGAGGAAAGGCATACAAGAGGCCTGTGGACCATGGAATCAGAAAAGCATCTGGCGCTACTCTGAGAGGATGCGGTTGTCGAGAGCAGAATCTGGGTAGTTGCCGGTTCAGAGGACTGGCAAACAGATCCAAGGTGGGGAGTCCCCACTTGAGAAAGATCTGCTGAACCACTAATGGATCCAATCTCCACTCGTGTGGTTGGAGGATCCTGCTTAGTTTGTCTGCCAGGTAATTTTCATGACCTGGGAGATAGACCGCTTTGAGGAGTATGCCGTGGCCGACTGCCCAAGAGCACAGCGGTCGTGCCTCCTGACAGAGAAGGAAGGAGCCTGTGCCTCCTTGTTTGTTCACGTAGAACATTGCTACTTGATTGTCCGTCTGGACCAGTACAGACTGATGAGAAGTGAGGTGGGAGAAGGCTCTCAGAGCTAGGCGGATGGCTCTGAGCTCCAGGAAGTTTATCTGCTGCGCAGACTCCCAAGGAGTCCAGAGGCCTTGAGTACATGTCCCTTGGCAATGTGCTCCCCATCCCAGGAGAGAAGCATCGGTTGTTAGTACCTGAGAAGGAGGAGATTGAAAATCCACTCCCAGTACTAGGTTTGGCAGATGAAGCCACCACCGCAGAGAAGAGACCAGCAGGTCCGAGACTTGTACTGAGTCCGTCAGGCTCCCCGTGGCCTGATGCCATTGCGTGCGAAGGCACCACTGGGCAGGTCGCATGTTCAGGTGGGCATTGGGGGTCACATGGACCGTGGAAGCCATATGGCCGAGCAGTCTCAGAAATTGCCTGGCAGAGACCAGGGAATTGCTGCGAAAGTGGCTGGCGAGATTCATGAGCCTGTGGGCCCTGTCCAGAGGCAGGAAGGCCCGCGCCTGAAGTGTGCTTAACCTTGCGCCGATGAATTCGAGATCTTGAGAGGGGAGCAAAGTGGACTTTGCAAAGTTTATGACAAAGCCCAAGTGCTGGAGCAGAGACACAGTGCGATGTGTGGCTTGAGTGGCCTCTTGGGAAGACTGGGCCCGGATGAGCCAGTCGTCCAGGTATGGAAACACAAAAAGGCCTTGAAGTCTGAGATAGGCCGCCACCACTGCCAGGCATTTGGTGAAAACCCGGGGGGCGGAGGATAGGCCAAAGGGCAGGACCCTGTACTGGTAATGATTTCCTCCCACAACAAATCGGAGATATTGTCTGTGGTCTGGATGAACAAGGATGTGAGTATAGGCATCCTTTAGATCTAAGGAGCATAGCCAGTCTCCCTGCTGGAGGTAGGGCAGCAGGATTCCAAGGAAAAGCATCTTGAACTTTTCCCTTGCCAGGAAGTTGTTGAGGTTTCGCAAGTCCAGGATGGGTCTGAGGCCTCCTGTTCTTTTTGGTATCAGAAAGTACCTGGAATAAAAGCCGTGACCTCTCAGGTGGTGGGGCACCAGGTCCACAGCCTGTTCCTGAAGAAGACTTGCCAACTCCTGAAGGAGTAAGTCCCTGTGCAGAGGGAGTCTTGGAGGCTCCCCTGGAAAGTAGGAGGGAGGTACCTGGTGAAAGTGTAGAAGATAGCCTTTCTGAACTATATGAAGTACCCAGGTATCTGATGCGATGGCTGACCACCTGTGGGCAAAGTGGACCAGCCGGCCTCCTGTGCTGAGAGAAACCAGCTGAGGGGAAGAGGCTATGCTGATGGAGTCAAAAACCCCCACCCTGCTGAATAGGGGACGGCGTAGTGTGGGCTTGGGGGCCTGCTGCCTACGGGACCCATTACCCCATCCCTTGGCCTGCTGACCCTTTTGGGGAGCTGCTGAGGCCTGATACTGAGGGTAGTATTTATAGGCAGCCGCCTTCCTCGGGTAAAAGGGCTTTTTCCCGAGCCCTTCTTCTTCTGAGAAGGGGCAGAGGTTTTTCTGGACAGCCTAGTTCTGGTCAGAGTCTCGGTCTCGATTTGTGCAGCCTTTTCAGCCATGGGTTTGCCAAAGAGGTTTTCACCTCTGCAGGGGACATCGACCAACTTGTCCTGGACCCATAGCTCGAGGTCGGATGACTGAAGCCAAGCCTGTCGGCGGGCACTGATGCCGGCTCCGGCTACTCGAGCCGATGCTTCGAAGCCATCGTAGGCTGCTCGAGAGATAAAATTCGAGCACTCTCGAATCCCAGTGGACAAGGCTTGGAACCTCTGCAAAGATTCCTCGGAGAGGCCAGCAGAGAACCCGGAAATTTCCTTTGCCAGATCTCGGAGATACATGCCCATATAGAGCTGGTAGGTCTGGACTCGACAAGCAAGCATAGAGCCCTGGAAACACTTTCTACCGAGGGCATCCAGGCTCTGGGCCTCCCTGCCGGGAGGCACCGAGGAGTGCATCTTTTGACTCTTGAGTCTATGCATGGCCGATTCCACCACCATGGAATGGTGCGGTAGTTGTGCCTTTTGGAAGCCGGGGCTCTTGCGGACTCGATAAATGGAATCGACCCGCTTGCTTAACACCGGCGCCGGGTTCTCCCACATGCGGAAGAGAAGTCGTTCCAGCATCGGAGGAACCGGTACAGTAAAGGCCTCCTTCGGGGGAGAATCATACTGGAGGGCATCGAGCTCCTTGGCTCGAGGCTCCTCCTCGGGATCCGCGGGGAATGTCAAGGCCTTGGCCATATCCCGCACGAAGTCCGAGAACCGGGTGTCCTCCAGGGGGGACCGACTCCGAGGTTCGGACTAGGGCGAGTCCAATGGGACACACCGAGTCCGAAAACTACCAGGGGACTCTTCGTCTTCCGATTACCAGTCGGACTCCTCGGAGGAGGATTCGAGTGGCTCCGGTCGGGCGGGCACCGATGCCCTCCGCCCCAACGCCGAAGGTGTCGGCGTCGACGACCTCGGTCCCGAACGGGAGGCCGAGGGAGACCGCGACCAAGGATCGACTCGAGCTCGGATGGACTCGAGGATCGGTTCGGTCTCCGGGGTCGACTTGGACGTCGACGTCCCTGTGGCCGGGGCAGACGCATTGGCAAGGCCAGCGATCAATGCCCGCTGCTGGTCCATGAAGGCAGCCAAACTGCTCTCCAAGGCCGTCAACCTGAGTCCAAGCTCAGGAGACCCAGCAGCCCCTGACTCAGGCCCCGACGGCGTCGGGCCCGACGTTAGCTCCTTCGGAGGCGAGTCCACGAGGACCACAGTACTCACGTGTCCAGGCGACTCCATTTCGAGACGAGGATGTTTCGAAGGCCTCTCCGACTCCGAGGACCCGGGACGGCTATCGGGGCTATGCGACCTGGCCCTCGAGGAACCAGGAGCGTCCACCGACGCCACCCTCGCGGGTTTTTTCTTCCGATGATGTTCCCGGGTAGGACCGTAGTCCCGGGACGTCGAAGCCTCTGACGTGGTCCGGGCCCGGCCGGACACGGAGTCAGAGAAGATTCGTTCTCGTTGATGCTGCCGACTCCTCAACACTTTTGAGGACATCTTGCCACACGGACCACAGATCATCGGGTCATGATCGGGTCCGAGGCAGCGGAGGCAGCAGTCGTGTGTGTCGGTAAGAGACATGAGTTTCTTACAGCGATCACACTTCTTAAACCAGCTGGCAGCCATCGAGGGAAAAAGGGCCCCTGCGAGGTCAAAAGACAGGGCTGCCAGTGAAAAGGAAAAAATGGCGCGAACGCTTGTCACGAAGGACAAAAAAATGAAAAATAAAGAAACGGACCCGATACCGGCGTAGCGGGTCCGGGCGGGAAAAAGGATCCGGCGTCGAACCGAAAAAGAATAAAAAATAAGAGAGAAAATCAACTTTTTCAGCAGTGATCACAAACAGCGTCTGTAGGGCTCCGCGGAAAAAAGAAGACTGAGCAAGATGGCACCCTTGGGCGGGAAGGGGACCGCGCAGGCGCGCTGCAATTCCCAAAGGCTTTCTTTGAAAGCTGGGGAAATTGCTCCGCGAGGGCTCCGTCGGCGCCGACGTCACCCATATGTGAGGACTGTCTTCCTGCTTGGTCCTGGAGAAAATACTAGATAATGAGTGTAGGGGGGGAGGAGAGGCAGAGAAAAGAGATGCTGGGGGAGAGATAGGGGAGAGTTAGTGAAAGACTATGGAATAAGAGGAAAGAGAATGGGAGGGCTGGGATGAGAAAAAGATGAAAGACAGTTAACAGAAGACAGAGGAAAGTAGAAACCAGAGATTTGGGACAAACATGATTAGAAAAATTAAATAGCCATACAACAAAGGTAGCCAGCTTACTTTAGAATGGTTTGGGATCACTGTGGACTCAGACAACAGATAAGTCTTCTAAGTTTATAAAAACTACTTCAATAAAAGGGCTTTACGGACCTTTGTGCAGAGAGGTTTTCTCTCACTGCTCCACGCCGTTCGGCCCGACATTCATTGTGGTTTTGGTAGCGGAGCTATTTTTGACTGATGACTTGATTTATTAGTATTACTATTCAAAAAGTATGCACATCAGGACGATTGCATTACTTTCAGTATGGGCATGCATGTGGTCAGAACTTAGAGGCAGCATAGGCAGAGCATGTATTTACATGCATATGTTATAGAATACAGTCAAATGCATGTAAGATAGACGTGGTCATTTATACCAGCTCTAGAAATGGTGCAAATGACCATGACCTTATTTCCACATGTTAGCAGGCACTTATGCTGCTATTCTGTCAAGTCAAATCTACATTAATCCAGCTACCCCTTACAAAATTACCCTCTGTCTGTTTATGTAGGCTCAGTCTGTACTAATACAGCTTGTTTAGTTTTCCCAGTAGAAGCATTGATGTTCTAGTGCTCACTGCAATGTTCATGATGCTACCTTTTACTAGGCAGACCCTTGTAACTCTTGGACGTTAGTGCTCTTATAGTATCTTTATCTTTATCTTTATTTCATATTTGATAAACCGCTTAGGCCGAAACATTAAAGCGGTGTACAAAGAAAATAAAAAGTCAACACTGCAAACTACGGAAAAGAACGCCAAAAATTAACAGGAAAGAAAGAGAAAGGATAGCGCAAAGCAAAAGACAGAAAACAATAATCACAACCAAGCACAACACTGACAAACAGGGGGATAACAGGACCAAAACTCAACTGGGACAAGACAGCAACCAACTGTTGCATCAGGGAGGGGAATCTAGGGGAAGGTCAAATGCTTTTCGAAATAGATAGGTTTTAAGTGAGGCTTTGAATTGAGGATAAGAGATTTCGAGACGAAGGGACGAGGGTAGGGCATTCCACAACCACGGACCAAGGAAGAAAAAGGCAGAGTGACGGGTCTTTTCAAGATGTGCATGGGAAGGGGAAGGTAAGGACAGACAATTAGCGTGGAGAGCACGGAGCTGACGATAGGGCGTGTGCGTATGGTAGAATCATTCTATTGGTCCTAAGTGACTTTTGTAGGGTTTTGTATTACTTCACCAAAATGCCTGGTTCTGGATTATGGATTTGAATTTAGCTCACGTCTTTCTCAGTAGTGGCTCAAGACGAATTACATTCAGGAACAGTGGGTATTTACCTATTTCCAGAGGACTTCACAAAATAAGTTTGTCCCTGAGGCAATGCAGGATTAAGTGACTTGCCCAAGATCATAAGGAGTGGCAGAAGGATTTCAAAACTGGTTCCCCTGGTTTTCACCTTGCAGCTCTAACCATTAGGTACAACTAATATAGCTAATATATATTCCAAACATGTTTGGCAATTCAACAATAAACTGAAGGCCAGCAGATCTGAAGTCTAATGGTAAATCATTTTATAGTTAACAGTAACCACAAAATTTCTGTTACAGTGCTGCTGAACACCATTGTTCATATGGCCAACAGAAAGATGCTGGACTGGGGGACTATGACTGACCGGAAGCCAAGTGTTAAAGTATCTGTATATATTTCCAGAATATTGCAAATACTGTTCTGTTTAATATGTTGTATTATTTTGGTGCATTATTAATGTTGTACATAATTCGCTGAAGTGTATTCAGTTTGTAAATTATAATTATCATCAGTAACAGGGAACTAAGGGGAGGCAACTCATGCACCTGCACCACAGCTACCCTGCTGTGTTCAAAAGTGCATCCACTGTCCCTTTACTGCTGACATAGGTGTTGCCCTCACTCAAAGATTTTAACTTACCCTGCTATGCCCTAGCTCCACCTCAGCCCCGGCCTAGCCTCGCCCTATTTTAGCCTCCCTGAACAGCTGAGTTACCCACTGCATGTGTCAATCACATTAGTTTGGCACAATGTGCTTTTAGTAAAACCACATGACCTTGGGTCCTGCAATCCTCTGGATTGTAGGAATTTCATTATTCTTTCCTTCTGTACATCTTCATTACTTTTCCCACCACCGAGGTAAAACTTACTGGGCCTGTAGTTTTCTTGTCTCTTCTCTGTTACAACACTTAAAAGGGACCACCTTGGTCCTTCAATCCTGTGGGACCGCCTGTGTTTCCAAGAATCTATTAAACACATCCTTTAGAGGATCCGCCAGAACCTGAGCTCCCCGAGTATCCTGGGATATATCGCATTCATCCTGCTGGCTTTTTCCATTTTCAGTTTTGCAAGTTGTTTATACATACTTTCCTCCATGAATCTGTGGTATGTATTCAATTTCCATAATACCTTTTGTCAGCCATCGGTGGTTTTTCTTCAGGATGTTTTCCATGAATACTGAACAGAAGTATTTGTTTAGCCTTTCTGCTTTTTTTCTCATCGCTCTCCAAACATTGATCCTCAATACCTTTTAGTCTCACAATTTCACCTCTGGCCTTCCTGGAGTGGAGGAGAAGCCTAATGGTTAGAGCAGTAAACTGAGAACCAGATAGCTCCTTGAGATCTTGGGCGAGTCACTTAACCCTCCATTGCCTCAGGTACATACTCAATTTTTTTCTTCTGCCTATGCTTTTGCCATCCTGATCAATTTCTTTGTTTCTTTCAACTTTATCTGGCATTCTTTTCCTCTTCTTGTGATCTACTGCATAAATATTACTCTTTCACCTCTATTTTTTCAGCCACTTCATTGGAGAATCATATTGGTTTCTTTCTCCTCATCTTTATTAGACACATTTCTCAAAAAAGGAACGCCCCTATTACTGCAGTTCATTTCATCTGTCTGCCTGTCGGCCAGTCTGTATGTCCATCCATCAAGCTGGACATGTCTGTTTATGCATGAGCAAACAGTGTAGTTATTCACCTGTAGCAGGTGTTCTCTGTGAACAGCAGGAATAACTCCTCACGTATGGGTGACATCACTGACGGAACCCCACATGGAATGCTTCCCAACTTCCAAAGGAAGCTTTTGGGAGGTACACTGCACATGCATGCATGTCTGCCTTCCCGCTCACTACAGCACCATATTCTCCAAACAACAACAAAGCAGAAGCCAAGAAGGCAACTCCCCAGGGAGATGGGACAGTTGTGAGCACTTATTCCTGCTGTTCACGGAGAAAGCACAGTTACTTACCTGTAACAGGTGATCTCTGGGAACAGCAGGAATAAGTCTTCACATATGGGTACGTCGGTACCGACGGAGCCAGCGCAGGAACGCTCCCCAGCTTCCCAAAAAGGAAAGCTTTTGGGAGCATCCCACAGCGCCTGCGCGCTGCCTTCCCACCTTTCCTAACCGCCTCTCTCCAGTTCGAGTTTTAAAGCTGAGACAAAGAGAGAGAGGAAAGGAAAGATAGATAGAGAGATACAACTCCTAGGGGAGGTGGGTGGGTTGTGAAGACTTATTCCTGCTGTTCCCAGAGATCACCTGTTACAGGTAAGTAACTGTGCTATCTCCAGGAACAAGCAGGAATGAGTCTTCACATATGGGGACTCCCCAGCTGGAGATGCCTGGGAGATCCCCAAGGTTGTGAGACCCTGAGAAGGGCTCTACCTCCTCCCATGGATCTCAGGCATCCAACCAGGGATGGAGGGTAGGAGTTGATTAAGCATGGAACAGGTGTTTGAGAACAGCCTGACCAAACAAGGCATCCCGGCGGGAGTCCTTGTCCAAACAGTAATGGGCTGTGAAGGTATGAACCGAGGCCCAGGTGGCCGCTCGACAGATCTGGTGGATGGACACAGAATTTAGATGAGCCATAGAGGTGGCCATGGCCCTCACATTATGAGCTGTGACATGGCCCTCCAGAGAAAGGTTCTTACTCTGGTAGGCGAAAGAAATACACTGAGCAATCCAATTGGACAGTGTCCTCTTAGAGACTGGAAGTCCCAAATGAGAGGGATCAAAAGCAACAAAGAGTTGAGAAGACTTTCTATGTTGCTGTGTCCTTTGTAAGTAAAAAGCAAGAGCTCTCTTACAATCCAAGGTATGAAGATTCCTCTCTGCACTTGATGCATGAGGACCTGGAAAAAATACAGGTAAATACACCTCTTGATTAAGATGAAAAGGTGAGACCACTTTAGGCATAAAGTGTGGATTGGTCCTAAGGACCACCTTATCATGATGGAACCTTATATAAGGTGGATTAGCCACTAAGGCCTGCAGTTCACTGATGCGGCGAGCTGAGGTGACTGCAATAAGAAAGATAACCTTCCAGGAAAGAAATTTCAAGGAGGTAGTGGCTAAGGGTTCAAAGGGTGGCTTCATGAGCTGACCAAGAACCAGATTCAAGTCCCATGCCACTGGAGGTGGTCTGATGGGAGGTTTAGTTAAAAGAAGACCTCTCATGAATCTTGCAATAAGAGGATGAGAGGAGACAGGTTGTCCATTGAGAGGCTTGAGGGATGCTGCAATAGCACTCAAATGGACCCTTACTGAATTCGTTTTGAGTCCTGCATGGGAAAGATGCAGGAGATACTCTAGTAAAGAATTCAAAGGTATTGCTAGAGGGTTAATACCCTTCCCAGCACACCAAATGGTAAACCTTTTCCATTTAAAAGCATAGGAACGTCTAGTAGAAGGCTTTCTGGAAGCATGAAGGATATCCCTTACTTGCTGAGAAAGATGCCAATCTTGAAGGTCTAAGCCTTCAGCAACCAAGCCCTGAGATGGAGAGATTGGGGGTTTGGGTGCCACAACGTTCCTCCCTCCTGAGACAGGAGATCTGGAGCAGACCCCAAATCCAGGGAGGGAGCTTGAGAGAGATACAGAAGTAGAGGGTACCACACTTGGCGTGGCCAACATGGAGCTATGAGAATCATAGTCCCTTGATCTCTCTGAAGCTTGAACAGGGTCTTGGGAATTAGGGGAATGGGTGGAAAGGCGTACAGGAAGTCTTGACCCCAATGAAGGAGGAAGGCATACCTGGCCTGAACTCCCTGACACGGAATTCTGGAACAGAATCGGGGACGTTTGGCATGCCACGGACTTGCAAAGAGGTCTATGTCCGGGGTTCCCCAAATTCGAAAGATTCTGACTATCTGGTCCATATGAAGGGACCATTCGTGTGGAAGCAGAACTCGACTGAGTCTGTCTGCCCAAGAGTTTTGAACTCCTGGAAGGTATACTGCCAGAAGATGAATTTGATGCTCTCTGGCGAAGTCCCACAATCTCAGAGCTTTGTTGCAAAGCGACAGAGAGCCAGTCCCTCCCTGCTTGTTCACATAGAACATGGCTACTTGGTTGTCCGTGTGAATGAGGACTGTCTTGTAGCTGAGCAGGGTATGGAAGACTCTGAGAGCCAAGAAGATTGCTCTGAGCTCTAAGAAGTTGATATGTAGGGAGGTCTCCTGTGGGGACCAAATGCCCTGGGTGGAGAGGTCTTGAAGATGAGCTCCCCAACCCTTTGGAGAGGCATTTGTTGTAAGGATTGCTTGGGGTAACAACTGTTGGAAGGGGGACCCCAGCAACAGATTTTGAGTGGACTTCCACCACTGGAGAGACCAAAAGAGGCGCCTGGAGGTTGCTATTTTGTCTGACAGACTTCCAGATGCCTGGGTCCACTGGGTGGACAAAGTCCATTGAGCTGCCCTCATGTGAAGGCGAGCATAAGGGACCACATGCACCGTGGATGCCATGTGGCCTAGCAGTTGTAACATCTCTCGGGCAGTTAGATGGGTTTTTAACTGAATCTGAGAGGCTAACTGCACTAAGCGTAGGCAACGGGCCTGGGGAAGATAGGCCCTTGCAGTTGTGGTATCCAGCAAGGCCCCTATGAACTCTAGAGACTGAGTAGGGGTGAGTTGGGACTTTGGGATGTTTATAACTAGTCCCAGATACTGCAGGACACGGATTGTGCAGGCTAGGGAAGTCTGGGCCTCTGACTGGGATGGAGCTCGAATGAGCCAGTCGTCCAGATATGGGAATACGAATATTCTAGAATGCGTAGAAATGCAACTATTACTGCCATGCATTTTGTGAACACTCTTGGAGCAGAGGCCAGACCAAAGGGAAGCACCCTGTATTGATAGTGCTTTCCCTGATAAAGGAACCGAAGGAACCTTCTGTGTGCTGGATGGATGAGTATATGGGTATACGCATCCTTGAGATCTAGAGAACAAAGCCAATCCTGACTCTGAAGGAATGGAAGGAGAGTACCCAGAGAAATCATCTTGAATTTCTCCTTGCATAGGAATTTGTTCAATTCTTTGAGATCTAATATGGGTCTGTAACCCCCTGTTTTCTTTGGAATCAGAAAGTAGGGGGAGTAGAACCCTGAGCCCTGTTGAAGAAGAGGCACTTCTATTGCCCCTTGGGCAAGAAGGGTAGAAATCTCTTGACCCAGAAGGTCGAGGAGAGATGTTGGAGAATTGAACTGTCTCACCATGGTGTAGGGAGGAAGGTTTAAGAAATGAAGTTTGTACCCTTCCCTTATGATGGAAAGGGTCCACTGCTCTGCTGTGATTTGCTCCCATCTGGGAGCAAAGTGAGCTAACCTTCCTGGAATGGTGAGAGGCTCTGGTTCTTTTAGAGCCAGAAAGGCTAAGTTCTCTAGGTGCAAGTCAAAGGCCCTGAGGAGGCTGAGGCTGTTGGGCCACAGTAGGCCTTGCAGCCTTAGCCTTGGCCTGTTTAGGTTGTTGACGCTTTGCAGCAAAACAACCTGCAGAAGATGTCTGCTGACCATAAACAGGATAATATCTTCCCTTCTTGGGAAAATATGTCTTTTTGAACAACCTTTTCTGGACAGGATTAGAGGTAGACTTTGAAAGCCTATCCAAAGCAGAATTTTCTGCATCCATCTGAGTGGCCTTTGCTTGCCAATCTTTGCCAAACAGGTTTTCACCTGTACAAGGAAGATTTCCTAATCCATCTTGGACCCAGGGTTCCAAATCAGAAGCTTGTAACCAAGCAATTCTGCGTGCAACTATGGCAATGGCCGAGGCTCTGCTGGCCCCCTCAAAAGAGTCAAAGGCTGCACGGTTAGAAAATTTGGAAACATCCTGGGCATGCTTAAGCCAGGTAAGAAAGTTTTCCCTTTTATCTTCTGGAAGAAAAGGGAGGAAAGTTTGCAGATGATCTGTAACTTCTTTCAGAAACATCCCCATATAGAGACTATAGGAGTTGATTCTGGCAACAAGCATACTGGCTTGAAAAATTTTCCTGCCAAAAGCATCTAAAGTTCTACATTCTCTTCCTGGAGGAGCAGATGAGTGCCTCTTTGCACTCTTTAACTTTTTCATAGACTCCACCACAATAGAATGGTGAGGAAGCTGAGTTTTATGAAATCCAGGACAAGGAGGGACACGATACATGGTATCCAACCTACGAGAATGAGAAGAGATGGTGAGAGGAGTCTCCCATATGCCTATCATGTGGTCATAAAGGATCTCATGAACTGGCAAAGTGGCTGCTTCTTTAGGAGCCTTGGGATATTGCAAAATATCCAATTTTTTGGCTCTAGGCTCTGTCTCAGGTGCTACTGAGATAGAAAGCCCCTTGGCCATTTCCCTTATGAAGTCTTGAAAAGACAAGTCTTCTGGAGGGGACATTCTTATTTTTGGAGAAGAAGGCTCCTGAGGAAGAAATACCGATGCTTCGACAGAGGCCTCCGATGCATCAGAGTCTTCGGAGGAATCAAAGTATCGCCTGTCTGGATGCTCTTGTAAAGCCCGATATGCATACCGGGTAGTATCGACATCGGGAGTCATCGGTACCGGATCGGTACCGATAGGCATCATCGGACAGGGTACCGCTGCAGTCGACACCGAAGCCGATGTCGATGCAACCGGTACCGGCACCGGAACCGATATCGGAGCCGGTACCGACAACGAAGCTTGTTGCGGTACCAGCGGCGTCGCAGCTTGTATGAATGCCGTAATGGCACGCTGCATGGTCAGAACATTCTGATCCATTGACGCCATGAATGTCTGGAGGTCGGTACCGGCGGATTCCACCGGTACCCCAGAACATTGCAACAGGTGATCGGTCAAGGCCGTGCCATTGATGTCAACCTGTGACCCCATAGAAGGAGCTTTGGAAGCCGGAGCTTCCCGCCGGGGTACTTTTGCCGGTGCAGGATCCTAGAGGGCAAGCCCGGAGGCATCTCGATGCTTAGAGGGAGATCTACCCTTCGAGGACCGGCTGGACTTATGTTTGGTTACCTGAGATCCATAGGAGGAAGAAGAAGCCCTGGAAGACGTCGATGCCACCGAAGCTGCATCAGAGGGAAACAGTGTACTGAGCTTGGCTGCTCGGTTCTGTAAACCTCTTTTAGACATCATGGAGAAGGACGGACAATCCATGATGGAATGGTCAGGACCCAAACACTTAAGACACCAGTCATGGGTGTTGGTAACAGAGATGGTACCGCTGCACTTAGTGCATTTTTTAAACCCGGAGGCGGGCTTTTCCATGAGGAATTTTCTGTTAGGCCTAAGGCCCAATGAAGAAAAATACACTGAAGTGGAATGGAAAGTATTCTTTTTTTTTTTTTTTTTTTAAGAAAAAGAAAGAAAAGACCGGCGGTACCGGTCCAACGTCAAAGAAGGTAGATGCGCGACCAAAGAAATAAAATAAAATAAAGAACTTCTTCAGCGGTGACAGGAACACGACCTGCTGGCTCCGCGGAAAAGAAGAACTGGAGAGAGGCGGTTAGGAAAGGCGGGAAGGCAGCACGCAGGCACTGTGGGATGCTCCCAAAAGCTTTCCTTTTTGGGAAGCTGGGGAGCGTTCCCACGCAGGCTCCGTCGGTACCGACGTACCCATATGTGAAGACTCATTCCTGCTTGTTCCTGGAGATTACCTGCTACAGGTGAGTAGCTATGCTTTCTCCGTGAACAAGCAGGAAGTAAGTCCTCACATTTTATTTTTTATTTATTTTATTTATTTGAAACGTTTTTCTATACTGCCCCTTCTAGAGATCAGGGGCGGTTTACGTGGAACAAATAAACATTTTAACAGTGACAACACAGGGTTATTTATTTTATTTATTTAACAAGCATTTCTATACCGCTCTTTCCCATGGTTCAAGTGCGGTTTACAGAGAACAATAGTTTATAAGGTATGGAGAGGTTCATATCTAGTCATTTTACATATAACAATTGTAACTTTTGCTGGTAACAGTATAACTAAATGCATACAATACAATTAACAATATTACAATTCTTACAATACGGGTTACATTCCAAGGGGTATGTTTGGGATGTAAACCAACTTTTTACATTATTACATTATTAGGGTGTATAAAGGTCAACATGTGCAAGGTATAATAATTGTTATAGTTTTAAACTACATATGTAGTATAACACTGTGTAGTATAAAATGTTAACCTGTGTCTCTTTGCATGTCTTGTTTATTTTGTGTAGTATAGTGTAAGGTAAATAGATGTGTTTTTAGTTTTTTACGAAATTCCTTTAAGTCTGTCAACAGGCGTATGTCATCTGGTAGTTCATTCCAGAGAATAGGGGCTGAGTGAGAGAACGCCCTATTACTGGTGTGTTTTTTGGCTTTTGTATATTCTCTTCGTATTGCTACTCCTTTGTGTACGTTTAGGTATTTCTATGTAGATTAGTTTATTAAGGGCAGATGGTGTGAGATTATTGACTAATTTGAAGGTAGTCACAAGTATCTTATATTTTATTCTACTGTGGATTGGTAGCCAATGTAATTTAGCTAAAATAGGTGTTATATGTTCTATAGTTCTTACTTTCAATATAATTCTTGCTGCTACATTTTGCATTCATTGAATCTTTTTAAGGTTTTGTTTCGTAATACCTTGAAGTATAATGTTTGCAAAATCAAAGTGGGGTGTTATGATTGCTTGGACTATGGTTATGAAGTCTTGCAAATGAATCAACGGACGTATTTGTTTCAGTGTCTTGAGTTTAAGGTGTGTAATTTTTATTAGTTTTTTTATGTGAGAGTCCATAGTGAGTTTATTGTCAATTAGCACACCTAGATATTTTACTTCATTCTTTGTTTTAATCTCATGTTTATTTAGGATGATGGAGCTTGGTGGTGTGTAGGTTTGATTTCTAGTGACATATAGAACATCAGTTTTTGCGAAGTTGATGTGTAGGTTATGTGAGTTGAGCCATATTGTAAGTTCATTAAAACATTCAGTTATTAGTTGTATTGGTGGGTTTGGGATCCTGAATGGGAGGTAAAACATTATATCATTGGCGTATATATGGTAGTGGACGCCAAGACGTTTAAAAATGTTGCAGAGTGGTTGTAGGTAAATATTGAACAACAGTGCTGAGAGTGCGGATCCTTGTGGAAGACCCTGTTCTTGCTTGAATGTGTCTGAGGTTTGGTTGAAAATTCTTACTGTTTGAGTCCTATTTGATAGATATGATTTAAACCATTTATATACTGTGGAGGTTAGTCCAATTTGTTGGAGTCTATGTAACATCGTTGTGTGATTGACACTGTCAAATGCCGCAGAGATGTCTAGAAAAATTAATATGAAAGCTTGTTTGGTGTCATCTATACCTCGTAGTAGTGTGTCAATTAGGACTGTTAGCAACGTTTCTACCCCGTGAAATGGGCGAAATCCATATTGGTGTTCGTCGAGGGGGGTCGATGTGTCAACAAATTCTTGCAATTCTGTTTGAATTACTTTTTCAATTAGTTTAGCCATAAAGGGAATACTTGATATGGGTCAGTAAGAATTTGGAGATGATTTGTCAAGGGAGCTGTTTTTAAGGATCGGTCGTATTTGAACATGTTTAAGAGATGATGGTAAATAGCCTTTTTCTAAAGATAGATTAACCATTGGTAGAATGAAAGGGGCTAGTGTTGGGAGTGTCATTTTTATCCAGTCTACTGGGCATGGGTCTAGATAGGAAGTTGTTGTGTTTATGTTAGATATTATGGATTTGAGTGTGTTCTTTGATATTGGGTTGAATTCAGACCAGGTATCTGTCTTGTTTGAATTTGTTTCAAAATATATTGTTGGAGGTGTCATTTGGGGTTTTGTTTTGTTCATGTAGTAAATTTGCTAGTGTTTGTGGGGGAATATCTATGGTAATTTCATTTGAATTGTATGTTTTATTTGTTAAATTTTGTACTATACTGAACAATTCTCTTGGTCTATTAATAGATTTAGCTAATAAGTTGGAGTGGTAAGTTCTCTTAGCGCTATCTGATGTCTCCTTGTATATATTGAGTAAGTTTATATATTTTTCATAGTTTAGTGATTTTGTCCATCTCCATTTTTGTTCTTCTTTTCTTAGTTTTCTTTTCAATTGTTTAAGTGTACTATTAAACCAGGGGACGTCTTTGTGTTTGGTCTTATTGTCTTTACCATTAGGGTGTGATGAGGTTAATTTTCGTTCGGCAGCATTAGAGATTGTTTTGTTCCAAGTGTTGATTGATTCTTCAAAATTTGTTGGTGTGAGTGGTAAATATGGAATTATTTGATGTAGAAATTCTTCTTCAATGAACCTTTTGAATCTATTAAATGGAGAATTTTGTGGTCTTTTTGTTTGGTTGTTGTCAGTGATGGTAATACTAAATTTTAGGAGGTGGTGGTCTGACCATGGGACCGGTATAAGTTTAAGTGATTCAGGATTGAATAGGTTATGAAGGGAGTTTGGTAAGAAGACAAGGTCTAATGTATTTCCTTTGCTATGTGTTTTTTTTAATCTATTATTTGGTGGAAGTCCATTTCGGTTATAGTATCTAGGAAATGAGTTGAAAGTGCATTGGGTATTGAGGGGAGGTTAAAGTCTCCCATTAGAATTACTGGGTTTGTGTCTGTGGAGGAGCCTAGTTATAACAATTAGCTATTTACAGTGAACTATGTACATATTATTCTATATAGGTTTACCTTTATTAGTGTAGGGTTTTAGGTTATTATGCTCTACAGATAGTGTGTTATAGTGAGGGACTCCCAAACTACAGTCTTCTGGAACCTGAGGAAACAGCCCAACCAGGCAACTAGAACTGGAGACCAGAGAGGTAGTCCCGCTGAGGGACTCATTTGATTCAGTATTCTCAGCAGACATTGACCTGAGGGGATTTTAAGCAGGTAGCCTGGATGGACAGAAGGGCCAGTGGGCAGGAGTTGACTCTAAGACCCAAAAAGATGCTGGAGCACGGCCTGGCCAAAACTGCTGTCCAGTCAGGAATTCTCATTTGGACAGTAGTGGGCTGCGAAGGTATAGATTGAAGACCACATCGCAGCCCTGCAGATTTCCTCTGCAGACACAGAATGGAAGTTGGCTACCAATGTAGCCATCGCACAGACATTATGAACCGTGAAATGACCCTCAAGGCTCAACCCAGCCAGAGAATATGCATTAGTGATGCAGTCTGCTAGCCAGAGGGATAGCATAGACTTTGAGACAGCGATGCCCAGTCTATTGAGATTGAAGGAGACAAACAGCTAGGTGGACCGACAGTGCATCTTTGTGCACTCCAGGTAGAAGGCCAACGCATGTACAGTCCAGCGGGTGTAATGCCACCTTCCTGAGGTTCATGTGAGACCAGGGAAAGAATGCTGGAAGGACAATGGACTGGTTGAGGTGAAAAGTTGAGACCACCTTTGGCAGAAAATGAGGGTGGGTATAGAGCACCACCTGGTTCTGCTGAAACCTGGTATACAAAGGGTGAGCAGCCAGAGCTTGGAGCTCGCTGACTTGATGCGCTGACATGACAGCCACCAAGAAGAGGACCTTCCAGGTCAAGAATTTCAGAGGGCATGAGCCCAGTGACTCAAAAGGAGCACACATTAGCTGGCTGAGGGCCACATTAAGGTCCCAAGCGACCATAGGGTGCCTGAGCAGAGGCTTCGAGAGGAGGAGGCCCCTAATGAACAGGGCCACCAGCAGCTGAGCCAAAATGGGCTTCCCCCCACAGCTGCAATTGTATGTCCCAATTGCACTGCAGTGAACTCACACCGAATTAGACTTCAGCCCAGAGTCAGAGAGGTGCAAGAAGTACTCCAGCAGCTGGTCCATTGGACAGGAGAAGGGGTCCAGCGCCCTACCTGCACAGCAAACAGCAAGCCACTGTCACTTGGAGCGTAGGCCTTGTACATCGAGTCCTTGCGGGATGCCAGCAGGGGGTTGATGAGGCCCTCGGGGAAATAAAGCTCTGTGAGGACTACCCTCTCAGCATCCACACCATGAGCACCAGGACGTGAACATTGGGGTGCAGCAAGGAGCCACTATCCTGCAAGATGACATCTGGGGTCAGAGCCCAGGCAAAGAGGCTCCCTCAGCGAGGGAACCAGGGGAATCATAACTGCCAAGGCCAAAAAGAGGCAATGAGGATCATGGATCTCCTCTCAGCTTGGCGCTTCAGGAGAGTTTTCACCACAAGTGGTATCAGGGGGTGGGCATACAGCAGGTCCTATCCCCAGTGGAGAAGGAAGGCATTCAAGGCCAGGTGATTGCTGGCTGGCCTCTGAGAGCAGAAGCAGGCTACTTGGGCATTTTGCGCCATAGCAAAAAGATCTACACAGTTGTACCCCACTCTCTGAATATCTGGTCCACCACCTCCCTCTTGAGGATCCACTCATGTGGGTGAAGCACCTGGCTGAGTCAATCCACCAGGCCGTTGAGCTCACCGGGCAGATAAGTCGCACCGAGGTCCATGCCGTGGAAGAGGGAAAACTTCCAGAGGTGAAAAGCCTCCCAGCACAGCATGTACGATCCCGTGCCTCCCTGTTTGTTCACCAAGAACATTGCCATCTGGTTATCTCTTTGAATCAGGACCACCTGATTTGCCAGGTGAGCACAAAAGTCATTCACTATGGCTCGGAGCTCAAGGAAATTGATTTGATGGAGACTCTCCTGTTTGGACCACAGACCCTGGGTATGTAGGCCAACCCAGTGTGCGCCCCAGCCGAGCTTGAACACATCCATCAGGAATATCTTGCGGGGGGCCACCAGTAGGAACAGGAGGCCCCGGAGCAGGTTGTCCAGCTTGAGTCATCATGCCAGGGACTGTGCCAGTGGTACAATAACCACCATCTTGTCCCGCAAACGGCCTGGCACTTGCTTCCATTGTGTGCACAAGGTCCACTAGGCCTGACGCATGGAGAGGCAGCCTGAGGGGTGACATGCACCATGGCAGCCATGTGTCCGAGGGCTCTCAGCAGCCCACGGGCTGTGGTGTGGTGCTGCTGCCATAACGTGCTCACCACCTCGACAAGGCACTGCAGGTGGTCCACCAGCAGAAAGGCCCACGCCCAAGTGGTATCCAGGAGGGCCCCGATGAACTCTACCTGCTATGCCAGTTGGAGGTGAAACTTTGGATAATTGACCACAAAGCAGAGTCCCTCGAGCACCCAAATTGTGAGCATGGTGGATTGATGAATACTGGCTGTCATGGGACCTTTGATGAGCCAGTCATCCAGGTACGGGAAGACAAAAGCCCTCCCAAGTCTGGAGGAAGGTGACCACTACAGCCAGATACTTCGTGAAGACTCTGAGAAGGGAAGCATGTGGTATTGATAGTGCTGGCCGCCGAGCATGAACCGAATGTATTGTCTGTGATCCGGGTAGATCGGAATATGCGTATACGCATCCTTCAGATCCAAGGAACATAGCCAATCATCCTGTACAAAGTATGGGAGCAATGTCCCTAACGAGACCATTTTGAACTTTTCACACACCAGGAGTTGAGATTTCGCAGATCCAGAATGGTACAGAACCCACTGGTCTTTTTGGGGACCAGGAAGTACCTGGATCTGAGCCGAGGAAACAGACTCAATAGTGAGGTTAGCCAGCAGGGCCGTGACCTAAGTCTGCAGAAAGCTCTGGTGCACAGGATCCATGGGGTACTCCCCAGGATTGTATGGAGGCAGCAGCTGGGTAAAGTGCAGCCAATATCTGCTTTGGATGATCTGCAGCACCCAGGTGTCAAAGGTGATGAGGGGCCACTAGTGGGCAAATGGACAAGCCGCCTCTGACTTGTGGGGAGATCTTGACAGACAATGATCAGCTGGTTATGCTCCTGAGGAACACGTCAAAATCCCATCCCTGGCTTGGGCTTTGGGGCGGGCTGTGACTTTGGTGTCTTCTTCCTCCATTGTGGGTGGGAGGCTTGCGCCTTAGGCTGTGCTGGCAGATAGGACAGGAAATACCGCTGCAGACATGGATAGAAGGCCTTTATGGCCTGAAGTTTCTTTCACATGGGATCTTTCTGGAGAGCCTGGTGAGAGTCATCTGTTCCTTCTCCAGCTCCTCAGCTTTCTCCTCCATGGTCTGAAGACTGCAGTCATGCCATCTGGCGAGCGGTGATGCTCATGGTCACCACTGTGCTGCTCACGGATTCAAAGGCGTCGTGAGAGCCCCACACAATGAACTTTGAGTAATCCTTGTCATAAGCCAATAGGCCCCAAAAGGACTCGCGACAGTCCTCTGGAACAAGGGCAGCAAAGTCCTTCAGGTTCAACATGACATCCTTGAGGAACATGCTCATGTAGGTCTGTTTAGCCAGAATCCTGGTGATCAGGATGGAACCCCGGAAGTATTTCCTCCTGAAAGAGTTCAGGGTAAGAGCCTCACGACCCAGCAAGACCAAGTCTTAGCACTATTCACACACTTCAAAGTTGACTCCACCACAATGGAATTGTGGGCAATTGAGACTCCTCAAACCCCATGGCCTTCTTGACCCGGTAAAGGGAATTGAGTCGGTGGCTGATGACCAGAAGTGTGAGAGGTGCCTCCAACAGTCGCAACAGCAATCTTTACAAGACATGGTGCACAGGAGCTGTCACCACCTCCCAGGGAGCAGAGGGGTACTGGAGGAGCTCCAGTTCCTCCGCCCTTGGTTCCTCCTCCGATGCCAGGGAAAAGGTGGAGGTGACATGTTGGATGGGAGGTCCGGCGACCAGAGAACTGATGCAGTTGCTCTCCCAGTCTGATTAAGATACAGAGAGGAAGTCAAAATAGTGCAGAGTCTCCTTCTTCCACTGGCTATGTGGTTTAGGAAAGGGAAGACGTTGATGGTCACTGTGCCACCCATCATGCTGATGACGATGCCCCTGGGCCTCGGACTCTCACACACTGGAGAGGGAGATGGCTACGGCAACTGGAGTTGATACCGATCTCCCACCTGATGTCCCTACTTCGGCGGGCAGGGCATGGGTCTCCAGGAAAGGCTGGAAGGAGTGCAGTAATGACATACTCTGTATCGTGTTCCACAAGGCTTCCATCACTGCCAAGTGAACTTCCAGGGCTTGACGGCATTTCTCCAGAACCACCACCTGTGAGGGGGCCGATGCCGAAGCCGCAGACACTGGCATTGACAACTCGAGCAGGGATTCCACAATGATAGGTACATCTGGAGACATCTGGCTGTCCTCCTGGACACTGGGAGTGGACTCTGCTGTCTGGGTCGGGTCCTCCTGCTGGTCACTCCTGGCCATCGCTCTCTTTGTCGCATCGAGGAGGACTGCAATGACTCTTCATCCAGAATTTCTCCCAGTGTTCACCCTTTGACATCAATGGGGTCTCTGCAGAGAGTCTCCCCTAACCATTTGGGCCCCTCTGCTCTGACTGCTCCTTCCCCTTGGCTACCTCAGGACTTTTTGCAGACATAGACAAGGGGGTTGGGGCTGAGAAGGCTGAATCAGAGGAGCCGAAGACAGACTCCTCCTGCTTTTCACGACCCTTCAGCCCTTGGCACATCATTTGCAAGCAGAGTTCGCAAGACGCTGGCTGGTGATCGGGTTCAAGGCATTGCAAACACCAATTATGTCAGTTGGTGGCAGAAATGATCTTACCACACTTGATGCATTTCTTTAAGCCATAGCTGGCTTATGCTGAAAAATACCGCCTCAGCAAAGTTAAACTGAAAAACTGCCATGGGCAGAAAACAACCCCGAGGGGGGGGGAAACACAAAAAAAACGTAGAAAAACACACAAAAAGACCCTAAAAAGGGGGGGGGGGAACAGCTAACCAATGACAGCTGGAAAAGAAGGAAAGAGAAAAACTGGACCATGAGGGCCAGATAGAAACACGTTTTTCCGCACTGCAAGAACATGTCCCAGGGGCTCCGCAGAAAAAAGAAGACTGGAGAATATGGCATCATGGTGGGCAGGAAGGCAGGCACACATGCGCAGTGTACCTCTCAAAAGCTTTCTTTGGAAGTTGGGGAGCATTCTATGCAGGGCTCCGTTGGTGATGTCACCCATACGTGAAGACTTATTTCCGGTTTGTTCATGGAAAAAAAACAGATTCACAGGAAGTTTAAAATTAAAGGAGATGAGAAATGAGCTGAAGGGCGTTGGGAAGGCCAGACCCTACCCACCTAAAGAGTTAGAAATGGATAAAGAAGCAAGTTCTGTAGGGACCTAAGCCCCAGCAGTAAAGGAACAGAAATGGTGCAGCGTCAGAAGGCATAGTGTGTCGATGGGGACTCTACCTCTGCTGACACCAGAGAAAAGGACACCAGCAGCAGCAGTGCAAGTTATGGTTATATTTTATTTGATATATCGCAACATTACATAGCAGTCTATGCAGTGTACAATAATTAAAAAGAAAAGAAGTGAAAGAAATTCCATAGTGTAGACAAGAAAGTATAGGAGAGACAGGAACAGCATAGAAAAGATAGGCAAATGGAATAAGGCAAAAATAAATACACATAATTTCCTTAGACTATAGGGCTGTCTTTACCCATGCCCAAAGGTACCATAATAGCTACTCAGGTAAGTTAAAAGCAGTCCTAAAAAAGAAGGGATTCAGAGATTTTTTGAAGCACTTGAAATTTAATTCCAATGTGCCAGAGCCGCAGCTGAAAGAGCTAATTTTCTTGTAGATTCATACTTTATTTCCCGTGAGGAGTGGAGGTATAAACAAAAATCAAGAAATCTTGCTGGGGCATATAGGGAGACAATAGCAGACAAGTAATCCGGAACTGTGTTATGAATAATTTTGGGTTGTCAGGGTAAGAAGCTTGAAAATGATCAGAGAACTTATAGGTAACCAATGATATTTGACGAATAGTGGTGTAATATGATTGAATTTGTGTGCGTGAGCTAGTATGCGAACAGCCGTATTTTGGAAGGTCTGGAAGCGATGGAGATGGACCTGTGGAAGGTGTAGATAAAAAATATTGCAATAGTCAAGTCTCTGTATCAGTGTGCAAAAGCACGCTTATCTGGGCCGGATGAATGAATCCTATGAAAACGCCATAAGGCCAGGAAAGCTGATTTAGTTTCCTGGGCCAGTTGAGGGGAGAAAGTAAGGGCCAAATCTAACATAACTCCAAGCTATCAAAGGGAGGAATGCAATACTAAAGGCTGACCATCTATTGTAGGGTTAAGTGTAGGCTGACAATCCAAACCAGTAAACCAGATAGCTGGCGACTTGGTAGTGTTCCGTTTAAGAGAGTGTTCAAATAACTAGGAGGATATGCTTATTAAACAGTTGTTTAGAGGGGCCAAATCTATTACCGAATCATAAGAGGAGTACAACAACAGGATGTGATCTGCATAAGTGTAACAGGAAATGCTTAATCCCTGTATTTGAGTAATTAATGGGCTGAGGAAAATTTTAAATAAAGGCAATAAAATAGAACACTGGGGGACGCTGCACAAAAGGTCTCGGGGGGAGGGGGGTAGAGACCTCTCTTTGAATATGAGCCTGGAAAGATCTATGATATAGGAAGGAATGAAACCAGTCAAGCACTGTAGCTTGGATCCCTGCCTCATAAAGGCAAGCCAAAAGTAGGTTGTGATCCACCAGATCAAAGGCTGCAGATAAGCCCAGAGAAACTGCAAGAGTATATTTCGCACGATCAAATGACCTATAAATATCATTAAGAAATGCTGCCAGGACTGTTTCTATACTGTTGCATGGGTGAAACCCTGATTGACGAGGATGAAGAAAATTAATTTGGTCCCCATGATGGAAACTGATGGAAGATGATCCCCATGATGGAAGATAATTTTCTTGACTATCTTCGATGTGGCGGCTAACTTTGAGATAGGGTGGTAATTTTGAGGATCACAGCAATCTATTGGCTGATCCTTTATTAAAGGACGGAGTATAGTTTTTTTCCAAGTCTCAGGCACCATTCCTGAAGATAGACTTAGGTTGACCAGTGAAAGCAAGATCAGGAGGAATCCCAAACTGGGCTCATTTAGCCATGTTGATGGAATTGGGTCTAAGGAGGAAGTGGTTTACGTATGGACTGCGATGCCTTGTCTAATTGGGTGAGGGACACATGGGTAAAAAGGCCCAACCTGTGCCAGCACTGGAAGAAACTAAACTAGCAGCAGCAGAGTGAACAATGTGCTCAATAGGACCCAACCCTGTTGGCCCCAGAAAATGAAAGACCAACTGATGCAGATAAATTAGTGGTCCAGCTGAAGACAAGACAGCTCCTACTGGTGAGGCATAATGCAGATTTAGGCCATGGTTGGTGAGGAGTCCTGGTCCCACTACCCAAAGAAGAGGCATCAAGACCAATTACTAGTATGTAGAAGTGGAGGAGCGGGGGAAACTTTGAGGAGAGGGCTAGGATGAAGGAGAGTCAAGAAGTGGTAAGAGAGCTGAGAGAAGTGAAGAGGGCTGCAAGAAAAGAAGGGGTGGACCTACAGGCAGAGGAGTAACTAGGAGTGGAGGGGGTAAAACAGGAGAGGAGAGGGAATGCAACAAGGAAGGAAAGGGAAAGATAAAGAGAGGGAAAGGAGCCATGAAGGGAGTAAAGTGGAGGAGGCTACAAGAAGAGGAGGAAGGAGTGTGTGTTTGACGAGGTTTGGAAAGGAGGATAGAGGAGGAGGGATAGAAAATGGAGTAGTGAGTAAAAGGGAGAATGTTTGCAGCATAGGCATCTATCTACACCCTAGTTAATCATGCACCAAAAATTTCAAAATTATGTTCTGAAAAATTCAGAATTATGCAAAAGAATATAATTTTATTTCTCAAAAAATGTATTAGGTAACAGAATAGAACTTGCTTACAAATAGATACAGGCACTTTTGCAACGATACTGAGCATATATTCCAGGAATCAGATGCCTTGGGTCACCTACTGACTATCTAAGTGCATGTGTAGAATGACAGTGTAATGCTTTACTTGGAGAAGTGGGTGTAATGTGTTTGTGAACGACTGCATAGTAATGACTGACTGACTGCAGTACGTTTGAGCCATGCCCCGAGAGATGACTAGGTATGATCTGTTTGAGAGCATGAAATGAGTTCGTCTTCCTCTTCACCTCCCTCCATTTCCTTTTCAGGTCCACTGCATCTTTATTTCTGTGATATATGGCATTCATGAATTAGCATATACCTAGCCAGATTGTTCCTGGTAGGCACTCATGCTGACACCAGTATTACCCAGAAGAATACGCTGAAGCTTGAGCACCTCTCTCGTAAGAGTTCTCCCTTACCTTGGCAGAAATTGTCTTTCCAGGTGAGCTCCTTATGTTTGGGTGCTATGACCTGTTTAGAATCAGCACAGATCACAGCATTTCTTAAACAAGCTGCTACAGGATCCAGTTTTATACGCATATAGGGGTGCGATCTCCAAGTCAGCATTTTATATGTGCCTCGTTCCAAAATGACCCATGGGTGGGCATGTGTATGGAGGATAAGCGTGTACGATGGCCATTTTACAAATAGCTAAAGCCTCCCTTTCGAAAGGGAGACTATGATAAAATGAGGAAAACAGTTAAGAAAAAACTAAAAGGAGCAGTTGCAAAGGTTAAAGACGTACATCAGGCTTGGCTGTTGTTGAAAAATACTATCTTGGAAGCCCAGACCAGCTGTATTCCACGCTTTAAGAAAAGTGGAAGGAATTCCAAAAAACTGCCAGCATGGTTTAAAGGTGAGGTCAGAGAGACTGTTGTTGCCAAAAAAGCATCTTTCAGGAAATGGAAAAAAGAGCCAAATGACGAAACCTGGAAACACCACAAGCACTGGCAAGTCAAATGCAAGGCATTGATAAGGCAGGCAAAGGGATAATTTGAGAAGAAGCTTGCTGCGGAAGCAAAAACGCGAAGTAAAGACCTTTTCAAGTACATTCGTAGCAAAAAGCCTGTGAGAGAGTCAGTTGGTCCATTAGATGATAAAGGGGTTAAGGAAGCACTAAGAGGCGACAAGGCGATAGCGGAGAGACTGAATGAATTCTTTGCTTCGGTCTTTACTGAGGAAGATGTAGGGATGTTACCCATGACTGAAGTGGTATTTAAAGGTGCGGAAGAATTGAAGGAAATATCGATACATCGGGAAGATGTATTACAACTATTAGATAAACTGAAGAGTAGCAAATCACCTGGGCCGGATGGTATACATCCAAGGCTGTTGAAAGAACTGAAATATGAGATTGCAGACCTGCTATTAGTAATCTGTGAACTATCATTAAAATCATCTCTAATACCTGAAGATTGGAGGATCGCCAATGTAACACCAATTTTTAAAAAGGGTTCCAGGGGTGATCCTGGAAACTACAGACCAGTGAGCCTGACGTCAGCACCGGGAAAAATGGTAGAAACCATCATAAAGAATAAAAGTACTCAGCATGTAGATAGTCATGACCTAATGGGAGACAGCTAACATGGCTTTAGACAAGGAAGATCTTGTCTTACTAATCTGTTATGTTTTTTTGAAGGAGTGAATAATCAGGTGGACAAAGGTGAGTCGGTTGATATTGTGTATCTGGACTTTCAGAAAGCCTTTGACAAGGTCCCTCATGAGAGACTTTTGGCAAAACTAAAGAGTCATGGGATAGGAGGCAGTGTACTATTGTGGATCAGGAACTGGTTAAAAGATAGAAAGCAGAGGGTAGGGCTAAATGGCCAATTTTCCCAATGGAGAAAGGTGAATAGTGGTGTACTCCAGGGATCTGTGCTGGGTCCGCTGCTTTTTGACATATTCATAAACGACCTGGAAAGTGGAATAACGAGTGAGGTTATCAAATTTGCAGATGACACAAAACTATTTAAAGTTGTTATAACCCAAGAGGATTGTGGAAAATTGCAAGAGGATCTTGATAAATTGGAAGACTGGGCATCAAAATGGCAGATGAAATTTAATGTGGACAAGTGCAAGGTTATGCACCTGGGGAAGAACAACCCAAACTATGGTTACACGATGCAAGGTTCCACATTAGGAACTACCACCCAGGAAAAAGATTTAGGTGTCATTGTGGATACCATGTTAAAACCCTCGGCCCAGTGTGCAGCAGCGGCCAAGAGAGCAAATAGAATGCTAGGTATGATAAGGAAAGGAATGGAAAATAAAACAAAAGATATTATAATGCCTCTATATCGTTCCATGGTGAGACCGCACCTTGAATATTGTGTGCAATTCTGGTCGCCGTATCTTAAAAAGGATATAGCGATTTTAGAAAAGGTTCAGAGAAGAGCCATCAAAATGGTAATGGGGATGGAAGGATACTCTTATGAAGAAAGGCTAAAAAGGTTAGGGCTCTTTAACCTGGAAAAGAGACGGCTGAGGGGAGATATGATAGAAGTCTATAAATTAATGAACAGAGTGGAACGGGTAAATGTAGATCGATTGTTTACCTTATCAGAATATAGAAAGACTAGGGGACATGCAATAAAGGTACAGGGTAAACTATTTAAGACTAATAAAAGAAAATATTTTTTCACTCAACGTGTAATCAAACTCTGGAATTTGTTACCAGAGGATGTAGTAAAGGCTGTTAGTGTAGCTGGGTTTAAAAAAGGTTTGGACAAGTTCCTGGAGGAAAGGTCCATAAACCATTATTAAGAAGGGACCCAGGATATCAATGCTCGAACCAATACAAGCATTGTGGAACCTGTGTCCCTTGGGGAAACTGCTAGGTACATATGACCTAGATTGGCCACTGTTGGAAACAGGATACTGGGCTTGATGGACCTTGGTCTGACCCAGTATGGCATATCTTATGTTCTTATGTTCTGTGTATCTGACTCTAAATGTTGCTCATGGATGGTAATTGTGCCGAGATCTCCATTGCCTAAAGTGGTCCTCATGTATTCGTAGGTGTTTCTTGCAGAACACTGGCTCACCAAAGTCATATATGTATGTGGAGGTACACTCTGTTTGTCATGGGGTGTTCATTCATCTGAATGAATCTCCATAGAAAGCAGCCTCCTCCCCAAGGTCTGACTATTGGTTGAAGCAGAAAGAAGGGATGATTTGGTGAGATGGCCCTGTGTGTTCCTCTGCTAGAAGGTACATGCTAACTCCACAGAAAACTAGAAACTGAGGAGAAAGGCTGGGAAGGCAGACATGCAGGCACAATGGGATGCTCCTAAAAGCTTTCCTACAAGGTGCAGGGGAATTCCCCGTGCGGGCTCCGTCGGAGGACATTACTCATTTGTGAAGACTGCATTCCTGCTTGTTCTTGTATATCTCTCTATTCTCTCTTTTAGCAGTATTTCCAATAATTTACTCAGCACAGAAGTTAGACTAACCAGCATGGTTGGTGGCGGTTGATGAATAGTTGGATAATTAAGGCAGTAAAGGTGTGGACATCAAACACCAGAAATCACATATAGGAAAATAAATGCATTTTATTTGTTCGGGCCATCTGCATTATAAGGAATGTGTTACAAAGGTTTTCCCCAGTAAAATACAAAACCCCAATACATCTAATACTTATTTTGGTCTCTATTCCCCATCCTCCCTTTTCTGGAGCAGAGATATGTGCCAGTAACTGATTAAGGCCCAGTGTATGGCACATATCTCTGCTAGCAGCTTTTCCAGATGGATCAGCATGAATTCCTGGAAGATGCGATTGCAGTAAAGCCCTGCTGCACCTCCTGTCACAAGTATGTCAAGTGCAGCAGGACTTTGGGGTCTTCAAATGCCCTAGGGACCTTGTGGGGACCCACCTTATGTTTGGTCCAGTAGGGAGGACTGGGTCAACAGAAGCTCAAGTGGATCCCCAGTCTGCCTACTTGCCTTTTCCTCACCCTCATTCTCCACATATCACACATCCACAATCTCTCCCTCAATTCCCAGGACTTCCCCCTCTCCAAGACAAGGTGACGACCATGCCCCACGATTCATTTGGGTGTGGGGCACAAGATTGGCCAATGTCTTTGCCTCTACTCCAATGGCAGGGTGAGGGGCCAGAGGCTCTTCATCCTCTCCCTCCTCCTTGTCAGTGGTGGTGCTCTCTTTGAGGAAGTCCTCTTCCTCTTCTGTGGCAGGAACTGAATTGATAAACTCTTCTAATGAGAAGCCATTGTAGTTGCTGCTCAACCCCTCTATGGTGGTTTCCTCGTGAGAGGCATCAGACTCTGCTGCAGCTTCAGATGGTAGTTGGAGGTGGTGGCATGATTGCTACTGCCACTGCAAAATAAATAGGCCTTCCTTAGTGCTGTGTTGCACACTGATGGATTACAGTTAGGTACACATAACAGATAATCTTTCAAACGCCTTCCAAGGCGACCTGGCATGTGTCCTTATTGACCCTGACCTGGTACTTTGTGGCCTGCTTATCACTAACTAGGGAACACACATGCTAATTTTCTGATGTTCCACCCTATCAGTAGAGGGGAAGATGTTGCACTAGGGTGATATTGCCAATGCATGTCTGGGGCCGTTACGGTATATGATATATGTAGAGAAACATCATCAATAACTATGTGTTATTGTGCTTTGCAGTGGTGCATGCGATATGCATGTTCTGCCACCTGTTGGACCTTGTGCTGTACCACTGCTCAATATTTGGCTGGAGTGCTCCATCATAATCCAACACATCATGTGCCCTGGCTAAGGGGGGCTACTGCTCCTTTTACCTTCTGCAATCTGGCACATGTATGTACTGTATTTGGAGCTGGTGTATGACAAGTCCAGTGTTGGTGTCTCTGCCATCAGAGATCATACCACTGTGGGGGCCCAGACATGTGGCTGGTTGCAGATAGTGGCATATGCGTGGTCCTCCTATATTTATCATTCTTATGCCCTTGGCACCCACCGCATGTGTGAACCCTGGCCCGGAGATTCCCTCTAAGCCTCCTCTCTATTTCCTTGTGGCCCATCCCAGGGTTACCTGTTCCTTATCTCTGTACCTCCTTTACTACCATTATTACACTGGTAACAGGCCCCCTTATCCTGTTGTAAATACCCCTGGGGCGCTCATACACTTTGGCCAACAGCTGTTCATGGCTGTCTGCTAGGTACATCCATTCTAACCTATCAACTTGTCTGGCGTGATAGGTCATCTGGCACTCCAGTCTGGTGCCCCATGCTGTGGATGTAAAGTGCCAGTATGCATCTCATGGTCTGGAGAGGTAAACATGGTCTTTCCTCTTCCTGCAGTATTCTGAAAGTGTTCACAGTGGACCATTTCTCTCTATTTTTTCTGTCCTCTGCTTTCTCTTTTAATAAGTTCACAGCCTTTCGCAGTCTCTCTGCCTCCTGTCCCTGCTCAGACTTGTTTATCTTCCAGACTTCTAATTCTGTCCTCTTCCGTTGCTCTCGCTAGTTTCCATCAAATTTCTTTTTAGATTTCTCTACTGCTTTAGCCACAATTTCATGTTTTAAGTCAAGCATTTCTTGGAGCAAAAACCTAGTCTCACATTCCAAGCACACCGTGCCTCCCTTTATGAGGCTGCTCTCTGGGGAATCGGAAGATGGCAGTGACAAGTGGCCTACATCTACAGTAGCTGCTTGTTTCACTTTTTGCATGTATAAGTCCTTGATTGTCCTGGCCACTTTGTGCTTCACCATATTAGGCACTGCATACAATAAAATTGACTATTTTGGGGTCCTCCTGTGTGATAATATTCTCGAAGCGAGACTTACGGAGTGACTCCAAAGCATGTCTGCTTAACATGCCTTGCTACACCAGTCCTTAAGATCTATTTAACAGTATTTGATAAACCGCTATGGAAGATAAGGTCATAGCAGTATACATTATAAACATTATATTCTATAATATCATACCATCCGTTACCGCATTCTCCCCCCTCCCCTCCATTGCTAGCATCCGGGGCTTTTTTTTGTTTGCTATTCCTCCCCTCCGACCCTCCTAAATGATGATATTACCTTGTTCTCTGATTGAGTAGCTTTTGCAGTTCTCTCTTTGTGTATGCTAAGCACATTTATAAAGGCCACTAAGAGGCACAAAACTGGTTTTAAAGGACAGGTCTGATTAGTAAAGATATATTTTTTGCTTTAACACAAATAAAGATACTTACTTTTCACTATGTAATAAACCATTTACCAGAAATGTATAGGGGAGTATCAGTACATAAGAATGTTGATGATCTTCCTCGTGATTGAAGCACTGTCAAACCTCAAGATAAAACTTTACTGTCGTCATTCAGTAAGGTGAACCAAAAGCACCAAAAAGAAAGATAGTGGGTATTTTTATTATGTTAAACATTTACAGCAGAGAAGTTGTGGAACATGATATCTGAACCATTTTATGACAAACCCTGCGACTGACTTAATCAGCACAAAAATGGGTTCTGACTGGAAAGAGTTGACAAGTGTGAAGGTTGAAGTTTTTGGTATCTCGCTTACCTAGAAAGCATGCCCAGAGGTGTAACGTTAAGTGATCCCATCAACATTGCCAGAGCCATCCCCGGGGCTTCCCGTTCTATTACTTCTTTTGTGGCCTGCAATTAAAGATAAAAGAGCAGACTGAATGACATCCACTAAAGGAAAAATGCAATATAATGTGGTGTAATGAGAATTTTATTTCCTTCTTTTCCCTAGATAAAAGTGATCATCATGACATCTGGTTTTTGTAGCTACTGAAATCTAAGCAGGCCAAAAGGAGTTCTCACAGCAGTGCATCACCTGAGGAAATGTGCAACCAACCAGAACTGAACCCTGAAATTCAACTCTAACTTCATACAGTCTGACATTTATATACTTTTAAAAGAAGCAGATAATAGAAAACCACTGCTGAGTTTGGCCTCAGACTCCGGAGAATTTCAAAAGCAGTTGCTGTGGCACTTAAATGACCTCATACGTTGAAAAGATGTGTAAGCAGTTTCTCAGCCAGGACTAAGACAATTAGCACTTAGGGAATAAGCAGGTGTGAAATAAGTGGACGTTTATGCTACATAAATATAAAACGTGAGTATTTTAAGGATACAGCAGATTGAACAAGTTAAAGCAGCAATACTATTCATATTGTTCAAATAGCTATTTTGCTGCTCGCTTCCTTCTCTGTTCTTCTTCTTGTATGTTTATGTTTATTTTATTTATTTATTTATATTCTCTTATATACCACGCTATTCTGCATCAGTGCGGTTTACATTGAACAAACTGAAATTACACTGAAGAGGGCATTATAACTTGGAGATAACTATTTTACAGGGAACATGGGCTGTGGAGGGTTAAGTGGCTTGCCCAAGACCACAAGGAGCACCTGTGGGACTAGAAACCCCAGTCCTTCCAGCCCAAGGTTGCTGTCCTCTAGTGGGATTTGAACCCCCGACCTTCCGGGGGTTGTTACATTTGCTCAGGATGAAGCATTAGAGCGGTTTACAATACTATATAAATGTTATAGAAAATATGAAAGGAACGCCATTTATAAAAGATAGGACAGAATAAGAGATACAGTGATAGTTAAAGGAATAGAAGAGACAAGAGGGAAGGAAATAGCAGGTTACAACCATGATATACCAGCATGACAATTAAGCCCAAGGCTGTACTTCTCTTTCTGATTTTTATCCAAAGGTGAAATTAGTCTTACCTGCTAATTGTTGTTCCTGGAATGTAGACAGTCTAGTCCCGGACCTCTGGGTTCCTCATCTCATATAGCAGTTTGGAGACTGAGAAACTCCTCCTTTTTATGATGTCACCGGTATATCCATCCAGGATCTGCCTCATGTGGCCAGTAACCTATTGACAAAGCAGACTCACCGGAGAGTCAAGTAAGCCTTCGATATACATGGCTGAGACGTAAAATAACGGTCAACCCCTAAAAGATGGACCAAGCCCCCCCCCCCCACTAGCATAGAGCCAATTACAGCTCCTAACCTAGCGGGCTCTAATGGCAGCAGGCTCTTCCCTGCACTCTAGGAAAAAGAAAGTGCCCTCACCCGGAAAGTAAAACCCCCAGGGAGTAATCTTTTCCTCTTTTTCCTTTTTTAATTTTTTTTTTGTATTAGTAACACACAGCCCAACACCAGCAGAGATAAAATAAACCATAACGCCCCCGAAGGGCCGACTTACCTTGAACGAACCTCCACCTCGCAGACCACTGCAGAACTCGAACAAAATACTGGGGTGGGATACGGGACTAGACTGTCTACACTCCAGGAACAACAATTAGAAGGTAAGACTAATTTCACCTTCCTGAGCATGTTAGCCAGTCTAATCCCGGACCTCTAGGTCTGTACCAGAGCAGTGCACAGAACTTCGACCACGGGAGGGACCTGGCAGACCAGCATGCAGCGCTGCTGCATCAAAAGCAGTCTCTTCCGACCGAAGCACATCTAGACGGTAATGCTTCACAAAGGAGTGCAAAGACGACCAGGTCGCCGCCTTACAAATCTTTTCCGGCGGCACCGAACACCGCTCCGCCCAGGAAGCAGTTTGCGCTCTAGTGGAATGCGCCCTAAGCCCTTCTGGCACCGCCTTTCCCTTTAATATATAGGCGGATGCAATGGCTTCCTTAATCCACCTAGCAATGGACGCTTTAGACGCCTGTTCCCCTTTCTTTGACCCCGCGAAAAGGACAAAAAGACTTGCGGAAGGAGGACGTTCGACGAATATACTTCTTCAACGCCCTACGGACATCCAGAAGGTGCAACCGTCGCGACCCTGACGAGCGCGAATCCCGAGGAAACACCGGTAAAGAAATTTCCTGATTAACATGAAAAGGCGAGAAGACTTTAGGAAGAAAAGCCGGCACTGTCCTCAAAACCACCTTTGCTGCAAAGAACAATAGATAGGGCTCCCTGCAGGAAAGCGCTTGCAACTCCGATATTCTCCGTGCCGAGCAGATGGCCACAAAAATACCACCTTGAGAGTAAGATCCTCGAGAGACGCTCGGTCCAGTGGCTCGAAAGGCTCGCGCTCCAACGCGTCTAACACAAACGGCAGATCCCATGTGGGAACGACCCGTCTAGTCGGAGGCCGCGCGATCATCACCGCTCTGAGGAACCGCTTCACATCTCCCTGGCAGCCCAAAGACTGCCTGCTCTCCTGCCTCTGTAACACGTCAAGGCTGCCACCTGCACCTTCAATGATGCTGCAGCTAGCCCTTTGTCAAAACCGTCCTGCAAAAAATCCAAAATCTGAGGAATGGAAGATTTCAAAGCTTCACACCTGCGTTCGTCACACCACGCTTCGAATACTCTCCAGACTCGGACGTAAGCTAAGGACGTGGACCTCCTCCGGGATCTCAATAGCGTAGAGACTTCTGCCGCCGAATAGCCTCTCGACCTCAACCGTGCACTTTCAAGAGCCATGCCGTAAGTGAGAATCGATCCACGTGAGGCATGAAGAGGGGTCCCTGAGACAGTAGATCCGGCCGAGGGGGAAGCCGCCAGGGTTTGTCTACTAACAACCGAACCAGATCCCCGTACCAGGGTCTGTGAGGCCAGTCGGGAGCTATGAGAATTACCAGCCCTGAGAACCTTTCAATTCGCTGTAGAACTCGCCCGATCAGGACCCACGGCGGAAACACGTATACCAACTGTCCTACCGGCCAGACTTGGACGAGGGCATCTAAGTCCTCCGACATCCGTTCCCGCCGTCTGCTGAAGAAGCGGCTGACCTTTGCCAAGGTGAACGTCGCCATGAGATCCATGACCTGTGTGCCCCACCTGCGTACCACCTTCTGAAAGATGTCGGGATGAAGAACCCATTCTCCCGGATCCACCCACACTCGACTGAGGAAATCGGCTTGCACATTGTCCACTCCCGCTACATGTGCCACCGACAGATCCAGAAGGTTCGCCTCCGCCCAGGCACACAGGGCTTCGGCCTCCAACTCGATTGGTACACTGGTGGTGCCTCCTTGCCTGTTGACATATGCAACTGCCGTGGCATTGTCGGAGAATACTCGAACTGCCTTGCCCACGAGCAACCAACGAAACTCCTGCAATGCCAGGGATACTGCTCTCAACTCCAACCTGTTGATGGACCACTCCTTCTCGTGGTCTAACCATTGTCCCTGCGCGAATACGCCTTGACAATGGGCCCCCCAACCCAGGAGACTGGCGTCTGTCATGACCGGCACCCAGGTCGGCGCGTCCAGTAGTCTTCCGCCCTCCAATGACGCAGGGAGCAACCACCACTGGAGGGCCTGGTGTACTTCCTCCGGACAACTCAGCTTCCGAGACAGCGGATCCTGCTGATGCGACCAACGACGAAGCAATGCTCGCTGCAAGGGCCTCATGTGTGCCCGCACCCACGGCACCATCTCTATGGAGGCCGCCATCCCAACCAAGCTCTTGTAGAAAGGACACTACGCGGTCCGTGGCCTGCTTGCTTTCGGCCCTCGTCTTTGCCCGGATCAGCAATCGTCCAAGTAGGGATGAACCAAAATGCCCTCTTTCCGTAGAGCCGCCGCCACCACCACCACCACCACCACCACCATAACTTTGGTGAAGGTATGGGGCACCGTTGCCAGGCTGAACGGGAGCACGCGGAACTGAAAATGCCCGAACGGGACCGCGAATCAGAGAAATCGTTGATGTTCTGGACGAATCAGAATGTGCAGATATGCTTCTGATAGATTGAGGGAGGTAAGGAACTCGCCCCGCTGCACCGCCATGATAACCGATCGCAGTGTCTCCATGTGGAAATGCGACACCCGGAGGCAACGATTCACACTCTTGAGATCGAGAATCGACCGAACTCCGCCATCCTTCTTTGGCACCACGAAATAAATGGAGTAACGACCGCCTCCACATTGGTCTGGCGGCACGGGCACTATGGTCTTGAGCTCCAACAGCCTTTGTACCGTCTCCCGCAAAGCCCTGCACTTGGCTACCGACTTGCCGGGAGACTGCACGAAGGCGTCCCACACTGGTCTCAACAATTCCAGCGCGTAACCTTCTCGAATCACTTCTAACACCCACTGATCTGACCTTACTCGTATCCAGGCAGCATAAAACTCCTGCAACCTCCCCCCTACCTGCAGCAAGGGTGCCCGGGTCCCCCGCATCTCATTGTTGCTTTTTTGTATTGAAAGACGAGGAGGGGGCAGGACCAAACCCTCGTCCTGCTCCCTGAAACCCCCGAAAACCTTGGTTTCTATTAGCAAACCGACCTTGCTGACTGGAACTGAACCTTTGATACCGGGATCGGCGAGCATCCCTCGGTTGGCCTCTGCCAGCTGGAAACGTCCTGCTCGGCTTAGGCTTGTCCTCCGGCAATCTGCCCCCTTTGGACTCGCCCAAGTCCTTCACCAGCTTCTCTAAGTCCTCCCCGAACAACGGCCATCCTTTGAAGGGAAGCTTACTCAACCTAGATTTAGAGGAACTATCCGCCACCCAATTACGCAATCAGAGATATCTCCGGGCCGCCACGGCGGAAGCCATGCTCTTCGAGAGCCCCCGCATAAGATCATAGTGGATATCCGCCAGGTAGGCCGTGCCAGACTCCAACTTAGCCAGATAGCTAGCCACTGCACTATCTTGGCCCGCCTGTACTCCCTGAGACCAGTGAAGACATGTTCGAGCCACCCAGGCCCCGCAAAAATAGCCGCCTGAAGGGAAAGAGCATTCACATCAAACACTTGACGAAGCAGCACCTCTAGCTTCCTATCCTGTGTATCCTTGAGGGCCGCACTTCCTTCTACTGGGATGGTAGTCTTTTTGGTGACAGCCGAGACCGCTGCATCCACCTTGGGTGACTGAAAAACCTCCTTATCCTGATCTACCAACAGATACAGACGCCCCGTGACTCTGGCTCCCCCTGAGAGGTGCCTCCGGCACGTTCCATTGCTCCTGTATCATTTCTCGAAACACCCTGTGCACCGGAAACGCTTTCTGCGTCTTCCTAAAGACCTGCAATAAGGGATCTTCCAGGGAGTCCTCCTCCGTTGCTCTGGGTACCGGCATATTCAGTATCTTTAACGTCTCTACTATTAGCGCCGGCAGCTCTTCCCTTCGGAAGACCCGAACCACTCTGGCCTGATCTTCCTTCTCAGAAAGCTCCCCCTCTTCTAACTCCTCATCTGCCTCCACCGTACGACTATCGTCATCCGACAGCGGAGCGTCGGAGGCTACCGAACCATCTCCAGTTCCCACCTCCGTACATGGCCTCTTAACCACCTGCGGAGGTTCCTCGATCTGTAAGGGTGTCGTCGATCTCTTATGCTGACCCGGATCCTCAGGCGCTACCCGCTGCTGATCGCCTCCAAAAATAGCGCGCTGCAGCAGTGAAATAAAATCCTGAGAAAAATATCACCTTAAAATCTTGGGGAAAGGCAGTCTGAGGGAGCAGCGAGTCCGGGGACGAAGATGGACCAGCCACTGGCTCCACCTGTGGACCCACATGCAGAACTGAGGACCCGCTCTCCTGCTGGGACTCTGGCACCCCCTCTTTTTCCTCCGTGGAATGCTCCATGGCCGCAGCTTCCTTCAAACAAATTTTACACACCGCGGAATTAGTACTTTTCTTCACCCCACATACTAGACAAAGTGGCCTAGATGGCATGGCACAGTCCCACCAGGGAAGGCTACACCGGCAGGCCCAGCAGTTTTCAAAACCACTCGAAAACCCCAGCTGGAGCAGCTCGAAAGACTGCTAGCCCCGGAAGACAGGAGTCCTTTAAAACCTTCCCCGCAGTGGACTCCCCCCGCTGAGGCCGAAGGCCGAAAGAAGAAAGGCTCAATGCCACTCCGGTGCTTAGCTGCTGATCGCAATGGCAGCTGCACGCAGCACCACCACGCGGCTAGGCCTCTCACTTCCTGCTTCACGCCAAAAAACGGCGCCTCACCTCAGCCACTTTCAGAGCCCCTCTTACCTCCTGCGATGCCTCAGCCCCGAGGGTTGCTCAAGCGTAGCGTGCCACAGCCTCTGGGAATCTCCCCCGCTACCGGAAGACTTCGCTCCTGTGTCCTTGCTGCCACAAATAGAGCAGGATCGGGACGAGCCAGCCAAGCGCACGAACAGGCAGGCTTCTGTGTGGCGCTGGCTGGGCTCACCTTCAGCTGTTTTTCCCTCCAGGCACTGTCGGTCCCGCTGTCGGGAGTACTGCCCCACCGGAGCTAACTCCCCCGATCACCCCGCAGGGTTCACGTAGGCTAAATTGGTCAAGCAGAGGGGGTGGGGGGGTGGGGATAAAAGAGCCAGAGAAAAGCCTGCAGGAACTTTTAAAGGCACAGGACGTAACTTAAACCCCCTCTACCGCTGCACTATCCAAAAAATACTAATGCAGATAGCACCTAACTAGAACCCAAACTTAAATGTTTCTCCAGTGAGCCCGGCCCTCCGGGCTCTAATCTATCCAGCTGCTTGGAGACTGAGGTAACTGGCCACATGAGGCAGATCCTGGATGGATATACCGGTGACATCATAAAAAGGAGGAGTTTCTCAGTCTCCAAGCTGCTATATGAGATGGGGAACCCAGAGGTCCGGGACTAGACTGGCTAACATGCTCAGGAACTGATAGTATTTTATTTCTTCTATTTTAGCAATCCTTCAGAATAATACATGTACGATAAACAATGAGCATACTTCCCATTCTGAAAAATTTCCTCTTTGAATACTTATCCTGTATGAGAATGTTGTTGGCATGTGATTTTGGTGATGATCAGCAAAGTAGCTTTGCTTAACATAGATTTACAATAATATTATGGCTACAGAGAGCATTACACAATGCCAAACAGTTACCAAGTCGCAGAAATGGAATTTAACTCATAGGTAAAACAGGTTAAAAGATTCTTGTGGGAGGAAGAGAAAAGATCACTAATAGCAATGACTAAAGATGCAGTTCTTTAAAAAATTAAAATAAACCTTTTTATCCCAATAGTGGTTTTCTTGATGACTTAAAGCTGGCTCTAAAATGCAGGTGGGCAGGAACAACAGGTCAATGTGGAGTCAATATTCAGTAAGATATATCTGCTTAAAGTTAACAGGAAAACTGGATCATTTCACTTTACCTCGGTTATTCAAAGAAAATAATCTAGTTACTGTAAGGGTCAACAAACAAGCTGTAGGTAATATATTGTTAGTCTAATAAAAAGGCATCTTTTGCAAGCCTTCGAGAGTTCTTCTCTCTTCCTCAGATTAATGATATACTAGAACCATAGAAACATGTCAGCAAAAAAGACAATATGTCCTATCTACTCTGGTCTTACATATCAAATACTGTATTCCCTTTTTTTCCTTTAGAGATCTTCAGTATTTGTCCCATGCTTTCTTGAATTCAGATACTGTCCTCGTCTCCACTACCTCCACTGGGAACCTATTCCATGCATCTACCACTCTTTCTGTAAAGAAATATTTCCGTATATTACTAATGAGTCTATCTCTTTCAACCTCATTCTATGCACCCTCGTGACAGAGCTTATTTTCAATTGAAAGAGGGTCTCCTCTTGTGCATTTATGCCATGGAGCATTTAAATGTCTCTGTCCCAAGTTTCCTCTAACATATACATATTAAGATCTTTAAGTTTGTCCCCTTATGGTTTATAATGAAGACCACTGACCATATTAGTAGACTCCCTCTGCACCGACTGCTTCCTCTTTATATCCTTCTGAAGGTGTGGTCTCCAGAATTGCACACAATACTCCAAATGAGATCACACCATTAACTTATACAGAGGCACTATCACCTCCTTTTTTCTGCTGGCCATTGCTCTCCCTATGCACCAAAATATTCTTCTGGATTTTGCCATCGCCTTTTCTACCTGTTCAGCCATTTTAAGATCATCAGACACAATCACACCCAGCTCCTGCTTTTCATTCGTGGACAGAAATACTTCGCCCCTACTACACTGTACCATTCTCTTGGATTTTTGCAGCCCAAATGCATGACCCTGCACTTTCTTAGCATTAAATCTCAGCTGTGAAGTTCTTGACCATTCTTCAAGCTTAGCTAGATCCCTTCTCATGTTATCTACTCCTTCCTGGGTGCCTACTCTATTGCAGATTTTGGTATCATCCACAAAGAGGCAAACCTTATCCGACAGCCCATTTGCAATATCACTAACAAAGATGTTTAGAAAAATTGGACCCAGGACAGATCCCTGCGGCATACCACAGGTAACATCCCTCTCCTCAGAGTGAGCTCCATTTCCCTGTACACTTTGTTGTCTCCCACTCAACCAATTTTTAACCTAGTCACTCACTTTAGGGTCCAGCATTAGGGTGCTCAATTTATTTATAAGCCGCCTGTGCGTAACAGTGTCAAAGGCTTTACTGAAATCCAAGCGCACCACATCTAGGGCTCTCCCTCAGTCCAACTCTCTGGTCACCCAGTCAAAGAAATTAATCTGATTTGTCTGACAAGACCTGCCTCTGGTAAAAACAAGCTGCCTCAGATCCTGCAATCCATTGGATTCCAGAAACCTCACTATCCTCTGTTTTAGCAGCATTTCCATTAATTTACTCACCACAGAGGTCAGACAACATATGCACCTAGGGAAGAACAACCCAAACTAAGGTTACACGATGCAAGGTTCCACATTAGGAACCACCACCCAGGAAAAAGATTTAGGCGTCATTGTGGATAACGTTAAAACCCTCGGCCCAGTGTGCAGCGGCGGCCAAGAGAGCAAATAGAATGCTAGGTATCATAATGAAAGGAATGGAAAATAAAACAAAAGATATTATAATGCCTCTATATCGTTCCATGGTGAGACCGCACCTTGAATATTGTGTGCAATTCTGGTCGCCGTATCTTAAAAAGGATATAGCATTATTAGAAAAGGTTCAGAGAAGAGCCACCAAAATGGTAAAGGGGGATGGAAGGATACTCCTATGAAGAAAGGCTAAGAAGGTTAGGGCTCTTTAACCTGGAAAAGAGACGGCTGATGGGAGATATGATGGAAGTCTATAAATTAATGAACAGAGTGGAATAGGTAAACGTAGATCGATTGTTTACGTTATCAGAATATAGAAAGACTAGGGGATATGCACTGAAGCTACAGGATAAACTATTTAAGACTAATAAAAGAAAATATTTTTTCACTTAACGTGTAATCAAACTCTGGAATTTGTTACCGGAGGATGTAATAAAGGCTGTTAGTGTAGCTGGGTTTAAAAAAGGTTTGGACAAGTTCCTGGAGGAAAGGTCCATAAACCATTATTAAGAAGGGACCCAGGATATCAATGCTTGACCCAGTACAAGCATTGTGGAACCTGTGTCTTTTGGGGAAACTGCTAGGTACGTATGACCTAGATTGGCCACTGTTGGAAACAGGATACTGGACTTGATGGACCTTGGGCTGACCCAGTATGGCATATCTTATGTTCTTATGACTAACTGGCCTGTAGTTCTCAACCTCATCCTTATTTCCACTTTTATGTAAAAGGACCACATGTGCCTTTCTCCAGTCCTCTGGTACCAGTCCCAACCCTAAAGAAGCACTGAAAATGTCCGTCAGTGGAGCCACTAGAATGTCCCCAAGTTCCTTCAATATTCTCGGATATATCTAATCTGGCCACATGGTTTTGTCTACTTTTAGTTTAGCTAGTTCCTCACAACACAGTCTTATGAAAATTGTTCAAGATCCCCTTCACTTCTGCTCCTATTTGTGAGCGTTTTGTGAGGTCCTGCTCCTGACCCTTCATCTGTGAACACAGAACAGAAATATTTGTTAAGCAGTTCCGCTTTATCATCATCAGCTTCTACATGTTCTTCTCCTTCCCCACTGAATCTGACAATACCGCTTTTGCACTTTTTGCAAACATATCTGAAAAATATCTTGTCACCCCATTTTATTGCATTGGCTCTCTCTTCTTCTTTATGTATCTTTACTTTCCTGACTACTTTCCTAGCTTTTCTTAGTTTTTCCAAATACTGATGCTTGTCTTCCTCTCTCTGTGATCTCTTGTATTTTGTGAAGGTCACCCTCTTTTTCTTCACCTTTTCAGCTACTTCTTTTCAGAATCATAGCAGCCTCCTTTTCCTATTTACCTTTCTAACAAAAAGGTTTGTTGCCCTTAAAATATCCCCTTTCAGTTTTGCCCATTGGTTTTTACATTGCTCACTTGTTCCCATCCCGCTAACAACTCTTTGAAATATTGTTCCATCTTGGCAAAGTTAAAGTCTACAATTTGTTTCTTGACCCTTTTTTCCATATAGCCAAGAGGATTAACAATCCTCTGCTCAGCCTGACCTGGAAAGAATTGCTCACTGCTAGAAATTCAATTCCTGACTCAGAAATGTAGAGCACATTTCTAGTCCTTGTTTGCTAAGAAACAATGTGTGTTAGGTAGTGAAGTATTTGTGGTTTTATTCATTATAACTTAATTGGCCGACAGGCTCTATGACAGTGTAACAAGGAGGTCAGGACATACTGATCCCAATTCTAGAACATGCATATCTGGCACATGGGCATGTCCAAATCGAAAATGGGTCAGATTTAAACGTGATTCCGCAAGCACAGGGATAGATGCACCCATGGTTTCGGAATCGGAGACATGGACATTTTGAGCACAGTACAAACGAAGTACTATGGAGCATGAAACATGGTTACAAGTAGCAAATGGCTTTTTATGTCCCTGCACTCACCATATTCTGGAAAGATGGACTTTTTTATCCCGCCTGTCTCCGCTATATACTTGCAAAAAGCCACGCCCTCCTGTAAAAAGGAACATCTCCTAAGCTGCTCCTCTCACTGACAGTCTTGTGCTGATGCAAACTACACATGAATACTGATGATACATAAATGTTGATGCAAACTAGACTATATACACCAGTCTGTTGCATGTGTACTCTAAGATAGTATAAAAGCAGATAGAAACTTGCATCACAACATACATGGCAGTAGAAGACATTCTTAGTGATGTTTGCATTGGTCATCTCTGAAAACAGTCTGTACAATGCTAAGTATGGATCAGAAAAAAATCAGAAGAGATTCTCCACAGCGAAATGCCAACATATATCCCTGTCACTAATAAGGAACCCTCTAATTGGGAGCATTCAACAGTACAAACAGTACTAATCAGGGCCAGCCCGGCCACTAGGTGGCTGCCTAGGGCAACTAGCAGCGGCACACATGGGCAGCAGTGGCACACATGGGTGGCAAAAAGACGTTGCTTTTGGAAATACTGCCGCTGACTACCTCTCCCTAAGACAAAACAAGCAGCAGCTGGGGGGTGCACGGTGGCAGGGGTCAGCGACAGCTGGGGGGGGGGGGTGGGGCAGCAGCAGCAGCTGGAGTGGGGCAGTGAAGGTGGGGTTTCTGCCTATGGAGGCAGAAACCCTTGGGCCGGCCCTGGCACTAATACATGTCCAAAGGCACCATTATTGCTCTCTACAAATGTGCACATTTTTAGAGACCAATGATGGTGTTTCTGTGTGCACTGTTGAATGCTCTCATTCAGAGGGTCCCGTTTTAGTAACAGGGATATGTTTTGACATTTCACTATAGAGAATCTGTTCTGATTTATTCTGCCTGATCACACTGGCAGCTGGTGATGCTGCGGTCATCCCTACAGTCCAGGTACTAGCCAGGCATTCATGTACCCCCAGATTTGCAGCTGATCACACCAGATCCTCCTATGCAATACTCAAACCACACACACATTCTCATTTGCAGTCACAAATAACATACCTATGCCAAAACCATGCCCTGCACCTATAAACAATTGCTGTGAAGACATAAGGGTATGGAGTGTCAGGACACCACATCTGATCTACATTTCTCAGCCAAACACAATTCTGCTCCATACTACATCACATGCCATCCCTACATCTACATTCCCATTCTTCCGAACACTGGAAATGTTAGGGAAGCCGAAAATAGCCCCTTTAGCACAAACAGCAAATGTCAGCATAGCCAGAATAAAGACTATTGCAGTGCTTTATATTTCTGTAGGGGCGTTTTTTTATTGTTCCTTAACTTTACAAACATCCCTCACCTGTGCATTCTATTCTTTACAACTGCATCTTGTGCCCTCCCAGACAGCAGACACACCAGTTCAATGCAGACATATCACAGCCAATCATCTATATGGGATAAGTTAAAGATCACATCAGAAATATTTCTAAGTCCTGGCCTTATTCCACATTGCCGCTGGTATAACATAGGTGTCCATGGGAAACACTCAGGACGTATACAGGCCTTTCTTGAATACATGTTGTACATCTCTGTGGCTTGCCACACCCCCATTCTGCCCCCTCTGGTCCATGTTCTGAGATCCCCTTGCTAGGCCATGTACATTCAAGACAGCGTGGTTTCGCTATACGGTTCCAGATGTTTTAGCGAGAAAAACGTCTATCCCGCATGTGTTCTGGAATGACTATGGAAAAATGTAAAAACCATCAAGAGTATCTTAATATGATCCCAATATTCTACAGGTAACTTGTGCAATTCCACGAGACAGGATGTAATATGATCAAAGAGACCTCCTTAGTGACACACAAGCAGCTGCATTTTAAATGACCTGTAATGCTTTTAAAAATGTTGGGGAAATCTAGCTAAAAAAATACTTCAATAGCATAGATATGGAAAAATTGTTACTTGAAAAACTAAGCAAAAATCACTATCTGACAAATATCATTTCAAATGATGATCGTAGTCTCATTTTGTAAAAAGCTGCTCTAATGGCCCTATCAATATGATGTTGAAGATCTATGTGCTTTCTCCACCTTTACAGGCAGCTCCACATCATTAAAACGGATGATAACAGGTGACATCAACATCAGTGTCATGACACACAAACATGGCCTCAGTTTTGTTACAATTCAAAGACAACTCAAGATCTCTTAACCATTTTGAAATTGCAAAAGAAACAAAACATTCAGAAATTGAAGTAGAAAAAAACTTCCAGCTGACAGATGACACCTCGTAGACTTCTGAGCAGTTTCTACTACTTCTTTTGTGTGGCCGAACAGATCACTGGGTGTTAGGATGGTGGAACCCAGAAAAGGGAGGACATGAAGATGACAGTGAAAATAAGGCATAAATCACAGAAAAAAGGGAAGTCATGAGAAAAAAATAAATATGGAAGAAATAATGAGAGGAAGGGGACTTGGAGGATGGTAAGATGCAAGGTTCAAACACCTATTATTATAGTTTGCCTTCAAGTGAAATGCTTCAAGGACTGGTAAATCTGAGCTTTATAGTGCATACTTCTAGCTATGTATGTTTACAGTGAGGCAATGGAGGTCATTTTATAAACCTTGCATGGCATTTGTCTGTGTCATCACCAATTTTAGAATGTCATAGCTTTAGCTCAAAGCAGGAGTAAAATCTGCTTAAATCTGCTTAATTTTTGCTCAAATCATATACCTATAAACAAGTTGTTATATCATGCTATGTGCCTCAGAGCAGGGCTGGCCCATCCATAATGCAAGCTAGGCACTGCACCCCCTCAGCTGCTGTCGATTCTGTTTGGAGGGGGGAGGCGGGCAGCGGTAGTATTTCCAAAAGCGGCGGCATAAAGCCGTCATTTTTGGAAATACCACCGCTGCCCACCTTCCCCTCCCAAGATGGACTCAGCGGCAGCTGGGGAGGGGGGAGGTGGCGAGGCCAGGATTTCTGCCTAGGGCGACAGAAATCCTTGGGCCGGCCCTGCCTCAGAGTAAATACCATCATAAAATATTAAAAAAGAAAAAAAAGGTTTACTCTGGTCAACTTGAAACTACCCAGAAATGAAGAAAGAAATGAGAAAAAAAGTCCAGTAACACTGGTTACCAGAAGAGGATATTTTATTTACTAGTAAAAAAGAACCATCATAAAGAATAAAATTACTCAGCAGGTAGATAATCATGGCCTAATGGGAGACAGCCAACATGGCTTTAGACAAGGAAGATCTTGTCTTACTAATCTGTTATGTTTTTTTGAAGGTGTGAATAAACAGGTGGACAAAGGTGAGTCGGTTGATATAGTGTATCTGGACTTTCAGAAAGCCTTTGACAAGGTCCCTCATGAGAGACTTTTGGCAAAACTAAAGAGTCATGGGATAGGAGGCAGTGTACTATTGTGGATCAGGAACTGGTTAAAAGATAGAAAGCAGAGGGTAGGGCTAAATGGCCAATTTTCCCAATGGAGAAAGGTGAATAGTGGTGTACCCCAGGGATCTGTGCTGGGTCCGCTGCTTTATGACATATTCATAAATGTCCTGGAAAGTGGAATAACGAGTGAGGTTATCAAATTTGCAGATGACACAAAACTATTTAAAGTTGTTATAACCCAAGAGGATTGTGGAAAATTGCAAGAGGATCTTGATAAATTGGAAGACTGGGCATCAAAATGGCAGATGAAATTTAATGTGGACAAGTGCAAAGTTATGCACCTAGGGAAGAACAACTCAAACTATGGTTACACGATGCATGGTTCCACATTAGGAACCACCACCCAGGAAAAAGATTTAGGCGTCATTGTGGATACTATTCTTAACAGTCATTTTATGTTGTTCTGCAATTACTGCATTTTTAGAAAAATGAAGGCTAATACTCAAAAGTCTTTATGTGGCCATGTAAGACCCTTTAAGAACATTGTGGCTCAGGGAATGCATAACCTTTGACTGTAAGTGTATAAGTTGCTATATGGCAAAGTTATGCAATTAAGTTGGGGTGGTCCAAAAAGTCATATGGAGAGTAGTGACATTCCGTGCTCTCTATATAATTTTATGCAGTTAGACAATCTGCACAAATAGCAAAAATAACATTAAATTAATAAATTATCTATATAAAGTTATATGTGTATATTTGGATGTTTCACTTAAATGAACTCAATTGAATATACTGTATGCTAAGTTTACATGAACGACTTGTACAGTGCCCAGCTGAAAATCTACTTTGTAATTAACAGAGGCAGAACAATAGTTATTTGGTCCTCAGTGCAAGGTTTCATTTTGGGTTCCCCAACAGAAGCACACACTCCACACTCCCCCTTCCTCCACCCCCACAGCCAGTGTGTTCACACTACCCTATCCACCCACTTCTACCAACACAACACATATTGCCCCCATAACTTAATAAAGCCACACCCAACACTACCAACACCCAAACATGTGAGCCTAATAGGAATGTGCTTAGTTGATGTAAATAGTTAACCTTAGATGGTTCAATGTCATCAATATCTCTATAGCCTAATTACAAGTTTCATGTAAATGTTTGATTGCTTAAAATGTGTTCCTTGTAAAAGTTCTGTTTCAATGTAAACTGCCCCAGATCTCTGGAAGGGGCGGTATAGAAAAATGTTTCAAATAAATAAATATCCCCCTATCCTAGTGCTCTCACCCCACATTCCCTCTGCCTAATAGTGCCTTCATATCTCTTTTGCCCTGCCCAGCGCTCACCTCCCTTCCCCTCAAATGCTCTCACCTTTGTCTGGCTCCTGTGCTTTCACCCTTCCCCCCGCCCAGTACTCTTTTCTCTACCCCTCACTCAATATTCTCCTCCAAGATCTTTCACTTTTTTCAACTTCATGCTGTCAATTATCTCCAGTGCTCTCACCTCCCATAACCCCCCACCCCCATCATCCAGCAACTAGTGCTACCACACAGTATTCTCCCCATTCTCTCTCTTATCTCCTGCAGAGCTGTATGCAGGGAGTGGGAAGATATTTTTGGAGTAAGGGGCTCCTTTTTTCACCTCCTGCGATTGATAGGCTTATTCTGATCTTTGAGAAGTGAGGCAGCAGCAGCAGCTCAGCAGACCTCCCTTACAACCTTCCAACACTGGCCTAAGTTAGAGAAATCAAGAAAGGAAACAGCGGAGGGGAGCAACTTGCCTCCTCATCTTTCCTATCTTGTGGCCTTGCATTTGACCTGGCTCTGATAGACAGGCCTCCCTGGAGCAACTGTTCCTGGATCCCAAGTATTTCCACTCTTGCGTAACACTGACATGTTACAAATGAAAGGTGTATTAAAACACTTTGGGCCAGTTTAAAGTGTGGTAAAAGTTTGCACTTACCAAGTGTTAGCGGCAAAAATTATGCGTGATAAATGCAAAGCTTGTGCCCCGCCAACCTCGGGACGAGAATCGTTCCCTCATCCCAGTTCCAGGTATCTAGTGCCGTCCCGGCGGGTGGAGCGGCGGAGGTTTGAAGACTCGAGCGGCCCGAGCCCACATGTCCGCTCGCAGGGTGGGCCGAAGTGCCATGGTGCCCCCGCGCGTCCGCGGCTCAGGTCAGCGGGAGGGAGGCCTGCCCCCCTCCCTTGCCACTCACCCCATACCTCCATCAGTATCCCAATCCATATGTCCAGCACTTACCAGGGGTGTCCCTGGTGAGTTAGTGGTGCAGCAGGTGTGATTCCCGGATACTTATGTCCCATTACTGCTTGGGCTAAAGATGGCAGCTCTGACCCCCTAGTGACAGTCTCATGATACTACTGCTTGGAGCCAAGCTGCCCAATGATCCTTATTTGGCAGCTTGAGCCCTAACAGTAGTGCTACGAGACTACCTCTAGGGGGTCAGAGCCACCATTTTGAGCCTTGGTGGCAATAGGGCAGGAGTACAAAGAGATTGCTTCTGCCCTGCCATTAACTCAGAGACACCTCAATAAGTGCCAGAGTGTAAGTGTTGGGATATTGAGGGTAAGGTGAGTGGCAATGTCATCAAGGGGACCATTGAGGGGAGCTTATCAGGAGGTAATGATGCCAATGTGGAGATAAGGAGGGAGTAGCAAAGCTCATTGGGAGGTTATTGGGGGTGGGGATGCTAATTGGTGTGGGGGAGCAGGGTGGGTAGGGATGCTGGAGTGGAGGATTGGGATTTTATGTAGTGTCACGCCCATAGCCCCTTACATGCAGTATGGAGGGGCGTGGTTGTCATTAGAGAGATTCACCTTTTGGTCTTTAACTGATTGATTGCTTTGTAATGCCTTATGGGAAAGGTAGTTCAGTCAGAAAGTATTCAACCTCAGGTAAAAAAACCCACCTTTGTAGTTGCCTTGAGTGGTAAGGTAAAAAAACACGCTAAGGTTTAGAAATTCCACCTTTAGATTATTTCTCCAGGATTCTTGTAAATGAACATCAGGATATAAATGAATTCCAAACAAAACAGCTTGCAATGTTCTCCAGTGTAAAGATAAATACTTTAACAGCTCATGCTATCCGGCATGGCTTGCAGTGCTGATCAAACAAACAGAAAACAGCTTTTCCTAAAGTAGGTTTCTTTTTCTCTCAGTCCAAAACACTGTTTGTCTTCTTAAACATAGAAAAACTTTCAACAAGGCAGTTAAACTCTTCACAGGCAAGCAATTCTCTATGCAAGGTTTTCTTATAAACAGCCAAACAAAAGCTTTCCTTACTTTCACCGTTAATACAGCTTCAGGATGAGCACTGCTTTGGCTCACAGCTGATTCACCAACTTAATTAGGCAGCTTCGGCTTGCAGAGTAAAAAAAAAGGTATTTTGCCTTTAACTCAGGACCTTCACAAGTTAACCACAAGCTCTTAGGGCTACAGGACACTGGAGGTTTTCCTTACGGTTGACTCCCTTTCAACACCTCAGTATTGGAAGACTGGCATAAAGAGCAAGCCATGTATGAGACTTCTTCTTCTTCTAAAGCTATGTCTGGTTCACCCAGTTGCATTGGCACACCCTCTGTTTCTGGCTCAGAGGTCTTAGATGACTGCCTTCCGTTAGGGCTAAGGCTGTCTCTGGCAATTCTGTAGTGCTCCGAATTAGATAAACTTCTAATGGTCATACCTGGGTCAAAGCTTGTAACAGCTTCTCCTCTCCCATGCTCTGGCCACCATTCACTGGTGCTTCCACGTCCTGTTCTCCAACTTGTGTTCCTGGTTCCTGCTGTTCTCACTGTTCCAGATCCATTCTTCTTCCAGTAGGCACTCCTAATGCTCTCACATTCTCTCTCCTTTCCTCTTCTTCTTCCTCTCCCTTCTGAATAAACTGACCTAGTCTTAAACCTCTCAGGTGCCTGCTCCACCCCCTCTCCTCTCAGGTGTTGGAGATCAAACTGCCTCGTGGCAGCTGAGTAATTGGGGAATTCAGTGACGTAAGGGTTCCTTACCCTGGGCCTGTATTCTCTTTCCTTTTCTCCACTAGGGGCATTCTGCAACCTATTGTAGCTAGGAATTACCTGCTTTCTAGGTATAAAGGGAGTTTTGTGTCTCTAACCTGGTAAAATAGGTCCTTTTATACGGGTAAATTCCTTCTCTTTATCCCTGTCTCTTGGGTCCTGATAAGCTTCCTTATCACAGTAGGGATGTTGGATCAGATCAGGTTGTTGGGGGTGGGTTGGTATTCTGGAGTGGAAGATCAAGGGGTTTTTGTCATTGTTGTTTTTTTTTTTAAACGCAGTAGATGCATTACTGCATGCTGGTAGCATGGTTGCACTTAACACGTCCCTTTGAGGGGGTGCTAATTTTAACTGTGCCATAGGCAGCCATGCCAGTTAGTTTGTGGTAAGGTACCATGCCCTAACTCACTAAGCAGCCCGTTCCCATTCTCTGCCTATAACTCACTCAGTCATCACTGCATACCTTGGTGTGCAGCTAGCATCTGAGTTAATATGTGCCATCGTGCCAGTATGATAACAGTTACCATGGTTATGCACTAAACTGAATGCACTGCTGCTGCATTAAGGGGCATACTTATTAAGTCCCGCACTAGTAACGTGTGTGTGTGGGTTGCATTATCAATGTAAGACTTCTAGCTAACTGCAGGGGGGCATGTACATCTTTTACCCTGCAGTTAGCACAGGAAAGCGATGCTCTAACATGGCCAACACGCTGCAGATGCAGCTTACGCCAGCCACTGATATGGCGTTAGTGCAGGCTGCTAATGACCGTGCTAACCATAACATGCTGGGAATACCCATATCCTGCCCCAATGTATGCTACTATGGTAGTGCGGAGGCTACATGCTACTTTTTAGCACAGCACCAAAATCGTGCAGTTTAGTAAACATGCCCCTAAGTGCCTAGTGCACTTTAGTAAATATGCCCCTTTACTGACAAAGGGAAAGTACAGTATCTAGTTCCCACTATATATAGCTATAGAGAAAGGTACGTTACAGGAGGAGGCAGTGAAGGAACTTACAAAAAATTAATTGCGGTAACGGAAGATAAACTCTTTAAGATACAAATATCTGTAGAGGAAGTCAAAGAAAGTTGTGACAAATCCCAGGTGCCAGGTCGCCATGGCAACTATAAATTGAACCCTGGTACCCGAGATTTTGTTGCCCCCTCCCCTAGCCATTCAGTATGTCTTAGAATTCTAGCTATGCTGTTTGCTGCTGCATCACAATCGGCTGTGCATGTAGCTTGAGTCATGCGGCGGAGGAAGTTTGCTGATCTCATAGTTTAAAGTCTCAAGAGTTCAGCAAACATCCTGCACTATGCGGCTCGAATTACACTTAGAGCTGACCGCGATGGAGCAGCAAACAACATGGCAGGAATGGTCAGATATATTAGGTGATGGCTGGGGGAGGAGGTCAAGTAGAGAGAAACACAATGGGTGATGGCTTGGGGAGGGGCAAGGAAAGAGATAGAGAAATGGGTGATTCTGGTAGGGGCTATGAGAGAGACTGGGGTTATGATGTGGTGGGGGGGGGGAACTGTGAGAGAGAAAGAGACAGACTGGGGTGGTGGGAGAAGGGTTGCTATTGTGGCAAGGTCAGCTATCCTGAGAGTGGGGGAGGTGAGAAGCATAACGAATTCATCCTAGTTAAGGGTCCCCCCCTTCTAGGAGTGCAGGGAGAGAAAGCCACAGCCAGGTTTCAAAGACAGAAAACCCCCAGCTGGAACAGGTTTCAGCCAATGACTGATAAAGTAAGAAAGAGGGATTGCAAGCACGAGGACCAAAGCCCTTACTTTAACAAGTGCACTGATTATTCTAATGTCAGAAGGCAGGGGGATTACCAACACCTGGGAAAGAAAGAGGTGGGGTTAGAACCCTGGAGGTATAAGCCTAGGTTAGATTATGTAGAGAGGGAGAGACAAGAAGGAGAGCAGCCAGGAGAGCAGCTGAGACAGAAGCAGAGAGGAGGAGTTGATTCTTGATTCCTCTGGAGCTACCCAGAGCTGAGAGAGCTGAATTCCCTGCAGCAGGTTGGCAGCAGAGGTGGGGACCAGGAAGTGGAGAAGCTTTCAGACCACCAGAGAGGTTGTCAGCTGCGCAGTCTGACCAGGTCGGTGAGTCAGAACCCATGCAGTTGGGAGAACCAGTGTCAGAGTTGGGAGAAGAAGATTGCTTTATGGATTGCTCTCTATGCCAAGCTCTAGACAGGAGGTCTTGAGGAAAAGCTAGCCCTGAAAGAAGTAATTCTCCTTGGAAGTTAACCATATGGCAGAAGCAGTGTGGAGGTAAATTCCTGTCTGTTTTAAAAGGGAAATTTACTGCAACGTAAGCCTGATCAGGAAGCTCTGATTCATGCTTGTTTGTCACCTGTGTTTGAACTGTGCAACGGCAAGAAAAGCCAAGTTAGCTGCTATAAGAATTTGTTGCTTGCTCCTCTCCTATATGAAAAGCCTGCTAAGAGTTGTGATAACAGCTTGGAACGTTTGTTTTGGTACAAGTTTGGTTTCACGTAGAAATGCAGCCTAGAGGAGTTTTTGAGGCTGGCAGAAACCAAACTGCTGTGGAAGAATTAAGCTTGAATTTTTCTTTATGCTCTGATTAACAAGGACAAAAAAGGAAAGTAGCAGCCTAGTTTCTAAAGGCAATTGCTTCTGCAAGTAAGAGGACTTTAAAAAGCCATTTCTGAGTTCTTTTGGTTTGTTTGCCAGTATTTGCTGTACCTTAAGCAAATCCTACAGTTATAATCCTGTAAATGATACCTTGAACCTGCTGTGTTTTGTGTTATGGAAATAAACTTTCTGTTACAAGCCTTACTCTCGGTTACCTCAACTACAAACCTTCTACTTAATGCACCAACATATTTTAGCAGTACTACACTTCCCAGAAGCCAACACGAAGAAATAGGCTGCTAAGAGCTGATAGAAGAAGGAACACTCAACCACCACGCGCCTCGACCACTAGAGGCAAGTGGTTTCGGACGTTGTGCTTGTGACACTATCTTCTTTTGGCATTATCTAATGGCATGTTAAGAGCCTGATTGATCAAGCTTTCTTTTTCTATAGAAAATAGGAAAACAGTAAATCAGGTCCTTAAAAAAGGAGCTGCAGTACACCTTTTGGGGGATGGGAGAACACTGTGATTGAGGGCTCGGCAGCTGGTTCATAAAGGTTTAAACTGGCTCCTGGATTAAAAAAATTTGTCTGGGCCTGGTTGTGACCTTCACAGCAGACAAATGCAGCAGGCAGAGGACCAAATAGCAAGACAGGAGGCACAGATTTCTGCACTGGAAACTACAAATAAATTACTTAGAAAGCACTGAGGATCAAAAGAATAGAGGATGATGTAATAATATTTGGATTACTGGTGTGCCAGAGAAGATAAAGGACAAAGAATGGTGTGTACTAGTAGAGAAAATGGCTACATACCAGAGGCTTTGGCATGGAGGAGTTTCTACTTATCTGTGTGAAATGAGTGCATTATATTGGTACTTGGTAAAAGAACTAAAGTAGGCAGACCAGTCAATGCTTGGATACTCAACTATGCTGACAAGGTAGTATTGATGTAAAAGCACACTACAATATTTCTTTTAATGGACAAAAACATTTAATTTTCAATGATGTCTCAGCACAAGTCATGGAAAGCAGAAGGAAAATAATCCCCTACTGCTCAGAGCTCCACCGGAAGGGAATCAGATTCGCCATGATGTTCCCCGCAAAGGTACATTCGATAACCAGACTCAGACCTTTTCGGCATCAGAAGAGCTAAAAGTCTTTGTTGACCAAGTGCACCAGAAGTGGGGGCAGGCATTATGCTGACTTAGTGGTTGATGTAGCTCAGGTGCACAATGGTTTGAAATTATAGACTGTATGAGGCATGCAAATGGTTAGCTTTTCTTATAGCAAAGAAATATTACATAAGAACATAAGATCATAAGAAATGCCATACTGGGTCAGACCAAGGTCCATAAAGCCCAGTATCTTGTTTCCAACAGTGGCCAATCTAGATCATAAGTACCTGGCAGTTTCCCCAAAAAACACAGGTTCCACAATGCTTGTATTCGGTCAAGCAGTGATATCCTGGGTCCCTTTTAATAATGGTTTATGGACCTTTCCTCCAGGAACTTGTCCAAACCATTTTTAAACCCAGCTATACTAACAGCTTTTACTACATCCTCCGGTAACAAATTCCAGAGTTTGATTACACGTTGAGTGAAAAAATATTTTCTCTTATTAGTCTTAAATAGGTTACCGTGTAACTTCATTGCATGTCCCCTAGTCTTTCTATATTCTGATGATGTAAACAATTGATCTACGTTTACCCATTCCACTCCATTCATTAATTTATAGACCTCTATCATATCTCCCCTCAGCCGTCTCTTTTCCAGGTTGAAGAGCCCTAACCTTTTTAGCCTTTCTTCATAGGGATATCCTTCTATCCCCTTTACCATTTTGGTGGCTCTTCCCTGTACCTTTTCTAAGAACACTGTATCCTTTTTAAGATACAGCGACCAGAATTGCACACAATATTCAAGGTGCGGTCGTACCATGGAACAATACAGAGGCATCATAATATCCTTGTTTTATTTTCCATTCCTTTCCTTATGATACCTAGCATTCTATTTGCTCTCTTGGCTGCCACTGCATACTGGGTGGAGGATTTTAACATGTTATCCATGATGATGCCTAAATCTTTTTCATGAGTGGTGATTCCTAATGTGGAATCTTGCATCGTGCAATCATAGTTTGGGTTGTTCTTTCCTAGGTTCATAACTTTGCATTTGTCCACATTAAATTTCATCTGCCATTTGGATGCCCAGTCTTCCAATTTATCAAGATCCTTTTGCAATTTTCCACAATCCTCATGGGTTTTAATAACTTTAAATAGTTTTGTGTCATCTGCAAATTTGATAACCTCACTCGCTATTCCCATTTCCAGGTAATTTATGAATATGTTAAAAAGCTGCGGACCCAGCACAGATCCCTGGGGTACTCCACCTTTTTCCATTGGGAAAATTGGCCATTTAGCCCTACCCTCTGCCTTCTATCTTTTAACCAATTTCTGATCCACAATAATACATTGCCTCCTATCCCATGACTTTTTAGTTTTGCCAAAAGTCTCTGATGAGGGACCTTCTTAAAAGCTTTCTGAAAGTCCAGATACGCTAGATCAACTGACTCACCATTGTCTACCTGTTTATTCACACCTTCAAAAAAACACAACAGATTAGTAAGACAAGATCTCTTATGAGCAGTGCTTTTCAAACCTTTATCCCATATGACCCCATTTTAACAACCAACAACCCATATTGCCACTGGGGTGGAATTACTGAAATGGAAGTGACTTGGGCAAGCAAGTGTGCCACATAATGATTCAGGACTGTTATCAACAATTTAACTGGGGGTTAAAAATGGCTTGCAGAGAGCTGCTAAAGCAAGCCACAGTGTGGATTTACATATCTATATTGTATTTAATCATGGTTAATAGATTCCCCCAAAAACGAAATGGAAGGAACAAACATTTTTTGGCAATGCTGGTGCTGTGGAACACAAATTCATTTGATAAAGGTAAACTTGCTTTTAGGCTGTTCAGCCTGGTTATTAACTTTGATGGTGAGCTTGGTATACTTATGCTGGAGTGTGTTGAAGAGGATACTATTATGCAATCTGAGAATAATCTGGAACTGAATTTGAAGAACTGAGCTAAGTGATTATTGTTGATTGTAGGGGAGTATCATTGCCCCTCTTGACATACTCTGATAACTGTTTGGACTACTTGGACATATAGAATTGTAGAGGAAAGAATGTTAAAGCTAGGATGGAAGAATGAGTGGGCACATATGCCAGTTCAGTATGGAAAATGTACTTTTAATCATGCCTTTGCATTTCAGTTGAGAACAGCACTGAAGGTAGCTAGAGCACACTGGGCCTGGATGAAATCTGCTCTCCCATTGAAGAGGATTAAAGGGGGCATAAATTTATGGTTTATAATATTAATATGGAAGGTTGAATGAATGAGGGGGTTGGAGGGGGGTGGGTATGTTAGAATGTTGAGGTGTACTGCTGGTGTGAATGGAGATAGATTGCAATATTTATTTATTTATTTTTATACCGCGCTCTTTAGAATCAGTGCGGTTTACATGTATACTAACAGGTACTTTTTTTTTTATTTATAGGGGGGAGAGTCTCAGGGAGCATGGAAGGGAACATGGGATGGTAAGTACAGTGGAATGTATGGGATTGGAGACTGTGAAGATACTGCAATTGTTTGTGTGTGATTGCTGTGGGGGGATCTTGTAAGGTGTATTGACCATAAAGGTGGTGCAGTTGAGTGGTCCGCATGGCTGTGAGGTTGTCAAGATCTAAGAGTATATGTGGACTGTGTTAAACAACTGAACAGAGATAATGGATGATCTTAAAATTGTAACATTGAATGTGGATGGTTTGCATCGCCTATATAGAGGACAAACTCACTGACTTTCCTTAACAGATGAAAGTAAATATAGCATGTTTACAGGAAACACACTTAAACAGAGGGGAACATTGGAAATTGAAAAGAGACTGTATAGGAGAATTGGGGTTTTCTTTATATAAAAGTCAACAAAATGGAGTTGATCTTGATTCATAAAAATATACCTTTAACAACTCATAAGTTTGTACAAGACCATGAAGGTAGGTTTCTGTGCTTGACTGGCATATTGAATGGCCATAAAGAGGGTTTGTACAGCATATAAAATCAAAATAAACATAACTATCTCTTATATCTGAACAAATAGGGGTGACCTACATGGAGCGGTGAGTACACCCCTAAACAAAGGCATGGGGAGAGGTGACCTGCACAAAGCGGCAGGTGCACCTACTCTTGCTGCCTTGCTGGGCAAACTGGATGGACCGTGCTGGTCTTTATCTGCCGTCATATACTATGTTACTATATATGGCCCTAATAAATACAGGCAAATTATTTTCTAAATTGGTTGTGCAACTATTAGTTTATACAGATTACCAGCTTATACGGTGTGTGTGGGGGGGGGGGGGGTAGGATATTAATATCACTAGCAATCCTACTATTGATTGCAAACTACCATGTAAAGTGTCCAAAAATACAGGGGGTAAAGGGGTAACGTTTTTACTCCATAAGCTATAATTGATAGATGCATGGAGAACTATGCATCTCAGAGAGGAGGAATATACTTTTTATTCCAATGCACGTGTCATATTTCCCAGACTGGATTATATATTACTGGCTAAGGGACCGTTGGGTAAACAGCATGCCACAGAAATAGAAGTGGTCCCCTTCTCAGATCATTCAATGGTTTGGGTGACAGCGTAATTGAGATATCCTACATCACCTATCTGGTGTCTTAATCCCACTTTATATATGGATGAGAAATTTAAAATTTTTTTGAGGAAAGCCTGGCAGGCATATGGACTGTCCAAAAATGATGACAAGGTTGATGAGGTTGTGTATTGGGAGGCTGCTAAAGCAGTCTTAAGGGAGAATATAATTTGTTATATATTGGGGAAAGAAGATGGATGGATAAAGGGTTGCTAACCTTGCTGCGGGAATTGCGCAGGTTGTATCATGTATATATGAGTTCTATGCAAGAAGAAGCAAGGCAAGCCTATGCGACTATGCAGAGGAAGGTCAATGATCTGTTAAATGCTAAAGCCCAATTTAATACACAACTATATAAGTATAAACTACCCCAACTGGGTAATAAAACTGGGAAAATGCTTACTTAGGCCTCAGGGATCCAAAGTGATTATCATAGAGATTAAGGGGAAAAGGAAGCAAATATATAGGAAAGAAAAAGAAATTCAAGCGCAATTTGTGCAATTTTATAAAGATCTGTATGCCCTGGATGGTAGTGACAAGAATAAAAAAAATGATTTTTTTCCATGGTATGATGCTACCTTGCATCACTGCAGAACAGCTCATATATCTGAATGGATATCTGATGATAGGTAAAATCAAGGGAATAATAAAGAGCTGGCAAAAGCACCAGGCCCAGATGGGATAGAGCTGGACTTATTGGGCGGCCATTGCAGGGGATGGGGGAAGTGGCAGTTGAATGGGGCTACCTGGCACTGTTGCAGGGCCATGCTCATATGGTACTGATACCCAAACTGGTAAGGGATCATAAGCAGTTGGGGTCATACTCCCCTATATCATTAAGTAATCAAGGCATAAAAATATTGATAACAGTGCTGGTCCATAGAAAGGGTAATATCGTTCCTGGACTAGTTCATACCAATCAGACATTATTTGTGCGGAGGTGCTCTGCCTCTACTAATATTCTTAAGGCACTGGCAGATTTACAAGAGTATGGATTAAGAGTAGGAGATGCTTTATTGATCAGTCTAGATGCAGAGAAAGCATTCAATAAAGTAGTTTGAGATTATTTATTCTGGGTGCTTTCAGCCTTTCTAATAGATGAGGAATTATTGGATTGGATATGACTTTTATATATAAAAAACCCACAGCACATTTGCCAATCAATGGCAAACTTACAGAATTATTTAGGTTGTACAGAGAAACTAGACAAGGATGTCCTCTATCAACCTTGTTATTCAAACTGTCATTGGAATCCCTGGCATGTAAATTGCAGCAGACACAGGAGCTGGGGAGTTTGAGGGTTGGTGAGCAAGAATTTAAAGTCAATCTATTTGCAGATGGTATGCTGCTTTATGTGGATCAAGGAACTGAAATTGTGGGATGATTGTGTTGCTTATTCAACAATTTTGATCTTTTGCAGGATTACAGATATACAGTATTTTGAAAAGTCTGAAGCGCTCCCCATAACCAAATTTTGTCAAAGTAAGCAGATGATTGACTTTCATGTAGGCTGGGGGAGGAGGGGGAGGGGGTAAATTGAAATACTTTGGAATATACTTGAGCACAGATCCTAATGTCATATATGCCTGTAGCATAGTTGAAAAATTAGATCAGGTGGAAGCTCTATGTACTAGATGGAAAGATTTACCTATATCTCTTTTGGGTAGAATGGTGCTGCAAAAATGGTGATACTATCTAAATTATTATGCCCACTACTGATTATGCCATTATATTATTATTATCTCCAGCCTCCGTGGCATAAATGTTCAGGGAGAGAGCCTCTTTCAATTGAAAGCAAGTTCTGCGACGAGGGGACATGGGATGAGGGTGAAGGGAGATAGATTCAGGAGTGATATGCGGAAATATTTCTTTACGGAAAGAGTAGTGGATCCATGGAATAGTCTCCCAGTGGAGGTGGTAGAGATGAGGACAGTAACTGAATTCAAAAAAGCATGGGACCAACACAGAGGATCTCTAAAGGTAAAAAGTGGACTGTTGTAGTTGTTGTTATGGAAGGACAGACTAGATGGGCCTTGTGATCTTTTTCTGACATCATGTTTCTATGTTTCAATTACGGCTATCAGTCCAGGAAAACCACAAACTCCACCCCACGTGGAGCCTCTCATGAAGCTCTCACCCCTAACAGCGAAGAACATCGAAGACATTATCGCCGCCATCAACACTACCACTGCGCCTAACGACCCGTGCCCAGCTCACTGGGTCAGAGCAATGCGATCTGAGCTTAGCCCGATCATAGCAGAAATAACAAAGATGTCATTCTCAACAGGAAGTTTCCCAGCAGCACTTAAACAGACATCAATCCAGCCTCTACTAAAAAACTCCCAACTAGACCCGAAGAAGGAAGAGTCTTACCGGCCAATCTCAAGTATCCCGCTATTAGCTAAAATACTTGAGAAAGTGTCCCTGAGACAAATACAACAACACATAGATGCCATGACCCCCCTAGACCCTTGCCAACACGGGTTTAGAGAAGCCCACGGAGTCGAAACTCTCCTGACCTCCCTATGCAACACATTAATCTGTGGGATAGACAACATCAAAGAGGGCTTTGTGCTGCTCTTCCTGGATATTTCCGCAGCGTTCGATTCCGTTAATCACAATCAACTCCTCGCCCGTCTCCATGAGAAGGGGATCCAGGGTCTAGCTTGGGAATGGTGCAAATCATATCTTAAAGATCGATGGCAGCAAGTTAGAATTGGCTCTAACACATCTGAACCTTTCCAACAAAAACAGGGAGTACCCCAAGGATCCTCCCTATCGGCTTTACTCTTCAACATATACATGCAACCAATCTGTGAAATTACTCGTGCATTTGGCATATCGTGCCTCATCTATGCCAACGATGTGCTGTTATATACACCTTTCAATGTCACGACTCCAGACTACACACCCATCATCGACTGCTTCAATATGTTAACAGACTGGCTCTTAAACAATAACCTGAGAATAAACTTTAAGAAAACAGAGGTTCTAACCATCACGAGAAACAAAAGATTCACGCCCCCCCCCCAACCCTGAAGGTCAGAGACGCCGAACTACCAATAAAGCCTACCATACGCTACCTCGGCATTACACTAGATCAATGATTAACATTCAAAGACCATATAAGCCGCACAGTGAAGTCCATCTATTATAAGATCAAGACTCTTCGACACCTTAAACCCATGCTGGACCCCGACAACTTCTGAACTATATTCCAAGCAATAGTCACTCCCCACTTTGACTATGCAAACATTATACTACACGGCCTTCCTAAGAACACATTGAACCCGCTCCAATTAGCAATGAACGCTGCTGCCCGTATCCTAAGTGGGATTCCTGCGAGCGATCACATATCCCCCATATTAAGAGAGCTACACTGGCTCCCAGTAAGCAGTAGGATAACTTACAAAGCCCTTCTTATGTCATTCAAAGCCTTAAATAACATATCACCCTCATCAATCTCAGCTCTTCTTTCCCACATTCCCAGTAACAGACCTAAGCGAGCACTTGCCGACAATATGCTAATCATCCCAAAAATAACCACAAAATGGGCACAATCAACAAACAAACGTGCCTTCGTGTCCTATGCCCCCAGGGCCTGGAACAATCTGCCACCCCATATCAGAGCAATCAAAGACCTCATGCAGTTTAGAAAAGCCATCAAACACCACCTGTTCCTCATACACTATTCTCAACACAACTACCCCACCACACCTCCCTCCCCTCCACCTAACATCTCAACTTGAACTTCACAATCCACAAGGGGCAACTGTCAGGTTACGCAAAACAGCCTCAGACAGATTACACCCTGCTGTCCTACACTTGCTCTCAGCAATTGTATAACCCTAGGAACAATGGAAAGATTAACGTGGTAACTTGTAATTTGTACATAGTTTTATATGCAAACTGTTCATATGTATATTGTACATAGTTTCCCTCAGTTCACTCCAAGTTGTCTTCCCCTGTTCTATGTAAACTCTGATTGCCTTCGCTGTCATTGAGCCACTTTGTTATCTGTAAACCGCACTGATGGAAAAGAGCGCGGTATAAAAGAAATGTTAAATAAAATAAATAAAATAAAATATAGATTAAAAAGACTGAAGAACAGAGGATTAGTTATGCTAAACTTGTTAAGGCACGTGACAAAGGGGGTTGGATGTGCCAGACTGAAGGCTTTATAATGTTGCATCATTGCTGCAATGGTTCCATGAAGTCCTTATTGGTCACTACAGATATTCTCCAAAAGGATTATTGAAAAGTGGGGATCTCCATATGTTTTTTTCAATTTATTGCACCTACGGGAGGCAAGAAGATTGATGCCCTGTCATATGGTAGGATTTATAGTGCCTTTCCAAACGGCTTGACATTGATGGTTGGGAAAAGGCCAGGTGCCTTTAACCTTTATATAAATGACAGGTTATCCAAATTTAAAACCAGGACTGGATTCTGCCTATTTTTGCTTATGGTATGGTAAAGGTTGCAGGTATGTTGGACATTTCATATCTGGAGAAGAAGGTCATTTCTTATCCTTTGCAGACCTCAAAGTTGAGTGGGATGTTCTTAATAAGCATTTATTTCCTTATTTGTAAATTTGGACCTCACTTTGTTCTTCTAGAAAAGTGGCATGCAGTTTGCTGAACTGGATAAAGATGTTACGCCTCTAGCCTCTCGATTTAATAAGATCTCATTATGGTATGCATAAGGAAGGGATTCAAAGAATGCAGAATATATGAGGCACTTGACAGAGTTGTGCTCTAAAGAAAGCATTGATTTTATCTCACAATAAAAGATCTGGGTAAATGCTCTGAAATTATTCCTAGAAGAATGGTAAGTGTGACTCTCCAATAAATACTATTTAAGATATTGCATAGGGGCTATATTACTAGAGAAAAGGGTGTTTGCCTAAAACTATAGGATAGTGGGTTGTGTGTGACGTGTAAGTGCTAGCCCATTACCTTGTTATATTCTTTAAAGGATTATATGGAATTGAGGGAACTATGGAGGAGGACTTTAGTGATAATAGTGGACATGGCGAGTATGCTTATAAATTGGTACTATAGGTTGTTATCATTAGGGAAGTAGGGAATCACTTCATGTTGCTAAACTATCACAAGCTAAAAGGAAATGTATCATAAAACAGCTCCACTGGCTGCCCCTCACAAGCAGAATATAAGACCCTGCTCCTAACACACAAAGCACTACACTCCCATCCTCCCACAATTCCTCATTCAGAAATTCATTACAAACAGACCACGAAGAACTGCCACATCCAACAAGCTCAAAATACCACAATCTAAAACAAAATTTAATCAACATATTTGCCAAAGAGCAATTGAATTCTCCACATAATCCCTCTGGAACGCTTTACCTGACACACTAAGCAACATCACCGACCTTCCCTCTTCCCGCAAACACTTGAAAATCCACTTATTCTCTGACCACTTTGGACCCACCACCTAAACTACCCACTGACATGACAAATTGACAGACACACGCATAATAGAACCTACATCTCTAAACAGTTAAAGAACATACTAATAGGTATAGCTATTGTAGTTTGATGATCAAAAATAGTTGGCTAACATAGATATTATATATACTATGTAATTAGGAAGTTATCTGTTATGCATAATACTATTGATTGCTAACTATAATGTTGTTCTGTTCTATGTATCTAAGATATTTATCTGTTCCATGTAAAATTGTTTTTGTTCAATATAAACCAATTTAACCCAGTTAAAAGCGGTATAAAAGCCTACTTAAATAAATAAATAAAAAATATTACTTTAATATTGGTTAAGCAAGTAATAATGCATTACTGGGTGAGTGAGGATGCTTCCACAGAACACTGCTGGAAACAATTTGTGCGTGTAATCGATTTCTGTGAAATGAGAAGACAAAACAAGCCTACACAACTGTGCTACCAAACATTATTTAATACTTTGGAGATCTTATTTAGAGAAATGATGTGATAGACTTAATTAGTGGTGGAGGGGAAGGATAGCGTAGTTACTCACCTGTAACAGGTGTTCTCCCGGACAGCAGGAATCAGTCCACTTATGGGTGACGTCGGCGCTGACGGAGTCCCCATGCGGAACAAATCCACAGCTTTCAAAGAAAGCCTTTGGGAATTGCTACCACGCATGTGCGGTTCCCTTTCTGCCCAAGGGTGCCATCTTGCTCAGTCAGATGACCTAGCTAAAAAGACGGCAAAAAACAATGAAATGAAGGACTGCAACTCCAAACGGAGGAGGGAGGGTAGTGAGGACTGATTCCTACTGTCCCTGGAGAACACCTGTTACAGGTGAGTAACTACGCTTTCTCCAGGAACAAGCAGGAAATCAGTCCTCACTTATGGGACTCCCCAGCTACAGGCTACCTGCAACCCATAGCCAAAAAAAGGCTCCCTCAGGAGAGCTGCAAGTAGCCGCAAGGACAACCCTAAGAAGGGAGTGACACTCCGGTAGCCTGAACACACAGAGGGTCGGAGGGCAGGAGTTGCCTAGATCTCAAATAAATTCCGGAGTACCGCCTGGCCAAAGGCACTGTCCCGTCAGGACTCCCTCTCCAGACAGTAATGAGCTGCGAAGGTCTGCCCCAAAGACCAAGTGGCAGCCCGGCAGATGTCCGCCAATGGAACAGAGCGGAAGTGAGCCACTGAAGCCGCCATGGCCATGACTCTGTGAACCGTAACCCGGCCCTCCAGTGGGAGACCCGCTGCCTCATAAGCCTGGGCAATGCAGTCTGCCACCCAGGTGGACAGTGTACGCTTCGTCACAGCCACTCCCAGCTTACTGGGGTCATAGGAAACAAACAGCTGAGAAGCTTTCCTTGCGTACGCTGAATGTAGAAGGACAGGACCCTCTTACAATCCAGGGTATGGAGGACTGCCTCCGCCCGACTGGCATGCGGTCTTGGGAAGAAGGTAGGAAGCACCACCTCTTGATTGAGGTGAAACGGAGAAACCACCTTCGGAAGGAACTTGGGATGTGTCCGGAGCACCACCCTATTTTGGTAAAATCTGGTATAGGGCCTCTTGACTACGAGGGCTAGGAGTTCACTGACCCTGCGGGCAGAGGTGAGCGCCACCAAGAACACCACTTTCTAGGAGAGGTAACGAAGATGGCACATGACCATCGGCTCCAAGGACGGCTGGGTGAGCTGTCCCAAGACAACATTAAGATCCCACTCGGCCACCGGAGGACATATGGGAGGCTTTAGCAGAAGCATGCCTTTCAAGAACCTGGACACCACTGGGTGAACAGAGAGAGGCCTGTTGTCGACGAGAAAGTGGTTTGCCACCAGGGCACTGAGATGCACCCTGGCGGATTTAGACTTAAGGCCCTGCTCAGAGAGATGGAGCAGGTATTGTAGGACCATAGCAATTGGACAGAAGAAGGGATCCACCCTCCACCCAGTACACCACAGCAAATCTGCGGCATTTGAAGGCGTCTGTCCGTCTAGTAGACGGTTTACGGGAAGCCAGTAAGACCTCCTCGACCTCCTTTGGGAGGAGAAGTAGGGCAAGAGTCATCCTCTCAGTCTCGGCAGCCACGTTGTCAGTGCCAGAGAATGAAGGTTGGGATATAGGAGAGAGCCCCCCTTCTGGAATAGGAGCCGTAGGGATGAGCCCAAGGGAATGAGGGCCTCCAATGACAGCTTCAGGAGAAGCGATGACATGAGCTCTGTCGCGAAGAATCTTGAACAGAGTCCGGGCGACCAGAGGGTTCAGCGGAAATGCATGCAGAAGGCCTGCCAACCATGAGACTAGGAAGGCATCGGTGGCCACTCTGGCCGGGTGCGGTTGCGTTGAGCAAAACCGGGGTATCTGGTGGTTGTCTGGACTGGCAAACAAGTCCAACACTGGCCTCCCCCAGGTCTGAAAGAGCTGGTGGGTCACCTCCCGATCGAGTTGCCACTCGTGTGGTCGGAGGATCCTGCTGAGTCTGTTGGCCAGGCAGTTGTCCTGGCCGGGCAGGTACACCGCTTTCAGAAGAATCCCCTGTTGGATTGCAAAGGAGCACAAGCTTAGGGCTTCCTGACATAGGATGTGGGACCCTGTACCCCCTTGTTTGTTCATGTAGAACATGGCCACCTGGTTGTCTGTTTGGACTAGGACAGCTCTGTGGCTCAGATAGGCTTTGAAGACTGCGAGGCCGAGGCGAAAGGCACACAGCTCCAACAAGTTGATCTGCTATGTGCTCTCCTCTCGGGACCATGCTCCCTGAGTACGGTACCCCTGACAATGAGCTCCCCAACCCAGTAAGGAGGCATCTGTGGTGATGGTCCTTGAGTGGGGAGGGGTCTGAAAGGGCATGCCCGCTCCCAGATGATTGGGGGAGAGCCACCATGTCAGGGATCGCACCAGGAACCCGGTGATCTTGATCCTGTCCCTGAGGTGTCCCGAGGCCTGGGATCACTGGTCTCTGAGGCACCACTGTGCAGTTCGCATGTGGAGGTGGGCATTTGGGGTTACATGAACCATGGAGGCCATGTGGCCCAGAAGACGCAGCAATTGCCTTGCTGGCACTTAGACATTGCGACCTACCTGGCTTGCCAGGCCCATGAGTCGCTCTGCCCTGTCTGCGGGCAAAAAGGCCTTCGACTGGATGGTGTCGAGCCTTGCCCCAATGAATTCGAGCTCCTGGGTCAGTTCCAGATGAGACTTGGGGTTGTTGTTGTTGTTAAGTGCCGTCGAGTCGGAGTCGACTCATGGCGACCCTCTGGATAGCTATCCTAAATTGTGTTCGGTCTTCAGTCAGGCGGCTTATTGTTGACAGACTGGTACCCGTAGCTGCTGTTATTGTATCGATCCATCTCATTGCTGGCCTTCCTCTTTTGCGTTGACCTTCTATCTTGCCAAGCATGATGTCTTTCTCTAATGATCTCTCTCTCCGCATGATGTGTCCAAAGTATGAAAGTCGAAGTCTTGTCATCTGAGCTTCTAAAGAAAGCTTAGGTTTGATCTCCTCTAGTACAGACTGGTTTGTTCTTCGGGCAGTCCATGGTATACACAATATTCGCCGCCAGCACCATAATTCAAAGGCATCAATTTTCTTCCTGTCTATCTTTTTCACTGTCCAGCTTTCACATCCATATGATGTTATTGAAAATACCATGGCTTGAACAAGTCGAATTTTTGTATGGAGAGAGACATCTCTGCTCTTGAGAATCTTATCTAGGTCTTTCATAGCCATTCTGCCAAGAGCAATGCGTCATCTGATTTCTGGACTACTTGTTGCTTCTTTATTGATAGTTGATCCAAGTAGGTTAAAGTTATTCACAATTTCAATTTCTTCTCCTTCGACGATGAACCTGTTGATTATGCCAGTTGTCATGATCTTTGTCTTCTTTACATTAAGGTGCAGGCCCATTTTGAGACTACGTTCTTTGATTGTGAGAAGCAAATGTTTCAGATCATCTTCACTTTCCGCCAGTAATGTGGTATCATCAGCATAGCGAAGGTTGTTGATGAGTCTTCCACCAATCTTCACACCTCTGTTGTCTTCATACAATCCTGCTTCTCTGATGATTTGTTCTGCATATAAATTAAACAGGTAGGGGGAAAGTATGCAGCCTTGTCTTACACCTTTGCTTATTTTAAACCATTCTGTTTCTCCTTGTTCTGTTCGAACTGTTGCTTCTTGATCAATGTACAGATTCTGCAAGAGAACGATCAGGTGTTCTGGTATACCCATGCTTCTTAATGTGGCCCAGAGTTTCTCATGGTTTACACAGTCAAAAGCCTTGCTATAGTCGATAAAGCACAAATAGATATCCTTTTGGTATTCTTTAGTCTTTTCAAGGATCCATCTCACATCCGCAATGATGTCTCTCGTTCCTCGCCCTTTTCTGAACCCTGCTTGCACTTCAGGTAGTTCTTGTTCCAGGTATGATTGTAGTCTCTTTTGAATAATCTTCAGTAGAATCTTGCTGGCATGTGGGATCAGAGCAATTGTGCGATAATTTCCACAGTCAGTTGGATCACCTTTCTTTAGTATTGGTATAAACACAGATCTTTTCCAGTCAGTTGGCCATGATGCTGTCTTCCATATTTCTTGGCAGAGCCTTGTAAGTATGGTAACAGCTGCATCAGATTGCTGTAATACTTCTATGGGAATGCAATCAATGCCTGGTGCTTTGTTCTTTGATAAGGCTTTCAATGCTGCTTCAACTTCTTCTTTCATCACCAATGGTTCCAGATCATAAGGTACAGGTTGAAACGGCTGTTGGTCCACTTGATCTTTATCATATAAAAACTCTGTATATTCCTTCCATCTTTTCTTGATCTTCTCAGCATCATTCAACATAGAACCTTGAGCATCATGTAACATTCCAATTCGAGGCTGGAACTTTTTCTTTAACTCTCGTAGCTTTAGGAAAGCTGATCTTGTTCTTCCTCTAATAGTTTCTGCTTCTATTTCCTTGCATGCGTCATTGTAGTACTTTTCCTTGTCCTGTCTTGCTGCACGTTGGAAATCTCTGTTGAGTTCTGTGATTGTCTTTCTTTCTCCTCTGGCTTTAGCTTCTCTGCGTTTCTGGGCAATTTTCAGAGTTTCTTCCGTCATCCATTTTGGCCGTTTTTTCTTTTTTACCTTTTGTAGTGACTTCTCACTTTCTTCCAACACAACCTTCTTGATGTCATTCCATAACTCTTCTGGAACTCTATCATTTGTATCTAAAGCAGCAAATCAATTTTGCAGACAGTTTTTAAATTCCAGTGGTATATTCTCAAGGTCATATTTTGCTGCATTCATGAGTGGTTTGCTCTTTTTCAGCTTTAGCTTGAGTTTGCATACTAGTAGTTGATGATCTGTACCACAGTCAGCTCCAGGTTTTGTCTTTGTTGATGTTATAGAGCTTTTCCATCGTTGACTTCCACAGATGTAGTCAATTAGATTTTTATACAATCCATTGGGTGAAGTCCATGTGTACAGTCGCCGCTTGTGTTGCTGGAAGAAGGTGTTTGAGATGAATAGATCGTTGGTCTTGCAGAATTCTATCAGTCTTTCTCCAGCTTCATTTCTGTTGCCAAGTCCATATTTTCCAACTACTTTGTCTTCTTCTTTGTTGCCAACCTTTGCGTTCCAATCACCCATGACTATCAGTATATCCTGTTTGCATGTTCTGTCAATTTCAGCTTGTACTTGTTCATAGAACTCTTCAATTTCATTCTCTTCTGCAGCTGTTGTTGGGGCATATACTTGAATTATAGTTGTGTTGATAGGCATTCCTCGTAGACGAATAGAGATTAAGCGTTCGCTGACTGCATTGTATTTCATTACAGTTCTTGCAAGTTTCTTCTTTATTATAAATGCAACACCATTTCTTCTTTGTCTTTCATTTCCAGCATAGTAGACCATGTGATCATCTGATGCAAAGTGCCCGATGCCAGTCCATTTCAGTTCGCTGACACCCAACAGATCAAGTTGTACATGTTTCATTTCATTCTTGACCACCTCCAACTTCCCTTGGTTCATGCTTCGTACGTTCCATGTTCCAATGTGTAAGACATCTTTACAGCTTCTGACTCTCATTTCATGCGCAGCTACATCAGCAGTCAGACGTCCCGAGGGCTTTGATCCAACCACATCATAAATGCTGGCTTTACTCTGAAAAGTCTTCAGCTCTTCCCCAGTAGCTAGTTTTATTTATTTATTTATTTATTTAATGGTATTTATATACCGCCTTATCAAACAATCAAAGCAGTTTAACAATAAGTACAGAGGCAAAGAGAATATGAACAGGCAGTAATGATAAAATACATAGTTACATAAAATGGTGAGTTTTACATAGATGTAATGTGCTATATACATTGTGTACTATAATACAATGTGAACTATAATACAGCTAACTATGTGATTGCTTTCTCTCTTACAAATTGAATTACTTATTCAATAGAACCATAATGCTCAATAAACAGGACAGTTTTTAGTTGCTTCCTAAAGTCCTTAAGGTCCTGAGCCGCTCTTAAATCGTTTGGGAGAGAGTTCCATATATTTGGTGCCGCAAACGAGAATGCTCTATCTGTTGTATCTTTGAGTGCCTTCCAACCTGGGGGTCTCATCTTCCAGCACTACAGCACAAATTTGTTTTGTTGTAACTATCCATTAGGTTTTCATGGCAAGATACAGAAGTAGATTGCGGGGCCTTTCTTCCACGCAGTTTAAGTTTGGTGTTGTTGCCGTTGTCACAGAAATGTGATCCTCCGCCGTCAACACTATCCCATTCTGCTGCTGCCCAGATGGGTGGTTTGTCTTGGTCTGGCATCTCAGCTGAGACCTGTCCATCTTGGGAGACCCTGCCAGTAGTTAAACTACCGATAGTTTAGCTCTCAGCATCACTGATGCACACAAGCCCTCACAGCACGACAAGCTGCAAACCAAGTGAGGTGAGGCTTGGGGTAGTTGATTATAAACCCCAAGTGCTGCAGGATCTGGATGGTACGGGCTGTGGCCTGTCGCACTTCATTGGCTGAAGTGCCCCTGATGAGCCAATCGTCGAGATAGGGGAAGACGAAAACTCCTTGAAGCCTGATGAAGGCAGTGACCACTGCCAGGCACTTTGTGAATACCCTGGGGGCCGAGGCAAGGCCAAAGGGAAGTACCCTGTACTGATAGTGATTTCCTCCCACCACAAAGCGGAGGTATTGCCTGTGGCTGGGGTGGATCATAATATGCGTGTAGGCATCCTTCAGATCTAAGGAGCATAGCCAGTCTCCCTGGCAGAGGTAAGGCAGCAAGATTCCTAGGGAGAGCATCTTGAACTTCTCCCGTACCAGGAATTTGCTGAGATTGCGCAGGTAGAGGATGGGTCTGGGGCCTCATGTTCTCTTTGGTACCAGAAAGTACGTAGAATAGAAGCCTCTGTTCTGAAGGTGGTGGAGTACTGGTTCCACCGCCTGATCCTCGAGAAGGCCTGCCAACTCCTTCAAAAGAAGGTCCTGGTGAAGGAGAGACCTGACGGGCTCTCCTGGAAAGTACTGTGGATGCACCTGGCTAGACGTAGATGGTAGTCCTCCTTGACCACCTGTAGTACCCAAGAGTCAGTGGTGATTACTGTCCACCTGGCTTCAACTGGAAGAGGGGCCATGCTGTGGGAGTCAAAAACCCCCACATGGCTGGGCTGGAGCCGGGGCCTGGGGGTCTTCTGCTTACGCGGACCATGCCCCTGTCCCTTGGCCTGCTGCCCCTGTGGGGGAAATGGGGAGGCCTTATAAGGGGGGTAATTTCAGTAAGCAACTCCCTTCCTTGGGTAAAAGGGCTTTTTACCCAAGCCCTTATTAAAAGAAGGGTCAGAAGTCTTCTTGGAGAGCCGTGTCCTCGTCATGTACTTGGTCTCCAGCTCTGCGGCTTTGTCGGTCATGGGTTTACCAAAGAGATTCTGCCCTTGGCATGGGACATCGACCAACTTGTCTTGAACCCATTGCTCGAGGTCGGACAACTGCAACCAAGCTTTGCGGCGTGCACCGATGCCCGCCACGGCTACTTGAGCCACAAACTAAAAACTGCCATAGGCCGCCCAAGACATAAACTTGGAGCATTCACGGATGGCTTTGGACAGGCCCTTGAAGCGCTGCAAAGGCTCCTCAGAGAGACCAGCTGAGAACCCGGCGAGCTCCTTCACCAGGTCCCTCAGGTACATGCCCATGTACAGCCGGTATGCCTGGATTTGACAATTCAGTATTGCACCCTGGAAACATTTTCTGCCGAGGGCATCCAAGTTACCGGCCTCCCTGCTGGGGGGCACTGAGGAGTGCATATTCTGACTCTTCAGCCGACGCATGGCTGATTCCACAACCATGGAGTTGTGCGGCAGCTGTGATTTCTGGAATCGAGGGCTTCGATGGACCCGATACATCGAGTCAAGCCATTTGTTCATCACCGGCATCGACGCCGGTGTCTCCCACATGCGGAGCATCAGTCATTCCAGGATCGGAGGAATGGGTACCATGAGGGCCTTCCAAGGAGGAGCCTCATACTGGAGGATCTCGAGCTCATCGGCTCAAAGCTCCTCCTTGGACTCCATGGGGAAGACCAAAGCCTTGGACATATCCTGCACGAAGTCCAGGAATCGCATATCCACCGGGGAGGCATTCTCCGAGTATCGGATTTAGGGGAAGCAGACAGAACGTTCCTATGCCTGCGAGTGTCCGGGGATTCCTCGTCCTCCATCTCCCAAATCGAGGCCTCTGAGGAGGATTCGAGGGGCTCCACAGGCATCGAGGGCCTCGGTGCCTTTTGCCACGATGCCGGCAGGCTCAGTGGCGATGAACTAGGTCCCGAACGGGAGGCCGAGGGTGACCTCGGCCGAGGATTGACTTGACCTCCAGGGTCGACTTGGACATAGAGGGGCCAGTGGTCTGGGCGGAGGAACCGGATATGCCGGACATCAGTGCCCGCTGCTCTGCGATGAAGGCAGTGAAACTGCACTCCAAAGCCGCCATCCTGGACATGAGTCCGGGAGGATCCACAGTCTCCGGCTCAGGTGCTGACTCAATAGGCCCCGACGCCGGTTCCCCCGGAGGGGAGTCCTCAACAAGAACGGTGTGTACTTGCCTAGACGGGTCCGGGTCTTGCCGAGGAACCTTAGCAGGCCGCTCTCTCTCTGACGACCCGGGCAGGCGTTCGGGGCTCCGCGACTGGCCCCAAGAAGGCCTGACGCCGCCTTCGAGGACTTCTTTTTCCTCTTCTGCTCCTGCGAAGGGGACACCCTTTCTGAGGAACCTCGACGATGCTCGGGCTCGTTCCCCCCCCCCCCCCCCGAACATCAAGGCCTCAGACGGGGTCCTGGCTCTTGGAGACACGGGGACTCGGTGAAAATTTTTTTGTGCTGCTGCTGGAGACTCCTTAGGGCTTTAGAGGACATCCTCTTACATGGGCCACAGGCCATCGGGTCGTGATCTGGCCCGAGGCAACGGAGGCAGCAGTCATGAGTATCGGTTAGGGACATGATTTTTTTGCGATTGCACTTCTTAAAACTGCTGGTAGCCATCGGGGGAAAAAGGACCCCGGTGAGGTCAAAGATGCTGCGGGCTGCCAGCAAGAAAAAAAGGGACAAAAAGGGTGTGAAAGTGCCTCATGGACAAAAAGTTAAAGAAGTGGGAAAAAAAAAAAAAGAACCCGGCTCGATGCTGGAGTACCAATGCCAGAGGCGGGAAGAGTACCGGTGTCGACGGGACGAAGAAAAACAGAAAAAAGAATCACTTTTTCCGGGACACAGAGGAACTATGTCCGAAGGGCTTCGCGGAAAAAAGGAGACTGAGCAAGATGGCACCCTTGGGCGAGAAAGCTGAGGATTTGCTCCGCATGGGGGCTCTGTCTGCGCCGACATCACCTATTAGAGAGGACTGACTTCCTGCTTGTTCCTGGAGAAAAAGGTTAAATTTAGGTCAGAGGAGCTTGTTTTTATAGAAAATTGGTTAAATAAATAAATAAAAGAAATATTTGTTATGCATGTTAGGGGCCCTTTTATTAAAACCTTTAACATGCATTAATTACGCTAATTCGCATTAAGTACCCATGGCATTTAATGCATATTAACTTCATTAATGCATGTTAACCTTTAATAAAAGAGCCCCTTAATGCAGGGCTCAACAAACCGCAGGTACCAGATAGGTCTCTATGGCAATCAGCAATTTGCACCTGGTGCCTGGGATTTTCATGCCTCCCCCCCTCTAAAAAAAAAAAAAAAAAGTGACGGCGGTCTAGAAGGCAGCAGGCTGCCTGTGGGGATCCTATCCCCCGTGGGAAGAAGAAAAAAAGTAAATCTACAGAAGCTCCTTCTATCTGCCATGGGATTAGATCCCTGTGGGCCAATGAGGAGCAGGCTGCCCATGGGGATCTGATCTCCTGCGGGCAGACAGACGGGGCGGCTTATGCTGGTTTACTTCTCTTCTACTGCTCCCGGGGGATGAGATTTCTGTGAGCAGCCTGCTGCCTCGGGGCCGCAATCGCGGGCAGAGAACATCCATAAGAACATAAGAAATGCTATGTCACACCAAGGTCCATCAAGCCCAGTAATCTGTTTCCAAGAGTCTGTCTTGAAGGACTGGAAAGGGGGGCTGTTACTTCTGGAGAGACATCTGAAATTGTGAGTATATACTTCTGGGAATTTTTCTGAAAGGAATTTTTTTTCTTTTAAAGCTAATTAATCTGTGAAGCCACTATTTTTTTTGTTAAATCAGTCAGGGCCTAGTAGCAACAGTTTAAGATTCAATTTAAAAACACAGAAGAGAACTTTCTGGTTACCTTTCATACCCAGTAGACAGCTGTAGTTTAAATTTCATAGTCACTCAGGGCCTAGCATCAGCAAAGTACTTTTAGTTTCAAATTAAAACACAGAAGAGAGCTTTCTGGTTAAATTTAGAATCCAGCAGAGAGCTTGTAGTTTAAATTTCAAAATAGGTTAGAGCCTAGTAGCAGCAAAGAGCTATAATTTAAATCAAATCAGAATATAGCTTAGCACAAAAGGCAAAACAAGGTCAATTCTCCTTGAGCAGCATATAAAGTCTTCTAGAGACCTTTACAAAGAGGCCTTCTACCTAGTGGGCAAGCAACCTGTGAAGCTTTTTCAATAGGTGTTAACACCAGCTGGCAGTTCAAAAGGCCATTTTGAAAGACTCCTTCTAATCCAAGCAAGGACTGTTAGTTACCCAGGAAGTAGGTCACTGCTTACATCAGCAGCACAAGCATAAATAGCTCAACCAGAGCTCTGTGACCCTCTGTCTTGAAGGACTGGAAAGGGGGGGCTGTTACTTCTGGAGAGACATCTGAAATTGTGAGTATATACTTCTGGGAATTTTTCTGAAAGGAATTTTTTTTCTTTTAAAGCTAATTAATCTGTGAACCCACTATTTTTTTTGTTAAATCAGTCAGGGCCTAGTAGCAACAGTTTAAGATTCAATTTAAAAACACAGAAGAGAACTTTCTGGTTACCTTTCATACCCAGTAGACAGCTGTAGTTTAAATTTCATAGTCACTCAGGGCCTAGCATCAGCAAAGTACTTTTAGTTTCAAATTAAAACACAGAAGAGAGCTTTCTGGTTAAATTTAGAATCCAGCAGAGAGCTTGTAGTTTAAATTTCATAATAGGTTAGAGCCTAGTAGCAGCAAAGAGCTATAATTTAAATCAAATCAGAATATAGCTTACCTCAGCAGCACAGGACAAGGTACTGTGTAGCAGCCCTTTTTTAATAAGTGTTATATCCCTCTCTCCCTCCCCACACCCACCCTCCCCTGGGATAATCACAGCTTTATAGGTACTTGCACAACTTAAAAGACAGGAGGTGCTCTCAGGTGAAGCTCATTACCCAAATCAGTCATACACTAAGGACCTGAGATTAATTAAGCTTCAGGTGAACAAGGTATATTAAACTTCTTAGGTACAGTTTTAGTGGTATAAATATCCATTGCACCCTTTAGTACATATAGAACTTAAAGATCTAAACACAAACTTAAAACTAAGATGCAGATAGCAGTCCAGCAGCGGGATGTGGGCTTTCCAGTCTTTTGCATTGAGTGTCACATGTATGATTTTCTCCCAGCTGGTGAGAGGTCTTACGTGTGCACTAGGTGCAAGGAGCTCTCTGCTCTCAGGGAACGAGTCCGTTCTCTAGAGGCTAGAGTAGCAGACTTGGAAAACATAAGACAGACAGAGAGGTACATAGACGAGACCTACAGGGATATAGTCCTGAAGTCCCACCTCCAGTCTGGCAGCATCCCTGTTGCCATGGAGGAGAGAGGTCACGTGACAGGAGAGCATCACCCTGGTGTGGCAGGAAGTGATCCTGTAACTAGGACCTGTCCTCCAGGTGATGTAAACCCCTCTCGCACCGAGGAGGTTTCTCCAGGGCCAAGTGCCCATGAGGGAAGGGTTAGGACAGCAGTTATAGTTGGTGATTCGATCATTAGGCATGTAGATAGCTGGGTGGCTGGTGGACGTGAGGATCGCCTGGTAACATGCCTGCCTGGTGCGACGGTAGCAGACCTCACCCGCCACCTAGATAAGGTCTTAGATAGTGCTGGGGAGGAGTCTGCTGTCTTGGTACATGTCGGTACCAATGACATAGGAAAATGTGGTAGGGAGGTTCTGGAAGCTAAATTTAGGCTTTTAGGTAGGAAGTTGAAATCCAGAACTTCCAGGGTAGCGTTCTCCGAAATGCTTCCCGTTCCACGCGCAGGACCCAAAAGGCAGGCAGAGCTCCGGAGTCTCAATGCGTGGATGAGACAATGGTGCAGAGATGAGGGGTTCGGATTTGTTAGGAACTGGGGAATATTCTGGGGAAAGGAGGGGCTCTTCCGAAGGGATGGGCTTCACCTTAACCGGGATGGAACCAGGCTGCTGGCATTAACCTTTAAAAAGGAGATAGAGCAGCTTTTAAACTAGATAATAGGGGAAAGCCGACAGTCGCCCAAGAGCGCATGGTTCGGAAGAATGTATCCTTGAAGGATACTACAAAAAGCAGAGAGGTTCCAAAAAAGAGTAAAGTAGCCCAAATGCCCTCGAGTATGGAGCAGACAGAACTTAAAGATCCCAAATTACCCATGTCTACCAATAGCCAAATTAATATGAATAAAATACAGTCTCTAAAATGCTTGTATGCAAATGCTAGAAGTCTACAAAACAAGATGGGAGAGTTAGAATATATAGCACTAAACGAGAGGTTAGATATGATTGGAATATCAGAGACATAGTGGAAGGAGGACAACCAGTGGGACACTGTGATACCTGGGTACAAACTATATTGAAATGATAGAGCTGATCAAATTGGTGGAGGGGTTGCGCTCTATGTTAGAGAGGGCATTGAGTCAGAAAGGATTAAGGTTTTGCAAGAAACAAAATTTGCTGTAGAATCTCTATGGATTGAAATTCCATGTAAAAAGGGGAAGGCGATGGCAGTGGGGGTGTACTATCGTCCGCCTGGCCAGAATGAACAAATGGATGATGAAATGCTCAAAGAAATCAAGGAAGCTAGCAATAGTTACAGTGCAGTAATAATAATGGGTGATTTCAATTACCCCGGCATCGACTGGGTCAGTGTCACAACAGGACATGCTAGGGAGATAAAGTTCCTAGATGAAATAAATGACTGCTTCTTGGAGCAGCTGGTTCATGAACCGACCAGAGGGGAAGCAATATTAGACCTAGTCCTTAGTGGAACACCAGATGTAGTGCAAGAGATAAGGGTGTTGGGGCCACTTGGCAATAGTGATCATAGCATGATCGCCTTTGATTTAATTAGTGGAGGAGGGATAGTAAGGAAATCCACAGTACTACCCTTTAACTTTCGAAAGGGAGACTATGATAAAATGAGGAAAACAGTTAAGAAAAAACTAAAAGGAGCAGTTGCAAAGGTTAAAGACGTACATCAAGCTTGGGTGTTGTTGAAAAATACTATCTTGGAAGCCCAGACCAGCTGTATTCCACACTTTAAGAAAAGTGGAAGGAAGTCCAAAAAACTGCCAGCATGGTTTAAAGGTGAGGTCAGAGAGGCTGTTGTTGCCAAAAAAGCATCTTTCAGGAAATGGAAAAAAGAGCCAAATGATGAAACCTGGAAACAGCACAAGCACTGGCAAGTCAAATGCAAGGCATTGATAAGGCAGGCAAAGAGAGAATTTGAGAAGAAGCTTGCTGCGGAAGCAAAAACGCGAAATAAAGACCTTTTCAAGTACATTCGTAGCAAAAAACCTGTGAGAGAGTCAGTTGGTCCATTAGATGATAAAGGGGTTAAAGGAGCACTAAGAGGCGACAAGGCGATAGCGGAGAGACTGAATGAATTCTTTGCTTCGGTCTTTACTGAGGAAGATGTAGGGATGTTACCCATGACTGAAGTGGTATTTAAAGGTGTGGAAGAATTGAAGGAAATATCGATACATCAGGAAGATGTCTTACAACTATTAGATAAACTGAAGAGTAGCAAATCACCTGGGCCGGATGGTATACATCCAAGGGTGTTGAAAGAACTGAAATTTGAGATTGCAGACCTGCTATCAGTAATCTGTGAACTATCATTAAAATCATCTCTAATACCTGAGGATTGGAGGATCGCCAATGTAACACCAATTTTTAAAAAGGGTTCGAGGGGTGATCCCGGAAACTACAGACCGGTGAGCCTGACATCAGTACCGGGAAAAATGGTAGAAACCATCATAAAGAATAAAATTACTCAGCATGTAGATAGTCATGACCTAATGGGAGACAGCCAAAATGGCTTTAGACAAGGAAGATCTTGTCTTACTAATCTGTTATGTTTTTTTGAAGGAGTGAATAAACAGGTGGACAAAGGTGAGTCGGTTGATATTGTATATCTGGACTTTCAGGAAGCCTTTGACAAGGTCCCTCATGAGAGACTTTTGGCAAAACTAAAGAGTCATGGGATAGGAGGCAGTGTACTACTGTGGATCAGGAACTGGTTAAAAGATAGAAAGCAGAGGGTAGGGCTAAATGGCCAATTTTCCCAATGGAGAAAGGTGAATAGTGGTGTACCCCAGGGATCTGTGCTGGGTCCGCTGCTTTTTGACATATTCATAAATGACCTGGAAAGTGGAATAACGAGTGAGGTTATCAAATTTGCTGATGACACAAAACTATTTAGAGTTGTTAAAACCCAGGACGATTGTGGAAAATTGCAAGAGGATCTTGATAAATTGGAAGACTGGGCATCAAAATGGCAGATGAAATTTAATGTGGAGAAGTGCAAGGTTATGCACCTAGGCAAGAACAACCCAAACTATGGTTACACGATGCAAGGTTCCACATTAGGAACCACCACCCAGGAAAAAGATTTAGGCGTCATTGTGGATACCATGTTAAAACCCTCGGCCCAGTGTGCAGCGGCGGCCAAGAGAGCAAATAGAATGCTAGGTATGATAAGGAAAGGAATGGAAAATAAAACAAAAGATATTATAATGCCTCTATATCGTTCCATGGTGAGACCACACCTTGAATATTGTGTGCAATTCTGGTCGCCGTATCTTAAAAAGGATATAGCGATTTTAGAAAAGGTTCAGAGAAGAGCCACCAAAATGGTAAAGGGGATGGAAGTCTACTCCTATGAAGAAAGGCTAAAAAGGTTGGGGCTCTTTAACCTGGAAAAGAGACGGCTGAGGGGAGATATGATAGAAGTCTATAAATTAATGAACGGAGTGGAACGGGTAAACGTAGATCGATTGTTTACCTTATCAGAATATAGAAAGACTAGGGGACATGCAATGAAGCTACAGGGTAAACTATTTAAGACTAATAAAAGAAAATATTTTTTCACTCAACGTGTAATCAAACTCTGGAATTTGTTACCGGAGGATGTAGTAAAGGCTGTTAGTGTAGCTGGGTTTAAAAAAGGTTTGGACAAGTTCCTGGAGGAAAGGTCCATAAACCATTATTAAGAAGGGACCCAGGATATCAATGCTTGAACCAATACAAGCATTGTGGAACCTGTGTCCCTTGGGGAAACTGCTAGGTACGTATGACCTAGATTGGCCACTGTTGGAAACAGAATACTGGGCTTGATGGACCTTGGTCTGACCCAGTATGGCATATCTTATGTTCTTATGTTATGTTCAAATCCAGGTCACAATTACCTGACAGGTTCCCAAAAAAGTACACAGGTTCCATAATGCTTGTACCGGGGTAAGCAGTGGATTTCCCAGGTCCTCTTTAATAATGGACCTTTCCTCCAGGAGCTTATCCAAGCCGTTTTTAAACCCAGCTACACTAACAGCTTTTACAACATCCACCAGTAACAAATTCCAAAGCATGTTAAGTGAAAAAAATGTTTTCTCTTATTAATCTTAAATGGGTTACATTGTAGCTTCATTGCGTATCCCCCAATCTTTCTACGTTTTGATGGAGTAAACAACCAATCAGAGTAGCCTAATGGTTAGAGCATGGCTTGTGAACCAAGAGACCAGGGTTCAATTCCCACTAGCACTCGTTGTGGCCTTGGGCAACTTACTTAACCCTCCATTTCCTCAAAGAAATCCTAGTTATCAATGTCCCTGTTTAATGTACATTTACCAAGTTTAGTTAAAATGTAAACCACTTTGAATGAAATGATAAAGTGGTATAAAAAAACGGATAACTAACTAAATAAATAAATAAATACAAATTTCCACTCCAATTATTAATTTATAGACCTCTTTCCCCTCAGCCGTCTTTTTTTCGAAGTTGAAAAGTCCTAACCTTTTAAGCCTTTCCTCAAAGTGGTATCCTTCCATCCCCTTTACTATTTTAGTAGCTCTTCTCTGTACCTTTTCTAATTCTTCTTTATCCTTTGTAAGATAAGGCCAGCAGAACTGCACACAATATTCAAGGTGCAGTCACACCATGGCACAATACAGAGGCACTATAATATCCTTGGTTTTATTCTCTATTCCTTTTCATATGATTCCTAGCATTTTATTTTCTCTCTTGGCTGCCGCTGCATACTGGGCAGAGGGTTTTAACATATTATTCATAATGATGCCTAAATCTTTTTCCTGGTGATAGTTCCTAATGTGGAACCTTGCATCATGTAACCATAGTTTGGGTTGATCTTTCCTAGGTGCATAGCTTTGCACTTGTCCACATTAAATTTCATCTGACATTTGCACATCCGGTCTTCCAATTTATCAAGGTCCTCTTGTGTTTTAACAACTTTGAATAATTTTGTCTCATCTGCAAATTTGATCACCTCACTTGTTGTTCCCATTTCCAGGTCATTTATGAATATGTTAAAAAGCAGCAGGCCCAGCACAGATCCCTGGGGAACTCCACTATTCACCTCTCCATTGAGAGAATTGGCCATTTAGCCCTACTCTCTGCTTTTTATCTTTTAACCAATTCCTGATCCACAATAGTACACTGCCTCCCATCCCACATCTTTTTAATTTTGCCAAGAATCTCTCATGCAGGACCTTATCAAATGCTTTCTGAAAATCCAGATACACTATATCAGCTGACTCATCTTTATCTACCTGTTTATTCACATCTTCAAAAAAATAATATAGATTAATAAGACAAAACTGTCCTTGGTTAAATCCATGTTTGCTTTCTCCCATTAAATGTTCAGTAATTTTATTCTTCATAATCTTTCTACCATTTTGTCCAGTACTGATGTCAAGCTCACAGGTTTATAGTTTTGTGGATTACCCCTGGAACCCTTTTTAAGAATTGGCGTTACATTGGCCATTTTCCAATCTTCAGGTACTACAGATGATTTTAAAGATAGTTCACAGATTACTAATAGTAGGTCTGCAATCTCATATTTCAGTTCTTTCAATGCCCTCAGATATATACCATCCTGTCCAGGTGATTTGCTACTCTTCAGTTTATCAAATAGCTGTAATACATCTTCCTACTTTATCAATATTTCTTTCAATTCATCTGATATATCACCTTTAAATAACATTTCAAGCAGAAGTAAGTTCCCTACATTTTCTTCAGTAAAAACCAAAGCAAAGAATTCATTCAGTCTCTCTGCTATGACCTTGCCCTCCCTTAGCAGCTCTTTTACCCCTCTATCATCCAATGAGGATAAAGTTGAAAACTACAGGCTGGTTTGTCTAAGCTCTGTGGTGAGTAAATTATTGGAAACTCAGAGAATAGTGAGGTGTCTGGAGTCCAATGGATTGCAAAATCTGAAGAAGCAAGACCAGAGGCAGGTCTTGTCAGACAAACCTGATTGATTTCTTTGACTGGGTGAACAGTGAGTCGGACCAAGGAAGAGCCCTAGATTTGGTGTACTTAGATTTCAATAAAGCCTTTGACTCCGTTCCGCACAGGTAACTTATAAACAAACTGAGCACCCTAGGGATGGACCCTAAAGTGACAGACTGGGTTAAAAATTAGTTGAGTGGGAGGTGACAAAGTGTAGAAATAAATGGAGCTCACTCTGAGGAGGAGGAGGTTACCAGTGGGGTGCCAGAGGGATCTGTCCTTGGTCTGATTCTTTTTAACATCTTTGTTAGTGATATTGCAGAAGAGCTGTTGGATGAGGTTTGTCTCTTTGCAGAAGATACCAAAATTTGCAATAGAGTAGACACCCAGGAAAGAGTAGATAAAGAGGGATCTAGCTAAGCTTGAAGAATGGTCAAGAATTTGGCAGCTAAGATTTAATGTTAAAAAATGCAGGGTCATGCATTTGGGCTGCAAAAAATCTAAGGGGGCGGTACAGTGTGGGGGGCAAAGTACTTCTGTCCACAAAAGAAGAGCGGGACCTGGGCATGATTGTTTCTGGTGATCTTAACAGGTAGAAAAGGCAATGGCGAAAAACAGAAGGATGCTTCGGTGCCTAGGGAGAAGAATGGCCAGCAGAAAAGGAGGTGAGAGTGCCTCTGTATAAGTCTCTGATGCGACCTGATTTGGAGTATTGTATGCAATTTTGGAGACCACACCTTCAAAAGGATATAAAGATGGAGTCGGTGCAAAGGGTGGCTATTAAAATGGTTAGTGGTCTTCCTTATAAAGCACATAAAGACAGACTTTAAGATTTTAATATGTATACATTAGAGAAAAGGTGGCATAGAAGAGATATGATAGAGACATGAAAATATCTCCTTGGCATAAATGCACAAGAGGAGAGCCTCTTTCAATTGAAAGCAAGCTGTGCTACAAGGGAACACAGCATGAGAGTGAAAGGGGATAGACTCAGGAGTAATATGCGGAAATATTTCTTTACGGAAAGAGTGTTAGATATGTGGAATAGTCTCCCAATGGAAGTAGTAGAGATATGACCACCCAATAAAAATGTGGAATGCAAATGAAAGGACACACCAAATTTTATTAAATAATATCACTCCAGCCAATGGCCCAACACAGGCCGTGTTTCGGATAAGCCTTCTTCAGGGGCGTGTAGGCTAAAAGGATGAAGTATAATACACATAAACAATAAAATAATAAAGATAAAATCTGATTATTATAACAGAAATGGACATTAAGGACAGACATATTAAAAGCATAAATAATAAATTAAAATGAATGCCAAATTAAAATGATAAATTGCATATACGGCTAAAAAAAGGGGGGGGGGAGCTATAAAAACTTACACATAAAAATAGATAACATTTTAAACCAATCATTCAAAACATACAAAATGAACAATAAGATAGTAAAAAATACTCTTTAGAACATTATAAATATGACTAGGGCACATAAAATAAATAAATAAATGAACATTAATAAAAGTAAAAAATCATGAATAATAATTATTAAAACATCAATAAATGAAATACAAACAATTATAAGAGAATATATATACATATAAAACGTACATAAATCATTTTTACTTAAACCACATAAAGTACCCAATAGTCATAATTATTTAAGAAGGAAGAAGTTAAAAACCAAGAAGTGCATACCTGCGTTTGTAGGAACAATCACCTATATGAATAAACAATAAGTAAATAAAACAAAATATTCCTTTTACAAAATTTAAAAAAACATAAGAAAAAGTAAAACCAACGAGAGGGATGAGGAGAAAATGCTTTTGTACTGCCCCGGTGCAAAGGGGCAGGTGAGAGGGCGAACCCTACAGACATATAATACCAAATCTGACAGAATATGTCCCATAGAAATTTCGTTAAAAAGTAAGGATCATTAAACTCAAATATACTCCAAATTAAATAAATATATCTATAAGTATTACTTAATATAATATCTAACTAAAAAGCCCTAGGGCACTATTAAATACAGGGGTGAATCACTCCCATAAAAATGACTATAAATATCTATATATAACTAGGTAAGTATAATTAAACTAACTGATCAACAATTTATGTTCCTAAAATAATTTTTGGAGATGAATGGAGAAGCAATAGAACCACAAAAATTACCTGATGGAGTGTCAAATACGAGATGCCAAAGGGTACATATAACTGCAAAACGAACTACTCCTATAAAAACAATAATGAAAACAACTATGTATATGTGTAAAAAGATACATGAGAAACTAAATAAAATAAAAAAACAACCATTCAGTGTGTATAAAAAATGTCATTACATAATTTAATCTATGTACATAGACGGCTTAAGTTAAGGATCCCAAAAAACTACAGTCACCACCAAGGGGAGCTAGTGCACGCTATAACAATTGCAGTGCCTAATATTAGTTCTTGCGGGATTCATTGATCTTAATTATAAATAATTCCATATCCATATAAGCAGCCCTTTAAAATAAATCAAAAGTATCATTTACCACAACGGCTTTAAAGGAACGAAAAGACTGAAAACCTGATAAATAAAAACAACTTCAAAAAAGGGGAGGGGGGAAGGGAGGGGAGGGGAAGAGGGGGGAGAGAGGAAGGAGAAAGGGAGGAGGAGGAGGGGGAGGGGAAAAGGGGGAAGGGGGAGGAAGGGGAGGGGGTGGGAGTTTTGGACTATAGGAATCCTTAGAAATATTTCTAAATCATTTTCAAAAACAAACCCCTGCATGGGAATACCCCAAATGCACAGCTTACACCATTTAATTTATTTTATATAAACGTTACGCTGCCCAAATAAAAAAGCAAGATGGATCAGGCCTCCATTCTAAACGCAAACAAAACTTACTTTTTATCCGTCGTTATTCAATAAACCAGCATTAGAATGTTCTGCAAACAAAAATCTAAATTACGCCGACGGCTGCGCAGATGGACAAATCAATACTCCTCCAAAGAATGAACCGCCTCTTATGCAAATTCCAAAAAAAACCCTTATTGGAGTTAAAAAACCAATTTCAGACTTGAAATCTAAAAGTAAGCTCCCTATTTTTCAGATTACCTTAATATACATAAAAAACATAAAAAGATGGTATATATTTAATGATATTTAGACAGCTAAGAGTGTATATAGCCAAATACATACCCACCATAACTCATAAGAGTGCACACAAGTGGGCATATAAAAGGTCTTACATACTTTTAAGTCTATCCGAATAACGAAAACAGCCAATACACATTAAAACCTTGACTTAATTGATTATCTTTTCTTATATATATGAAAAATATCAAAACTTAAGAAAATATATATATATATGTATATGTGAAAATATATAAAAAATGACCAACCATAATTCTTATAAAATCCGCTTCAGAAAGGGGGGGGGGTTCTAGACTATAGGAATCCTTAAAAACATTTCTAAACCATTTAAAAAAACAAACAAACCCTACATGGGATTAAATAAAAATGCAGGATGGATCAAACTTCTATTCTTAACACAACCAAAACTTTACAACACTTACTTTTTCAATAAACCAGCATTAGGATGCTCTGCAAACAAAAGTCTAACTGCCAGGATAAAAAACGCCGACGGCTGCACAGATGGACAAATAAATACTCCTCCAAAGAATGAACCGCCTCTTATGCAAATTCAAAAGGAACCTTATTGAGGTTAAAAAACCAATTTCAGACTTGAAATCTAAAAATAAGCTCCCTACTTTTCAGATTACCCTAATATACATAAAAAGAGGGTGTATATTTAATGATATTTAGGCAGCTAAAAGTGTATATAACCAATTACATACCCACCATAATTGTAAGGCCGCAGGCCCCCGTCCTCGTGGCCGCCGGTAACCGGGGGGGTTCGGCAGCTCGCTCGCGCCCACGCGCTTCTCCGGCGCGTTGGGACACCGGGGAAGAGAGCGGCGTATGGCATCCTCATTGGCTCCCGCTGGCGTTTTGAACGAGCGGGAGCCAATGGGAAGGCTGGGACCTCGGGCGGGGGTGGGGGGGGGTGGTGCGGGGACTCGGCCTCCTCCTGCCCTTTGGATTTCAAGGCGGGAGGAGCCGGACGTGTAGAGAGGCTGTGGTGCAGTTGCAAAAAGGAAGGAAAAGGAACCAAGACCAAACAAAGAAAACAGAATTATAATTAAAAATATTAATGGTGATTTAGAGTTGCCTGGCTCTTCTGGTGGGCTGCTGTCTGAGTAGCGTTGGAGTGGCCTGCTGTTCACGGGGAGCTTGTCCGCAGCGGAGGAGTTTGGGCAGCATCGTGTCAACGGTGAGGCTGTTGGCTGCAGGGCCGTGCTGGTGTCGGCAGCGGAGCGGCGTCGGTGTGCGTGCCAGCGGTGAGTTGGTGGGGTTCTGTACTGCTGTTTTTGTGCAGGGCTTAATTTAAAAAAAAAAAAAAGAGGAGAGCAAAGTGCATTTAAAAGGTGCCTTAAGCCTGTTGGGCTGTGATGTCGGGCAGGGGGAAAGGAGGGGGCCCCAGAAGGAGGAAAGGGTCAGGCAAGGACACAGATAGTAGGACAGGGGTATGTGAGGCTAATTCCTTAGGGCCTGATGGGCTTCAAGCTCACGTGGGAGGAGGGGTGTCCGGGCCTGGCAGGGGGCTTCCTGGGTCATCCGCTGCGGGCACTAGAGGGCGGGGGGGGCCAGGGGCCGAGCTCCTAGCCGTGGCAGAGCACCCAGGCGGGGCTCTCGCTCTTCAGGAGGTTTAGGACACGGGGGGCAGATGCTGCGGGGGGATTCGGGCGTCCCTGTAGTTCGGGGGAGGCAAGGCATGTCTAGGGGCCTGGCAGGTGGTTCCTCGGGGCATGGGGGGGCTCATGGGTCTTTAGGAGCCCCGGTGGGTGGTATGGTTACTGCGGGGGGCGGTGAGGGGGAAAATATACAAGGGGGTGGTACTGGGTTTGCGTCTGCAAGCCCAGGGGGTTTATGGGGTACTACGGGGGGTGGTTACTCGCCAGCTTGGGAACACTGGCAGGGAGGGGGTCAAGGCTCTTCCCGTGCGGAGTGGCTAGGGGCGTGGCAATCTCCATGGGCCCTGGCTGGTGTCCCTTCGCCTTTTCCTGTTTTTTCTCCACATGTATCTGCCGGATGGCCCTACGGGGAACATCCTGGGATGGGTGCTTCCAGACAGAGGGACAGCATGACGGTGAGCATTGACGGGACTCCCTGGCCTGGCGGAACGGTTGGAGGAACTGAAGCTTCGGCGATGATGCGACTGGAGACTAGTGCGGCGTCAATGCGACAGGAGACAGGCGTGGCTACCGAGGTGGCGTCAACGGCTGCAGGTGAGTTGGAGTTGGGTGCTGGCGCTGCGGTGCGGGATGCTGGCGCTGCGGTGGAAGGTGATACTCGGGCGGCCGCTCAGGGTAAGAAGCGGGCTAAGAGGAGTAGGAGACATTCTTGTCATCGGCGTAGGCGTTCTGGATCCTCCTCTTCTTCAACCACTGAGTTTTCGTCGAGTTCGATATCGGACGAACGGGGCCGGGGTCGGGAGGCTAGGGGGGAAGCGGGTAGTGCCGGACAGGTTGGAGCAGCGCCCACTGTGGTGGCTTTCTCTGAGTTGTGGGAGGGGGTGCCTAAAAGTCTGTGGCGGAAAATTCGGAAGCGTCGCTATTTAGATATTTTCCGATTACTGGAGGGTCGTAAGCGGTCAGGGGATAGTCGGCGGAAGCGTAAGGTGGATGAGAAGGCTGGTAGGGTTAGGAGAGTGGCGCGGAACATCGTGAATTGGACGCGGGCCTTCTTACGATTGGCTAGTGTTTGGGGGCATTCGCATCCGGAGCAGTATGGTATGCTTCTGGCTTACGCGGACTCCATCTTAGAGGCGTCACAGACTCATGAGGGTTGGGCTTGGCTCAACTATGATGAGAAATTTCGTGATAAGATGGAAGAGAATCAAATGCTTTCCTGGGGAACACAAGACATCAAACTTTGGCTGACGCAGATGGCGATCAGACCGGCAGGAGGAAGTTCGAGCGGTTCAAAAGGTGGGCTTTCTGTTCCCTCGAGTGCGGGCCGGCCCTTTCGATCGGGCGTGCCCCCTGCGGGACAGAGGACTACAGGGGGGGGGGGAGCTGGGGACTTGTGCTGGCGTTTCAACAAGTCCTCATGCCCCTTTCCGGATTGTAAATTCCGGCATGCTTGCTCTATCTGTAATGGGGGCCACTCAGCACTCAAATGTGTCAAAAAGAGTGTCAGAGGAGCCTCGGTTTTGCCACTCAAGTAGGAGGGGTTTGTGGAGCTTGGCTCCCACTCCGGTTGAGGTTGGTGTTTTAAGTCCGTGGCTTAAGAGGTATCCTAGGAAAAAGGTCGGCGTCATTTTAGAGACTGGGTTTAGGGAGGGGTTTCGAATCCCTGTGGTGGGCAGTGTAGCGGTGAATTAGGCTCGGAATTTGCCTTCCGTTCGGAGGTTTGCGCAGGTGGTGCGGGAGAAGTTGGCAAGCGAGATTGCTTTAGGTAGAATAGCGGGCCCTTTTGGGGAACGGCCTTTTGCTGAATTTGTGGTATCTCCGTTGGGTATCATTCCGAAGAAGGAGCCTGGAAAGTATTGATTAATACATAATCTTTCCTTCCCGATTGGTTCCTCGGTCAATGATCACATTCCTAGGGAATTGTGCGCAGTGTGTTATGCCTCCTTTGATGAGGCAGTTGAGCTGGTGAGGGCATGCGGGCCTGGGTGCTTGCTAGCGAAGGTGGATATTGAGTCGGCCTTCCGTTTGTTACCAGTTCACCCATCGGCATTTCATTTGTTGGGGTTTTGCTTCGAAGAAAAATTTTACTTTGACAAGAGCATGCCTATGGGTTGTTCGATTTCCTGTGCTTATTTCGAACTGTTTAGTTCGTTTCTACATTGGGCATTTGTTGACTGGGTGGGGTGTGCCTCGGTGGTGCATTACTTAGATGACTTCCTCTTTGTTGGTGCCGCGGAAACGGGGCAGTGCAAGGCGTTAAGAACATAAGAACATAAGATATGCCATACTGGGTCAGACCAAGGTCCATCAAGCCCAGTATTCTGTTTCCAACAGTGGCCAATCTAGGTCATATGTACCTAGCAGTTTCCCCAAGAGACACAAGTTCCACAATGCTTGTACTGGGTCAAGCATTGATATCTTCGGTCACTTCTTAATAATGGTTTATGGACCTTTCCTCCAGGAACTTGTCCAAACCTTTTTTAAACCCAGCTACACTAACAGCCTTTACTACATCCTCCGGTAACAAATTCCAGAGTTTGATTACACGTTGAGTGAAAAAATATTTTCTTTTATTAGTCTTAAATAGTTTACCCTGTAGCTTCATTGCATGTCCCCTAGTCTTTCTATATTCTGATAAGGTAAACAATCGATCTATGTTTACCCGTTCCACTCCGTTCATTAATTTATAGACTTCTATCATATCTCCCCTCAGCCGTCTCTTTTCCAGGTTAAAGAGCCCTAACCTTTTTAGCCTTTCTTCATAGGAGTATCCTTCCATCCCCTTTACCATTTTGCTGGCTCTTCTCTGTACCTTTTCTAAAATCGCTATATCCTTTTTAAGATACGGCGACCAGAATTGCACACAATATTCAAGGTGCGGTCTCACCATGGAACGATATAGAGGCATTATAATATCTTTTGTTTTATTTTCCATTCCTTTCCTTATCATACCTAGCATTCTATTTGCTCTCTTGGCCGCCGCTGCACACTGGGCCGAGGGTTTTAACATGGTATCCACAATGACGCCTAAATCTTTTTCCTGGGTGGTGGTTCCTAATGTGGAACCTTGCATCGTGTAAACCTCACTCGTTATTCCACTTTCCAGGTCATTTATGAATATGTCAAAAAGCAGCGGACCCAGCACAGATCCCTGGGGTACACCACTATTCACCTTTCTCCATTGGGAAAATTGGCCATTTAGCCCTACCCTCTGCTTTCTATCTTTTAACCAGTTCCTGATCCACAATAGTACACTGCCTCCTATCCCATGACTCTTTAGTTTTGCCAAAAGTCTCTGATGAGGGACCTTGTCAAAGGCTTTCTGAAAGTCCAGATACACAATATCAACCGACTCACCTTTGTCCACCTGTTTATTCACTCCTTCAAAAAAACATAACAGATTAGTAAGAGAAGATCTTCCTTGTCTAAAGCCATGTTGGCTGTCTCCCATTAGGTTGTGACTATCTACATGCTGGGTAATTTTATTCTTTATGATGGTTTCTACCATTTTTCCCGGTACTGACGTCAGGCTCACCAGTCTGTAGTTTCCCGGATCACCTCTGGAACCCTTTTTAAAAATTGGTGTTACATTGGCGATCCTCCAATCTTCAGGTATTAGAGATGATTTTAATGATAGTTCACAGATTACTGATAACAGTTCTGCAATCTCATATTTCAGTTCTTTCAACACCCTTGGATGTATACCATCCGGCCCAGGTGATTTGCTACTCTTCAGTTTATCTAATAGTTGTAAGACATCTTCCCGATGTATCGATATTTCCTTCAATTCTTCCGCACCTTTAAATACCACTTCAGTCATGGGTAACATCCCTACATCTTCCTCAGTAAAGACCGAAGCAAAGAATTCATTCAGTCTCTCCGCTATCGCCTTGTCGCCTCTTCGTGCTCCTTTAACCCTTTTATCATCTAATGGACCAACTGACTCTCTCACAGGTTTTTTGCTACAAATGTACTTGAAAAGGTCTTTATTTCGCGTTTTTGCTTCCGCAGCAAGTTTCTTTTCAAATTCTCTCTTTGCCTGCCTTATCAATGCCTTGCATTTGACTTGCCAGTGCTTGTGCTGTTTCCAGGTTTCGTCGTTTGGCTCTTTTTTCCATTTCTTGAAAGATGCTTTTTTGGCAACAACAGCCTCTCTGACCTCACCTTTAAACCATACTGGCAGTTTTTTGGACTTCCTTCCACTTTTCTTAAAGCGTGGAATACAGCTGGTCTGTGCTTCCAAGATAGTATTTTTCAACAACACCCAAAGCTTGATGTACGTCTTTAACCTTCGCAACTGCTCCTTTTAGTTTTTTCTTAACTGTTTTCCTCATTTTATCATAGTCTCCCTTTTGAAAGTTAAAAGGTAGTACTGTGGATTTCCTTACTATCCCTCCTCCACTAATTAAATCAAAGGCGATCATGCTATGATCACTATTGCCAAGTGGCCCCACACCCTTATCTCTTGCACTAGATCTGGTGTTCCACTAAGGACTAGGTCTAATATGGCTTCCCCTCTGGTCGGTTCATGAACCAGCTGCTCCAAGAAGCAGTCATTTATTTCATCTAGGAACTTTATCTACCTAGCATGTCCTGACGTGACACTGACCCAGTCGATAACGGGGTAATTGAAATCACCCACTATTATTACTGTGCTGTAACTTTTGTTAGCTTCCTTGATTTCTTTGAGCATTTCATCATCCATTTGGTCATTCTGGCCAGGTGCTCGATAGTACACCCCCACTGCCATCGCCTTCCCCCGTTGTTGGAGGACTTTGTGCAGTTGGCCCGGGTGTGGGGTGTTCCTTTAGCGGCTAGTAAGACCAAGGGCCCGGCGACTACTCTTACCTTTTTGGGTGTTGAGTTGGATTCCGGTGGCAATGGTAGCTCGTCTGCCGCAAGAGAAGGTTTCGAAGCTGTGGGTGTTGGTTGCGAATGCGTTGGGTTCCAGCAAGCTGACATTGCGGGAGATGCAGTCTTTGTTGGGTTCACTTAATTTTGCTTGCAGAGTTATCCCTATGGGGTGAGTCTTCTTGCAGCGGCTTGCTGCTGCTACCGCCGGCGTTTTTAAGCCCCATCATCGGATCAGAACGTCACGCAGCATGCGCGCAGACTTGGGGATATGGGACGCTTTTCTCAGTGACTTTAATGGTACTACGGTCTTGAGAGCCCGGGAGATGACTTCTGCGGATTTGCAATTGTATACGGACACAGCAGGGGGTTTGGGCCTGGGTATTTACTTTGGGGGTTCTTGGTGCGCGGCGGGTTGGCCACAGTCCTGGCGGGACGTAGGGCTTACGACTAATATTAACTTTCTGGAGTTGTTCCCCATTCTGGTGGTGCTGTCGTTATGGCCTGACAAACTTCGGAATCGTACAGTGCGTTGGTGGTGCGACAACGCAGCAGTGGTGTCTGTGATCAACAATTATTCCCCGAGATGCAGGCCGGTAGCCGATCTGATGCGGCACGTTGTTTTCGCTTGTTTGCAGTTAAATGTAGTGATTAAGGCTCGTCATATTTCTGGGAGTCATAACAAGATTGCTGATGCTCTTTCCCGTTTTAAGTGGGAACTGTTTCGGACCTTGGCGCCCGATGCGGACCAGGAGGGGACATCGGTCCCGGAGCAGTTATGGCAGATTGGCCTCGGGACATGATGGAACTGCTGAGGAATTCAGTATCATCGGCAACTTGGGTAGCTTATGAACGGGGCTGCTGTAGCGTGGTGTCCTTCTTAGCACTGCAGGGATGGCAGTGTGGTCCAGCTTCGGATCACCTTTTGGGTCAGTATGTGTCGGCAGGGAAGGCTGCGGGACTGTCGCGGGCTACCGTCCGTAGGAATTTAGCGGGATTCTCCTTTTTTGCGCAAGCCGTAGGGTGGGGGGCGGCGGGCGGGGGATTTTTAATGCGTAGACTTCTTCAAGGTTGACAGCGGGCCTGCCCTTTGCCGCGGGATTGGCGGCGCCCTATCACGCACAACTTGCTGCGACGTTTGTGTGGCGCGTTGCCTCAGGTGGTTTCATCCGCTTATGAAGGGGTGCTTTTTCAGGCTGTCTTTTCGGTAGCATTTTTCGGCGCGTTTCGGGTGGGTGAATTGGTGGCGGAATCGGGTTGGATTTGCAATGGGAGTGAGGTTCAAATACATCAAGTGCGATGGACCGGGGGCGGGGTTCGGATCCTCATTGCCCGTTCCAAGACGGATCAGATGGGGAGAGGCACATGGGTGGAATTGGCCGAGGTACGGGGTTCTCCCTCTTGCCCTGTTGCCCTACTAAAAGCGTACTTACGCGTGCGACCAGATACTGCTGGTAGTCTTTTCATACATCAGGATGCGCGGGTTCTTACGCATTTCCAGTTTTCGGTGGTGCTGCGGCTGTCATTACGCTGGATTGGCGAGGATCCTGGTGCGTTCGCTCCTCACTCTTTCAGGATTGGGGCAGCGACTAGTGCTGCGGTGGCGGGTCTGCCGGAGCAGGAGATTCGTCGGATTGGGAGATGGAGGTCGCAGGCCTTCCGCAGCTTCGTGCGTTTGTAAGGGCGGTGGGGGGTCACTAACATTTTTATCCTTTCTGTTGCAGAAAAAGTGCATGGCTCATGTTGCTGTTGGGCGATTGGCCACTCCTATGTGTACTGGGCTGGTTGGCGTGCAGCGGCACGGCCTATAGGGCTGAATATGGGACTTATGGAGCTGGCGGTGACCGTCACATGGCTGGGTGAGCGCGGACTGTGGTGGATCCAGCTCTTGCCTTTGCTTCGGCACCACCAGTGGTCGAGTGGCGTGCCAGACATTTTGCTGCTACACTTAGGAGGCAACGATCTGGTTTCATGGACTTGCCGACAGTTGATTCGAGCAGTGCAGAAGGACTTGGGGGTGGTGTTGGGGATGTTTCCAGGCATTATTTTGGTTTGGTCGGATATCATTCCAAGGCCGTCCTGCTGGGCTCAGCGACGGTGGTCACGGGGGGTGACAAAGATTAACCGTCAAATCGGTAGATGGGTGGGGGAGCGGGGAGGCTGTCAGATCCTTCACCCTTGGGTTGACGGTGCTTGCCCTGGCCTCTATAGGCCGGATGGGGTGCATTTGTCCCCGATTGGGTTGGATTTACTTCTTAACGATTGGCAGGAGGCCTTGGAAGGTATTAGGCTGTGGGCGGGGGCTGGTCGCAGCTTACCTTTGGGGGGCGGCTCAGGTCATGGCTGACTTGAGCCGGTGGTGGGATCCCGGAGGTTTCTGGGGTCCGGAGCCGGAGGCAAGCATGAGGGCGGGGGTGGGGTACCCCTGACCCGGTTAATCCCTCAGGTTTTTGCTAATAATATGGCGAATCCGGAAGAGGGAGGGCGTGGAAAATTTGTAGGGCCTGTGCCCGGCGGAAGCGGAAGCGGCGTCACCTTGCTACTAACATGGCTGGTGAGGGCTCGCTCTGCTTTGGGGGTGGGGGTGGGGGGGAAGTTATAATGTGTTGAGTTGTATTGGTTGTTTGTTAAAAGAAAAAGGTTATTAAAGCTGCGACCAGTTAAGACCAAGAGTGTGTCATGTGTTTTGTGCTGATTATTTCTGGTTTAGAGGGTAAGTTATTGGGTCGGGGGGGGGGGGAAGGGGCGAGAGGCGACATGTCCGCCTTACCCGGTTACTCAAAAGAGTGCACACAAGTGGGCATATAAAAGAAAGTCTAACATACTTTTAGGTCTATCTGAATGTATCCATTAGACCATTGATAACTCTAACCCTCTAAAGACAAACAAAAACAAAGAAGTACACATTAGAACCTTAACCTAATCAATTATCTTTTCTTATATATATGAAAAATATCAAAACTTAAAAAATATATATATATGTATATATGTGTATATGAAACTATATGAAAAAATGACCAACCATAATTCTGATATATTTCTGAATGAAATCAAAGAAAAACAGAGAGATCCCTTTCCATATTTAAACCATCTGGATGCAGGCAGTTCAAATTATGGATATAACGCTATTCCAGGCGTAGGAGGGTGTTATCAATGTTACCGCCACGCCAATTCAATTTGACTTTCTTAATAATAAAGAATTTTAGGTCTGATATTTTATGCCCAGCCCCATGCCAATGGCTAACAAGCGGTTTATCCATTGCCACCCGTCTAATACAGCTTCTGTGCTCAATTATTCTAGAACGTACTGGCCGTGTTGTTTTTCCTACATAAAACTTATTACAAGGACAAGAAATGACATAAATAACATCATCACTTGCGCAATTTGAAAAATCATCCAAATAGAATTTATAATTACTAATCGGATGTACAAAACAATTTTTAATGGAAACTACATGAGAACACACAGAACAATGGCCGCACGGATAATGACCTTTATATTTCGAGAGAAACTTTCTCTCTGTGAAAGCCGACGGAACTAACAAATTCCGAAGGTTTAAGTTTCGCTTATGCACCACTGTCAATGGAGTCATTTGAAAGCCTGGAATGGCTTGCACAAGATGCCAATGTTTGTGTAAGATTTTTTAAATGAAATTGGACTGGTGTGAATACAAAAGAGAACATACTATCCCCACATCGGATTGTCTATCTTGCTTCTGAAGAAATTGGGAACGATTAGAGTTACGAGCTCTAAAGTATGCCTTTGTAATATGTCGATGCGGATACCCTCTCTCATTAAACCTGTCTTTCATAACTAAGGCTTGATTCTCAAAATCCTCTTCTTTCATGCACACATGTCTAGTTCTTAAAAATTGCCCAATCGGGAGGTTATTTTTAAGGGACGCATTATGAAAGCTAGTATAATGCAGCAATTTGTTCCGGTCAGTGGGTTTTCTATACAAAGAAGAATATAAACCTTCTTCAGATTTTACAAGAAGCAAATCCAAAAATGGAATTCGATATTGGTCGATATTTGGGATCCTTAACTTAAGCCGTCTATGTACATAGATTAAATTATGTAATGACATTTTTTATACACACTGAATGGTTGTTTTTTTATTTTATTTAGTTTCTCATGTATCTTTTTACACATATACATAGTTGTTTTCATTATTGTTTTTATAGGAGTAGTTCGTTTTACAGTTATATGTACCCTTTGGCATCTCGTATTTGACGCTCCATCAGGTAATTTTTGTGGTTCTATTGCTTCTCCATTCATCTCCAAAAAGTTTTTTAGGAACATAAATTGTTGATCAATTAGTTTAATTATACTTACCTAGTTATATATAGATATTTATAGTCATTTTTATGGGAGTGATTCACCCCTGTATTTAATAGTGCCCTAGGGCTTTTTACTTAGATATTATATTAAGTAATACTTATAGATATATTTATTTAATTTGGAGTATATTTGAGTTTAATGATCCTTACTTTTTAACGAAATTTCTATGGGACATATTCTGTCAGATTTGGTATTATATGTCTGTAGGGTTCGCCCTCTCACCTGCCCCTTTGCACCGGGGCAGTACAAAAGCATTTTCTCCTCATCCCTCTCGTTGGTTTTACTTTTTCTTATGTTTTTTTAAATTTTGTAAAAGGATTATTTTGTTTTATTTACTTATTGTTTATTCATATAGGTGATTGTTCCTACAAACGCAGGTATGCACTTCTTGGTTTTTAACTTCTTCCTTCTTAAATAATTATGACTATTGGGTACTTTATGTGGTTTAAGTAAAAATGATTTATGTACGTTTTATATGTATATATATTCTCTTATAATTGTTTGTATTTCATTTAATGATGTTTTAATAATTATTATTCATGATTTTTTACTTTTATTAATGTTCATTTATTTATTTATTTTATGTGCCCTAGTCATATTTATAATGTTCTAAAGAGTATTTTTTACTATCTTATTGTTCATTTTGTATGTTTTGAATGATTGGTTTAAAATGTTATCTATTTTTATGTGTTAGTTTTATAGCTCCCCCCCTTTTTTTAGCCGTATATGAAATTTATAATTTTAATTTGGCATTCATTTTAATTTATTATTTATGCTTTTAATATGTCTGTCCTTAATGTCCATTTCTGTTATAATAATCAGATTTTATCTTTATTATTTTATTGTTTATGTGTATTATACTTCATCCTTTTAGCCTACACGCCCCTGAAGAAGGCTTTTCCGAAACACGGCCTGTGTTGGGCCATTGGCTGGAGTGATATTATTTAATAAAATTTGGTGTGTCCTTTCATTTGCATTCCACGTTTTTATTGGGTGGTTCTTTGCACGTGGATCCGTGCATGGTGTTGGACTCCTGGTAGTAGAGATATGGACAGTATTTGAATTCAAGAAAACATGGGAGAAACACTGTAGTTGATATGAAAGACAGACTAGATAGATGATGTGGTCTTTTTCTGCCATCATGTTTCTGTGTTTCTAATGGTCTGACTCTCTCTCTGGTTTTTTGCTACGAACATACTTGTAAAAGTTTTTATTTTGTGTTTTTGCTTCCACGGTAAGCTTTCTTTCAAATTCTCTCTTTGCTTGCCTTATCAATGCCTTGCATCTAACTTTCCAGTGCTTATATTGTTTCCCGTTTCAGTCATTTGCCTCCTTTTCCATTAACCGGGTAAGGCGGACATGTCGCCACCACGCTCCTATCCCCCCCCCAACCTCGCCCACGCCCCTCTACAAACACCACAACACCTTTTGGGATTTAAACTGGTCGCAGCTTTATTTAACCTTTTAACCATAACCAAACTTGTATTAAACACAAACATCTTGCCTCCCCCACCCCCGCGGAGCGAGCCCTCACCAGCCATGTTATTAGCAAAGTGACGCCGCTTCCGCTTCCGCCGAGCCCAAGCCTGGCTAATCGTCCTAGCCCTCTCTCATTTCGACTTTGCCATATTATTAGCAAAAACCTGAGGGATTGTCCAGGTCAGGGGTACCCCACCCCTGCCCCAATGTTTGCATCCGGCTCCGGACCCCGGAAACCTCCGGGATCCCGCCACTGGCTCAGGACCTTAACACCCTGAGCCGCCCCCCAAGGCAAAGCTGCGACCAGCCCTCCCCACAGTCATGATACCTTCCAAAGCCTCTTACCAATCGTTCAAGAGCAAATCTATGCCAACCGGAGAGAGATGTACTCCGTCCGACCTGTATAGGCCGAGACAGTCCACATCCACCCACGGATGCAATACCTGGCATCCACCCTGTTCCCCCACCCATCTGCCAATTTGACCATTAATCTTCGTCAACCCTCTCGACCACCGCCGCTGAACCTTGCAAGCAGGCCGTGGAATAATATCAGACCAAACCAAGACAGTACCCGGGAGCATCGCCCCCACTACCCCAAAGTCCTTGCACACTGCCCGGATCAATTGTCTACAAGTCCATGATGCCAAGTCGTTGCCTCCGAGGTGCACTACCAAAACGTCCGGCGCTTCTCTGCTCCGCAGGTGATGCCGCAGCAAAGGCAGAAGCTGGAACCACCGCAGTCCCCACTCGCCCAGCAATGAGGCGGTCACCCCCAGGTGCTCGAGACCCATGTGCGGCCCCAAAGGCCGTGTTGCCGTCCGTCGACCAGCCCAGTAAACAAAGGAGTGGCCAACCATCCAACAGCGACACACCCCTGAGCGCTTCGCTGCAAAACAAAAAGATAGCGCAGTTAGTTCCCCCCCAACCCTTATAGCCGCACGTATCGGCGGAAAGCCTGCGACGTCCACTGACCGATCCACTGTATGTTGCGCTCCCGCAAACCGGCTGCCGCTGCACTAGTCGCCGTCCCGATCCTGAAGGAGTGCGGGGCGAACCGTCCCGGATCCTCACCGAGCCGTCGTAACGTGAGCCGCAGCACCGCCGTAAACTGAAAATGCGTAAGCACTCTCGCATCTTCGTGGAGAAAGAGACTGCCCGCACCCACAGGTACTCACGCAGCAGAGCGACCGGACACACTGGCACCCCCTCAACCGCCCGTAACTCCACCCAGGTACCTTTCCCGCGCTGATCCGTCTTAGAACGGGCTAAGTACAACTTAACCCCACCCCCCACCCACTGTAACTGATGCACTTGCAAGCCCCCATAGCCCGGAACACGGCCCGACTCCGCCACTATTTCGCTCACCCGAAAGGCGCCGAAAAAGGCTACCGAAAATACCGCCCGGAACAGCAAACTTTCATAGACTGACGAAACTACCTGCGGCAACACCTCGCACAACCGCCGCAGCAAGTCGTGCGTAATAGGGTGCCGACGGTCAACTGCCACAGGAAGCAGCTGCTCCCAACCCAGCAGGAGCCGACGTATCAGGAAGCCCCCCGCCGCATTCCCCCAACCCACCGCCTTTGCAAAAAATGAAAACTCCGCCAGATGGCTCTGCACTGTAGCCCGTGAGACCCCCGCCGCCTTCGCGGCCACTACATACTGACCAAGCAGCAGATCTGGAACAGGGCCCTGACTCCAACCCTGCTCCGCCAGGTATTGCACCACACTGCTGCAGCCTCGCTGGTACGCCGCCCAAGTCGCCGCCGACACGGACCTCTGCAGCAGATCCATCAGGTCCCGAGGCCAATCTGCCATAAGTGCTCGGGGACCGATGCCCCTTCCTCTTCCGCCTCCGGTGCCAAGGTCCGGAACAACTCCCACTTAAAACAAGAAAGAGCATCAGCAATTCTGTTAATACACCCCGGAATGTGCCGAGCCCGCACCACGACATTCAAGCGCAGGCACTCCAACACCACGCCCCGCATTAACTCCGCCACCTGCCGACAACGCGGTGCATAATTGTTGATCACACTGACCACCGCTTCATTGTCGCACCACCAGACCACTTTCCGGTTATGCAACTTATCCGGCCACACCGCCAAGACCACCCAGATGGGAAACAACTCTAAAAATGTGATATTACCGGTGAGGCCCAACTCCCTCCAAGCCTGCGGCCACTCCGCCGCACACCACAAACCCCCAAAATAAACCCCAAAACCGCATCCCCCAGCTGCATCCGTGTACAACTGCAATTCCCAACTGGATACCTCCCGTTCTTGGAGCACCGTGGTGCCATTGAACTGCCGCAGGAACACATCCCACACTCTCAAATCAGCCCAGATACTCTGCGAAACCCTAATACGATGGTGTGGCTTCAAAACCCCCTGCGTGGCCCCCGCAAGCCGCCTCAGAAACACTCGCCCCATCGGCATTACCCTGCATGCAAAATTCAAAGACCCGATCAACGTCTGCATCTCTCGCAATGTCAGCTTCGGAGAGACCAACACATTCGCCACCAACACGCGCAGCCGAGCCACCTTGTCCGCGGGCAGCCGCGCCTCCATCGAAGCTGAATCCAACTCGATCCCCAAAAACGTGACCTTAGACGCCGGACCCTCCGTCTTACCGACCGCCAACGGTACCCCCCAGTCATGCGACAACCTCTCGAACCCTGCGAGCAAGTCTTAACACCTGCCTGATTGCGCCTCCCCTACAAAGAAAAAATCGTCCAAGTAGTGGACCACATTATCGCAACCCACTTGCTGCACCAAAACCCAGTGCAGAAAGGTGCTGAATTGCTCAAAATACGCACAGGAAATCGTGCACCCCATTGGCAGGCACCTATCAAAATAACTGCAACCTTCGAAACAAAACCCCAACAAAGGAAATGCCGACGGATGCACCGGCAACAGACGGAATGACGATTCAATATCCGCCTTCGCCATCAAGCACCCCGGCCACATCTCCGCACAAGTCCCACCGCTTCATCGAACGAAGCATAACGCACCGCGCACAATTCCTTTGGGATGTGGTCATTCACCGAAGCACCAATCGGGAAGGATAAATTATGTATCAAGCGGTACTTCCCGGGCTCCTTTTTCGGTATAATACCCAAAGGGGAAACCACAAGGTCCCCGAAGGGTGGCTCCACGAAAGGGCCCACCACCCTCCCCAACCGGATCTCGACAGCCAATTTCTCACGGACCACATGTGCAAACCGTCTAACCGACGGCAAATTCTTGGCCTTGCGCGATGCCAACTTCCTGACAATCGGAATCGGAAACCCAGTTTGAAAGCCCCCCTCAAAAACCGCTCTGGCCTTCCGCATTGGATACTTGTGCAACCAAGGGCGCATCGCCTCGATCCGGATCAGGGACGGAGCGACGCCCCACCCGACCCTACCGCTTGGTTGGAGGCGCGGAGGCCCCAACCGCTCCTTTTTTGACACATTTGATGGCGGCATGCCCTCCGTTGCAGACCGAACAGGCATGTCGGAATTTGCAATCTGGAAAAGGACAGGAAGATTTGTTGAACCGCCAACACACGTCTCCCGTCCCTCCCACACTGATCCCTCCCTGCCCCGCCTGGGGCAAGCCCATACAAAAAGGCTGTCCCGCCCCCGCTGAGCCCACTTGCCCCCCTTTTGGGGCGCCCGCACTCGACCCCCCCGATCTCACCGCCATCTGCGTCAACCATAAGTTGATGTCCTGCGTCCCCCACGAGAGCATGTGATTCTCTTCCATTTTATCGCGGAACTTCTCATCACAGTTGAGCCAAGCCCAACCATCATATGTCTGCGACGCTTCCAAAATGGAGTCAGCATACGCCATTAGCATCCCATAATGCTCTAGATGCCCATGACCACTGTTCCCTCTAAGCTGTGCGCGTGTGCGCGCGCACACACCTCGTCGAGCGAGCGCACATACTTTACAACAGAGCGCACAAAAATTACAGTTCTGATTCTGATAGAAAACAACACAGATGTCTTAAAATTTAAAAGTTGTTATGTATTTACGGTTTTCACAAGTTCTACAATATTTTCTAGTGCAATCAATGTGGTGTACATACTGTATTCTGACGTGTAGTCAAATTTTAAAGTATATAACTCCGAGTGTCCTTATGTGGCGCACAAAAATTTAACCTTCCTTCAAAAGCTGCACAGCTGATATTTTATGCGCACACAGCCTACAGAAAATTAGAGGGAACATTGCCCATGACCCCAAACACTAGCGAGCCTCAAAAACGCTCGAGTCCAATTAACCACATTCCGCGCCACCCGTCGCACCCTACCCGCCTTCTCGTCCTCTTTTCTCTTCCTCCTACTGTCCCCATAGCGCCTCCGACCTTCAAGCAACCGAAAGATATAAATATAGCACCTTTTTTCCACCTTCCGCCGCAAACGCTTCGGCACACCTTCCCACAGTTCCGTAAACGCTACCATCGTAGGCGTCACCCCAGCCCCGGCCACCGGCGCCGCATCCTTTGCTACTTCTCTCCCCTGCTTTCCGACGACGAATGTGACGTCGAAGAAGAGGACGAGGTATAAGAAGACCGAGACCTCCACCGCCTATGACACGAACGCCTCCGCTTGCGCCGTGCCTTCTTACCCCCTTTTCCCGCCACCGCCGCTGAGTCACCCCTGATACCCCCACTGGTATCCACCACGGACTCACCTGTCATGCCCGCCGACCCGGCCGCAGGCACTCCCGCATCCACGTGGACTGCAGCAGCCGGTCCACTTGCCACTCCAGGATTTCTGTCCTCTGCCCTCACCGTAACTGGCTGCTGTCTAGGGCCACCTGTCCAGGGGTTTCCAGCGTGGTGCCAACCGGGCGGGACCTGTGGGGAGAAAAAAGCAAAAGGCGAAGCAGCACCTGCCATTGCCCAAGGTTGCTGCCATGCCCCCACCCAGTCCACCTGCGAGGGGCCTTGACCCCCTCCCTGCCAGTGCTCCCAGGCAGGCGAAAACCCGGCCACTGCAGCCCCTTGCCCTGTCCCCACGCCCATTGCCCCCCCCCATCACCCCCTCCTCCGACTCTGGAGGACAAAACCCCACACCGACCCCGACCTCCACCCCTAGCCCAGCCCCCTGTCCACCAACCCCCCGGCCCGTGCCTCCCGCCCCCCTGCTCCTACCCCCCCCTCGTTCCCCGGCCCCTATGCAAGACCCGGCCCCTTCTCTCTTCCCCCTGCTCCCCCCTCAGCTCCAAAGACAAGCCCCCGCCTGAACCGATGCAATCCCCATTTTCCCTGCCGCTACCAGCAGCCCTGCCCCTCCCCCCTCCAATTCCTTTAGCACCCTGCCCTGACCCAGGCCTCACCCTACCCCCCCCGCTGCAAGCCCCTCCGATTCCCCCGTTCCATACTAGGCAAAGACCCGGTCTGCCCTGCCCTCCCCTCCTTGACCCTTGGCCTGCTCTCCCCCCAACACCTGCTTTCTTATGGGAAGGCATCCCTCACAGACAATGAAACCGTCCGAAATCGAAAGGAAGGCCCCCCCCCCGACAATCGGGATCAAAATGGGCCTTGCCGCGCAGGTAAGCCTCAAACCCAGCACTGCCGCGGAATGTACTGTTCCTCTGGGGGGGGGGGTTGTAATTTTTCCGTGCACCGCCTAACCCCTTAACACCATCCGACACCTCTCACCCCGCGTTATCTCCCCAGGCCCTGAAACAATGACTATTGTGCCCCGAAGCTCACTGCGATGTCCGTCTGCTCCGGCACCAGCCCAGAAGAGACCGGGGCCGCGTGGCAACCTCGTCCAACCGCGGGAGCCAATGACACTGCAGGCTCCTTGCCCCCGCCCCCCACCAACATCGCGCCGATCACGCCGGGACGCGTGCGGCTAGCCGCCGCCCCGCTTATCTTCGGCCGCGCGCACGTGGTGCCGCGGCCTTCCATTTCCTGAAAGATGCTTTTTTGGCTACAACAGCCTCTCTGATTTCACCTTCAGACCATGCTAGCAGTTTGTTGGCCTTCCTTCCACTTTTCTTAAAGCGTGGAATACATCTGGTCTGAGCTTCCAAGATAGTATTTTTAAATATTGCCCATGCATAATGTAAATCTTTAACTTTGCAGACGCTCATTTTAGTCTTTCTGAACTATTTTCCTCATTTTAGCATAGTCTCCCTTTTTAAAGTTAAAAGGCAGTTCTGTGGATTTCCTTACCATCCTCCTTACATTTATTAAATCAAATGTGATCATACCATGATCACTATTGCCAAGTGGCAATAGTGCATCAGATCTGTGTTCCACTAAGACTAGGTCCAAAATAGTTTTCCCTCTTGTCGATTAATGAACCAGCTGTTCCAAGAAGTAGTCATTTATTTCATTTAGAAACTTAGGGGCTTTTTTACAAAGCCACGGTAGTGGTTTCCGATCATTATTGGAGCCGCGGCCACATTGATCGGAAACCGCTACCACGGCTTTGTAAACAAGCCCCTTTATCTCCCTAACATATTTTGCTGTGAATTGACCCAGTTGATACTGGGGTAATTGAACTCATCCATTATTACTGTGCTAAAACTTTTGTTTGCTTCCTTGATTTCTTTTAGCATTTTATCATCCATCTGTTCATTCTGGCCAGGCGGTCAGTAGGACTCCTCCACTGCCATCACCTTCCCCTTTTTACATGGGATTTCTATCCATAGAGAGTCTACAGTATATTTTGTTTCCAGCAAAACTTTAATCCTATATGACTCTAACATAGAGTGCAACCCCTTCGTCAATTTGATCTACTCTATCATTGTGATATAGTTTATACCCAGCTATCACAGTGTCCCATTGGTTTTCCTCCTTCCACCAGGTGTCTGAGGTGCCAATCATATCTAACCTTTCATTTAGCGCTATATATTCGAACTGTCCCATCATATTTTTTTAGACTTCTAGCATTTGCATAGAAGCATTTTAGAGATTGTATTTTATTCATATTAGTCTGGATTGGGCCCGTAGAAAAAAATAACAAAAGGTTATCTGAGGGGGGGGGGGGGAGTGAGGCAACAAAAATTTAAAGGGGGCAATAGCTTTAAAAAAAAGAAAGGAAGGATGGGAATGGGGGGCATGACATATGGCATAGTTTGGGGGGATGAGGCGGTATTGCCCTCCTCCCTGAAACATATTGCCCCGATGGCCGCAAATCCTTTTTTGCCCTCAGGGATCCTATCTCATGCAGGCAGAAGAGAAGGAATTGTTGCCTGCAGGAAAAAAAGGTAAAACGATTGTGTATGTTGGGGGTAAGGAGGACATGAGGTAAAGAAGACAGGGACAATTAAAAGGGGCAATGAGTCTATTAAAAAAGGATGGGGGAGGGTTGTAGGGCAGAGGATGGACATGCTAAGAGGGTGATGAAGGGGGAAAGTCTGGAAGGGTACCAGAGGAGGGGAGCCCAATCCAGACTAATATGAATAAAATACAATCTCTAAAATGCTTGCATGCAAATGCTAGAAGTCTAAAAAAAATAAGATGGGACAGTTAGAATATATAGCACTAAATGAAAGGTTAGATATGATTGGCACCTCAGACACCTGGTGGAAGGAGGAAAACCAATGAGACACTGTGATACCTGGGTACAAACTACATCACAATGATAGAGTTGATCAAATTGACGAAATGACAGCTGGTTCATTAACTGACAAGAGAGAAAGCTATTTTGGACCTAGTCTTAGTGGAACACAGATCTGATGCACTATTGCCACTTGGCAATAGTGATCATAGCATGATCACATTTGATTTAATAAATGTAAGGAGGATGGTAAGGAAATCCACAGAACTGCCTTTTAACTTTCAAAAGGGAGATCATGATAAAATGAGGAAAATAGTTAAAGAAAAACTAAAAGGAGCATCTGCAAAGGTAAAGATTTACATTAAGCATGGGCAATATTTAAAAAACTATCTTGGAAGCTCAGACCAGATGTATTCCACACTTTAAGAAAAGTGGAAGGAAGGCCAACAAACTGCTGGCATGGTCTGAAGGTGAAATCAGAGAGGCTGTTGTAGCCAAAAAAGCATCTTTCAGGAAATGGAAAAGGAGGCAAATGACTGAAACAGGAAACAATATAAGCACTGGAAAGTTAGATGCAGGGCATTGATAAGGCAAGCAAAGAGAGAATTTGAAAGAAAGCTTACCGTGGAAGCAAAAATACAAAATAAAAACTTTTACAAGTATGCTCGTAGCAAAAAACCCGAGAGAGAGTCAGACCATTAGAAACACAAAAACATGATGGCAGAAAAAGACCACATTGTCTATCTAGTCTGTCTTTCATATCAACTACTGTATTTCTCCCATGCTTTCTTGAATTCAAATACTGTCCATATCTCTACTACCTCCATTGTGAGACGATTCCACGTATTTACCACTCTTTCCATAAAGAAATATTTCCGCATATTACTCCTGAGTCTATCCCCTTTCACTCTCATCCTATGTTCCCTTGTAGCACAGCTTGCTTTCAATCGAAAGAGGCTCTCCTCTTGTGCATTTATGCCAAGGAGATATTTTCATGTCTCTATCATATCTCTTCTATGCCACCTTTTCTCTAACATATATATATTAAAATCTTTAAGTCTGTCTTCATATGCTTTATAAGGAAGACCACTAACCATTTTAATAGCCACCCTTTGCACCGACTCCATCCTGTTTATATCCTTTTGAAGGTGCGGTCTCCAGAATTGCACACAATACTCCAAATGAGGTCGCATCAGAAACTTATACAGAGGCACTCTCACCTCCTTTTCTGCTGGCCATTCTTCTTCCTATGCACCGAAGCATCCTTCTGGTTTTCGCCATTGCCTTTTCTACCTTTTGCCATTGTCTTTTCTACCTGTTTAGCCACTTTAATATCACCAGAAACAATCATGCCCAGGTCCCGCTCTTCTTTTGTGGACAGAAGTACTTTGCCCCCTACACTGTACCGCCCCCTTGGATTTTTTGCATCCCAAATGCATGACCCTGCATTTTTTAAAATTAAATCTCAGCTGCCAAATTCTTGACCATTCTTCAAGCTTAGCTAGATCCCTCTTTATGTTATCTACACCTTCCTGGGTGTCTACTCTATTGCAGATTTTGGTATCATCTGCAAAGAGGCAAACCTTATCCAACAGCTCTTCCGCAATATCACTAACAAAGATGTTAAAAAAAGACAAGATAGCAAGCCATGAAGACTACTACATCAGCCCAGACATCTTGTCCCCTATTGGAGGCAGACAATACCGTCTTTTCTCGGTGACTGCCTTCACTTGCTGGCTGGGGAGCATGACCCACTTGTCTGGACTGGTCTAGAAGGAAGATAAGGAAAAGGCATTTAAGAGAACTGCAGAACATACTACAAAGTGCTAAGAAAGGTCCCCCCTCCCCTACATTTTGATTTTAAAATGTCCTTTTGCTTTTGGGAAGTAAGCAAAAGGCTCTATTTGGCAAGTAGGTATACTTCCAAGTTCATTAATGAGCAGCTCAACACAATTTAACTGTGTTAAAAGTGTTAGCCCTGAATGCAAAGTGTTAAAATATAGCAACTGAATAGAACTATGGCAGTAAAGTGCTTAAGTCATATAAAGGGCAGGACCTGTGGACTTTGAATCTATATTCTGAGGGGAGAATGGGGTGGGGCCATATAACTGAAGTGATATATGATGGTGTGGAGCTATTTGATGCATTATACTTATGAATACCAAGGACCAGATTTGAGAATATGACAAATGTAAGACATAACACATACAAAACGACGGCATGTTAGTTTATCTACACAAATATAAAAATGTTAATTTCCTGTAACCTCTAGCAAGGAAAACAATCTCATAAAGAATACAATTATACAACTAAAACATGTGCTGAAAAATGCTGTGGGACTTTGGCCTAGTCCTTACCTTTTAGCATCTCCACAGGAGCAGGCAAGTGGGCAACCAGGGACACTACTCTGGGTGTTAAGCATAGGGATGGGTGCCATGCTGTCCTTTATGAATCAGACTGTGAGTATGCAAGCATGTAAACCTAAAAGGGAAGTGAAGGAGGAGGCACCAGAAATGCTCTTGTCCTGGGCACCATTTTGTGAAGTGACTGCCCTGTCTTTTAAATTCATGCCCTGTCGCACAACCTGAGCCAAGTCCTGGCCTTTGCCCATTAATACATGGTGATATTGTCCTGCCTTTGTTAAAGAGCTCAATTGGGAAATTAGAAATCTTATTTCCTCCCATAGTTTTCAGTACCATCTTTATAGTGACGACTCTCAGATCTACAGTACCTTTCTGTGCCTGAAATCTCTCCAGAAATCCAGGCCCAGATCTCTGCCTGCTTATCTGATGTTGCTGCCTGAATGTCTCACCATTGTCTGAAACAGAACATGGACAAAACTAATCTCCTTATCTTTCCCCTTAAACCTACCGCCCCCCTTCCTTCCTTCTCTATTTCTGTGGATAACACTACACTCCTCACTGTTTCCTCAGCTCTCAGTCTTTGGGTCATCTTTGTCGCTACTCTCTTTCTCTGCACACATCCAACAGAAAACTAAAACCTGTCACTTCTTTCTTTATAACACTGGCAAAATTTGTCCCTTCCTTTCTACACACACTACTAAGACACTTATCCACTCTTCAGTCACCTCCTCTCTATTGTAACTTCCTCCTTGCTGGTCTCCCTGTGAATCAACTCTCTCCCCTTCAATCTGTTCAGAACTTAGCTCAGCAGCTAATATTCCGCCAGCCTCAATATGCTCATATAAACCTTCTTCTGAAGTCACTTCACTGGCTACCTATTCGCTTCCCTATCCAGTTCAATTTTCTTCTGCTGACCTATAAGTGCACTCATTCTGCCGCTCCTATCTTTCCTCTCTTATCTCTCCAGACACTCCTCCTCGAGAACTCTGCTCTTCTGGCAAATCCCTTTTATCTGCGTCCTTCTCTTCTACTGACAACCCCACACTTTGATCCTTCCACCTTGCTGCTCCTTATGAGAGAAAGGTGAATAGTGATGTACCCCAGGGATCTGTGTTGGGTCCGCTGCTTTTTGACATATTCATAAATGACCTGGAAAGTGGAATAACGAGTGAGGTTATCAAATTTGCAGATGACACAAAACTATTTAAAGTTGTTAAAACCCAAGAGGATTGTGGAAAATTGCAAGAGGATCTTGATAAAATGGAAGACTGGGCATCAAAATGGCAGATGACATTCAATGTGGACAAGTGCAAAGTTATGCACCTAGGGAAGAACAACCCAAACTATGGTTACACGATGCAAGGTTCCACATTAGAAACCACCACCCAGGAAAAAGATTTAGGCGTCATTGTGGATAAGATGTTAAAACCTTTGGCCCAGTGTGCAGTGGCGGCCAAGAGAGCAAATAGAATGCTAGGTATCATAAGGAAAGGAATGGAAAATAAAACAAAAGATATTATAATGCCTCTATATCGTTCCATGGTGAGACCGCACCTTGAATATTGTGTGCAATTCTGGTCGCCGTATCTTAAAAAGGATATAGCGTTATTCGAAAAGGTTCAGAGAAGAGCCACCAAAATGGTAAAGGGGATGGAAGGATACTCCTATGAAGAAAGGCTAAAAAGGTTAGGGCTCTTTAACCTGGAAAAGAGACGGCTGAGGGGATATATGATAGAAAACTATAAATTAATGAACGGAGTGGAACGGGTAAACGTAGATCGATTGTTTATGTTATCAGAATATAGAAAGACTAGGGGACATGCAATGAAGCTACAGGGTAAACTATTTAAGACTAATAAAAGAAAATATTTTTTCACTCAACGTGTAATCAAACTCTGGAATTTGTTACCGGAGGATGTAGTAAAGGCTGTTAGTGTAGCTGGGTTTAAAAAAGGTTTGGACAAGTTCCTGGAGGAAAGGTCCATAAACCATTATTAAGAAGGGACCCAGGATATCAATGCTTGACCCAGTACAAGCATTGCGGAACCTGTGTCTTTTGGGGAAACTGCTAGGTACGTATGACTTAGATTGGCCGCTGTTGGAAACAGGATACTAGGCTTGATGGACCTTGGTCTGACCCAGTATGGCATATCTTATGTTCTTATGCCTGGAAAAAGCTACCTGAGTCTGTACATCAGGCTTCATATCTTTGATCCTTTTCAAATCCAGGCTAAAAATTCACCTCTTCGAGGCCGTTTTTGGATTCTGATCCGCTTAGTCTCCTATGTGTTTCCTTACCATTCCCCTAGATGTACCTGGGTACAAATTATATTGAAATGATACAGTACATCAAATTGATGGAGAGGGCATTGAATCAATAGTAATTACACTTACCTGGTAATTGTAGTTCCTTGAGCGACGACAGCTTAGTCCTCAACGTATGGGTTGTGTACCTCCTCCTGCAGCATGAAGACTGGACCAATCAAATTTCAGCACCACTGGAATCAGCATACTAGGCATCCCTTGAACTCCAGTGACCAACTGTCAAAGCAAACTCAAAGAAATAGCTAACCTTTAAAAAAGTCTGTTTTTTTTTTTTTTTTATCAGTGTAGACAATGGCCCCAAACCAACGGACACAGAATGTCCCGCTCCTGCCGCAGCATAAGCCGATAGCGAGAGGAAGAGAAAAACATTGGAGCGAAAACAAAAGAAATCAAAGAGACACACTCACCTGGGAATACGGACTTCTGAACCCAAGGCGTGCCGAACTAAAAACATTATAGGGAGGGAAGGAGGACTAAGGTGTCGTCTCTCAAGGAACTACAATTACCAGGTAAGTGTAATTACTATTTCCTTATCGTTCCTCCAGCTTAGTCCTCAACGTATGGGATGTATCAAAGCAGACTAACGGGCGGGATTCCTCCAGCCGGCACGCAGAACCGCGGAACCAAAACTGGCATCGCCCGCCGCTAAGACATCAAGTCTATAGTGCTTACTGAAAGTGTGCAGAGAAGACCACGTGGCCGCTTTACAGATTTCCACCGGTGAGACCAAACTAAACTCCGCCCAGGACGCAGCCTGCGCCCTGGTAGAATGAGCGCGCAAACCAACCGGCGGCACCCGACCGTGCAACAGATAAGCCGAGCCAATCGCCTCCTTAATCCACCGAGCAATGGAAGCTTTTGCCGCCGCCTCACCCTTCCGAGGACCGCCAAACAGCACAAACAAACGATCAGATTTACGAAATTCGCTGGTAACCCTCAAGTAGCGACGCAAAACCCTCTTGAGGTCCAAACGACTAAGACCGCGATCAGACGCATGCTCCGCCGACGCAGGAAACACCGGGAGCGATACCACCTGATTCAAGTGAAAAGGGGAAGACACCTTAGGCAAGAAGGAAGGCACTGGCCGCAGAACCACCTTCTGAGCCGAGAAAAACAGAAAAGGCTCCCTGCAAGAAAGAGCCTGGAGCTCGGAAATACGCCGCGTCGAACAAATCGCTACTAAGAACACAGTCTTAAGAGTCAAATCCTTTACCGAACTTCGAGAAAGAGGCTCAAAAGGAGCCACACTGAGGGACCGCAAAACCAAGTTGAGATCCCACGAAGGCACCGAAATCCTGCGGGCCGGACGCAGTCTAGAAATGGCCCTCAAGAAGCGAACGACATCAGCATGAGCAGCCAGCGATACGCCGTGAACCTTACCTCGGTAGCACGAAAGCGCCGCCAACTGTACGCGCAAGGAACTGGCGGCCAAACCTTTAGCAAAACCGTCTTGTAAAAAATCGAGTACCACCGGAAGAGAAGCCGTAGCAGCCCGAACCTGACACCGAGAGCACCAATCCTCAAAGATACGCCAAACCCGTACATAGGCCAGCGAAGTGGATCTCTTGCGCGCTTGTAACAGAGTCGCTACGACAGACTTGGAATAACCCCGTTTTCTTAACCGTGCCCTTTCAATAGCCAGGCCGTAAGAGAGAATCTCCCCACTTGCGGCATGCGAAGAGGACCCTGACACAACAGATCCGAATCCAGGGGAAGACGCCATGGGGAGCCGTCCACTAACCTCATCAGATCGGCATACCAAGGACGTTGAGGCCAATCCGGCGCTATCAACAGCACCCGACCCCGGTGGGCCTCGATATGCTGAATCACGTGCCCCAGCAGGGGCCACGGGGGAAACACGTAAAGAAGGCCCGAGGAAGGCCAAATCTGCAAAAGAGCATCCAGGCCTTCCGACATCGGCTCCCTTCGACGACTGTAGAACCGAGCTGCCTTCGCTGAGCGCAACGTGGCCATCAGATCCATGACCGGCTGCCCCCAACGCTGAACCAGTTGTGCGAATATCCTCGGGTTGAGTTCCCATTCGCCGGGATACACTTGAACCCTGCTGAGGAAATCCACAGTCACGTTGTCTTTCCCGGCAATGTGCGCTGCCGAAATGGCTAAGAGCCGGGGCTCTATCCACTCGAACAACGTCCGCGCCTCCGCCTCCAATGCTACGCTTCCGGTTCCGCCCTGCCGGTTTATGTAAGCTACTGTCGCAGCATTGTCGGAGAGCACCCGCACCGCTCGAGCGGATATCAGGGTCTCGAAGCGTTGCAAGGCCAACCGCACGGCTCGAAGCTCCAAGCGGTTGATTGACCAACCGCTCTCCTCCGGAGACCAGAGTCCTTGAGCAAACTGTTCGCCGCAGTGTGCGCCCCAACCGGTCAGGCAAGCATCCGTCAATAGCGGAATCCAGTCCGGCTGCTCCAAGGGCATTCCCGCCTGGAGCGATGACTTTCGCAGCCACCATCGTAGATCCCTCCGAACCGCCATCGGGCAAGGGAGCCGTTTGTTCAGCGAATCGGACTGGTTGGACCAGCGACGGAGCAATGCTCTCTGAAGCGAACGCATGTGAAAGCGAGCCCAAGGTACTACCTCCAGGGAGGCAGCCATCGTCCCCAGCAACTGAAGGTAGTGCCACGCTGACGGAGCGGGGCTTTTCCGAAACTGCCGCACAAGAGATCGAAGCGCCAACACCCTGCGGTCGGGAAGAAAAACCGATCCCCCGCAAGTGTCGAACCGTACTCCCAAGTATTCGAGGTACTGCGTAGGGACCAAGTGACTCTTGCGCGGGTTGACCACCCAGCCGAGAGACTGCAAGAGCGCCAGGACTTTGGAAGTCGCTGCCAAGCTCTCCGTGCGAGACTTCCCACGAATCAACCAATCGTCCAGATAGGGATGGACCAGCACCCCTTCCTTGCGCAAGGCTGCCACCACAACCACCATGATTTTGGTGAACACTCGCGGCGCGGTCGCGAGACCGAAGGGCAAGGCTTGGAACTGGAAGTGGCCCCACGGTAGAGCAAAGCGGAGATACTTTTGTTGATCCTCCCGGATAGGGATATGGAGGTAAGCCTCCATGAGGTCGATGGAAGTGAGGAACTCGCCCCTGCGGACGGCAACCAGCACGGACCGTAGAGTTTCCATCCGGAAGTGAGGCACCTGCAGGCAGCGGTTCACACCTTTGAGATCCAAAATGGGGCGAAGAGCGCCATCCTTCTTTGGCACCACGAAATAAATGGAATACTGTCCGAGACCATACTCCGCCTGCGGAACGGGGACTACCGCCCCCAGCTGGACAAGACGATCGAGGGTTTGGCGAACCTGAGCGGTCTTGCGTTCTCCCCGGCAGGGAGACGCCACAAAAGAATCGAGTACGGGTCTGGCCAGGTCCAGGACATACCCGTCCCGTATGATGTCCAAAACCCACTGATCGGAAGTAATCCGGGCCCAAGCGGAGAGAAAGCGTCGAAGACGGCCTCCGATCACTGGGATCTCCACCGGGGCCCGCTGCCCTTCATTGGGGCTTGCGAGCGGAAGCAGGAGCTGCGGCCGCGAATCCTCTACTGGCTCCACGAAAGCCTCAAAAACTCGAAGCTCTCGAGACATATCTGCCACGCTGGAATCCAGCAGAACGGGGAGACCGAAACTGACGAAAGTCCCGAAACTGCCCCCGAGCAGCTGGAAGCGACCGACCTCGCTTGGGTCGATCCTCCGGCAGGCGACCTCCCTTGGACTCACCCAAATCCTTGACCAACTTATCCAAATCCTCACCAAACAGCAGCCTACCCTTAAAGGGCAACCGGCCCAACCGTGACTTGGACGATCCATCGGCCGCCCAATTCTTCAGCCAAAGGGCTCTGCGTGACGCTACTATGGACGCCATGCTGTTGGAGAGAGCTCTGATGAGATCATAATGGACATCCGCCAAATATGCCGAACCAGATTCCAAGCGGTGGAGCTCACTCAACATTTCGGCCTCCAAGGTGGGCGTTTGTTGAAGCCGCTGAACCCAGCGCAAACAGGCACGGGCAACCCAAGCCCCACAAACGGAGGCCTGCAACGCTATCGCGTCTGCCTCAAACGCCTGCTTCAACAAACCGTCCATTTTCCGGTCCTGCGGCTCACGCAAGGCCGCACTACCCTCCACCGGAATTGTGGTTTTCTTAGTCACCGCCGACACAGCCGCGTCAACCTTCGGAGAGCGGAAGCGCTCAAGATCGTTGTCTGACATAGGGTAGAGTCTACGCATGATTTTCAACCCCTTGAGGCCCGATTCAGGGGTATCCCACTCTGACTGAATCATCTGATCAATCACTCTGTGAATGGGAAAAACCACGTTAGTTTGTCGCACCGCCTGAATAATGGGGTCCGCTCCGTCCGCCTCCTCCACCAGGGGAGTCGGAGCCAAACCAAGAGTCTGAAGCGCCTCCGAAACAAGCGCGGGCAATTCCTCGCTCCTGAAGACCCGAATAATCTTTGCCTGATCCTCCGGCTCAGGGAGCTCGCCCTCCTCTAAGGCCTCCCCATCCGCTTCGTGGTCGAAATCCGGATCATCACCTTCAGGCCACTCCGCCTCCAACTGGAAGGGTTCATGCAGGCGTTGCCTCTTAGGTACCTTGCCACCGGACAACGGACTCTCCGCCGGCGTGGACAGGGCCGCCACCCCTGGCGCCGAAAGGGAAGCAGCGCCCATGCTCTGATGCCTACGGCAGAACGCCTGATGCATCAGCAAAATAAAATCGGGAGAAAAATCCTCTAATGGCAAGAAACCCCCGGGGTCCGACTACCCCCCAGAGGGTAAGGTAACCGCAGAGGGGAGCCCCGAGGACCCCTCCAGAGGCGACTCCAACTCCCCCACTGCGGAACCGGGCTGTGCTTCCGCAGCCAAGGAATTCTCCAGGCGCTGCTCCATACTGAGAGACACCGAAGTACAGTGCTGGCAGACGCCTGTCTCAGGAGCTGCACCTCTCCGAGAACCACAAATTACACAAAGAGACCCCGCAGGCATGGAAACAGTCTGAGGCAGAGCTGCAAATAGCAGACGATGCCCCTCAATGCTGAAAAGAAATAAATGGCTCACTGCCCCAGAAGAACCAGCACACCAACTGGGAACTGGGCAGCAGCTTGCAACAGCGAGGCAGAGAAGTAAATGAAAAGTGTTCCCCTTTTATTATTTAATTTTTTTTTTTTTATATCCCCTCAAAGGATTGTGCCCAAGAAATGGGAACGCAGAAACAGCTGAGAAGAAAGCAACAGACCCGCGAAGAACAAGGGAAGAGAAGAGAACAAACGCTATCCCCCCCCCCCTAGCCGCGGGACATAAGAACCCCGAAGGAAAAGGGACCAAACGTGACAAAAAACACCGAAAGAAATGAAAGCAAATAAAAGAAAATGAAATTAATGAATAAAAGGAAAGAAAAAACCCCCCGCCGCGTGGGGAACACGCTGAAAAGAACCGCGAACAGTAACAAAACAAAATGGCCGCGGCAGCTAAGAAACTTTGGCGGGCTCCTGTCTCTCACGGGCGTAACAGCCCGAATTCAGGAAAGGTCTGCTGTCGACCGAGCACAAAACCGCCGCAGCTTCCGCGACCCGGGGGCCCCCCGAAAAAAAATTACCAAATGAATAAGAGCTCCCAGAAGGGTCGCGCCAAGGCGCAGAGAACCTGGAGTGGAACGGCTCTGACCGCCGCCAACTACCAGTACTCACCGGCACCGAAGCAGCACACGCTCTCCCTGAGAGAAGCTGCTGTACAGCCGCCGCAGGAGCTCTGCCCCGAACAGTCCTGGGGCAGAGATCCCAATTAAGGATAGAGAGAGGCAAAAGCAGAGAAGCGGCTAAGGCTGTGCAGGAGAGAGACCTTCCACAGGTCTCCCCCCTCCCCCCACGGAGTGCCGAAATGAGCAAGGAAAATTTAAAGAAACAGGAACCCCTTAAACTAAGAAATGAAATAAGTCCTAAGAGGACAAAAAATAAAGACCCAAAAGGTTAGCTAGGGAAGAGAACACACTAAACTGAATGACTAGTGAGCCCAGCTAGGCTCACTAACGTCTTCCTGCTGCATGAAGACTGGACACACTGGAGTTCAAGGGATGCCTAGTATGCTGATTCCAGTGGTGCTGAAATTTGATTGGTCCAGTCTTCATGCTGCAGGAGGAGGTGCACAACCCATACGTTGAGGACTAAGCTGGAGGAACGATAAGGAACACAGGATTAAAGTTTTGCAGAAAACAAAATACACTGTAGAATCTCTATGGATCAAAATTCCATGTAAAAAGGGGAAGGTGATGGCAGGTGTGGGGTACTACCGTACAGCTGGCCAGAATGAATAGATGGATTTTAAAATGCTAAGAGAAATTAGGGAAGCTAACAAAAGTTACAGAACAGTAATAATAATGGGTGATTTTAATTACCCCGGTATCGACTGGGTCAGTGTCCCGGCAGGGCATGCTAGGAAGATAAAGTTTCTACATGAAATAAATGACTGCTTCTTTGAGCAGCTGGTTCAAGAACCGACAAGAAGGGAAGCCATTTTGGACCTAGTCCTCAGTGGAACATAAGATCTGATGTAGTAAAATCTGTTAGTGCAGCTTGGTTTAAAAAAAAGATGTGGGCAAGTTCCTGGAGGAAGGTCCATAAACCATTATTAAAGTGGACCCGGTAAATCCACTGCTTGCCCCAATACAAGCACTGTGGAATCTGTGTGTCTTTTTGGGAACCTGCTAGGTACTTGTGACCTGGGTAGGCCACTGTTGGAAACAGGATACTGGGCTTGATGGACCTTGGTCTGACCCAATATGGCATATCTTAAGTTCTTATCCTTGTCCTCAGGTGTTGTGCTGTCTCTCTTGACTAGAGTGTAAGCTCTGATGAGCCGGGACAGTCTTTTATATGGGTCTGTACAGTGCTGCCTACGCCTTATAGCGCTATACAAATGATAAATAATAGTTGTAGTAGTAGAAATACATCTCCATGCATGCAGTGAGTAAAATTGACTGGCTTAGCTTGTTCCCTTGAACATGGAGCTATAAGATCACTTTAATTACCAAATATATTATTTTTTATAAGAGAATGTCCATGTCCAAGTAGCAAAAAGGTGTCTATGTTACATTTTTAGCCGATTTTATAAAGGTAATATTGGTACGTATATGTCGTTATAAAACAGGCTCCCAGAACCAGTCCCAATAGCATCAAAGATCAACACACACATTTGCACTTGCTCCATGCTGGTATAAACATGTGTATGTATTCTACATGTGTACCTGTGTATTTTATGAAATATGCATACACTGCAACTCTGCTTCTGCTCTGCCCAAACTACATCCCCAGGGAATGCTTTTGTGAGATCCTGTAGGCATGCATTCATATATGCGTGCAAATGACCACACAATTTTATAAAAGACCTTTTCTGCATAGGAAAATCTTTATCATATCACTCCCTATAAAATAACACTTGAAGGGAGGGCTTTATTTCTTTCTGTTAACAATGATCCAAAATATTACATTCATATACATCAATTTTACATACTTTATCTGAGGCTATAACTAGCTCTGCTGTTGTATCTGGATCTTTTGCAATCGCAAACAAAGATGCAAATGCAAATAGACATTACAGTAAATCAAAGTCCATTCTTATATTCCTGCATTAGAAATCCAACATTTTGGTCACTAATGAAATATTCATCAGGTTACCACTTCTGTTCATTTACAATAAAAGAATTGAAAAGATGGGCTGTTTTGAACTGCTTTGCAATGAGAGGCATAGCATTTTCCTGATGGAGCCTGCTATTCATTTGGCCCCACCATTCCTATGAATTCTGAAAGTGTTAAGCAGAAGATATTTATATTCTCATTTGTGATTTCTTCTGTGCTCAGACTATGGCATCTCAAGCATGGTTCATATTTCATTCATGTACTGCTGAATGAAGTGTTTGCTTGGGGGAATTCTGTGGATTTTACAGAGTGTCAGGGAAGAATAACACAAAATTGATAAACCCATGAAGGCTTGCATAGAAGGTAAACAGTCTGCCTTTCTGCTGGACCATATATACAAAAGCTATCAAATGTTCAGTAGTAGTAGTAGTAAAAGAGGCTTTTTTAACTGCCTACGCACTTTCTCAGCTATTTAAAAACAGGCATGCAAAAATAATGCATGTCTACATCAGAAAACAGATGTTTAGGTAGGTCCATGCATTTAAAAAGCCCCTAGTCTTTTAGAAAAGGCTTGGTGAACGCAGAGCCTTTTCTAAAATACATATGGCGCCATTGAAGAAGCACATATAGATGTCATGCACAGTGTGAACAGCCATTTAGGAAAGAAATACTTTCTAAGAAAGAGCACCATGACTAGAGAATTTGTATGTGTAATAGAATAGAGAAGAGAGCTCAAAAGATCTTGCACAAGCCTGTTGAGTGCTTTTAGTTTTTACATGGGAGGTGGCTAGGGTATTTCTAGTGGAGTGTTGACGGGGCCTGTTTGTTTGGGGTGGTTCAATAAGGGTTTGAAGGTGGGGGGATGATAAGTTATTGAGAGTTTTGAATATAATTAATAGGATTTTCTATTGTCTTCTGCTTTGTAGTGGAAACCAGTGCAGGTGTTTGAGGATGGGGGTGATGTGATTGTATATGGAGGCTCCATGTATGATCCGGCCTGTCATGTGGAGGGCAGTTTCAAGAGGGAGGAGCATCGAGTGAGGTAGTCTATAGTAAATGGAGATGCAGTAGTCAACATGCGGCATGATCGGAGCTTGTAGGGCAGAGAAGAAGCCGGATGGGGTAAGATACCACCCAGGCAAAAATTCTTCTTATCAATGGTCTAAGTTCAAGTCAAAAGGTACTGTCTGTCTTGAATATCCTTCATCACTGTATCTTCTTCCACCAGAATGGTAGTCTTCTTTGCAACAGCAGTCACCAGAGCATCCACCCTGGACTGTTTTAGCATTTCCTTTTTTACCAAGAGCAGTGGGTACAACTTAACCATGGTTACATAAGAAATGCCATACTGGGTCAGAACAAGGTCCATCAAGCCCAGTACCCTGTTTCCAACAGTGGCCAATCCAGGTCACAACTACCTGGCAGGTACCCAAAGGCACACAGGCTCCACAATGCTCATCCTGGGGTAAGCAGTGGATTTCCCGGGTCCTCTTTAATAATGGTTTATGGACCTTTCTTCCAGGAACTTGTCCAAACCTTTTTTAAACCCAGCTACACTAACAGCTTTTACTACATTCTCCGGTAACGAATTCCAGAGTTCGATTCCGCATTGAGTGAAAAAATATTTTTGCTTATTAGTCTTAAATGGGTTACATTATAGCTTCATTGCATGTCCTCTAGTCTTTCTACTTTTTGATGGCGTAAACAACTGATCTATGTTAACCTGTTCCACTCCATTCATTAATTTATAGACCTATCATATCTCCCCTCAGTCGGCTCTTTTCCAAGTTGAAGAGCCCTAACCTTTTAAGCCTTTCCTCATAGGGGTATCCTTCCATTCCCTTTACCATTTTGGTGGCTCTTCTCTGTACCTTTTCTAATTCCACTATATTCTTTTTAAGATACAGAGACCAGAATTGCACACAATATTCTAGGTGCGGTTGAATCATGGAATGATACAGAAGCATAATATTATTTGTTTTATTTTTCATTCCTTTCCTTATGATTCCTAGCATTCTATTTGCTTTCTTGGCCACCGCTGCACACTGGGCGGAGGGATTCAACATATAATTCATGATGACGCCTAAATCTTTTTCCTGGGTTGTGGTTTCTAAGGTGGCACCTAGCATCATATAACCAAAGTTTGGGTTGTTCTTTCCTAGGTGCATAACTTTGCACTTGTCCACATTAAATTTCATCTGCCATTTGGATGCCCAGTCTTCCAATTTATCAAGGTCCTCTTGCAATTTTTTACAATCCTCTTGGGTTTTAACAACTTTGAATAATTCTATGTCATCTGCAAATCTGATCACCTCACTCGTTATTCCTATTTCCAGGTCATTTATGAATATGCTAAAAGCAGCAGGCCTAGCACAGATCTCTATGATACTCCACTATTTACTTTTCTCCATTTAGAAAATTGACTATTTAGCCCTACTCTCAGCTTTCTATCTTTTAACCATTTCCTGATCCACAATAGTATACTGCCTCCTATCACATGACTTTTTAATTTCGCCAAGAGTCTCTCATGAGGGACCTTGTCAAATGCTTTCTGAAAATCTAGATACACTATCAACCGGCTCACCTTTATCTACCTGTTTATTCACACCTTCAAAAAATATAACAGATTAGTAAGACAAGACTTTCCTTGGATAACTCCATTTTGGCTTTCTCACATTAAACCATGACTCTATACATGATCGGTAATTTTATTCTTTATAATGGTCTGTAGTTTCCCTTTTTAAATACTGGTGTTACATTGGCCATTCTCCACTTTTCAGGTACTACAGATGATTTTTATGAAAGTTCACAGATTACTAATAGTAGTAGGGTCTGCAATCTTATATTTCAGTTCTTTCAATACCAACATGAAGACCAGCCTCTGGAGCTTCTCACTCTGCTGAATCAAAGCCTGAATAGGCTGATGCACTGGAAAGACCTTTGATGTTTTTTGAATTCCCTGTAAAATCAGAACGCCAGCAGCAACCAAAGGCTCTATCACCTAACTGGAAATACTTAAGGCTTTCAGAGACTAGGAGATAACATTCAGAAGCTCCTCCCTATGAAACAGACTACCATAGAGTCATCTTCAACTGCCACAGGGAGCTCTCCTTCTTCCAAAGGGTCCAATACTAATGCCTCTTTGTCCGATGTGATACCAAGGCACAGTCTGAAGTCACCACTAAGAAAATGGAATGAGATTTTCAGTCCTAACATTTAACTATGATCTTTTCAATGAATGAGGCTCATTTAAACCAGCGAAATCAGTGTCTGCAACATTGAACCTCCTTGAGCCTGCTTCATTAAATAGACTCTATAGAGGAGCAAACAAATTTGGGAGAGAATGGGCCCCAAAGTCAGGAATCTTCAAATCAGATACAAACAGAGAAACATAGAAATATGACGACAGAAAAAGACCACATGGCCTATCTAGTCTGTCCTTCCATATCAACAACTACAACAGTCCCCTTTTTACCTTTAGAGATCCTCTGTGTTTGTCCCATACTTTTTTGAATTCAGATACTGTCCTCATCTCTATCACCTCCACTGGGAGACTATTCCATGGATCCACTACCCTTTCCGTAAAGAAATATTTCCGCATATCACTCCTGAATCTATCCCCCTTCACCCTCATCCCATGTTCCCTTGTAGCAGAATTTGCTTTCAATTGAAAGAGGCTCTCTCCCTGAACATTTATGCCACGGAGGTATTTAAACATCTCAATCATATCACCTCTATCCCGCCTTTCCTCTAAGCTGTACATATTAAGATCCTTAAGTCTGTCCTCATATGCTTTATAATGAAGACCACTAAGCATTTTAGTAGCTACCCTCTGCACCGACTCCATCCTGTTCACATCCTTTTGAAGGTGCGGTCTCCAGAATTGCACACTATACTCCAAATGAGGTCACACCAAAGACTTATACAGAGGCACTATCACCTCCTTTTTTCTGCTAGCCATTCCTCTCCGTATGCACCCAATGAGATGAAATGCAATGAGCTATCTGGCTGAGGTAAAAAAAAAAAAAAAAGTCTCCCGATCCACACCTTTAGCAGCCAATGCTGAAGAAGCCAAGTTTCGAATGTTTAAAGGAAGAGATGACAATATGGCTGTTAGTGACAGAGAAATAATGTTGAGGTAAGGCATAACCTATTGGTTCTGGACTGGTCTAGTAAGGACGATAAGAAATGGCTCTTTCCCTATGAATGCAGTTGCCAATCATTGCGCGGTATGGTGAATAATTAATCGAATGTTTGTATTGTTAACTGCTGTAGCGGCACATAGCATTCAGCCCAATGGGAGAAAGTAAGAACCGCTCCTTCTCTCGCTGGGCTTTGTGGGCATTTTTTTGGATTCAAGAGTGGGGATAGAGAATTTGGAGGAGGGGGAGGACTTTCTATAAATTGTTTTTAGACAATAGATGGAAGTAATTGGCAAGGTTCACATGCTCCATACATATTATATCTTGGGGTTGGGTCTGCTCACTATGTAACTTTTTAATTGTATCTTTTGGAAGCAGGGTGCGGTCTGCTTGGCCTCCTACAATTTTAATTATATCTTGTTTATCCATTTAAATTAGGACAGCTACTTACATAGTCCTAATTAAATGAAAAGGATAAGTAGATAGCACTGAATATATCAGTGTTATTCACTTATCTTTTTAGCTATGCCAATGAAATGTCTCGAGATACTCCCATTTTCAAACAGATATCTTGTGCCACATGTTGAGTTGCCCAGCCAAAACATATCCATTCACAGAGCCTAAATACTCAGTTCAAAGGACTTATCTGATTAAATGAATAAGTCTTTTTGAATATCAATATTACATTTTTTTTAAATAGAAAATTAGCTTTTTGGAATTTATTTCAGAAGAGAGAGAACAAATAAGATTTATTAATCTGTATGGTAAATATACATAAACATGGCTGCCAATAATTTTATTGAGTGGAAAAAATCCCTTATGCAATCCCAAAATTTTACCATTTCTTTTGCAATCTCTCGATCATACCTAATGAATCTGAACAGAAAACAAAAAATGTTCTATAATAAAAAAATGCAAATCATAAAGCAGAACAATAATCTAGATTATATTTTTTCTGGAGTAAACAAATACATTCTAATAACTTTCTTGGCTAGGGAGCACAGCTGCCAAAACAGAGATGCCTCGAAGTTTCTTTAATTTAGTTTATTAAAATTTGATATACCGCTTCTCCTAAACAGCGAAGAGGTTTACAATAATTAAAACTGAACTCCAATAATAACAGACACCAGACACAGACAAAATTGGAACAATGGATACAGAGAGATCTCAGGAAAGGAGAACAAAGAAGGGACAGGGATTTGGTTGGGTGTAGTAAGAGAGCAGACAATCTAGTACTATGGTAAACTGAAGATGGCTGAAAGGTTTAGCTCTTTTATGAAGTAGATAACTAAATTCAAACTAGCTAATTACACCAAAAGCATAATATATTAGGTCTTTTGACCCATTCTGTGTCTATGAAAAACTCCCAAATAAATGAGACTCCAGGCATTAAAGCTACTAATATGGTATTTTAATGCAAAATATACACTGTCTAATAGTGAGTCCTCAATAGGACATTCATAAAAGTGGCTGCTACAGATTGCTGTCTGGAAGACTGAATGTTAGAGGTGGAATCTTAGTGGTCTTGCACATTCAGCCTTTACATAAAAGAAGGTCAATACTGATACAAGTAGAATATATCTGTATTATCGATTCAAGATGGATCAAGGCTACTAAAGCCTTGTTGCTATCCAAACTAATGCCACTACTGTTTAATGCAGAAAGTAGCAGCAAGAGGAGGATGTTTGAAAGAGAGATTCATTTTACATTTCTGTGAAATACTATTATATTTCAACCAATAAATTTTTAGCAAAAATATTCATGCTTTCAGAAATAGCAGTAAGGCAGTGAGAAAAAAAAACAAACCAGGACTGCTGGACTTGATGCGAATCCAGATTTGTTGGCCTTTCTAGCTCTGCCCTAGGGGGAAAAAAGTTTAAGAGATATGAAAGGCCAGTCTGGTTAGTTCAGAAATAAAAATCTCATGTAAAACCTATAAAAACATCAAACTCTCTAGTAAAACTGATATGCAAAGTCCTGAGTTAACAAAGGGCACCTATCACTAAGACTGAAGGGCCAATTCACGAAGACTTTTTTTTTCATGGGGGAGGGCGAGGGAGAAAAACCTTGACGAATCGGTCCCTAAATGTTGAATGAGCCAAATTATTTTCCAGCACTAATTATATACTTTGGAAATCTGTGATAGCCCATAATGAAATGAAAGATCTACTATAGTAAAAGTCATTGTTTAATTTTATAGTAGTTTAAACTTATTTTCCACTTCATAATTATATATTTAAAATACTTAGGGGGCTTTTTCAATAAAGTGTGTTAAGCGGTTAATGCAGGAATTACTGTGTGCTGTTAGTGCATGGATACACTAGCAGTTAATGTAGAGGTTTGACACTTAAAGGTACATTTTAAATATGATCAGAACTGAGATGTTGCGGTCACCATATTTACAATTGTGCTGGTATTTTAGGAAAAGCTCTGTTAAATGGAACTATTTCTAAAATATGAATGAAGTACAGGGATGCACAGAGATGTATATCCACATGCAGTGGGAGGAGCCAATTCACAAACATACATGGGGGAAAATACAATGGCGGAAACCTGGCATCCTACATGTGTAAATGTGGCATTTCAGAACAGGCACATGTAAATGTTTGCACTTACATATGTATCTAAGTCATTTTCCAAAGCCAGACATACAGATGCTCTTATTTAACTATAGAGGACTGTATCTTTACCTCATTTCAATTTGGAGCGAGAAATAAACACTGGGAGATTAAGGGGGATATCCCGCTTAATCTGTCTAGTAATAGGATGGCCAAAAGGATCACTTTTCAACTATCTGTGTGTGTCAGTGAACAGGTATAAATCTGGAGGTGGACAATTCAGGGCTTATACGTGCATTCCCTATATGAAATGGAGAATACATGTGTAGATTTTTGTCCCATTCAGGACACCTTTGATACACCTCTGTGCACTTTTGACGTGACGTGGTACAGTCATCTACAGGTAAAATGGACCCTTCTAAAATGGCCATTTACACATAAATGTGATTTATATGTGTATATGTCTGTTTATATACGTATAAATTGCAATAAAGCTTCCAAAATAACTCCCTTTGTGCATGCTAATTCTTGTGTTAACTGCTTGGAGGAAACGGGTGGAGAATGGGTATTAACTGCACCTTGCAGATAACAGCACAGTAGCTTACCATGCATTACGTGCAAGCTAAATGTATTTTCTCTGTGTTAACCATATGGGCAGATGCTGAGAATGTCCACAACAGTGTAATGCAGATCCCCTGCAGTTGCTGTAACTGCAAAGTTTTACCATACTTTAGTAAAAGGATCTGTTAGAATAGAACTGACCCAAAACCACACTGACACTGCAGTCATTCAAGTAGCAAATATATGCATACTATATTTACCAAGTTGAAGAAATTATTTAATTAGTATATTGCATTCTCTTTTAGCAATTCCCACACTAGTTTTAATATGGTACTTATCTCGTATTATACTATAGCTATTTTTAATTGACATGTTCTTCTATACTGAAGAACAATTATAAATTATTCTTTAATTGACATGCTCTTCTATACTGAAGAACAATTATAAATTATTCTTTTTTCTACGGTATAGAAAATATCATCACTTTAATATATCAGCTCAGATATAATATTGCTCTACCAAACAAAAGCAAAACTTAAGTAATTTACTTTTGTGTACCATTTACAGGGGCAATACCAGTACAATCCCTTTATTTATAAATGGCAGTTTTTTTCAAAAACTCGATTAGCTGTTAAAGAGATATATCATCTTGGTTAACTCAGAAACTGTCAGATATGAGGTGGCATTTTAGAAAGGAAGTCCTAGTGAAATCTTCAGTGTCCAGGGCAAAACGTCAAAAAATGTAAGGGATGTTTAAGCATCAGCTCAATTTTGGAAACATGGATATCTCCGAAATGGACGGCCACACTGGCGGCCACATTGACATCAGTACACCAAAGGACATCTCCATTAGAAAAACTGGGCCCGGGGACATCTAATCGGAGAGAGTCAAAGGGTCAATAGCATGAAAAATTTCTAAAGAAGATGAAGGAGATAGGGCGAGGTTGAGGCGGCAGGTGATAAAGAGTGAAGCTTAGCAGGTGATGATCTGATAAGGGAAGAACTGAGGTACAGAAGTTTGAGGGTAAGCAATTGGAGAAGAATACAAGATTGAGGCAGTGGCCATGCTGGTGAGTGAGGGCAGTAGAACAAAGCTTGAAGTCAAATGAGGAGGTAAGGGAAAGGAGTTTTGAAGCATAAGGGTCAGAGGGGTTATCAACATGAATGTTGAAATCCCTGAGAATAAGAGAGGGGGAAGAGGAATCTAGAAAGAAGGAAACCACGAGTTAAAGTCAGTGAGAAAGGTAGAGGTGGACTTGTCAGGAGGTTGATAACTAACAACTAACCGGAGAGGCAGTGGAGTAAAAAGACGGTTATGGTGGAATTCAAAGGAGGGAAAGGAGTGAGACTGAAGCAGCAGGAGGGGTTGAAATTGGCAGGAAAGAGAGAGTAGAAGCCCAACACCACCACCTCGGCCAGTGGGACGAGGCATGTGGGAGAATCGATAGTCATCATGACAGAGAGCAGCGACTGACGCTGTGTCTTCTGAGAGGAGCCAGGTCTCAGTTAGAGCAAGAAGATGGAGAGCATTAGAGATAAAGAGATCATAAATAAAAGCAAGTTTATTTGAGATGGAGTGTGCGTTCCACAAGGCACATGAGAAAGGGAGAGAGGAAGGGGAAAGGAGAGGAAAATGAATAAGATTTGAGGTGTGAAAATCTGTTCTTGGAGTGTGACAAAAGTCTAGGTGGGCGAGGGTTGAGATTGATATCTCTGGATGAGAGAAGGAGAAGAAGAGTGTGGGGCAGAGAGGAGACAGCATGGTGGTAATAAGGGTGAGGTTGTTTTAGAGAGAAGGGAGATGGCTGAATGAGAGGGAAAAAGTGGTGAAGCAGAAGAGATGATGACAAGGTAGAGGACAGGATTGTGGGGGGTGTGAATGGTAAAGGGGAGATAAGGAAAGAAGGATTGAAGGCGCTGGTAGGAGGGAAGACAATTAGGAAGTATGAGGAATAGCAAGAGAAAGTGATGAGCAGCCATAGAACAGAGAGATGGAGAGGAGAACAGAGCTCAAAAGAAATAAAGATAGGTGGGAGAGAGATCACAGGGGATTAGGTGAATCTGTGAATAATAATGGCAATCAGCAGAAGATGGCTAAAAGAGACCAAACGCCTCAGGGTAGGTGGGTAGATGAGTGGGAGGGAGGGATAAACGTTATGTGGATAAGTAGGAGACAGGTAGGAATGGAGAAAACAACTGAACAAGCTTACAGATAAATAAACAGCACACTAACAATGGCACAGATAAATAAATAGCACACTAACAATGAAATCCTATGCTGAATGCACGCTATTTTGCACCCGGGGATGTGCATCATCATCATCATGCTGAACCGAAATCAAGTGTTGTATTTTCCCTGCCATTTTTGTTATCATCAGTAAAAATATAGCAGTTAGCAGAGCACACTCTTCTCTATGCCCTCCAGGTATTTGGATGGCAGAACAAGTGCTTTTCCGATGCCTATTCGTGCTCTGGAGCAGGTATAAACTTGGATGCAGCCTGGGACATGCTGGGTGTTTCTGAAATCAGGCAAGGATGTCCAAAGTACTTGGGAATGCCCCAGACACAGCTAGACCACACCCCCATTTAGCCTTGAATGCCCTACGCTGGGGACGTCCTTAGAACCGCTTTCTAAAATGACTCTAGGGACGTCTCCATGCTTTGGACATCTGAATGCTCAATTTTAGAGGCACAAAGCACGAAAAGGGCTTCTAAAATAATCCCCCTAAAATGCATCCCTCCTCCCACCAGACATGGGCATCCTGCCCTAGGCTCTTTGTAAGGGCAGGTAAAATACCTAATATATGAAATGAAATGAAAAGTAAATTTTAGATACCCAGAAAAGGAAAATATATTTTTTAAAAATTAGAGGGGTTTTTTTTTGTTTTAGTAATTTGGGATCCTTCTTAAGATATGTGGTAGCTGTCATTCTCTAATGGTAGCACATAGCTTGCAAAAAGGCTTAGTTGTATATTACAACGTTGCTGGGGAAAGAACAAGTGTCCTTTTTGTGTAGAATTTCCAAACTTTTTTTTTTACAACTTATTTTATCCTTTTGAAGTTACATTTTAATGCTGTGTGCATGAGGAGATAGATCAACATGTTGACTTCTGAACTGACCCATGGCAATTCAGTCTGGTAAATTTCTTTATTAGGGCAAAGAAAAAGCATTCATAGCAACAACATTCTGACTTTGCTGCATACCTTCATAAACATGCCCTTCAGGGAGAACATTATTCAACAAACTTAACACAGAAACTTTCAAAAAGTAACACCTAGGTGAAACTTTGCATAAATCTGCCACAGTATGAAAGGTTTGTGCTAGTTAGAAGCTGATAAATATTCATTCATTTATACCCAGTCTGCAATGTAAAATAAAAGCACTCCATTAATGATATTGCTGTCCATCAGTATCTACTACGATCAGTTTGTTCTCACTGTGATTAATCTGGACTTATCTTCAATCCATTGTAGTTTACCTATTTAACAATTTTTTCCCAAGAAAAAAGAAGGAACAGATAATATTTAAGTGCATTTTAGAAAAAATACAATTGTAGTACTTTTCAGTTAGCAATTATTACAAAACTTCCTTTGCTAGTTTTGATTTTCTGTATAATGTCCATTTGTGTGTAGTGTTTTTCCCCTATGGATCTCAATTCTATATCAAAAGAAACATTATAGCACAAAATTGTTTGCTGATAAAGGAACAGACTTATATGGTACGAGTTAGTTGCAGACACCAAGCTAGGATTCCCAAGCTAATGCAGGCAGCAATAGTCTTTTTCCATGCAGTTTCTTGCTGGATTTTTACAGTACCAGTGTATTTATTTAATTATTAGGATTTATTAACCGCTTTTATGAAGAGATTTACCCAAAGTAGTGTACAGTCATTCTCCCCTGACATAGACAACTTACATTACAGTGAGTTTTCAGCCTGGATTTGAAAAGGGTCAGAGAAGGCGTCTGACGTACAGACTCAGGTAGTTTGTTCCAGGCATAAGTAGCAGCAAGGTGATAGCAGTGAAGTCTTGAGTTAGCAATAGAAGAGAAGGGCACAGATAGAAGCGATTTGCCGAAGAGTAGTTCCCAAGGAGGGGTGTAGGGAGAGAAAAGAGAGGAAAGGTAGTGAGGAGCTGCAGAGTGAATGAACTTATAGGTCAGCAGGAGAAGTTTGAACTGGATATAGAAACGGATAGGGAGCCAATGAAGTGACTTGAGAAGAGGGGTAATATGAGCTGGTGGAAAATTAGCCGCGTGGCAGAGTGTTGAACAGAATGAAGGTGAAAGAGATGATTCAGAGGGAGACCTACAAGGAGTAGGTTACAATAGTCTAGATGCGAGGTGACTAAGGAGTAGATAAGTGTCTTAGTAGTGTGTTCAGAAAGGAATGGGCAAATTTTGTTGATTTTGTAGAGGAAGAAACGTCAGATTTTAGCTATCAGTTGGGTGTGTGTGGAGAAGGAGAGAGAGGAGTCAAAGACGACCCCAAGGTTGCGAGCTGAGGAGACAGGGCAGAATACAGAGTTATCCACAGAGACTGAGAAAGGAGAGAGGAGGGTTTAGGGGGAAAAATAAGAAGCTCAGTTTTGGCCATATTCAATTTCAAGTGGCAGTGAGACATCCAAGCAGCAATGTCAGAAAGGCAGGCAGAGATCCTGTCCTGGATTGCCGGAGAGATTTCAGGTGTAGAGAGGTAGATCTGGGAGTCATCAGCATAAAGATGGTACTGATAGCCATGGGAAGAGATGAGTGCACCAAGGGACTGGGTATAGAGAGAGAGAAAAGGAGTGGATCCAAGACAGACCCTTGGGGTGAACCAACTAAGAGTGGCATAACAGTAGAGGAGGATCCACCAGAACACATACTGAAAGAGTAATGGGAGAGATAAGAAGAGAACGAGGATAGCACAGAGCCCTTAAAACCAAGCAAGGATAAGGTATCAAGGAGAAGGTTGTGGTCAACAGTGTCAAAAAAGCAGCAGAAAGTCAAGAAAGATGTGCTGAATAAAGGCCCTTGGATTTTGCCAGGTACAGGTCACTTTAGACTTTGGCAAGAGACATTTTGGTAGAATGTAAAGTACAAAAGTCAGATTGTAGAAGATCCAGAAGGACCCAAGAGGAGAGAAAGTTGAGGCAATGGTGGTGAATCACACGTTCATATAGCTTAGAAACGAAGGGGAGGAGAGAGATGGGTCGATAGTGAGAAGGACAGGTAGAGTCTAGTGAAGTTTTCTTGAGGAGAGGAGTGATCACAGCAGGCTTGCAGGGAAAGTTGCAATGGAGAGCAATAGGTTGAGAATATCAGAGATGGAAGGGACTACAGTAGAGGAGATGGAGCTAAGGAGAGGATGGGAATAGGATCAGAGGAGCAGGTAGTGAGTTTGGATGAGGAAAGAAGGTGAGTGGTTTCTTCCTCAGATATCACAGAAAGGAACAAAAGGGTAGCAGAGGTGTGGGGGGGGGGGGGAGAAAGGGAGAAGTTGGGTGTGAAGAAGGAGAGGAGGGGAAGTAGCTGACCTTGTGGGGAACTGGCGTGCGATCTTGTGGATTTTGTCATGGAAGTAGTTAGCCAAGGTTTGGACAAAATGGGAGGGAAAGGTCGGAGGCAGAGGCATCTTGAGGAAAGAGTTGAGAGTTGTAAAGAGAGCGAAGGTCAGAGGCAAGAGATTTAGTCAGACGGACAAATGATGTACCACAGGCAACACAGTAGAATATTCATATAACATAGATAAGATATTCACAATGTTAGCACTATACAATGACACATCCTAACAAGCAGAGGAGGGGACGGGGCAGTTGGGGCATACAGACAGATGATGAGTAAGACAAAGGCATAGGGCTAAATAAAAATGAGCAATTGGATTGAGGGTTAATTATTTATATAGCTGGATAAGATATATGTATCAGGTCTCAGTTTCAGGGTGTGCAATAAGCTGATCCTGAACAAGTATGAGTAAATGGAAAGTCACCACAGTCATTAGAGCCGAGCTTTCACATGCTTCCTGAAGTAGCGATAATCTTGAATTAGACATTCCCCCTCTGGGAGTAAGTTCCAGAGCATGAGGGCTACTTCTGAGAAAGCTTGCTGGTGGTTGTAACAACATATGATTGCCTTTGGTGAGAGTATAGTCAAGGGATGCTCCTTGAGAGACTTCAGAGTCCTCAAAGCTGTGTAAAATCTAACATCTTCTTTAGGTATTCTAGCCCATTTTATCCGAGGGCCTTGAAAATCAGAAATAGAGTGCAGTTTTTACAGGAAGGGTATGATATTAGTCATGCCATAGCATTGTGAAATAATTAGAGCTGGTGAAAACTCTGTGTGGTCTAACCAATATAAAGGGCATTACAGTAGTCTAGCCATCACAATATCACAGAATAGATCACTATAATCAGACTCGTCTTCTTGATATATGGAAAGAGATTTTATAATTGCTGCAGATGACAGAATCAGTTTTTAAAGTTTTCCTGAATGTGCAGGCTCAAAGTAAGCGATAAATCCAGTAGTATTCCAAGATCCCTGACCTATGATTTTAGGGCAAGTTCATAGTTCCCAAAAGAGATTTTGATATGATATACCTCTCCGTTTGAGTTAGGAACACACAGAATCTCTTTTTTACTTTGGTTCAGGCAGAGTTTGTTGTTTCTTGCCCATTCTCGAGTTGTTGGTAAGCAGTCCATTTGCTCAAAGCCATGGGTTGATCTGGTTCACTGTGTATAAGTAGCTATACTTCATCAGCATAGATAATAATGTTGTGTCCCATGCTTCAAACAGTTCAGTTAGAGGCTCGAGGTAGATATTAAATAAGCTAAGTGACAGTATGGATTCTTGTGGTTCCCCACAGTTCACACCCAAGGTTATTTATTTATTTATTTATTTAACATTTCTTATATACCGCCTTTCATGATATCAAGGCGGTTTACATTGAACAAACTGAAATTACATTGATTAGGGCATTATAACTTGGAGATAACTATTTTACAGGGAACAGGTAATGATGTGATGGTGTTGAACAGAACTGACTGTTGTCTGACAGACAGATAGGATTTAAACCATGCAAATATTGTGCCATAATACATGTTTCTGCCAGCCTTATAAGCATAATATTGTGGTCCATCGTATCAAAGGCTGCTGAGAAATCATGGATCTGCACTGATGCTATTACTGCTTATCACGGTTTCTGTGGAGAACACTGTGCAAGGATACAAGAACTGTCTCTGTTTGATACCAAGGTCTGAAGTCAGCATTTTTCTTGTATTTGTGGTATAACTGCAGCTTTTGATATTTTTTGTCCTAGTATCTTATTATAGTGCCTTGTTGAGACAGGAATTGGTGGAACTATTTCAAAATGGTTTTTGTTCCTATCTGATTGGCAGATCTCAGCAAGTACAGATGGCAGGGAAGATCTCTGCTTGGTTTCCATTGAAAAGGGGGATCCCACAAGGGTTGGCCTTATAGACCCACCTTGTTTGATGTGTATTGAGAATCCTTATTTAAGATAATACATGAATATAGTATGGGATTTAAAGTATATGCTGATGACATCTTGTTATTTTGTCCTTTTATGATCAAAGAGAATATTGAACAACTACAGCTCAAAGATTTGATTGCATCGTAATTGGTATGCTGATAATGGGTTATCATTAATTTTAGTAAGATTGTAACTATTGATAAATCATATATGCCACCAGAGAAACTGCAGCTTGCTGAATATCATATCACTACTTTTGATGAAGTCTCCTATTTAAGAGTTATCCTTGATAGTGGATGAGCTTTTAAAAGCTGAGGTGCAAAAGGTTGTACAAACCATATTTTGTAAGCTGAGATTAGTGTGAAACCTTTGGTAAATATTAGATACAAATGATTTTTGTTTGTTAGTCAAACTATACATTCTAGTGCATTTTGATTATTGTAGTATTATTTAACTGGGTTTTCCTGGTACTATGATCCTTACAGATTATTCAAAAAGCAGCTGTGCGGTTGATTACTGGCGTGAGAACTGAGCATATTTCGCCTAGTCTGATGTCCGTATATCGGCTGCCAATTAAAACAGTTAATATATTTAATTTTAGACATTTTCATAGTTTTTTGTAGCTCCATTTGCAATATCCTCTCCAGGACTATGTCGCAAATCGTTTATTGCACTCAAGTCAACAGACATTGATAGCACTTCTTCTGGTGGCTCAGCTTAAATACTGCCCCAAAAATGTGGACCACTTTCTGTGATGTTGAAGTAGGAGGTAAAGTTCATTTCTTTTCGTAAACAACTGAAGTCCATTCTATTTATAGAAGTGTTTTAAATTAACTTTTATTCCGTATTAGTCCTAGGGCTCCTTTTATTAAAGACTGTTAGGCAGTTAACATGCATTTTAACGCATTGCAACTAGCAGTCTGGAACACTAACATGTAAGTGTGTTCACCACCACGTGCTAAAATATGTGTTAATTGGCAATTGCATGGGCAGAGTGTGGTATGGAGAGTGCAATGCCATTAGTGCCAGGACTACTACCATATGCTCAGCACCAACACGGCTCTTAAAACGAGTTCACCCTAATAACTCCTCTGTGAGAGTCATTAAGTGAGGCTGGCTTGGTGGAACGCATGTTAGACTGGCTCATCACATGTTTACTGCTCAGACCATACTGGTCATGCCCTCAATAGCTACTGTGGAGACTCTGTGATGAATGTGCATTTGTTTGGCAAGTTAATTGCAAATTCTTAGTGGGTTTTAGCAAAAGGGGCCCTTAATTATAACAGTATGATCCTTCTATATGATTGATATATGACAAGTTTTTTCTATTCATATTTTTCTAGTATATATACTGAGAACTTCACTTTTTACCACATCTCTCTTTTTATGTATTCTGTTTGATGTACCCTTCTATGCATGTATACATGCACATCTTTTAATTTTATTTTATTCGTTATATTTATAACTTTTATTTTGCTCTTTCTGTTCTTAGTATGGACTTTGTTTTTAATTTAGCAGAGGCAACTGTTTATATTATAATCCCATTTTTACTTCCTTTTTAATTACATAATTTATCTTTTGAATATATATTATTATGTTTTTAATGTACTACCTTATTTTTTATTGGGTTCTGTTACTTTATTTTATAAGGTTTATTGATAGTAAGGTTTTATATCTGGCACCTGTCACAGAGTGGTTAGATACTATTCAGGAGGAAGAGTTTGTTTGTATATTTTAGCAATCGTAGCTCCTTATTTTGGTCTTCCTTTTTTAATGCAATATCACTATGTCATAGCCTAGCCTTTTTAATGTAATTCTTTTGGAGTCAAAATCTATATGCTCGCTAGTGAGTCTAAGCACACCCGCATTCTCCGTTTCTCAGTATGGTACGATTGAAGTAGATTATATAGTTAACAAACAGAGAAGGAGGAGAAAGAAAAGGAGGCAGGAACAGTCATGGAAGGGAGGAAATTGAGAAAAGGAGTACAATGGACCTTTGATGATGGAGGGGGGAAGTGAAAAAGCAGGTAGAATCTGAGAAGAGGAGAAAGCAGGAAGGGACAGGAAAAAACAGACTGCAAAAAACATGTTTTGAATTGTTTTTTGCTACAAATTGACTGGATGAAATAAATGATTGCTTCATGGAGCATCCGGGTTCAGGAACCAAAAAGAGGAGGAACTATTATAGAGCTAATCATTAGCGGAACACATGATTTAATGGGGGGAGGTAACACTGTTTGAGCCACTTGGCTATACTGATCATAAAAATCAAATTTGACTTAATAACTGGAAGGAGACTAATGTTTGGGAACAAGCAAGAAGTCAGTCCTCACATATAGGTGACGTTAGCGCCGATGGAGCCCGCGCGGAAACATCTCCCCAGCTTTCAAAGAAAGCCTTCGGGAGATGCACCACGCATTTGTGGTCCACTTCCCACCCAAGGGTGCCATCTTACTTCAGTCTCCTTTCTTCTGCGGAGCCCTTCGGATGTTGTCCAATTTTCCCCAGAAAAAGTCTGATTTTATTCTCAAGTTTGTTTAGTTTGTGCACCGGTTCCTTCCCGCCCCCGAATTAGCACGCCTCGATGTCACTCCTTGGATCTGTTTGTTTATTTTTAATCAGTTTTTCATCGAGGTCCCACTCGATTGGCATTCTTTTTCAGCCAAAGGACTCGGACCCCTGCCAGGAAGCAGGGACCCCCTTTTTCCTACAGCCTCCAGTGGTTTCAAAAACTGTGTCCGGTGTGGCAAAATGATGTCACTCACTGACCCACACGACTGCTGCCTTCGATGCCCTGGTCTGCAGCACAACGAATCCGACTGCGAGCTCTGCAGAACCATGACCCCAAAGGCCTTAAAGAGCCACCATCAGCAGCAGGAAAAGTTCTATCAGAAGTCCGACTCTGCCCCAGAGTCTCCGGTGAAACCACGCTCCAGGGCCCCCTCCGATACCTCTTATGCTCCACCTTGGAGGGGAAGTCCCCAGAGGTAGAGCATAAGAAGATAAAATCCTTGAAGACTGCCTCAGAGGATGGATCTAGGAAGAAGGTGAAATCCCACCCCAGGTCCCGTAGTCCCAAGTGTGAGTCTGAGGAGTCTGGGCAGAAAACTGCTCGTCAAGAACAAACAGAAACATGCTAACCACGCGTAAGGATTTCTCCAAAGCCAAACAATGCACATCAAACACAGCCTTTTTGCTGTATACGTCAAACCTATGGAACTCTCTACTGAACAATATCAGATGCACTAAGGACACTAAAGAATTCAGAAAACTGCTGAAGACATTTCAATTCACTGAGCATTTCGGCAACATCACATAAAATAACTTACAAATCCAGCCACACAAGTTGGATAATTACTAAAAATTAATGCCAGCAATCATGCAACATAACCACAAACTGTAAATAAGTTACCTATGTAAAAAGTTATGAAAATACTCAGTTACAACCTAATTATAACTTATAGAGCTTAAAACACTTTGTTACATTGTAAATACTTGCTTTCAAAATGGAGTTTTAATGTAAACTACTAGCTGGTAAACTGCCGCCGACCTGCTTCGGACCCCCAAGGCCATTCTCATCGAGGACTCTCCTTCGACAGTATCAACGCCGAGCCCGAGGTCCTCGGTGCCCACGTCGAAGGCTGTGGAACCAACCTGCATAGAGACCAGAATGGCATCCCTAGAGAGCAGTATATTGGTTGAGGTCCAGGTCCCGTTTCTCGGGACACCGGTTCTCCCCGGCAAGTGCCTGCGGCTCGGTCCAATGATCCTCCAGAGGTCATGAACTGCAAAGAGCGGTCCTCGACCGAGGTGATCGTGCAGCATCGGATTCATACACGGACTTCGAATCCGAATGGGAGACCGACGGCAAAGAGTCCCAGGACACGAGACGCCACCATGACATGCCCATGCATCAGTTTCTCCCGGCATCCCGACACCATTCTTCTCCCAAGGACATTGCATTCCTCGATTTCAAGAGGGACATGGCCAAAGCTCTTACTATCGAGACAGAGGCAGAGGAGGATCCGCGAACCGAGGAATTGGAGATCCTCCAATACGAGGCACCCCCAAAGGAAACTTTAATGGTTCCAGTGCCCCCGATCCTCGACTGCCTCCTCCTGCGCATGTGAGAAACACTGACATCGGTACAAATCATTAGCAGGTGCCTCGATGCAATGTACTGGGTATGCTGAAGTCCTGGGTTCCAAAAGACCCGGCTTCCCCACAACTCCATGGTCATGGAGTCAGCCATGCGCAGGCTTAAGAGCCAGAAAACCCATTCGTTGGTGCCATCTGGCAGAGAGGCCCGACCCTCGATGCCCTCTGCCAGAAAGCCTTTCAGGGCTCGAAGCTAACATGCCTAATCCAATCCTACCTGCTTTACATCACCATGTACCTAAAGGAACTGTTGAAGGAGCTTGGAGGATTCTTGGCAGGCCTCGATGGTGAACCCCTGAAGAGGTTCAAGACTCTAACCTCAGCAGTAAAAGAATGCTCAAAGTTCCTGTCTCGAGCAGCCTACGATGGCTTCGAGTCATCGGCCAGAGTGGCTGCTGCCAATATTGGGGCATGACACCAAGTATGGCTGCAGTCATCTGACCTGGAGCAATGGGTACAGGACAAACTAATCAATGTCCCCTGCATAGGTGAAAACCTATTCGGGAAACTCATGGCGGATAAAGCAGTGGAGATAGAGACCGAGAATGTCATGAGAACCAAGCTATCAAAGAAGACCTCGGAGCAACCCTGGAAGAAAATCCCAGGGAAAAAGCCCTTTTTCCCAAGGAAGAAAGGGGGCTATGTTAGTACTCTGCAGTTACAGGCCTTCTCGGCCCCTCAGAAGGGCCAACAACAGAAGGGCCAGGGACATGGTCCCAGAAAATAAAAAGTCCCGAAGCCCAAGGCATCAGTTCAGGCCCAGCTTGGGGGAAGCTTATGACTGCCTGGGCATGACCTCCACTCCCCCAGGAGGACCTCTGCTGCCCATAGGGGAGCACCTAGCTCTGTTTGCCCACAGGTGGACAGCCATCACCACTGATACCTGGGTGTTACAAGTGGGCATGGAGGGCTACCTCCTCCACCTACATCGGCCACCACCCATGTATTTCCCAGGAGAACCCACTAGGCCTCTCCTCCACCAAACCCTGCTCCTCATTGAGCTAGCAGGAGTACTCCGGTACAAAGCAGTGGAGCCAGTGCCACAACCTCTCTGGGGCACCGGCTTCTATTCCAGGTATTTCCTCATCTCCAAGAGGACTGGGGGCCTCAGGCCCATCCTGGACTTGCAAGAGCTCAACAAGTTTCTGGTCAGGGAGAAGTTCAAGATGCTATCCCTTGAAACACTGCTGGCATTCCTCCAGCAGGGAGATTGGATTTGCTCCTTAGACCTAAAGGATGCCTACATTCACATCCTAATTCACCCCAGTCACAGAAAATACCTTTGGTTTGTGGTGTGGGGACAGCACTACCAATACAGGGTGCTGTCCTTTGGTCTGGCCTCATCTCCAAGGGTCTTCACAAAGTGCTTTGTGGTAGTCACAGCCCACCTCAGACTTCAAGGGGCTTTTGTCTTCCCTTATCTGGATGAATGGCTCATAAAGGGAGACACAGCTACAGAGGCACCCTGCACCACTGGACGCACTATAAACGCCCTGCAGCACCTGGGGTTTGCCATAAACTACCCCAAGTCCTACCTCACTCTGGCTCAATGTCTAGATTTCATAGGGGTGCAGGTGGACACCCTTCAGGCAAAAGCCTTCCTCGCTCAGGAGAGGTCAGAACATCTCAGGGAATTAGCTGCAGAGGTGCAACGGCACAGGACACTACCCGCCTGGCTTCTCCTCTGCCTGCTTGGACACATGGCCTCTACGGTCTACGTAACACCAAATGTCCGCCTGCACATGAGAGCAGCCCAGTGGTACCTCCACTCTCAGTGGGCCCAAACTATATGTAGGCTCAAGGACAGAGTGCAGGTGACCCTCCAGTTCCCATGTCACCTTCAGGCTGGGATGCCCTTTCAGGCACCCATCCCCCAGAAAGTCCTCAACATGGATGCCTCTCTAATGTGCTGGGGAGAGCATTGCATGAGCCTCCAGACACAAGGCTGCTGGGTCTCAGAGGGAATCCGAAATGCAGATCAACCTGCTGGAAATCAGGGCAATATTCCTGGCCCTCAGAAATTTCTGTCACTGACTATAGCACCACGCAGTGCTGTCCAGACCCACAAACAGGTCGCGATGTTCTACATGAACAAACGGGGGGGGGGGGGGAGGAAAACAGGGTCATACCCCCTCTGCCAGGAGGTGGTAGACCTATGGCTCCTATGCTACATTCAGAGGGATGCTCCTAAGGGTGGTCTACCTTCTGGGCCAGGACAATGTCTTAGTGAACAAGCTGAGCAGGATACTCAAGCCGCATGAGTGGCACCTGGACCCAGCGGTAGCCTCGTGGCTGTTCTGGCTCTGGGGCACTGTGGTGATGGGCCTGTTTTCCAGCCCGGACAACATGCAGTTGCCCCATTTCTACTCTCGCTGACCGCACCCATTTCAGGTAGTGGCAGATGCATTCTTCATCCCATAGTCGGAAGGCCTCCTGTACACCCTCCCTCCAATGCCGCTAATAGTGAAGACCCTGTTTAAGGCTCAGTGCAACAGAGTGTCACTAGTGCTGATAGCCCCTCAGTGGCCCAGACAGCCTTAGTTCCCACTCCCTATCAATGGTACCACCGATTCCCCTGGGCCGAGCCCCAGGACTTCTCTCACAGGAGCAGGGCTCTCACTTACCCCAGAACGTGGGGGTCCCTCTCGCTCACAGCTTGGCTGCTGAAAGGGCAGCACTAGCCTCCTTCAATCTCCCACAAGACATGGAAGAGATTCTCCTGGCCTCTCATAAAGCTTCCATGAGAAGGGTGTATGCCTTCAAGTGTCACAGTTTCTCATTGTGGTGCACAGAAAAACGGACGAACCCCTTCTCCTGTTCAGTGCATGTGGTACTCCAATACCTGCTCCACCTATCGCAGGCAGGCCTGAAGTCCAACTCAGTCAGAGTAAACCTGAGCACCATCGCAGCACATCACTACTCTCGAGGGGAAATCCCTCTCAGCTCAGCCCTTTGTGTCTTGGGTTCTATGGGGCCTCATGTTGTCCAAACCCCCCATCCACCCTCCAGTGGTGGGATGGGACCTTAATGAGGTGCCTTCGCAGCTCACTAAGCCTCCATTTGAGCCTCTGGCCACCCGCAGGTGGTACCTCTCCTGGAAGGTCACCTTCCTGGTAGCACTCACATCTGCTCGTAGAGTCAGCAAGCTCCAGGATCTGATGGCAGAGCCTCCTTACATGAGGTTCTATAAGAACAAGGTGGTGCTCCGCAGACATCCCAAGTTTCTGCCGAAGGCGTGTCTCCATTCCACCTCAATCAGGAGGTGGTGCTCCCCACCTTCTTTCCCAGGCTTCATGCCGGTGGGGCGCAGACTGTTCTCCATACTCTGGATTGCAAGAGAGCCCTGTCCTTCTATCTGTAATGGACTCAGGGCCAGCGCAAAGCTCAACAGCTTTTCGTATCCTATGACCTCAGCCGTCTCGGGCTCTCAGTGACTAAGCAAACTCTGTCCACTTGCGTGGCGAACTGTATTACCCTTGCCTACAAGCAAGCAGGGATCTCACTGGACCAGAGAGTCACAGTGCACTGTCAGGGCCATGGCTACTTCTGTGACCAATCTGCATTCTGTCCCCATGACAGAAATTTGCCAGGTCACCACCTTGTATTCGGTCCATACCTTTGCTACTCATTACTGCCTGGAAAGGAAGCCCCAGTGGGACAGCACCTTCAGCCAGACTGTACTCCATAACCTTTTCAGGGTGTAGGCAACTCCTGCCCTCCTACCCTTGTGTGTTCAGGCTACTGGAGTGCTGTTCCCTGCCGGACACTGGATCTTATAAGAGTCTCAATATGGACTCAGCTGCTGCTGATCAAGGCTTACCTTTTTCAGGTCGCCGTGGTATTTTTACAGGTTCTCAGTAGCCTATAGTTGAGGAGTCCCATATGTGAGGACTGACTTCCTCTTGTTCCCGGAGAAAGCATAGTTACTCACCTGTAACAGGTGTTCTCCGGGGATAGCAGGAATCAGTCCTTACAACCCTCCCTCCTCCGCTTAGAGTTGCTTCTTTACCATCTTTTATTTTTGCCATCTTAGCTATGTCATTTGACTGAGGCAAGATGGCACCCTTGGGCTGGAAGGGGACCACGCATGTGAGGTGCATCTCCCAAAGGCTTTCTTTGAAATCTGGGGAGATGCTTCTGCGTGGGCTCCGTTGGTGCTGACGTCACCCATATGTGAGAACTGATTCCTGCTGTCCCTGGAGAATACCTGTTACAGGTGAGTAACTACGCTAAATCTACTGCACTATTCAAAGGGGAAACTATGATAAAATGAGGAAAATGTAAATAAAAAAACCAACTAAAAATTAAAAGGAACAGCTGCAGAGGTTGAAAGTTTATATCAGGCATGGGCATTCTTCAAAAATTCCATATTGGAAGCCCGGACTTAATGCATTCCACGTATTAAAAAAGGCAGAAGGCAGTCCAAGGATAGCTGACAGTTAAAAGGTGATGTGAAAAAGGCTATTATATCCATCTTTAAAAATTGAAAAAGAAACTGATTGAAGAAAACAGGAAACACAAACATTGGCTAGTGTGATGCAAAACCCTCATAAGGAAGACAAAAAGAGAACTTGAAAAGAAATTTGCCATAGCAAAATCTTTTAAGGTACCATTAGATGATCGGGGTAAAATGGGCACTCAGGGAGGACAAAGCCATAGCAGAAAGACTAAATTAATTTTTTACTTCAGTTTTTACTGATGAAGATGTAAAGGAACTACCCATGCCAGAAATAGTATTTAATGGTGGTGATTTTGAGAAACTGAAACAAATCAAAGTGATAGATTGGACAGTTGCCAAGACAATACCTGTTTTTAAAAAGGAACCAAAGGTGATCAGGGAAACTACAAAACGATGATCCTGATTGTCAATATCAGGCAGAACAGTAGAAACTATATTAAAAAAACAAAATTACTAAACACATAGATAGACATGGTTTAATGTGACAAAGCCAATATGGATTTAGCCAAGGGAAGTCTTGCCTAACCGATCTGCTCCATTTTTTGAAGGCATGAGTAAACATATGAATAAAGGTGAGCCAGCTGATGTGAGGGCACATTTTAGAAAAGCCATCTAGGTGCAGTCTGGTAAGTCCAGGTCAAAATGTCCTAAATACTGTGGGAGTCGTAGAGGGAGCCTCTATTGGAGGCACATGAGATCCGCATACCACGGCCTCCAGGACCAATCAGGTGCCACCAGCACCACTGAATTCTAAGGTTGTTCGACCTGATGAAATACTCTTCCCACAAGAGGCCACTGAGGAAACATGTACAGCAGAACCTACTTTTGCCAGGGTTGAACCAAGGTGCCCACTGACCTGGATTTCCATGAGATCATCTCGTGGCAATCCCTCCTGTTCAGGATCTTCTTGAACACAAGACTGCTTAGTCCGCACTCCCTGGGATCGAGGGAATGGCGACTGAGATAGCTCTCCTGCACATTGTTTGTTCCCACAATATGTTGAGCCAAGAGAGCCAGGAGATTGCGTTTCAGCTAGGCAAACAGGAGAGTGATTTCCTGGGCAACCTCAAAATTCCTCATGCCCCCCCCCCCACCACATGACATACGCCACTGCCGTGGCACTGTCTGAGAAAATTCAAATGGTCCTTCCTTAGTCTATGTTCCAGAAATGCAGGACAGCCAATTGAATGCCTCTTACCTCCAAGTAATTGATGGGCCAGGCTGCCTCTCATTTGCTCCAACTGTCCTGGGCCATCAACCTTCAGCAATGAGCTCCCCAACTGGATAGGCTGGCATCTATCATCACCAGAAGCCACTGGAGATTGTCCAAGAAAATACCCTTCGACAGATGACTGGACTGCTCCCACCAGAGCAGGCTGGCCGCTACCCCTGGGGGGAGCAGGAGCTTGATGTCAAAGTCCTGAGAGGAAGGTGACCACTGAGATAACAGAGACCTCTTTAGCATATACATATGCAGCCGCGCCCAGGAGACCAACTCAGCGGTTGCTGTCATTGACCTCAGAAGCTATAGGTAGTCTCAAGCTGTAGAAGCCTGTAGCTCCTGAAATGACAGCAGCTGAGAATGTAGCTTCTCCACTCTCTTCTCGGGCAGGAAGACCATGCCTGAACCAGTGTTGAACCTCACCACAAAGTACTCCAAGGACTGAGTAAGGCACGAGGAAACTCCTACCATAGTTGATCATCCAATCCAGCCTCTCCAGAAACTGCACCACTTGGACAGACACCCACATGGCTTCAACATGCAACCTGGCCTGAATAAGCCAGTCATCCAGATAAGGATGCACACAGATGCCTTAGTGCTGCAACACAGTAGCAGCAATGGCCATCATGGTGAATGTCCTTGGAGCAGTTGAGATTCCAAAGATTAGAGCAGCAAACTGGAAGTGGGAGCTGAGAACAGGGAAGGGAAGGAAACACTGTTGATTGTCAAGGATAGGGATGTGAAAGTACGCTTCGGCCATGCCTAGCGATGCCAGAAATTCTCCACACTGAATAGCTCTTATGACCAATCGCAATGTCTCAATGTGGAAATGAAAGGTCCTCAAGTAAATGGAATATCGCCCATCCCCCTTTCGGCAGGTGGTACTGGCACCACCACCTAGAGGATGAGGAGCCTCATCAGGGTAGAATGAATGGCAGCCTGCTTGGCCACAGACCCACAGGGAGATATCATAAAGGCATCTGGGATGGGATACTTGCATTCTAGAACATAGCCAAACTGAATATGTCACGCACCATGAGGTCCGAGATCACATAGGCCCATTCCTGGAAGTAAAGATGGAGTCGGCTGCTGACAGGAGGTAATCCAGAATGGGCCCCCAACCAATCACTGAGACTGATGGAAGAACCCTGCTTGGAGGAAGAAGACATCTCTCGAGACCCCTGAAGCCCTCAAAAGGACCGGCTCCAAGATTGGGGCCCTGAGGAAGGAAATGACAGCCTCCCTGGGCAGTACCTCCAAGAATCCCTCAATTCCCAGGACTCCTGGCTGAAATGAGAGGAATGCAAAGCAGAGGAGGTCAGACCCCACTTCCAAATCCCTTTGGAACAAACCTACAGAAGCCAATGAAGTTTGCAAACCCCTAGGATCCTTGACCAGCTTCTCCAGGTCTTCTCCAAAGATGAGCTTTCCCTTGAAAGGAAGCCCAGATAACAGGGACTTTGATGCAATATTCGCCACCCAATGGCGCAGCCAAAGCCAGTGATGCGCCACCATGGAACATGCAATGCCCTTAGATGACAAGCGGACCAAATCATACATTGCATCTGCCAAGAAGGTTGCAGCTGACTTTGGGCCACATTAAGAAGCATGTGTATACCAGAACACCTGATAGCTCTCATGCACAACCTTTATATTAATCAAGAAGCAACATTCAATAGCTAGTGTAGCCATTTGCTAGAACCACTGATTCTCTTTAATAATTACATCTACCCCTCCATCCTTTCTATTAGGAAGAGGACACTGATAACAACTGGGATAACTTTTAAGAAAGTTTCCTTAGATTTTCATTGTTCTCAGAAACAACAAAGGGATTTTTATAAGAATATAGATAAAATTGTGACCGCTAATCAAGTCATTTATAAAAATCATGTTTGTCGCCTTGCATTCCATACCAATAAAATATAGCGTAGTTACTCACCTGTAGCAGGAGTTCTCAGGGAACATCAGGAATCAGTCCTCACATATCGGTGACGTCACAAACAGAGCTTGCACGGGAACGCTTCCCAGTTTCCATAGAACATTTTTGGAAGGTGAACCACACATGCGTGCCGGTCTTTCTGCCCAAAGGAGCCATTTTACCTCAGTATGATGACATAGTTTAATCAAGCCAAAAAGAGTAGTTACTCACCTGTAACAGGTGTTCTCCAGGAGCAGCAGGAATCAGTCCTCACATATGTGAAGTCAGTCCTCACATATGGGTGACGTTGGCGCCAACGGAGCCCTCGTGCGGAGCATTTCCCCAGCTTTCAAAGAAAGCCTTTGGGAATTGCAGCACGCATGCGCGGTTCCCTTCCCGCCCAAGGGTGCCATCTTGCTCAGTCTGATGACATAGCTAAAAGACAGCAAAAAAATTAGCAAAAACAAATCATATGACTGCAACTCCAAGGGGAGGAGGGAGGGTTGTGAGGACTGATTCCTGCTGCTCCTGGAGAACATCTGTTACAGGTGAGTAACTACTCTTTCTCCAGGACCAAGCAGGAAGTCAGTCCTCACATATGGGACTCCCCAGCTTAAGGCTACCGGAGACCCCAACCGGAAAAAATGAGCTCCCTCTAGCTCGTCAGCACGTAAGGAAGGAAACTTCTCTGAGAACGCCCCCGACCGGTAACCCAACACCAGGGCCGGAGGGTAGGAGTTGCCTAAACCCCAAAGAGATTATGGAGTACTGCCTGTCCGAAAGCACTGTCCCTGCGGGACTCCCTCTCAAGGCAGTAATGGGCCGCAAAAGTCTGGCTTGAAGACCAAGTAGCGGCCCGGCAGATGTCTGCCAACAGAACAGAGCGGAGATGAGCCACTGACGCAGCCTTCGCCCTGACACGATGAGCCGTGACTAGACCCTCCAACGAGAGGCCGGCTGCCCCATAAGCCCAGGCGATACAGTCAGCGACCCACATGGACAAAGTACGCTTGGAGACAGGGAGCCCCAACTTATTGGGGTCAAAAGAAACGAAGAGCTGAACAGCCCTCTGATGCTCCCGCGTACGGTCAAGGTAGAAGGATAACGCCCTCCTACAGTCCAGGGTATGCAAGACCATCTCAGCCCGGTTGGCATGCGGCCTGGGAAAGAAGGTCGGAAGAACCACCTCCTGATTGAGGTGAAAAGGTGAGACAACCTTAGGAAGAAACTTAGGGTGAGTCCGTAAGACTACCCTATTCCTGTAGAACCTAGTGTAAGGAGGAACAGACACTAGTGCCTGCAGTTCACTCACTCGCCTAGCAGAGGTAAGAGCTACCAGAAATAAAGTTTTCCAGGAGAGAAAACAGAGAGGGCAGGTAGCCATAGGTTCAAAAGGCGGACAAGTAATCCGCTGCAAGACCACATTCAGATCCCACTCAGGAGCCGGTGGACGCAAAGGAGGCTTAAGCAGAAGGAGGCCTCTGAGAAAACGAGCTACCAAAGGGTGGTCGGAAAGAGGCCTACCGTCCACCGGCGAGTGGTGCGCTGAGAGAGCACTAAGGTGAACTCTGACAGAGTTAGACTTAAGGCCCAGATTGGAGAGGTAAAGCAAATATTGCAATACTACCGCTACCAAGCACCAGAAGGGATTCTCGCTGTGCTGAGCACACCAAGCGGAGAATCTACACCACTTAAGCGCGTAGGATTTCCTGGTGGACTGTCGCCAAGAGGCCAAGACCACATCTTCCACCTCTCGAGGCAGCAGGAGGGGAGCCAGGACTACCCTTTCAGCAGTCAGGCCATCAGATGAAGGGACTGGAGGTTGGGGCGCAAGAGAGTCCCCTGATCCTGAGACAGGAGATCGTGTTGAAACCCCAGAGGAAGAGGGGTGTCCACCGCTAGCTGCAGCAGAAGTGGGAACCACGGTTGCCTCAGCCACCTGGGGGCTATCAGAATCAATGAAGCCCCATCCTTGAGGACCTTGAACAGCATTCTGGACACTAGTGGTGTGGGAGGAAAAGCATACAGTAGGCCTGTGGACCATGAGATCAGAAACGCATCTGCTGCTACTCTGAGAGGATGCGGTTGTCTGGAGCAAAATCTCGGGAGTTGCCAGTTCAGAGGACTGGCAAAAAGATCCATGGTGGGGAGGCCCCACCTGAGAAAGACCTGCTGAACCACCAACGGATTCAATCTCCATTCGTGTGGTTGCAGGATCCTGCTCAGTCTCTCTGCCAGGTAATTTGCTTGACCTGGGAGATAGACAGCGTTGAGAAGGATTCCGTGATTGACAGCCCAAGAGCACAGCCGTTGAGCCTCCTGACATAGAAGGAAGGAGCCTGTGCCGCCTTGTTTGTTCACGTAGAACATGGCAACTTGATTGTCCGTCTGGACCAATACAGACTGGTGAGAGGCGAGGTGGGAGAAGGCTCTTAGAGCTAGGCGTATCGCCCGTAGCTCCAGTAAATTTATCTGTTGAGCAGCCTCCCAAGGGGTCCAGAGACCCTGAGTACATGTCCCTTGGCAATGTGCTCCCCATCCGAGAAGAGAAGCATCTGTTGTCAGCACTTGAGAATGCGGAGGGGATTGAAAAAGCACTCCGAGTACCAGATTCGGAAGATGAAGCCACCACTGCAGAGAGGAGACTAGCAGGTCGGATATTCTTACCGAGTCCGCTAGGCTCCCCGTGGCCTGATGCCACTGAGTTCGAAGACTCCACTGAGCAGGCCGCATGTGCAGGCGGGCATTGGAGGTGACATGAACCGTGGAAGCCATATGGCCGAGTAGTCTCAGGAATTGCCTGGCAGAGACCAGGGAATTGCTGTGAAACTGCCTGGCTAGATCCATCAGCCTGTGGGCTCTGTCCATAGGCAGAAAAGCCTTCGCTTGAAGAGTGTCTAGTCTGGCCCCTATGAATTCTAAGTTCTGGGACGGGAGCAAAGTGGACTTTGTGAAGTTTATGACAAACCCCAAGTGCTGAAGCAGAGCCACAGTGCGAAGGGTGGCTTGATGGGCCTCCTGGGAAGATTGGCCCCTTATGAGCCAGTCGTCCAGGTACGGAAACACAAAGAGACCTTGAAGCCTCAGGTAGGCCGCCACCACTGCCAGGCACTTGGTGAACACCCTAGGAGCGGAGGACAGGCCAAAGGGTAGTACTCTGTACTGATAGTGGTTTCCCCCCACAACAAATCTGAGATATTGTGAGTATACGCATCCTTTAGATCTAAGGAGCATAGCCAGTCTCCCTGCTGGAGGTAGGGCAGCAGGATTCCAAGGGTAAGCATCTTGAACTTTTCCCTCTCCAGGAACTTGTTGAGGTTGCGCAAGTCTAGGATGGGTCTGAGGCCTCCTGTTCTTTTTGGTACCAGAAAGTACCTGGAATAAAAGCCTTGCCCTCTCAGGTGGTGGGGCACCGGTTCCACAGCCTGATCCTGTAGTAGACCTGCTAACTCCTGAAGGAATAGGTCCCTGTGCAGAGGGAGTCTTGGAGGCTCCCCTGGAAAATAGGAGGGAGGTACCTGGTGAAAATGGAGAAGATAGCCCTTTTGGACTATATGAAGAACCCAGGTTTCTGATGTGACGGCCGACCACCTGTGGGCAAAGTGGGCCAGCCGGCCTCCTGTGCTGAGAGAAGCCAGCTGAGGAGAAGAGGCTATGCTTTCTGAGTCAAAAACCCCCACCCTGCTGAGCAGGGGCCGGTGTTGGTGGCTTGGGGGTCTTCTGCCTACGGGGCCCTTGACCCTGCCCCTTGGCCTGCTGACCCTGTTGGGGAGCTGCAGAGGCCTGATAATGAGGGTATTGTCTATAGGCAGATGACTTCCTCGGGTAAAAGGTCTTTTTTCCCCGAGACCTTCTTTTTCTGAGAAGGGGCAGAGGTTTTTCTGGACAGCCTAGTCCTGGTGAGAGTCTCTGTCTCGAGCTCAGCAGCCTTTTCAGCCATGGGCTTGCCGAAAAGGTTTTCACCCCGGCAGGGGACATCGACCAACTTGTCCTGTACCCATGGCTCGAGGTCGGATGACTGTAGCCAAGCCTGTTGGCGGGCACCGATGCCGGCCGCGGCTACTCGGGCCGAAGCCTCGAAGCCATCGTAGGCTGCTCGAGAGATAAACTTCGAGCACTCCCTAATACCCATGGACAAGGCCTGGAACCTCTGCAAAGGTTCCTCGGAGAGACCAGCAGAGAACCCGGCAATCTCCTTTGCCAGGTCTCGGAGGTACATGCCCATGTAGAGCTGGTATGTCTGGACACGGCAAGCAAGCATAGAGCCCTGGAAGCACTTCTTACCGAGGGCATCCAGGTTCTGGGCCTCCCGGACGGGAGGCACCAAGGAGTGCATCTTCTGACTTTTCAGTCGATGCATGGCCAATTCCACAACCATGGAGTGGTGCGGTAATTGCGCCTTTTGGAACCTGGGGCTCTTGCGGACTCGATAGATTGAATCGACCCACTTGCTTAACACCGGCGTCGAGGCTGGGGTCTCCCACATGCGGAAGAGCAGCCGCTCCAGCATCGGAGTTACCGGAACAGTAAAGGCCTCCTTCGGGGGAGAGTCATACTGGAGGGCCTCGAGCTCTTCGGCTCGAGGCTCCTCCTCGGGATCCGCGGGGAAGGCCAAGGCCTTGGCCATATCCCTCACGAAATCCGAGAACCGGGTATCCTTCGGTGGGGATCGTCTCCGAGGTTCGGACTCGGGCGAGTCCGATGGGACACACCGAGTCCGATGAGTGTCGGGTGACTCTTCGTCCTCCGTCTCCCAGCCCGATTCCTCGGAGGAGGAATCGAGCGGCTCTGGTCGGGCGAGCACTGATGCCCTCCGCCGAGGGTATCGGCATCGACGACCTCGGCCCCGAACGGGAGGTCGAGGGAGACCGTGGCCGAGGATCGACTCGAGCCCGCATGGACTCGAGGATCGGCTCGGCCTCCGGGGTCGACTTGGACGTCGAGGTCCCGGTGGTCGGGGCAGATGCACCGGTGAGACCGGCGATCAATGCCCGCTGCTGTTCCATGAAGGCAGCGAAGCTGCTCTCCAAGGCCGTCAACCTGAGTCCAAGCTCAGGAGACCCAGCAGCCCCCGACTCGGGCCCCAACTTGGGTCCCGACGGCGTCGGGCCCGACGTCGGCTCCCTCGGAGGAGAGTCCACAAGGACAACAGCACTTACGTGTCCAGGAGACTCCATCTCAACACGAGGATGTTTGGCAGGCCTCTCCAACTCCGAAGACCCGGGACGGCTATCGGGGCTATGCGACCTGGCCCTCGAGAAACCAGGAGCGTCCACCGACGCCACCCTCATGGGTTTCTTCTTCCTGCGATGTTCCCGCGAAGGAGACCCCCGCTCAGAGGAACCCCGACGCTGCTCAGGGCCGGAGTCCCGAGACGTCGAGGCCTCTGACGAGGTCCGAGCCCGGCCGGACGCGGAGTCAGAAAAAATCCTATCCTTTTGGTGCTGCTGACTCCTCAACGCTTTCGAGGATATTTTGCCACACGGACCACAGATCATCGGGTCATGATCGGGTCCGAGGCAGCGGAGGCAGCAGTCATATGTGTCAGTAAGAGACATAAGTTTCTTACACAGATCACATTTCTTAAACCCGCTGGTAGCCATCGGGGGAAAAAGGGCCCCTGCTAGGTCAAAAGAGACTGGGCTGCCAGGGAAAAAAGAAAAAAGGCGCGGACGCCAGTCACAAAGGACAAAAAACGAAAAAGAGAAAAAGGACTCGATACCGGCGTATCGGTCCGAGCGGGAAAGGGATCCAGCGTCGAACCGGAGAAAAAAGAGAAAAAACAGGGAAAATCAACTTTTTCCTCGGGGAAAAATGAACTATGTCCGTCGGGCTCCGCGGAAAAAAGAAGACTGAGCAAGATGGCACCCTTGGGCGGGAAGGGGACCGTGCATGCGCACTGCAATTCCCAAAGGCTTTCTTTGGAAGCTGGGGAAATGCTCCGCACGAGGGCTCCGTCGGCGCCGACGTCACCCATATGTGAGGACTGACTTCACATATGTGAGGACTGACTTCCTGCTTGGTCCTGGAGAAAGGTAACAACTCCACGGGGAGGAGGGAGGGTAGTGAGGACTGATTCCTGCTGTTCCCAGAGAAACCTGCTACAGGTGAGTAATTACACTTTCTCCAGGACCAAGCAGGAAGTCAGTCCTCACATATGGGTCTTCAAGCTACAGGCTACCGAAAAACCTGTAAAAGGCCCAACGGGGCAATCAGAAAAACAAACTGAGAAAAACAGCATCAGTAATCGCTGAAAGGTTCAGAAAGTCAGCATCCAGCATGGACATCAACATCAGGTCAACTCTACGGTAGCCTGGATGGACAGAAGGGCCAGTAGGAAAGATTTGCTCTAGTTCCCAAAGAGGTTCCCAAAGAGGTGCCGAAGTTGCTGTCAGGGCAGGAATCTCCATCCAGACAGTAGTGGGCTGTAAAGGTGTGGAAGGAAGATGACGTAGCAGACCTTCACCATGGAGGTAGAGCACAAGTATTGCCACTGAAGTAGCCATATCTCAGACACTGTGCACCGTGACATGGCATTCCAAATTGAGCCCAGCCTGAGCATAAGTGAAGGAGATGCAGTCTGCTTCCCAAATTGAGAGGGCGCGCTTCGATACCTCCATGCCCAGCCTGTTGGGGTCAAAACAGACAAATAGCTGAGAGGAACGGCAGTGGGCTTTCATCCTCTCCAGATAAAAAGCTAGCGCTCTCCTACAGTCCAAAGTGTGCAGTGAGGCCTCAGCTCGTTTGGCATAAGGCTTTGGAAAAAAGGCGGGCAGTCCCACCAACTGAGGTGAAAAGCAGAAACTACCTTAGGCAGGAACTTAAGATGAGTTCGGAGAACCACCCTGTTCTTATGAAATCTGGTGTAGGACGGGTGTGCAACCAATGCTTGCAATTCATTGACCCTGCGTGCAGAAGTGAGTGCTATCAGAAAGATGACTTGCTAGGTGAGGTATTTGAGCAGACAGGAGCTGAGCGGTTCAAATGGGGAGAGAGAAACTGTCCCAGTACCACGTTAAGGTCCCAAGCCACCAGAGGTGGTCTAATGGGGGGATGAGATAGCAGGAGGCTCCTCATAAAGCAACCAACAGAGTGGAGATTGGCTTATCAGCCATTGTGTGATGGTAAGCTGCCACAGCACTGAGGAGCACACTGACCGAGTTGTACTTGAGGCCAGAGTCAGAGAGGTACAGCAGGTAAGACAGGACCGACTCCACTGAGCAGGAGAAGGAGTCTAGAGATTTAAACTCACACCAGATGGAGAACCTGTGCCACTTTCAGGCATAGGCACATCATGTAGTCCTTATGTGAGGCTAGGAGCACGTTGTCCACTTCCTCCGGCAGGTGGAAGGATGCGAGCACTATCCTCTCAGCATCCATGCCATAAGCGCTAGGGACGGTAGGTTGGGATGTAGTAGAGTCCCCCCATCCTGAGAGACGAGGTCTGGAGCACAGCTGAATCTGAGAGGCTGTTATTGAGACAGTCAGAGCAACAGAGGAAACCAAGGTTGCTTTGGCCAATGCAGTGCTATGAGAATCATGGTGGTACCCTCGCGTCTTGTAGCTTGAAAAGGGTCTTGGCCACCAGAGGAGTCAGTGGGTATGCATACAGGCCCTTGCCCCAGTCCAGGAGAAAAACATCGAGTGCTATCTGATGTCTGCATGGCATTCTGGAGCAAAACCGCGGTAGCTGGGCATTGTGATAAGTGGCAAAGAGGTCTATCAATGGTGTGCCCCATATCACATCTGGAAATATGGCTGGTTCCTGCCTGTTGAGAGTCCACTCATGTGGTTGAAGGACTCTACTGAGGCGATACATCATGACATTGAGTTCCCCCTGGCAGGTACACCGCTCTGAGGAGCATGTCATGCAAGATGGCAAACTTCCAGAGGTAGACTGCCTCCCAACAGAGGCGGTTCGACTCCGTGCCACCCTGCTTGTTGATACAGACCATGGCCACCTGGTTGTCTGTCTGGATAAGGACTATCTGGTTGTCGAGCTGTCACTAAAAAACCTGAAGGGCACTGGCAATGGCTCAGAGTTCCAGGAAGTTGATTTGGTGGAGGTTCTCTCGAGCCGTCCAGAGTCCCCGTGTGTACAGAACATCCAGGTGAGCTCCCCAGTCCATCTTGGAGGCATCTGTCGTTAGGATGCGTTGATGCGGCGGGGTCTGTAAAGGATGCTGCCACCAGGAGAAGGAGGCCATGTGGCCGAGGAGGCATAGCATTTGTCGAGCTGTCATGAGAGGACAGTGCTGAACGTCTTGAACCAGGACAACCAAGCATTTGGCCCTGTCCTTTGGCAGGTAGTCTCGAGCTAGAGTAGTATCGAGTAGAGCCCCAATGAACTCTAGCCATTGATTGAGCTGAAAGTGAGACTTGGGGTAGTTGATTACAAAGCCCAGGTGTTCTGAATGGTCAGCTTTGCCAAATGCAGGACATCCTACAGCAACCCGCCCTTGATCAACCAGTCGCCCAGGTAAGGGAAGACAAAGATCCCCTGGGTGCGCAGAAAAGTGGCTAAGACTGCTAGACACTTTGTGAAGACCCTGGGAACAGAGGCAAGACTGAAGGGTAGCACCTGGTACTGAAAGTGCTGTCCGCTGAGCATGAAGCAGCTGGTGAAGGGGATTTATGAGGATATGCGTATATGCATCTGAGATCCAAGGAGCATATCCAATCTTCCCAATGAAGGTAGGGCAATAATGTCCCTAGGGATACCATCTTGAACTTTTCTCTCACTAAGAACTGGTTGAGGTTCCAGAGGTCTAAAATGCCTCCTGTCTTCTTTGGGAACCATGAAGTATTGGGACTAGAATCCCTGTCCCATATGAGACGAAGGAATCAACTTCACAGCCCAGATGAACAAGAGGATTTGGACCTCCTGTTGGAGCAAGTTGCAGTGATGAGGGTTGAAGGGATACTCCCGTGGAAGAATGGGAGAGGAAGTTGATTGAAGCATAACAGGTACCCATCCTGGACTATCTTGAGGGCCCAGGAGTCCGTTCTTATGGTTGGCCACCTGTGGGCAAAATGAATCAGTCTTCCTCCCACTTGTGGTGTAATTGTGGGATTGGAAGACAGGCCTGTGTTCCGGAAGAAGGCGTCAAAAACCCCTACCAGGCTGCGGCTGCAGCGCTGGTTGGGGCTTCAGAGGCTTTGGGCGGTGCTGCTGGTGTTGGTGCTGGCCTTGTCCTTTTTGATACTACCCGTGCTGAAGCATCCGGTAGGAATGACACAGAGTGTAGGTACCATAGGACTACTTCTTCTTGGGGAAGAAGGGCTTTTTCCCGAAGATTTCTGCCTGGAGGGGTCAGATATCTTCCTGTAGAGTCTATTCATCATGATTTGTTCCCTCTCCGGCTCTTCAGCCTTCTCCTCCATTGGTTTCCCAAACAGGATTTTCCCTCTGCATGGTACATCAGCCAACTTGTCCTGGACCCATCATTTTAAGTCTGAGGACTGTAGCCATATGAAGCGGTGAGCCCCGATGCCCATGGCAGCCACTCAGGCCACAAACTCAAAACCATCATAGGCTGCTCTGGTGGTGTAATTTGAGACTCTTTGGTCTTGGAAACAAGAGTCCGGTAATGATGCAGCTGCTCCTCCAACAGGCCAGTGGAGAACCTGGCGAGATCTCCCATGAGACATCAGAGGTACATCCCCATATAAAGTAGGTAGGCTTGGATACGGACTACCAGCATCGAGCCTTGATAGCATTTCCTCTCAAAGCCATCCACGGCCCGTGCCTCCTGGCCTGGGGCACCGAGGAGTGTGTCTTTGAACTTTTAATACAGTGCATGAGCGATTCCATGTCCATGAAATCATGTGGAAGCTGTGGTTTCTCAAAGCTGGGCTCATGCTCACTCAATACTTTGAATCAAGGTGACGGTTCATGGTGGACACCTTAAGTGATGTCTCTCATATTTGAAAGAGGAGTCCTTCAAGGATTTGGTGCACAGGCACCATGATGGCCTCCTTCAGGGGCAAGGAGTATTGGAGGATTTCCAATTCCTCTGCCCTAGGTTCCTCCTCGGCTTTGATGGTGAATGGCAAGGCCTTCCCCATGACCCACACGAACTTGTGGAAGGATAAGTCCTCTGGAGGGGACTTCATTCGTTCATACAGAGGCGAGAGATTGAAAGGAATTTCCCAATGATACATGGTCTCAGGCGATTCCTCTTCAGTTTCCCAATCATTAGAATCCAATTCTGAGAGGAAATCAAAGTACCGACATGATTCCTTATGGCGTCGGTGGTGTTCAGGAGGAGTAAAGGGAGACTGTGGCTCCTGGCGGTCCAATCCCAAAACACTCAGGGGAGAGAGTCTGTGCACTGAGAGGGACCTTGAGCATGCATCTGAACTGCTGTCCCCTCAGGGGTATAGGGGGTGAAGTACTTTTGTCCACTAAAGAAGAGCGGGACCTAGGCATGGTTGTGTCTGATGATCTTAAAGTAGCTAAACAGGTAGAAAAGCCAACAGCAAAAGCTAGAAGGATGCTTGGGTGCATATGGAGAGGAATGGCTAGCAGAAAAAAGGAGGTGATAGTGCCTCTGTATAAGTCTTTGGTGCGACCTCATTTGGAGTATAGTGTGCAATTCTGGAGACCGCACCTTCAAAAGGATATAAACAGGATGGAGTCGGTACAGAAGGTGGCTACTAAAATGGTTAGTGGTCTTCATTATAAAGCATATGAAGACAGACTTAAGGATATTAATATGTATACCTTAGAGGAAAGGCGGGATAGAGGTGATATGATTGAGATGTTTAAATACCTCCATGGTATAAATGTTCAGGGGGAGAGCCTCTTTCAATTTAAAGCAAGTTCTGCGACGAGGGGACATGGGGATGAGGGTGAAGGGGGATAGATTCAGGAGTGATATGCGGAAATATTTCTTTATGGAAAGAGTGGTGGATCCGTGGAATAGTCTCCCAGTGGAGGTGGTAGAGATGAGGACAGTATCTGAATTTAAAAAAAGCATGGGACAAACACAGAGGATCTCTAAAGGAAAAAGGGGACTGTTGTAGTTGTTGATATGGAAGGACAGACTAGATAGGCCATGTGGTCTTTTTCTGTCGTCATTTTTCTACGTTTCTATGTGACTCCAGAATGGGCTGTACCTCCGATGGTGAGGCCGCCACCATAGACAGCGCCGTCATGGGTGCCGAGGAATCCAAGGTCATCATGACTTGGGCAACCTGCTGTGTCAGGAATGCAGACAGGCTGCACTTGAGAGCTTCCATGCGCTGCAGGAGAAGCGTGGTCTGCAATGTCATCGAGCTAATGCCGGTTCCTTCAGCAGGGACTCCACAATGGTAATGGCATTGGGAGTCACCTGCTGACTCAGCGGGGCCTTGGGAGGTGGCTACACCCACTGGGGCAGCTTGGGGGCCGCTCCCAGCCCTTACCCTCTGAGTTTTGTCAAGGGCTTCGATGCCAGTGCCCATCAGTTTTCACTTGGGACTCGGCATCGCCCTTCGATGCCGACAGGGCTGGAGTCCAGCCTTCTGGGGGCGCTCCTCTTCAAAGGAGAGGCACTGATCTGATGCTCCGCAACCTCTTGACCTTGAGTGGGCTCGGCCTCCACAGAAGCCTTCGAGGGTACTGATGCCGATATCAATGACAATATCTCGTAGGAACCGAACAGCAATTCCTGCCATTTTCCCCAATTCCAGAGCCCTTTGCGTATCATCTGAAGACAGAGAGCACAGATGGAAGGCTCATGATAAGGACTGAGCATGAAAGCACCAGTTGTGATGGTCCATCACCGAGAAGGTCCGGCCACACTGGGTGCACTTTTTAAAACCACTGGCCAGCTTTGCCATATTAGGGAAGATGGCTTCCACCAAGTGAAAGGACTCCAACATCCCCGTCGACCAGGGGGGCATGAGAGAAAATACCTGCGTGCCTCAAAAAAGAAAAATCCAAGTAAAAACGCTGTGCCTAGGCACCAACATTCCCTGGGATAGGCAAGACAACAGTGATCAAGCGGGTGACTGAAAAAGCGAATGAAAGACAACCTTTTCCAGAGATCAGACAGTGTCCAAAGGGCTCTGCGGAAAAAAGAAGACTATGATAAAATGGCTTCTTCAATGGGGAAAACCGGTATGCATGTGTTGTTCAACTTCTAAAAGTTTCCTATGGAAGCTGGGAAGCATACTCACGTGGGCTCCGTTGGTGATGTCACCCATATATGAGGACTGATTTCCTGCTTGGTTCCGGAGAAGACTGCAGATCCCAATATGCCAACAATGAAAGCATCATTATGGTTTCAAACAAGGCTCTTCAGCTCTGAACCTTGAGAGCAGCAAGCAGGTCTCAATTTCTGGATAGCCCAGTTGTTACTCTTATAAATATCTTGAATATCAGAGCCATTTGTAGCACTGAAGGACTGTAACTCCAAAAAAAATAAGAGTAGTAGCAGGTTAGAGAAAATCTACCAAAATGGTGTGGAGCCTGCACAAGTCCCATCAGATGAGACTTCAAAACCTATATATGCATTCCCTTAAGGAGAAGACAGAGGAAACAGACAGCATATAATGTCGTTGTTGTTGTTAAGTGTCATTGAGTCTGTGTTTTTTTTTTATACCGTGCTCTTTAGAATCAGTGCGGTTTACATGTATACTAACAGGTACTTTTTATTCCCTTATCCCGAAAGGGCTCACAATCTAAGTCTACCTGAGGCAATGGAGGGTTAAGTGGCTTGCCCAAGGCCACAAGGAGTGGCCATGGGACTAGAGACCCCAGTCCCTCTGGCCTGAAGTTGCTTGTCCCCATGCAGGAATTGAACCCCTGGCCTTCTGGCCTGAGGTAAGCTGTCCCAACCACTGAGCCACTCCTCCCTCCCTCCTGTGTTGACTCATGGAGACCCTCTGGATAGTTATCTGAAACTGTGTGAGGTCTCCAGTCAGGCATCTCATAGCACAGTGGCAACCATAGCTGCTGTAACTGTTTCGATCATTCTTATTGTTGGCCTTCCTCTTTTGTTCTGGCCTTTCTCTAATGATCTCTCTCTCTCTCTGCATGATGTGTCCAAAGTATGAATGTCATCTGAGCTTCTACAGAAAGCTTTGGTTTGATCTCCTCTACTACTGACTGGTTTGTTCTTCAGGCTTTCCATGGTATACACAGAATTCTTTTCCAGCACCAGAATTCAAAGGCATCGATTTTCTTCCTGTCTATCTTTTTCACTTATGACATTATTGAAAATACCATGGCTTAAACAAGTCGTATCTCTGTAGGGAGAGAAGACATTTCTACTCTTGAGAATCTCGTCTAGGTTCTTCATAGCCATTCTGAAAAGAGCAATGCATCATCAGACTTCTTGACTGTTTGTCTTTTCTTAATTGATCACTGATCCAAGCAGGTTAAAGTTGTCCACTATTTCAATTTCTTCTCCATCAACAATTAATTTATTGATTTCACCAGTTGAAAGGATTTTTGTCATCTTTATGTTAAGGTGCAAGCCCATTTTAGGACTATGTTCCTTGATATTGAGAAGCAAATGCTTCAAATAGTCTTCACTTTCATCCAATATTTTAGTGTTATCAGCATAGCGAAGGTTGGTGATGAGTCTTCCACCAATCTTCACAACTCGGTTGTCTTCATGCAATCCTGCTTCTCTTGATGATTTGTTCTGCACATAAATTAAACAGGTAGGGGGGAAAGTATGCAGTCTTGTCGTACACTTTTGATGATTTTAAACCATTCTGTTTCTCCTTGTTCCATTCGGACTGTTGCTTCTTGATCAATGTAAAGGTTGTGCAAGAGCATATAATAGAGACATTCAAGTATCCCAAAGGTAACATAGTAAACACAGGCTGAAAAAGTTATTATTAGTTTTTACATCTATGGCAAGCTTCTTTTCAAATTCTTCCTTGGACTGGCTTATTCAAGCTTTATTTTTAACTTGCCAATGTTTATGCCCTTGCTTAGTATCATCAGCAGAAACAAAAGCCCTGCAACAATTAATACTTCAAGCAGTAAAGCAAATGACTTTCCTCCAAAAATATGCAACTGAAGCTCAGTTCTAAGACTGAGCTTCCTATTAGGCAACAGAAAAGATTTGTACTTAAATCTGAGAGATGAGGAGGGCAATTTTAAAAAGGCTTTCTATCCGTAAAATCTTATTCTACATGTAGAAAGCTAGCTATGCAAAATTTGTTGCCATATACACATATAAAAGTCTACACAGTGAGTTATTTTTCCATATTTATTTATTTAGCAATTCTTATATACCGCTGTATCTGCAAGTCAAAGCGGGTTTACATATTGAACAATAGGCTCAAGATAGCTTTACATTGAACATAAATATAACTAAGTAACAGGCAACTTCAACTTTGTAACTATAACATGGGATAGGAATAGAGATAGGAAGGCAAGGTAGCAGATCTTTCTCATGCATATTCGTTATGGATATCTTGAAAACCTGACTGACCTGGGAGGTCCCAGAGGACTGGGTTGAGAACCACTGCTCTAAACCAATTAAACAGCTGAATGTCATACCACAAGGATCATCCCTCTCAGCATTACTCTTTACATTGATTGTACATACAACCAATTTGAAAAGTCATTCCATGCCAGTATATAAATTAACACCTTTACGCTGAAGACCTAATGCTATACACTCCTTTTAACACCAAGAATCCTAAGATTTCATTTATACAATCATGCTTCAAAGCTGTCACTGGCTGGTTAAAAGACCATAGCCTAAGCTAACCCAAGGTTAAAATGACACCCTAGCCAACGCCGCTCTTGCCCCACCAAGGAAAATCTCAACAAAGCACCATAATAGAGCTCCATGGTACTCCTTTGTCCAGAAGTAGAAAAGCGACTTACACTGAATCAAATGAAAATGGAGAGCCTCAACAAACCACTTTCTCCAAACCACCTATATGGAACAACTCAAATGATACAACGACGAAACACTAAAAAGGAAAAAGGAATACTACAACAATCTCATCACAAGCACTATAAACAAACCAAGGGAACTATTCTCTATAGCTAAAACACTCTTGAAATAGCCCAATATAGGAACCTCACAAGACAGAATATGCCCTCAAAAGATGGCTACCTATCTACTTGCTAAACAGACACTAACTCCCTCACTAGGTCAACCTCTGGTTACTCCAGATTTGAAGAAATATCCCACACACTTTGGACATGATTCGAACTCCCACCATTCAATAGATCAACAAATGACCTTCCAACCACATATAAAAAAATGATCTCCACAGTCTACCACAAATTAAGAACACTAAGAAACCTCTGTCAACTTCTTACTCAAGATTTATTCCAAACTATTTTTCAAGTCATAATTACACACACCCTGCACTACTGCAACATTATTTACCAAGACCTTCCTAAGAACACCCTTCATCCACTACTGCTAGCCCAGAACACTGCAGCATGAATAATTTCTGGAGCCCCACGTCGAGCCTACATCACCCCCATACTAAAGCAATTACATTGGCTATCTATCACGGCGAGAATCAGATACAAAGTCCTCACTATAATATTCAAAATCTTACATAAAGAATCCACCACCTGTCTTCAGACTCTGATTTCCACCCCTCATACCGACAGACTATGAAGAAATAGCACGCTCAACCTCCTCATGATCCAATCACAGAATATTAGGAGTAAACAAGCAACATGCAACAGAGCATTCACTCTATTTGCCCCCACACTGTGGAACTCCCTACCCTCCCCCTTAAGAGGATGCTTGGACTTAACCGAATTCCGCAAGAAACTGAAAACATACCTCTTCCAAGAAGAATACAACATTACCTTAACTCAAGACTCTCAGCCACCCTAGCCAGATAAGGTCAGATCAGCCCCTGGCACACGTTAATATTTGGACCTACTACTACACCATGTGGATGTTCAGATTAACTTGACAGTAAATAGTTACAAGCATTACTGTTATATTGTTGATTTTAATGTTTAATTTCACTGTACAACTTAGTGCCTTGCAGCCCTGTTACCTTTGTTGATTAATTGTAAACCACTTTGAATAGTAGAAAGGTGGTATAAAAGTAAGTTTAAATAAATAAATAAACAACATCATCACTCTCCCTGTAAAGCAGGAAGTCAAATATCTTGGAGTCACATTAGATCAACGACTGAATCTACAAGCGCATATTAAGAAAATCACAACTAAAACATTCTACAAGATTAAGATACTGCATAACCTCTGTCCACTACTGGACCACAACCACTTTCGAACAGTGTGCCAAGCACTAATCACTCTGCATTTGGACTACTGCAATTCAGTCTTACAAGGACTTCCAAAACACGCCCTCCACCCTTTGCAACTAGTCCAACTAATCACAAGGATGCCATGACAGAACACATAGTATATGACGGCAGATAAAGACCAGTATGGTCCATCACCCCAGTGCTCCAAGACCTACGCTGGTTACCACTTCAAGCACAAATTAAATACAAAGCCATTTAAATACTAAACCAGAGAGCAGACTGCCTATACCCCCTCATCCAGAAGTCAACTAACACCAGAACTAGAAGACAACAACATTAAAACCTCCTCACCATGACAATTCATAAAACAAAAAGCTCCCAAGCTACCCACCATAGGCCGTTCTCAATCTACAGGTCTTTACTATGGAACTCATTCCCAGCTAGCTTACGAGCAAAAGAAGACATATCTGACTTCTGGAAAAAACTAACAACCTACCTTTTCACAGAATACTTTGGTTCAGACACCTAATCTCCCAACCAAACAACAACATACAAACTTAGTGCATTACATTTTAGTGGCATAAACTGTTGTAATTAACGTAATTGTCCCACGAACCCCATCCTTTGCTATATTACCCTCTAGTTAACCATGCAATATTCCAATGTTGTTAACAGACTCCCTTGTTCTATGTTGACTTTTCAGTGATAATTCTCAAAAGGTGGTATAGAAATAAAGTTAAATAAATAAATAAAACTAAATATTTTGGCAAGCCCTGAAAGAGGAGATTACAATAGTCAGAGTGTGGGAATATAATTGCCTGGAACATTGTGCAGAAATCTTGTATCTTCAGAAGTGGTCTGAGGTGTTGCACTGTTTTTATTTATACTTTATACATGAATAAAGTAGCTATTTCCATGAACAGAGATGGGAATAATTTGTGGTCTTGCACATTTTCTTACCAAATGCAAAGTATATATTAATTACACTTACCTGGTAATTGTAGTTCCTTTAGTGACGACAGTGCAGTCCTCTACGTCTGGGTAGTCAACCTCGTCCTGCAGCTAGGAGACTGGCATGTCCAAATTCGTGACATCACTGGTATATCCTGGCACCATCAGCCCTCCTACTTCCAGTGTGAACTACTAACAAAGCAGACTCAAAGGAGCAAGAAATAAGTAGCAATGTAACAACGTCAACTGAACAATGTGTTTTCCCCTGTCTGTTTCCTTTTTTTTTTTTTTTTTTTTTTTTACAACTAGGTACAGAAGTGGGAATGGATTCTGTTATGTACTGCACTTTTAAATGCCATAGAAAAGCTATGACCCAGGTTCTGCTTCCTATCCCTGCGCCCCGAGCAGCGGAAGCAATAGGACAACTCAGAAAGCAATAGACAGGAAAAGATTGGAGCCGGCTCACCTGTAAGATTCTTTGACCCGTACTCCACGCCGGAAACCTGGAAAGATCATGAGTAGGGCGGGATGGAGGACTGCACTGTCGTCACTAAAGGAACTACAATTACCAGGTAAGTGTAATTAATATTTCCTTAGCGTTCCTCCAGTGCAGTCCTCTACGTCTGGGATGTACCAGAGCAGTACTTAACGGGTGGGATCTTTCCGGCCGGCCGACAAAACTGCCGATCCGAAACGGGTATCAGCTGCCGCCGCCACATCCAGGCGGTAATGCTTACTGAAGGTATGCAAGGACGACCAAGTAGCCGCCCTGCAAATGCTCCGCCCACGAACAAGCCTGCGCCCTAGTGGAATGCGCACGCAAGCCCGAAGGCGCCGAGTGGCCCTGAAGCAGATAAGCCGAAGCAATCGCCTCCTTAATCCATCGGGCAATGGAAGCTTTAGCAGCGGCCTCCCCCTTACGTACGCCCCCAAAAAGGACAAATAAACGATCCGACTTACGAAAGGATTCGGTAACCCGCAAATAGTGCCGCAATACCCGCTGCACATCCAAGCGGCGCAAGTCGCGATCGGAACCGCCGAGAACGGGGAGTGAAACCACCTGATTCATGAGAAAGGGCGAAACCACTTTAGGGAGAAAAGAAGGAACGGTCCGCAACACCACCTTGTCGTCCGAGAAGGACAGAAACGGTTCCCGACAGGACAAGGCCTGCAACTCAGAGATGCGTCTGGCCGAGCAGATCGCCACCAAGAACACCACCTTCAAAGTTAAATCCTTCAGGGAGGCGTGTTTCAACGGCTCAAAGGGAGACCGGGACAAAGCTCAGAGGACGAGATTAAGATCCCAAGGCGGAACACAAGACCTAAGGGAAGGGCGCAGCTTAGAAACAGCTGACAAGAAGCGCCGAATGTCCGGGTGAGAACCCAACGAAAGGCCGTTGACCTTGCCCCGATAACAGGCCAGCGCCGCCAGCTGAACCCGCAATGAGCTGGCTGCCAGACCTTTGCTAAAACCATCCTGTAAAAAATCTAGAATTATGGGCACGGCCACGGTGACCGCTCGTATCCAGCGCCAAGAACACCAATCCTCAAACACGCGCCAGACGCGGACATAGGCATAAGAACATAAGATATGCCATACTGGGTCATACCAAGGTCCATCAAGCCCAGCATTCTGTTTCCAACAGTGGCCAATCTAGGTCATACGTACCTAGCAGTTTCCCCAAGGGACACAGGTTCCACAATGCTTGTACTGGTTCAAGCATTGATATCCTGGGTCCCTTCTTAATAATGGTTTATGGACCTTTCCTCCAGGAACCTGTCCAAACCTTTTTTAAACCCAGCTACACTAACAGCCTTTACTACATCCTCCGGCAACAAATTCCAGAGTTTGATTACACGTTGAGTGAAAAAATATTTTCTTTTATTAGTCTTAAATAGTTTACCCTGTAGCTTCATTGCATGTCCCCTAGTCTTTCCATATTCTGATAAGGTAAACAATCGATCTACGTTTACCCTTCCACTCCGTTCATTAATTTATAGACTTCTATCATATCTCCCCTCAGCCGTCTCTTCTCCAGGCTAAAGAGCCCCAACCTTTTTAGCCTTTCTTCATAGGAGTAGCCTTCCATCCCCTTTACCATTTTGGTGGCTCTTCTCTGAACCTTTTCTAAAATCGCTATATCCTTTTTAAGATACGGCGACCAGAATTGCACACAATATTCAAGGTGCGGTCTCACCATGGAACGATATAGAGGCATTATAATATCTTTTGTTTTATTTTCCATTCCTTTCCTTATCATACCTAGCATTCTATTTGCTCTCTTGGCCGCCGCTGCACACTGGGCCGAGGGTTTTAACAAGGTATCCACAATGACGCCTAAATCTTTTTCCTGGGTGGTGGTTCCTAATGTGGAACCTTGCATCGTGTAACCATAGTTTGGGTTGTTCTTCCCTAGGTGCATAACCTTGCACTTCTCCACATTAAATTTCATCTGCCATTTTGATGCCCAGTCTTCCAATTTATCAAGATCCTCTTGCAATTTTCCACAATCCTCCTGGGTTTTAACAACTTTAAATAGTTTTGTGTCATCTGCAAATTTGATAACCTCACTTGTTGTTCCACTTTCCAGGTCATTTATGAATATGTCAAAAAGCAGCGGACCCAGCACAGATCCCTGGGGTACACCACTATTCACCTTTCTCCATTGGGAAAATTGGCCATTTAGCCCTACCCTCTGCTTTCTATCTTTTAACCAGTTCCTGATCCACAGTAGTACACTGCCTCCTATCCCATGACTCTTTAGTTTTGCCAAAAGTCTCTCATAAGGGACCTTGTCAAAGGCTTTCTGAAAGTCCAGATACACAATATCAACCGACTCACCTTTGTCCACCTGTTTATTCACTCCTTCAAAAAAACATAACAGATTAGTAAGACAAGATCTTCTTTGTCTAAAGCCATGTTGGCTGTCTCCCATTAGGTCGTGACTATCTACATGCTGAGTAATTTTATTCTTTATGATGGTTTCTACCATTTTTCCCGGTACTGATGTCAGGCTCACTGGTCTGTAGTTTCCCGGATCACCCCTCGAACCCTTTTTAAAAATTGGTGTTACATTGGCGATCCTCCAATCCTCAGGTATTAGAGATGATTTTAATGATAGTTCACAGATTACTGATAGCAGGTCTGCAATCTCAAATTTCAGTTCTTTCAACACCCTTGGGAGGTAGAATGCTTTCGAGACGCAAGCAGCGTGGAAATCACCGCTGCTGAGTAACCCAACTTACGCAAACGCGCCCGCTCAATGGCCAAACCGTAAGCGAGAACCGATCCACCTGAGGCATAAGGAGAGGACCCTGAATAAGGAGATCCGAACGAGCCGGGAGACGCCAAGGACGACCGTCGAGGAGACGAATCAAGTCCGCATACCATGGACGTCGGGGCCAATCGGGAGCTACGAGAAGAACTCTCCCCGGATGTCGCCCTATCTTCTGCACGACTCGACCTATGAGCGCCCACGGGGGAAATACATACAGAACTTCCCCCGGCCAAGCCTGCAGCAGCGCATCTATTCCCTCTGACATTCTTTCCCGTCTTCTGCTGTAAAAACGAAGAACCTTTGCGGAGAGAAAGGTCGCCATCAGATCCATCACCGGTGTCCCCCAGCACTGCACTACCTGAGCGAACACGTCGGGATGCAGCTGCCACTCTCCGGCATCCACTCGCACTCGGCTGAGATAATCGGCTGTCACGTTGTCCTTTCCGGCAATGTGAGCTGCCGAAATCGCCACCAATCGCGTCTCCACCCACGCGAACAGCTGATCCGCTTCCTCTTCCATGGGGGCGCTGCCCGTGCCGCCCTGCCGATTGATGTAGGCGACGGTCGCCGAGTTGTCGGAAAGAACTCGCACCGCGCGACCCAGAACTAAGGACTGGAAAGCCTGAAGAGCGAGGAACACGGCCCGGAGGTCCAGACGATTGATTGACCATGAGGTTTCTGGAGGAGACCAGCGACCCTGCGCAAAGGCCCCCTGGCAATGAGCTCCCCAGCCCCCCAGAGTGGCATCCGTCAAAAGAGGTATCCAATCGGGTTGTTCCAGCGGCATCCCTACCGCTAAGGATTGCGGAAGAATCCACCACTGGAGAGACTTGCGAACCGACAGAGGGCAAGGCAAACGTTTGCTGAGAGGATCCGCCTGATGCGACCAGCACCGGAGTAGAGACCGTTGTAATGGGCGCATGTGCACCTTTGCCCATGGCACCGCTTCCAGGGTTGCCGCCATGGTACCTAAGACCCTCTGATAGTCCCAAGCCGGAGTGGACCTGAACTTCCGAACGAGAGCTCGCAAGGAGGTGGTCCGCCTGGCAGGGAGAAACACGTGACCCGAGCACGTATTGAAGCGCACGCCCAGGTACTCCAGGTTCTGAGAGGGTTCCAGATGACTCTTTCCGAAATTGATCACCCAACCCAGACTCTGCAGAAAAGATACCACTTTGCTCGTGACCTGAATGCTTTCCTCCTTGGACTTGGCCCGAATCAACAAGTCGTCCAGATATGGATGAACCAAAATCCCTTCGCGCCTCAACGCTGCCGCCACGACCACCATAATCTTTGTAAAGGTCCGAGGCGCGGTCGCGAGACCGAAGGGAAGAGCCTGGAACTGGTAATGTCCCCACGGCAGCGCAAAGCGCAGGAACTTCTGGTGAGCCTGTAGAATGGGCACATGCAAGTACGCCTCGGTTAGATCTAGAGACGTCAAAAACTCCCCTTGGCGGACCGCGAAGATCACCGACCGCAAGGTCTCCATGCGGAAATGCGGCACTCTCAGACAACGGTTGAGCGCCTTTAGATCCAAAATAGGGCGAAAAGTCCCCTCCTTTTTGGGAACCACGAAATATATGGAATATCGACCCATACCGTAGTCGCTTTTGGGAACCTCGGTCACTGCCCCCAACTGCAACAATCGGTGCAGGGTGGAGGCTACTGCCGCCGCCTTGACCGCTCCCCGGCACGGCGACCGCACGAAGGCATCCCGAACGGAACAGGCAAACCCGAGAGCGTAACCATGTTGAATGATATTGAGCACCCATTGGTCCGTGGTAATGAGGGTCCAAGCGGGGAGAAACTCCCGGAGGCGGCCGCCCACCGAAATATCCACCGCCGGGACCCTCCGCATCTCATTGCGGTTTCCTAGCCACGGAGGAGGAGGAGGCCGCGGAGAAGCCTCGGCCGCCGCCTCGGTAGCCTCGAAACCCTTGTGGACGGGACTGGAAGCGGCCCCTTTGAAATCCTCCATAGCGGGAGGACCGAAACCGCCGAGAATCCCGAGGCTGTCCCCGAGGGTACGGAGTCGAACGAAGCGGCTTAGGCTTATCCTCGGGAAGCCGACTGGCCTTGGACTCCCTGAGATCCTTAACAAGCTTATCCAAATCATCCCCAAAGAGTAAGCCGCCCTTAAAGGGAAGCTTGCTAAGACGGGATTTAGAGGGACCATCTGCCGCCCAGTTCCGGAGCCACACAGAACGCCTGGCCGCCACTACCGAAGCCGTACTGTTGGCCAAGGCCCGAATTAAGTCGTAATGCAGATCTGCCAGATACGCTGCTCCGGATTCCAAACGATCCAGCTCCTTGACATCCGCCTCCTCCAACCGCGGGGAAAGGCGGAGATGCTGAGCCCAGCGCAAGCACGCCCGGGCCACCCAAGCACCACACAGCGACGCCTGCAAGGAGATGGAATCAGCGTCAAACGTCTGCCGCAACAGATTATCCACCTTCCGATCTTGGGCATCTTTCAATGCTGCACCACCCTCTACAGGGATGGTAGTCTTCTTAGTAACCGCCGAGACCACCGTGTCTACCCGCGGAGCTCGAAAACGCTCCTTATCCTTATCCGTTAAGGGATAAAGTCTACTGAGAGTGCAAACCCCCCTCAAGGCCGATTCCGGCCGGGTCCATTCGTCCGTAATCATCTTATCCACCACGCAATGCAAAGGAAAAACAACCTGCGACTGACGTTCCGCCTCAATAACCGGATCCTCGATCGCCACATCCGGAACTACCGGAGCCGCCATATTCAAAATTTGCAGCGACTCCGAAATGAGAGAAGGAAACTCCTCCCTGCGGAACACTCTGATGATCTTGGCTTGGTCCTCGGGCTCTGGAATTTCCCCTTCTTCCAGATCCTGAGGCTCCTCTGCAGGGTCCCAGACGTCCGCAGACTCCGGGGGCCATTCCCCCTCGGCGTCAGAGTCCGGCGCCGTCCTAGCCCGCTTTGCCACCGGCGGAGGAAGAGACGCTGCCGCGGCAGAATCTCGCTGCCCCTCCAGGGACGCCAAAGGTCCGGATGCCTGAAAGGTACCCTGCTGACGCAAGCAAAACGCTTGATGCAGCATTAAGACAAACTCGGGGGAAAAGGACCCAAGAGCAGTTGAGGACCCCCCAGTCAGGGCCCCAGAGGGTCCCGCGACGCTCTCCGACCGTGGGTCGGCCACTACGGAGCGTGCTGCAACCGCCTCGGCTAATACGGGAGGCTCAGACACCTCCGCGGGCTCAAGCACCTCCATACGCTGCTCCATTAGAGCGGAGAGGGTGGCACAGCCCCGACACACTCCTAACACTGACACCGGCCCTCTGTGGGTACCACAAATTAGACAGAGAGGCCTCTGAGGCATTGGCCAAGCAGGAAAACCAAGGGGACCGCGCTGGAAGCACTACTGGCTCCCCCCCACCCCCCAGAAATGCCCTGGAAGGAAAGGGAAGAATCAGCTCTAATAGAAAAATAAAATGAAATAAAAGAAAAGATATAAAAGAAATAAAACCCAAAAAAACCCTGAAAGGAAGGGTCACTAAGTCCCCCAATGGTAAAATGAAGCACTCACCACGTGCTAGCAAAAACTCCTCATGTGCTTGGCTGCCTGCAGTGTAAAACTGCAGTCAAAATGACCGCCGAGGCAAAAACCCCGAGGCTAAAAAGGGCGCCAAACAGAACTGCTTAAGAAACGCCTGCAAATGCCTGCCACAGGCTCTCTTCAACAAGAAAATACTTAAAAACCACTTACCCCAGCTCCAAAGGCACTCACCATGGGGAAACAGCTGATTGAAACTCAACAGGAAATCCCCAGCACAGCAGGGAATCCCGGAGCTACAGGCAAGTGAAGGGCTCGGCTCCGTAATGTCTGGGAGCAGAGAACTTCAGTACTAACAGAGACAGCCTGCTAAAAATCTCCAAACCGCAACTTACAAGAAAGGGAGAGGAGAAAAAAGGAAAATAAAGGAAATGGAAAATAATGGCAAAGAAGCAGGGCTGCCACGGAGGAGAGACAGGAGGCTCCCTCAGGGCTGAGCACTGACCCCTCCTCCCTGCAGAAACTCTAAAATTTAAAGTAACAGGCACCCAAAGAAAGGGAAATTCTCCAATCCCCTAAATAACTATCTAGAAATAAAAGTAAGCAATAAAATGAAATGAAACTAAGCTCCTTATTTTATCCTCACAGTGAGCCCCCACATCCAGGGCTCCACAAGTCCTCCTGCTGCAAGGAGACTGGTCACACTGGAAGTAGGAGGGCTGATGGTGCCAGGATATACCAGTGATGTCACGAATTTGGACATGCCAGTCTCCTAGCTGCAGGACGAGGTTGACTACCCAGACGTAGAGGACTGCACTGGAGGAACGCTAAGGAAATGCGCATAATATGGCAGACATATGGGTGTATATTGTCAGACGGCTGCCTGGGTGAGAATCTTCACAGTCTTGACAAGTGCATATCTCTATATGATTTGCAAGGTATTGTGGACAATGTAGTTCATTCACACCAGACACAGCTGCTGACAATAATTTAGTTGTGCTCTTGGGTAAAGCCAATAAGATATTTATTTATGGGGTTATTTCTCCCAACACAGATATGCTTGGTAGCACATAAATTAGGTAACTTGCTTTCAGTGTTAACTTGGAAAAACAAAGTCAAAAATCAGGAAAACAACAAATGAAAAGCTACAAAGCAAGAAACAAACTGTTCTTTTCAGGTTAACTTCTGATGACTTCCCACATAAATTCAAAAGTGATTCTCTCCTAGCTCACAAGCAATTAGGTAAGGCTTAATTGCTAGCAGTCACCAGCTGAAACCCCTTTAGCTGGCTTGCTTTCTACTGTGTGGGTCAAATCCTGCTTCAGGAGCTTTTCTGAGTAGATTAAAGAACAAATTTGTATTTCTTTGTGATGGTTGCTGTACTTTATAACAGAAAGTTACAAACGGAGTTTAGACAGAGAACAGTCCATATAAATACATCCTTCATCTGCAATCATTTCCCCATCTTCAACAAGCATAGGTTCAATATCATGGATTGGCACAGATGAATCTCTCAATGTAGTACTTTCAGGAGAATACTTGTTTCCCTGCTGTCTTTCAAGGTTATAGCTAGGGCATAGATCAGTGTTCATACCTGAGCTTCCATTGCTGCTAGAGTTCCTCTCTATATAGCCTGGCCAGTATGTAGCCCAGTTCTTATGTCCAGCCTTCCAATCCAGATCCCTGGACACTGGATCTCTCTTCACATACCTTCTGGCACAGGTCTTAGGGTCCCTTCCACGTGCAGCCGTCTCCCTCACAGGTAGCCTCTGGTGATTCCTAGCTCTGCAGCACCATTCCTCTGGCTTTCCCCAGTCCAATGGTGTATGCTGGCCCTTGGAATACCTCCCAGTATACGTACTGCTTTGGACTCTTCTAGACCTCTCAAAGGCTTTTCTCTTCCTTCTTCCAAAGGGTCTCTTTCCCTCTCTGTCCGTCCGGTTTGGCTTCTGCTTCTGATGATCCTTCAGATGAAACTGATCAAACTCAAGCTGATTCTCAGGATACAGAGGACAATTCTCTGGATATCCAAGGTGATCATGAAGATGGTCATCTGTAGAATAAACTCTACTCTTATTCTGCTTAGATGAGTGCTCCTCCCTAACACAGCGCAGCTGTGCTGAATCAGGCCCTGCCCTTTGAGATGAGTGCTTAGGGATTACCTCATAGCCCTCCTGATTGAACACACATTTCCCCACTTCAGCTCCTCTAATGGCTGTTGGAAACCTGGTGCATTCTGGGACTGATAGTCTTTTATGGGAAAATTCTGTTTTCTTATTTCTACCAGAACTGACAGGTTGCTTGTTCAGAGTCACTTCATCTTTTCTATAGCTCCTTCCTGAGCTATGATAAGCTTCCTTATCACAATATTTATGTTTGCTTTGTGTTGATTACATGTATAAGTAGTGACATGAATGTTCTTATGCTGGGGCGTGTACATACCAGTCTTTTAAAATGACTCCGGAAACATCTTCGTGATTTGCGCTTCTAAGTGCCCATTTTCTAAATGAACAGAGCTTCTAAAAGACCACCATTGTCTAGAAACAGCAGTAATGAGATGCAAAGGTATTAATGGATGACTTGGTTGCAGTTCCACACAGTTCTTCAATGGCAAGCTAACGGATATGGGCAACTGATGTGCTATGGCTTTGACTTGATGTGCCTTCACTATATTAATTTGCAATACTGCTAGGCTTCAGCAGTGAAAAGTTCTTTTGGCTATGGCAGTTCCGAATCTGTTAGGATCAAAGGAAATGAAGAGTTGCATGGACGCGTGAAGTGACTGGGTTTTTTTTCATATTGTAAGCCAGAGTTCTTTTATAATCTAGTGCATGTAGGGCCTGTTCACATTTGTGTGAGGTCTTGGGAAAAAACTGGGAAACATTATTTATTCATTTATAACCAGGGCTACTTCAACCTGCTTATGGGGCCCTGGGCAAACGTTTGAGAATGGGCCTTCCTCATGTTTGGGGGGGGGGGGGGCCCTTGGAGCAGCACAGTCATTGCCCTCCCTTCTGTTCCCTCAAACCACTTGAAAGTGAAGTGAGAGGCTGGAAGCAGAAAGTAGTCAGTCTATTCACTAAAATGCCACCCACTTCTCTTGCAAGCAGCCTGAGGGAGCAGAAGGGAGAACAGGGTCGCTTTTACTTATGGGCAGATGGGGCCCCATTGTGCATGGGCCCGGGGCAGCTGCCCCTTTTGCCCATAGATAAAAGTGGATCTGTTCATAACCATTTATATGCTATCTGCTGTTCCAGGCAGTTTATAAGAAACATCTACAACAGCATCATAAATGTACAATCCACAGCAATTATATTTGGAAGCATAATCACTATAACCTCACAGCAATATAGGGAGTCAAGGGGATGTGCAGCATAAAATTCATTAGCTGTGGTTGGTGAATTGCTATGCTTCTCTTTGGGGTAAGAATATACTTCTCTCCCTAAGTCTTGCTGGGTACCTTCACATGGTGACCCCCGTTGTACAAAATATATACTGAATCCCAGCGAGGCAATGCTACAATTGAAGTATGGTAGGAATAGAAAAGAAAAATATATACTGTCCACATATCGTCCAGGATAAAAAGGTGCCCACCTGTAGCTTACAAACTAGGGCTAACTATGGTGGTTGCAGATGTAGATAACATCCCTGTCACAGATAAAGGCCATGCGGTGCATGTTCATGGACTCACTGTGGCAGGAGATAAACCACAAAAATTAATGAAAAAGTTAAGAGGATTAACTTCAGCTAAGTGGACTTCTGCAGATAAAGAGGAGATAATGTACTGCTACTTTTATGTTACACACCCTATATTTAAATCAAGAGGGTTTACAAAGACAATCTACCAAAAACTGGAAGAAAGAGGAAAATTGCACAATCAAAACTGCAAAAAGCCAATGGATGCAAATTTAAGATCTTTAATTTCGGAGATAAAAGCAAGGTAATATGTGAATGATAACATTTTGAAGCAACTAAGGGCTTTTGTGGGAAAAGAAATACAGGGGGGGGGGGGGGGAGAGGAGGAGACCTGAGTGAGAGTATCAGAAGAAAGGAATACGCAGAAACAAAAGAACAGTTGAGGGGGAGATGGAGCTTGGAGATCTGGAACCGCAGGAGAGTTATGGTTTATGGTTTATGGTTTAGACACTTGATATACTGCCCTTTTACCCTGTGTATCAAAGCGGTTTACAGACTTATGCTAACAGGCACTTTTTAGTTAGTTAGTTAGTTAGTTATTAGGTTTATTTATACGAGTGAGATAACCACAGAACAGGTCAATCAAGCAAATGAAGAGGAGGAAAAAAGGGAGAAGAAAGACCCAGAGGTGGAGGAATTCAAGATAGAACTCCTAGTAGTAGCAATTAAAGTTTGAATTTAAAACACAGAGGAGAACTTTCTGGTTACATTTCATACCCAGCAGAGAGCTTGTAGTTTAAATTTAATAGTCACTCAGGGCCAAGTAACAGCAAAGTACTTTTAGTTTAAATTTAACACACAGAAGAGAGCTTTCTGGTTACATTTGGAACCCAGCAGAGAGCTTGTAGTGTACATTTAATAGTCATTCAGGGCCTAGCATCAGAAAAGTACTTTTAGTTTTAAAACACAGAAGAGAGCTTTCTGGTTAAATTTAGAACACAGCAGAGAGCTTGTAGTTTAAATTTCATAAGAAGTTAGAGCCTAGCAGCAGCTAAGAGCTATAATTTTAATCAAATCAGAATTTAGCTTAGCACAAAAGGCAAAACAGGGTCTGTACTCTTTGAGCAACAAATAAAGTCTTCTAGAGACCTTTAACAAAGAGGCCTTCTACCTAGAGGGCAAGAGACCTGTGAAACCTTTTCAATAGGTGTTAACACCAGGTGGCAGATCAAAAGGCCATTTTGAAAGACTCCTCCTATCCAAGCAAGGACTGTTAATTACCCAGGAAGTTGGTCACAGCATTACCTCAGCAGCAGAGGCATAAATAGCTCAACCAGAGCTCTGTGATCCTCTGTCTTGAAGGACTAGAAAGGGGGACTGTTACTTCTGGAGAGAAATCTGCAAGTGTGAGTATATACTTCTGGTAATTTTCTAAAAAGAATCCTTTGTATTAAAGCTACTTAATCTGTGAATCCACTGTTTTTTGTTGGATCAGTTAGGGCCTAGTAGCAGCAATTAAAGTTTGAATTTAAAACACAGAGGAGAACTTTCTGGTTACATTTCATACCCAGCAGAGAGCTTGTAGTTTAAATTTAATAGTCACTCAGGGCCAAGTAACAGCAAAGTACTTTTAGTTTAAATTTAACACACAGAAGAGAGCTTTCTGGTTAAATTTAGAACCCAGCAGAGAGCTTGTAGTTTAAATTTCATAAGACGTTAGAGCCTAGCAGCAGCTAAGAGCTATAATTTAAATCAAATCAGAATTTAGCTTACCTCAGCAGCACAAGACAGGGTACTGTGTAGCAGCCCTCTTTTAATAAGTGTTATTTCCCTCCCTCCCTCCCTCCCTCCCTACACACCCACCCACCCCTGGGATAATCATAGCTTTATAGGTACTTACACATCTTAAAAGACAGGAGGTGCTTTCAGGTGAAGCTCATTACCCAAATCAGTCATACACTAAGGACCTGAGATTAATTAAACTTCAGGTGAACAAGGTATATTAAACGTATTAGGTACAGTTTTATTGGTATAAATACCCATAGCAACCCCTAGTAAGTAAGAACGTAAAAATCTAGACACAAACTTAAAACTAAGATGCAGACAGCAGTCCAGCAGCGGGATGGGGGCTTTCCAGTCTTTTGCATTGAGTGTCACATGTATGATTTTCTCCCAGTTGGTGAGAGGTCTTACGTGTGTACTAGGTGCAAGGAGTTCTTTGCTCTCAGGGAACAAGTCCGTTCTCTAGAGGCTAAAGTAGCAGACTTGGAAAACATAAGACAGACAGAGAGGTACATAGACGAGACCTACAGGGATATAGTCCTGACGTTCCACCTCCAGTCTGGCAGCACCCCTGTTGCCATGGAGGAGAGAGGTCACGTGACAGGAGAGCATCACCCTGGTGTGGCAGGAAGTGATCCTGTAACTAGGACCTGTCCTCCAGGTGATGTAAAACCCTCTCGCACCGAGGAAGTTTCTCCAGGGCCATGTGCCCATGAGGGAAGGGTTAGGACAGCCGTTATAGTTGGTGATTCGATCATTAGGCATGTAGATAGCTGGGTGGCTGGTGGACGTGAGGATCGCCTGGTAACATGCCTGCCTGGTGCGAAGGTAGCGGACCTCACGCGCCACCTAGATAAGGTCTTAGATAGTGCTGGGGAGGAGTCTGCTGTCTTGGTACATGTCGGTACCAATGACATAGGAAAATGTGGTAGGGAGGTTCTGGAGGCAAAATTTAGGCTTTTAGGTAGGAAGTTGAAATCCAGAACTTCCATGGTAGCATTCTCCGAAATGCTTCCTGTTCCACGCGCAGGACCCAAAAGGCAGGCAAAGCTCCGGAGTCTCAATGCGTGGATGAGGCAATGGTGCAGAGATGAGGGTTTTGGATTTGTTAGAAACTGGGGAACATTCTGGGGAAAGGAGGGGCTCTTCTGAAGGGATGGGCTTCACCTTAACCGGGATTGAACCAGGCTGCTGGCATTAACCTTTAAAAAGGAGATAGAGCAGCTTTTAAACTAGATATTAGGGGAAAGCCGACAGTCGCCCAAGAGCGGATGGTTCGGAAGAATGTATCCTTGAAGGATGCTACCAAAAGCAGAGAGGTTCCACAAAAGAGTAAAGTAGCCCAAACGCCCTCAAGTATGGAGCAGACAGAGCTTAAAGATCCCAATTTACCCATGTCTAACAATAGCCAAATTAACATGAATAAAATACATTCTCTAAAATGCTTGTATGCAAATGCTAGAAGTCTAAAGAATAAGATGGGAGAGTTAGAATATATAGCACTAAATGAAAGGTTAGATATGATTGGAATATCAGAGACATGGTGGAAGGAGGACAACCAGTGGGACACTGTGATACCTGGGTACAAACTATATCGTAATGATAGAGCTGATCAAATTGGTGGAGGGGTTGCGCTCTATGTTAGAGAGGGCATTGACTCAGAAAGGATTAAAGTTTTGCAGGAAACAAAATCTGCTGTAGAATCTATATGGATTGAAATTCCATATAAAAGGGGGAAGGCAATGGCAGTGGGGGTGTACTATCGAGCACCTGGCCAGAATGACCAAATGGATGATGAAATGCTCAAAGAAATCAAGGAAGCTAACAAAGGTTACAGCGCAGTAATAATAATGGGTGATTTCAATTACCCCGGTATCGACTGGGTCAGTGTCACGTCAGGACATGCTAGGGAGATAAAGTTCCTAGATGAAATAAATGACTGCTTCTTGGAGCAGCTGGTTCATGAACCAACCACAGGGGAAGCCATATTAGACCTAGTCCTTAGTGGAACACCAGATCTAGTGCAAGAGATAAGGGTGTTGGGGCCACTTGGCAATAGTGATCATAGAATGATTGCCTTTGATTTAATTAGTGGAGGAGGGATAGTAAGGAAATACACAGTACTACCTTTTAACTTTCGAAAGGGAGACTATGATAAAATGAGGAAAACAGTTAAGAAAAAAACTAAAAGGAGCAGTTGCAAAGGTTAAAGACGTACATCAAGCTTGGGTGTTGTTGAAAAATACTATCTTGGAAGCCCAGACCAGCTGTATTCCACGCTTTAAGAAAAGTGGAAGGAAGTCCAAAAAACTGCCAGCATGGTTTAAAGGTGAGGTCAGAGAGGCTGTTGTTGCCAAAAAAACATCTTTCAGGAAATGGAAAAAAAGAGCCAAACGACGAAACCTGGAAACAGCACAGGCACTGGCAAGTCAAATGCAAGGCATTGATAAGGCAGGCAAAGAGAGAATTTGAGAAGAAGCTTGCTGCGGAAGCAAAAACGCGAAATAAAGACCTTTTCAAGTACATTCGTAGCAAAAAACCTGTGAGAGAGTCATTTGGTCCATTAGATGATAAAGGGGTTAAAGGAGCACTAAGAGGCGACAAGGCGATAGCGGAGAGACTGAATGAATTCTTTGCTTCGGTCTTTACTGAGGAAGATGTAGGGATGTTACCCATGACTGAAGTGGTATTTAAAGGTGCGGAAGAATTGAAGGAAATATCGATACATCGGGAAGATGTCTTACAACTATTAGATAAACTGAAGAGTAGCAAATCACCTGGGCCGGATAGTATACATCCAAGGGTGTTGAAAGAACTGAAATATAAGATTGCAGACCTGCTATCAGTAATCTGTGAACTATCACTAAAATCATCTCTAATACCTGAAGATTGGAGGATCGCCAATGTAACACCAATTTTTAAAAAGGGTTCCAGGGGTGATCCGGGAAACTACAGACCAGTGAGCCTGACGTCAGTACCAGGAAAAATGGTAGAAACCATCATAAAGAATAAAATTACTCAGCATGTAGATAGTCACAACCTAATGGGAGACAGCCAACATGGCTTTAGACAAGGAAGATCTTGTCTTACTAATTTGTTATGTTTTTTTGAAGGAGTGAATAAACAGGTGGACAAAGGTGAGTCAGTTGATATTGTGTATCTGGACTTTCAGAAAGCCTTTGACAAGGTCCTTCATCAGAGACTTTTGGCAAAACTAAAGAGTCATGGGATAGGAGGCAGTGTACTATTGTGGACCAGGAACTGGTTAAAAGATAGAAAGCAGAGGGTAGGGCTAAATGGCCAATTTTCCCAATGGAGAAAGGTGAATAGTGGTGTACCCCAGGGATCTGTGCTGGGTCCGCTGCTTTTTGACATATTCATAAATGACCTGGAAAGTGGAATAACGAGTGAGGTTATCAAATTTGCAGATGACACAAAACTATTTAAAGTTGTTAAAACCCAAGAGGATTGTGAAAAATTGCAAGAGGATCCTGATAAATTGGAAGACTAGGCATCAAAATGGCAGATGAAATTTAATGTGGACAAGTGCAAGGTTATGCACCTAGGGAAGAACAACCCAAACTATGGTTACACGATGCAAGGTTCCACATTAGGAACCACCACCCAGGAAAAAGATTTAGGCGTCATTGTGGATACCATGTTAAAACCCTTGGCCCAGTGTGCAGCAGCGGCCAAGAGAGCAAATAGAATGCTAGGTATGATAAGGAAAGGAATGGCAAATAAAACAAAAGATATTATAATGCCTCTATATCGTTCCATGATGAGACCGCACCTTGAATATTGTGTGCAATTCTGGTCGCCGTATCTTAAAAAGGATATAGCGATTTTAGAAAAGGTTCAGAGAAGAGCCACCAAAATGGTAAAGGGGATGGAAGGATACTCCTATGAAGAAAGGCTAAAAGGTTAGGGCTCTTTAACCTGGAAAAGAGACGGCTGAGGGGAGATATGATAGAAGTCTATAAATTAATGAATGGAGTGGAACGGGTAAACGTAGATCGATTGTTTACGTTATCAGAATATAGAAAGACTAGGGGACATGCAATGAAGCTACAGGGTAAACTATTTAAGACTAATAAAAGAAAATATTTTTTCACTCAACGTGTAATCAAACTCTGGAATTTGTTACCGGAGGATGTAGTAAAGGCTGTTAGTGTAGCTGGGTTTAAAAAAGGTTTGGACAAGTTCCTGGAGGAAAGGTCCATAAACCATTATTAAGAAGTGACCAAAGATATCAATGCTTGACCCAGTACAAGCATTGTGGAACTTGTGTCTCTTGGGGAAACTGCTAGGTACATATGACCTAGATTGGCCACTGTTGGAAACAGAATACTGGGCTTGATGGACCTTGGTCTGACCCAGTATTGCATATCTTATGTTCTTATATTCCACATGGAAAAAAGATGAACATGCTGGGTTTCAGGCAAGAGAAAGATTATACAAAAGTAAACGTTCAGAAATCTGTCTCCATCATCAAAATTGGACAAGCGTTCTGACGACTGGAAGGAATGAATGAGAATCCACAAGCATATACAGGGAAGGAAGTAACAGAATTTGCAATAGAAGAGAAAAAACTCTTTAAAGAATTAGATTAACAAGCAAGGAAAAACAAGTGGCAAATGCACAAATACAGAGGGAAATACAGAGTGTTACTCCAGGAATCCTTTGTCAATCAAGAATGGACACATGAATGGTTTCAGTTCACCTCTCAACCAAAGGACAAGAGGTTGATAGTTGCTGTCCAGGACAGCGGTTTATGGACAAGATGGGTTACTGTGATCATTGAAAAAACTGGCAAAACAGACATATGTCAATTCTGTGGGAAAGACCTGGAAACAGTGACTCACCTCATAGCTGGCTGTGAAATTCTGATGGCAGAAAATTTCTAAACAGAAAGGCACAATAAAGTAGCACGCCTCATCCATTGGAAACTCTGTATTTATTTATTTATTTAGACAGATTTGTATGCCACCTTATCCTTCAATCAAGGTGGTCAGGTCACATCACAACTGGAGGGTTACATTTAACATTAGGGCATGTGTAAACATTTGGACGGTACACTTAACAGCAAACATTTAAACAGTATTTAGGTAGTACATTTGAGGGTTAACATTTAACGGGAGAGTATTTAATAACTTGGTATGATAAACTTGTGTGTATGGATGGGATGAGTGCATGCTTAGTTGGCGGAGGAAGTAAGCACTACTACAGCACTGTGCCTGAAAAGCACTGGGATCATGACTCAAAGAATTACAGAGAATGAGGTAGTTATGATCACCTGCGATACTCCCACGCCAACCGATAAAATGCTGGATGTGAAGAAACCTGATATAGTGGTAAAGAAGAAAAACACCAGAACTGCACAGATTCTGAGGTGTCAGTTGCAAGCAACTACTCTGTGAATCACATTGAGAGGGAGAAAATCTTCAAGAGCCAAGAAATGCAGTTGTAGACCAAGAAAATGTGGCAGAAATACTTATTTCCTGTTGTGTTGGGTGCCACAGGCTTAATTAAAAGGAATTTACAAGCACACCCTGATAAATTACCCATACATGTAACATCTTACAAAGTCCAAAGGGAGGCTCTCTTTGGCACAATGCAAGTATTATGTCGCGCATTAGCAATAAATTTGAGAAACTGAGATGATATTCCACATACCCCTGGGGCTTAGAAGTAAGGTTCATGACTGTCATGGTATGTGCAAAATTCACCCACTTGGAGAAACTGCCCCAAAATACTTTATTTTGCATTAAAATATCAACTCTAAATAAGATCACACAATTATATTAAGAAGTATAATCACCCCAATCTCCTATCATTTACATCCCATTAGAGAACCACCTCCAACTAAAATCAGTAATTATATTGAAGGGCATAATCACCGTAAGATCCCAGAAATATAGTTTATTTCCATTAGAGTAGTTCCTCCAAGAAAAATCACACACCAGCACTTACTTACAGTCTTCCAATCATCATCACTACTAGTTATCATTATATACAATAAAAATGATCATATCACTAAAGCTCTAATACAGCAGTGCAAGTATTGCCTTGATCTCCTGTCTTAAAACCATATCTTCCAAATCCTATAGTTTAGCTCGCTATTCGCTATGAAAAAACAGTCTGTTAATTCACTAAGACAAATGCTTGTTGAAAAAAAATGCCACGAGTCGTTTTCTAGATCTTAAGGACCTGATATTCAAAGGTGTTTAGCTGCTTAGCAGGACCTGCTAACCAGCTAGCCCCACTGAGCCTGATATTCAGCAGCACTAACCGGCCGCTGCTGCTGAATACCTCTGCAAACCGCCTTGGCACTATCTAGATGGGACTGGGATGGTCCCAGAAATTATCCGGTTAGCAGACATATAGTTGTGGTTAACACAGCCAGTCAAGAGTGCAACCGTTCGGATTATCCCCCCCTTTTCTCCATCCCCCCCCTTTTGACAACGATGACGCCATGACACTTCTTTATATCAACATTTCCACTTGTTTATTGGTAGTTCTTGGCCGCAGCATCCTTACTTAACACATTTATGCATTATACAATTTGATTAATCATATACAACTTGTACATCATATCTAACATCATCTTAACGCTTCAGTTCACAATTGATTTCAACACGGTTCAACTTTGTACAACTTTATACATATATCAGGTTTGCAAGGGGACCCACAGCCTTGGGGGTGTGGAGCCGTATGAAGCACCCCCCCATCCTCTAACCTAAATGCACCTCTCGTAAATGCGACTCTGGTAAGGCATGCTGTAAGAAACATGCCTTACCCACACCGCCCCAGGATTTGTCTCTTGGCTCTGCTGTTACCCCCCTCCGAGGTCAGCTCGGAGCCGTTCATGCCTGTGCCCTCCTCCCCACACCATTTAAGCGTGGAGGACGTGTGGAGGTGGCACTGTCTACTCGTTGCCCCTGGTTCAGCATGTTGCTCTGCTCGGGGGAGAACAATTCGCTCTTGGCCACTCCCCCTTTTATCCCTAACCTGGCTGTGAGTCTCCTTTTTCGCTCCCCTATTTGCACCACTACCCACCGACAATGACTCCTCGCCTGTCGGTTGGTCCCCATCTACCCCTAGCTGTGGCTAAGCCTTGCCCTATCACATAAAATTTCGCCCGCGTCCTAAAGGTCGGAGAGAAAGATATCCATCCCAATGTCAGATAAGTGTACCCAGTCTGTGTGACAGAGCCCCTGGCACCGGTCATGCCTCACACAGTATCCCCCAACAGCTTCCATGAATCGCATCATCCATCTGTTGACCTTGAGACGGGTCTTCTGAACAGTCCGATGTGAGCACTCGCCTCTCCATACTCTGCGCAGTATGACGCAGGACCAAGCCAATTGTGTACTCAGGAATGCGTCTAGCAGTGTCAGCATGTCTCCCTGCATCTTTCTGGCCAAATCCATGCTGCATGTCCCGGCAAGGTCATTTCCCCCTAGGTGTATTATTAATGCCCAGGGGGCCCCCTGGGCCCTCTTCTTATGCAGGAGCATAGGTACCAACTGGTCCCATATCATACCGTGCAGACTCATCTAAACCACCGATACCTCTGAGGCGTTCAATCCCAGGTTACACCCCAGGAGGCGGTCCCTAGTCCTCCTCTGTGCCCAATATATAAATGAGTGTCTGCAGATCCATAGTTCTCGTTCCCTCGGCATGTTGTCCTTGCCTAAAATAAAATCAATCAAGACATGTGAGTTGTTACAACTGCGACCGCAGCTATGTGGAGTCATAGCTTTCGCTCTGGGCGCACATACAGCCTATAGCGGTCTGAGCGCCACCTGTCAATCATCATAACTTGCTCCCTTGTCATCCCTAACCCCGCTGCGTTTGTGGCTGCCCTTATCCAAAAGGAACGAGTACCATATTCCTCTTCTCGCATCCCTAAGTGCACAACACACAATTTTTGGACCCTGATGAACTGGAACTGTGATAGTGACGTCCCATTCTCGTGGAGCAGGAACCACTCACTCCCTTTTTGCCTTTTCTTGATGTGTTCACACACTTTCCAGACTGGGCAAATATGGTCCCCTTCTAGCAGGGCTAAGGTCACCCTAACATCCCTCCCGGTCTGATCGGTCTTAGACATGCGTATCATGATTTCCAGCTTCCCATCCCGTATTGTCACATCCTGCCACTGCAGCTCCTTTCTTCCTTGCCACCAATTCCCCTACCCTCATTGCGCCAAAGAATGCTGTTACAAATGCACAACGAAAGAGCTGTGTTTCAAACAGGTCATGGCAGACCATGTCCGTGGCCTTCAGGATCACCATCAGCACGTCGTGGGTAATCGGACGTCGGCAATCTGGTGTGTGGATATGCCCGGTCGAGCATCCTCTCACCACTCTAGCGACAACGAAGTCAGCTGACGGGCCCTTTTTTTCTATTGCTCTAAAGGTGATGGCCACAAGGCTCGTTTGTACTGCTGATTTACTCAGACCCTCCTCTCAGCATTCTAGTAACCATTGGATTAAAGTGTCGGTCCGGAACCGATCACCGTTCTTGATCCCTTTCCATTGACAGAATTCGTGGAATTGGTCCCATCCTCTCAGATACGTGTGTCTGGTCTGGGTCGCCAATGAGTCCAACATTAGGTTCCATACCTCGTCGGGCCAAAGACCCAGACTTCTCTGGTATGCAAGTTCTGTTCACCTCTGCGCTGGGGGCGCCTTTTCTGGAAAGCTGTCATCTTTGAACGAGAAAGCGCATGGGCAAAAATATTGCAATACCCCAGTATGTGCTCAGCCCTACAGGTAATATTATATGTGAGGCACAACAATACTATCTGCTTCAGTAAGGCCACCACCCCTGCCGTCCTGACGTACATGCCATTCACTGCCTGTACTACTGCCATGTTATCCGATCAAAATTTAATTGCCTTATTTGATAATTGCGGGGCCCATATGAATAAAGCCACCATCATTGGGAAGAGTTCTAAGAAGGTGATATCTTTCGTGTCACCGCATGCATGCCATTCATTGGGCCATGCTTCAGAGCACCAAGTGCTATGAAAGTAGATGCTGAATCCTGTTCCACTGGAAGTGTCCGTGTAAAGCTCAAGGTCAGAGTTAAACATGGGTGGGTCCTGCCAAAAGGCCATGCCGTTAAAGTATTGCAGAAATTTTTACCAAACGACCAGGTCTTCTTTAATGTCTTGTGTTACGCTGATGTGATGGTGTTTCTTTTTAAAACCTCTAGTTGCCAGGGCCACACTCCGGCAAAAGATTCTTCCCATGGGAATGACCCTAGTCGCAAAACTGAGCAGTCCCATCAATGATTGGAATTGATCCAATGTCGCCTTATCAATCTTTTCCTGGGGAAGGCGTGAGACTTGTTCCCGAGCATCCAGCTCGATAGCCAGGAATAATACCATGGTTGCTGGACCTGTAGTCTTGTCTGCCGCCGGGGGAATCCCAAACTTCTGTGCTATCTGCCAGAATGATGTCATTATCCGCTGACATTGTTCCTGTGTAGCTCCTATGAACAAAAAGTCATCGAGATAGTGCACCACCTTTCCTGGCCCTGTGACTTCTTCGGTCACCCATTGGATAAATGAACTAAGCATCTCGAAGAAAGCGCATGAGATGGAACATCCCTTGGGCAGGCACCTGTTAAAGTAGAAGTTGCCTTCAAAACAGAAACTGAGCAATTTGCAGAACTCAGGATGTACCGGCAACAGGTGAAATGCCGATTCTACATCTATCCTCAGCAAATATGCCTGCGTGACCATTCTCCGAGCCAATGCTATGGCCTGGTCTACTGACGCATATTGCACCAAGCACAAACGCAGATCAATACGATCATTAACTGAGTCCCTGTCAGGGGACAAATTATGCATTAAGCGAAATTTCCCTGGGTCCTTTTTTGGCACTATGCCCAAACACGATTAGGTCTCCAAGAGGTGGCTCGGTGAAGGGGCTGGCTATTCTTCCCAAGCTAATTTCTTTAGTGAGCTTGTCACCCACTACCCCTATGTGTCGGCGAATGGATGGGGAATCATGCAATGGCTGCAGAAGGTTTCTACTAGACTTTTGCAGATGGAATGCGAAAGCCCTGCGAGAACCCTTCCTCAATGCTGCGGGTGTCCCCTTGATTATGATAAGACTGCAGACATGGGCGCATCGCATCAACCCTGATGGGCGACGGTGCAACCTCCTATGCTACTGCGGAAAGTGGGTGGTGCCCTATGCAGCTTTGCATCTCTACTGAATTTACATTGAATGACTGGGTACTGTGATGAGGTGAGTGCAGCCCAGCTAGGGAAAACTGAAAAAAAGAAGGATTTTTTTTCATTGCGGGGGATGGGAGCACAAAATCCTAGGCTCCATACTAGAAGCACTGAAAGAAACCTAGAGGGCAGAGCCAAAGGTAAGCCAATCACAGACCACAGGACAACCCTGCAGAGGAGTAGGAGGTCCAAGTGGGAGGAGCTAGGAAGGGAGTTGCCCAGCTCAACAGTTAACAGAGGAAGAACAAACAAAAGAGAGAGGCACAGTTTGAGTTTGCAGGAGGAGGAAGGAGCTGTGAGCGGAAGGTCCAGGAGGAGTGCAGGAGCAAGCACCAGTGGCAGCTGCAGTTCAAGCCCTAGCCCAGGTTCAAGTCCAATTCCCAGGAGGCACAGACAGGAGAGGTCTGGGGCCAAGCTGTGGAAAACCCTTGCAGCCAAGGAGAGCAGCAAATGGAGGAACCATTATAAAGGCAGCCAAGAAAGGTACGCAGGGAATGAGCAGTGCCACCAGAATAGTTCTTGCTCTGACTCGGAGGAGACTTTCAGACACCTGAAGCCTCAGCACAGCAAGAAGTATCTCAGGAGGGAAGTTAAGCAGGAGAGACACACAAGAGACCGGCTTGGAGGAGCCAAGGCCAGGCAGTGTGAGAGACTGTTTAACATTGTGAAGACTCTGAAGGAAAAGACACCAGAGCACTTTCAAAGAGCACCTAGCTGTAGCTCAATTGAGAGCATGGAGGTAGGCCCTGAAGAAAGTGTTATTGAGTCAGAAGCCTCTGAGATGGAATGTGAGCTGTGCACTAAAATATAATAGTAATGTGTGTTAGAAAACAGTGAAATACAAAAGGAAGCTGTTGCAAGTTAAAGCAGTTTTCAAGAGTTGAAAGAGAAGAGTAACCCTGAAGACAAGAGGTTAGGAATCTCTCTTTTAGGAAGCTAAAAACTGCAGAACTTTAGTGAAGGCCCAAACAGCTAGAACTGTTTGTATGGGCGTGGCAACAGCGGGTTGGAAGCTAAGGACCTTTCACTGTGAAGAGTTTTACAAATGCTTTTTGTGTTTTGAAATGTCAAGCAATTGTAGTGAAGAATAGAAACTGCTGTGAGTTTTGTTTGGACATTTTGATTTGGAGAAATTATCCTGTATTTCTTTTGTCTGGAAAAAGTGCTTAAAGAATTTTTATGTTCATCACTTGCCAACTTTGGAAACCGAATAAAAATTTCCTGTGCGCTTTAAAATACCACTTGGTTCTTCTTATTGACACAACTACAACCCTCGAAGGGATACAGATGGCCAGCCGTCCCTACTAGGCAACCGCCTGGTAGGGGCGCGAGCGTCACAGTACCCAGCCCCACAACCCGAGCAGACATGCCAGAACTTGCAGGGGTTCCACGTGCACATCCGATTGTTATATTGCCAGCAGGAATACCTCCCGGCTGCTGATCCTGCAGGCCTTGTCAGATACGTCTGCTCCACTGGTCGCCCATTGAAGGGGAGAACAGGCTGGTGTCTGCTGTTGCGAAGTAACGGCCTGTTCTGTGCCACCTCATCTAACCATGTCGACTACCCAATGTCGCCAGATCAGAGAGCGGTCTGCTGCTAAATGCCTGCAGAAGCTGAGGTCATAATTCAACCATGCCCACCTTCTGAAACATCTGTGTATCCGCGTGGTCGTGTCAAGATGTTTAGTCAGGAAAGGACCAAGCTCCGGCTCCTTCTCCATCACTTTACTCATGTATATATGAAAAGCGGATACACAGTTGTTAATTGACTTAGTTATTTTGGGTTTTCTTTCTTTGTCCCCTATTCCCTTTCTCCTCATCCTCCTGATCCCTGATAAGCACCACAAAGATATCTATGAATTCCTTTTTCCAAATATTTTTTTTTATCTTCTTCGGCAATTCCTGCGCCAAAGACAACACCCTGCAACGCATGTCCACCCATCCATGGGAGCCATAAGCTACACTGGCCAGGATGGGCTTGCCATTACCGCCGGTGCTGTTGCCCGTTCCTCGCCTACGCTAGCACCCCTCTGCCAAGCCCTGTCCACTGAGCGTTTCTTCCCTTTAAACCTTTTGAAAGCCTTCTCCACGAGTTCCATGAAAGTAAGATCCCCATCGCTGTCCGACGAGGAACTTTCTGATGTCAGTGTGTCTCTACTGTGTGCCCCCGCCCTACTGTGACTTACCTGAGCTGTTTTGCTGTGTCTCCGTGGATCGTGCGTCATTCTGTCCACTGCGTGTGGTGACATCACTGGAATCGTTGGCCGCACTCGGGATGCCTCGAGCCGTTGACGGACAGCCCGTGGACCAAGCTGATCGACCTGCTTCCTGAGCATCCGTATCAGCTCCTCCATGGCCTTGCTCGTGCTCTCTGCCTGTGTGCTTTTCTTTTCCGTCGTCCGCTTGCTGTGCCATGTGGTAGCTGCAGCTGTCTCCTCCTGACACTTCCTCTTAACTGCCGCCCTAGGTGTCTTGTGAGCTTCCGTACCCCTCTGGCTCGTGCCGACGTCAGAAGCCTACCTGGTGGGACCTCGTCGACTCCCTGCCATTCTCTGTTGTCCCTGCTTCACTCCCTTGCTTCCGTTGCTCCTGCGAGGAATGTCTACAAGAAAATGCGCCTCGGAAGCTCCTGTTTTGCCCGCTCAAACCCTCTGCCATTCTGAGTTCGAAGCTGCCGGCTTTCCGGTGAGTCACACAGCCTCCTTAGTGGCTGTGCAACGTTTCTTTTCTTTTTTTTTAAATTTATCTCTTTGCTCTAGCACAGCTTGCAGTGCAGCCTGCTTCGGAGGGGTAAAAGGGCGATCCTGGTGCTGCAGGCTCCTAAAGTAAGCCTGCTCCGGCCTGCCCTTGTGCCGCCCCCACCCTCCACCCCTCCTAACCCTTTCCTATCCAGTGCCCTCTGCCTGCCTGTGCCCCATGACGGCTATTCACCATTGCGGGAATCTTTATTGGTACCCTTGAAGATCAATCCCTTAATGTCCAATATCTCCTAAAAAACGTGGCTGGTAAAATGGCTTTGGACTATATATTGTGACGCCTTCCACCGCTCTCACCGCACTGCCCCTAGGGGTGGCACGGCAGATTGTCTCTGTTTGATCACTTATAGTGCTATTTAGTATAGACACTTGCCTAATGAGAGACGGTGGATCACCTCCTTAATTGTAGTTGTGGTTTGCTTTTGTTAGCAGTCCGAATAGAAGGAGCACAGGACAATTTATAACATAAATTGCTTTTATTTTTATTTTCTGTAAGGAAATCATTCGTGGCAAAATTCCAGAAAGGGAAAACACATTCAACCAAAGTATAGGATTCTTCTCCAAAATGTGCAAGGTGAATTTCTTCCATAAACTTCTCAACCTTGATAGCAGTATTTTCTAGTATTTACAAACGCAGTAGAAATATCTTTGTGCATTACTCACAAACTTTGGCACTATGAAAAACTTTACTTTCCTTGCTGACTCCAAGTTTAAAACATTACTCAGAGTGCTACCTCTTAGCTTTTACCACTAGCTTTCTCAGCTGACGTTACAGCAGCAATAAAACTAGCTAGGCTTTCACATGAGGTTTCTCTTATCCACTTGTCTGCTTTCCAAGCATACAATGATATCTGAACTCCTGACGTCTTCTTACTTGTTTCACACAGCATAAAGGAAAAGCTTTATACATTAGACACACACAAACTGCAATCCATCGATTCAGCAGAGGACATTGATTTATCAGAGAGACAGTCCACGTCCATTTCAATTGGGGAATTGTATGGCTCTGAACTTGGGGTAATCTCTGGTTTAACCTGTTGTATGTTCTTCAGAAGCTTACAAAGGTTTCTCCACTTTAGCTCACGGTTCCCCTCTGTAACTGGGTTTGAACCTTTTGCTTTTCTCCCCCTTAATAGTTTCTCATCAGGAAATGCAAAAGCTTCTTGACTAGCAGTAACTCTCCTCCTAACAGGCTTCCTATAATATCTGTGTGGAGGTTCAAGACTAGAACTGCTATATTCTGATTCAGAGGTACAATCCAGGCTTCTCTGCCGGTTCTTTCTATGCCCACACCCTTTGCACTTGCCTTGTAAGTAGTGGTCAGTCCTTCTGGGCTTAGCAGAATTAACAGCTTTTAAATCCTGCTTCCTTCCCTGGTTTACTGGCCTTTTCCTCTGGCTTCTAGCCTGCAACCGGTCCTGCCTTTGAACAGACCTTCTTTGCAGTCTTTCTGGTGTATGAGCACATACCGTTTGATCAGTACCTGATTCCTCCTCCCACTCAGCTGATTCTTCAAAGAAACTTTGTCCTCGGGGTTTTGCTAGTTTCCCTTTAGCATTGCAATTTCCTTTGCACCGTCCTGTGCCTAGTCCTCGTGTGTGTGAAGCTCTGGAATCAACTCTCAGCTGATCCTCCAGCTCCTGTTCATCTCTCCTCTCACTTCCTGTGTGACGCAGCTTATATGTTCTGTGAACTGTTTGCTTCTCTGACCCCACCCTCTCTCTGCTTGCAGCTGTCCTAGAGGTTGGGTGTGGCTTCAAGCTAACCCTGCTTCTATGTGCCTTAGTTTCATTCTCTCTGTGGGAAATGTGCTTCTGTGATCCCATCCCCCGCTTGTGGGAACAAATCTCAGAGTTTTTCTACTTTTAAAGGGCTCTGCAGCCTTCACATCATCACATATCCCCCACCTTAAGCAATTGCCAGCTGGCGCACCCACGCGCGCACAGCTGGAAATCCCAACTAATGCTCTTGGGTTATTGTCAGGTCCTACAGCTACTCTATCAACCTGCTCCTGCGCCGGACGCAAGCTGTCGATGTGGTATGCGTGGTACTTCCCCTTCCCTGTCTCCAAGGAATAGTGTAGAGGACCTATCTGTTTTAATACTTTATAAGGGCCTTTCGTGGCAGTTCCAAACTTGGAGCTGGCCTTGGTAATTACTAATACCTCATCCCCCATACGTAAAAATTGCGGTCGGGCTCGTCGGGTATAATAAGCCTTCTGACGGGCATGACCATCTTCCTTGGCTAATCTAGGTACCGATTCGGCCATACCTGGCCTTAGGGGTGCCCTCGGTGGACGACTTGCTGCGACCCCCTGACAAACCGGGCAAGACGCACAATATCCCGCCGTCTCCGTATATACCCCTGGCCAATAGAACCTAGCCAATACGTGCTCTAGGGTGTCTTGCGCCCCTTTATGCACTCTTCCCGCGTATCCATGTGCTATCCCTAACACCATGCTCCTAAGAGCTTGAGGTATCACTAATTGTTTCTTTGTGCCCCCTAGGCGGATATCTGTACTTTCCCTGTACAAGATATTGTCCTCTAATAGAAATCTTGGTAGGGTCTCCGATCCCTTCGTAGCGTACTCATACGCTCGACGGAGAGTAGGATCGGCCCTCTGTTCTGCAGGGAATGAGGGAAATTTTTCCTTTAATTCAGCAGGAACCCAGGGTAGTTCCTGTCCTGTCATTATTTTAACCCCATTTTGTGCCCAGGTCCTCCTCTCCCTTCTCCTTTCAGGTTTCCCTTTCCTAGGAGTGTCTTTGGCCTGAGTAAGCAGGTCTTCCTGGAAGGATGTTCCTGGCACTGGGTCTACTTGTGAACCAATTTCTTCTCCTAAGGGCTTATCCCCTGTACGGGTAGTTATCATACCCTTTCTTTCGGCTAGTCTGGGGTCAACTACCTTGCCTACCTCGGGTAAGGTCTTCTCCCTGACTGTGGTATTCGTAACAGCGCTATTCTTAGCTAGCATGGGGTCAGCTACCTTGCCTACCTTGGGCAGGGTCTTCTCCTCAGCTAAATCAATTTGCGGAAAGGTAGCGGATGGGTAGTTTTCCACCTGCAACTCCTTAGCCAGACCTTTCCGAAATTGTGGCCAATCTCGGCCTAAGACTACTTCGTGTGGAAGCCTTGGTACAATGGCCACTTGCATCTGTTTCTTGAGACCCACTCCCTCTATAACCACCGGGTGTATAGGGTAGGTAGAGGCTGCGCCATGGACGCACCGGATCCGAATATGATCCCCAGAGCTTGGCAGCGAGGGTTTTTCTTTTGCCTCTATCTGTTGCCAGAGCTTCCGGGAGATCATGGACTGATTCGCCCCTGAATCTAAGAGTGCCTCAGTTGGTATTCCTTCTACCTCCACCCTCAGTAGGAATCCCTCCCCTGTATCTCGGTGCTGGGTAGTGATTAAAGCCTTCCTGGCCTTACAGTCCCTTTTCACGTGCCCCACTTCTCCACACGAAAAACACTTTCTTAACACATTTCTCTTATACAGTTTCACATTACTATCTGCAAATTCATCCAGCTTAGCTTTCCTTTCTAGTAACTCCACTTTGTTTTTAAAGATGCCTTCTTTCTCCAGGCTCAACTTATTGGCCTCCAGAAAGCGGTCTGTTAAAGCAATTGCTTCTTGCGTGTTCTTACAGCTTTGGAGTACTAGAAAGGTATGCACGCTGCTCGGTACTGCTTCCATGAACTGTTCAAGAATTATTGTGTCTAAGACAGACTCTATATCTTTACCTTCAGGCATCAACCATTTATAAGCCAAATTCTTTACGCGGTAATATAATGCCTGAGGTGTTTCCTCTGACCTTAATTTACATGACCGTAGCTGCCTACGGTAGACCGCTGGATTTAGACCCAAACGATCCTTTACCGCTTGTTTTACATCTTCATAGCTTGTAACTAAACTAGCAGGCATGGCACGGTAAGCTGCTAAGGCTTCGCCTGTAAGCGAGGCAGCAAATCTTAGCGCCCACTGTTCTTTAGGCCATTTTGCTAGAATAGCTATACGCTCAAAAGACTCAATGTAGTCGTCTACATCGTCATCCTTTGTTAGACGACCTCCTGCAAAAATCCCAGTCCCTGACCAGTCCCAGCCCCGACAATCTGCCCTTGCACCTGGCATAGTCCTGGCAGCATCGTCCTTTTTCCCTTGGGCCTCAAGCCAACTGGACATTGCTTGTATAACTGGTGCTTGTTGTGATTGGAACAGCGCCTTCGCCTGTTCCAGGCTCCTTGTGGACAACTCTTGCTGTTGGGCTATCTGACCAGCCGCCCAGTCCAAGATGTCTCGAGACTCCATCTTCTTTCCTGTAAAAAAACAGAAACAAAGCACCAAGTGCGGAACCTTCCACTTCACCCTTGTCTTGGTGATTATCCCAGCAGCCACCCTCTTACACCAGTGCTTATCCGGTCCAACCCTCCAGCCTACGGGTTACCTTATACTGGTGCAGAGTCTCACTTCATCAACTCCGTTGCCCTGGACTCGGGTTCCAGTGGTCACTCCGGCTTTCCTTCCGCTCCGCAGACCTTGGAAGTTGATACAGCTGCTCTAGGATTCTCTTTCCTGTGTTTGTAGATGACCTCTCCGTTGTCACGGGACTCCAAACGAAAAATCCAACACACTACGCCACCTGTGACGCCTTCCACCGCTCTCACCGCACTGCCCCTAGGGGTGGCACGGCAGATTGTCTCTGTTTGATCACTTATAGTGCTATTTAGTATAGACACTTGCCTAATGAGAGACGGTGGATCACCTCCTTAATTGTAGTTGTGGTTTGCTTTTGTTAGCAGTCCGAATAGAAGGAGCACAGGACAATTTATAACATAAATTGCTTTTATTTTTATTTTCTGTAAGGAAATCATTCGTGGCAAAATTCCAGAAAGGGAAAACACATTCAACCAAAGTATAGGATTCTTCTCCAAAATGTGCAAGGTGAATTTCTTCCATAAACTTCTCAACCTTGATAGCAGTATTTTCTAGTATTTACAAACGCAGTAGAAATATCTTTGTGCATTACTCACAAACTTTGGCACTATGAAAAACTTTACTTTCCTTGCTGACTCCAAGTTTAAAACATTACTCAGAGTGCTACCTCTTAGCTTTTACCACTAGCTTTCTCAGCTGACGTTACAGCAGCAATAAAACTAGCTAGGCTTTCACATGAGGTTTCTCTTATCCACTTGTCTGCTTTCCAAGCATACAATGATATCTGAACTCCTGACGTCTTCTTACTTGTTTCACACAGCATAAAGGAAAAGCTTTATACATTAGACACACACAAACTGCAATCCATCGATTCAGCAGAGGACATTGATTTATCAGAGAGACAGTCCACGTCCATTTCAATTGGGGAATTGTATGGCTCTGAACTTGGGGTAATCTCTGGTTTAACCTGTTGTATGTTCTTCAGAAGCTTACAAAGGTTTCTCCACTTTAGCTCACGGTTCCCCTCTGTAACTGGGTTTGAACCTTTTGCTTTTCTCCCCCTTAATAGTTTCTCATCAGGAAATGCAAAAGCTTCTTGACTAGCAGTAACTCTCCTCCTAACAGGCTTCCTATAATATCTGTGTGGAGGTTCAAGACTAGAACTGCTATATTCTGATTCAGAGGTACAATCCAGGCTTCTCTGCCGGTTCTTTCTATGCCCACACCCTTTGCACTTGCCTTGTAAGTAGTGGTCAGTCCTTCTGGGCTTAGCAGAATTAACAGCTTTTAAATCCTGCTTCCTTCCCTGGTTTACTGGCCTTTTCCTCTGGCTTCTAGCCTGCAACCGGTCCTGCCTTTGAACAGACCTTCTTTGCAGTCTTTCTGGTGTATGAGCACATACCGTTTGATCAGTACCTGATTCCTCCTCCCACTCAGCTGATTCTTCAAAGAAACTTTGTCCTCGGGGTTTTGCTAGTTTCCCTTTAGCATTGCAATTTCCTTTGCACCGTCCTGTGCCTAGTCCTCGTGTGTGTGAAGCTCTGGAATCAACTCTCAGCTGATCCTCCAGCTCCTGTTCATCTCTCCTCTCACTTCCTGTGTGACGCAGCTTATATGTTCTGTGAACTGTTTGCTTCTCTGACCCCACCCTCTCTCTGCTTGCAGCTGTCCTAGAGGTTGGGTGTGGCTTCAAGCTAACCCTGCTTCTATGTGCCTTAGTTTCATTCTCTCTGTGGGAAATGTGCTTCTGTGATCCCATCCCCCGCTTGTGGGAACAAATCTCAGAGTTTTTCTACTTTTAAAGGGCTCTGCAGCCTTCACATCATCACAATATGCACATATCTAACACATAAAAGAATCAAATAAAACAAGACCAAGTAAAAAAAGGAAATAATAGGAAACAGTATAAAAACTGGAACATTGCAGGACATGATTATCAGCACCCTTATAAACAATTCAAATCAGTTTGAACAGAAGACTAGCATTCCTATTGCAGTAAAATTAGACGCACCTGTGTTCAATTGTCAGTACTCACATGACTTGAATCAACCAATGAATGATAGCTCTAATGTTTAAAAGGGCCACATTCAGTCCCTGTTCCATTTTCACAATAGTGAAGACAAGAGAGTTGCCTGAGACTGTCAGAAAAGCCATTATTACCAAACACCAAAATTCAAAGGGGTACAATGCCATCTCCAAAGATCTTGGGATTCCCGTGTCTACAGTTTTCAATGTTATTAAGAGGTTTCCTGCTCATGAAACTGTCAAGAACCCTCCAGGACATGGTGAGAAGAGGAAGATTAATCCAAGAAGTCTTTGAAGGTTAGTGTGAAGTTAGAAAAACACCATGTACATCATCCAAAGAGCTTAAGGCAGACCTTGAGCAATCTGGAATGGTGGTTTCAACTCACACCATACGCCGTGCACTAAACAAAGAAGGACTTCATGGGTGAAAACCAAGGAGGACTCCACTGCTCAAAGAAGACATAAAAAGGTACATCTGATCTTTGCCCAAACCCACCTTGAGAAACCAGAATCCTCCTGAAAAAATATTCTGTGGACAGATGAAACCAAACTTGAGCTCTTTGGCAATGCAGACCAGCGATACATTTACAGGCAAAGAAATAAATCTTATAAGTTAAATATAGTGGAGGTTCCATAATGTTGTGGGGCTGTTTTGTTACCTCAGGAGCAGGAGGCCTGGAAAGTATTACAGGAATCATGAAGTCACAGGACTACCAAAGTATTTTGGAGCAAAATGTGCTACCCAGTGTCAGAAAGCTAGGTCTGGGTTGAAGGTCATGGGTCCTCCACCAATACAATGCCCCAAAACATACATCCAAACATATAAAAGAATGGATAAAAAGGTGAAAATGGACTGTTTGAAACTGGCCAGCAATGATTCTTGATCTCAATTCAATCGAGAACCTTTAGAAAGAGATGAAGCCTGCCATTGGTAAAAGGAATCCTGGAAACATTCATGAACTAGAACAAACTGCAGTTAAAGAGTGGGAGAAACTACCAGCAGACAGATGTACGGAACCTACAAATGGCTACAAGACATGTTTGGAGGCTGTCATCACTGCCAAGGGTTGTTCAACCAAATATTAGTGAAGGGTGACTAGACTGTAAGCTCTGATGAGCAGGGACCATCTTTAACATGTGTCTGTGCAGTGCTGCATACGTCTTGTAGCGCTATTTATTTATTTTTATTTATTTATTTACATTCTCTTATATACCGCGCTATTCTGCATCAGTGCGGTCTTGTAGCGCTATGCAAATGTTTTGTAGTAGTAGGGTGCCATTAATCCTGTCCAGCTCATCTTTTCTTTTTTTTCTCAGAAATTATTATGTCTTAGTTGTACAGACATCTTTTTTTGTTGCATTCCTTGGAACATACTATTAAAATACTATGATGACATAAAGTTAGAATATTTCCAATATTTCTCAAGATACTGTAGAACATACCTAAATTGCAAGGGTGCCAATAATGTTGACCACAACTGTATCAATAGTTGTCCTACTTTATGCAGTTTTGCTATCTGGTTAACAGCTGAATATTGCCATTAATTGGACAGCAGCAGAGGTCAGCGCTGAAAATGTATATTCAGCGCCAGAGAATATCCAGCATCCAGCACTAAATATCTGGTTTTAGTTTTGTTCATGGTGGCTAGGTGCTTCTAAACACTGACTACCACGGGCGGAATATCAGGCCCTAAATAATTGTCAGTTATTCGCAATTCCTGGGGCAGCTTATTCAATTCTACATGCCCAGAAACTGAAAAAGCATGAACATGAGTATTCACTAAATGACACTGTTGTTTTTTTTTATTCTTTATTTACGTTTTCAGACAAAATTACAACAAAAATACCAAAAGGTTACAATTAAAGTAAAACATCCCTTTAAACATAAGGACAAAAAACAAACAAAGGCCTTAACAGCCTACTCCAGCACCAACCCTCCCTTCTTCATGCAATCATCCTAGAAAGGGACTAGAAAAAAAAAAGAAAGAGGCTTACAAGGACTAAGGTGCCACTAAAACTGCCCCATACCGTGTACAAACATGATTGAATGATTACCCCCTAATCCACAGCATATTGTGCTTTCGATATATAACCATATAGGGGTTTCCATTTAAGTAAGGTAGAAGGCATAGGAGTTGTACCATACCGTAGCATCTGCTCATATTTACAACATAGACATAAACGATTTCACCATGTGTGCCAACTGAGATCTACCATGTGTTTCCAATTGGCAATTACGAGATGCCACACCACTCCCATCATAAAGTCAAACAGGAAATGACAATCCCTCTGTAACGACAAGATGCCAATTGTTTACCGGAAAACAATAACAGACCAAGAGAGAATGGCCCTGAATCCCAAGACCTCTTGGATTTGGCTCCAAATCGAAATCCAGCAGAACTGAACATTAGGGCAGTCATATACCACATGCCTTAGAGTGCCAACATCCCTCTGACAAGACCAACACACATTTCCAATTGACTTATCTCACTTGTAAACCTTTATCGGGGTAAAATGAGCTCTGTGCGCAAAGAAGTATAGTGCCTGGGAGATAGAGGCGGATTGAGAGACTCTAATTAGTTTGCCCCAAAATTTCCCCCATGATTCCGGAGAGAGAGTATCCCCAATATCATGCTCCCATATCCGCTGAGTGCCAATAGAATGTAGAGAGGGACGATGGGCTACCAATTGATAGTAGTAAGAAGCCACCCCTGAGGTCTGTTGGGCTGTTCCTATGATATTAAGTAACTCCCATTCAGCAGGTAAAGATCTGATATCAATAAGGGATTTCTCTATACAGTGTCTCAATTGAATCCACTGAAAGTATAAGGATTTAGGCAAGTCAAATTCATACTGTAGACACACAAAAGGCTTCCACCTGCCTTCAGATATCAGTTGTCCTATAGACCAAATGCCCCTGCTAAACCATTGCTTCCAGGCAAACGGACTTTGATGAATTTTTAAAAAAGGACTGCACCAAATGGGAATAAGCCTTGACAAGCATTTCTTCCAAGGAATTACACTCGCTAACTGCTGGAAAGCCTTTTGGATGTGCATTATAACCCTACGGAACTTCAACCTCTCCTACGACACCATGCCAGGGAGGAGACTCAAGGGGAACGAAGCAGTCAATCTCTCTTCCAAATCAAGCCATACTGGGCGTTGCCCCTTATCCTTCTCCACCCAGCTTGACCCCTGTTTTAACAGAAAAGCACAGTGGTAGGCCTGAAAATCAGGAAAGTTCACACCCCCTCCTCTTTTTTAGACTTAAGCTTCCTAAGAGCAATTCTAGGTGGTTTATTTTTCCATAGAAACTGGACAAGAGTCCTTTCCAATTGTCGGTATGTTTTATCCGAAAGGAAAACTGGCAGTATTTCTAAAACATAGTTCACCTTAGGAGTGATAGTCATCTTTATCGCTTCAAGATGACCCCACCAAGAGAGATAGACCAGCGACCATCTCGCAGTCATATTTCGTACTGTAGTAAGGAGAGTCTCTTCATTATATTGCAGAGTTTCAATAAGTGGATGGCAATAATGAACTCCTAAATATTTCACCATTTTGGGTTCCCATACAAAAGGGTAGTCGTTGAAATCCGCACTACAAACTCGTGAGTTTAAAGGGAACGCTACAGACTTTGTCCAATTAATTTTATAACCTGATAACCCTGAGTATTGGTCTATCAACTCTAGGACAGTCGGAATTGAACTGGGCGTAGTGAACAGCAATAAATCATCAGCATAAGCAGAAAGCTTAATTTCCATACCAGCTCTGGGCATATCTTTAACCGCAGAACTCTGTCTCAACAGTAGGGCCAAAGGTTCCAAGGCCAGATTGAATAGGATAGGTGAAAGGGGGCAACCCTGACGGGTGCCGCGCCCTAAGAGAAAATCACTAGATTGAGTCGCATTCACAAAAATATTAGCACTTGGTCTCGCATACATAAGTTTAATTAGTTTAAGGAATCCTTCACCGAAACCAAACCACCTCAAGACAGCAAGTAAGGAAGGCCACTCCAGTTGATCGAACACTTTCTCTCCATCCAACGATAATCCCACCAGCGGGCCCTCCCCTCCTTCCGCCCCTTCCAAGACATGGCAAAACACTCTGGCACTGTCAGCTGTAGAGCATCCCTCAGTGAAGCCACATTGATCCGGGTGGATCAAAGATGGAATTAATTTGTAAAGACAACCGGCCAAGGTGGCAGCAAAGGTCACAAGGAGTGCTAGTGAGAATCAAACTCTGGTCTCTTGGTTCCAAAGACAGTGCTCTAACATTAGGCTGTTCTTCTACCCCATCACTAGAGCCTTGCTGTCACATTTTGCACTGTGTACCATACCTTTAACAGATTATTCATCAGGCCTAGATATAACATGTTATAATAATTCAGTTTTGATATGACTAATGAGAGATAAGGTTCCAGTCTACGCACTAATTTTAATCTACTGCATAAAATTTAACACAAACTACCTGTCTATTCTGTTGTTTCAGAGATAAAGTGGGGCCCAGGATAATGTCCAGACTCCTCACTTGTATTGAAACTCACTCTGTATTTGCCAAACTGCATAATTTCGGGACACCAGGTTTACAAAGCATCATCACCTTCGTCCAATCAACATTAATAGCTAATCTATGAAAGGGCATCTACTCTTCAGTTGCAAAAATGCATACAGCCACCCAATTCAATGCTTTTTTCATGGAAGAGTCTACTGGGAAGAGAAACTGAATATCATCTAAGATAAGCATATTGACTGACCTCCTCCCATCCCACACTCACCTAAGTTAGCAACACGTCATCCTCTAGACGAGATCCCAACAGTTCCCTAATCACCTCTTCAAAATTCCACAATCTCTCCATCACAACATCTCTAAGATACTTAACAACCACAAGATAGCCAAGTATTAAGTACAATATATCTTAACCACTGTTCATGATTTATACCTTAAACCTGTAAACTAAATTACTGAATACTAATAAACCGTAAACAAAGTTATGATATTCAGTTCTGCTCAAGTTATGTTTACTAGAAGTTCACCATAAGTTCACAAATTTGAGTTTGTTGCAATCCACTTTAAAGTTCACTGTAAGTTCATAAAGTTCACATTAAGTTCATAAAACTAAGTTTGTTGTAAATGGCTTTGACATTATGAAAAACTGTATAAGTGAGATGTTAAATAATAACACTGGACAATGAAGATTTTGCTTCCTGAACACTTTTGAGTGTATCTTATGCATTTTGGGTTGCTGATCATGAAAATCACTTTGAAATTTTCCTATCACGCGCCCTTTTTTTTTTTTTTGCAATCACCTATTTTTGTGATTTCCTCACATATTTTAAGTATACTCATATGCTGCCTAGAAAGTAAGCAGTTTTGTTTAGTCCAGGCATGTCTGGGCATGCACTCAGTGCAGGCTCACAACGTGCAATGGAAATGCTACTGCTCAGGAATGCATGGGCATGCTTAGTCAGGATGGATGCTGGCAGTACAGGCTATAAAAGCAGCTTTCATACACAAATGCTATGCATGACGTTGATATCAATTTGTGTATTTAAGAATAGCATTTGCATGTAAGCTTCTTGTCTAAACGATCATTCGTTACAGCAAAAATGTCTCGTCAATGTCGCAACAGCCATGATATATTCTTTTACATTTGTGGTGAGTATACACTTAAGCCTCAAAGATGCAGCATAACTGCACTTATTAAGAAAGCGTATGAGCTATACTGTGATAGGCTATGGCCTAGAATAGCCTGCATAGCCTGTAGAAGTAAGAAAAGCCTGTAGGTCAGGCCTGAGTCCCCAACCCCCACTTTAGAATATTATAGCTGAGCAGAGCTGAAAAGCCAGAGAAAATAGAAAACAGCCCTAAACTGCTTTGCTGATAAGAATGCAAAACTTTTCTATTGAGTTTGTTATGTTATTCACAGATGTATTCACAGTCTCTGTACTGCAGAGTGACCTTGTAAGCGGAAAGCACGGCAGAATATGTTATGTCTAGATACTGAGCCATGGCTAGGAAGGCCTGAGAGCAGGGGGAGAGCGGTGGGGGCCCGGTCAGAGATCTCCATTGGATGGGGGGGGGGTGAGGGGGCCACCGGGACCAATGAGGAGTTTGTCTGTATAGAACTGATGAAGAAAGCTATAAAAGTTGTTGTTTTACTGAACGCCATGCTCAGACCATTTTGAACGTGACAAGTGTCTGAGACTGTGCACAAATAAACTAGTTTGAATTCTAGTAAATAGACTCCTGGTGTATTCGTTGCATGCGCTTCGCTACTTCAATACTTTGGTTGTAAAGTTGGCGATCAAGACAAATCCTGGGCTCTTCACATTTGCTATGTAACATGTGCTGTCCATCTCAGAGTTTGGCTCAGAGGTACTCGGTAGTTAATGCTGTTTGCAGTCCCGATGATATGGCGAGAACAGAAGGATCATGTGACAGACTGTTCTATCTTACCGATGTATCTGGCTTCTCTGCTAAAAATAAGAAATCTATTGAACACCCCAGTCTGCCTTCAGCAATGAGACCTGTGCTGCATGATGACAGTATGCCAGTACCAAAGCCACCAGAGATGTGGAGTCTAGATGAGGTAGATGAAGATGCCACAATACATGGGCTAGACGTGGAAAACTATATAGATCCAGATTTTGAACCATTTATGTCCGTTGTGCCTCATTTGATAACATAGTCAGAATTGAATGACCTGGTGAGGGATTTACGTTTGTTAAAAACAAAAATTGAATGACTTGGTTCAAGATTGCAAGGATGGGGTTTTGTGTCGCCAGGTACGAAAATTTCTTTCGGACCCGCCAAGAAAATATGAAAAATTTCTTTGCACAGTTTGACAACCTCTGTTTCTGCACCGACTTTGATAGGTTGTTCATGGCTTTGGGTTGTAAGCATGACCCACAACAATCGCGCCTTTTTATCAATTCATCACTGTTAAGCCTAAAAACTGTCTTGTTACATAATGGCAGTGTCCACCCTTCAATACCTATTGCCTATGTAGCGCACATGAAAGAAACCTACAAAAACATGGAACTGTTGTTGAAACACATACATTACAACAACTACAACTGGAACATCTGTGGTGATCTGAAAGTAGTGGCACTGCTACTAGGAATGTAGCTCGGGTATACCAAGTACTGTTTCATTTGTGAATGGGACTCCTGTGCTAAAGAGTCTCATTACATTAAAAAGAACTTGCCACTCCATAAGTGTTTGGTTCCAGGACAGAAAAATGTGGCACATGAACCACTTGCCAACACAAGTAAGATATTTTTGCCTCCTCTTCATATAAAACTTGGTAAAAGCAATATACAAGGAAGGTGAAGGATTTTGATATTTGAGACAGATGTTTCCAAGAATAACTGATGCTAAGATTAAGGAAGGCATTTTTGTGGGTCAAATAAGTCAGACACGTCATCAGTGATAAGCGATTCAAAGATCTGCTAGTGAGGCCTGAGAAAATCGCATGGAAGGCATTCAGGGATGTTGTTGAGAATTTTCTTGGCAATTACAGGGTGCCAAACTAAGTCCAGCTGGTTGACAACATGCTGCAAGCACACAAAACTAAAAAGTGAAACATATCACTGAAGATTGATTTTCTGCATTCACATTTGGACTTCTTCCCTGCTAACCTTGGTGCAGTCCCTGACGAACATGGTGAAAAGTTTTAATCAGGACATTGCGATGATGGAAAAGCAGTATCAGGGCAACTGGAACCCATCAATGCTGGCCGACTATTGTTGGATACTCAGAAGAGAAGCATCAGATGCTGAGTGCAAATGAAAATCAGGAGCAAAACATTTTTAGCTCAGGTCAACTAGTGCAATATGTCGGCATCACTCTGAGATTAAACATGCTAAATTCAGTCAAAATTTAATTTCATGATTCTCCAAATTCCTATGTTATACAATCAATATGAAATTATATTTGTGTTCAGTTTGAAGCTGTCTATCATAATCACCAAAACGTTTTCAGGAAGCAAAACTTTTGAACAAATTTGTTGTCCAGTGTAATAAATAATATGCAATACTGCACATCTAAATTCATAAACAACCTACATATTGGTGAAAGCATAGTTGCTTACCTGTAACGGGGGTTCTCCGTAGACAGAAGGGGTATGCAGGCACACTGAAGGAGAAGCCTACCGGCTTAGCCTTGATCCGGGTTTCTCAGAGCTCAGAGAAGCTTTGTTGCTTCTCTGAGCATGTGTGCCTGCTTCCCGCCCACTTGTGCTGAGAGAATCAGTTTGTACCAAAGCAGAAGAGGCAACGAATAAGAGCAGAAGGAGGAATCATCACTATGTGGACATGGGCAGCAGAGTATTGTGCTGTGTTTGTCCTTTGTTTGTTTGTTTGGAGCAGTGTTGCGGGGAAGGTGGGTGGGAGAGTGTGCCTTCATACCCCTGCTGACTATGGAGAACCCATTACAGGTAAGCAATCACACTTTCTCCAGAAACAAGCCAGAGGGATGCAGAGCTGGAGACTGTCTTGTAATAGATGCATGAGTCTGCTGGAGGAAGAGGCGGCCCCCCTCAAAGACCTGGGGTAGAGGAAAGTCACTTTGCGGGGGACTGTCCAAAGGCAAAGTCTTTTGCGGAGGAGCAATCAACACTGTCATGCTTTATGAAGGTGTGAATGGAACACCAGGTGCCGGCTTTGTAGATGTTCTGGGTTGAGACAGAAGTGAGGCTGTCTATGGAGGAGGCCATTGCTCAAAACTGATGAGGGATAATTTGCCCCAGGGATGGTAGAATGGCCTGCTCGTAGCAGAAGGCAAACCACACCACCACCATAAACAAAGAATGGAGTGAATTTGAAGTAATCACGAAAGAGGAAATATCATCCACCATCTCCCATCTGAATACCACCACCTCTCCGCTGGATCCCTGCCCTACAGAATGGATAAAGAAAACCAAGGAAGACCTGAGCACACCATTAGCCTGCATTGTTAATGAATCCCTCAGCCAAGGACGCATGCCAGACCTCCTCAAAACCTCAATCATACGGCCAACCCTAAAAAAACACAACCTGGATCCCATGGACCCCGCATCCTACAGACCTATAGCAAGCCTCCCATTCGCTGCCAAAATCATAGAGAAGGTAGTTCAACAACAGCTCCAAGAACATTTAGATACCAACAACATACTGGACTCACAACAACACGGCTTCCGCCCACTCCACGGAGTCGAGACCCTCATGACATCACTAATGAACACCCTCATCATAGGGACCCAAGCCAAACACTCTGGATACGCCATGATCTTCCTAGACATATCAGCAGCCTTTGACACCATCTCCCACAACATCCTCCTACACAGACTACAAGCAATTGGCATCAAGGTTACCGTGCTCCAATGGTTCCACTCCTACCTAACCAATAGACAACAACTGATCTGCACAAACATATCAACATCGCCCCCCTTCCAACAACACCAAGGAGTACCACAAGGATCCACACTGTCAGCCATGCTCTTCAACATCTACCTGCAACCACTCTGCTCTATCATGCACGCCCACAACATCAACTATCACATCTATGCAGATGACATAATGCTCTATGCCCCAATCACAACCTCTAACCCAACAAATAAACACCTATCCCAATGCTTCACAGAAGTATCCAGCTGGCTACAAAAAAACAACCTATCCATAAACATAAAGAAAACAGAAGCCCTCATAGTAACAAAGGATCCAGACTTTACACCACCTACACACCTCAACATTGGAACCACACAAATACAAATACAACCGTACATAAAATATCTGGGAATCATCATAGACCAAGCACTCACACTCAAGCAACAAATAAAAAAAAACACCGGAACAATATTCCACAAGGCTAAAACAGTACAACGCCTCAGACCTCTCCTTGAACCACAAGACTTCAGAACAGTGATGCAAGCCATGACACTCCCACACCTGGACTAATGCAATATAATCTACCATGGACTACCAGCCACTCACACCAACCCATTTCGAACTGCCTTGAATACAATAGCAAGGATTATTCAGAAAGCAAAAAAACAAGACCGCATCACCCCAATCCTGAGGGAGATACACATACTCCCCCTCGAAACACGAATCAAATACAAATCCGCCCTACTTACACACAAAGCTCTCTACCAAACGCAGACTTCCCAGCTCCACACACTACTGCACCGTCCAGCCCACAACAGAACAACCAGACAAACCACCAACAACTCCCTCACCATACCCCATAAACGAACCAAATGCAATCAACGAACCTGCAACAGAGCCTTCGAACTATACGCACCATCCCTCTGGAACTCTCTACCAAGCCACATCAGAAATAACAGAGACCCTTTATCATTCAGGAAACAACTAAAAACCGCATTATTCCAGGAACACCTCGGAAATGAAACCACCACCAGCCACTGACTACCTCCCCCCCGGAACATATGTTCTAAAGAGCCTGTAATACAATGTCTATGTCCCAATTATTTGCTAAATCATTAATGTTGGCCCCCTGGTGATAGCCCCTACCCCTGAGTTTGATCACTCGATTGTCGCCCCCCCCTCCCAATGTTACACCGCTTTGACCCAGTGAAAAGCGGGATATAAATACAGCTAAATAAATAAAATAATTAAAAATAAGGCGAGGCAGTCTATGAGCCAAGAGGAAATGGTCTATTTCGCCACTGAATGTCCTGGATTGTTGGGGTTGAAAGTCACGAACTGAGAAGACTTGTGAAAAGATTCTGTATGATGCAGGTAGTAGAACAGAATATGTCTACAGTCCAAGGTATAAAGCTTTTATTCTTGAGAGCTCACGGGGGCATATAGGAAGAAGGCGGGGAGGACAATAGGTTGGTTGATGTGAAAATCAGAGACCTCCTTCGGGAGGAATTTCAGATGGGTGCAAAGGAAAACCTTGTCATGGAAAAACTGTATATAGAGAATAGTGCACTAGTGCCTGGAGCTTGCCAAGAGATCTGGCCAAAGTGATGGCTACCAGAAAAATTATTTTCCAGATGAAGTGTTTGAGTGACGTGTATGTGAGGTGCTCAAATGGAGGGTTCATGAGTTCAGACAGGATGATGTTGAGGTCCTAGGCTGGCATGGGAGGCCAGACAGGTGGGTTGGTGTTCATGAGGTCCAACATAAATTGGGGGGCAACCAGGTGCACTGAGATGGGGTGTCTGTCGACTGGTTCATCTGAAGCGGGGATGGCAGAATGATGGTAGCACATTGAGTTGGTTTGAAGGCCCGAATGGAGTAAGTGTAGGAGGTACGAAAGTATCTATCACACTGAGCACTGGACAGGGTCTTGGCCATTGGAGGAAGTGCAGTGGGCAAAATAAGGCCACTTGTGCTGGTAGGAATGTTGAGTGGAGGGTTGATGGGAGGCGGAGAGCACAGTGAGGACGTCTGGCTACAGGGAGGTGATCAGATCCCAGTGCCCCGAAACCCCCATGCTATGAAGGACAAGCTCTGGAGGTTGGGATGGAGGAGATAGCCCTGATGCTTGGTGGAGGCTGGGCTGTGCTCCCAAGGGCATGGGGGACTCCTGCTGGAGTGCCAGCAGATGAGGGAACCAGAGCTGCTGAGGCCAGCATAGTGCTATGAAGATGACTGACGCCTTGTCTTGCTTGATCTTAATAACGACTTGTGTGATGAGCGGGAATGAGGTAAAAGCATACAGGAGGCCCTGGGACCAGTCCAGTGAGAAGGCATTCAGCGCCTGGTGCTGCAGGCAATGCTGCATGGAGCAGAAGGAAGGCATTTGGCATTGTCCACAGAGGCAAGCAGGTCCATAACTGGTTCATCCCACAGAGAGTAATGAAGGACCTCAGGGCTGAGAGACCATCTGTGTGGATCCAGTTGACAACTTAACTTGTTGGCGAGTTGGTTCTCAGTTCCTGGGAGGTAAGTGGCCCATAAGGTGGCCCCAATGGACAAAGTAAAGGTCCAGAGCCATGTGGCCTTGCAGCAAAGGCATAGTAATCCCGTTCCAACCTGTCTTTTGATATAGAAAATGGAGACTTGGTTGTCCATACATATGAGTTCTAACTGATGACATATATGGTCGGCACAGACTTTGAGAGCATAGTATACTGCTCGCAGCTCCAGTACATTGATGTGCAGGGCACCCTCTTGGGGGGGACCACACTCCCTGAGTGGCGAGGAGAAGCAAGTGGGCCCCCAAGCCATATCTGGAGGTATCCGCACTCAGAAGGATTTGAGAAGAGGGCGCTTGAAAGGGACAGCCCCCTGAGAGGCTGGTCGAGCACGTCCACCAACAAAGACTATCTAAGGGGGTTGTGTTCTTTGTGGGCTCTTCAGAGAAATTTGAGCATGCAGAGGTTGAGTGCGTTGGCACCAGTTGAGTCTGAAGTGCCACTGCAGTGGGAAAATATGCAGGGCCATGAAGGGCATAGCATGCACGGTGGCGGCTATGTGCCCCAGTAACCTCAGGATCCAGAGTGCCGATGTCATTTGACATGAAGCCACCATTGAGCAGAAGTACCATAAGGCTTGAGTCCACGGTTTGGGAAGGATGCATGGGCCTAAAGGATGTCCAGGCATGCCCCGATGAAGTCAAGGGTCTGCTTTGGAATGGGCTCCGACTTTTTGGTATTCAAGATGAAGCAGAGGGTCCGCAGAGTGGCGGAGGTGTCCTGCATGGTTCGAGCAGTGGTGGCTTCAGTGCCATCAGAGATGAACCAGTTGTCAAGGCAGGGTTAGACACAATGGCCCTAATGCCAAAGAAGCATGGTTACCACCACCAGGCACTTGGTGAAGATGCAGGGGGTGGACAAAAGTCTGAATGAGAGAACTTTGTACTGATAGTGCTGATCGAGAAAGGTGAAGTAAAAGAATTTCCAGTGGACAGGATGGATGGGAATATGGGAATTAGCATTCTTTAAGTCCAGAGAAGCAAGCCAATTGTGATGGCTGAGAAGGGGAAGTATAGTGCTCAAGGAATGTTTCTTGAACCTTTCCCGCTTCATGAAGAGGTTCAGATAACAGAGATCCAGGATCGGACAAAGGCCACCATATTATTTGGGGATTAGGAAGAAGCGAGAATAAAATCCTTGACCTATTTCAAGGAGTGGGACAAGTGCGATGACTTCATTGAGGAGAAGCTGAGTTATCTCCTGTGCCAGGAGGGGCACATGGTGGCCCGGGAGACAGTTGGAGTTGGGGGGAGGCTTGGGGGTGGTGGAGCAATGAACAGAAAGTCTGTACCCTAATTGGACAATGGAGAGAACCCAGTGGGTTGGAGGTAATGGATTGCCATGCCTCTGTGAAGTGGTGGATGCATCCCCTACTAGTAAATAGTCAAAAATTGGGAGACGGTTTGGGTAGGGTGGTTTGAGGAAGGGCTGAGATTTTCGTTCACACTGGCGAGCCCATTGTGAGTATGTATGACCTTGGGGCTGCAATGGAAGCTGTTGCGGATAAGGCTGGTACCGCCACCATGGGTAGAACTACCATAAGCACTGGGGCGGCGGTAGGTAGGCAAAGAGGTACGGAGGGCAGAGGAAGATGACTCTGCCAGCTGAGCCACCAACTCTCAGATGGTGGAGGAGTGATCCTTTACCTCCAACATAGCCTCTTGAACCTTGGACCCAAAGAGGCTATTGTCCAGGCAGGGCGCATCCACTAGGCGGTTATGGAGGTCCTCCTGGAGCCCAGAAACACTAAGCCATGCTGTCCTTTGGGTGGAGATAGCTGTAGCCGCAGATTGGAGCACTGAATCATTGATGTCATAGGTGGCACAAATAATGTAGTGGAAGGACTCATGCAAATCTGCAGCTAGCTGGGCTGGGTCCGCCGAGGTGGAGTCATCCAGCTGCAGCAAGGGATCAAGATGGTAGTGCAACATGTGAAGCTGATGAGCCAAAATGCGCATGGCAAGGGTGCTGGCTCTTGTACGATTTTCAGCCCACTGCATCTAGGGTGCCCTGTTCTTTCCCGGGGGGATTTTGAGGCAGCAGTTTGGTACTTTTAGACTTCTTAAGGGTGACCTCCAATACAACTAATTGGTGAGGTAGTTGAGGGTGTTGGAAGCCCACCACAAGGAGGACCTTGTATCTTAGGTTAAGTCTTCAGGATACCACACTACTAGAGGAAGGGGTTATCCAGATGGAGGCTTGGAGGTCCTGAAGGACTTGCGGGACCCTGAGCACAGGAAACGTCTTGGGAGCGCTACATGCCTTGAGAATGAACTGAAAATCACGCTTGTTGGTAGGCAACTGAGTATTGCTGAGGGCAAGAGCACAAGATATTTTCTGGAGGAACTTGGGGGTAAGTAGAGGTCATCTCTCGGCTTTTCCAGGAAATCCTGGTTGGATGAGGCAGTGGAGATGGTCCCCTGCATAGGGCTCACAAGGCTCCCAGGGGTAAGACCAGATGGAGAAGACATCTTCATACAGGGGTAGCGGCGCCCACCAGTCAATAAGGGGGATGGGCGATTCCGGGGTATCCTGGCAGGCAGGGATATGGGGGTCAACCGGCACAATGAGGCAAGACGTAGATCCGGTAACTGGGGGTCACATATGCGTGACATTGGCACTGACGGAGCCCTCATGGAAGCATCCCCCCAGCTTTCAAAGAAAACCTTTGGGAGATGCCACCATGCATGTGAGGTCCCCTTCACGCTCAAGGGTGCCATCTTGCTCGGTCAAATCACAAAGCTAAAAGATGGCAAAAAGAAAAGAAAGAAGAGGAGCAACTCCAAGGGGAGGAAGGATGGTTGTGAGGACTGATTCCTGCTGTCCCCAGAGAACACCTGTTACAGGTGAGTAACTACGCTTTCTCCAGGAACAAGAAGGAAGTCAGTCCTCACATATTCTCAATTACAGGCTACTGAAAGCCCATAGCGAAAATAGGGCTCCCCTATGGGGAGCCACAAGCAGCAGCAAATGAGTCCGTGTCCACAGACCACAGTAGGACCCCTGTGTCTGATGAAACCAGCACTCTGGTAGCCTGAACACAGAAGGATAGGAGGGTAGGAGTTGCCTAGACCCTGAAAAGGTTACGGAGCACAGCCTGGCCGAAGGCACTGTCCCGTCGGGACTCTCTTTCCAGGCAGTAGTGGGCTGCAAAGGTATGGACAAGACCAGGTGGTGACCCGGCAGATGTCCACCATCGGGACAGAGCGCAAGTTTGCCACCGGAGCCACCAGGGCCCTTACACGCGGTCTTCCGGGGCCGTGACACGGCCTTCCAGTGGGAGCCTCACCTGCTCATAAGCAAGGGTGATACAGTCCACCACCCATGTGGAAAGCGTACGCTTGGTCACTGCATTCCCCAGCCTACTGGGGTCGAAGGTGATGAAAAGCTGAGAAGCTTTGCGGTGGCCCTGAGTGCATTGGATATAGAAGGACAAAGCCCTTTTACAGTCCAAGGTGTGAAAGACCGACTGAAGTGAGGTCTTGGGAAGAAGGTAGGAAGCACCACTTCCTGGTTAAGATGGAAGGGCGACACTACCTTCGGCAGGAATTTGGCATGCATGCAAAGCACCACTCTGTTCTTGTAGAACCTGATAAAAAGCGCCTCCACCACAAGAGCCTGGAGCTCACTAACTCTGGGAGCAGAGGTGAGCGCAACCAGGAAAACCACCTTCCAAGAGAAGTAGCGAAGGTGGCAGGTAGCCAGAGGCTCAAAGAGTGAGCGAGAGAGTTGCCCCAACACAACGATGAGATCCCATTTGGTTGCCGGAGGCCAACCAGGGGTTTTGATAAGAGCAGGCCCCGAATGAAGCGGGTCACCAAAGGTTGGACCGAGAGGGGGTTTACTATCCACCGGATAGTGGTGGGCCACCAGGGCACTCAGGTGCACTCGGACTGAGTTAGTCTTGAGACCGGACCGAGAGAGGTGGAGAAGGTACTGTAACACCAGAGCCACCGGGCAGGAAAAAGGATCAGCCCTGTATTCGGCGCACCAAGCAGAGAACCTGCACCATTTGAGGGCGTAAGCCTTCCTAGTAGAGGCCTTGCAAGAGGCCAACAGAATGTTCTCCACCTCAACCGGTAGGTTGAGAGCAGCCAGAGTCACCCTCTCAGCAGCCACACTGTCAGCGAGAGGGACCCCAGGTTGGGGTGCAGGAGAGAGCCCCCCTTCTGAGACAGGAGTCCCAGAGCGGTCCCAAACGGGATGGGGGCCTCCACCGTCAACTGTAGAAGCAGCAGGAACCATGGCTGCATGGGCCACAGAGGAGCTATCAGGATGAGTGAGGCCCTGTCACAGAGGGTCCTGAACAAAGTCTTGGCAATCAGCGGTGTCGGAGGGAAGGCGTACATGAGGCCTTCCAACCATGAGATTAGGAACGCGTCCACTGCCACCCTGGAGGGGTGGACCTGCCGAGAGCAGAAGTGGGGCAACTGAAAATTGTCTGGACTGGCAAACAGGTCCATTACGGGTTCCCCCCAGAGAAGGAAAAGCCGACTGGCTACCCTAGGGTCCAGCTGCCACTCATGCGGCAGGAGAACTCTGCTGAGTCTGTCGGCCAGCAGGTTGTCCTGGCCTGGCAGGTACAATGCTCGCAGGAGGATACCATGTTGAATCGCATATAAGCAGAGGACCAGTGCCTCCTGACAGAGGGTACGAGACCCTGTGCCCCGTTTGTTCACATAGAACATCACCACCTGGTTGTCCATATGGACCAGCACCGGCTGGTAATGCAGGTGGTGACAGAAGTCCCTCAGGGCTGGAGGCATGGCTCGGCGCTCCAGAAGGTTGATCTGCTGGGTACTCTCATCCGGGGACCAGTTGTCCTGAGTGCAGATATCTCCACAGTGAGCTCCCCAGCCGAGTAGGGAGGCGTCTGTTCTAAGGACACTTGAGTGGCTTGGGCCTGAAAGGGCATGCCCACTTCAAGATGCTGGGGCAACTGCCACCAGACCAGGGAGTCTGCCAACTGGCGGGTCACCGAAACACTGTCTCGGAGGCGACTTGTGGTCTGAGACCACTGATCCCGGAGACACCACTGCGCCATTCTCATGTGGAGGTGAGCGTCTGGGGTGACGTGGACCATGGAGGCCATGTGCCTGAGGAGGCACAGAAGAAGTCGGGCAGGCCCCGAGGAATGGTGCTGCACGTCCTAAGCTAGATGATCGAACCGGTCTTTGGGCAAGAAGGACTTTTACTGGAGTGTGTCAATCTTTGCTCCAATGAACTCCACGCACTGCGTCAGGAGAAGGTGAAACTTGGGGTAATTTATGACGAAGACCAAGTGTTGCAGAACCTGGATGGTGCGTGCGGTGGCCTGCTGCACCTTGGAGGCTGTGCCTCCCTTTATGAGCCAGTCATCCAGGTAGGGAAAAATGAAGGCCCCCTGGAGCCGGAGGAAGGCGGTCACAACCGCCAAGCATTTTGTGAAGACCCTTGGGGCAGAGGCCAGGCCGAAGGGGAGTATCCTTATTGAAAGTGCCTGCCCCCTACTACAAACCGCAGGTGCTGCCTTTGGTTGAGGTGGATGAGGATGTAAGTATAAGCATCCTTGAGGTCTAGCCAGTCTCCCTGCTGGAGGTATGGCAGCAATGTTCCAAGGGAGAGCATCTTGAACTTGTCCCTCATCAGGAATTTGTTGAGGTTGCGCAGGTCGAGGATGGGCCTTAGGCCCCTCCGTCCTCTTTGGCATGAGGAAGTATCTGGAGTAGAATCCCTTGCCCTTGAGGTGGTGGGGCACCTCTTTGTCCTTGAGAAGACCTGTCAACTCCTTCAGAAGAAAGTCCCAGTGGAGGGGAGATCTGAGGGGCTCTCCCGGGAAATGACAGGGAGGTGTCTGAGCCAGGTGGAGAGGATAACTCTCCCTGACCAAACTTAGTGCCCAGGAGTTGGTGGTGATGGCCACCCACCTCTGGGCCTAGAGGGCCAGACGTCCCCCTGTGGGCTGCTGATCTCCTTGGGGTAGAGAGGCTATGCTCAAGGAGTCAAAAGCTCTCCCCTGGCTGGGCCAGGGCCGATGCCTGGGGTTTTGGAGCCTTCTGCTTATGTGGGCCATGCCCATGTCCCTTGGCCTGCTGACCCTGTTAAGGAGCTGGGGAGGCCTGATAGGTTGGGTAGTTTCGGTAAGCAGCCCACTTCCTCAGGTAAAAGGACTTTTTACACAAGCTCTTCCATTGGGGAGGGGCAGTGGTCTTCTTTGAGATCATAGTCCTCGTCATGAACTCGGTCTCCAGCTTGGCAGCCTTGTTGGTCATGGGTTTGCCAAAGAGGTTCTCTTCTTGGCATGGGACATCGACCAATTCGTCCTAAACTCACTGCTCAAGGTCAGATGACTGAAGCCAAGCTTGGCAGCGTGCACTGATGCCTGCCACGGTTACTCAGACCGCCAACTCGAACCCGTCATAGGCCACTCGAGGCATGAATTTGGAGCACTCAAGGATGGCCTTGGCCTGGTTCTTGAACCGCTGCAAAGGTTCCTCAGAAAGACAAGCTGAGAACCCAGCGAGCTCCTTCACCAGGTCTTTCAAGTACATATCCATGTACAGCTGGTAGGCTTGGATGTGGCAGAGGAGCATGCAATTTCTGCCGAGAGCATCTAAAGTGTGGGCCTCCTTGCCAGGGGGGCACCGAGGAGTGTCTCTTCTGGCTTTTTAGCCGACGCATGGCCAACTCCACCACCATGGAGTTATGCGGCAGTTGTGACTTCTGGAAGCCCTGGCTCCGGCGAACCTGATACATTTGAGCTGAGACGTCTGCTCACCACCAGCACAGACGTGGAGCATGAGCCATTCCAGGATGGGAGGGATGGGCACTGTGAGTGATTACCTCGGAGGGGCCTCGTACTGGAAGATCTCTAACTCATCCGCCCGAGGGTCCTCCTCCAACTCAGTTGGGAATGCCAGGGCCTTAGACATGTCCTTGACAAAGTCCAAGAAGCCCATGTCCTTGGGTGGGGACTGCCGCCGAGGTTCCAAAACGGGAGAATCCGAAGGGATGTTGCGGTGGAGACGGTGATCGGGGGACTCCTCATCCTCCGTCTCCCACTGGGAGTAGTCCATGGAGGACTCATAGGACGGCTGGTAGCCATGGGGGAAAAAAGTACCCTTGCAAGTTCGAAGAGCTCTGGGCTACCAGCAGGAGAAAAAAGGCGCAAAAGGCGCCAGAAAAAGAAAATAACGAAAAGACTACAAAAATTAAACCGAGCTCAACGCCAAGGCACCGAGATCGGTAGATGGGAAGAGTACCAGTGCTATACTGGAAACGAGTTGGAAACTCGAGGAACAAAATAATCAACTTTTTCCGGGGATAAGCCAGACAAGGGCTCTGTGGAAAAAAGGAGACTGAGCAAGATAGCACCCTTGGGTGGGAAGGGGACTACGCATGCGTGGTGGCATCTCCAAAAGGCTTTCTTTGAAAGTTAGAGGGATGCTTCCGCGAGGGCTCCGTCGGTGTCGACGTCACCCATATGTGAGGACTGACTTCCTGCTTGTTCCCGGAGAAAGTCAAAGCTACATAGTAATAATGTTTTCAGTCCTGTGGGAATGGCAAAATCTATACTGATAAGATCTAGCAGTCCCTTCCTCTCTATAGACTCCTGGAATTGATCAATACAGATTTCTCAATAACTTTTGCCATTTAATGAAGATACAGGTTAGCAATCAGAAAAGTCACATGGTTCAAGCCTTCTTTCTTGGTAAAATAATTGCACATTTTAAAGATGACGGTAAACAAATTGATGGGAAGAAATTTACCAATTTTGCAACAGCAGAACAATTATATTAGAAATTGGACAGGGATCAAATGCACAATTTTTCAAATTTAATGAGTTTTAATCAATTCTGCTTCATCTTCTGAAATCACATCAAATTTCTCCCATGACTACGTAATCTATCCTAGGCATTAAAGCAGATGCGGGGAATGGCAGTTAATTAAAGTGGCCTGCAAAGGTTTTATCCTCTCATTAAAAAACAAGCAAAGTCATCACTCCTAGAACTCTGATGTGACATATGATCCCCCTGTTTGTTCATAAGGGATCTAACCACTGCATACAATTCTTGAGGATGGTTCAGAGCAGTATGTAATCTAGTTTGAAAGTATTTTGCTGTATATTTGTCTACTAAAGCCCTATATAAGTCAAGATTCATTAAGCAGCTTATACAACTTTTGGTAAATACTAAGGTTGAGTTCAAAGAAACTGAGGATATGGTGAATAGGAGACCAGTGTTTGAAGTCTGCTTTCTTTTTGAGCTCATGCTACTGCCATTAAAAAGAGTACATAAGATATGCCATACTGGGTCAGACCAAGGTCCATCAAGCCCAGCATTCTGTTTCCAACAGTGGCCAATCTAGGTCATACGTACCTAGCAGTTTCCCCAAGGGACACAGGTTCCACAATGCTTGTACTGGTTCAAGCATTGATATCCTGGGTCCCTTCTTAATAATGGTTTCTAAGTACTTTCTAAATATGGTACTTCAGCTCTGCAAATTCATTAGGTTCATAGGATAGTTTCATGAACCGCACTACAAACATATTAAGGCTCCATGGAACTGGAAAAGTCATTATTGGAGTTTTGCATGCCATAATCCCTTCATGAACTCGGGAGGACAGTATCTGAATTCAAAAAAGCATGGGACAAACACAGAAAATCTCTAAAGGAAAAAAGGGGACCATTGTACTTGATATGGAAGGGCACACTAGATAGGCCATGTGGTCTTTTTCTGCCATCACATTTCTACGTTTCTACAGGGTTTCTGCTAATGCATGTATACTATGCTGATGTTACACTAAGGTGTACTGTTCTGAGAAGATACTTAGGCTCACTGATGAGAGGATCAATAAATGTCCCAGTGATTTATGTTTATGCCCCTATGACTGGCTCTGTAATTCTAATAAAATGCTGTAGGGATACCACTAGTATGTGGAATAATGGGAGTGTTCAGGTAGATGGCTTCCACATTGGAAAATAATTATGTGATAATGTTGGGTAAAGGATGCCATTTTAAAAACATCTCTACATGTAAATAGCAGCATTTACATGTGTAGACTGGCATATATGTTTAAACGCAACTTCAGACAGCTGCTATTTATATGTGGAAATATTCCAAGATGCAGAGATTCCAAGGGGCCATGTTGTTGGCATGGTTGGTCAGCCCCAAAATTTATACTTGTGTGTCTCATTTTAACATGGAACTATATGTATGTTCCAACATACTTGCTATGGCTTTTATATCTGTTCCAAAGCAAGCACAACTTTTTAAAAAGTCCTCATTTCAGCCAGGGCTTATTATGAAAGCATGAAGACTAACACCCCTACCCCCATGCATTATTTTTGTCCTTAAATTGGAAAAAAAACATTTTGCAGTTTCCCTTTTTTAATTGACACCACTTACATGTACAAGTAATTTTAAAAGTATTTTTCTTGTGCACTTATGTGCATAAAAGAATTTGTATAAAATTACCCCAGTAAAAGTATGCAGAGGCTAGAAGGCACATACTTTTACATGACCAATATGTAAACATTCTGTGGCAGACTTTGGGTAGAATACAGGTGGAGTTGTGATTTACAAATATATTTTATAAAACATATGCATACTTTACATGAATGTCCATGGCTTCAATCTTGCTGCTATTTCTGCAGGTTCATCCATAGCATAGGCACCTATGTTTCTTTATAAAATAGGCACCTACAATAGTGACACCTGTGGAAGCTGCTGAGTGATGCCATTCCTTTTTTATACGTGCAGCTCTGTAAAATCACTACTCTCGCTGTGCATGCCAGCAAATATACATGTATTCACCAGCAGCCTTTTATGTATATTGCAAAAGACCTGGACATCAATTTCCCACATTCAGCCCCTATGCAAAATGGGGCCTCATGACCTATAAAACTTAGTTTGGGAGGAAAAATGTTTTTTTCCTTCCTAAGACAGGCATCACCCATTCCAAAGTCCCAGACCTTGAGGAATTGGGCCATCTACCAACCTGATAGCAGTTAAAGAGAAAGATAAGAAATAGTGGTCTTTTGCTAATTTTTGCCATACAAAAAGTCAAGGGGTATCCAAGATCCCATGATCCGTGGTGGATAAAATCCACCGAAAAGGATGCAGACTGTGTTCCTACATCCATGGCTAGGAGAGTTGGAGGGAAGAAATCCCTGGAATTTGAGGAGTCAAGAATTCTACTTCTGCAAACCTGTGATAGGATCAGCACTAAAGAGTTGGAAGAACTGGACTACTCTCAACCACACACTTGCTGTGGCAAGGATCACTTGGCAAGGTTGAAGAATTAGGAAAAGACATAAATGACCCAGGAGGCCTAGGGAGTTTAAGAGAGGAGATGGGAAAGTGGAAGAGAGAGAAATTAGACTTACATGCTAATTGTTGTTCCTTGAGGAACTCCAGTCCAGTCCGCACCTCTGGGTAGTGTACCTCCTTCCGCAGCTTGGAGACTGGGTATGACAGAATCTTGAAGTCACCATACACATACTGCTGGCACCTCCCACCAGCTCCAGTGACCTATTGACAAAGCAGAACTAAAGGAGCAATACTGTAAATAAGTAGCACAACTGTTAACTAAATACTTTAACTAACTACTTTAATCAAATATCCACACTAGTTGTTACCTCCTGCTGTTCCCTCCATTACCGGAGAAGAGCTGAAAAACATCGTAAGAAAGATAAAGGTAAAGATAAAGATAAAGAGGCTGCGCGCCAGCAGAGGAAAAGTAGTAATAGCCGGCTAAAAACGGCCCGAGCCGCAGTAAGCTAACAATTCCCGCACACTTCGACTGTAGATAATTCAAACAGACTGTGAATGGACTACGCGGGTGGGATTCGGGACTGGACTGGAGTTCCTCAAGCAACAACAATTAGCAGGTAAGTCTAATTTCTCTTTCCTTATCGTCCCTCTAGTCCAGTCCTGCACCTCTGGGATGTAACAGAGCAGTAACCTAAAGGGAGGGACCCGTCAAACCGGCTCGCAAAACTGGCGATCTGAAGCAGGCGTCCCCTGCCGCCTGAATGGCCAGTCGATAATGCTTACTGAAGGTATGCAAAGAAGACCACGCAGCCGCCTTGCATATTTCAACCGGAGGTACCAAAGTATACTCTGCCCAAGAAGTAGCTTGAGCCCTGATAGAATGCGCCCACAAGCCTACCGGGACCTGACGACCCTGTGAAATATAAGCTGAAGAAATCGCTTCCTGAACCCATCTGGAAATGGAAGCCTTTGCCACCGCTTTGCCCTTACGTGGTCATGCAAAGGGAACAAACAACCGATCAGACTTGCGGAAAGATTCCATTGCTCTAAGATAACGACGTAGAACCCTCTTTACATCTAGTAAACGGAGAGCATGGCCTGAAACGCTGTTTTCCTCCTCCCGCAAGATGGGCAATGACACTGACTGACTCACATAAAAGGATGACACTACCTTGGACAGAAAGGACGGCACCGGACATAACACCACCTTATCCCGAAAGAATGTAAGAAAGGGCTCCCGACAAAAGAGAGCCTGTAACTCCGAGATTCGCTGCACTGAACAGATCTCCACGAGAAAGACAACCTTTAATGTTAAATCCTTTAATGAAGCTTGACCCAAAGGCTCAAATGGCTCCCTTGTTAACGCCCCCAGCACCAAATTGAGATCCCAAGAAGGGATCACCATTCTTTTCGGAGGACGAAGACGAGAGACGGCCCACAAGAAACATAAAACATCCGGGTGGGAACCCAAAGGAGCACCCTGAATCTTACCTCGATAACAAGCAATAGCTGCCAGTTGGACCCTTAATGAACTGGCCGCTAACCCCTTATCAAAACCATCTTGCAGAAAGGCCAACACCTCCAGAATGGAAGCTGATGTCGGCCGTGCCTTCCTTGACTCACACCAAGACTCAAAGATACGCTAGACGCGCACATAGGCTAGAGAAGTCAACTTCTTTCTGGCTGAAAGCAAAGTAGAAACCACCGCTCAGGAATAGCTTTTTTTTTATTAGCCTCGCCCTTTCAATGGCCAGACTGTAAGCGAGAATCAATCCACTTGTGGCATTCGCAGCGGCCCTTGAAGAAGAAGATCATCCCGAACTGGAAGCCACCAGGGCCGACCGTCCAGAAGACACACTAAATCAGTGTACCATGGATGTCATGGCCAATCCAGAGCAATTAGAAGCACGCGCCCTTGATGGGACTCGATATGTTGAACTACGTGCCCTATGAGTGCCTAAGGAGGAAACACATAGAGTAGTCCTTCTGTGGGCCACCGCTGCAACAGGGCATCCAGACCCTTGGACATCCTTTCTCGCCTCCTGCTGTAAAACCGACTCGCTTTGGTGGAGTGCCAAGTAGCCATCAGATCCATCATGGGTGGCCCCCACATCTTGACTATCTGTACGAAGAATTCCGCATGAAGCTCCCATTCTCCGGGATCCACATGCACCCGACTGAGATAATCCGCCGTCACATTGTCCACTCCTGCAATGTGTGCTGCGGAAAGTGCCTGAAATCGAGGCTCCACCCAATTGAACAAGTTTTCTGCTTCCTTTTCCAGTGCCACGCTGCCCGTACCACCCTGCCGGCTGATGTATGCCACCGCGGAGGCATTGTCTGACAACAATCAAACGGAGCGTCCCCATAGATTGACTTTGAATTCTCTGAGAGCCAATGCTATTGCTCTCCACTCCAGTCGATTGATGGACCACTGACCTTCCTGAGCGGTCCAACATCCTTGTGCAAACAGTTCCCTGCAATGAGCCCCCCAACCCGACAAACTGGCGTCGGTCAGGACTGGAACCCACTGCGGCTGCTCGAGAGGCATGCCTGCTGTTAAAGTTTCTGGACGAAGCCACCAGTGAAGGGCCTTCTTGACCCCTCCTGGATAGGGTAGACGTCTTGTCAGAGGGTCCTCCTGATTAGACCATCGGCGCAGTAGAGACCTCTGCAGCAGACGCATGTGCGCTCTCGCCTAAGGCACTACCTCCAGAGTGGCTGCCATTGTCCCCATAACCTGAAGATACTGCCAGGCCATTGGGGCCTCGCATCTCAAAAAACTGCGTACCAAAGATCATAGCTTTTGGGCTTTGTGCTGTGGTAGAAACACTGAACCCATACGCATGTCAAAGGGCATTCCCAAATACTCCAGAACTTGAGAGGGTAGTAGTTGGCTCTTGGCCACATTTACCACCCAGCCGAGGCTTTCCATAAGCTGCACCACTCTGCACTCTGGCCGTAGCCTGCACATTCTCTGACCTGGACTTTGCTCGGATGAGCCAGTCGTTGAGATAAGGATGTACCAACACCCCTTCTTTGCGCAACAGCACTGCCACTACTACCATTACCTTGGTGAAAGTTCGAGGCGCTGTAGCGAGACCGAAGGGTAACGCCTGAAACTGAAAGTGTCCTTGAGCCACCGCAAATCAAAGAAATCTCTGGTGGGCTGCACTGATTGGAATGTGAAGATATGCTTCAGTGAGATCTAAAAAAGTCAGGAACTCCCCCTTTCGCATAGCCACAATAACTGACCGTAACGTTTCCATGCGAAAGTGAGGCACCCGAAGGGATCGATTCACTCCCTTGAGATCCAAACTAGGATGGAAAGATCCGTCCTTTTTGTGAACCACAAAATAAATGGAGTAACTTTCGCAACCTAGATGGTCTGGCGGCACTGGAACAAGCGAGCGAGTGTTTTCGTTACCGCCTCCACTTTGTTTCTTCTCCTGCACGGCAACAGAACAAAGGAATCGGTTATCGGTTGAGCGAATTCGAGAGCATACCCTTCGCGAATGACTTCCAACACCCAAGTATCTGATGTTATTTGTGCCCAGGTGGGAAGAAACTCCCACAAACGTTCCCCTATGGCCTGAACTGCCGCCTGGGCCCTCCTCGCTTCATTGGGCCTTTTTAAAACCTGAGGACAAGGGATTGGAGAAGCCTCTGCCCGCTCCTCAAAATCCTCTGAAGGCTTGACCCCGAGAGGGAAACCTACCCCTTTGGAAATTTCCCAGTCTGGAAGTTCGAAAACGTCGAAAATTACACGCCTGCCCTCGCGAAGGAATTGGACCCCGACCAGGCCTTGGTTTATCTTTCGGTAAATGACCGCCTTTGGATTCCCCCAAGTCCTTAACCAACTTTTCTAAATCTTCTCCAAACAACAGCTTCCCTTTGAATGGGAGCTTACTAAAATGAGACTTGGAGGAACTATCAGCGGCCCAATTTCGAAGCCAAATATAATGTCGAGCCGCCACCAGTGATGATATGCTATTAGAAAGACCTCTAATGAGGTCATAATGGAGATCAGTGAGATAAGCCGCATCGGATTCCAGCCTGGTCACGTCCGCCACTTGCTCCTGTGACTGATCAGTAGGAAACTGCAGGTGCTGTGACCATCGCAGACATGCTCGTGTTATTCAAGCTCCACAAATGGACACTTGAAGAGATAAGGCATTGACTTCGAAGGCCTGCTTTAACAAGGAATCTACTTTGCGGTCCTGTCCATCTTTCAGAGCCGCACTGCCCTCTACTGGAATGGTCGTCTTCTTAGTGACTGCTGAAACAGCCGCATCCACCCAGGGGGAATGAAAGGATTCCCTCTCCCAATCGGACAAAGGATACAGTCGCGTCATAGAGCGGACTCTCCTTAGACCAGACTCTGGAATGTCCTACTCATCTTGAATCATCTGTCTTACCACACAGTGGACCAGAAAAACTGCCTGTTTAGTACGTACTGCTTGGATGATAGGATCCTCCACTGACTCCTCTTCCGTTGTTTGATCAACTGCCAGATTAAGAGTCTGAAGGGACTCCATAATCAAAGCTGTCAGTTCCTCCTTGCTAAATACTCTGATGGTCCGTGCCTGGTCCTCTGGTTCTGGGATCTCACTTTTTTCAAGATCCTCTCCAGCTACCTCCGGATCTTCCAAATCCTCACCATCAAGCCAGTCAGATAAGGGCGGCTGATCTTCTACAAATCGAGCTCCCTTTGCTGGCCTTGCTCCAGAAACCTCAGCCTTCTCTGTTGTGGACCCTGCGCTTCCGGCCCCGAGACCTGAGAGATCCGCCGTGATCCCTTGCTGCCGCAGACAATAGGCCTGATGTAGAAGGAGCACAAAATCTGGAGAGAAGCCAAGAAGAGTCAGTCCCCCTGCCACAGAAGGTATGGAGGGAACTGAAACTGACAAGCCCGCTGCTTGCGGAGAGACCGTAGCCTCCAACATAGCACTCACCTCCATAGGGACCTGAGCTCCCTGCGTCGCTGAAGAAGTCCCTTCCGTGGACTTATCCTGAAGCTCCTGCTCCATGTCAGGGCTTCAGCGGCACAGCCACGGCACACTCCGGCCTCAGAAACAGCCCCTCGCTGGGTGCCGCAGACCAGACACTGTGGGCGTGGAGTCATGTGTCTAAACAGCTGTATACGCCTAAAACAAAAAGAGAAAATAAACCCCAGCAGACCAACTTCCACATCTCCCCTTTCCCTGTTTTCTTATTTATTTATTTTTTTAATCTACTGCAAACAAGGAAACAATAATAAAAATAATGATGACTCTGAACCAAAAACGGGAAAAGAATAGACGCAGAACACCGAGGAGAAGAAAAAAAGAAACGCCGAGGCAACCACTACCAGAGCCGAAAAAAACGCAGGAACTAGGCTGCGCCACGGATGCCTGAGGGAAAATCTTTTTGTGCCGTGCACGTGGCAGCAGGCCGTGTCTGTGGGACCCCCGAGGGACTCGCTAATGGCCGCACTCACCTCTAGGCCTTCAGCATTGGCAAAAACCCCAGGAAACAGCGGGGCTGTTAGCGCTCCTGAAACTCCTTGAATGCTGCAGTAGCCACGCGGTTTAAGTCCCGCTGGCGGCTCCCGCGTCCCCGATGTGATCAGGAGCTGGCAGAGACGGCGAAAATCTCCGCACTCAAATCAGCTGCCCTCCATCCAGTCCTGGAGAGGAGTGACAACAAAAGCGAATCTCAGAGAAGGGCCAGCAGGGAAAATCTCCTCCTGAAGATTCCCTCTCTGAAAAAATACGCCCTTATTTTTATTTATTTTTTTTATACAACAACAATATTAACTACACGAACCCCCAAACAAACCAAAATCCAAGGACAGAAAAAAAACAAGACATAAAACTGTCCAAATCTAACCTAACCTCTAGCTCCTTATTTGTCACTCCAGTGAGCCCAGCACCTAGGCTCACTACCCCCTCTGCTGCTTGGAGACTGAGCACACTGGGGCTGGTGGGAGGTGCCAGTAGTATATGTATGGTGACTTCAAGATTCTATCATGCCCAGTCTCAAAGCTGTGGAAGGAGGTACACTACCCAGAGGTGCGGGACTGGACTGGAGGGACGATAAGGAACGCCTATTTGGAGATCTCCCTAAGTGCAAAAGAACCTTGTTTGTGTATGATAGAATTGGAGTGTGGAGATTCTCTGAAGTGTCCTCCAGGTCAGTTTCTGACTGTAGGAGTGGAATACAAAAGTCTGAAATTTCCTGAAAAGTGGATCTGGAAGAGTCCTGGACTGGAGAATGGAAAGAGGCATTCCCAGACATGGAGAAAGAAGTAGAGGAGAATCCAATCAATTCTGTGGAATACTTGGAAAGAAAGAGAGCCTGAATCCACATAAAGCATTCCACCTATATTAGTCCTTGAAACAAGCCTTCTCTCAGCCCCTCAGGACCCAAAAGGTAAGACATGTGATCTGCCCTTTACAGCTGTAGCTCTTGGATACATCCAGTAAGGAAAAGTGCCCTGGGGGCCCAAATTTCTTGAGATGGCTAGAGAGATGCTATTAATAAGTGTTCAATATCCATGTTGTTAATGTTAGTGAATGAATGACCAGATGTAGAATCATTTGTTTAACTTTTAGTGCATGTGCCAAGCCTTTAAAATACTTATATTACCACCAAATATGTACATGTTCAAAAAGGGATATATACATATATATATATATATATATACACATACACACATATACATACAAGTGGCAGCATATAGACATACATATGGCAATTTTGCAACATATGCGTCCTACCAGTTATCCATATAAGTCAAACTTAGTCCTAAGAGAAGTGGTTTTGAACATCAGCTGGAAAGGGCGAGTGTGTTGGTGACTTTTGGCAAAAGTTATAAAGTGATGAAGCAGGCATAGTTAGTCGATACAGGTGCTTTGTTTTATTGTCTGGATTTTGTTTGTGGAAACAATTTTGAGGCATATTTCCTAATGGGATGTCCAAGTGCAATCTGTGCCATCAAAGCCAGAATGTCTGAAACCCCCCCTCTCCCCCTCCTCTCCCAAAAAAACAGGCAAATGCAAGTTCAGGCATGATTTCGGAAATGTGGACGTGCCCAATATGGATGTCTATTAGATGTCTATAGAGACATCCCCAGGATAGCATTTCAGAACCAAGACGTCTAATAGCATAATGGTTAAAGAAGTGGCTTAAGAGCAGAGTGGCCAGGGTTCAAATCTCAGTGTGGGCCTTTGTGATGCTTCTCCATCTTCTCTACACTCTCTGGATGTTTTAAGGTGAAAACAAGCACTTTTCTGATGCCTATTCATGCCTGGAGCAGGTATAAATGTGGACGTGCCTGCAGATGTCTCTGACATTTCTGACATCGAACAGGGATGTGTAAGTCCATTGTTCCTCCGCAGACACACCTCCACCACACCCCTTGCCTACTTGGACATCCTTGCATGGGACACATATGGGAATATCATTTGTGGAATTTATTTAAGGGTCTTCTATACCGCCTTATCATGTAATCAAGGTGGTTTACATTATAAACAACAGCAATACAGTGTAACGTAGGAATGACTACGTAGATGTCTCCGTGTTTTCAACGTCCATGTCTTCAGATGTCCAAATCATGACGAAACATTTTAAAATGACCCTCTTTATGTACTTTAGTTTGTGATTATGTATGTATTTATTAGCCGCCTAGGTAATTGGTGTGACATATAAAAAGTTTTAAATAAATAAATAAATAAATCTGAGAGATGAGCACATTTCTTCTACAAGAACTCCTCCAAGCCCTAGGTCCAAAAGAAAAGCTAGCTGGGCACATGTGCAACTCTAAGCAGTTATAAATGCTGATGGTTTAAATTTATGTTGTATAAACTGCACAAACAACAAGGGAGTGGAAGGTGACCATGGAATATACAATATTCTTTATCGAAGTAAAGCTCGACTCAGCCAAGTTTTGGTTATGTGTACCTTTATCTGGGGCCAGACTTTAAATCTCAGTGAATCTCTCAAAGGTATGACATAGTGTTGCCTGCAATAGTGCCTAATACTTTGGCTATTTATCTGTTTTTTACCTTTGAGAGATTCACCGAGATTTGAAGTCTAACCCCTGACAAAGGCTTATGTAGTCAAAACATGGCCAAGTCGGGCTTTACTTCGATAAAGGATAGTTTACATTCCATGGTCTCCTTCTGCTCCTTTGTTGTTTGACTCACTCTCCTGTTGTGAAAGTTACTACCTTTGATCCATCTTTGCTACTGCATACGTGACACACACATATATCTGGAAGACTTGCTCAGAACAGGCGTCCTGTAAATCTCTGTACTCTACAATCTACACCTTTTCTAAAATCACCACATATATGCTTTTTTGCACAAATAAGTCCCCAATTCATATAAGCAAACAGTGCAACAGGCTTCCAAAATTTACTCCCTTAATATCTAATTCAGGGCCCAGGATTGCAGCGTTTTGGAAGTAGTCATGATGTATCAGTTTTAAAGTGTTCTCATACAATCCTGTGTTTTTTCAATCTGAAACAGTTTGGTAACTGTTCTTGAAGAATAAAAAAACATCAGCTGCAAGCACTATCCAAGAACAGAGGCTGCCAGAAGGAAATATTTTACCTGATACACATCTCTATAATTTAAGTTGTCAGACAGCAGAAGCAAAAAAAGATTAATTTCCTATGGATTCTATGTTTACAAAAGCATGATAACCTACATCTGAGTTTCTTAGTATCTTACTAAAACACAAATAAATGGTCTGCCAGTGCAACTAGATAAAAGATGACCATTCAGAAGATGAGCAAAAACCCACAGTTTGATATATAGAAATTATCCATAGGAATATAACCTTGCCAACCAGTAATACACGCCAGGCTCTATGAAACCTCACAGATTGATTTTGAATATATGCCTTGTTAAACACATGTACTAAGGAGACACAGAATTCAGTATTTCAATATATCTAATCCTGGAAATGACTTGATAACCTGGTAACTCTGCTTTATGAAGCTATACAAGATACTTGGGTTTCATTCCAAATCTGATATTTGTTCATTGAATTAATAAGGACTGCAGATTATGTATAACGGTAAGAATCCTAGCCATTATTCAATGATGACACCTGCTTGAAAAGTTTATGGCGAATGCATGCTAGCTTCTAAAACACTGGTGGCAATCCCAGAGCTATCCAATGAGAAGCAGCTTTTAGATGGAAAGAAAAATTATAATATAAATATAAATGTAATACAGCAGTAAAAATGGATATCAAAATTCGATGATCTTATTTATTTATTTAAAACATTTCTATGCCGCTGCAATCCCAATTATTAATCAGTTCAGCGTGGTTTACAACAAGCCATTTCTAAAAAAAAAAAAAAAATTGACAAAAAAACCCAAAATTAATTTCTTTAAGTAAACAACCAAAATTTAAATTTTTTTAATGAAACACAGTAGTCAGACAGATCCCTTTTAATGATACAGGTAGATTAGCTCACAGCTCCACTGCCTTTAACCCAATTGTATTGCCCAGTCTTTGTTTGTTAATTAGGCCCTGGCTAGATGGAAAAATTAACGTCAATGAATCTTGAAGGTGCTTAGATTTAATCCTCAAGCATGGCAATAACTTATCAATAAATGAAGCTGGTGCTGAGTCATGGAAGAATTTATGTATCATAATGTAAAACTTAAAATATACCCTTTCCGCGACCCTAAGCCAGTGTAGCTTCTCAAATCGTGGTGCCACATGTTCAGACTTACGAGCTGCGAAAATCAGCCTTGCTGCTATATTCTGACAGACTTGTAATCTCTTAATATGTTGTTTTGAACAATTTAATAAAACTATATTACTCGAGGACTTCTTCTTCCTCTTCGGTTTCCTCGAGGGAGACCCCCTCTTCAAGGACCCATGACGACGCTCGGGCTTGAAGTGTTCCTCCTGAGGTGTTGAGGCCTCAGACAAGGTCCTGGCTCTCGGAGGCATCTGGGATTCTGGAAAAATTTTGTCATGCTGCTGCTGGCAGCTCTTTAAGGCCTTGGAAGACATCTTCTTGCAAAGGCCACAGACCGCCGGGTCATGGTCCGCACTGCGGCACAAGTCCTGTGTGTCAGTCAGGGACATTATTTTAGCACACCGATCACACTTTTTAAAGCCGCTGGTCGCCATAGGGGGAAAAAGAACCACAGCAAGGTCGAAGACCCTTCAGGCTGCCAGCGGAGAAAAAGGAGCGAAGACGCCAAGAAAATCAGCAGGCGGGAAAGGTAATGGTGCAAAACCGGAGATGAGTAGGAAACTCGAGAAAAATCAACTTCTTCCAGGAGAAAAACAGACAACCTTTGGTGGGTTCCGCGGAACAAAGGAGACTGAGCAAGATGGCACCCTTGGTCGGGAATGGGACCACACATGCGTGGTAGCAATCCCAAAGGCTTTTTTTGAAAGCTGGGGATTTGCTCCACACGAGCTCCGTCGGTTCCGATGTCACCCATATGTGAGGACTGACTTCCTGCTTGTTCCCAGAGAATTTAAGTAGTTTAATACTGTGCTTTGCATTAAGAGTCGAAAAGAGGAAGGTGCAAAATATGAATGCAATCTTCGAAGTTGCCACATTTTGAAAAAGCATTTAGATGCTAATGAATCAACCTGTGCCTCCATGGATAAATCTACAACTAAATATATCTCTAAAACCCGCAGCACCATTCCCCTTTTGAGCTTAAGGATCTCAATGGCTTCCAAAAGTGGCATAGGAATCTGCCTTACATTATTTAGATACAATATCTTTGTTTTCGCCACATTCAATCGTAAACGAAGTAGTGCCGCCCAATTTTCCAATGTTGATTTAACTTTTATCAATGCACTATAACAGTCTTTCGAGTTTACAGGGAGGGCTAACAATACTAGAATATCATCCGTATAAATATAATGTTTAATACCTCCCCTATCCAGTCCCCAATTTAAAGATATTATCAAAATATTAAACAAACTAGGGGATAATGGTGACCCCTGAGAAATTCCACAGACTGACTTCCATGATGTCGAGCATTCAGTCTTCTCTTGAACGGTATACATGCACTTTCGTAAAAAAGCCGCAAACCAGTTTGCCACCTTACCAGCCACCTCCAAATAATCCAACATGAATAATAATCTCATAAATAACAATATCGAAAGCTGAACTTAGATCAAACTGTAATAGGACAGCAATACAGCCTTGTGCCAAAATACTATTCAAATCTGAACTAGCAGTTCCACAAGAAATTCTGTATTGTGTCCTTTGCAAAATCCATATTGTGATTTAGTAAGCCAGTTATATTTTTCAAAAAAAAAAAAAGTTAATTAGCAACTATTGCTTTCATTATTTTCGCAAAACAAGGAATAGTCATTATCGGGCGATAATTGGACACGTCATTTAAACTTGCCTTTAGATCCTTTGGAAATGGTGTGAATATGATTTGGCCGAGCTCTGGTGGGTACACTCCCTCACAGAGAAAGGTAACTATTTTCTTCCATATAGCCAGTATCTTATGCATGAAGGTGAAATAAGACCTTACCTGTTAATTGGCTTTCCTTGAGGACCCCCAGTGTAGTCCCAACATCTGGGTAGTGTACTTCTTCTAGCAGCTTGGAGACTGAGCATGTCATCTTTTTTTTTTTTTTTTTTATTTATAAGTTTTTATTAGCAACTTTTTCATATACATTATCAACTTTTCCATGTACATTTCTATCAACCATGACACAAACCTCCGACTCTACTCCCCCATATACATTACTAACAGCCTAACAACTTTTTAACATACAACAAACCATTCCTATCCTTGCGCATACCTTAGTGCTAATTATCACCCTGCACAGAAGTCGGCAACTTGATTGATCACTTTCAGCTTATGCAAAATCATGTTATCCTGGCCCTTTCTGCTATCCCTTACGCCCCTTAAATTAATAAGGTTAGCTCCACCCCAACCCCCTACTCCCCCCCACCCCCTCCCCCTAACCCTCCAACCTCCCCCCCTCCCTCCTGTAGCCATCTCCAAACCCCCGCCCACCTCTTTTCAACTTGTTCCCCTCTTCCCCCCCTCCCCCCCGTCATTTTATACATTGCATATAGAAAAGACACTCTTCCTGCAAAACTAGTCATGGAAGGCAAATTCGGTCTCTTCCAGTACCATGCTATTTCACTCCTTGCCGCTGTCACACAGTACCAAATGATTCTCCAGTCCCCTTCCCACCTCGCATCGGGTTTATGCAGGAGACACATCGCAGGGCCTAGCACAATACGTTCCCCCACTATTTTATTAATGCACTCTCCTATTTTGCGCCAATATTCTCTCACTACTGGGCACGTCCACCACATATGTAACCACGAGCCATGCTCTCCACACACATCCGCCAGCACTCAGCCGTCTGACGCACTCCAGCCCTGAACAATCTTTCCGGTGTGAGGTACCAGCGTGTTAGCACCTTATAGGCATTCTCACGCAGTGATGTGGCAATAGAAAATCTAGCTATGCCCATTACTAGCTCCTCCCACTCTTCCACCCCCCACACTACCCCTAAATCCTTTTCCCACTCTTCCATATACTTCAACTTCCTTCCCCCACTGGCAACCAATCCTCTATAAATCCTAGAGAGCATCCCTTGTTGTCCCATGGAGCCTAAACAAGCCCCCTCAAACCACTCTCCTCCCCCCCTTCCGCCCTGCTCCCTCCCCTTTTTCCGAATTACCGAACACATCTGCAGATATGCAAACCGATCCGACTCCTCTAAGCGGTATAAATCACGCATTCCTTCAAATTCTCTGCACTGTGTCCCAATCACCAGTTGGGAAGCTTGAGTCAAGCCCCGCGCCTCCCATTTCCGGAGTATTACCGCCTTCGGGCCTATGCCTGCCGCACAACAGGCCTGCAAGGACATGGTGGGAGACCATTTCTTTTCTCCCACCATCTGCCGTCGATGCCTTCTCCACACCTGTAATGTATGGCGTACTAGCGGATGCTGACCCCTGTCACCTCCCCCCTCCCATACTATCCGTTCTAATTCCCCTGGGTGGTACGCGTCCACCTCCATTCTTACCCACTGCTTATATGGTTCCCGCAGCCACGCATATACTGCTCGCAATTGCGCTGCCGCATAGTACAAACTGAAGTTGGGAGTCCCCATCCCCCCCTCTCTTACCGGAACCTGCATCGTTCTGGCCGCCACCCTTGGCCTTTTTCCCCCCCAGATAAATCTCTCTACTTGTTGCTGAACCCGCCGTAGCGCTCTTTGAGGTATCTGTATAGGCAACACCTGGAAGAGGAATAAAAACTGGGGGAGAAGCATCATCTTCACTGACGCCATCCTCCCAAACCACGAGTAATACCCTCGACTCCAGCCCTGTAAGCGCACCTCCACCTGCCCTACCAGTTTATGATAGTTCAACGCATATAAATCTTCCAAATTCCGCCCCAGGTGTACCCCAAGATAGCGAATCGACGTCTGCGCCCATTTAAATGGGAAATCCCGCTGCCACGGCCGCTGCTCCCCCTCCTCACCTACTACTCTTAATATCTCCGATTTCCCCCAATTAATCCGAAAACCCGCCTTCTCGCCGTATATCTGTATCTCACTCATCACTGCTTGAAGCGTATCTCTGGGGTTCGTAATAGTCAATAAGATGTCATCTGCGAATAGGGAGATTTTGTATTCCTGACCTCCCACCCTTACCCCCGCCACCGCGGGATTGGCCCTTAGTCTTGCCGCTAAGGGCTCGAGGGAGAGCGCAAATAATAATGGAGATAACGGGCAGCCCTGCCTAGTTCCCCGTTCTAATGTAAAGAACTCGGAATAGCCTCCATTTACCCGTACACATGCTTTTGGGCTATGATATAGAGCTTCTATCCATTGCACAAACCCAGGTCCAAACCCCAATTGTCCCAATACGGAGTATAAAAATGACCAAGACACTTGGTCAAAGGCCTTTTCAGCATCCAATGAGACCAGCAAAGTCTCCCTCCCCTTCTTTTGGGCCGACCAAATCACGTTCAGCACTTTCTGTATGTTATCTGCCACCTGTCAGCCTGGCACAAACCCCGCCTGATCGGCATGCACCAATTTCCCCAAATACTTATTAAGTCTAGTAGCCAGTACTTTAGCCATCAACTTCGCATCGACGTTTAATAAAGAAATGGGTCGGTATGACGCACACTCCTGAAGATCTTTCCCTTCCTTATGGATAAGGGTAATACCAGCCCAACCCATGGTCTCCGCCAATCTCTCCCCCCTGTGTGGGCCATTAAACACCATAGTCAACGGTTGCACTATTTGGCCACTAAACTGTTTATAAAAGCGCGCCGTTAGGCCGTCGAGCCCCGGGGCTTTGCCGGCCTTTAACCCCTTAATGGCCTGCAGGACTTCCTCCGGGTTGATCTCCCTATCTAGCCCTTCCTGCTCCTCCGCCGTCAATACCGGGAGCCCCGCTCCTCTCACATACTCCAAAGTATCTTCCCGCGCTCCCGTTTCTCGCGCCTTATATAAATTGCTGTAGTAGGCCATAAATTCCTCTCTGATACGCCGAACATCTCGCACCCCTTCCCCCCCGCTCCTAATCTGAGAGATCCTATTCCACTCCCTTCTCTTCTGCAGTTGTCTCGCAAGATATTTCCCCACTTTATTGCCCCCTTCAAAAAACCTCTGCTTCATCAACTGTAGGCGGAACTGTATCTGTTCGGCCTCTATTGCATTAACTTTGGCTCTGAGTTCCAAGACTGTCCCTCTATGCCGTCCTCCCCCCTCCTGCATAGCCCTCTCTTCCGCCTCGCGTAGTTGCTGCCGCAGCTGCTCCTCACGTTCCACCCTCTCCCTCTTAATGCGTGCCCCCCACTTGATGAACACCCCCCTTACCACCGCTTTAAAGGCATCCCAGAGCACTCCCTCTTTAACCTCTCCTCCCCCATTCTGCCCAAAATACTCTGGAATTAGACTCCGTAATTCAGTTACCACCCTCGCATCCTCCAACAGGCTCTCATTCAATTTCCAAAATTGCCGTCCCTTATCTTCCCCTGCCACCCGCACCTGTAGCACCACTGGGGCGTGGTCGGACCAGGTAATCGGTTCTATTTCCCCTCCCGTAATCCTCCCCGCTAGCTCCTTCCCTACCCAGATTGTATCTAATCTTGAGTACGACCCATGTACTGCTGAGTAGAAAGTGAATTGCCTGCGGCCTGGATTAAGCATCAGCCACCCATCAATCAATCCATTCTCTTGTACAAATCTCCGATAATACTTCCTATCCGTCCCCCTCCCTACTCGGTGGCCCGTCGTGTCTCTCCCCACCTCCCAGGCCAAATTAAAGTCCCCCACACAAATCAGCACCCCCGCCCCCATCACTGCTACCTGCTCACTCAGATCTTTCCAGAACTCCGTTTGCGCTCCCGTAGGGGCATACACATTCACCATACAAAACCATTCCGTCCCCTGCTTCACTCGCAGCAAAAGATATCGTCCCCCTTTATCCCGAGATATCACCTGGACCTCAGTTTGCACTTCCCCCTTAATGAGGATCGCTACCCCGCCTTTCCTCTTCTCTTTAAGATTAGAGGCGAAGAGGCGATGCTTATACCCTCTGGGTTGCACCAACGCCTCGTGCCGTTTCTGCAAATGTGTCTCCTGCAACAATACTATATCAGCATTATGCCTTATTAATTCTTTATCCAATTTCTGTCTTTTCCAGGGCGAATTTAATCCTTTAACATTCAATGTTAGTATCTTCAATTCCCCTCCTACACCCGCTCCCCCCCTTCCAGCCTGCTGATTTTGTCCCTTCCCCCCCCTCCACCCCCCCTTTCCCCCCATCTTCCTCCTCCTCCATTCCCCCCTCCCCCCACCCCCCCTCTCAGAATTCTCCGCTGCGGAGACTTAACTTCCATAACAGCGACCCCTTCCACCTCACCACCAAATCTTCCCCCATAGCCCCCCTTCCCCCTTCTCCCCTTACTCATCCCGCTCACCCCACTAACCCTTCTCCCTCCTCTCCCCCACCTCTCCCCACCCCTCTATGCTCCTCCCTTCCCCCCCTATTCATTACCTACCTCTCCCTCCCTTCTCCCTGTGGCCCATTATCCTATCCTCTCCCTCCCCCTAAGCCTGTCAACCAACATATTTAAAGATATCAGTCCTGAGATGGAATATCACCGCTCAGCCAGTCTCTTGCTCTGAAGTCGGACTCCTGTGACCCCCTTTAGACGTCCGGGCCAATCTCCTACCGCTCGCCCTCTGCCATTTCGCTCTCTCCGACTTTCCTGGTCCGGATTCCGGGCGCGGAGAAGAAGCGGTGTTGTCTGACATCTCAGGTAACTGTTCTGCTCCCAGCTCTCTCAAAGCTTTCCAAGCCTCCACGCTGGACCGTACCGTCCGCGATTTCCCTTTCACCGTGATCAATAATCCAAATGGGAACAGCCACTTATATCGCAGGTCTGCTCTCCGCAAGTAGGCGGTTACTTCTCTAATCTCCCTCCTGCGTTGCAGCGTTCCCTGGGACAGGTCTTGATATAACTCCACTTTATGTCCCTCCCATTGAAAGCTCTTCAGTTTGCGGTTGGCTCCAAGCAGAAGTTCCTTACTTTTGTAGGAGCTCAGGCATACTACTATGTCTCTTGGTCTATTGTCTCGAATGGGCCCCAGGCCTCTATGTGCTCGTTCTATGTTCGGGTGGTGAGCCTCCGCTTCCTTTCCATAGCCAGCTTCCTCTAGGAGCCTTTGGAATATTTTATAGGCCACCTCCTCACTATTCTTGTATGTTAGCTCTTCCGGCACTCCTCGCACTCGGAGATTGCATCTCCGTGAGCGATCTTCGAGATCCTCTGCTTTGGCTTTAAAGGCCTCTTGTGCTGTCTGCAGTTCCTCCCATCCCTGCTGGAGCTGCGTCAGTGTCTCTCCTTGACTATCTAGCCTTGTTTCAGCTTCTTCCACTCGTTCGCCCAGCTCCAGGATGTCTTGGCGCATCGTCCGCACGGCCTCCATGATCTCATTTTTCACCCCACACATCTCCACCTTCAGTTCGTCTCTTAACTCGAGAAGCCACTGCTTTATCTGTTCCGCTGCAGTCCAGGCCTCCTCTCCACCCTCACTCGCTCCCGGGCTGTGTGGGGCTTCCTTCTCCGGTTTGCCGGTTTTCTCTCCTTCCTTCCCTCCTTTAGACGTAGCATAAGGGGACCGGAACTCAGCTAGTTTCTTTTTCATCAGGCCCTCTTTTTTGGCACTTATTTTCTCCATAAGAGGTCTACTGCCGATGTCCCCTGCCGGCTGCCTGGTCCGCACTCTGGGCTCCCCTCCTTTCTTTTGCTCTGGGATGCAGGGGTTGGCTATATGTCACACCCGGACCTCCACAATGGCTGCTGCCCTTGCCCAATAATTTCTGTCTTTTAAGAAGCCTCCCGGAGGGCCCACTTCAGCTGCTCACCTGACTGATGCCTCTTCTCCCACTGCTTTCTGCTGCCAGCAGTCTGCGGCCTGTCAAAAGTTTTTGCCGCTGTTCTGCCCCCACCACGTGTCCGACTGTGTTCCTCCTGCAGGGCTAGGCACCACCGCGCTGTGCGGGAAGTTGTAAGTTTAGCCTTCCTGCCCCGCTCTCCGTCTACAGCTGGCTTCTCTCAGCCCGGAGTGGTCCTCTGCTCTGGCCGCTCTCTCTGCCCTCCTCCCGGCGACCTGCACACACTCGTGGTCTGCTCTCCTCTGTCAGGCCGCACTTCCCACGCGGCGCTGGTCTGCCGCTTCGGCTGTGCGGTCAGCGCACTGCTCCCAATTTCTCTCTCGCCGGTCAACAGTGGGGCCGGGCAGCTCTCCCTCAGCCGTGCCCGCTCTCCTTACCGCCCAAAATTATGCCCGTGGGGGCTTTTCCTGCTTTCTTTAGCGCATTGGTGGCGGAGCTCCCGCGCTATGCCGCCATTCGGGTGGATGACGTCACCGGAAGTCCCAGCATGTCATCTTTTGATGACACGAGCGTACTTATATGGCTGGCATCGCCCACCAGCCCCAGTAACCTATTGACAAAGCAGACTCATATTAGCAACAAATAAGGCATAACAACATCAAACTTTTTATTTTTAACTTATCTCCAGTCCCCGGGCAAAACCACCTCCCCAAAACAGAGAGGAAAATGACTCCTTAATATTTGGGGTGGACCGACAAATGACTGAGAGGCCCTTTGGCCCCTAAGACAAACACCTTACGGCCACCACGCCATGATCTGGCCATCCCTTTTTATCTTTTGTCCTGCGTGCCTAAGACGCCTTTGACTAACACAAATCACGGAACCAAACAATTAAAGATAACCTTCTCTTGGTCCGGGATCGCTACTATCGTAAAAAAGGGGGGGTCTGGGACTGCACTGGAGATCTCAAGGAAAGTCAATTACCAGGTAAGGTCTAATTTAACTTTCCTTATCGTCCCTCCAGTGCAGTCCCGACAACTAGGATGTATCATAACAGTACAACCTATGGGAGGGACCTGCAAGCCCAGCCTGCATGACTGCCGCACCGAAGCTCGCATCTCCCATTGCTTGTACATCAAAATGGGAATGCTTCATAAAAGTATGCAGACACGCCCAGGTGGTTGCCCTACAAAAACCTACTGGGGGAACCAGGCTAAAGTCGGCTCACGATGCTGTCTGCGCCCTGGTCGAATGTGCCCACAGGCCACTTAGCAATCGCCGACCCCTCAAGAGAAACACTGAAGAAATAGACTCCAGAATTCATTGCGAAATGGAGGTGCCCGCTATGAACCAGCTGTCCCTGATGCACTGCCGACCACTGGAAAAATGTCCCTTTAGCAAACGAAAAATGTTACCTTCTCTGGCCCAGAATCTTGGCCTCTGACTTGGTTCTAATTGAAGTCCTTCTGCGCTCTCGTGCACAGCTCTCATCACCTGACACCAAGAACTGTCAGCGCTGAGAGGAAAGGAGCAAGCAGAGCCGCGTTTCACGCAGTAGCTCCACTCCTGCCCGAGGAGTTCGGGAGCTGCTCCATCTACCGGTGCTGTGCAGGCTCACCTCCCCTTCCTGTTCTTAAGTGTGTCTGTGCTGCCAGCTGCCTTTCCTTTCTTGTTTCCCCCCGCCCCCACCCCCAACAGCCTTTACCTAGGACTTTTGCTACTAGCAGACCTTAACCAATCTCTAATGCTGCTATAGCTTTTTAAAATAAGAAAATGCGGACGTCATCGGCGGGGATGGCAGCATAAAGAAAGAGCTCCGGTAGCTAACCCGGTGTGAAGAGGTGGAACCCCCCCAAAGTGGAGAGTAAAGGGGTTGTAGCAGTGGGAAAGCAGGGAGTGAACAACAGAGGAGCGATGACCACAAGAAAAAAGTCTGCGGATTTGAGAGAGTTTGCGTACAGCGGAGCTCACGCAGATGGTGGTGTGAACAAGATGGCGTCGGGAAGCGCCGTGAGCGGAGAAAACGCTGAGCGAAAATTGGGGAAGCATGCGGAGGTGGAACCAGGAGAAACGGTGGTTCAGAACGTGTCTCGAGAGGAGTTGAGAGCTTGGCTAGCTGAGATAAAGAATGAGCTGGTGGCGGTAAAAGTGGAGGTGAGCGAAGTGTGTGGTGAGCTGCGGGAGGAGGTGAATGAGTTAAACAGGAGAACGGAGGCGCACGAGAAGCAGATGGATCGGCTGCAGGTTGAACAGGCTGAAATGGAAAGGGCTCTGAAGGAGATGACACAGTGGAAAGAACAAGTGGCTATAAAGATGGAGGATCTGGAGAACCGGTCCAGACGGAACAACTTGAGGATTCGGGGAATTCTAGAAGAACCGGAGTTCAGCGATAGCAGAAAAGTGGCGGAGGCGGTGTGTGCAGCGATTCTGAAGGAAGAAGGGAGAGCAGAGGGAGTGGAGGTGGTCAAATTGGACAGAGCTCACAAGGCATTGGGACCGAGTAGGCCTAATCGGCCTAGGGATATTGTAATCTGTGTGCAAGACTATACTATCAAGGAGAAAATAGAGGTGCAGATGAGGAAGCTCAGAGAGTTTCAATGGCAAGGATACAAAACAGAAATCTTTGCGGACTTGGCGGCAGGGACTTTGCAGAGGCAGAAAGAAATGCAACCCCTTACAGCTTCGTTGAGAAAGGCAAATGTGAGATATCATTGGCTATATCCATTTGGTCTGAGTTTCAGTGTGGGATCTCGCAGTTGGAAAGTCAGTAGCTACAAGGAGGAAGTGCAGGCCCTGAAGACGGCGGGACTACAGGAGTTGCAGAAGGAGCGGCAGCATCCAGAGGATGGGGAAAAGGAATCAGCAGCGCAGATGTCGGAGAAGGAGCAGACTGACACTAATAGCTCAAGGAAGGGGCGAGAGCACACAGTATGGGGAGCCCCAACCTGAGGTGTGGCAAAAAAAAAAGGGAGTTTGGAGAAGGTCATACCTCAGGACATGGGGGGGGGGGGGGGTCTGTTAAAGGCAATGGTCTAATGGGAGTTATTGTTGAAGTTTTAAGATTTTTTGAAATGTATTGTTGTTTAATAGAATGAGGGAGTAAGTGGAGGGAGAGGGGAGGGAAAGAGGTTGGGGAGGACAATGGTGGAGTGTTGACGGTTGTTAAGTGGCTTAAGTTGTAATGCATAAGAGTTATGACGGGGAGGGGAGAAGGGGAAGGAGGAGAGGGGGAAGGGTGGAGAGGGAAAGTAGGAGGGAGCAATGGATGGAGGGGGGCGGTGAGTAAAGGGGATAAAGTAGGAGGGGGAGGTGGAGGGAGGTAGAGGGTATAGAGGGTTGCTCCAAGCCGATGGGCACTACTCTGAAGGAGACCCCAGGAGGATATCTGGGGGCAGGAGAAGGGGGGAAGGGGGGCAGGGGAGGGAGGGGGGAGAAGGGGGAGGGAGGGGGGCAAAGGGGGGGTGGAAGAGAAGGGGCTGAATCAGGGAAGTTCGATAGTGGGCGCGCAAAAAATGAGTGTGATTACCATTAATGCAAAAGGGTTGCGCACCTGGCAGAAGAGGCGGTTGGTAGAAAAAGAAGGGGGGAGGGTGCAGGCCGATTTTATTTGTCTCCAAGAAACTCACCTTAAGGTGGGCCAAGAGAGAATGCTACAAATAAAGAAATATCTGAAGGTCATATTGGCAGGACAGAGAGCGGAACCTAGGAGGGGTGGGGTAGGTATATTGGTGGGGGCTGCAATGGCGGGGGAATATAGGGATAAAAGAGGGCGGAGCGTGGGAGTTAAAGTACAGCTAGGGAAGGAACAGGTGTGGGTTCTTAGCCTGTATGCCCCTAATGAGAAACAAGGAGAATAGGAGGAATTGAGGGAGGTACCATTAATTGTTGGGGGGGATTTTAACCTAACGATCAACCCAAGGTTGGACAATGGGGGAGGGAGGGGGTGGGTAAGAGAGTGGATAGGGAGAAACTGATGAAAATGAAAGAAGAGTTAGGGCTTATCGATGTCTGGAGATGTAAAAATCCCAGGCGTAAGCAGTACACATTTTATTCAGCTCCCCATGATACATATAGTCGTATTGATATGATTTGGGTGGGGGGACAATGGATGAGTAGGGTGAAGGGAGTGGAGCAGGGATCCATCACATGGACTGACCATGCGCCGGTGAGTGTGACGTTTAATTTGGGATATCACAATGAGGGAATAAAATTTTGGAGATTAAATGAGTCCCTCCTAGAAGAACCAGAAATAGTGGAAAAACTGACTAAGGTAATCCAAGAGTATCAGGTCCATAATCTGAATGGGAAAGTTGGGATGGGTATTGTAGAAATGGACAGATAAAGGGATATCAGAATCCCCAATATGTAATTGAAGATGGATGAATTTCAAAATGTGTTTAGAAGTTTGGCTTTTCACCTACTTCCTCTTAAATAGAATAGGATGTCATGATCATGAGTTCTGTGTAACCGTCTTTAAAATAGTCTGGAACATTGTTAACGCAAGCATAAAGGGTAAATATAGGCTATGAACTGTGCAACCATAGTTCATTGTACAGTCAACTATAGGTACCTGCTGACACAACATAATTTTTGCAACTTTTGCAATTATAAATAATTGTCATAATCAAGTAAATTTCATCTAATACACTGTAATCAGATCTTACTCTGTAAAAGGAACTTTGGCAACACCTTGTGTTATTCCACGTTTATAATAAATGACTGTTACTTCCCCTTTTTTTTTTTAATAAAAGGAGCATTTCAGGAGGAAGAATTTGAATTCAATAAGCGTGGAACTATGCATGTCCATAGACCGTTTATTGTCTTCCCTCTGAGCTCAAAGAAAGTAGCACTTTGTGTGTGTGATTGTGTTCTGTATTACTCTCTGCCTGTTTCTCACTGCTTGAGGACCAGAGACCTAAAGAGCCGTGGTACTGTGGCCAGATCACGGGGTTTTCTTCAGTTGGTGCCGTTCTCGGATCTCTGTGTTTCTTCAGCAGTTGGGAACAGCAGACAAGTCTCCAGGATACGTGTGGCAGTGGTTGTCATGAGTGAGTATACTAAAGAATTGACAGATATCTGTGTGTATATTGTGAAAGTAATGTAAAGCCGATAAGGTTAATTAGAGATCTCAGTTAGATAAGTGGAGCGAGAAGGCTCGTGATATAGGGCAGAGAAGGGAAGCCCTAATTATGAAATGAGGCGCAAGTTTGGTGAAGCGCCCTTATGTTAACATTCGATGACTGCCAGTAACCACAGTTTGCCGTTCCCCCTTGGTGGAACGTGTGGTGGCGAAACTGTATTAGAGCCCATGGAAATAGATGAAAGACAAGCATTTACCTTCAAGCAAAGGGATAGCCATCCCTACGGGACAATCAAGCAGCTGCATTCATAGAAGCACTAGACATCTTGGGATACACCCAATTGGTACAAGAACCCACACACTCAAAGGGTAACATTCTCGACCTCATATTCGTCCCACAAGCAGTGCTTCAGCAAGCACAAAATATCAAGCTTTCATTAACAGCAGTACCATGGTCTGACCACAAGCTCATCACTTTCCAGATTCCTACCCTCATCAAGCCACAAAGACCCAATGTGGATTTAAGTAAGAACTCTAGCCCAACTGCCAGAAGTTTTCACCCGTTTAATAAAGAACGTATCCTGGCTGAAACGAACACACTCCTTGATAAGACCTCACTAGACTTGGAGGAACTGATCTCCACCTGGAACAGCAAACTCAGCGCAATCGCAATCCGTCCCCCAACAACTAAAGCCCCAATCAGAAGATCATCGGCACCATGGTTCACAGCCGACTTAAGGGCATCACTAACCCTCCTACGGAGACTGGAAAAGTGCTGGAGGAAGTCACGTACCAGCAGTGACCAAGCAGCATACACCCAGCATCTACACACAACACCACACAGACACCCTGAAACGGTCATTAAATAAGCCGCACGACCTCTTCAACTTGGTCAAATCTCTTGCCAAAGAACCCACCCCGGAGCACCCTGGAAGTATACACCCGCAGGACTATGCCATCTTTATGCAATCTAAACTGTGCAAGACCGACAAAATGGTGATACCGGACCCCTCCAACGAACAAGAGTTCCCAGCATCTCTAACTACCTTTGTTACACCTTCAAAGAGAATTATAGAAGACACCATCTCAACCCTAAATACTTCCACTGCATACTCGGACCCCTGTCCAGCATTCTGGATAAAGGATTTGCAATGTGATCTCACCCCGATCTTAGCCAATATGATAGGCCTATCTTTTAGCACTGGGTCTTTCCCATCTACTCTCAAACAGACCTCCGTTAGACCTCTGTTGAAGAACGCCAAATTAGACCCACAAAAGGTGGAGTCGTACAGGCCCATTTCCAGCATCCCGATGCTCGCTAAAATCATTGAAAAGATAGTCTACAAACAGTTACAAGATCATATCGATACCAATGCCCCCCTAGATTCATCCCAACATGGATTCAGAGAGTCACACGGAGTGGAAACACTACTCACAACTCTTTTCGACACCATAATTTCAGGCATTGACAACATATGTCAAGGTTTTGCACTCATCTTTTTAGATATAGCGGCGGCCTTCGACTCGGTTTGCCACAAAATTCTCCTATGTCGGCTAAGAGAAAAAGGCATCAGGGGAACAGCTCTCGAGTGGTGCAGATCTTACCTGTCTGGAAGATGGCAATACGTTCGAGCAAACGGGTCCACATCCGAGCCATTCCTACAAAGTCAAGGAGTTCCACAAGGATCCTCCCTATCATCACTTATGTTTAACATCTATATCCAACCCATCTGCAACATCATTAGATCGTTCAATTTGAGTTGCATGATATACGTCGATGATGTCCTACTGTACCTGCCGATATCCCTGGACTGCCCAGACCTGACCCCTCTGACTAAGTGCTTCAACACAATATCCGAATGGCTCCTATCTCAAAATTTGCGCATCCAACACAAGAAAACAGAGGTCCTGTTCATCTCCAGAAATCTAGAGTTTACGCCACCCAGCTACTTGAAAGTGGATAACGCCGAGTTGCAAGTAAAATCAGCTATACGTTATCTCGGAGTCACACTGGATCAGAACCTCAACATGAAGCAACACATAGCCAACACTGTCAGAGCGATCTACTTCAAGATCAGATCCCTCAGACACTTACGCCCATTACTCGAACCAAGCGACTTCCGCACCATCTATCAAACCCTCATTATTCCTCATTTTGATTATTCTAACGCTATCCTACAAGGACTCCCTCAGGCCACCTTAAACCCCCTACAACTGGCCATGAATAGTGCTGCGCGGATTCTCCTCGGAGCTCCAAGAAGAGAACATATCACACCCCTCCTGAAGCAGCTACACTGGCTCCCCATTCAAGCCAGGATCAGTTTCAAGACCTTAGTGATGACATTCAAGGCCACCAAGGGGCTCTCCTCCTCTTCACTATGTAACATCATCCAATCACCCACACCAAACAGACTTAGGAGATCCGCAGTAGCCAACATGCTAGTGATACCGAGAGACACAACAAAATGCTCCAAAGCAACATCGAGCAGAGCCTTCAGACTATGCGCCCCAAGTCTCTGGAACTCACTACCACCATACATCAGAGCAATCCCCAACTTGAGCCAGTTCAGGAAGGCCTTGAAACACTTTCTCTTTATCAAATACCTCACTGACTCCCCTGAACCCCAGCCACCATTGATTAGGGCGCCCCCAAGTATGATCAATACCTAATAATTTCATTTGTAGATAGTTACCCTATTCAATGCACCACATATGTATATAGTTTACCCTGTTTTCCAAGTTACTTGCTCCTGTTCAATGTAACGACCTGACTTTTGTTTATTGTCGGATACTGTTTGTTTTATGTAAACTGCGCTGATCGCAAATAGTGCGGTATATAAGAAATGCAAATAAATAAAAAATAAATAAATAGCCCAGAGAGCACTGACTTTCAAAGTACAACCAAAGTGAAAAAAAAACACACACGGGGCTGCTGAGCTCAGACCACACCCAAGCTCCAAGGCAACCAAGAGAGGTAATGAGAAGCACCTGGGGGAGGAGTTCGAGGCTGTAGGGCAGCCCCACTCATTTAAGCCTCAGGGAACAGGAAGAAGGGAGACCACCAGGGAAACAGAGGACGAGGAGATCACGAGGGAACCAGAAGGAAAGGAATCTTTCAGGGAAGCTGAAAGAGAGAGGTGCTCCAAAGACAGCCTCAGAAGGGATTCCCCTTGCAGCCAAAACACAGGAAACTACAGCCCTGAAGGAAGCCCGTGTTGTAGAGGAATTACAGCTGGCCCTGGATACAGGAGCATTTGGCCTGAGGAAGCTGCAGAGCCTGTGGGGAGAGTTTCACTTCTGGAAAGGCCGGTGAAAAGAATTGTTGCTAGAAAGAAGCTGAGCCCATTAGAAGCCTTGAACAGTTTATTGAAAGATAAGGATCTCCATAGCCTATCAAAAACCCCTGAACCTAGAGAGAGGTCTTGCTGGGAAAAGGTTTTAAAATTGTTAGAAGAAATTAAGCCTACGCTCCCACAAGCTGATTCCAGTCAGGAGACAACAGATCCTGATTATGATGGCATGCAGATAGATAATTATGATTCTGATAATGCCTCTACAGAATCTCAAATGGACTGCTCTTTTTGTATAAAGACAAAGTGAAGGGTTTAAATGTGGAAAGACCCAGAAGCTATTATACCAGTATGTCTTCTGTCTAGAGTGCTGATAATGTTGAAAATGAAGTTGCTGGTGTTTTAAAACAGCTAGAAAATATTCAAAGGCTTGATTTGAATGTTTAAGAAAGAACTATCTGAGTGGGCAGCAGCCAGAAGTAAAAGAAGCTTTAATTTGAATATTGCACAGTTTGGAAAAGCAGTTGTTTAAGCCAGAAGTAAAGGAACTATCAAGCTGCATTATGTAACAGCTGAAGAAGCAATTGCAACTTTTGTCACTGTGAAGTTCTGGATCTGGAAATTCTTTTTTCTTTTGTGGGAGAAGTATCCTAATTTTGTTATTATGTGTTTTTGGTGCAAAGGAAGAGAAAAATAAAATTTTCCTGTGTTTTGCCTTCAACCCTCGGCCTACTCATTTCACACAACTACAAGCCCCAGAAGCCTCGGCTCTGGGAACCCATACTAAAAAGGGACATTAGGAGGTACACCCCTGCTTATAGGCAACCGCCTAGGCAAGTGGGGGCGTCACAAACGTTTCAGTAGGACCAACTGTTAGTTACAGTATGAGACGTCTTTTGGGGTGACCTCATACCAGTCACTGACTCTGTGTTTGAAAAATTTAAAAATCAAGTGTTTAGGATGGATAGTGTAAATATAAAAGGAACTGAAACTTACAGGAAAAAAGTTAAGTCATTGCTCTTTGAAAAAATAGAATCAATCAAAGTTTTGAAGGACTACTTTTCATGTCATAATTGTAGTATGAAGTTTGTTTTTTCTAATTTAGTGGTTAGGGAAGTGTGCTGTGCAGTATAAGTTTTGATATTTACTGCAGTAATATTTTGGAGGTTTCCGGCACAGATAACAGCTTGGCATGACTGTAGTATTAGCAGGAAGAAAGTCTTGAGCAACCGTGGTAAGATTTTTTTTTGTTAGACTAACCATAAGCCTTATTGGAGAAGTTAAAAAAAACCTACAAATGTAATTAACCATTTCTCTTACTTGTGTATGTATAGTAAATAAGTTTTCTTTTCTAGGTCTGGATCTGAACTTATTTTGGGTTATGAGAATTTATCTACTGATTCCATTCTATGTGTAATAATGCAAATGCTGAAAAATGTTATTAGAAACACTACTCCTTGGTGCCTCTTATGTCTCTGGATACTTTGGAAAAAATTGATTGATATATTCTCTAAATTGTATTTCTAGTTATAATTGATGTGAATGAATGGGAAGATCTTCCATGCTTTGATTTATTTAGATAGTCAAGTCAAGTAAGTTTGTTTACTTAAAGGGAAAAAGTGAATGATACAATTACATTCAAACAAGTGAATTAAGTAATTAAAACAGTATGGTGAATATATGTATAATGTCTTATTTTTTCTTTTGTGATAGTGGACTAGTTGAAAATTACAACTATGATAGTGTATGAGTAACAATGTCTGAAGAGAAAAAATGCGTATATTTCTCCTAGTCTCTTTTAAACTAATCTGCAGGAGTCGATTGGAGGAGTGATCTTAAATTCTCATGTCATGTATGTTTTAGTTATTATGGAAAGACTTCTGCAGAATTGATGTTGTTAATTGCAAGTGTGTATGCTAACTCTTCTATTGCTGCTGTTTGTGTTCTCGCTCAGAAATTTCCCACTGGACTTAAGCCACTGGGCTATTTTTCAGACTTTTGTTGCCCTGTTGTAGCAGGAATGCCTCCATGTTTTCAGTTTTCTGGCAGCAGTAGTCTTTGCAATCCAAATTACTGATTTTCTAGTACTATAATATGCCTCTCATTCAGTTTTCGTATCTTTTACACTTGGAAAATCCAGCTTTCTTCCATTTCTTTTATTGTTACTGTTTGACCTCACTCTGTACTGATGGTTCTGCTTTGCGCAGTGAATAAGGAAAATTGATGCAATTATAAGAGCTGATTCTGTGCAGAGTCGGCTGCTTGTTATTTGCTAATGCTCAACTAGCTGGAGTGTTCGCTCTATCTAGAGCTCTTATCTGCTCATTTGATCATCAATACTGATTTTGTCTCAGGCTTCTTGCATGAGGAGCTCTATGTGCTGATACTACTATGCTGTTTTGTTCTGAAAACAGTGTAACAAAGATAAAACTGTTAAGCCATTAAGAAGTGATAATTGACTTTCTAGTTGGTTCAAATTTGGTGTTAAAAAGTTTTACCCTTATGTAAATGTTCCTTCTTTTGTGAGCTTAGATGTCTATGCGAATTTGAATGGAATACAGAAGTAGTCTAATGACTGGAGTACTAGCACTCCTTGTGACCTTGGACAAGTCACTTAACCCCATTGCCTTACAAAGAAAAATTCCAAGTTATCAATGTTCCTGTTTTATGTGCTGTACCAAGTTTTAGTTGCAATGTGAACTGCTGTGATTAGTGGGGAAAGTAGTATTAAAAAATATCATAAAAAGGAGAAGGGTATATTACTGATAATGTTTAAAGTAATGTGAGTTGAACCATCAGCTAAGATAAGACAGCCTTCCTAATAATTGTTGACAAACAATTGAAATGAGTTTATTTGTCATAGACTGCTAGTTTTAATGTTTGTTACCCCTTGAATAACCAGATTGACTATATCTTGTATATTGTTATAGCTGGAGAGTACATCACAAATATAATTAGTGATATGAATACGTACAATTCTGTTCCTGACAGGAAAAAGAAATGTGTCTATCAGGCCACATGCTAACATTTGATTTGGCAAATAGACAGAATAAGTTTAGGAATGTCGATGAAAATAATAAGTATGTTACAGGTTAGCTATGTAATAATTTAGTGCTAGCTATAAATGTATTGTAATTAACAATAGATAATATAATTCTGTTCAACAATTTAAGACTATCACTAGGGATGAATAACTGTGCTTGTTTGCAATTGTGTGGCATCAAGAGAGATGCTGTAGTGGAGAGTTGGGTTTTTACAAATTATATATTGTATGCACTGAATCTAATAGGCCGACGAGGAAAAACGACTGAATGATATGCTACTGAATATGGAGACTCCTGATAAAGATCAGCAATTCCAGCGGAACTACTCATGTATGTGCAGCAGTGAAGCCTGGGTGGACAGTCACTAAAAAAGCTCTATCTAAGATGTGCATGGCACAGCCCATGGTGTGAAAAGATGCTGCTGAAGAATCTGGAGTGATGACTGGTGTCATGATATGAGGGACTAATCTCTAAATTATTGCTAGATCTCTGAGAAGCAGTTGGCCACTGCTAGAAGAGGTAGTGCTTACAAGAATAATTGGTAAAGTGTTGCTCTCTGTACACATTTTTATTGAGGCTAAGCAAAGGTAAACAATGTCACATGATTTTGTATAACAATTTCTTCCAACGAACAAGATGGAGCTCACCTATGGACCAGAAATGCCTAGGACTCTGAAGGAACATCTGCAAAATGAAGCCTATTGTAGAAGATTTATTCTGGATTTGGACATGTTTCAGCTACCGCTCTTTTGTAATGATTCTTTATAGAATCATAGGGAGGACTGTAGAAATGGACAGATAAAGGGATACCAGAATCCCCAATATGTAATTGAAGATGGATGAATTTCAGAATGTGTTTAGAAGTTTGGCTTTCACCTACTTCCTCTTAAATAGAATAGGATGTCATGATCATGAGTTCTGTGTAACCGTCTTTAAAATAGTCCGGAACATTGTTAATGCAAGCATAAACGGTAAATATAGGCTATGAACTGTGCAACCATAGTTCATTGTACAGTCAACTATAGGTCCCTGCTGACACAACATAATTTTTGCAACTTTTGCAATTATAAATAATTGTCATAATCAAGTAAATTTCATCTAATACACTGTAATCAGATCTTACTCTGTAAAAGGAACTTTGGCGACACCTTGTGTTATTCCACGTTTATAATAAATGACTGTTACTTCCCCTTTTTCTTTAATAAAAGGAGCATTTCAGGAGGAAGAATTTGAATTCAATAAGCGTGGAACTATGCATGTCCATAGACCGTTTATTGTCTTCCCTCTGAGCTCAAAGAAAGTAGCACTTTGTGTGTGTGATTGTGTTCTGTATTACTCTCTGCCTGTTTCTCACTGCTTGAGGACAGAGACCTAAAGAACCGTAGTATTGTGGCTAGATCACGGGGTTTTCTTCAGGTATGGTGTGGGATGGCCTTAAAGCAGTGGTAAGGGGGCACCTGATTGGGGAGGCGGCGAGAAGAGTTAGATTGCGGGGGGAGACGGAGAGACAAATACAGGAGAAGATAAGAAAATTGGAAAGGAGCCACCAGTGCGAAGGAAAAGTGGAAGTGTTAAGAGAGCTTCAGAAACTACGGGGTGGCCTGGGACAGTTGCGAGTAAGTAAATTGGCACATGAATTGAATGTAATGAAGCAGGCTATGTTCGAGGGAGGGAATAAGGCGGGCCGTATTTTGGCCAGGAGAATGAAAGCTCGAACAACGCAGAATAATATTAGCTGTGTAAGAGGGGGGAGGGGATGGTGGTAAGTGGAAATAATGAAATTAGGCAGGCATTTACAGAGTATTATAAAAAATTATACAGGAGTGAGGTGGATGGGGGGAGGGAGAAAGAGTAGTTACTCACCTGTAACAAGTGTTCTCCAGGAGCAGCAGGAATCAGTCTTCACATATGGGTGACGTCGGCGCTGACGGAGCCCCCGTGCGGAGCATTTCCCCAGCTTTCATAGAAAGCCTTTGGGAATGCAGTGCGCATGCGCAGTCCCCTTCCCGCCCAGGGGTGCCATCTTGCTCAGTCTGATGACATAGCTAAAAGACAGCAAAAAAGAAAAAAAAATCATATGACTGCAACTCCAAGGGGAGGAGGGAGGGTTGTGAGGACTGATTCCTGCTGCTCCTGGAGAACACCTGTTACAGGTGAGTAACTACTCTTTCTCCAGGACCAAGCAGGAAGTCAGTCCTCCCATATGGGACTCCCTAGCTTAGGGCTACCAGAGGCCCCAAACTGAAAAATGAGCTCCCTCTAGAGCCTCAGCATGCAAGAACAGAATCTTCTCTGATAACGCCCCCGACAGGTGGCCCAGCACCAGGGCCGGAGGGTAGGAGTTGCCTAGACCTCAAAGAGATTATGGAGTACCGCTTGCCCGAAAGCACTGTCCCTGCGGGACTCCCTCTCAAGGCAGTAGTGGGCCGCAAAAGTCTGGCTTGAAGACCAAGTAGCGGCCTGGCAGATGACTGTCAATGGAACAGAGCGGAGATGAACCACTGACGCAGCCTTTGCCCTGACACGGTGAGCCATAACTCGACCCTGCAACGAGAGGCCGGCTGCCCTGTAAGCCCAGGCAATGCAGTCAGCTACCCATATGGACAAGGTACGCTTGGAGACAGCCAACCCCAACTTATTGGGGTCATAAGAGACGAAGAGCTGAACCGCCCTCCGTTGCTCCCGAGTACGGTCAAGGTAGGAGGACAATGCCCTCCTACAGTCCAGGGTATGCAGGACCATCTCATTCCAGCTAGCATGAGGCCTGGGAAAGAGTCGGAAGAACCACCTCCTGATTGAGGTGGAAGGAGGAGACAACCTTTGGAAGGAACTTAGGGTGAGTCCGTAAGACTACCCTGTTCTTATAGAACCTAGTATAAGGTGCTTCTGAAACTAGGGCCTGAAGCTCACTCACTCGCCTAGCTGAGGTAAGGGCTACCAGAAATAGCGTTTTCCAAGACAGAAAATGCAGAGGGCAAGTAGCCATAGGTTCAAATGGTGGGCAAGTAAGTTGTTGCAAGACCACATTTAAATCCCATTCAGGGGCAGGTGGACGCACTGGAGGCTTAAGCAAAAGCAGGCCTCTGAGGAAGTGGGCCACCAAAGGATGACTGGAGAGAGGCTGACCCTCCACCTGTGAATGGTGTGCTGAAAGAGCACTAAGATGAACTCTAACAGAATTGGACTTAAGTCCTAGGTTGGACAGGTGAAGCAAATACTGCAGCACCACTGGTACCAGGCATGAGAAGGGATTCTCGTTGTGTTGAGTACACCAGGCAGAAAATCTACGCCACTTAAGGGCATAAGACGTTCGGGTGGACTGCCTCCTAGAGGCCAAGACTACGTCCTCCACTTCCCTAGGCAGTAGTAAAGGCGCTAGGACTACCCTTTCAGCAGCCAGGCCATCAAATTGAGGGACTGGAGATTGGGGTGCAAGAGGGATCCCTGCTCCTGAGACAGGAGATCAGGGTGCATCCCCAGAGGAAGAGGAGTGTCCACCGCCAGTTGCAACAGTAGTGGGAACCAGGGCTGCCTTGGCCACCTGGGGGCCACCAGAATCACTGAGGCCTTGTCCCGGATCACCTTGAATAGTGTCTTGGACACTAGAGGCGTGGGAGGAAACGCATATAGGAGGCCTGTAGACCATGGAATGAGAAACGCATCCGCTGCTACTCTGAGAGGATGCGGTTGTCTGGAGCAGAACCTGGGAAGTTGACGGTTCAGAGGACTGGCAAAGAGATCCATGGTTGGAAGACCCCATCTCAGGAAAATCTGTTGAACCACTAAAGGGTTCAACTGCCATTTGTGCGGCTGCAGAATCCTGCTCAATCTGTCCGCCAGGTAATTCTCCTGACCTGGGAGGTAGACTGCTTTGAGAAGAATGCCATGATCGACTGGCCAGGAGCACAGTTTCTGTGCCTCCTGACAGAGAAGACGGGACCCTGTGCCCCCTTGTTTGTTCACATAGAACATAGCCACTTGATTGTCTGTCTGAACTAAGACGGACTGGTGAGAGATGAGATGTGAGAAAGTTCTCAGGGCTAAGCGGATAGCTCTCAGTTCTAAGAAATTGATCTGCTCTGCGGCCTCCCACGGAGTCCACAGGCCTTGAGTACATGCCCCTTGGCAATGTGCACCCCAACCTTGTAGAGAAGCATCGGTTGTCAGCACCTGAGAGTGTGGAGGTGTCTGAAAAGGCACCCCTTGCACTAGATTTGGAAGATGAAGCCACCATTGCAGAGAAGACTGTAGTAGGCTGGACACCCTCACTTTGTCCGCGAGGCTTCCTGTGGCCTGGTGCCACTGAGTCCTGAGGCACCACTGAGCTGGTCTCATGTGTAGACGGGCATTTGGAGTCACATGGACCGTGCATGCCATATGGCCTAAGAGCCTCAGGAATTATCTGGCGGAGACTAGAGAATTGCTGTGGAATAGCCTGAGATATTGTCTGTGGTCTGGATGAATAAGGATGTGCGTATAAGCATCCTTTAGATCTAAGGAGCATAGCCAATCTCCCTGCTGGAGGTAGGGCAGCAGGATTCCAAGGGTAAGCATCTTAAACTTTTCCCTCTCCAGGAACTTGTTCAGGTTTCGCAAGTCTAGGATGGGTCTGAGGCCTCCTGTTCTCTTTGGTATCAGGAAGTACCCGGAATAGAAGCCGTGACCTTTCAGGTGGTGGGGCACCAGTTCCACTGCCTGATCCTTTAGAAGACCTGCCGACTCCTTTAGGAGTAAGTCCCTGTGCAGAGGGAGTCTGGGAGGCTCCCCTGGAAAATAGGAGGGGGGTACCTGGTGGAAGTAGAGGAGATAGCCCTTCTGGACTATACGTAGAACCCAGGTATCCCTTGTGACGGCTGACCACCTGTGGGCGAACAGGGCCAACCTGCCTCCAGTGCTGATGGGAGCCAGCTGAGGAGGAGAGGCTATGCCAATGCAGTCAAAATCCCCCTCCCTGCTGAGCAGGAGCCGGAGTAGGAGGCTTGGGGGCCTTCTGCCTATGGGGCCCATGACCCTGCCCCTTGGCCTGCGGACCCTGTTGGGGAGCTACAGAGGCCTGATAATGAGGGTACTGTTTATAGGCAGATGACTTCCTCGGGTAAAAGGTCTTTTTCCCCGAGCCCTTCTTCTTCTGAGAAGGGGCAGAGGTTTTTCTGGACAGCCTTGTCCGGTTAAGAGTCTCGGTCTCGAGTTCGGCAGGCTTGTCAGCCATAGGCTTGACAAAGAGGTTTTCACCTCGGCAGGGGACACCGACCAACTTGTCCTGCACCCATGGCTCGAGGTCCGATGACTGTAGCCAAGCCTGACGGCGTGCACCGATGCTGGCTGCGGCTACTCGGGCCGAAGCCTCGAAACCATCATAGGCTGCTCGAGATATAAACTTCGAACACTCACGAATACCCGAGGACAGAGCATTGAACCTCTGCAAAGGTTCCTCGGAGAGACCAGAAGAGAACACGGCAATCTCCTTTGCCAGGTCTCGAAGGTACATGCCCATGTACAGCTGGTAGGTCTGGACACGGCAAGCAAGCATAGAGCCCTGGAAGCACTTCTTACCGAGGGCATCCAGGTTCTGGGTCTCTTCAGACGATGCATGGCCGATTCCACAACCATGGAGTGGTGCGGTAATTGCCTTTTGGAACCCGGGGCTCTTGCGGACTCGATAGATGGAATCGACCCGCTTGCTCAAAACCGGCGTCGAGGCCAGCGCCTCCCACATGCGGAAGAGCAACCGTTCCAGCATCGGAGGAACCAGAACAGTAAAGGCCTTCCTCGGAGGAGAGTCATACTGTAGGGTCTTGAGCTCTTTGTCTCGAGGCTCCTTCTCGGGATCCGCGGGGAATGCCAAAGCCTTGGCCATGTCCCGCACGAAATCCGAGAACCTGGTATTCTCCGGGGGGGACCTTCTCCAAGGCTCGGACTCGGGTGAGTCCGAAGGAACGCACCGAGTCCGTAAGGTGTCGGGCGACTCCTCATCCTCCATCTCCCAGTCAGACTCCTCAGAGGAGGAATCGAGCGGCTCCGGTCGGGCAGGCATCAATGCCATCCGCTCTGACGCCGAGGGTACCGGCGTCAACGACCTCGGTCCCGAACTGGAGGCCGAGGGGGACCTTGGCCGAGGATCGACTCGAGTTCGCATGGACTCGAGGATCGGCTCAGCCTCTGGGGTCGACTTGGACGTCGATGTCCCAGTGGTCGGGGAAGATGCACCTGTGAGACCGGCGATCAGTGCCCGCTGCTGTTCCATGAAGGCAGCCAAGCTGCTCTCCAAGGCCGTCAACCTGAGTCCGAGCTCAGGAGACTCAGCAGCCCCCGACTCGGGTCCCGGTGGCGCCGGGCCCGACGTTGGCTCCCCTGGAGGTGAGTCCAAGAGGACTACAGTACTCACGTGACCCGGGGACTCCATCTCCACACGAGGTTGTTTTGCAGGCCTCTCTGACTCCGAAGACCTGGAGCAGCGCTCGGGGCTATGCGACTTGGCCCTCGAGGAGCCAAGTGCGTCCACCGACGCCGCCTTCACGGGTTTTTTCTTCTTACGAAGCTCCCGCGAGGGAGACCCCCTTTCAGAGGAGCCTCGACGCTGCTCGGGGCCGGAGTCCCAAGATGTCGAGGTCTCTGACGAGGTCCGGGCCCTACCGGACGCGGAGTCAGAGAAGATTCTTTCCTTTTGGTACTGCCGACTCCGTAACGCCTTAGAGGACATTTTCCCACACGGACCACAGATCATCGGGTCATGATCGGGTCCGAGGCACCGGAGGCAGCAGTCATGTGTGTCGGTGAGAGACATAAGTTTCTTGCACTGATCACACTTTTTAAACCCGCTGGCAGCCATCGGGGGAAAAATGGCTCCTGCAAGGTCAAAAGGCAGGGCTGCCAGTGAAAAAATGGCGCGAACGCTAGTCACTAAGGACAAAAAATGAAAAAGAGATCCGGGCTCGATACCGACATATCGGGCACAGGCGGGAAAGGGAAACTGGCGTCGAACCGAAGAAAAGCAGGTTAACGCAGAGAAAATCGACTTCTTCCTCGGGTGAAACGAATATACATCCGTCGGGCTCCGCGGAAAAAAGAAGACTGAGCAAGATGGCACCCCTGGGCGGGAAGGGGACCGCGCATGTGCGCTGCATTCCCAAAGGCTTTCTATGAAAGCTGGGGAAATGCTCCGCACGGGGGCTCTATCGGTGCCGACGTCACCCATATGTGAGGACTGACTTCCTGCTTGGTCCTGGAGAAAAGCAAGGAATATCTGCAGGATTGTCGGCTCCCGTGCCTAACTCAGAAGGAGGCGAAGTGGATGGGCAGGCCTATTGGGGTAGAAGAAGTGGAGGAGGCTATTAAAACATTAAAGCCTGGGAAGGCACCAGGAGTAGATGGCTTGACTGGGAAGTTTTACAAAGTTTTTCAGCTCGGCCTTAGGCCTTTGATGGTAGAAGTGTTCAACGGGGTTGCAAAAGATGGTGAGGTGCCTAGATCGATGACTGAGGCGGGAATTACGGTGCTGTTAAAGCCTGGAAAAGATCCATTGGATTGTGGATCGTACCGGCCCATATCTTTACTTAATGTGGATGCTAAACTGTTGGCCAAGATACTGGCAAATAGATTGCAAGGAGTGATGCAGCAGTTAGTCAATCCAGATCAAACGGGATTTGCTGCCGGGCGGCAGGGAGGGGATAATATCCGAAAAATCTGTAATCTAACCTGGGAGGTGGGGAGGACGGGGCAAAGCGCAGTATTTATAATGGTAGATGCAGAAAAAGCATTTGACAGGGTAGAGTGGCCGTTCATGATGCAGTTATTGGAAAAGATGGGGTTAGGAGAGAACTTTGTGAAGTGGGTACAGGCGTTTTATAAAACACCTCGGGCTAGGGTTAGGGTAAATGGGGGCTATTCAGAAGCCTTCCAGTTGGGGAGAGGAACAAGGCAGGGGTGCCCGTTGTCCCCCCTGCTATTCGCCTTGGTTATAGAACCGTTGGCGGAAAGGGTGAGCCGGCGGCAGGACATTAAGGGGGTGACTATGAATAGGTGGGAGTCGAAGATAGCGTTGTTTACCGACGATGTTATTCTTACAATACGGGAACCGCTGGTGTCTTTGCTGGTGTTAATGCAGGAAATTGGCTGCTATAGTAAGGTCTCGGGGTATAAGCTGAATTGCAGCAAAACGGAAATATTAGGGTTCAATCTCACGGCGGAATTGGAGCGTAGTTTAAAGAGTGGGTTTGCGTTTAAATGAGTAGCGGAAACCTACAAGTATTTGGGGATCCATATGAGGAAGGACTGGCAACAGCTTTGGAAATGGAACTATATTCCACTGATGAGGGAGGTGAGAAAAGACTTTAGGAAGTGGAATGGATTATATTTGACATGGCTAGGAAGAATAGCGGTCATTAAGATGAATGTCTTGCCATGGTTTTTGTTCTTGTTTAGCTCCATCCCCTGCAGGGTACCGCGGGGATATATCAGGCAAGTCCAGAGGCTTATGTCGGAGTTTATCTGGGCAGGGAAGGCTCCAAGGGTGTCCAGGTACACGATGTTTAGGCATAAGAGGGGGGGGGGATGGGGGTTCCCTGGGTAAAAAAGTATTATATGGCAGCGCAATTACGGGCGATTGCGAGTTGGCAGGGGATGGGGGAAGAACCGGTGTGGCTGAAGTTGGAACAGGAAGGGCACAATGCGAACGCGTTGCAAGCCTGGCTATGGGACCCAGGAGGAAAAAGGGCGGAAGGGAAAGAGGGGAATCCCTATAGGAAGGTAACTAAAGCATTATGGTTAAGAGCAAAGGGGCAATTAATAAATGGGAAGAGATACACAAAGGAAACCCATATTATGGGAATGGGGGATTTCCTACCGGGGATGGAAGGGGGTGTTTATATAGAATGGCAGGAGAAAGGAGTGTAGACGTTGGGACAGTTGATAGATAAAAAAAGGAGAGATTCAACCCTTTGCAGCGTTACAGACAGAATATGGCTTGATGGATAAAGAATATTATGCCTATATGCAGTTGGTATCGTATATGACTAAGAGGAGGGTAAGGGAAGAGCTGAGCAAGGCCGCTACCAAGTTTGAAGTGGCATTGATAGAGGGAAATACTAGGAAAGGGATGATTGCAAAAATTTATAGGGAACTGATTGCAAAAGTGTTGGAGCGGGAGCGGGGGAAGAGTATAGGAGAAAGGGGATGGGAGTTGACTTTGGGGGTAGAATGGGATGAGGACAGGTGGCAGAATATTTATAAATGGTCCAGTAGGTTGGCACCTGGAACGATATATTTGGAGAACAGTTTAAAAGTGCGGTATCAAACCTATTGGACACCCTGGCGGTTAAAGGCCTTTATTTAACAGGAATCGGGAGGGTGTTGGCAGGGTTGTGGGGAAAGGGGGGATTTGGAACACATTGTATGGGGGTGCCCCGTGATACAAGTAATGTGGAAATCCATGGAGGGAAAGATTTCTGAAATAATAAAAGTGGGGGTGGTATTGACACCGTCCATGGTTATTTTAAATGAAATGCAGGAGGAGGGGGATAGAAATATACAAATGTTTGTGGGATACTGTATTGGGGCAGCGAGGGGAGATATTATGGGACATTGGAAGTGTGGAGCAGCACCTACTGTGAAAAAAATTATGCAACGCTTGGAGCAATTGTGGATAATGTGTGAAATAGCGGCCTATCAGCACAATAAGTTAAAGGGGTTTCAGGAAATTTGGGGCAGTTATGAAGGATGGAGGAAGATGGTAAAGGGAGGGAGGGGAGGGGGAGGGGCAGAGGGGAGGGGGGAGGGGCAGAGGGGTGAGGAGGGGGAAGGGAGGGGAGGGGGAAAGGGGGTATACGGGGACTGTTATAGGATGATAAGCGTGTGTGTAAATTAAAGCAGTAAAGTGGAAAGAGAGGGGAGGGGATACTGGGCACTGTTTTATTTGGGAAGGTAAAGCATTTCTTCAAGTTAAAGTTTTGAATTAATGAACAAAAAAAAAGGGGGAAAGGGGGCAGAGAGGAGGAAAAGAGAAGGGAGGGGAAGGTAGGGGGGGATAAGGGGTTAGCACCTAAAGAGAGTACACGGCGTGCCCAAGGAGGTGCTATAAGAAACAAATAAAAACAGGAAAGGGGGAAAATGTAGGAGATGCTTTGTAGGAACCGGAAAGATGTAAATACAGTGAATGTTACCGGTTAAATATGTAGTGTAATAAGTTACAGTTACATTGATAATGGTAACTATATACTTTTATATTTCTATAATTGTGTATTGTATGGAAAAAAAAGCAGACACTGTAAAATTGTGATAAAAGTTTAATAAAAAACTTCAATTAAAAAAGAAAAAAAAAAGAATGCTACTTAGTTGTTCCTTCAGTGAGCCCATCTTCTGGGATCAGCTATCTCCAGTTGCTTGGAGACTGAGATTTCTGGGGCTGGTGGGCGGTGCCAGCAGTATAAGTACACTGGCGTCATCAAAAGATGACATGCTCAGTCTTCAAGCTGCTGGAATAGATATATTAACCCAGATGTTGGGACTGCACTGGAGGGACGATAAGGAAAGTATTATTTATTTACTGTATTTTCACTGAGCATCAGAAAATCCCAACTTGCAGCATTGAAGTCTACTCCTGTCCTCTAAAGATTAAAAATATCCTGTGAATATAAAACATATTCTTAGTTGACTGCTCTAAAATATGTAAAAATACATATTGAAATTTGATCCACTAAATAAACAGACCATGTGTTTTCATGCAATAGATAACAATAATCAATACTATACTAACTGAACATCACAATACAACGATGTTCACAAACAAACTGTTAGCACTATAGAAGAGAGATTGTATATATTGTATATAATTGTATATTTAAAATTGGATGCTTTAGGACACTTCTGCAGAATTTTTATTAACATATCCTTGAAATGTATAATTAAATACTAAAGGTGAAGTTTATATTTTTTTGGATCCCAATCAACTTTCCAAATTTATGTCAAACAATCTGAATCTGGGGAAATGAGATTTGTTCTCTTTAAAGTTTGCCCAGCATCACCAGCAAAATGGAAAAATAAATGGTATCGTTTTAATTTGCACAACGTTGTGGAAATAAGGTTTTGTTCTGTATCTGTAATATATAATTAACTGACTGTTGAATATTTAATAAGAAAGAATTGACTTAAAGATAACAATTTTTCAAGATTGTGATCATTAATTTTGGTTTCCTTCCTTATCTTAATTGTGATTCTTGCTTTCTCTCATGTTCTATTATGTTAAGGAAGTATAGTTGGGAGGTTAATCCATTCAATGTTTTTAGTTTTTGTTTCAGTGGTTTGACAGAATTTCTTCTTTCTTTTTACTGAATTTTGTAGAAGATTGCATTTTTTATTTGAAATATATTCCAAACGTATTTAAAATAGTAATTATAATAAAAATGAAATAAAAATATTAATGTGATAAACTGGGTCATAGTAAAGTTAGCAAGAAATCAAATTCAACATGAATCAATGTGTTCTTCAGTAGTATATATAGAGAGGAAATATTATGAAACTTCTAATGCAAATAGGAAATAATTAATTTGGTAGGAAAAATATTATTGTTTTTTTTTATAGGTAAGACTTCAGTAGGAAAAGCGTAGTTACTCACCTGTAACAGGTGTTCTCCAGGAGCAGCAGGAATCAGTCCTCACTTATGGGTGACGTCGGCGCCGACGGAGCCCTCGCGGAGCAATTTTCCCCAGCTTTCAAAGAAAGCCTTTGGGAATTGCAGCGCGCATGCGCGGTCCTCTTCCCGCCCAAGGGTGCCATCTTAGCCAGTCAGGTGACATAGCTAAAAAAGACAGCATAAAAAATTTGCAAAAGAACAGAAGCAGACGATTGCAACTCCAAGGGGAGGAGGGAGGGTAGTGAGGACTGATTCCTGCTGCTCCTGGAGAACACCTGTTACAGGTGAGTAACTACGCTTTCTCCAGGACCAAGCAGGAAGTCAGTCCTCACTTATGGGACTCCCAAGCTCAAGGCTACCGGAGACCCTAAGCACAAAAATGAGCTCCCTCTAGCTCAGCAGCACAGAAGGAAAGAATCTTTGCTGAATTATCACCCACCGGTAGCCCACATCCGGGATGGAGGGTAGGAGTTGCTCAGACCTCAAAGAGATTACGGAGGACTGCCTGTCCGAAAGCACTGTCCCTGCGGGACTCCCTCTCGAGACAGTAATGGACCGCAAAAGTCTGGCTCGAAGACCAAGTAGCGGCCCGGCAGATGTCTGCCAGCGGAACAGAGCGGAGGTAAGCCACTGACGTAGCCTTTGCCCGAACGCAATGAGCCGTGACTCGACTTTCTAAGGAGAGTCCGGCTGCCCCATAAGCCCAAGAGATACAGTCCGCAACCCAGATGGACAGAGTACGCTTGGAGACCGGGAGCCCCAATTTATTGGGGTCAAAAGACACAAAAAGCTGAGCAGCTTTACGGTGCTCCCGCGTACGGTCAAGGTAGAAGTTCAAAGCCCTTCTACAGTCCAGGGTATGGAGGATCGTTTCAGCTCGGCTGGAGTGTGGTCTGGGAAAGAAGGTTGGAAGTACCACCTCCTGATTGATGTGAAAAGGGGAGACCACTTTTGGAAGAAATTTTGGGTGAGTCCGTAGGACTACCCTATTTTTGTAGAACCGAGTGTAAGGGGGATCAGACACGAGGGCCTGCAATTCACTTACGCGTCTAGCGGAAGTGAGGGCTATCAAGAACAGCGTTTTCCAAGACAGAAAACGGAGAGAACAGGTAGCCATAGGTTCAAAAGGCGGACAGGTGATCCGCTGCAAAACCACATTCAGGTCCCAGTCAGGTGCTGGCGGGCGCAGAGGTGGTTTAAGCAGAAGGAGACCTCGGAGAAACCTCGCTACGAGAGGGTCGCTGGAGAGAGGTCTACCGTCCACCGGCACAGGATGTGCCGAAAGAGCACTGAGGTGAACTTTGACGGAGTTGGACTTAAGTCCCAGATTAGAGAGGTGTAGCAAGTACTGCAAGATCACCGACACCGGGCAGGAGAAGGGATCCTGAGACTGTTGGGTACGCCAGACCGCAAAGCGACGCCATTTAAGGGTGTAGCATTTGCGGGTAGAAGGCCGTCGCGAAGCCAAGACGACCTCCTCTACCTCTGCCGGCAGGAGAAGGGGAGCAAGGACTACCCTCTCAGCAGCCAGGCCATGAGGTTGAGAGACCTGAGGTTGGGGTGTAGTAGAGACCCCTGATCCTGAGTGAGGAGATCCGGTTGTACCCCCAGAGGGAATGGATCCTCCACCGCTAATTGCAGTAGGAGCGGAAACCACGGCTGTCTGGGCCAGCGAGGGGCCACCAGGATCATGAAGGCTTTGTCTCGGAGAACCTTGAAAAGAGTCCGAGAGACTAGCGGGATGGGAGGGAAAGCGTACAGAAGGCTCCCCGACCATGAAATTAGAAAAGCGTCCGCCGCAACCCGAAGGGGGTGTGGCTGACGAGAGCAGAAGCGAGGAAGCTGCCGGTTGTGAGGACTGGCAAAGAGATCCACCGTGGGGAGGCCCCACTTTAGGAAGAGCTTCTGAACTACCAAGGGATCCAGACGCCACTCGTGCGGCTGGAGGATCCTGCTGAGTTTGTCCGCCAGGCAATTCTCTTGGCCCGGGAGATAACTGCCTTGAGGAGAATGCCGTGACTGACGGCCCAAGAGCAGAGCTTCTGTGCCTCCCGGCAGAGGAGGAAGGAGCCCGTGCCCCCCTGCTTGTTCACGTAGAACATGGCAACTTGATTGTCCGTCTGGACAAGGACGGACTGGTGGGAAGTCAGGTGGGAGAAAGCCTTGAGAGCCAGGCGGATCGCCCTGAGCTCCAGGAAGTTGATCTGCTGAGCAGACTCCCACGTGGTCCAGAGGCCTTGAGTACGTGCCCCTTGGCAATGTGCTCCCCAGCCCAGGAGGGATGCATCCGTGGTCAGCACCCGGGTCGGCTGAGGTGACTGGAAAGGCATTCCGAATATCAGGTTCGGCTGCCGAAGCCACCACCGGAGAGACGAGATCAGCGGCTCGGAGACGCGCACTAGGTCTGCTAGGCCGCCTGTGGCTTGTCGCCACTGCTGGCGGAGACACCATTGAGCAGGCCGCATATTCAGGCGGGCATTGGGGGTCACATGGACGGTGGAAGCCATATGGCCGAGCAGTCTCAGGAAGCGCCTGGCGGAGACCAGGGGCTGGCTGCGAAAACGGTCGGCTAGGTCCATGAGCCGTTGAGCCCTGTCGAGCGGTAGGTACGCTCGTGCCTGAGGAGTGTGGAGCCTTGCGCCGATGAACTCGAGATCCTGTGAGGGGAGCAAAGTGGACTTTGCGAAATTTATAACAAAGCCCAAGTACTGCAGAAGAGTCACCGTGCGGCGTGTGGCGCTGGTGACCTCCGGAGCGGACGCCGCTCTGATGAGCCAGTCGTCGAGGTACGGAAAGACATAGAGGCCGTGAAGCCGGAGATGGGCCGCCACCACCGCGAGACATTTTGTGAAGACTCGCGGTGCGGAGGACAGGCCAAAGGGTAGTACTCTGTACTGGTAATGATTTCCTGCCACCACAAACCTTAGGTATTGGCGGTGGCTTGGGTGGATGAAGATGTGCGTGTAGGCATCCTTTAGATCCAAGGAGCATAGCCAATCTCCCTGCTGGAGGTAGGGCAGAAGGATTCCAAGGGTAAGCATTTTGAACTTCTCCCGCACAAGGAACTTGTTGAGGTTGCGCAAGTCCAGGATGGGTCTGAGGCCTCCTGTTCTCTTTGGTATTAGAAAATACCTGGAATAAAAGCCTTGACCTCTCAGGTGGTGTGGCACCGGTTCCACCGCCTGTTCCTGCAGAAGACCTGCTAACTCCTGAAGGAGTAATTCCCTGTGCAGAGGGGGTCGTGGAGGTTCTCCCGGAAAATAGGAGGGAGGGACCTGGTGGAAGTGGAGAAGATAGCCTTCTCGCACGACTTGAAGCACCCAGGCATCTGCGGTGATGCTGGACCACCTGTGGGCGAAGTGAACCAGCCGGCCTCCGGTGCTGGGAGGAACCAGCGGGGGGGGAGAGGCTATGCTTAGTGAGTCAAAAACCCCCACCCTGCTGAGCAGGGGCTGGTGGTGCAGGCTTGGGGGCTTGCTGCCTACGGGACCCGTTACCCCGTCCCTTGGCCTGCTGGCCCTGTTGGGGAGCCGCAGGGGCCTGATAATGGGGTTATTGTTTGTAGGCAGCCGCCTTCCTCGGGTAAAAGGACTTTTTTCCCGAGCCCTTCTTTTTCTGGGAAGGGGCAGAGGTCTTCCTAGAAAGCCTGGTCCTGGTGAGAGTCTCAGTCTCAATTTGTGCAGCCTTTTCAGCCATGGGCTTGCCAAAGAGGTTTTCGCCTCGGCAGGGGACATCGACCAACTTGTCCTGCACCCAGGGCTCAAGGTCTGACGACTGAAGCCAAGCCTGTCGGCGGGCACCGATGCCGGCTGCGGCCACTCGAGCCGATGCTTCAAAGCCATCATAGGCTGCTCGGGACATGAACTTAGAGCATTCCCGAATGCCAGTGGACAAGGCCAGGAACCTCCGCAAGGGTTCCTCGGACAAACCAGCGGAGAATCCGGCTAGCTCTTTAGCCAGATCTCGGAGATACATGCCCATGTATAGCTGGTAGGTCTGGACACGACATGCGAGCATAGAGCCCTGGAAACACTTCTTACCAAGGCCATCCAGGTTACGGGCCTCCCTGCCAGGAGGCACCGAGGAGTGCATCTTCTGGCTCTTAAGACGATGCATGGCCGATTCCACTACCATGGAATGGTGTGGTAGTTGTGCCTTTTGAAAGCCAGGGCTCTTGCGGACTCGATAGATAGAATCGACCCGCTTGCTCAGGACCGGCGAGGAGGCCGGACTCTCCCACATGCGGAAGAGTAGTCGTTCCAGCATAGGAGGAACCGGTACAGTAAAGTGTTCCCTTGCGGGAGAGTCATACTGGAGGGCGTCGAGCTCTTCGGCTCGAGGCTCCTCCTCGGGGTCCGCAGGGAAGGCCAAAGCCTTGGCCATATCCCTGACGAAGTCCGAGAACCGGGCATCCTCCGGGGGGGACTGCTTCCGAGGCTCGGACTCCGGTGAGTCCGAGGGGACACACCGAGTCCGGAAAGAATCAGGCGACTCTTCCTCCTCAGACTCCCAGACCAACTCCGACGAGGACTCGGTGGGGTTGGCCCGGGCAGGGCGCGGCGCCTGCCGCCCCGACGCCGAGGGAGTCGGCGTCGGCGACCTCGGTCCCGAACGGGAGGCCGAGGGTGACCTCGACCGAGGATCGACTCGAGTTCGCTCAGAAAAACCGAAAAAAAAGGAAGAGGACTCGTGACCGGCGTCGCGAGTCCGGGCGGGAAAAAGACCGGCGTCGAACCGAAGGAAAAAGAATAAAATAATGAAGAAATATCGACTTTTTCGCGGGGACAAGACGGGGACGTCTGTAGGGCTCCGCGGAAAAAAGAAGACTGGCTAAGATGGCACTCTTGGGCGGGAAGAGGACCGCGCATGCGCGCTGCAATTCCCAAAGGCTTTTTTTGAAAGCTGGGGAAAATTGCTCCGCGAGGGCTCCGTCGGCGCCGACGTCACCCATAAGTGAGGACTGACTTCCTGCTTGGTCCTGGAGAATACATTGTTTTAATGTTTAGAGTTATATTACCAACTATACAGTATTAAAAATAATTTTCTGCCTAACTGGAATGTATTCCTAAAATATTTGTAGAATGTACCAGGAAAGGAAGCGATTACATCACTATACAAAGTTTATATATGATACTGGTTACATGTAAAAGCACATTTTAGAGACTGGCACTGAGACGTTGAGGTTGCGACAAACACAAGTCCAGCAGTATTTTAGAAAAGGCTCTACTAAATGTGGAGACTATTCTGAAATAGTGCAGGATACGTAGAGCCAGAGAACTCATTCTGCAAATCTATACATGGGAAAAATTAACAGGGGAAACTCAGCAACTTCCACATACAGCAACTTACATGTGTATGTCGGCCATTTTGTAAACCTATTTACTACATATGCCCCAGCTTTATCTAATTTCTATTTGGCGGAGGATTAAGGAGAATAATCTCTTAATCTCTCTTGTAAATGGCTAGCCGAAACCAATACTTTTTTAAAAACTATACATTCTATGGAGCAACTATAAAACCAAAAGTGGACAATTGCAGTCATATACCTGTATTCCCTATATGAACAGGGGAATACACATATAGATTTTTTGACCCACCCACTTTCCTGATATGTCCCCTTGCAATTTCTACGTACTAAGAACATCGACGTGTAAATTCAGTCCTTTCTAAAATTCCCATTTACACATGTAAATGCCTGATTTAACCAAGGTTATTGCAAATAAGGTTTGAGTTCATCTGAATAGAGTGCCCCACTGGGAAGGAGACAGCAATATCATTATACTGTAGTTTCTCTTACCAGATTCTTAGAAACACTCCTCTCATAAGCTATGCAGTGCAAAGTTTAAAGAATAATTGTTTGTTGCTATACTGAGTCTGCAAATCTGAATTTGTAATTTTGATCATAAGATTCATCCCCAAGCAGTGCTAGGATAGGAAGTAAGCCTGCATTCTTAAAACTGAAGTAAAAAGTAATGCTGTGATAATTTACAGCCTATTTGTAGAGAGATGTAGCAGCAATAAATATGGATAGGAAGTGTTTGCAATGCTTTTTTACAGATATAATTGGCACAGTTTATGAAATAGACAGTCATGCACATAGATTTTGAGGATATTCTAAAAAGACAGGTACAATGTAAAAGAGAAATGCAGCAGTACATACTTACAGTTTTGTGGCTCTAGTTCCTGGGATTATGTCATTTTGTACTGCAGCTTTTAGATAGGATGGAACTATGAAAGGCTTCTCTGGTGCCCTCTGGAACCAATTAACTAGATGTGCTCCTCCTTTGTTGCTTATTTAGGGCTCAATGTAATCGTGCAAAATGACTTGCACTTTGTGTGGGAAATAGCACAAAACACCTAGAAATATGCAAACATGACATTTTGTGCCAGTTTTGCTAGCAATGGGGGTCATTTTAGAAGCCTTATTCAAGATGTGGATGTCTGAAAACAAGCATAGAGACATCCAAATCACAGAGACATCCCTAGAGCTATTTGAATAGATGGCTCTAGAGATGTCCCCGGTGCACGAACATCTAAATACAGTGGTGGGCAAGGCAGGTGTGTGGAGGGGGTATGTCCAGGGTGATCTGCCAAACTTAGATGTGCACACCCGATTTCAGAAACATCTGGCAGGTCTAGGGAATAGTTGGGGTTTCAGAAAGGGGCATGGTTTGGGGGGGGGGGGCTTTAAAATGTTTTAGCCCCATCTCAGGCATGGGTTGGAAAACAGGCCCACTGCACAACATGGTGTTGAGGTCTCCGAATGGAGGAGGGATCTTCGATTCCAGATGGAGGACCTTTAATTTTTGCCAGCAGTCATGTGAAACGGCATTAAAAAAAATTTTCACACATTGCCATGGCCTAGAATACACAAAGTTCCTGGCTGTAGCAATGAGTGAAAAATTCCATGCAAACTTAGCTAAAGTTGTAAGTGAGATTAAAGCTCATTTTCATCTTTTAGCTAAATCTTTCAGAAATAGATATTAATCCGTGAACATTTTCATGGGTTAGCACACAGGCACCTTAGGGAGCAATTTTTAGCTTGCCTTCAAGTATTTTCATTGTGGGCAATGTTCAATATACCAACACGCTCTTGTCACCAAGGAGAATTTTTGTCATCCTGTCTCTAAAACGAAAATACCTCTGTTGACGTTTTCTACTTGTGAAACACAACATGTTATCTGCATAGTGATCTGTCCATGTAAACTTTTATATGTACTGTAGGTAAAACTAAACGAACTGTAACCACCCGGATCATAGAATACCACAGCTGCATTAAGAGAAAGATTGAAGAGAAACCATTGGTGGGACATTGGACTGAAGTAAAAAATGACATCACTGACTTGAAATTCCCGGTGATCAGGGTTGTGAGACAACAATGGCGAGGTGGTGACATTGACCGGACACTTCTTCAGCTTGAACAGAAATATATTTTTAATTTGAAATGGTTCCGCTGGGTCTCAATTTAGAACAAGATCTCTCTGTGTTCCTATGAATTGCATGCCGGTCAGTTGTTTATATTCCCCTTTTTACCACCTTTTTTATCCACTTTTATGTTTTTAACGGCATATGCTGTGTTCTTTTCTGGTTTTAGTCGTGTGGATTATTTATTTATGTATTTATTTACTGTTTTTTACAATGCCTCACCACCCCCCTTCCCATCTTTTCCCTCCCCCTTTCCCTCCTCCCTTCTTTCCTTCCTTCCCTCTCCCTTCCCCCCTCCCTCCACTTCCTTCCCCCCTCTTTCCTCCCTTCCTCCCCTTTTTCCTCTCCCTCCCCCTTTTTTAAGAACTGAGTTATGGCTCCTTTTTTACGACTGTATTATATATTCGCCATAGAAACGTGCACATATACGTTTTATATGTATGTATGTATTTATTTATTATCAATCCGAAAGATTGTTCTAGTCAAGCTTTCAATAAGGCTGTGGCTTTCTGAAATATAAGCAAGGTTTTTGTTTCCTAGGACACAAGTCAGCCTCAATGTATCTCTTCCACCAGATCAAGTTGGTCGCCTCTGTACTCACTTTTGATCTTTTTTTAGTCCCTCTTTTTATTATTTTTTTCTTGTTTTTATTATCATATTTATTTTGGCCTTTTTTATATCTGTGCAGGTGTTTGAGTTTTTTTGATGATTATTTGGTGGTATTTTATTGGTGCCAGTATGATGAATTCTTATTTTTACTTTTAGAACTGCATGTGTGGTTTTGGCATCTCCAGTCCTTGTATTGCACATCATCCAGAGGTCTTCAGTTCCTGTTGGTCTTTAATACTTGGGACAGTGACAGTTTTGGACCAGGTTCAGCCAGTATTTATACTAACTTAGCAGATTTGGCCTTCTTACATCTAGCCGCTCCAGTATAACGAAGATGAGTGTTCCAAAGAAGAGCAAAACCTACCACTTTCATGATGAATGGGAAATGGACTACTTCTTCATCATGGAGAAAGACAAGTGTTGTTGTCTAATTTGTAACGTCATTATAAGGCTCTGCATAGCAATAAGTTTGATGCTGATTTTCCACCCAAAAGTGAAATTTGTAAACTGAAGCTCAAAGAACTTAAATCGAAATTGGCTACTCAGCAACAGTTGATGGCGAAGTCAAGGTCACATTTGGTCAATGCAACCATAGCATCCTTCAAGGTCAGCAACCCGATCGCAAAGAAATGCAAACCTTTCACTGAAGGGGATTTTGTAAAAGATTGTTTTCTTGAAGCAGCTGACAATCTATTTGAAGGATTTAAAAATAAGAAATAGATCATAGCTGCTATTCAAGATGTACAATTGTCAAGAAACATCGTTGTGTGGCGAATAGAAAAGAATGTGTGGAGACACAACTGAACAATTGTTGGAGGATGTTTCAAATTGTGTTGCTTTCTCATTCCAACTGGATGAATCTACAGACATAAGAGACATAGCCCAGTTACTAGTCTTTATCCGGATGGTTTTTGAAGATTTCAGTGTTAAGGAAGAACTACTTGGAATGATTTCTTTAAAAGGGAGAACTACTGGTCAGGAAATATTCAGTTCTTTCCATTCTTTTGTGACGAAGTGTAATCTTCCATTGCATAGACTTGTTTCCATCACTACTGATGGAGCAAGAGCAATGACAGGGGAGGTTAACGGTTTCATAGCCCTCTGTAGACAGCATGACGACTTCCCAGATTTCCTTTCTTACCACTGCATCATTCACTAGCAAGTTTTGGCAAGCAAGAGACTCAATACAAAGACTGTCATGGACATCACTTTCAAAATTGTAAATTCAGTTACTCTTGATGAAGGGGCAGCGGAAATCATTTTGCACAGAGATGTAAGGTGGCTAAGTAGGCACAAATGTCTGCAAAGATTTCGTGATTTGCTGAATGAAATAAGAAGCTTTTTGAAGGAGAGGGGAGATGACCAAGCAGAGTTGGAAGATGAGGAGTGGTTTTGTGATCTGGCATTTCTCGCTGACTTTACAGGCGAACTACAAGGTAAAAACAAATGCATTGGTGAGATGATGAGAACAGTTTCATCCTACAAGAGCAAATTTGAGCTAATGATGACTGACCCTGCAAACAACACTTTTGATCATTTTCCTAATACGCAGGACCATCTGGGACAATATCCAAATTTTGTTTTTCAGAATGAGAAGTATGTGACAGAAATCTGTTCTGTTATCAAGGAATTCGAAAATAGATCCTATGACTTCCAAAAAATTGGAACAGTTGTGGAGTACTTGTCATACCCATTCAAAGTAGATGTGGACATTAAAGAAACTGCAGCTGCTATCAGTAAAAATTACTCATGGAACAAGCCATCTCTTGAAAATAAAATAGTAACCCTTAAAAATGACATTTTTCTCAAGACCCGTGATGAGCAAGAATCGTTTTGGAAGCTAGTGCCTAGAGACAAATTTCCCAACTTGAGAAGATGCAGTGAAGCTGTACACTCCTGTTTCTGTTCAACTTATTTGTGTGAATCTGCGGTTTCCCATCTGAAAATGACAAAGAGTACACAACGTTCCAAAATGACAGATGAACATCTCCAGGATTCCCTGAGACTGGCCCTCATGGAAGTAAGTCCACTTTGTAAGTCCGTTCCTCTGTTGTCCCTTCTTCCTCTACACCTGTGCTGTTTCTTTATAAGATTAGCTTGTTCACTCTGTATGCTCCAATAAATGTGTTTTTATGGGTATACAAGATATATGTGACTTTAGCTGTGTTTCATACATGCATTCACTGTTTTTTACACATGTCTTTCTACACTGTACATGTAGGCCATATCATGGTATATACAATGTAATAGTTCTTTTAAAGGTGTCTCTGTGGTCTATATACTGTGACAGATTCAATGCCTTTGATTCTTCAAAGATGATTTGTCTCTTAATTTTTCATTTTATGTGCACACTTTCATTCTTTTCTATCTCTCTTTTGCACTTTACTGTGAGGAATGATTTTGCCTGTTTCCTCAGTTATATGTATATCTAGTATGCCTAGATAGGCATTCACATTATTGTTTTAGTTTAACTCTATTATGGAATATCAGTTTGTTTAAATAATGTTTACTTTGTGTTATATGTGTTTATGATTTTACTATAGTTTATTATGTAATTTATAATTTTATATTTTGAGGTTACCCCCTGACAAAGGCAGGTGCCAAAACACGGCCATGTCGTGGTTGCTGGTCTTCAAATAAAGGACACCTTACTTCACTATTCGCTCTCAATGTTTCCTTCTATTCCTGCGAGTACGGTATACTTTTCTAGGACCCATTGAAAGAGAACATGACATAATAATTTAAAGAAAGGGAGATGAAAATGAATTTAAACTATAAAAAGAAATACATTTAAAACAAAGATTCTAGAGTTGCATTAGTGTTGTGAATGCTGTATTGGTCACCAATCACAGAAACAAGAGACAATCCTGCCACAGAGGGACATTAAGAGTAGAAATGGTAGCAGTCCACAAAATCAACAGATGGAACAATGGACCTTATTTGAGAATACAACATACAATTACAAAAAAAATAAAAAAATGTTTCTGCCTTAGTATATATGTTATTAACATGTAAAACATGAATATGTGTCATTAATACAATGTAACATGTAATAAATCTGTGGAAGCAAAAGAACTCTGCCGGGGTGAAAATTAAGCAAGACAAGGAAGACAAAAACACAAAGGAACATACAGCTTTCCCCAAAAAGCACAAATACCAACCACCCTCCATTATAGGAACCAGGTAAACTTACCCTACAGCTCCTTCCAAATCACTCATTTGTTTTGCTGACAGAAAATGCTACAGAATCGCAGGCAGTCCTTTAAAACTGGTGTTTTCCTGAGGCTTGTACTTTTGACTATTCAACTTCGTCCCTTTTAAAAAAAATAGTATTGATTTTTATGCCGATATAATCGACATGAGACAAAAATCAATACTTTTCTTGGATAGAAAGGACCCTTTCTTTAAAAAGTATTGATATTTGACTTACGTTTATTTGTTTTCCAATATAATCAGCATGATAAGAACAGTTGTTCTAGTGCTGGACTTGAATTGTCGAAGTACATGTGGTGGGAAAATTTAGGTTTAAAGGACTGCCTACAGTTCTGTAGCATTTTTTGTCAGCACAGCGAATTAGCAATTTGGGAAGAGCTGCAGGATGTTTACCTGGTGATAATCTGGCAGCTATGAAGGAGGGTGAGTGGTGTTTGCCTGTGCTATTTGGGGAGTGCTTTATCCTTTTTGTGGGCTGATATGATTTTGTCAAGCCCATTTAGAAACATCAAGCTGCTCTTTTGATGGCATGCTAGCTATTTGAATAGCTAAGTGCCTGGTGTGTTCTGATCATTGCCCTTATCTCTCCTTGGTTTTGTTGATTGCTGAATAGTTAAATAGTGTCTTTTGAAATGTTATTTATAATTGTGCCCATAAGGGTTTATTGGAAATGCTTTTGTATGAGCGCAGATGTGTGTGTCTTTCTTTTGCTTTTGTATACAGTAACTCCTTTGTAACCGTGACAGTTTCTATGAGCGCTGTAAAGAGTGACCTGGATTCAGAAAGATACTATACTCTTGGATACAGGTATTGATGCCCAATATCATAAGTCTTGTGTATGCATTTTTTTTTGTTAGTGAACTTTAGCATTAAAAATAAAATTTAAGATCTTGATGTTGACTTTCTGCTCTTTAAGAGGAATAGGCTATCTATCTAAGGGAGTTGATGACATGGTATTGTCCCACTAAGTATCTTTATTATTCTCAAGACTGCCTATAGGAAGTGACCATGGTAAAAACAATTTGACTTGTAAGGATCAGAAAAAGGCATTCTCAGTAATTGTAGTGGTATTGTGAAATAAACTGTCCAAAGAAATTAGAATTAAAGTAAATTAATGTTTAGGAAGACATTTGAAAAAGATGGGCCGATTTTCAGCAGCAGTGGTAATCAGGATTTTGTTAAACACTGGCTCGTGCATTTCAAAAATATGTTTGTTTGGCATCACTATATGGATAGGGGGCAACATCGATTGCGGCAATATTGAGGAGTCATGTGTAGCTAAGCAGTTTAATTTAGGACTACTTTTTTCAAGGCCTAAATTAAACCACATAGCTTTATGGATAACTGCAGAATATTGTTGTTATCATTATAGCTAGTAGCTCTGCCCAAATTCCACCCTGGTGGTATCCAGAGAATGCCATGATGGTTAGAGGGTTGTTGTTTTTTTAATGGTACCCTCTGGATAGTGCCACTGAAAATCTATGGACAAGTGACTTACACACATGGAGGATAAAATTTTATAAGGGGATCACCTAGTTCAAGCATGTTTTCAGGTGCCTGTATTAAGGCAATTTTATAAAAACAAGTAGGTGCCTACATGTCTTTATAAAATACTAGTTTAAATGGCAGATTTTGTGCCTGTATTGCAGGGGTGGACATATACCAGCCCAGGAGTTGGTGTAAATGTCATGCTTATAAGTTTTAGCTACATCTATAATTTATAGTATTTTAAAATCTAGGTGCATATATGCACACTCCACCTATGTTCTACCCAAGCTCCACCCATGTGCAAGCCTACTAGTAAAGCATGCACTATGTCAAAGGCATACTTTTACATTGGGTGGAATTTCATAAGAGGCCGTTTATATGCATATGTGCCAAAATACACATGAAAATGGCTTTACAGAATTACCTCCTTAGTTGTGGTCACGAGGAAAGTAATTTTTATAAGTCTGCCTAGTTAAACCATGTTTTCATATGCCAATGTCCAGTCTCTTTTACAAAGAAAAGTAGGCTCTATGCACTGTTGTTTATATTGTTAATTTTGACTAATGTTCTTGTAATTTTTATGCATTTTATGCTTTTACTCTTTACACCACTTTGGTTTGTGTTATGTATCTAAGAAAGCAGTTTATAAATATAAATAAATGAAATGAAATAACCTTTGTCAACTATATTAAAATCCTCCTTTTTAGAAGCTTGTGGCTCAGCAGCAGTGTGGAGTACCTGAGTTTGATTCCTAGGTTGGCTGGTCCACTCTGATCCAGCTGCATTTAAGGATGCTATAAAGGGAAGCACCATTTGACATAGGCTGGTAAGCTCCACTCCGGTTTTGATGTCATCTGCCTGCAACCAGCAGATGCTGATAAAACGTCATGGGATCTGCAGCACGCTCTTTTGTGTGTCCATCATGTGGCCTATAGATATTAATTTCAATTGTTTATATTTTTTCTGGAGATGTTAGTAGTGTTTTCATTAGGAGTGAAGTCTAGGTGTACCGAGAGTATTGTAATCAGAAGAGCTGATGATGGAGGAGCAATAGTAATTCAAAATACCAGTGATTATATCAAGGAAGAGGAAGAAAAATCTTTGTGGTTTTCAAGCTATGCCGTGGTTATGCAGTGGATATCTGTTCTTATATATATAGTGGTTCTCAAACCATATTGGTAGGCTTGAGGTGGGAAATTTGAATTTTAGCAGGAACATTACTGCCTCATCTCCAGTGAATTTTCCCACCAAAAATCAAATTTCTCACCAATCCGGTTTGAAAACCACCATATAATGACAGACATCCATTGCATAATACTTCACCCCTGAAGAAAGTCAGCACGATGGCTGAAATGTTGCTTCCACTTATTAAGACGTGGCATGACCCAGAAAACTGCAAAGATCATGATTTGAGCTATGGAAGCCCAAAAGAACAGAAATGGAAGAAAAATGATCTGATCAAAGTTGTTATAAAGGTTGGCTGAGAAACCTATTCCAATGCTTCAGCAGTTCATTAGTGAAGTAACCGAGGTAGTTCGGACATGGTACTCCGGACCCCTCTAAACAACCACCCCTCTTCCCCCCCCCACACATTTTGTTCCCCCCTTGTTGCCCACAAAATAACCGGTCGCAGCTTTATTAACCTTTATAAGATACCGAACATTACAATCCAAGAATAATCCTCTTAACAATCCAACCAGCGGAGCAATGCCTCACCAGCCATGCTATTAGCAAGGTGACCCTGCCTCCGCTCCTGCCGCGGTCCCGCCAACGGCAATCTTCCTAATCCCCTTTCCCCGACCTCGCCATGTAATTAGCAAAAGTCAGCCAGGGGTTATCCGGGTCGGGGGCACCCCGCCCCCAGCCCAAGTATAGCCTAAGGCTCTGGACCCCGGACCTCCGGGATCCCGCCCCCCCCCCCCACCGCTGCGACACCCCATCAGCCCACCCCCCCCATCCCTAAGACCGGGAGGGAGGGAGGGAAGCAGGCCCAGACCCGAGGAGACGCCTGAGTTCCGGCAACCGCCGCCGACTCATGGCGCCTCCCCTTCAAACTGCCGCCCGCTTCCAGCTCCCAGGCTCCACCGCGCTCGCGAAGCCAATCACGATCGCCTCCGCCCCCATTCACACGATGGCCGCGGGCCAGGGTCCTCGCACCGGCCGAACACCTGGTTACACGCGGCCGCCGGGACCCTGCCCCGCGGCCTTTCATTAACCGAGGTAGTTCGGACATGGTGCTCCGGACCCCTCTAAACAACCAACCCTCTTCCCCCCACACACATTTTGTTCCCCCCTTGTTGCCCACAAAATTGCACACAGACAACCACTCTTGGGAAATAACCAGTCGCAGCTTTATTAACCTTTATAAGATACCGAACATTACAATCCAAGAATAATCCTCTTAACAATCCAACCAGCGGAGCAATGCCTCACCAGCCATGCTATTAGCAAGGTGACCCTGCCTCCGCTCCTGCCACGGTCCCGCCAACGGCAATCTTCCTAATCCCCTTTCCCCGACCTCGCCATGTAATTAGCAAAAATCAGCCAGGGGTTATCCGGGTCGGGGGCACCCCACCCCCAGCCCAAGTATAGCCTAAGGCTCCGGACCCCGGACCTCCGGGATCCCGCCACCGGCACAGAGGACATTAATGTCAGGTCGAGGGCACCCTGCCCACGACCCCGGTACGGCCTCGAGCTCCAGACCCCGGACCTCCGGGATCCCTCTACCGGCCCCGGTGACATTAATGTCCCGAAGCCGCCCCCCCCCCCACACAAGCTGCGACCGGTGAGCCCCCCAACTACACACACATTCCACACCCTCCACCAGGGTTGCCAAGCCATGCATCCATAAGGAGTGAGCGCCCACCGTCCCCTGTACAACCGTGCAACCGCACTCCCCCCGCCCACAGGGAGGGGTATCGCACAAACTGTTGCACGGACCCGCCACTGGCACGGGGCTGATTCCCCCCCCCTCTTTTAGTGATAATGTATGGGGTTGTTTTTTTTTTTTTTTTTTGGAGAACCAGCCAACCGGCCATGACAGGAAGCCCGCCACCAACCGGCCAGGACAGGAAGCCTGCCACCAAACACCCCCCCCCCTGGGCAACCCGTATGGCAGTACAGCAAGACACGTCGATAGCACTCCAAGCACGCCCTGTCCGCTCCACCCGATCCATGCCATCTGGGTCCTCGATCCCATGGTGGACCAAGCCAAGGTATCAGGATAGGCCTAAAGACGACCGCGCACTCCAGCATAACGTCACCCCAGACGGATCCTGACCACATGAGCCCACACCAGCCACCGATTCTCGCTCGCCCTCCCCACCACGAGGGGACGACCATCAGCCCACAACCGTAGGCCTCGTCCCCGCAACTGACTGCAACCGGTTAGCAACGGAACTGCAACCGATTAGCCACCAACAATTGCTTGCCCCCCCACCTCCCCGCCGAAACCGGCCCGCAAACCCCATTCCCCGTCCGCCGATGCTTGTCGCTGATGGACCAGCAACCCCCCCCACGATCCCACCCGATCGCCGCCCAAGACAGGCAGACCCCATCCTCGGCACCACTGCACTTACCACAACATCCATCCCTACGTGCCGCCGCCGCCGCATCCGCCGCCAGCCGAACTGAGGACGCTTCCCGCGCCCCGAATCCGAATATCTGAAGACTCGCCTGCCGAGCGAGCATGCATGCCACCCCCACCACAAAGGGTACAATGGGCAGAACACTAGCCCAGCATACCTCCAATCTCCCTTCCCTTGTAGTCCATGGCTAATTTCGCTCGGATGACCCGCAACAGCCCCTTACCTGCCCGCAACCGCTGTCGCTGCCTAGCCCCCCCGATACCCCTTTCTTTGCTGGAAGTTGGCTACAGACCCACCCACATAGACCATACCGAAATTACCCGGCATCCCTGCCCGGAAGAGGGAGGCGTCATACTGCAAGGCAGAGCAGCGCTTCCCCCAGCTTCCCCTGAGGAATAGGCCCCCCCATTGTCAAGATGCGATGACCACGAACACACAAGCCCCAGCAGCTATTCGTATGCCCCGCATCCCTCCCGGCCCATGCTCCATCCCGTCCACAGAACCCCGCACCGTTTAAGGTCCCCCCGCACCCCTTGGGAGGGGCCAACCCATCCAACAACCCCTTCAAGCAAGCAGAAATATGCCGAGACGCATCCCCACAAGCCACCAACCTGCCAATCCCACTACCCAGCTCCAATCACTGCTCCATTAGCGCCACACTCCCGTAACCGGTGGCTGCACGCTTACCAAGCCACAGCCCCCCCAGCCATAAGGGAAACAACCAATGCCCAGAAAGCTGTTGCTAGATCGGCAGGAGTCATGCCCAGCCCGCGAAGAGCTGTTACCACCCCCCACACTCCCTCGGAAGAAGTCCCGCACCCCTAGACCGGCACTCCCCGCATAGAATGGTCCTCATGCCCGCACTCAATCCACCCGCATAACCTCTTATTCCCAAGTCATGCGTGCATTACAAGCACTCACGAAGCTGCCACCACCCACTAGCCCACCAATCCCGCTTAAGGGAGCCTGCACTTCCTTCATCACGAATTACAATTACACTGCAGCAGACCCGGTCATCGCGACCCTTGCCAAATCAACGTCTAACCCAGAAGGAGACGATCCGCCCATCCTACGACAGCGAAATCCCTGTATAACCGGCACACCTCTGCAACTCAGCACCGAGCCGTCGAGCTTACGCAGTGCATGCTGCAATTCAATTGCCGCACCTACCATCCGTTCCCACAGCTGAACCGGATGTACGCAAACCTCACGTATGCAACCGAAGCTGACCAGCCTATCGGCATGCACATACGAACCAAACACCCCGGTTACCGCAGCAACCGCGCCATTGTCCACAACTACACTGATGCCGTAATCCCTGTGCCATCCGCGCCCCAATACCCAAATGGTCCACCAATGCAACTGACCGATCGACAAGCAGCACGACGAATACCCTGCCCCACAGGATGTGATCATTACCGGCATGCCCAACATCACCGACAATTGATGAAACCGCCGAATTTTCCGAGGTTCCGCTTTGGTCCGGTGTTTTTTTTTTATGCGTTCAAATACCTCCCTCTCGTACACAACCCAGTGCTGAAGTTGCGCAATCCAGGGAACTCGCCCCTGCGCCGCTCCCACGACGGCCATACAGCGGACCCCCAAAAACCGTCCGGGAACCCCCACGCCCCCTGAATACTCCTCTCGCCGCGGGTCTCATTGACGCCACCTCCGTAAGACCCCCAAACGAATTAGTGCATTAGGCCGGCAGCCCCACCGCGGATTGCTCAAGGGGCCGGCATAAAGGCCTAATGGACCCTGTACCCCCTTTTCCGCCGCACCACATACCCTAAATATTGAGTCCCCAAGACGCTATTCGCAGCCCCACTGGGCCAGAAGATTTTGGGACCTCCCGTGCCACTCGCCTGCCACAACTACCTCCTCTCCGTCGCCCCCCCACTCGCACTTTTTTTTTTTTCATATACTGACTCTTCCGTACCCTTCCGCTGCCCCCTAGCAGGCGGACAGCTCTATAGCTCGCCGCTTCCGCATCCTCAGGCCAGATGCTTCGTACACCATCCCAGCGCCCCTTTACCTCGAAACACTGCCACCCGCCCCTTCCACAGCAACAACCGTCCCCTACGCCAAGGTCGAATAGTTGGTGCACGCCGGGGGAAAGACTGCATACCGTGGAGCCGCCCCGACACCAGCGTCCCATTTCCAACGTGCGTATTACCCCGCTCCACCCTGCGATCTCTGACGTCAACCTTACCCCCCGGTCTGCCAGTAACTCACCTGCAGCCCCGGTCACGGCCACCTGGCCACCGATGGCTGAGGCTGCCAGCATCCACCTTCCTCTTCCGGCTGGGGCAGCCTGTCCTGTGCTCACAGCTCGCAGTTGTCCACCTCCACTGCCCTTGCGCCAGTTCGTACCGTCACCTACGGAGACAAAGAGAACAAAAGAAAAAACCCCAAGTGGGGAGACCACTGAATGCCCGAAAGGGAGCCCAGCCCGCAACCATTCCCCCCGCAGGAACCGAGGCCCCACCCCAAGCCCGCTCTCCCGTCGTCGAAGCCCCCCCACTGGTGACTAGTCACGAGGACCACAACCAGCCCCCCAGGAGAACCCAGCACCGACCTACCCCCACGCCCAATCACCTCCCTCAAACCGAAGGCCCACAGTCCCGCCCCTGAGCCCCCCCTCCCGCCACGGAGTTGCCCAAGGCTGCAAACCCCCAGCTGATCTCCCTGCTCACATTGATCACCGTAAGAGCAGCCCCCGTTCCCCCTCTGCCCACTTACCAAATCCTAGGCCTGCCACCCCCAGAGCCCGACCCTTCCGTACCGTTCGGTGTCACCTTTCGCCCGAGGCCATGCCCCTTGAGCCCCCCAGCTTGTCCACCAGACCTGCTCCCATTCATCCTCCCCCCCTTTTCCACTTACCTCCGTCAACCCCGTACGCCTCGCCAGAGCGCCTATCCGGGTACCCCCGCCCTACCTAAGAACATAAGATATGCCCTACGGGTCAGACCAAGGTCCCTCATGCCCAGCATCCAACCCCACAGCGGCCAATCCAGGGCAAACCTACCCGGCAGTGTCCAAAAGACACAGGTGCCGCAAGGCTGGTACTGGGTCCAGCATGGCTATCCCGGGCCACTCTCAATAATGGTGTATGGACCGTACCTCCCGGAACTCGCCCAATCCCCTCCTTTATTTCGATATTCATTTTTCATGTATGTATATATATTTATTTATTTATTCTTTTTTTTTTTTTGAGATTAACCCCAGGTACACTACAACCATTCCCACAGCCATACTATGAGTAATGGACCCCCCCCCCCGCCCCTGCACTAAGCCTCCAGCGAAACCACCCGCCAATGCAACCCGTAACCCAGCCATTTCCCGCAGCCCCCCCCAAACCTACCCCGACCTCACCACTACTTTCTGCCCCGCTCCGTTAAACAGTTAGTAGTGAACTAATTTGTCTTAAATTTTTTTTTTAAAATTAGTAGCATATTTAGGTCACTACCTGTGAAAGTACTAATGCATCCATTAAGTACTTGCCTCCTGTGTAGTGCGCTCTGTGGACTCGCGGGGCCAAACAATCACGCCGCACATGTTGCGCTCCTGCTGCCCTCGCCCCCAGCGCCACGTGCGCGGTCACCTCCGCTCTGTCTACTGAGCTCCGTCTGCTCTCCGCACCGTTCCATGGGCCACACGCACCCCCCCTCCTCCCCTGCGAGGAAGAGGCCGTGCCCCGCTTCACCTGGCGCGTCCGCTCCGCCTTAGCCCGCCGGCTCCAGCGCTGAGTTGCACGATCCTGGACCGCATCTCTGCCACCCGACGCATCTCTGCCGCCCGAAAAACTCCCGCAGCTGCACCCACTCAGCCCGCTTGAAGCCGCAAGGAGGCCCACCGGCACAGGCAAGCAGGCCCAGACCCGAGGAGACACCTGAGTTCCGGCAACCGCCGCCGACTCATAACGTCTCCCCTTCAAACTGCCGCCCGCTTCCAGCTCCCAGGCTCCACCGCGCTCCTACGTGCGAGCGGAGCCAATCACGATCGCCGGCACCCTTCCAATCCTTGCGCCTCCGTCCCCATTCACACGATGGCCGCGGGCCAGGGTCCTCGCACCGGCCGAACACCTGGTTACACGCGGCCGCAGGGACCCTGCCCCGCGGCCTTTCATTGACCAAGAAAGTGAGAAATCAAGGTTTTATCACTAGATTGGAATTGGAATTTTGAATCATCAATACCCTTGGATCTTCATTATTTACACGTTACCAAAAATTCACAAATCATTAGAGAAACCACTAAGGAGACCAATTGTTTCTGCTTATGACTCTCTGCTTGAAAAGTAATGTATTTTTACTGATAAATGTGTAACTCTCTTTCTTTTTAGTCATATATTAAAAAACTACACATTTTTTTAATATACTGGGCATGGTAATGCATGGACTGATCCGGTGGTGATCAGACTGGTGAGCCTGATGTCAGTACTGGGCAAAATAATATAAATCATTATAAAGAATAAAATTACTGAACATGTAGATAGTCATGATTTAATGGAAAGTCAACATGAATTTAGCCAAGGAAAATATTGCTAATCTCTTATATTTTTTTGAAGGTGTGAATAAACAGGTAGACAAAGATGAGCCAATTGATATAGTATATCTGGATTTTCAGAAAGCCTTTGACAAGGAACCTCATGAGAGACTCTTGATGAAATTAAAAAGTCATTGGAGGCAGTGTAGTACTGTGGAACAGAAATTGGTTAAAAGACAGAAGGCAGAGAGTAGGACTAAATAGGAATTTTCTCATTAGAGAAAAAGTAAATAGTGAAGTACCCCAGGGATCTGTGCTGGACCCGCTGCTTTTTAACATATTTATAAATAACCTTGAAATGGGAATAACAAATGAGGTGATCAAATTTGCAGACGATACACAATTATTCAAAGTTGTTAAAACCTAACAGGATTGTGAAAATTTGTAAGAGGACCTTTATAAACTGGAAGACTGGACATCCAAATGGCAGATGAAATTTAATGTGGACAAGTGCAAAGTTATGCACCTAGGAAAGAACAACCCAATCTATAGTTATATCATGCAAGGTTCCACATTAGGAACCACAACCCAAGAAAAAGATTAGGTGTTATTATGGATAATGCGTTGAAAGCATTAGGGGAAAGCCGACAGTCGCCCAAGAGCGGATGGTTCGGAAGAATGTATCTTTGAAGGATACTACCAAAAGCAGAGAGGTTCCACAAAAGAGTAAACTAGCCCAAATGCCCTCAAAAGTATGGAGCAGACAGAGCTTAAAGATCCCAAATTACCCATGTCTAACAATAGCCAAACTAATACGAATAAAATACATTCTCTAAAATGCTTCTATGCAAATGCTAGAAGTCTAAAAAATAAGATGGGAGAGTTAGAATATATAGCACTAAATGAAAGGTTAGATATGATTGGAATATCAGAGACATGGTGGAAGGAGGACAACCAGTGGGACACTGTGATACCTGGGTACAAACTATATCGTAATGATAGAGCTGATCAAATTGGTGGAGGGCTTGCTCTCTATGTTAGAGAGGGCATTGAGTCAGAAAGGATTAAAGTTTTGCAGGAAACAAAATCTGCTGTAGAATCTATATGGATTGAAATTCCATGTAAAAGGGGGAAGGCGATGGCAGTGGGGGTGTACTATCGACCGCCTGGCCAGAATGACCAAATGGATGATGAAATGTTCAAAGAAATCAAGCTAACAAAAGTTACAGTGCAGTAATAATAATGGGTGATTTCAACTACCCCGGTATCAACTGGGTCAGTGTCACGTCAGGACATGCTAGGGAGATAAAATTCCTAGATGAAATAAATGACTGCTTCTTGGAGCAGCTGGTTCATGAACCGACCAGAGGGGAAGCCATATTAGACCTAGTCCTTAGTGGAACACCAGATCTAGTGCAAGAGATAAGGTTGTTGGTGTCACTTGGCAATAGTGATCATAGCATGATTGCCTTTGATTTAATTAGTGGAGGAGGGATAGTAAGGAAATCCACAGTACTACCTTTTAACTTTTGAAAGGGAGACTATGATAAAATGAGGAAAACAGTTAAGAAAAAACTAAAAGGAGCAGTTGCAAAGGTTAAAGACGTACATCAGGCTTGGCTGTTGTTGAAAAATACCATCTTGGAAGCCCAGACCAGCTGTATTCCACGCTTTAAGAAAAGTGGAAGAAAGTCCAAAAAACTGCCAGCATGGTTTAAAGGTGAGGTCAGAGAGGCTGTTGTTGCCAAAAAGCATCTTTCAGGAAATGGAAAAAAGAGCCAAACGACGAAACCTGGAAACAGCACAAGCACTGGCAAGTCAAATGAAAGGCATTGATAAGGCAGGCAAAGGGAGAATTTGAGAAGAAGCTTGCTGCGGAAGCAAAAACGCGAAGTAAAGACCTTTTCAAGTACATTCGTAGCAAAAAACCTGTGAGAGAGTCAGTTGGTCCATTAGATGATAAAGGGGTTAAAGGAGCACTAAGAGGCGACAAGGCGATAGCGGAGAGACTAAATGAATTCTTTGCTTCGGTCTTTACTGAGGAAGATGTAGGGATGTTACCCATGACTGAAGTGGTATTTAAAGGTGCGGAAGAATTGAAGGAAATATCGATACATCGGGAAGATATATTACAACTATTAGATAAACTGAAGAGTAGCAAATCACCTGGGCCGGATGGTATACATCCAAGGGTGTTGAAAGAACTGAAATATGAGATTGCAGACCTGCTATTAGTAATCTGTGAACTATCATTAAAATCATCTCTAATACCTGAAGATTGGAGGATCGCCAATGTAACACTAATTTTTAAAAAGGGTTCCAGGGGTGATCCGGGAAACTACAGACCAGTGAGCCTGACGTCAGTACCGGGAGAAATGGTAGAAACCATCATAAAGAATAAAATTACTTAGCATGTAGATAGTCATGACCTAATGGGAGACAGCCAACATGGCTTTAGACAAGGAAGATCTTGTTTTACTAATCTGTTATGTTTTTTTGAAGGAGTGAATAATCAGGTGGACAAAGGTGAGTCGTTTGATATTGTGTATCTGGACTTTCAGAAAGCCTTTGACAAGGTCCCTCATGAGAGACTTTTGGCAAAACTAAAGAGTCATGGGATAGGAGGCAGTGTACTACTGTGGATCAGGAACTGGTTAAAAGATAGAAAACAGAGGGTAGGGCTAAATGGCCAATTTTCCCAATGGAGAAAGGTGAATAGTGGTGTACCCCAGGGATCTGTGCTGGGTCCGCTGCTTTTTGACATATTCATAAATGACCTGGAAAGTGGAATAATGAGTGAGGTTATCAAATTTGCAGATGACACAAAACTATTTAAAATTGTTAAAACCCAAGAGGATTGTGGAAAATTGCAAGAGGATCTTGATAAATTGGAAGACTGGGCATCAAAATGACAGATGAAATTTAATGTGGACAAGTGCAAGGTTATGCACCTAGGGAAGAACAACCCAAACTATGTTTACACGATGCAAGGTTCCACATTAGGAACTACCACCCAGGAAAAAGATTTAGGCATCATTGTGGATACCATGTTAAAACCCTCGGCCCAGTGTGCAGCAGCGGCCAAGAGAGCAAATAGAATGCTAGGTATGATAAGGAAAGGAATGGAAAATAAAACAAAAGATATTATAATGCCTCTATATCATTCCATGGTGAGACCGCACCTTGAATATTGTGTGCAATTCTGGTCGCCGTATCTTAAAAAGGATATAGCGATTTTAGAAAAGGTTCAGAGAAGAGCCACCAAAATGGTAAAGGGGATGGAAGGATACTCCTATGAAGAAAGGCTAAAAAGGTTAGGGCTCTTTAACCTGGAAAAGAGACGGCTGAGGGGAGATATGATAGAAGTCTATAAATTAATGAACGGAGTGGAACGGGTAAACGTAGATCGATTGTTTACCTTATCAGAATATAGAAAGACTAGGGGACCTTCAATGAAGCTACAGGGTAAACTATTTAAGACTAATAAAAGAAAATATTTTTTCACTCAACGTGTAATCAAACTCTGGAATTTGTTACCGGAGGATGTAGTAAAGGCTGTTAGTGTAGCTGGGTTTAAAAAAGGTTTGGACAAGTTCCTGGAGGAAAGGTCCATAAACCATTATTAAGAAGGGACCCAGGATATCAATGCTTGAAGCAATACAAGCATTGTGGAACCTGTGTCCCTTGGGGAAACTGCTAGGTACATATGACCTAGATTGGCCACTGTTGGAAACAGAATACTGGGCTTGATGGACCTTGGTCTGACCCAGTATGGCATATCTTATGTTCTTATGAAACTCTCTGCGTAGTGTGCAGCGGCGACCAAGAAAGCAAATAGAATGCTAGGAATGATAAGGAAAGGAATGGAGAATAAAAGCAAGGATGTTATCATGCCTCTGTATAGTTCCATATAGCAGAATTAGAAAAGGCATAAAGAGCCATGTATTTATTTATTTAACTGTATTTATATCCCGCTTTTCACCGGGTCAAAGCGGTGTAACAAAAAAGGGGTGGGGGGGGGGGTTAATCAGTCATAGGGATAGGGCCATCACCAGGAGGGCAACATTGATGATTTTGACAAAGGATAGACATAGATATGGACAAGGTAACATAGATTTTGATCATGGGTTTTTGAGGGTGGCCTAGAGGGATTGGTGTAGTTATTTGTGGGAGGGTGTTTCTGTTTTGAGATATTCTTGGAATAGGATGGTTTTTAGCTGTTTTTTGAATGACAGGAGATCGTTATTGTTCCTGAGGTGGCTCGGTAGAGAATTCCAGAGGGATGGGGCATAAAGTTCAAAGGCTCTGTTGCAGGTCCATTGTGTGCATCTGGTTCTTTTGTGAGGGATGGTGAGGGAGTTGCTGGAGGTCTGTCTGGTCGTTTTGCTGTGGGCTGGACGGGTCAGTAGGGTGTGGAGCTGGGTGCTCTGTGTTTGCTGGATGGCTTTGTGGGTGAGTAGAATGGCTTTGTATTTAATTCTTGCTTCAAGGGGAAGTATGTGGAGGTCTCTTAGAATTGGGGTGATGTGGTCTCGTTTCCTCGCATTCTGAATAATTCTCGCTGTGGTGTTCAAGGCCGTTCGGAGGGGGTTGGTTTGTGTGGCGGGTAGTCCATGGTAGATTATATTGCAGTAGTCCAGATGTGGGAGTGTAATAGCTTGCATTACTGTCCTGAATTCTTGAGGTTCGAGGAGAGGTCGGAGACGTTGTACTGTTTTAGCCTTGTGGAATATAGTTCCGGTGGTCTTAGTGATTTGTTGCTTGAGGGTTAGAGCCTGGTCAATGATAATGCCCAGATATCTTATTTGTGGCTGTATTTGAATTTGTGTAGTTCCCATGTTGAGGTGTGTAGGCGGTTTGAAGTCCGGGTCTTTGGTTACTATAAGAGCTTCAGTTTTCTTTATGTTAATGGAGAGGTTGTTCTCTTGCAGCCATTTAGATACATCAGCGAAGCAGGCTGATAGTTGCTCATTCATTGGGTTTGTGGTTGTAACTGGGGCTTAGAGCATTATGTCGTCCGCATATATGTGGAAGTTGATGTTGTGGGTACGTATGACTGAGCAGAGTGGTCGGAGGTAAATGTTGAAGAGCATGGCTGATAGTGTGGATCCTTGAGGTACTCCTTGATGTTGCTGGAAGGGGGGTGAGGTTGAGGTGCTGGTGCGGATCAATTGCTGTCGGTTGGTTAGGTAGGACTGGAACCATTGAAGTACAGTATCTTTGATCCCTATTGATTGGAGTCTGTGTATGAGGATGTTGTGGGAGATGGTGTCGAAGGCTGCTGATATATCTAGGAAGATCATGGTGTATCCGGAGTGTTTTTCTTGAGTTCCCATGATGAGGGTGTTCATCAATGTGGATCCTGAGGGCCTCGACTCCATGTAGTGGACGGAAGCCGTGTTGCTGTGGGTCCAGTATGTTGTTGACGTCTAAATGTTCTTGAAGCTGGCGTTGGACTATCTTCTCGATGATCTTGGCGGTGAATGGGAGGTTTGCTATCGGCCTGTAGGAGGTGGGGTCTAGGGGATCTAGGTTATGCTTTTTTAGGGTTGGTCGAATGATTGTGGTTTTGAGGATGTCTGGCATGCGTCCTTGAATGAAGGATTCGTTGACGATGTGGGATAATGGTGCGATCAGGTCTTCCTTGGATTTCTTTATCCAGTCAGTGGGGCAGGGGTCTAGTGGGGAGGTGGTGGTGTTAAGGCAGGAGATGGTGGATTATATTTCTGCTTCTGTGGTTGCATCAAACGTATTCCAGTCGCTGCTTATGATGGTGCAGTGGTCTGTTTTTGTTGTCTTGGCGCTCTGGTATGGATTTTTTGGTTGTTGAAGCTGTTTGTATTGTCAGGCCAATAGATCTGATGGGATGTTTGGCAGCTGGTCAGAGTTACTAGGTGCCCTTGTCAGTTTTTTGACAATCTGAAAGAGTTCCCGAGGTTTGTTTATGGCTGTGTTTAGGATTTTTGAGTGGTAGGCTCTTTTCGCTTTGTCAGTTTCTGAGTGGTATGCGTCGAGTTCATAGAGGTAGTTTATTTTGTCCTTTTCATTTTTGGTTTTTCTCCATTTTCTTTCTGTTCTTCTGAGTTTGGTTTTTAGTTTCCGGAGATTGGGGGTGAACCATCGGGCTTTTGAGGAGGCGGGTCTGGTGGTAGTTTTGTCTAATTTTGCGTTGGATGCTGATGCGATTGTGGTGTTCCAGTTGTAAATTAGGTCATCAATGTTGTTGGTGTTTGTATGGAGTTTAGGCAGAGTTTGTGCCAGGAAGTCTTCTTTGATAAATGCTTTAAATCTTCTTGTGTGATGCTTGTTTTCTTTGTCATTCTTGCGTTGGTAGGTGTGGGATATGTTGATGAGGTAGTGGTCTGACCATGGTACAGGTGAGATCTCTGGGTTTCTGTATGAGGAGGCGGTTTGGGAGTTTAGAAATATGAGGTCCAATGTGTTCCCTTTTTCGTGTGTTGATTCTTGTATGATCTGTATCAGGTTCATTGCTGTCATGGCGTTGATGAAGGTTTCTGCTTGTTTGTCTTGGAGTGATGGGAGGTTGAAGTCTCCTAGGATTATTTGTTCTTTTGAGGAGCTGGTGCTTTCAGAAATGAGGTGTAGTATCCTTGGTAGGTTAGTGTTTGTGGTGGGTGCACGGTAGATCAGACATATTGAGAGGTGTTTGTTGGTGAGGGTAAGTATGTCTGCATCATTGGAGGTTTCTGAAGTATGGATTCTGAGGTGGAGGTTGTCCTTTGCAATGATGGCTACGCCTCCTCCTTTGGCGTGCGTTCGGGAGCAGTGTTGGAGGTTGTATCCTGTAGGTGTTAGTTGGTTCATTATCACTGTGTCGCTATCTGTTAACCAGGTTTCCGTCATGCATAGGATGTCGATCTTCTTGGTTGTGATCAGGTCTTGGAGCATGTGGTATTTGTTTCTGGCTGAGCGTACTTTATCAGTGAGATGGAGAGGTGGTGGTGGTTTGGGGGGTTGGTGTTGTGGGCAGGTGTAGGTTGCGTGTATGAGTGGTTCGGTGCAGGGTTGTGGCTGCTTGTGGGTTGGATTGTTGTGGTCTCTGGGTAGGGGAGGCTATTGAGTGTGTCTGTGGGGAAGGGGTAGAGGGTCAGGAGGGGAGTTAGGAGGTAGATGGGGGCTAGGAAGGGTGGCATGGTGTGCGAGGAATACCTTGTCGTTTAGGGGCTGTGTTGAGATTCCGTTCTGGGTTCTTGGAGTGGTGGGGTCTTTTTCTGTGAGGTTGTGGTTGTCTTGTATTTCCTCTGTAGTACCGGTTGGTGTGTTCTGGCGCTTGTTGTGGGGGTTGTTGGTGTTTGTCTTTTCTGAGTTCCGCAGTCAAAATGGTAAAGGGGACTGAAGGATACCCTTATGAGGAAAGGCTTACAAGGTTAGGGCTCTTCAACTTGGAAAAGTTTTCAATTGTTCCATGTAAACCGTTTTGCCTAGTAGAAAAACGGTATATAAAAGCAGTTAAATAAAACAAATAAATAAATAAATAAAAGAGACAGCTGAGGGGAGATATGATAGAGGTCTATAAATTAATGAATGGAGTGGAATGGACAAACGTAGATCGGTTGTTTATGCCATCAAAAAGTAGAAAGACTAGGAGACATGCAATGAATCTACAATGTAACCCATTTAAGACTAATAGTTTTTTCACTCAATGCATAACCAAACTCTGGAATTCATTACTGGAGGATGTACTATAAGCTGTCAGTGTAGCTGGGTTTAAAAATGTGTAATCCAATGGATAGTAAAAGTTAAAAATAAAAAAAAAACTGTACCTAAGGCCTGAGGTTCCAGCGGTGGCTGCAAATGGCAGCCAAGATGTTTTTTTCCTCTCCTTTCCCTCCTGCCTCAGAGTCGCGGGGCAGAGAGGAAGAGCCGCAGCATTTTATTAAAAAATAAAAATAAAAATTAAGAGAAGGGAGGCTCTGGGAAAGCGGCAGAGCCGTTCGGGCCTGTGTGCAGAGGTCTGGGGCTGCTATGCTCCGTGACAGGGCTATTGGGTGAGTGAGGGCTTGGGTCTGGTGCAGCTACGATGGCCGTGGCTGTCTCCAGTCCCAGCCTGAGGGTTGCTGGGAGTTGGGGGGTAGACACGATCTTCACGGCTGCTTCAAGGAGGATAGCGAGTGGCTGTGGCAATTGGGAGGGGGCTGTTTAAGCGCCCTCCTCTGATGGCTGAGGCTCCCAGGCAGTGCAGAAGCTCCTCTTTGGGGCTGGGAGCCTGGAAAACTGGATCCAGGCTACATCAGACGACAGCCGTGATGCTCGTGGCTGACCCCGATTTCGGGCTTGTGTGTGCTGGGGGGAGGGAGTAGGGTTGCCAACTGGCCGGTTTTCAGCCGGCCTGGCCGGTTTTTCCACGGCCAGGCCGGCTGCTGGCGCAGAGGCAAAACCGGCCCTTTAAAAGCCGGTTTTTTTGCTCTGGCCGCAAGATCGGGAGCGGCCAGAGCAAAAAAAACGGCTTTTCTCCGCTTCAGAGGGAGCCGGGGAAGCCCGCGCGAGGCCCCGGCTCCCTCTGAACAGCCACCAGCGTGAAGAGCCTTTACCTTCACGCTGGCGGCTGTTCCTGTGAAGCCGCGAATGCTGGGAAAGGTTAAAGGTTGCCTTTTAACCTTTCCCAGCATTCGCGGCTTCACAGGAACAGCCGCCAGCGTGAAGGAAAAGGCTCTTCACGCTGGTGGCTGTACAGAGGGAGCCGGGGCCTCGCGTGGGCTTCCCCGGCTCCCTCTGAAGCCTCAGACAGCCGCGATGCTGGTCGGGAGGGGGGGGGGGGGCAAGGACTGCATTGGCGGTGATGGGGGGGACCGGGACTGGAAAAGGGCTAAGGGGGGGGGGGACTTGGACTGGATAAGGGCTAAGGGGGGGGGACCTGGACTGGAAAAGGGGGGGGGGACTTGGACTGGAAAAGGGCTAAAGGGGGGGGGGACTTGGACTGGAAAAGGGCTAAGGGGGGGACTTGGACTGGAAAAGGGCTAAGGGGGGGGACTTGGACTGGAAAAGGGCTAAGGGGGGGACTTGGACTGGAAAAGGGCTAAGGGGGGGGGGACGGACTGGAAAAGGGCTAAGGGGGTGGGACTTGGACTGGAAAAGGGCTAAAGGGGGGGGGACTTGGACTGGAAAAGGGCTAAGGGGGGGACTTGGACTGGAAAAGGGCTAAGGGGGGGGGGGACTTGGACGGGAAATAGGCTGTGATGGGGGGGGGGACCTGGACTGAAAATGGGTAATGGGGTGGGGCATGGACAGGAAATGGGTTGTGATGGGGGTGGAGGGGACCTGGACCAGAAAGGGCTATGGGGGGGGGAAACTTGGACTGGAAATAGGCTGTGATGGGGGGGGGACCTGGACTGTAAAAGGGTTATGGGGGGGGGGACATGGACTGGAAATGGGTTGTGATGGGGGTGGAGGGGACCTGGACTGGAAATGGGCTATGGTGGAGGAAGGGGGATCTTGGACTGGAAATAGGCTGTGATTAGGGGGGCTAGGACTGCAAATGGGCTGTGATGGTGCGGGGGGACTCGGACTGCAAATGGGCTGTGATGGTGCGGGGGGACTCGGACTGCAAATGGGCTGTGATGGTGGGGGGGCCTAGGACTGGAAATAGGCTGTGATGGGGGACTTGGACTGGAAATGGGCTGTGATTGGGGGGGGAGCTAGGACTGGAAATGGGCTGTGATGTGAGGGCTAGCACTGGAAATGGGCTGATGAAGAGCTGGAATAGGACTGGAAATGGGCTGATGTGGGGCATGGGAGAATGGGACTAGAAGGGAGTGGATGCTGGGTGGGCCTAGAACTATAAGGGAATTGATTTGGGGGGAGGACTAGAATGGATGGGGAATGAGAATGGAGAGGGGAAAAAATATTTTGTGTGGAAGAAAAGTCTATGATGGGCTGGTATTGGGAGAGTAAGAGGGGCTTGAGAATGGAAGGGTGAAATTTAAACGGATGATAAAGGAATAAGGAAAGAATTGGGGGAAAGAGCAAAAGGGAAACAATCAGTATGTTAAAGCAGAAATAGAGAGAGAATGGAAAACATCTAAAAGAGAAGAAAGGACAAATGGATAGCTCGCAGAAGACACGAAGAAACCAGAAGAAAGTGACTGGAGCAATTGCAACTGAAAAATAAAACGCCCAAACAGAAGGTAGAAAAATACTTTTTATTTTGAATTTATTAACTGGAATATGTCTGGTCTGGGAAGTGTGTATTGCTAACATCTTTGCGTTTTTGTTTAGTGCAAGAGGAAATTACTTTATAGTTTTATTTCTCCAGTGTTGTACATTTCATGTTTGGATTTTGGGGTTCCCAGTTTAATTATTATCTGACCAAGGAAGTTAGCCTACACGTATCCTCGGTAAGTTTTGTGGGTGGGGCTGGGGGCAGGGCAGGGGTGGGACTAGGGGCGGAGAATGGGTGGAGCATGGCAAGCCACAGGTGTCGGGTTTTTCTCGGTGAAAAAGTTGGCAACCCTAGGAGGGAGTGCTTGGCCAAGGAAGATGCATAGAGCCATAAAGAGGGCCCTGTAGTGGAGTAATGCAACTGGAAGCATAGGGCTCTCTCGGGGAAGACTGGGGTCTGGAATATGCCTATTAGAGGTGTTAATGAAGGGGTGGAGTCAGCCTTAAAGGGCCCGAGCTCCCTTAAACAGCCAATTTTGGCCATGAAATAAAAATTAATTTTAAAGTTGGAGGGGGTATACGTAGAGGTATAGGGGGGCTGATGAGCCCCTGGAAGATGTTTTTATAAATTTAAAATGCTTGATTTTGCTGTGATTCGCGGTGTTTGCAGAGAGCTTGCGCAGCTCTGGGGAGATCACCAGAGGTTAGAGGAAGGTAGCTGAAATTAAATACAGAACCTTTGAAAAGTCTATTTTAATTGTCAAGATGGTAGTTTTGTTAATTTAATGTACTCAGATGTAAGGAGGGAAGAAGGATTTCCCAGGAGAGCTCTATATAATGTGGTTTAGGCGGGAGGAGGGTTTGCAGTGATGCAGATTGGTGTTTTAGTTTCTTTTTGCCTGAAGATTTAAAGGAACAGCTTCAAAATGTTATGGAAAAACTTGTTACAATGAGAATTTCCTGAAGTTGGGAGAATTAAGCTTTCATTTAACTGCATATGGAACTTTTTGATGACAAAAGCAAGTGTCAGAACACTTATTTTCCTGGGAGTTGAGAATGTTGGGGTGTCTGTGAGACATTGGGGGTCCGACTGCTGAACTGAATGGAAGTGTGTTTGTTTGGGTGATAGCAGAGGCCTCAGAGTGGGTTTGAGAGGAAGACTGAGAGATTTTGAAGGGTTTTAATTGTAGGTAAATGAAATTTGAATGTTTGTGAGAGAATTTGGGTATATTTTTCCATAGGTAAGATGCAGGGCCTGCTGAGATTGTTTTCCTTGGTATCAAGGATATAGAGTGACACCAGTTTACACTGGGAGAAATAGTTTCTAGGTGAATAGAAAAGCTGTAAAAGCTGAAGTTAGTTTCTTTTCCTCTCTTTCCAATCTGGTAATTAAAATAGGTTCCTGACTGAAGAGTTTAAAGAAACTGTGACAGTCTAGAAAGCTGAATAGACTGGGATATTTACTACTTGGCTAAAGCTTGGTGTTCAGAAAAAGCATAGTTACTCACCTGTAACAGGTATTCTCCAGGGACAGCAGGAATCAGTCCTCACATATGGGTGACATCGGTGCCGACGGAGCCCGCGCGGCTTTCACAGAAAGCCTTTGGGAATGCCACCACTCATGCATAGTCCCCTTCCCACCCAAGGGTGCCAACTTGATCAGTCAGATGACATAGCAAAAAAGGACTTAAACAATGTAGAGAGGCAACTCCATGGGGAGGAGGGAGGGTTGTGAGAACTTATTCCTGCTGTCCCTGGAGAACACCTGTTACAGGTGAGTAACTACGCTTTCTCTAGGAGCAAGCAGGAAGTCAATCCTCACATATGGGAATCCCTAGTTCTAGGCTGCCGACAGAACCACAGCAGTAGCACCAGCGACCCATCGGTTTGCTGTGAGTTGCAGAAGATAAGTCCCCACTGAGAGACTCTGCAAGACCCTAGCATCCAGCGATACTATCACTCTGGTAGCCTGAACACGGAAGGGTCGGAGGGCAGGAGTTGCCTACACCCCAAAAATATTATGGAGTACTGCCTGCCCAAAGGCACTGACCCTCCAAGCAGTATTGAGCTACAAATGTATGAATCGAAGACCATGTGGCGGCCCTGCAGATTCCTGGCACCGGCACTGAATGGAGATTGGCCACTGACGCAGCCATGGCCCACATGTGAGATGCAGCGATCCGATGCTCAAGGGAGAGGCCCGCTTGCTCTTAGGTGAGGGCAAATCAGTCCGCCACCCACACAGAGTCCGCTTCATTATCGGGGGCCCCAGTCTACTGGGGTCATATGATAAAAAGAGCTGAGAAGCTTTGCAATGGGCCTGGTTCCTCTGCAGGTAGAAGGACAGGGCTCACTTGCAGTCTAGCTTATGCAAGATGAGTCCCTCCCTGACGGCTTGGGGCCATGGGAAGAAGGTGGGGAGGACCATCTCCTGGTTGAGGTGGAAGGGGGAATTTGGGATGTGTGCAGAGCACTACCCTGTTCTTATAGAACCTTGTACTATATATGGCAGATCTGCCATCAAGGCTTGGAGTTCGGTCACTCTCCAAGTGGACGTGATGGCCACCAGAAAAACCGCTTTGCAGGAGAGGTATCTCAAATGACAAGTTGCTAGGGGCTCGAACGGTGGCTTGGTGAGTTGGGAGAGCACCACATTAAGGTCCCATTCTGCCGCCGGAGGGTGGAGACCAGGGGCTGGTTTGAGGTGTGATGGTGAGTGGCTATGGCACTCAGTTATATCCTCACCGAATTAGACTTTAGGCCGCCGTGCGAGAGGTGCAGAAAATATTGTAACACTAGTTGCATGTGGCAGAAGAAAGGGTTCTCCCTTCTCTCTGCACACCAGATGGAGAATCTCCTCCATTTGAAGGCATATGCCTGTCTAGTGGAGGGTTTTCGGGAGGACAACAGGATCTTCTCGATTTCTCCTGGGAGACTGAAGGGAGCTAAGGCTATCCTTTCAGCAGTCACGCCGTCAACGTTAGTGACATTGGGTTGGGATACAGCAGTGAACCCTCCTCCTGGGACAGAAGGTCCAGACCCTGACCCAGCGGGACTAGGCATGCCACCAACAGGGACAGCAGCAGAGGGAACCAGGGTTGTTAGGTCCATCTGGGGGCGATCAGCATCACTGATGCCCGCTCACTCTGAATTCTGAAGAGTCTTGGCCACCAGAGGAGTTGGTAGGAAGGCATAGAGGAGGCCCTCTGACTATGGGATCAGGAAGACATCAGCTGCTACTCTCTTTGGGTGCGGCTGGCGTGAGCAGAAGCGGGGCAACTGCATGTTGTCCAGGGAGGCGAACAGGTCCATCTCAGGCCTGTCTCAGAAGCGGAACAGTCATCAAGTCATCTTGGGGTGCAGATGTCATTCGTGTGGATGGAGGACTCTTGCTGAGCTTGTCCGCCAAGCAGTTGTTCTGGCCTGGAAGGTATACTGCTCGTAGGAGCATTCCATGGCATACCACAAAGGCAAGGAGAGACACTGCTTCCTGGAAGAGGGAGTACAAACCTGTGCCCCCTTGCTTGTTCACACAGAACATGGCGACCTGGTTGTCCGACTGGATCAGCACAGGACAGTTGCACAGGAGGTGGCGGAATGCTCGTAGGGCTAGGAAAATGGCCCTGAGTTCCAGGAGGTTGATCTGTAGGAGCAACTCCTCTTGTGACCAGCTGCCTTGAGTGCTGAGGTCTCCACAATGTGCTCCCCAACACAGAAGGGAGGCATCCTTGGTTAGGACCATCTGCAGTGTATGTGCCTGGAATGGCATCCCCTCCTGGAGATGGCATAGGGACTGCCACCAGTTGAGGGAGTGTGCCAGTTGGCGGGTGACTCTGACCCTGCCGCGTAACCTGCCCATGTCTTTGGTCCACTGGGTGCGGAGGCACCACTGGGCTGCCCGCATGTGCAAATGGGCTAGGGGCATGACATGAACTGTTGAGCCCATGTGGCCCAGCAACCAGAGGAGGAGACAAGCCGGTACCTCTCTCACTGGCTGCATGAGGCGAAGTGCCCTCTCCTTTGGAAGGGAGGCCTTGACCTGCAACATGTCCAGCTGGGCGCCTATGAACTTTAGGTTTTGGGCTGGAGAAATGTGGGATTTGTGGTAGTTGATAACAAACACCAGGAGCTGCAGGAGGCTGATTGTTCACACTGCCGATGGCTGGCCTCAAGGACTGTGCTTCCTATGATGAGCCAGTCATCCAGATAGGGGAAGACGAAGGCCCTTGCAGGCATACATAGGCAGCTATGACCGCCAGGCACTTTGTAAAGACTCTGGGCGAGGAGGCCAAGCTGAATGGAAGTACCCTGTACTGATAGTACTCTCCTCCCACCACGAAACATAGGTACTGTCTGTGGGAGGGGTGGATCAGGATGTGGGTATATGCATCCTTTAGGTCTAAGGAACACAGCCAATCTCCCTGGTGGAGGTAGGGCAGCAGAGTTTCAAGGGATAGCATCTTGAACTTCTCCCTCACCAGAAATTTGTTCAAGTTTCACAGGTCTAGTATGGGTCTGAGGTCTCTAGTTCTTTTTGGGACAAGGAAATACCTTGAGTAGAAACCTTTTCCCCACAATTGTCTGGGTATAGGTTCTACCGCCTTATAAACCCTCAAGCTCTGACAGGAGCAAGATCTGGTGAAGGAGATTCTGCACTGGCTCTCCTGGGAAGAACCCTGGGGGTGCTTGTTGGAACCTGAGGAAATAGTTCCCCTTTACCATCTGTAGGACCCACTGGTCCATAGTGAGCCGGCCCACCTGTGTGGCAAAAAGCTCCAGGCGGCCCACTGTGGGCTGGGGAGGGTCTCCCAGGGGAGAGGAGGCCCTGCCCAGAGAGTCAAAAGCTCCCCCCAGACTGGGTGGGAGCAAGTGCCTGGAGATTCTGGGCCTTTGGCTTCCTCGGCCCATGACCCTGGTTCTTGGGCTGGGGGCCCTGTTGCTGTTGCCCCAAGAAGGGCTGGTAGAGGCTATAGTGGAAAGGCCCTTTCTTCCTTGGGAAGGATGGTTTCTTTCCCAACGGCTTCGTCCGGGTAGGGTTGAGGTTTTCCTTGAGAGCCTTTGCCTGGTTATGACCTCGGCCGCTTTGTTGGCCATGGGCTTGCCAAACAAGTTTTCCCTGGTGAAGGGGATGTCCAGCAATTCTTCTTGTACCCATTGCTCGAAGTCTGAGGTTTGTAACTAAGCCTGGCGCCAGGCCCCGATGCCCGGTGCAGTTACTCTTGCTGCAGATTCAAAGCCATCGTAGGCAGTGTGAGAGAGGAACTTTGAGCAGTCCCAGATCCCAGTGGTCAGGGCTTGGAACCTCTGAAGGGGTTCCCCAGTGAGGCCAACGGAAAAGCCTGCCAGCTCTTGGATAAGGCCCTTGAGGTTCATATCTATGTACATCTCATAGGCTTGTATCCATAGAAACATAGAAACATAGAAATATGACGACAGAAAAAGACCACATGGCCTATCTAGTCTGTCCTTCCATAACAACTACAACAGTCCACTTTTTGCCTTTAGAGATCCTCTGTGTTGGTCCCATGCTTTCTTGAATTCAGTTACTGTCCTCATCTCTACCACCTCCACTGGGAGACTATTCCACGGATCCACTACTCTTTCCGTAAAGAAATATTTCCGCATATCACTCCTGAATCTATCTCCCTTCACCCTCATCCCATGTCCCCTCGTAGCAGAACTTGCTTTCAATTGAAAGAGGCTCTCTCCCTGAACATTTATGCCACGGAGGTATTTAAACATCTCAATCATATCACCTCTATCCCGCCTTTCCTCTAAGGTGTACATATTAAGATCCTTAAGTCTGTCCTCATATGCTTTATAATGAAGCCCATTAATCATTTTGGTAGCAACCCTCTGCACCGACTCCATCCTGTTCACATCCTTTTGAAGGTGCGGTCTCCAGAATTGCACACCATACTCCAAATGAGGTCGCACCAAAGACTTATACAGAGGCATTATCACCTCCTTTTTTCTGCTAGCCATTCCTCTCCGTATGCACCCAAGCATCCTTCTAGCTTTTGCTGTCGCCTTTTCCACCTGTTTAGCTACTTTAAGATCATCAGACACAACCACGCCTAGGTCCCGCTCTTCTTTAGTGGACAAAAGTACTTCACCTCCTATACTGTATTGCTCCCTTGGATTGCTGCAGCCCAAATGCATGACCTTACATTTTTTAACATTAAATCCCAGCTGCCAAATTCTAGACCATTCTTCAAGCTTAGCTAGATCCCTCCTCATGCTATCTACCCCTTCCTGGGTGTCTACTCTATTGCAGATTTTGGTATCATCCGCAAAGAGGCAAACCTTACCTGACAGCCCTTCCGCTATATCCGGCAGCTCAGCATGAATCCTTGGAAGCACTTGCGCCCGAGGGCGTCGAGGGCTCTAGCTTCCCTGCCTGGGGGAACAGAATAGTTCTTCTGGCTCTTGAGCTTTTGCATCGAGGAAACCATGACCATGGAGTTATGTGGGAGTTGGGACTTTTGGAAACCCGGGCCCTTCCTGACGCGGTAAATGGCGTTGAGGTGACGGCTGACCACCGGCACCAAGGCCGGAGTCTCCCACATTTGCAGGAGCTCGAGGATGGGCTGCACCAGCACCGTGAGAGTCTCCTTTGGCGGAGACTCATACTGGAGAATCTCCAGTTCTGTGGTGCCTTGGTCCTCCTCTGACTCGGTCGGGACCAGAAGGCCAGGTCATGTCCTGTACGAAGTCGTGGAAAGCCATGTCCTCGGGTGGGAAACAGCACCAGGGTTCCGGAGGAGATGGCTCCGAGGGGATGTCTCAGTGTCGAGAGATCTCTGGGGAGGCCTCGACATCGGTTTCCCAGCCGGAGCCCGAGGGCATCGAGGATTCCGAGACCCGGGGCTCTCATGTCTCGAGGCCGGCCCCGAGTTACCGGGGTCCACCGATGGGTCTCAGGTCAGATTCCTGAAAACTGGAGGACCAGACACCCAAAGATTGGGACCGGAACCTCGATCGGTGCCAAGGAGTCGTCCGGTGGGACTCCCCCGCAGTTGGGGGCCCAGTTGTTGGAGCAGATGATGTGGGCCAGAATGGCAGAGATATTCTGTTCTAGGGCTGCCATCCTGGACTGGATACCAGGAGGTTCTACAGCTTTCGGCGTGGGCACCGAGGGTTTCGGACCCAACGCTGGCACTCTCGTGAGTGCATCCTTGACGAGGACCATGGCCTCGGGGAGCCTCGCACAGTCACCGCCGGCCAAGGACTCCCTCTTAGAGATCTTAAGGGGGCACTGTTCGGAGTTGCCTGAGTCCCTCCACGGGACTCTACCAGGTTTCCCTAGTGGAACCTCGACTGGCTTTGAGGATTTTTTCTTTTTCTCTGAAGGGTCTGGCCTCTTTACAGAGGAGATGTCACTGAAGATGCCCGGGCCTCAAGGGATGTGCTTGGCTTGGGGCTCAGCGTCGGGGAAGCCGTTGCTGAGTCGGATCGCGGGAACTGCTTCTCTTGCAATTATGACCGTTTTTTGTTAGTTCTCAGAGTCATTCTGGGCTGAGGCAGTGCAAGCCGCAGTTATGGGTGTCTGTAACAGACATGGTCTGATCGCAGAGGTCACACTTTTTGAACCCACCGGGGGACATGGTGAGAGACACCCGGTTGGTGTCGATGACCCCTGGGCGAAAAAGGGTGTGAATGCCATTTGAGGCAAGCCTCATCAAAAAAGAAGGGAAGAGCCAAGGATGGCGTCAGGGATGGTGCTGACTTGAGACGGGAAGAGGAACTGGTATGAAAACTGGGAAAAAAAAACAACTTTTGAGGATCATTTTTAAAGGATTTTTCCGGGGAAACTGGACATTCGTCCATTGGGCTCCACAGAAAAAAGAAGACTGAGCAAGATGGCACCCTTGGGCAAGAAGGGGACCACGCATGCGTGGTGGCATTCCCAAAGGCTTTCTGTGAAAGCTGGGGAAATGCTCCGCACGGGTTCCATCAGCACTGACATCACCCATATGTGAGGACTGACTTCCTGCTTGTTCCTGGAGAATAGGATTTTTTAGTGTTTCCTCCAGCTTCTTTTAAAAGGTGTAGATTGAGGAGTATTGACACTCAGTTTTAAAGCTGTGTTTGGAAAGGGTTGAGTTTCAGGAACTCTAGAGGTTTTTAAAACGTTTGGTGTTTAGAAGAAAAAGGGTATTTTTTCTCCTTTTTTTGAGAGATTGCACGTGACTCTGCTTAGTAAAAGAAATCCTGTGAATAAGAAGTGTAATGGAAACTTGAGAATGGGTGACAATGTTAAGAGGTTGGAAGTTTTATTTTCAGTGCTGCAGTCCATTTAGGGTTTTTTATTTTTTGTATGTGGCTGTTTGGGTGTCAGAGGTCAGCTTGAATGAGGATGAGTGTAGGTTTGACTGAGTTATGAATGAGAGCCGAAAGGGACTGCATATGAGGAGTGGGGGGAAGGGAACTTTTTTTTTTAGGAAAAGGATTTTTCTGTAAAAGAAAATCCTGGGAAGCTTGCCAAATTAATTCAATTTTGAAGGGATTATTATAGAGAAATCTGGATTAAAGTAAATGTAAGAAGTTGGGAAAGTAAATGTATTTAGTGATAACTAAGATATAGGGAAGACATTTCAAAGCATCAAGAAAGAAGAGTTCCTGATTCGGTTACCTGGGAAAAATGCAAGGAAGAAACTGGGCCCCATTGGAAGAACCACCTAGAAGAATAAGTAGCTACCAACACAACATTGGACATTAACACACACATTTGAGCTCAAATATACATTTGAAATATACATTTGATGGATGCAGGCTACAGCATCCATGGATACAGCAATAGGATGAAACTGTTACCATACTTACAAGGCTCTGCCAGCATATTTGAAAGACAAATTCATGGTCAACTGATTGGAAAAGACCTATGTTTATATCAATACTGAAGAAAGGTGATCCGACTGACTGTGGAAATTATCACACAATCACTCTGATCCCACATGCCAGCAAGGAGGGGAAGGGGGGAAAGGGGGGGGGAAGGGGAAAGGGGGGGAGGGGGGAGGGGGGAAATGGGGGGAAGGGGAGAAGAGGGGGAGGGGGTGGAGGAGGGGGGAGGAGGTGGGGGAGGGGATGGAGGGGGGAGGGGGAGGGGGGGTTGGACCCATAGGTGGATTATGTACCACCACCCAACCTGCCCTCTGTGGCTCAGGGTGGGGAACAGTATCTCCCAACAACAGATCCACATTCTACATCCCTGCAATGGTGGCAGTAGAAGGGACCATCAACCCCAGTCCTGCTGGGGAACAGACACCCTACAGGGCAGTCCATGCAGATCTGTACGCATCCATAAGGCAATGGCAGACAGACAGTAGGCCTGGAAATGCTCATCTGCCCCCCACCACTATCTGACATTCTCCAGCAGTGAGCACAGTGAGTCTCCAGCCGCTGCACCCTGCAAGACGTTCCAGCCATACACATACTAACTGCAGACAGTCTGCTAGCTAGTCCATAGTGCATGTTCCTGGAGGAGATGTGTGCACCCAAAACTGGGATGTGAGCACACCCACCAAACAGATAAGTCAGTGATTGGGCCCCAGAACAGAGAACCCATAAATATCACTTGAGAGAAATACTATATAGCACTATGGGGGAACCTAGCCATGCCGTGGTCACTGCTCAGTCAGGGTGAGAGTGACCTCCCAGCAGGACATGCTGTGGCCACCCTGTCCGTGCAGGTAGTGGCCGGGCACTACAATGTCCCAGCCATTGCCCTATGCCCTGTGCAGATGCCTCCTGTCCAGGCCATACCCACAGTACCTTGCTCCTCATTATGCACATTGGCAGCCTTACACTGGAGATAGTGCAAGCAGTGTGGCCTGAGTAAGGAGTTGGCAGCCACCACACACTGGATAGACAGACACACACTCCCACACCTGTGCCAGTATTGTGAAAATATAGGGGCTTTTGGCAGCCCTGGCCACCACACCAGTCCCGAGCACGGTGCAGGCATGGCTAAGAAACCAGAACTGAAACACACTCCACAGATATCAGAAAGGTTGCTATGATGCAGCTCAATCAGCAAATTGTGCTTAACTTAGAAATTGCTATCTGCCATTAATCATAGCAACCTTTTGATATTTGTGTAACGTATTCCCAGGTTTAGGGCGGCATTGCTAAGGTATGCAAGTGCTAGTATTGGGAGATGCTGCTGCATGCAGGGCCCAACAGCCTGCCTCTCCATGAGGCGTTGGATAGTGGAGCCTGTGGGTGTGGGTGTTTGTACCCCTGTTGGCCTCTGCTCTAGGGCAGGAGTTCCCAACTCCGGTCCTGGTGGGTCAAACACTGTTCGGGTTTTCATGCTGTCCCTAATGAATATGCATGAGATACATTTACATACCATGGGGGTGGCGCATGCAAATGCAGCACAGGCATATTTATTAGGGAAAGCATGACACCTGAATGGTGCCTTAGGGTGCCTTAACGCCGCAGGCACATTATCGCACGATAAGTGACGTTACCATGCGATAAAGCGTCATTATCGTGCGATAATACCGCTGTTGCGACGTTAGCGCCATTTAGTAAACATACCCCAAAGATCCTGACAACTAGCAAAATCAATAAGTTTATCACTGATGGAGAAGAAACTGAAATAGCGTAGTTACTCACCTGTAACAGGTGTTCTCCAGGAGCAGCAGGAATCAGTCCTCACATATGGGTGACGTCGGCGCCGACGGAGCCCTCGCGGAGCAATTTTCCCCAGCTTTCAAAGAAAGCCTTTGGGAATTGCAGCGCGCATGCGCGGTCTCCTTCCCACCCAAGGGTGCCATCTTAGCCAGTCTGATGACATAGCTAAAAGACAGCATAAAAATGTGCAAAAAAACTTAAGCAGATGATTGCAACTCCAAGGGGAGGAGGGAGGGTTGTGAGGACTGATTCCTGCTGCTCCTGGAGAACACCTGTTACAGGTGAGTAACTACGCTTTCTCCAGGACCAAGCAGGAAGTCAGTCCTCACATATGGGACTCCCAAGCTTAAGGCTACCGGAGACCCTAAGCACAAAAATGAGCTCCCTCTAGCTCAGCAGCACAGAAGGAAGGAATCTTCACTGAATTATTACCCACCGGTAGCCCAACATCCGGGATGGAGGGTAGGAGTTGCTCAAACCTCGAAGAGATTTCGGAGGACTGCCTGTCCGAAAGCACTGTCCCTGCGGGACTCCCTCTCGAGGCAGTAATGGACCGCAAAAGTCTGGCTCGAAGACCAAGTAGCGGCCCGGCAGATGTCTGCCAACGGAACAGAGCGGAGGTAAGCCACTGACGTAGCCTTCGCCCGAACACAATGAGCCGTGACTCGACTTTCTAACGAGAGTCCGGCTGCCCCATAAGCCCAAGCGATGCAGTCAGCAACCCAGATGGACAGAGTACGCTTGGAGACCGGGAGCCCCAATTTATTGGGGTCAAAAGACACAAAAAGCTGAGCAGCTTTACGGTGCTCTCGCGTACGGTCAAGGTAGAAGTTCAATGCCCTTCTACAGTCCAGGGTATGCAGGACCATTTCAGCTCGGCTGAAGTGTGGCCTGGGAAAGAAGGTCGGAAGTACCACCTCCTGATTGATGTGAAAAGGGGAGACCACTTTTGGAAGAAATTTTGGGTGAGTCCGTAGGACTACCCTATTTTTGTAGAACCGAGTGTAAGGGGGATCAGACACGAGGGCCTGTAGTTCACTTACGCGTCTAGCGGAAGTGAGGGCTATCAGGAACAATGTTTTCCAAGAAAGAAAACGGAGAGAACAGGTAGCCATAGGTTCAAAAGGCGGACAGGTGATCCGCTGTAAAACCACATTCAGATCCCAGTCAGGTGCTGGCGGGCGCAGAGGTGGTTTAAGTAGAAGGAGACCTCGGAGAAACCTCGCTACGAGAGGGTCGCTTGAAAGAGGTCTGCCGTCCACCGGCACATGATGTGCTGAAAGAGCACTGAGGTGAACTTTGACGGAGTTGGACTTAAGTCCCAGATTAGAGAGGTAGAGCAAGTACTGCAAGATCACCGACACCGAGCAGGAGAAGGGATCCTGAGACTGCTGGGCACACCAAGCGGAAAAGCGACGCCATTTAAGGGCGTAGCATTTGCGGGTAGAAGGTCGCCGAGAAGCTAGGACGACCTCTTCCACCTCTGCCGGCAGTAGAAGGGGAGCAAGGACTACCCTTTCAGCAGCCAGGCCATCAGATGTAGGGATCTGAGGTTGGGGTGTAGCAGGGACCCCTGATCCTGTGTTAGGAGATCCGGTTGAAACCCCAGAGGGAACGGATCCTCTACCGCTAATTGCAGCAGGAGTGGAAACCACGGCTGTCTGGGCCAGCGAGGAGCTATCAGGATCATGGAAGCTTTGTCTCGGAGAACCTTGAAAAGAGTTCGAGAGACTAGCGGGATGGGAGGAAAGGCATACAGAAGGCTCTTCGACCATGAGAGCAGAAAAGCATCCGCCGCTACCCGAAGGGGATGCGGCTGACGAGAGCAGAAGCGAGGAAGTTGCCGGTTGAGAGGACTGGCAAAGAGATCCATCGTGGGGAGGCCCCACTTCAGGAAAAGTTTCTGAACTACCAAGGGATCCAGGCGCCACTCGTGCGGCTGGAGGATCCTGCTGAGTTTGTCGGCCAGGCAATTTTCTTGGCCTGGGAGATAAACTGCCTTGAGAAGAATGCCGTGGCTGACGGCCCAAGAGCAGAGCTTTTGTGCTTCGCGACAGAGAAGGAAGGAGCCTGTGCCTCCCTGTTTGTTCACGTAGAACATGGCCACCTGATTGTCGGTCTGGACAAGGACGGACTGGTGAGAAGTCAGGTGGGAGAAAGCCTTGAGAGCCAGACGAATTGCTCTGAGCTCCAGGAAGTTGATCTGCTGAGCAGACTCCCACGTGGTCCAGAGACCTTGAGTACATGCCCCTTGGCAATGCGCTCCCCATCCTAGGAGAGAAGCATCGGTCGTCAGCACTGGAGCCGGCTGAGGTGACTGAAAAGGCATTCCGAGCATCAGGTTCGGCCGATGAAGCCACCATTGTAGAGAAGAGGCCAGCGGCCCGGAGACGCGCACTAAGTCGGCTAGGCCGCCCGTGGCTTGTTGCCACTGCTTGCGAAGGCACCATTGAGCAGGCCGCATATTCAGGCGGGCATTGGGGGTCACGTGGACGGTGGAAGCCATATGGCCGAGTAGTCTCAGGAAGCGCCTGGCTGAGACCAGGGACTGGCTGCGAAAACGGCCGGCTAGGTCCATGAGCCGTTGAGCCCTGTCGAGAGGCAGGAAAGCTCGTGCCTGAGGAGTGTGCAGTCTTGCTCCGATGAACTCGAGATCCTGCGAGGGGAGCAAAGTGGACTTTGCGAAGTTTATGACAAAGCCCAAGTACTGCAGAAGAGTCACAGTGCGGTGTGTGGCTTTTGTGACTTCCTGAGAGGACGATGCTCTGATGAGCCAGTCGTCTAGGTATGGAAAGACATAGAGGCCGTGAAGCCGTAGATAAGCCGCCACCACCGCGAGACATTTTGTGAAGACTCGCGGTGCGGAGGATAGGCCAAAGGGTAGTACTCTGTACTGGTAATGATTTCCTGCCACCACAAACCTTAGGTATTGGCGGTGGCTTGGGTGGATGAGGATGTGCGTGTAGGCATCTTTTAGATCCAAGGAGCATAGCCAATCTCCCTGCTGGAGGTAGGGCAGAAGGATTCCAAGGGTAAGCATCTTGAACTTCTCCCTCACGAGGAACTTGTTGAGGTTGCGCAAGTCCAGGATGGGTCTGAGGCCTCCTGTTCTTTTTGGTATCAGGAAATACCTGGAATAAAAGCCTTGACCTCTCAGGTGGTGGGGCACCGGTTCCACCGCCTGTTCCTGAAGAAGACTTGCTAACTCCTGAAGGAGTAAGTCTCTGTGAAGAGGGAGTCGTGGAGGTTCTCCCGGGAAATAGGAGGGAGGGACCTGGTGGAAGTGGAGAAGATAGCCTTCTCTTACGACTTGAAGCACCCAGGCATCTGAAGTGATGTTGGACCACCTGTGGGCGAAGTGAACCAGCCGGCCTCCGGTGCTGGGAGGAACCAGCTGAGGGGGAGAGGCTATGCTGATGAAGTCAAAAACCCCCACCCTGCTGAGCAGGGGCCGGTGGTGCAGGCTTGGGGGCTTGCTGCCTACGGGACCCGTTAACCCCGTCCCTTGGCCTGCTGACCCTGTTGGGGAGCTGCGGAGGCCTGATATTGAGGGTAGTGTTTATAGGCAGCCGCCTTTCTCGGGTAAAAGGACTTCTTTCCCGAGCCCTTCTTTTTCTGGGAAGGGGCGGAGGTCTTCCTAGAAAGCCTAGTTCTGGTGAGAGTCTCCGTCTCGATTTGTGCAGCCTTTTCAGCCATGGGCTTGCCAAAGAGGTTCTCACCTCGGCAGGGGACATCGACCAACTTGTCCTGCACCCAGGGTTCAAGGTCAGACGACTGAAGCCAAGCCTGTCGGCGGGCACCGATGCCGGCTGCGGCCACTCGAGCCGATGCTTCAAAGCCATCATAGGCTGCTCGGGACATGAATTTGGAGCATTCCCGAATACCAGTTGTCAAGGCCAGGAACCTCCGCAAAGGTTCCTCGGACAGCCCAGCGGAGAATCCGGCTACCTCTTTAGCCAGGTCTCTGAGATACATGCCCATGTAGAGCTGATAGGTCTGGACCCGACAAGCAAGCATAGAGCCCTGGAAACACTTCTTACCGAGGCCATCCAGGTTACGGGCCTCCCTGCCAGGGGGCACCGAGGAGTGCATCTTCTGGCTCTTAAGCCTATGCATGGCCGATTCCACTACCATGGAATGGTGCGGTAGCTGTGCTTTTTGGAAGCCGGGACTCTTGCGGACTTGATAGATGGAATCGACCCGCTTGCTTAATACCGGCGACGATGCCGGACTCTCCCACATGCGGAAGAGTAGCCGTTCCAGCATGGGAGGAACCGGTACAGTAAAGTGTTCCCTGGCGGGAGAGTCATACTGAAGGGCGTCGAGCTCTTCGGCTCGAGGCTCCTCCTCGGGATCCGCAGGGAAGGCCAAAGCTTTGGCCATGTCCCTGACGAAGTCCGAGAACCGGGCATCCTCCGGAGGGGACTGCTTCCGAGGTTCGGACTCAGGTGAGTCCGAGGGGACACACCGAGTCCGAAACGAATCAGGTGACTCTTCCTCTTCAGACTCCCAGGCCGACTCCGAGGAGGAATTGGTGGGGTCGGCTCGGGCAGGCGGCGTCGGCTGCCCCGACACCGAGGGAGTCGGCGTCGACGACCTCGGTCCCGAACGGGAGGCCGAGGGTGACCTCGACCGAGGATCGACTCGAGTTCGCATGGACTCGAGGATCGGCTCGGTCTCCGGGGTCGACTTAGACGTCGACGTCCCGGCGGTCGGGGCAGTGGCGCCAGCGAGGCTAGCGATCAGTGCCCGCTGCTGGTCCATGAAGGCAGATAGTCTGCTCTCCAAGGCCGTCAACCTGAGTCCGACCTCAGGTGACCCAGCAGCCCCCGACTCGGGCCCCGACGGCGTCGGGCCCGACGTCGGACCCCTCGGAGGCGAGTCCAGGAGGACTACAGGACTTACCCGAGCAGGCAACTCCGACTCCAGACGAGGTCGCTTCGGGAGGTGCTCCTTCTCCAAAGACCCGGGACGGCTATCGGGGCTATGCGACCTGGCCCTCGCGGAGCCAGGAGCATCCACCGACGCCGCCCTCGCGGGTTTTACCTTCCGTCGATGGTCCCCGGAGGGAGAACCCCTGTCGGAGGAACTTCGGCGATGGTCAGAGCTGGAACCACTGGACGCCGAGGCCTCCGACGAGGTCCGGGTACGGCCGGGGTCAGCGAAGATTCGTTCCCGCTGGTGCCGCCGACTCCTTAATGCTTTGGAGGACATTTTGCTGCAGGCCCCACAGATCAGTTCCTCGTGATCCGGGCCGAGGCAGCGGAGGCAATTATCATGTGTGTCAGTGAGTGACATATTTCTGTCACACTGAACACACCGCTTGAAACCACTGGCAGCCATCGGGGGAAAAAGGGCCCCTGCAAGGTCAAAGGACCGGGCTGCCAGCGAAAAACCAAAAAACGAAACTGACCAAAAATCAGAAAAACCGAAAAATAAGAGAAGGACTCGCAACGGCGTCGCGAGTCCGGGCAGGAAAAAGACCGGCGTCGAACCGAAGAAAATAATAGAAATAAATCACTAAAATCAACTTTTTCAGCGGGGACACGACGGGTACGTCTGTAGGGCTCCGAGGAAAAAAGAAGACTGGCTAAGATGGCACCCTTGGGCGGGAAGGAGACCGTGCATGCGCGCTGCAATTCCCAAAGGCTTTCTTTGAAAGCTGGGGAAAATTGCTCCGCGAGGGCTCCGTCGGCGCCGACGTCACCCATATGTGAAGACTGACTTCCTGCTTGGTCCTGGAGAAAGTTGACAACTTAAACCTACTTGGATCAATGATCAATAAAGAAAGGACAAGTAGTCAAGAAATCTGATGACGCATTGCTCTTGGCAGAATGGCTATGAAGGACCTAGACAAGATTCTCAAGAGCAGAGATGTCCCTCCCCATACAAAAATTTGATTTGTCCAAGACCTGGTACTTTCAATAACATCATATGGATGTGAAAGTTGGACATTGAAAAAGACAGACAGGAAGAAAACCGATGCCCTTGAATTATGGTGCTGGCAACAAATTCTATGAATATCATGACTGCCCGAAGAACAAACCAGTCAGTACTAGAGGAGATCAAATCTAAGCTTTCCTCAGAAGCTCAGATGACAAGACTTCAACTTTCATACTTTGGACATATCATGTGAAGAGAGAGATCGTAGAAGGTCAACGTAAAAGAGGAAGGCCGGTAATGAGATGGATTGATACAATAACAGCAGTTATGGGTGTCACTCTATCAACAATGAGTCGCCTGACTGAAGACCAAACAAAGTTTAGGTCAGTTATCCAGAGGGTCACCCTGAGTCAACACAGACTCAATGGCATTTAACAACAACATACATTTGATTCCTGTAAACAGGAATTATGATGAGGATTTAGTATTGGTACCTCCTCTGATGCTGAGGGTTTTAAATAGCTTAAAATTCTTTGAACAGATGCTGAGAAGTAAAGGTCATACAAACAGTATTTCTAGCAATTAATTGTTCTGATTGCTCAGTTAGTGCACATCAAACATCAAATTGTTTTACTCTCTGGGAAATGGTGTGGAACTAGCTATTGACATAAATTGATTGTGAATATTTATAAAATGGTTTTGTATGATTTGATCAAAACAGTTGTACTTATTGTAAGGAATTGTGCCAACATATCACTTCCCTACTACCACCATACATTTACCATCTAATTGGGAAGTAAATACAACTTTAATTATTGTAACATCAACTCGTTCTAAGTCCTTATTCAAATGTTAGATTTATTAATTTCCAGCTGTTATTCCCTTTCTTAACATGAAAGGGTATTCCATTGGAACGCAATGTTTATTCCCTGCGAGACACTCTCTATGAGGTAACCAGTCATAACCATCCACTTAATGTGAATTATTTTTTAAAAAGGAGAGTAGAATTGCCTTGCCTCCACTGCCAGCGGTTTCAAAAGGTTTGGACAAGTTCCTGGAGGATAGATCCATAAACCATTATTAAAGAGGATCTGGGAAATCTACTGCTTACCCCGGGATGAGCATTCATGGAACCTGTGTACCTTTCTGGGAACCTGACTGGTACTTGTGACCTGGTTTGACCACTGTTGATGGGCTTGATGGACCTTTGTCTGACCCAGTTATGGCAGTTCTTATGTCTTACATCTGGATGAATTCATTAGCGTAATGGGTCTTACCATATAGCCAATTATTTACATGCTGAAGTGGTCAAGCCAGATTATACTTCTGCACATCTGGAAGGCCCATTTTGCCTTGCCCCAAGGGTGTCAGAGCTATGCCAATGGAAACTGAGCCTTTTTCCCCCTCCATAAAAGAAAATGAGCGTTTTCTCTAGTCCAAGAATCTCTCACATTTGTATAAGGATAGGGAGCACTTGGAAACTATACAATAAACTTTGAGGACAATGTCATTTTAAAAAGCCCCACTCTTCCTAACAAGCTCAAGGGGAGAGGTTGCCACTTTTCTAACTGTCACACATGAAGCATAAATAATGTTTCACATTCCATCAATATACCTCTGAAAGAACTTTCAAAATCTGGACTCATAAGTATAGGAAAGACCCTCCCACCCATCTGAGTAGGAAAGCACTCATTCACTTTTCATTAGTCAGGCCCTCTAGAGTCAGGAGTCTCTCATTTCTAGAAATTCAACTTTAAACCCAAAATTGATCCAAAAATACAAAATGTTTACATCAAATGTCTCAGGGAAGTCACTGGGTCTGTCAAATGAATTAACATATCATCTGTAAATTCCACCATGTGAAACTCCTGTCCACATATGGACCTCCCCTGGATATTAGCATTTGCTTGATTCCTCCAAAGCAAAAAATCCATAGTAAGAATAAATAATGGGTGATAGTGGACAACCTTGACGGGTACCTCGACGCAGCATAAAAGGTGGAGTAAGGACACCATTAACCGACACCCATGCTATGGGCTCAGCATACAGAAGCTGGATTGCTGCCAACAACATATCACTAAGGCCATAGCTCTCTAAGATGCTGAACAAATTAGCCCATCCAGTGTATTTTTCTAGAAAAAAAGGTGTCAGTACTCATATATAGGGCACCTTCATTAATACATAAGGACTATGGGTCAATTTTATCAGGTAATCAAAAAGATGTCAGCACTCTATACTGTGGTAGGCGAAGGCCTATGATCCATGCTGCTTGAACTAAACAGACAGGCTGAAGCAGCTTGACCTGTAAATGAAGCATATGGTTAGGCCCAGAGGAGTGAACCCCCCCCCCCCCCCCAATACTGCTTCCATACTAAGAGCTAGAAGTTCTTGTCTGGTTATCTCTGAACCAATTTGTGTCAAACTCCCTTTGACCCCCTGTACTATTGGTGGGGGCCTACCATACATGATTTCAAAGGGAGAAAATCCTGATGATTTCACAGGTGCTGAGCGTATTCTAAGTAAAGCTATTGGGAGAACTTGGGGCCACTTCAGGTGGGTCTCCTGGCATAGCTTAGACAACTGAGATTTTAGTGTGCGATTCATTCGCTCAACTTTCCCTGAACTCTGGGGTCTATATGCAGTGTGTAACTTCCATTGTATCTGTAGGGCACTCGCTAACTGTTGGGTAATCTGAGATACGAATGAGGGCCCATTGTCTGATCCTATTACTGCAGGGATTCCATATCGGGGGATGATTTCCCTCAGCAATACTTTGGTAACTTCGCTGGCCTTTTCAGTCCTAGTGGGAAAAGCTTCCACCCACCCAGAGAAGGTGCAAATTAAAACTAACAAATAGCGATATCCACTGACTTTTGCCATTTCAGTAAAGTCTATTTGCAGGTTGTGCATAGGAGTTACACCACCTGATTGGGCTCGGGGTGGTGGTGTAGGACCTTGCTTGGCATTGTTCTTCGCACAAGTTACGCACTGGCGGGCTACTGAGGCTGACAAGGCTCCCAACAGTGCAATGCAGAAATGGGGTCTGAGTGCCTTTTCCATTGCGCTTTTCCCATAATGTGTAGCTTGATGAAAGGCCTTTACAAAGGCTGGTCTCAATGATTCAGGGATCACTATTCGTCCTGGTGGTTGGTTGCCCTCGGCTGGTGGCAGCTCAATCCATCCGTCCTTCAGTACCCCCTTTTCTGTAGTGCAATAATAGTCTAGTTCCCTTGTGGCATATCGTGGCGTCCACAAGTTGAGGGGTACTGGAAACAATGCTGCTTGTACTGGTGTTACCTTTGCTATAGGTACATCAGTTAGATCAGGTCGACTTGAAAACACAGTATCCATGACTTCCATACAGTCATGTTCTGGTGGGTCCTTGCTGATTGGTATCAAGGTGGCTGGGTTTAAGGCATGGCTCACTTCCAATTGTATCCGAGGATTTTCGCATAACATGCTCTGGTACTTCAGCATTCGGGAATTAGTGAACCAGTGGTTTCCTTTCTGTTCCATGAGGACAAGCACAGCGTGTGGTACTGTAACGCGCAGGTTCTGTCCTAAGGTGAGTTTGTCTGCTTCACTCACTAACAATGCTGTGGCTGCCACAGCTCTCAAACATGGTGGCCATCCTTTGGCTACAGTGTCCAACTGTTTTGATAAGTATGCTACGGGCCGCTCCCAATGTCTGAGTCAAAGTTCCCAGAGCGTTCCCCTGCATTTCATGTACAAATAAATGAAAAGGCTTCTGGACATCTGGTAGTCCAAGTGCTGGTGATGACATTAACGCTTCCTTCAAGGCTTTAAAAGCTTCATCTTGGTCTGGTCCCCACTCTAGTGGTGATTTCTCTTCTCCTTTGGTGGCTTCATACAGTAGTTTAGCAATTTGAGCAAAGTTGGGTATCCATATTCGGCAGTATCCTGCTGCTCCCAGGAAGGCTCTGACTTGTCTCCTGGTAGTTGGGGTTTGGATACTGCACACAGCTTCTTTTCTTTCTGGTCCTAATTGCCGGCTTCCTTTGGTCAGCCGGAACCCCAGGTACTTTACTTCTGTTTGGCATAGCTGCGCTTTGGCTCTGGAAACTTTATATCCTGCTTCATCTAATAGTTGTAAAAGGTCATTTGTGGCTTGTACACATTCACTCTCTGAGGTGGCAGCTATCAACAAGTCATCCACATACTGAAGAAGCACTCTTTCCCCAGGGGTTACAGGATAACTTGAAAGATCTTGGTTCAGTGCTGCACTGAAAATGGTGGGTGAGTTCTTGAATCCTTGAGGCAATCGTGTCCAGGTGAGCTGGCCCCGTCTGCCTGAGACAGGGTCCTGCCATTCAAAGGCAAACAACAATTGACTAATCGGAGCTAATCGTATGCAGAAAAAAGGCATCTTTCAGATCCAGGACAGTAAAGTGGGTAGCTTCAGCAGGTATCAATCCTAAGAATGTATAGGGATTTGGCACAACTGGATGTATGGTCTCAACTGCTTCGTTCACTCTCCTCAAATCTTGTACTGGGCGGTAATCACCTGTCCCAGGTTTCTTAACTGGCAGGAGAGGTGTATTCCAAGGTGATTGACATACCTGGAGAAGGCCATGCTTCAGTAATCTTAATAAATGGTAATGGATGCCCTCAATGGCTGGTCTCGGGAGTGGGTATTGCTTAACATGCACTGGTGCTGCTCCAGGCTTGAGGTTCACGATTACTGGGGCTATGTGCTTGGCTAGGCCTGGTGGGTTATCTTCTGCCCATACTCCAGGAGGAGCCGTAATGCTTGCTGGTATGTTAAGATTGGTATCAAGAACTGGTTCAGTACTGTAATATCTCCACTCTTCTTCTCGGGGAACAGTAAGCACCATTAGCCCTGCAGGTTTTGGATTTACAGTCATTTGCATTTCTCCTTTCTCAGTGAAGGATATTTGGGCCTGCAGCTTGGCTAGCATATCTCGTCCCAGTAGCGGCACGGGGCATTCAAAAATTGGATTGTTTGCGCTCTGCCGCTACAATACCACTTATATTCCTCAAAAAAGCCCTGGGCCCATCTGAATCCTGTCAAAGGCCTTTTCAGTGTTATAGCTTACTTGTAAGAGTGGATTTGCCTGTTACCACCATATTCCATAGATACTCTGTGCTTATGATTCCATGTTGTAAGTTTTGTAAATAGTTTACCCCTGTTATCCAAGTTTTTTTTGTGCCCTGTTACCTGTAAACTCATACGTGTTAACTGTACTGAGCATTTTGTTCCATGTAAACCGCGCTGATGATGAATAGTGCGGTATATAAGAGACTGTAAATAAATAAATACATACCAATAATTTCCATAAATTAGACACAGCGCAGCATCCTCTCACGAACCCCACTTACCTCCCCCAGTCCAACTCTGATACTGACCCTACTAAATGGTCAGTCAAAATTTTGTCAACAACTTGTCATCATAATTTAACAAAGAAATAGGCTGATAGGACTCTGGGAATTGGAGGATCTTTATCAAATTTGGGTTGCTAATGCAACATGTATGTAACCTAAACAATGGCATTTAGAGAACTTCCTTGCTAAAGTTCATCAACAGATGGCTAGACTTGATGAGCATAAATCTTTAATGAAAGTATGCCACTATTTATATGACCATCACTGTATGCCATGTTTAAAATGTTATGCCTTTGATACAGTTAGGGTTAAAACTAAAATATTTTAAAATAGATTCTACTGGGAGTCAAGAGTATGGTTTCCCATTTCTTCCTCTTTTTCAAGTCTCCATAATCATGGTCACATTGGATGTCACCTTGAAATTAACCAGTTTATAGCCAGAGGCTTGAACACCCATGGAAAAGGAAGAAGTAGTTCACACAAACGCTTGCCAGTTATTTCCTTAGCTCCCATTTTAGGAAACATGGCTCCTACCATTGTGGTTAACATTACTGGCACCATTACATTTTAGGTATGTTATGTACAATATCTTGAGAAATAATTGGAAATATTCCAACTGTATGTCATCATTATAGTTTATTAGTATGTTCAAAGGTATACAAGAAAAAAAGATGTCTGTGCAACGTAGACATAGAAATTTCTGAGAAAAAAGCAAAATATGACTTGGACAGGATTAATGGCACCCTGCACTAATATTTGGTTGCACAGCCCTTGGCAGTGATGACAGCCTCCAGACATTTCTTGTAGCCATCTATACGTTTTGCACAAATGTCTACTAGTAGTTTCTCCTACTCTTCAACTTCAGTTTGTTCCAGCTCATGAATGTTTCCAGGATTCCTTTTACCAATGGCAGATTTCAGCTCTTTCCAAAGGTTCTTGATTGGAGTGAGATCAGGACTCATTGCTGGTCAGTTTAAAACAGTCTATTTGTTCCTTTTTAACCATTCTTTTGTACTTGTGGGTCAATGTCCTGCTGAAGGACTCATGACCTTTGACTCAGACCTAGCTTTCTAACACTAGATAGTACATTTCACTCCAAAATACCTTGGTTCATTTAATATGTTCCAGACCTCCAGTTCATGAGGCAGCAAAACAGCCCCACAACATTATGGAACCTCCACCATATTTAACGATAAGGGTGAATTTTTGCATATAAGCTTCATTTCTTTACCTGTGAATGTATCACTGCTCTGCATTGGCAAAGAGTTTAAGTTTGATTTCATCTCTCCACAGATTATTTTCCCAGAAGAATTGTGGCTTCTCAAGGTAGGTTTGGACAAAGATCAGGCATGCCTTGTTATGTCTGTCTTTGAGCAGTGGGGTCCTCCTTTGTTTAGTGTGTGGCATATGGTAAGTGTTGAAATCACCACTCCAGATTGCTCTAGCTGAGCCTTAAGCTCTTTGGATGTTGTACGTGGTGTTTTTCCAACAGTTTGCACTAAACTTCAAAGAATTTTTGGATTAATTTTCCTCTTCTCACCACGTCCTGGGAGGTTCTTGACAGCTCCACGAGCAGAAAACTTCGTAATAACATTGTGAACTGTAGACACAGGAATCCCAAGGTCTCTGGAGATGGCCTTGTACTCCTTTGAAGTTTCATATTTGGTGATAATGGCTTTTTTGACGGTCTCAGGCAGCTCTCTTGTCTTCACCATTGTGAAAATGGAACGGAGCGTGAATGTGGCCATTTTAAACATTAGAGCCATCATTCATGGGTTGATTCAAGTCATGTGAGTACTAATTGATCACAGGTGCGTTTAATTTTTACTGCAATCGGAATGTGGTGGTTCTGTTCAAACTGATTTGAATTGTTTGTAATGGCGCCAATAATCATGTCCTGGCAATGTCCCAGTTTTTCTACTATTTCCTTTTTTAATAGGTGTTGTTTTATTTGATTATTTTGTTGTCAAATATGTGTGCATATATAGACCAAAGCCATATCACTGGCCACTTTCTTTTAGGAGATACTGGACATTAAGGGGTTGAACTGCAAGGATGCCAATAATGTTGACCATAACTATATAGTTGTTTACTCCAACTTTAGTATTGGTTGTCCTTTTATTCCAGGCAAAGCGAGAATTTGAGAAGGAACTTGCTACGGAAGCAAAAACACGAAATAAAGACTTTTTCAAGTACATTCGTAGCAAAAGGCCTATGAGAGAGTCAATTGGACCGTTAGATGATAGAGGAGTAAAAGGGGCAGAAAGAGGAGACAAGGCTATAGCGGAGAGACTGAATGAATTCTTTGCTTCGGTCTTTACTGAGGAAGATGTAGGGATGTTACCCAAGACTGAAGTGGTATTTAAAGGTGATACTGCAGAGGAATTGAGAGAAATATCGCTACACCGGGCAGATGTATTACAACTATTTGATAAACTGAATAGTAGCAAATCACCTGAACCAGATGTTATACATCCAAGAGTGTTGAAAGAACTGAAATATGAGATTGCAGACCTGCTATTGGTAATCTGTGAATTTTCATTATAATCATCTGTAATACCTGAAGATTGGAGGGTCGCCAATGTAACGCCAATTTTTAAAAAGGGTTCCAGGGGTGACCCGGGAAATTACAGACTGGTGAGCCTGACGTCAGTACCGGGGAAAATGGTAGAAACCATCATAAAGAACAAAATTACAGAGCATGTAGATAGTCTTGGCCTAATGGGAGACAGCCAACATGGCTTTAGACAAGGAAGATCTTGTCTTACTAAACTGATATGTTTTTTTGAAGGTGTGAATAAACAGGTAGACAAAGGTGAGTCAGTTGATATAGTGTATCTGGACTTTCAGAAAGCCTTTGACAAGGTCCCTCATCAGAGACTTTTGGCAAAACTAAAATGTCATGGGATAGGAGGCAGTGTACTATTGTGGATCGGGAACTGGTTAAAAGATAGAAAACAGAGGGTAGGGCTAAATGGCCAATATTCCCAATGGAAAAAGGTGAATAGTGGAGTACCCCAGGGATCTGTACTGGGTCCGCTACTTTTTGACATATTCATAAATGACCTAGAAAAGGGAATAACTAGTGAGGTTATCAAATTTGTTTAAAGTTGTTAAAACCCAAGAGGACTGTGGAAAACTGCAGGAGGATCTGGATAAATTGGAAGACTGGGCATCCAAATGGCAGATGAAATTTAATGTGGACAAGTGCAAAGTTATGCACCTAGGAAAGAACAACCCACACTATGGTTACACGATGCAAAGTTCCACATTGGGAACCACCACCCAGGAAAAAGATTTAGGGGTCATCGTGGATAACATGTCAAAACCCTCTGCCCAGTGTGCAGCGGCGGCCAAGAAAGCAAATAGAATGCTATGTATCATAAGGAAAGGAATGGAAAACAAAACAAAGGATATTATAATGCCTCTGAATGGTTCCATGGTACGACCGCACCTTGAATATTGTGTGCAATTCTGGTCGCCGTATCTTAAAAAGGATATAGCGTTATTAGAAAAAGTACAAAGAAGAGCCACCAAAATGGTAAAGGGGATGGAAGGCTACTCCTATGAAGAGAGGCTACAAAGGTTAGGGCTCTTCAACCTGGAAAAGAGACGGCTGAGGGGAGATATGATAGAGGTCTATAAATTAATGAATGGAGTGGAACGGGTAAACGTAGATCGATTGTTTACGCTATCAGAATATAGAAAAACTAGGGGACATGTAATGAAGCTACAGGGTAAACTATTTAAGACAAATAGGAGTGGAGGAGTGGCCTAGTGGTTGGGGCAAGGTACTTCAGGCCGGAAGGTCGGGGGTTCAAATCCCACTAGAGGACAGCAACCTTGGGCCGGAAGGACTGGGGTTTCTAGTCCCACAGGTGCTCCTTGTGGTCTTGGGCAAGCCACTTAACCCTCCATAGCCCATGTTCCCTGTAAAATAGTTATCTCCAAGTTATAATGTCCTGTTCAATGTAATTTCAATTTGTTCAATGTAAACCGCACTGATGCAGAATAGCGCGGTATATAAGAGAATGTAAATAAATAAGAGAAAATATTTTTTCACTTAACGTGTAATCAAACTCTGGAATTTGTTACCGGAGGATGTAGTAAGAGCTGTTAGTGTAGCTGGGTTTAAAAAAGGTTTGGACAAGTTCCTGGAGGAAAGGTCCATAAACCATTATTAAAAAGGGACCCAGGATAATCAATGCTTGACCCAGTACAAGCATTGTGGAACCTGTGTCTTTTGGGGATACTGCTAGGTACGTATGACCTAGATTGGCCACTGTTGGAAACAGGATACTGGGCTTGATGGACCTCGGTCTGATCCAGTATGGCATATCTTATGTTCTTATGACTTTAATTTTGCCACAAGCAGGAGGCACCGCCACTTTCTTTGCTAGCAGAAATTAATTTGAAGTTTTAAAACTTTACAAAGGAAAAGACTTGAAAAATGAGAAGTATCCATTACCATAGAAAGATGCAAGCAATTAGTATGTATAGACCAAAAGCAAACTTCAGTATATTCAAGCTTTTGAGGCCACCTCTATCCTCATGCCCCATCATTTTGTGATAGCAGTTATTTGCAGACAGAAAGGAAGATAATTCATATGCAGAAAAAAATCTATTATCTTAAATACAAAGCACTAACAAATAGCACAGCATTTTACAAAAGGAAAAACAACTGTCATCCCTCAGAATAGAAGAATATTTTTTAAGCAGGCTAGGATGACAAGACTTGGAATTAAAAGACAAAAAAACAGAAGGCTATAAGTGAATGCCTCTATTCTTTCATGAGAAGCTAGGAAGGCAATAATGAAACATACATTTACATTAGATCATCATCATTATTTATTTGTTTCATGCTTTTTAAACAAGAGCTCAAAGTGGGTTACAAAATGCTAAGTTATACACAGAGGTAATTTTTCAGTGGCATGGAGACCACAAAGTTAAATGGGTAAGTTATTTTAAGTAATCCAATCTATCTAAGTTTCTAATCTATCACTGAAAAGCAACATTGCTCCTGAAACAGGTCTTCTCAGAAAGCAGGATAAGACAGGCACACCGACAGATACGATCATCGGACAGCACTGAGATGGAATAGTTTTCTAAGAGCTCAAAAACTACCATAAACGTTTTTGAGTATGCCCAACCCTTTCTGAGTGATGCATCTCTGCAGAGATACATAAGACAGTTTATAGCTTAGTGCCCACTCCCAGAGAGATATGTTTGTTATTTATCCTACGTCTATGGCAGGGGGTGGCCAACTCCAGTCCTGGTGCACCACAATCCTGCCTGGTTTTCAGGATGTCCCCAATGAATTTCTGCACGGAATTTTTTCCAGCCAAGTTTCTCGCTCCTGAAGAAGCCTGTCTTGCGGCGAAACAAAAGATCTTTGCAGAGTAGAATAAGCTGTATTTAGATGTATTTAATTTCATGGGAAACAGAATCGAGCTGTAACTAAGTTGCACAAGGAAACCTGATGAGTTGCATTGTGGCGTCGGTGTTCAGATAAGTAAATGGCTGTGGGTGCTGCAGGAGAAAATGTTTTGATATCCTGCTTACCTGGGTGTTTGACTTGTAGGTTCTTCGTTTCATCAGATATTCGGTAGTTCCCTGCTTGAGCTCTGTTATTATTGTACTAAATTATGCTATACTAAGCTGCACTTCATTAAATTTTCATTCTAATACTGAGCATTTATTTTATATTGTGTAAGCATTGGGTATTGTTTAGGGATCCTTTTAAATACCAAATGTTTGATAAGTATATATAAATTTGTGTTAGAGATTTATAAAAAAATATATTTAATGGGGAGTTTTTTCACAGCCTATAATGTTGAGCTCTCTATTTCCCTACAGCCAATTGTTGCCGCATAGTAGATGAGACATTGTCCTGAGGCATTTTTCTCCCTGATTGCAAATATATCTCATGAATAATCATTAGGGATATCCTAAAAAACAGGCTAGACTGTGTTGCACCAGGACTGGAGTTGGCCACCCCAGGTCTATGGGGAATACCTGCTATAGGTAAAAAAAACTTTGCTTTTCCTGTGGGCAAGCAGAATGAATCAACCACAGAAATGAATTCTTCCAAACTAAAGGTTGTGATATTATAAGTTAACATTAATCTTTATGAAGAAGACTTCAAGCAGGTGAACAATGTCACTATATTAGATTACAACCCAGAGTGTAAAAAAGGTATCACCTTATTTTCCTTTTTTGTTTCCTTTCTATTTATTGATGCATATTTTATGAGCTTTCTGAAAGAGTTGATGACATTAAAACTGCTTGTCCTACTGAACTGTCTCTATGAAACCTTAACGTATACAATGAGGATAAAGTGGCAACTTTGCAGATTTCTTCTTTAGGAGCATATTTTAGATGAACAATAAGACAGATATGGCTCTGATCTGATGTGCTTTGATCTTGTATTGAATGGATAAGTCAGCCTGGAGAAAACAAGTTAAGAAATGCACACTCACAGTGTGACATAAAGGTGCGTTGCCCTTTTCCTCCATTTACAGACTCAGGCATGTCTCTGCGAGGCATTTAGTTGACACAGCTGTATTAGAGTGCTGGTGTGTGTGTGTCAGGGGCTATGAAAGTTGGTGATGTGTGTGCATGTGTATCTTGACTGTATGTGTGATAGGGACTATGAATGTTGGCGATGTGTGCATGTGTATCTTGACTGTATGTTGGGGATATGAATGTTGGCAATGTGTATATGTATCTTGACTAAGTGTGTCCAGGGCCAGTGTTATGATTAGGTGAACTAGGCGGTCGCCTAGAGTACAGGCTCCCCAGGGGTGCCCACTGCTGCTGCTGTCACCCCTTTCGGGACAGGCAGCAGCAGCAATGGTTGCAAACAGCCCTATGGTGCTTACCTTTAAACTTTCAGAAAGAAATTTTTGTCGGAGCTGCTGCCATGAAAACTTACGCTCTCTCGAGGCAGAATGCTCCTTTTTAATCAGAAATTTTTTAAAAGAGATAGCAACACCCCAAAATACCCAAAAGGATATGAACAACCCATAGGGTACAAAACCGAATGTGAAGATGAGTCCTGTGATAATAAAAGGCTGTAGCCTGCACTCCACAATATAGCTGCCAAATATTAACCACGGGTACTTAGCTCAAGTCCAGGCTCCCGTGGGTCCACCAGAAAAAGTTCAAAAGCAGCAGGAGTATCGCCTTCGACGAGGGGAACCTTCCACCACCGTCAATGATCTGTAGTCCAAACAAATGCGTTGGTGAACAGTATGTTGACACAACGTTGCGTTTCGGGCGTATACATTTCTCAGCCCTTCTTCAAAACCATAGCTGACGTAAAAGAGGGAAAACCCCAGCGCAATTTAAAATGTCATTGAATCAGCTGATCACATTCGTAACCAATAGGAACCTGGCCAAAATTTAAAGGTATATTCCTTCAAAGAATACTCCACCAATCTAATGAGGAGTTGAGACCCCCCGGGGTTAGTGACTGTAGGAGGAAAATCCAGCGTTGCTCACGATAGAGAAGAGCTGCCCCCCGGTCACCTCCCCGGGATCTTTCAGGGATGTAATCCATAATCCGCCAACGTAAGTCCGAGAAAGAATGTTGAAAATCAATGCAATGTTGAACCACCGGGGCTGTTAACACCCTCGTAGTTATCCGAGACCGGTGCTCCTGAAGACGTTTCTTCATGGGACGAATAGTCTTCCCTATGTAAAATTTTTCACAGGGACAAAGCAATAGGTAGACAACAAAACAGGATTGACAGGTGGTGTGCCACCGACTGTAATATGTATACTGCGTATTCGGATGAGTCCAGCCCACCCCCTTAAATTACGCTGGGGTTTTCCCTCTTTTACGTCAGCTATGGTTTTGAAGAAGGGCTGAGAAATGTATACGCCCGAAACGCAACGTTATGTCAACATACTGTTCACCAACGCATTTGTTTGGACTACAGATCATTGACGGTGGTGGAAGGTTCCCCTCGTCGAAGGCGATACTCCTGCTGCTTTTGAACTTTTTCTGGTGGACCCACGGGAGCCTGGACTTGAGCTAAGTACCCGTGGTTAATATTTGGAGTGCAGGCTACAGCCTTTTATTATCACAGGACTCATCTTCACATTCGGTTTTGTACCCTATGGGTTGTTCATATCCTTTTGGGTATTTTGGGGTGTTGCTATCCCTTTTAAAAAATTTCTGATTAAAAAGGAGCATTCTGCCTCGAGAGAGCGTAAGTTTTCATGGCAGCAGCTCCGACAAAAATTTCTTTCTGTTTGAGTGATCTCTTTTGTTAGGTAGGATATAGATGTGGGATACTCTTTTAGGTTTATTTTGAAAGATACCTTTAAACTTTGGCTCCACTGCCCCTCCACGCCCAATGTCGACTTCCTGCTGCAAACAGGAAGTTGGCATTGGCATCAGCAAAGGGGCAGAAACAAACAGCTGGATGGTGCTGAAGTTTAAAGGTAAGGGCCATGGGGCTTTTGCGGCCATTGACACTACAGCATGTCCTGGAGAAGGGCAGCAGCAGCAGTGGCAATGGGAGCAGAGGGGTGCAAGGGATAAGGTTCACCTAGGGCCCCTTGTCTCCCTGTGCTGGTCCTGCATGTGTCAGTAGATATGAGTGTTGGGAGTATTGGCATATCCTGAGTGTGTGTCAGGGGCTACAGCTGTGGTCAACATTATGGCATCTTTGCAGTTCAACTCCTTAATGTTCAATATCTCCTAAAAAAAAGTGACCCGTGAAATGGCTTTAGACTATATATGCACACATATTTGACACATAAAAGAATCAAATAAAAAAAGAACAATTAAAAAAGGAAATAGTAGAAATTAATATAAAAACTGGGACATTGCCAGGACATGATTATTGACACTCTTATAAACAATTCAAATCAGTTTGAACAGAAGAACCACATTCCTATCGCTGTAAAAATTTAGACATACCTGTAATCAACTGTCAGTACCCACATGACTTGAATCGACCAATGAATGATGGCTCTAATGTTTAAAATGGCCACATTCACTCTCCGTTCCATTTTCACAATGGTGAAGACAAGAGAGCTGCCTGAGACCGTCAGAAAAGCCATTATCACCAAACATCAAACTTCAAAGGGGTACATGGCCATCTCCAAAGACCTCGGGATTCCTGTGTCTACAGTTCGCAATGTTATTAAGAAGTTTTCTGCTCATGGAACTGTCAAGAACCTCCCAGGACATGGTGGGAAGAGGAAAATTAATATAAGAAGTCTTCGAAGGTTAGTGCAAACTGTTGGAAAAACATCATGAACAATATCCAAAGAGCTTAGGGCTGACCTGGGGAAAATGTTCTGTGGATAGATAAAACTAAACTTCAGCTCTCTGGCAATGCAACTAGTGATACATTTACAAGCAAAGAAATGAAGTTTATAATGAAGAAAACACCCTTCCTATAGTTAAATATGGTGGAGGTTCCTTAATGTTGTGGGGATATTTTGCTGCCGCAGGAACTGGAGGCCTGGAACGTATTAAAGGAATCATGAAGTCAGAGGACGACCAAGGTATTTTGGAGCGAAATGAGCTACCTAGTGTTAGAAAACTAAGTCTGGGTCGAAGGCCATTGGTCTTCCAGCAGGACAGTGAGCCAAAACATACATCCAAAAGTACAAAAAAATGGTTAAAAAAGAACAAATGGATTGTTTTAATCTGGCCAGCAATGAGTCCTAATCTCAATCCAATCAAGAACCTTTTGAAAGGGCTGTCATTGGTAAAAGGAATCCTGGAAATATTCATGAGCTAGAACAAATTGCATTGAAGAGTGGGAGGTGACTACAAGAAACGTTTGGAGGCTGTCATCACTGCCAAGGGTTCTGCAAACAAATATTAGTGAAGGCTGCCATTAATCCTGCTCAGTACATTTGTTTTTTTTCTCAACAATCACTATGTCTAAGTTGCACAAACATCTTTTTTGCTGTATACCTTTGAAGATATTATTAAAATATTATGATGACATAGAGTTGGGATATTTCCAATTATTTCTCAAGATACTGTAAACAACATATCTAAAATGCAAGGGTACCAATAATGTTGACCACAACTGTATGAGTGCTGGCGGTGTATGTGTGTGTCAGGGAGTATGTGTGTTAGTATCGTGTGTGTGGGTGAGGGAGTATGAGTTCTGGAGGTGCGTGAGTGTCTCTCTCATGGGGTCTGAATGCTGGCTGTGTGTGTGGGCCAGGTGGTATGCGTTTGGCTGTGTGTGTGTGTGTGTGTGTGCGTGTGCGTGTGTGTGTGAAGGGGTATGCGTGTTGGTGTGTGTGTCTCAGGGGTCTGGGTGTTGGTGTTGTGTGTGGGTCAGGGGCTATGAGTCCTGGAAGGAGGGGCATGCATGCATCCAGTGTTTTGAGTGTTGGCGGGATATGTATGTGTGTCAGGGGATATGAGTGTTGGCGGGGTGTGTGTGTCAGGGGGTATATGAGTGTTGGCAGGATGTGTGTGTGTTTGTGTGTGAGTCTCAGGTGGTATGAGTGCTGGTAGGATGCACCCGTGTGTGTCAGGGGGTATGAATGTTGGCAGGAGGGGTGTGCATGCGTCAGGAGGTACGAGTGTTGGTGGGATGTGTATGTGTGTGTGTGTATGTGTATGCATGTGTGTTTCAGGGGGTATGAGTTCTGGCAGTGTGTGAGTGTGTGTCTTATGTGGTCCGAGTGCTGGTGGTGTGTGTGTGTAAGTCAGGGGGGTATGCATTTTGGCAGGTGTGTGTTTGTCAAAGGTATGTGTGTTGGCAGTGTGTGTGTATCAGGGGGTCTGAATGTTGGTTTTGTGTGTGTGTGTGGGTCAGGGGTTATGAATGTTGGCAGGAGGGGTGTGCATACATCCGGAGGTACAAGTGTTGGCAGGATGTGTATGTGTGTGTGAGGGGGGTATGAATGTTGGCGGATTATGTGTGTGTGGTCAGGGGATATGGGTGTTGACAGGATATGTGTGTGTGTCTCTCTGTCTCGGGCGGTATGAGTGCTGGCAGGATGCATCCGAGTGTGTGTGTGGCAGAGGGTATGAGTGTTGGTGATGTGAGTGTGTGTGTGTGTGTGTGTATATATGTGGCAGGGGGTATGAGTGTTTGCAGGACATGTGTGTGTGTGTGTGTGAGGGTATGGGTGTTGGCGAGATATGTATGTGTGTGTGAGGGGGTATGAGTGTTGGCGGGATGTGAGTGGGTGGTCAGGGGGTATGGGTGTTGGCAGGATGTGTGTCTGTTTCCTAAGGATATCGGTGTTGGTGGGATGTGTTGTGTGTCAGAGGTATGTGTGTTGGTGGGATGTGTGTGTGTCAGGGATTATTAGGGTTGGTGGAATATGTCTGTGTGTGTGTGTATCATGACTGTGTGTCAGAGGGTATAAGTGCTGGCAGTGTGTGTCAAGGGGCTCAGTGCAAGTATGTGTATGTCTGTGTTGTGGTGTCTATCAGTATAGGGTGTGTGTATGCGCATGTGTGGGTGCGAGGGAGCTGTCTCTCTTTCTGTCAGGCAATGCTGTGTGTGCATCTGTATTGGGGAATTGTGTGTGTGCGTGAGCATGTGAGCACATGTATCTATGTTACTTCCTTCTCCTCTCCTTTGCACACATGCTTTATCGATTCTTCGTCCCCCTCCCTTTACACTCTCACTTCTAGCACTCACCCTCTAATCCCTGCTTCTTTTTTTTTCTTTTTCTCTATTCCTCTTCTTGATCACTCTTCCATACCTATCACCCCTTTCTCCTTGCGCTCTCTCCTCTTTCTATCACTCCTTCCTACCCTACACGTCCCCTTCTCTCCAGTTTTCATTTCCTGATGCCTATCTCTTTCCTCCTTCTGCTGACAGGAGTCGGGTCCTTTGTGTGGGCTGCAGCTCCTCCCTCCTTCTCCCACTGGGAGTCAAGTCCCCAGGGGCAGTTGCTGATCTTCAGTTAGAGGAACCTGACTTCCCCAGTAGCCTTTTCAGTTTCAGCCTCTTCTTCTGTCTGCCCTTAGCATAGATTTGTCTCTCAGAAGCAAAGACACACTTATGCGCATGGACAGAATTTTGAACCCTCCACAATAGGCGCTATCATATTAGCAAAATGAGTCTAACAAGAATGAATACAGTTCAGTATTCAATTAGAGAGAGTACTTTTGCCAACGGTGAAGCCCAGCTGATTTGGATCATAGGAAATAAAAAGTTAAGGAGACCTTCCATGGACTTGAGAAAAAAAACACCAGAGCTCTTTTGCAATCCAGAGTGTGAAAGGTCTTCTCTCCAGGGTTAGTATGTGATTTGAGTTAAAAAAAAAAAAAAAAAAGTAAATATATGAATTGGTTAAGATGGAAAGAAAATACCATCTTTGGTAAAATGTTTGAATAAGTTCTAAGTTATATTACACTGGTTAACAAATTTTTACAAAAGTCATGTTACTGAAATAAAAATAGTCATTTCTTATCCATTTTTATATGCTGAACACCAATATGACAGTGAAATTGCAAAGTTGGCTCTAGTTTTTTTGTAATCTACAAGAATTAATGTTTACATCACGAAATGCATGTCAGTAGTAAATATAATAGGCCTTCGGTTAATACCTGTAAAAAAACAAGTCATAGACTACTTCTTAGATTTTTTCGCCTGTCTCTTGTACAGCTGTTCGGGAGCTTCTCTAGGGAGTGTCCAGCAGTATGCTTATGTTTATTGAATTTGATATACCGCTCAGACCCAAAGGTATTAGAGCGGTTTACAATATTACTTCATTTAGGGAAACAAGAAAAGTAGTCAGCCAGCATTTTAGTGGACCATTTTCCCTGGTATCTTTGCTCTATCATTGCGATATCTTGGTGAAAACGTTCGCCCTGTTCATCACTAACCATATCACAGTTCTCAGGAAAGAAATTGAGATGGGAATCAAGGAAATGGATCTTTAGAGACATATTGCAGCCAAGTTTCTGATACTGCATCAACATGTCTTCTGCTAGTTCCTTGTAGTTTTCTGCCCTAACATTCCCGAGGAGGTTTGTTGATACTAGGCGAAAAGCATTCCATGCTTGTTTCGCATCACCCTGCAGCAAGTTGTTGAACCGGTCATCTTTGAAGAGCTCTCGAATCTGAGGACCCACAAAAACTCCCTCTTTAATCTTTGCTTCGCTGAGTCGAGGGAATTTTTCATGCAGGTATCGTAAAGCTGGCAAAGTGCTGTCCATGGCTTTCACAAAGTTTTTCATCAAACCTAGTTTGACGTGAAGGAGTGGTAGCAGGATTTTGTGAGCCTCAACCAGAGCTGGGTGCTGGATATTCTTCTCTCCAACTGTTACATTTTGTCTGCGATTCCATTCCTTCCGCAAGTAGTGCCAATCCCTTGCTCGGTTATCCCACTCACATAAGAAACACATGTATTTTATATATCCCTGCTGCAGTCCCATTAAAGGGGCAACTAACTTCAAGTCACCACAGAGGTGCCAGCTGTATGCTTATGTTTATTTATTTGATATACCGCCCTAATTTATCAATCAGAGCGGTTTACAATTCACAAACAATTAGAAACAGGCATAGGGCCAGAAAGGAGGAAAGGAAGTTACAATTGTTGATATAATAGAACAAGAGAAAGAATACAAGACTATATGTAGGGGACAGGATCAGACAAGAGGGGAGGGAAGGTCATAGGCCAAGGAAAAAGAGGTGGGTTTTTAGGTCTTGCTTGAAGGTGGCGTGATAGGGTTCTAACCGGAGGGAGGTGGGGAGTGAATTCCAGAGTGCGGGGCCGGTGAAAAAGAAAGCAGAGGAGCGGGTGGATTGAAGGTGAGCGAGGGAGGGGGAAGGGAGATTAAGGCGGTTAAGGTGGAAGGAGCGGGGAGTGTGTCTGGGGGTGTGGAATGTAATAAGGTCTGCCAGGTATTGTGGTGTACTAGTGTGAAAAGCCCTGTGAATTAGAGCAAGTAACTTAAACTGAGTGCGAAAGGAGTGGAAGTCAGTAGATGCTTTGTTTCCATTGTTCAAAAACACAGCCTTCAGACTCAGTTTCAAAGAGTCTATAAATAGTCTCCAGTCTTGTGGGTCATGAGTGATTTTTAAGGCATTCATGAGGCATTCAATATCGGAACAGAATACCAGATTACTTTCCTTTCTGACTGCGTATAGTACACTGCTGACGTCAGATGGCTTCAGCAGCCGTCTGGCAGTAGTATTGCATTGCATCAGAAAATGATGCAATCAACTCTGGATGATGTGTGCATGCTGGTATTATGCAATGTGATGCAATATTACATCATTCAAGGCTTATTTGGGATGTTGTTGATGTCCTACTGGATAAATTTACACGGTGAAACGTCAAAAATGAACTACATGCAATATCTTCAAAACGAGAGCCAATAAAATTTTTTAATGTTATATTCGTATTCAGCTCACCAAGATACTACAGATTAGGGCCTTTTAAAGTCAGTAACGATTTCAATGTTGACCAGTGTTATTTTAGAAAAACCTATTTGGCGGATGAGATACTAAGCACTTGTAATTCACTGACTTTCCTGGTCAAGACAACTACTATTAGGAATGTCACTTTCCTAGCAAGGTGTTTCAATGATAAAAAGTCCATTGGTTCATATAGTGGCTTCATCAACTGAGTTAAGACTATTTTTAGATCCCAGGAAACTCACAATTTTTGAAGAGGCATTTTTAACTATAGAAGCCCTTTTATAACATTAGATATTAATAGGCATCTTGAAACTCCTAGAGTTTCTTTTTTAACCTTATGGTAGGCTAAGACTGTGCTAAGGTATACTCTTACAGAGGAAATCTAAAGTTTTTGTTGAGAAAGATGAAAAAAGTAGTGCATTAGAATAGTTAGTGAACATGTGAATGGTTTTTTTAGTATTTCCTAAGACATCAAAGAGAGAATCTTCCACTTGAATCTATAAGATATTCTTGTGGAAGGCCTCCTTGCAGCAAGGAGTATCTGTTCGATTCAGGCAGGCAGATTGAGGGAGGCTAAGAAGTTGTGCTCAACATCCATGCCATAAATAATAGACCCCTAAAGAATTTGGTTTTGAATGACCAACCCTGGAGATATGCTTAGAGTTCTAGGCTCCTACATACAGGATTCTAAAAGGGGAGGAAACCTTAATCTTCTCCTGGAAAAGCATGAGCTAAATATTAATAATAAATATTTGTCTGGACCAGTATGTGTACTATTAGGATCACTGAGATCCTGTGTTACTTGAGTTTGAATACAGTCTTGGTAATTAGGGGAACTGGAGGAAAGCATAGTTAATCACCTGTAACAGGTATTCTCCGGGGACAGCAGGAATCAGTCCTCACATATAGGTGACGTTGACGCCGACTGAGCCCGCGCGGAGCAAATCCCCAGCTTTCAAACAAAGCCTTTGGGAATTGCTACCACGCATGCTTGGTCCCCTTCCCGCCCAAGGGTGCCATCTTGCTCAGTAAAATGACATAGCTAAAAAGACGGCAAATACAAATTAAGATAATAGGACTGCAACTCCAAGGGGAGGAGGGAAAATTGTGAGGACTGATTCCTGCTGTCCCCGGAGAACACCTGTTACAGGTGAGTAACTACGCTTTCTCCGGGAACAAGCAGGAAGTCAGTCCTCACATATGGGACTCCCCAACTACAGGCTACCATGAACCTATAGCCCAAAAGGGCTCCCTCATCGAGAGCTGCAAGCAGCCGCAATTAAATTCCTATCCACGGAAATAGGACCTGCACCCAAGGAAAGTAGCACTCCTGTAGACTGAACACAGAAGAGTCGGAGGGCAGGAGTTGCCTAGACCTTGAAAAGGTTACAGAGCACAGCCTGGCCGAAGGCATTGTCCCGTCGGGACTCCCTATCCAGGCAGTAATGAGCTGTGAAGGTATGAACCGAAGACCAGGTGGCGGCCCGGCAGATGTCTGCCAGAGGAACAGAGTGCAGGTGAGCCACTGATGCCGCCATAGTCCTGACCCTATGAGCTGTGACATAGCCTTCCAGTGGAAGTCTCGCCTCTTCATAGGCCCGGGCAATACAGTCCACCACCCATGTGGACAGCGTACGCTTGGTCACCGCCTCCTACAGTTTACTGGGATCATAGGAAATGAAAAGCTGAGAGGCTTTCCGGTGGCCTTGAGTACGTTGAATGTAGAAGGACAGGGCCCTCTTGCAGTCCAAGGTATGGAGGACTGCCTCTGCCTGACTGGCGTGCGGTCTGGAAAAAAAGGTAGGGAGAACCACCTCCTGGTTGAGGTGGAACGAGGACACCACCTTCGGAAGGAACTTGGGGTGCGTGCGAAGCACCACCCTATTCTTGTAGAACTTGGTGTAAGGCTTCTCTGCCACGAGGGCCTGAAGCTCACTCACCCTCTGGGTGGAAGTGAGCACAATCAGGAAAATCACCTTCCAGGAGAGATAATGGAGGTGACACGTAGCCATTGGTTTGAAGGGCAGCAGGGTGAGCTGCCCCAGCAGCACATTGAGATCCCATTCCGTCTCCAGAGGGCGGACCGGGGGCTTAGACAGGAGTATGCCCTTTACGACATGGGACACCACTGGATGAACTGAGAGGGGCTCCCCGTCCACCTGATGGTGGTTCACCGCAAGGGCACTGAGATACACTCTGACGGAGTTGGACGAGCCCTGTCCTGGAGAGGTGGAGAAAGTATTGCAACACAACCACCACCGGGCAAGAAAAGGGGTCGACCCCCTGCTCAGCGCACCAAAGTGCAAATCTGTGCCACTTAAAAGCGTAAGCCCGTCTCGTAGATGCTCTGTGTGAAGTCAGAAAAACATCCTCCACCTCCTTCAGAAGGAGGAGCAAGGCTAGAGTTACCCTCTCAGCAGCCACGCTGTCAGCGAAAGGGAGCTGAAGTAGTAATGCAGAAGAAAGCCCCCCTCCTGGGAAAGGAGCCGTGGAGCTGACCCCAAGGGAATGGGGGGTCTCCACTGCTAACTGTAGAAGTGCAAACCGCAGTTGCCTGGGCCACCATGGGCCTATCAGGATGACTGTCGTGAAGAATCTTGAACAGAGTCTTGGCGATCAGAGGTGTTGGGGGAAAAGCATACAGAAGACCCTCCAACTATGAGACTAGGAAGGCATCGGCGGCTACCCTGGCAAGGTGTGGCTGCCTTGAGCAGAAGCGGGGCAACTGGTGATTGTCTGGGCTTGCAAATAGGTCCATCACCGGTTCCCCCCAGGTCTGGAAAAGCCTGCTGCCAACTCCCGGGTCCAGCTGCCACTCGTGCAGCTGAAGAATCCTGCTGAGCCTGTCGGCCAGCAAGTTGTTCTGGCCCGGCAGGTATACCGCCCTGAGGAGAATGCCCTGCTGGACTGCATAAGAGCACAGATCCAGGGCTTCCTGACAGAGGGCACGGGACCTGGTGCCCCCCTGTTTGTTCACATAGAACATGGCAAAATGATTGTCCATCTTCACCAGGACAAACCTGTGGCTGAGGGGAAGATGGATCCCAAAAGGTTCCAGCAGATTGATCTGCTGAGCACTCTCGTCTGGGGACCAAATGCCCTGGGTGCGGTACCCCTGGCAATGGGCTCCCCAGCCCAGCAGGGAGGCATCTGTGGTGAGGACTCTCGAGTGGTGAGGGGCCTGGAAGGGCATCCCCACCTCTAAGTGATGGGGCGAGAGCCACCATGTCAGGGACTGCACCAGGTGCCTGGTCACTCTGACTCTGTCCTGGAGGTGTCCTGTGGCCTAGGACCATTGGTCCCTGAGGCACCACTGCGCAGTTCACATGTGGAGACAGGCATCTGGAGTGACATGGACCGTAGAGGCCATGTGCCCGAGGAGGCGCAGCAGATGCCTTGCTGGCACTCAGGGACAGTGCTGTATGTCTTTGGCTAGTGCCATGAGCCTCCTGCCCTGTCTGCAGGTAGGAAAGCCTTTGACTGAAGGGTGTTGATCCTTGCCCCAATGTGCTGGGCAAAGGCTTGATGTGGGGTAGTTGATAACGAAACCCAGGAGTTGAAGGACCTGGGTGGTGCGTGACATGGCCTGCTGCACCTCGGGGGCTGTAGTGCCCCTGATGAGCCAGTTGTCAAGATAGGGGAAGACAAAGATCCCCTGAAGCCTGAGAAAGGTGGTGACTACCGCCAACCACTTTGTGAATACACTGGGGCCAAAGCAAGGCCAAACGGAAGTACCCTATATTGGAAATGCTTGCCCCCTACCACAAAGCGTAGCTATTGCCTGTGGCTTGGGTGGATTAGGATGTGTGTGTAGGCATCCTTTAAATCTAAGGAGCATAGCCAGTCTCCCTGGTGGAAGTAAGGCAGCAATGTTCAAAGGGAGAGCATCTTGAACTTCTCCCTCACCAGGAATTTGTTGAGGTTGCACAGGTTGAGGATGGGCCTTAGGCCCCCTGCCCTCTTTGGCACGAGGAAGTACCTGGAGTAGAACCCCCTGCCCTTGAGGTGGAGGGGCACCGGTTCCACTGCTCGGTCCTCGAGAAGACCTGCCAGCTCCTTCAGAAGAAGGTCCCGGTGAAGGGGAGACCTGATAGGCTCTCCCGGGAAATAGTGTGGAGGCACTTGGGCTAGATGGAAGAGGTAACCCTCCCTGATCACCTGTAATGCCCATGAATCGGTGGTGATAGCTCCCCACCTGTGGGCATACAGGGTGACCAGACCTCCTGTGGGCTGCCAAGCTAGGGTTGGGAGAGGGGCCATGCTACAGGAGTCAAAAGCTCCCTCCAGACTGGGCCAGAGCCAAAGCATGGGGCTTGGGAGCTTTCTGCTTATGCAGGCCATGCCCCTGTCCCTTGGCCTGCTGCCCTTTCTGGGGAGCCGGGGAGGCCTGGTAAGGAGGGTAGTTTCAGTAAGCAGTGGACTTCCTCGAGTAAAAGGGCTTTTTACCCGAGCCCTTGTTTCGGGAAGGGGCCGAGGTCTTCTTAGAGAGCCTAGTCCTCGTCATGAACTCGGTCTCCAGCTTGGTGGCCTTGTCGGTCATGGGTTTGCCTTAGAGATTTTCCCCCCGACATGGGACATCAACCAACTTGTCCTGTACCCATTGTTCGAGGTCCAATAACTGTAGCCAAGCTTGGTGGCATGCATCGATGCCCGCCATTGACTCAAACCCGTCATAGGCCGCCCGAGACATGAACTTTGAGCATTTACGGACAGCTTTGGACAGGTCCTTGAAGCGCTGCAAAGGCTCCTCGGAGACACCAGCTGTGAACACGGCGATCTCCTTCACCAGGTCTCTCAGGTACATGCCCATGTACAGCTGGTAGGCCTGGATCCGACAATAAAGCATCACACCCTGGTAACACTATCTGCCAAGGGCATCCAAGGTGCGGACCTCCCTGCTGGGGGGCACCGAGGAGTGCGTCTTCTGACTCTTCAATCGACGCATGGCCGACTCCACAACCATGGAGTTGTGCGGCCATTGTGATTTTTGAAACCCAGGGCTTTAGTGGACTTGCAGCATCGAGTCGAGCTGCTTGCTGATCACCGGCATTGACGCCGGCCTCTCCCACATGCGGAACATAAGTCGTTCCAGGACAGGAGGAATGGGGACCATAAGAGTCTCCCAAAGGGGAGCCTCATACTGAAGGATCTCTAACTCATCGGGAAAGCCAAGGCCTTGGACATATCCCGAACAAAGTCCAGGAACCTCATATCCTCCAGTTGGGACCTTCTCTGAGGTTCAGATACTGGGGAATTGGACGGGACATCTCGATGACGATGAGTGTCCGGGGGACTCCTTGTCCACGGTCTCCCAGGCGGAGGCCTCTGAGGAAGACTCGTGGAGCTCTTCGGGCCTCGAGGGCCCCGGCGCCATCCGCCCCGACACTGGCAGACTCACTGGTGATGACCTCGGTCCCAATGAGCGGGAGGCTGAGCACAACCTCGGCCGAAGATAGACTCAGGCCCGCATGGCCTCGAGGATTGGCTCCGCCTCCGGGGTCGACTTCAAAGTCAAGCGCTCAGTGGTCGGAGCGAAGGAACTGGACATACCGGACATCAGCGCCCACTGCTGCTCCAAGAAGGCAGTGACACTGTGCTCCATGGCCGCCATCCTGGACGACAGTCCTGGAGGCTCCACAGACCTCGGCTCGGGCACCGACGCATTCGGGCCCAAAGCCGGTTCCCATGGAGGGGAGTCCTCAACTAGGACTGTATTACTTGCCTAGGGCGATCCGCGACTGGGTCCTTCCGAGGAACCTTGGGTGAGCGCTCCTTCTTCAACGCCTCAGGCAGGTGCTCGGGGCTCCGCGACCAGCCCCGAGAGCAGCCTGGCCAATTGGAGCCATCCAGAGACGCCGCCTTCGAGGGTTTCTTCCGGAGACAGCCAAAAAGGCACAAAAATCTACTTTTTCTGGGACAGGTGACAGACTATGTCTGATGGGCTCCGTGGAAAAAAGGTGACTGAGCAAGATGGCACCCTTGGGCGGGAAGGGGACCATGCATGCGTGGTAGCAATTCCCAAAGGCTTTGTTTGAAAGCTGGAGATTTGCTCCGCGCGGGCTCCGTCAGCATAGACATTACCCATATGCGAGGACTAATTCCTGCTGTCTCCGGAGAACACCTGTTACCGGTGAGAAACTACGCTTTCCTCCAGTTCCCCTAACTGCTAAGACTGTATTCAAACTCAAGTAACACAGGATCTCAGTGATCCTAATAGTGGCCATACTGGTCCAGGCAAATATTTATTATTAATATTTAGCTCACGCTTTTCCAGGAGAAGATTAAGATTTCCTCCCCTTTTAGAATTCTGTATGTAGGAGCCTAGAACTCTAAGTATATCTCCAGGGTTGGTCATTCAAAACCAAACTTTAGCTTTACTCTGTACGAGTATACCTTAGCACAGTCTTAGCCTACCATGACATCACCCATATTTGAAGACTGACTTCCTGCTTGTTCCTGGAGAAATGCATACATGACCTTCCACTGCTACTATACGGCTAAAGTGTTATGGGCTATCCTGTAATGTGTTAATGCTTTGGAAAGAAAACTGGAAGACTGGATGATGATGGCGGCAAAAGGATCTACCCGAGGTGTTCTCCATTTTTGGAGACCTTTGGAGAGCACCCTGCTATTTATGGACAGGCTGTACAAACCATCAGGCAAGACTAGGCAGTTGTTAAGCGCAGCAGCTTCTTGGGTTTGGCAACGACCACAGTATTCAAAGACAAACAGTAGATGCTGACAGCCACACAAACTCAAAGAAGTGTGTGTCTGTGTGTGTCTGTGTGTGTGTGTCTGTGTCTTCTTTAAGGTCTTGTGAACATATCCAGTCTCCGGGAGTGACATAATGGAAGTCAGTCACCAAGGAGTTCAGCTGGAACGTCTTCCTTAAAAAGAGCTTGTTGAGATCCTGCCAGTCTGGGAAAGGCCTTAATCTCCCTGGTTTGTCTGGAATAAGGAAGTATCAAAGGTACAAATCCTTGCTTAGGGTAAGAGTAGAAAAGATTCTGTAGCCTGAGCATTCACAAAATCTTAAAAAAAAAAAAGTGTCTCTTCAATCAGCAGTCTCATATTGATCTAATTATAAGGCAACACAATCAGAACCATATATCTAAACAAACTACTTTACAGAATTGGAAAAATGTGAAGGTCAGTTTTAGACAGGACGTGGAGAGAGGAATTAAGATATTCAAGTTGGGAAGTGGAAAATCCCCATTATCTTTTATAAAACTCTACCATGAATAGAACCGTGTAAAATAGGTGTAAGGATGTGCAGGACTGCATGTTTTATCTTCAAAAGTTCAGCAGAAGCTGCAAATGGGGGAAAAATGTGCGGAATTACCCAATAAGTACATGGAAACAGCTTTTCAAAATCACTGCTCCTGATATCCACACAAATTCTGATCGCTTCTCACCAGCAACACAAGTTCCCCCCCCCCCCCGATAGCCCATACTCCCAAGACTACTCCTCTGACATCCGATCCCCGTCCACCATACATATCATCTCCCTCCCCACCCCATGATCCAATCTTTAGCTCTTACCAAGGTCCTTTTTGTCTAGTGGGAGCAGGAGAGATCCCCAGTCACTCCTGATCATGGTGGCCCTGGGTTCCAAAATGGCACCCATGACCTCTATCAGTAAAAGAAAATAAAGAGAAAGCAAGGATATGATGTTAAAAGGCCATTGGATTTTGTAGTTAAGTAAAATTTAAGATGTTACTGTTCTGTTTTGAAATTTCTGTGCCTTGAACATCCTCTTCCTTTGTTTGCTTCATGGAAAGTGTATGTCCTTATAAGAACTTTTCCTAGACAGGAGTAGGGTTATCTTGTAGTTCAAGACACAACCAAGGAAACAGCAGATCTATACAGCTTACTACTCAAAAAACTACTATTTATTTTATTTATTTATTTATTCATTTACTAATACTGCCACAGACCACTCTTCATTAATTGAGCAATTTGATACTTGAAATAGTTCCTTCACTGTGCCTTGCTAAGTTGTCAACCACAAGGAATCGGGCATGGTGAATAGCTGGACCATGCTTATGGATTAGGTTACTCCTGGAACTACTAACAATGTGTACTGAAGAAGCCTTTACAGAATACGATTTTATTTGCTTTCTGGTATGGAGCATCAGATTTATTAAAATTTGACTAGTGGAGAATATTTTTTAAAATATTTTTATTTAAAGTTTTCTTGAATAACAATACATTTATCAAGGAAACATGATCAAACAAGATATATAACAATATCCAAAAGCAAAAGAACACATGAAAACCCACATCAAGAGAGAGCAATTTCCAAATAAACCTAACCATACAAAGGAAACCTGGAGTACTTAAACTCCACAATGGGAAACACTTATCTTACCACCCTAACCCTCAACAACTTCCTTTTCAATCAAAAAAGATTGCAATTGAGTAACATCAGTATATACAAATGTTTGTCCCTCAAAAGTAAGTATACATCGACAAGGAAATTTTAAGAAAAATGAAGCCCCCAATGCCACTACTCGATTTTTCAACGCAGAAAATGCTTACGCTGAATCTGGGTAACCCTGCCTACATCCGGGAAAACTTGAGGTTTTTGGCCACAAAAGGAGACTTCCCGATATTTGAAATAAGCCCGCAGGACATGTAACTTATTTATTATTTATTTATTTATTTGTAAGTCTTTTATATACCGCCACTTCCCAAGATCAGTGGCGGTTTACATCTAACAATAAGAAATACATAGAACAGCGCATTGATAAACAGGTACATTGAACAGTAGTCAGAACTAAAATACAAGTCGTATAAGCATAGTTTGCAACTATTTACAGGTTTTTACAATATTTATAAATATATATACACATCAGGTTTCATCATATGTTCAGTAAAAGGGAGTAGTGTTGGGAATATTAGTGCAGATGAGTGCTTCGGTGAATTATGGAGGCCTTGGTGAGTTAAGGGAGGTCTTGTCCAACTTATTATCTATGTTAGAGTAAATGCAATGTGTGCCTTCAAGTCAGTCCTGACTCCTGGCGACCCAGAAGCTCCTGGGTTTTCTTGGCAGTGTCACCGGAAGTAGATTGCCAGGCCTTTCTTCCGAGGCAATGGAGGGTTAAGTGACTTGCCTAAGGCCACAAGGAGTGCTAGTAGGAATCGAACCCTGGTTGCTTGGTTACCAAGCCAGTGCTCTAACCACTAGGCTACTCCTCCTCCAGTATTGTGTAAATAGGTATGTTTTTAAATCTTTTCGGAAACTTTTTAGGTCTTTTATCTCTCTTAATTGGGGAGGGAGATTATTCCATAATGAAGGAGCTACGAATGAGAATGCTGTGTTGCTTGTAATGCGTTTTGTTTTTCTGATTGAGTTAGGCACTAAGATAGTATTGAGGTTATTTCTCCTTCTTATTCTGTTCTCTGAAGGATTATGAATCAATGTAGATAGGTGAGATGGTGCAATCTGATTAATTAATTTGAATGTGATCAGTAGGATTTTGTATTGAATCCTACTTAGTATAGGTAGCCAGTGCAGAGAATAGAGTATCGGAGTAATGTGATCAGTCAGTTTGGCTTTAGAAATTATTCTCGCCGTTACATTTTGGGCCATTTGTAGAACTTTTAGGTTCTTTTTAGGTACTCCTGATAGAATTCCATTACAGTAGTCAATATGTGGGGTTATTAATGCTTGCGTGACAGTTCGGAAGTCTTCTCCTTCTAAAAGGGGCCTCAATTGTTGTATTGATCGAAGCGTATAATAAATTGTTTTGGTTGTTTTCTTCATATGGTTAGTGAAATTAAGGGCCTTGTCAAGGGTGACTCCCAAGTATTTAATCTCTTCTTAGTGGATTCAGAACCAAAGGCACCACAAGGGTGTTACTTTTGGGAATGACATCCAAAGAATCTTCAAGAAAAGCTGTGAGATCCTGCCCTACCGAGAAATCAGGTAAAGGCAAAAGACCCTCAACCTTATCAAGAGGAGAGGATCTGGGAGAAAGGTAATACATATGGATAATGTCTAAATTCCCTTCTAATTTTAAAACCTCAATGAAATACTTCTTTAACAAAATATCAGAAGATAACAGGTGTGTAACAGGAAACTTAAGAAAACGTAAATTCTTAGCCTGAGACTGATTTTCAAAAACCTCCAGCCGATAGGAGATATCCATAGTTAACGAGAAAGGAGGTTGAGGAAACGGCGGTGGTGACCTGGAATGAGAACTCAAAGAGGCCTCTTCTGGTGACAATATGGCAGGCAGCAGGGAAGTCAAATGTTTATCCATCGGACCTACCACCTTACCTCCTTGCACCTTGGCTCCAGATTTTACATTCAGCTTCGCTTTCCACTTACCCATGAACGACAAACACAGACCTCTCAGGAGCGCCTAAGGGGCATGGCCTGCCCCTTGAGACACGCCCCTTTGGACACGTGGTCGCGTATAGGGGCTGCCGGATTATGTAGAGGCAGGGGGAGGGGTCCTCCACAGCCGGGACCATCCTCTGTTTGCCTGCCTGATACAGCAGGACCTCCGGACACCTGTTGCACTGCTTCCGCAGCTCAAAAATCAGCCGTGTCTGCTCCCCCGAACGTGAATCGCTCTCCCGACTAGTGGAGAATATAAAATGTATTAAAGGATTAAAATCTCATTTATTTCCTGTATTTGCTACACCATAAGGACAGAAGCCATTAAAGTAGTTTACAAAAGTAAAAGTGAAAAGGGAAATGAGGTAGAGCAGGGCAGAAGGAAAAGAATAAGAGAGGAGGGTATATCAAATATCATCGAGAAGAGAAAGGGAGGGTTATTAAGACAGGTACTGCTCTGTCAGGGGAAGGGGGGGAGATTAGATGGGAGAGGAATGAGGAAAGGAAACTGAAAAAAACAGGTCTTAAATTCTGGAAAAGGTGGCTCCTGATAGAATGAGATAGGAAGGAACTTCCAAAGATAGGGTCCAAAGTAGGGGAAGGAGGATTCTCTAAAGACAACTAGGTGTAGGTTGGGGGTGGGGTGGAGGAGTAGGGATGCTTGAGAGGACCAAAGGGCAGTTTTATTTTATAGAATTGATATTTAATTTTCATGTTTTATTATGCATGTATCATCTAAACTGCTTTGAATATAAGATGGGCGGTATAAAGGTGTCTTAACCATAACACAAATTTTACAAATCATTTACCAAATTAAGATCTCTATTTTCATACTTGATTTTTTTCTCTTCTTTATAGGTATAATAGGGTAATTTTTATAACACATCTTCTGTCCATAAAATATATTTTACATAGGGAAAATGGCTCTTATAGTCATGGTCAACATTATTGGCACAGTTACATTTTAGGTATGATGTGTACAATATCTTGAGAAATAATTGTAAATATTCCCACTGTATGTCATTATAATATTTTAATAGCATGTTCAAAGGTATACAACAACAAAAGATGTCTCTGCAACATAGACATCATAATTTCTGAAAAAAAAAAGACCTGGACAGGATTAATAGCATCCTTCACTAATATTTGGTTGCACAGCACTTTGCAGAGCTGCCAGCTTCCAAACGTTTCTTGCAGACATCTATACGTTTCTTACATCCATCTGCTGGGAGTTTCTCCCACTCATTATTGCAATTTGTTCCAGCTTATGAATGTTTCCAGGGTTCTTTTTACCAATGGCAGATTTCAGCTCTTTCCAAAGGTTCTTGATTGGATTGAAATCAGGAATCATTGCGGGCCAGTTTAAAACAGTCCATTTATTCCTTTTTAACCATTCTTTTGCACTTTTGGATGTGTGTTTTAGGTCATTGTCCTGCTGGAGGATCCATGACCTTCGACCCAGACCTAGCTTTCTGACACTCAGTAGCACATTTCGCTCTAAAATACCTTGGTAGTTCTCTGACTTCATGATTCCTTTAATAAGCTCCAGGATTCCAGCTCCTAAGGCAGCAAAACAGCCCCACAACATTATGGAACCTCCACCATATTTAACAGTATGAAGGGTGTTTTTTAACTTATAAGCTTCATTTCTTTGCCTTAAATGCATTGCTGGTCTTTGCTGCCAAAGAGCTCAAGTTTAGTTTCATTTGTCCACAGAACAATTTCCCAGGAAGGTTGTGGTTTCTCAAGGTGGGTTTTGGCAAAAATCAGGCATGTCTGTTTATGTCTGTCTTTGAGCAGTGGGGTCCTTCTTGGTCTTTGCCCATGACATCCTTCTTTGCTTAGTGCGTGGCGTATGGTGTGGGTTGAAGCCACCACTCTAGGTCAGCCATAAGCTTTTTGCTGTTTTTTCCAACAGTTCGCACCAACCTTTGAAGATCTCTTGGATTAATTTTCCTCTTGATAGTTCCTTGAGCAGAAAACATCTTAATAACATTGTGAACTGTAGACATAGGAATCCCAAGCTCTTTGGAGATGGCTTTGTAACCCTTTGTTTGATGTTTGGTTATAATAGTTTTTCTGATGGTCTCAGGCAGCTCTCTTCTCTTCACCATTGTGAAAATGGAATAGAGTGTGAATGTGGCTATTTTAAAATTCATTGGTTGATTTAAGTCATGTGAGTACTGACAATTGATCATACGTGCATCTAATTTTATTGCATTAATTTTATTTGAATCGTTTATAAGGTGCCTATAATCATGTCCTACTATATGACACAAGCATAACCATATGCTCCCAAAGATTTTTTTTTGACTAAGTCTCAAGATTGCTATGAAAAGCTTCATCTGTATGAGTCATTTTATTCTATTTTAAGTGATCATGCATCTATCCACAAATTAAAATCTCCCATACAGTACCACACGACTGTCACGTTTTGGACCACACTACAACTAGGTTCTGCTTCAGGGCATGCAAGGCAGTACTTATCTGAATATCTTCTCCACCACTGAGAACAGAGAAGATTCTTCAAATCATTTTGAGCTCTTCTGGCATTTTGAGAAAAGATGGCCAATGCATTTTTTAAATCTTGTTTTAACCCCGCCTCCCCTTCAAATTGAAAGGGGCCTCATATCAAACCAAAGTAAGCCAGTCTATTTGCTGGTTTAGACTTTTAGGTTGAACTGCATCCAAGGAATAAATCCAGAATTGTTCTCTAAGGTTCAGAATAGCCTCCCGATTCCCTCCCTGCTATGACTGCGGTACCATTTCAAATATTTGCCATTTCAGATGTTCAAACGTATGATTTATTTTTAGACAATGTTCAACAATCGGGGCTGTTTTAGCACCAGTATTAATGCAAGATTTATGTTCTCTCAATCTAGCTATCATGTTCCATTGGGTTCACCCTACAACGGCACAGCAATACTTACACAACATGAGTTGACTGACACATCGTGAAACTTCAATGTTCAATAGACTTCTGTGTCACCGGATTAATCCAATCGGGCCCTTCTATAGTGGAAGCACAAAACTCACATGTGTCACATTTATAATTTCCAAATACCTCTGTAACATTTTCTTTAGAAGACCAAGTTATAGATGGACTCACATAATTTGCTACATTCTTTCCTCTGCGAAATGCAACTATTGGGTGTTCTTCAAAATAAGGATATAACTGTAAAAACTTCCAGTGTTTATAAATCAAAGAAGCCACTTGTGAAGCCAGAGTTGAAAATGGTAGCGTACAGACTAAAGGTCCTCCATTTGAGCAGGGTCATTATTCTGAGGCTCCAACAGTAAATCTCTCTGTGCATGTAAACACTGTAAATATGCTTTTTAAATTATCCCATAAGGATAACCACAATCTAAGTACTTCTGAAACAGCTGTTTAGCCTATTAAACATAATCCTGCATCAACGTACAAATTCTCAGAATACGGAGAAATTAGCTAATAGGAAGCCGCTTTTACAATTTCAGAGGATGATGACTATTATAGTTAAGCAAATTATTATGAGAGACTGGCTTTTGATATAGAGTATTATATAAATCCATACATCTCTAACCACCATTATATCAAAAAATCTGATCTGCTCTTGATGGTGGTACTTTCAAATTGAAGATTAGTTTCTGAGAATTTAACCAAGCTGTGAACTTTTCCAAAGATTCCAGATCCTCTTATCACAAAAAAAAATATATCATCTAAATATCTCTTCCAAAGGCATATATGAGACACCCAAATGGAAGAATAAAGATAATGTTCTTCAAAGGATGACATATACAAAGTTGCCACTGTAGGAGCTACAGTGGCACCATCGCCACTCTGTATTTTTGATGAAAAAAAGATCAGTTAAAGCAGAAAAAGCAGTTACTCACCTGTAACAGATGTTCTCCGGGAACAGCAGGAATTTGTCCTCACATATGGGTGATGTCGGAGCCCGCACGGAACATTTCCCCAGCTTTCAAACAAAGCCTTTGGGAATGCTACCATGCATGTGTAGTTCCCATCCCACCCAAGGGTGCCATCTTGTTCAGCCAGATGATGGCAGTCAGGCAAAAACAAAAAGACGGCAACTTCAAGGGGAGGAGGGAGGGTTATGAGGACTGTTTCCTGCTGTTCCCACGAGAACACCTGTTACAGGTGAGTAACTATACTTTCCCCAGGAACAAGCTGGAAGTCAGTCTTCACATATGGGTCTCCCTAGCTCCAGGTTGCCGAGGACTGAACCACGAGAGTACCAACGGTGACCGGTCGGGTGGCCATGAGTTGCAGAAGGTGAGTCCCCGCTGAGAGACTCTGCAAGACCCTAGCATCCAGTGATGCTATCACTCCGGTAGCCTGAACACAGAGAGTCAGAGGGCAAAAGTTGCCTACACTCCAAGAATATTACGCAGCACTGCCTGACCAAAGACACTGTCCCTGCGGGATTCGTTTTCCAGGCATTAGTGTGCTGCGAACGTGTGAATGGATGACCAAGTGGTGGCTCTGCAACTTTCTGTCACCAGCACAGGGTGGAGTTGGGACATCGACGTGGCCATCACCCTCACGCAATGCCCTGTGATCTGGTGCTCAATATAGAGGCCCGCCCACTTATAGGCGAGGGCAATGCAGTCCGCCACCCAAGAGGATAGGGTATGCTTCGTTACAGGGAGCCCCGGTCTGATGGGGTCATAGGACATGAAAAGCTGAGGAGCTTTGTAGTGGTCCTGGGTCTACTGCAGATAGAAGGACAGGGCCTGTTTACAGTCCAGTGTGTGGAGTATAAGCACCTCCCTGCCGGCATGAGACCGTGGGTAGAAGGTGGGAGTATGACCTCCTGTTTGAGGTGAAACAGGGAAATCACCTTCGGGAGGAACTTAGGGTGATTGTGGAGTACTACCCTGTTCCTGAAGAACCTGGTGTATGGGGGATCTGCCACCAGCGCTTGAAGCTCGCTGACTCTGCGAGCTAAAGTCAGGGCCACCAAGAAGGCCACCTTCCAGGATAGATATCTGAGATGGCAAGTGGCCAGAGGGCTTGAACAGTGACCTAGTCAGCTGGGAGAGCACCAAGTTGAGGTCCCATTCTGCTGCTGAGGGGCGGACAGGGGGCTTGGAAAGCAGAAGGCCCCATAGAAACTGGGAAACCAGGGGCTGGCTGGATAAGGGCTTTCCCCCTACGGGGTGGTGGTGAGCGGCTATGGAGCTCAGGTTCACTTGGACTGAATTCGATTTCAGCCCTATGCGTGACAGATGCACTAGGTGCTGGAGTATCAGCTGGATGTGGCAGGAGAATGGGTTCTCTTTCCTATCTGCGCACCACAGGGAGAACCTGCGCCACTTAAAGGTGTAAGCCCTCCTCATGGAGGGTTTCCTGGAGCTAGCAGTATCTCCTCTACCTCTTGTGGTAGGTTGAGAGGGGCCAAGGCTACCCTCTCAGCAGCCAGGCTGTTTGAGTCAATGACCCCACATTGGGGTGCAGAAGGGAGCCCTCCTCCTGAACCAGGGGTACTGGGAATGTTGCTGCCAACCAGAGTAGTAGTGGAAACCAGAGTTGCCTGGGCCACCTGAAGGCGATCAATATCACCGATGCCCTCTCGTTTTGAATTGGAGAACAGGGGAGTCGGTGGGAATGCATACAGCAGTACCTTGGACCATGAGATCAGGAACACATCTGCTGCTACCCTCTGTGGGTGCGGCTGTCTGGAGCAGAAGTGAGCCAGTTGCGCATTGTTCGGAGAGGCAAATATGTCCACCTTGAGCTAGTCCCAAAGGCAGAAGAGCTTCTCCACCACTGCAGAGTCGAGACACCACTCGTGAGGGTGCAGGACTCTGCTGAGTCTGTCTGCAAGGTAGTTGTACTGGCCCAGGAGGTAGACTGCTCACAGAAGCATGCCTTTGCACACTGCAAAGCAGAGGAGGGCTACAGCCTCCTGGCAGAGGTAGTATAAGCCCATGCTCCCCCTGCTTGTTTATACAGAACATTACGACCTGGTTGTCCATCTGGACAGCACAGGTCTGTTCTTCAAGAGGGAGCGGAATGCACTTAGGGCAAAGGATACCGCCCGGAGTTCCAGGATGTTGATCTATAGTAGGGACTCTTCCCTGGACCAGCAACCCTGAGTGTGGTGAACTCCGCAGTGAGCTCCCCAGCCCTGGAGAGAGGCATCTATGGTCAGGGCATTCTGCAGTGGGGGAACCTGGAAGGGCATTCCTGCCAGGAGGCGGCCCAGGTTTTGCCACCAGTTGAGGGATCTCGCCAGCTGGTGGGAGACCCTGACCCTGTCCTAGAATCGGCCCATGGCCTGGGTCCACTGAGAACGCAGGCACCACTGGGCTGACCACATGTGCAGGTGGGCTAGGGGTGTGACATGGACTGTGGAGGCTATGTGTCCCAGCAGGCAGAGGAGAAGGTGAGCCAGCAGCATTCTGCGGTATTGGACCTCCTCTGCCAGCTGTTTGAGGCGTTCTGCCCTGTCCTAAGGGAGGAAGGCTTTAGCATGCACTGTGTCCAGCTGAGCACCAACGAACTTAGGTCTTGTACCGAAGAGAGATGTAATTTGGGGTAGTTGATGATGAATCTCAGGTGCTGCAGGATGAGGATAGTACGTTCTGAGCCCTGACTGCAGCTGTGCCACCTCTGATGAGCCAGTCGTCCAAGTAGGGGAAAATGAACACCCCTTGTAGGTGTAGATGGGTGGTTATCGTTGCTAGGCACTTTGGGAACACTCTTGGTGAGGAGGCCAGACTGAAGGGAAGTACCCTATAGTGGTAGTGGCCTCCGCTTACCATGAATCTCAGGTATTGCTGGTGAGATGGATGGACCAGGATGTAGGTGTAGACATCCTTTAGGTCCAAAGAGCAAAGTCAGTCTCCTTGGTGGAGATAGGGCAGCAATGTCCCAAGGGAGAGCATTTTGAACTTCTCCCTCACCAGGAACTTGTTCAGGTCTCAGAGGTCCAGGATGGGCCTGAGACCCCCAGTTCTTTTGGGAACAAGAAAGCACCTTGAGTAGAAGCCCTTGCCCCAGAGGTGCTGGAGAACAGGCTCTACTGCCCTGTCCCTTAGTAGACCCGCTAGCTCTGAGAGCAAGAGAGCCTGGTGAAGGAGAGGTCGCACTGGCTCTCCTGGAAAATGCCCCAGAAGTGGCAGCTAGAAGCAGAGGTGGTAACCCTCCTTCACCACCCGAGCACCCACTGGTCTGATGTGACCTCGGGCCATCTGTGAGCGAAGAGTGCCAGGTGGTCCCCTGTGGGCTGGTGAGGGTATGCAGTTTGGGGGCCTTTGGCTTCTTGGGTCTGTGTCCCTGGCCCTTGGGCTGGGATCCCTGCTGCTGCTGGCTTGGGAAGGCATGGTAGTGGTGACTCTGATGGAAAGGGCCCTTCTTCCTCAAGAAAGTTGGCCTTTTCCCCGAGGTTTTCCTACGGGGAAGAATAGAGGTCTTCTTTGAAAGCCTTTGCCTGGTCACCACCTCAGCCTCCATCTCGGCCGCAGGTTTTCCAAACAGGTTCTCCCTGGTGCAGAGGACATCCAGCAACATTTCCTGGACCCATTGCTCGAGGTCCAAGGTCTGCAGCCAGGCCTGGCACTGAGCACCGATGCCTGCGGCCGCTGCCCGAGCTGCAGCCTTGAACCCATAGTAGGCAGCCTGGAACAGGAACTTAGAGCAGTCCCGGATGGTAGCCACCAAGGTCTGGAACCGTTGCAGGGATTCCCTAGTGAGCCTTGCTGAGAGGCCCGCGAGCTCCTGAATGAGGATCTTAAGATACATCCCTATATAGAGCTTATAGGTTTGTATCCGGCAGCCCAGCATGGACCCCTGGAAACACTTGCGTCCTAGGGCGTTGAGGGCTCTGGCCTTTCTACCTGGGGTATTCAGAAGAATAAGTCTTCTCGCTCTTGAGCTTTTGCATCGAAGACTCCACCCACCATGGAATTGTGGGGAAGTTGGGCCTTCTGGAAGCCTGGACTCCTCTTCATGCGGTAGATGGCATCAAGACATCGGCTGACCACTGGCATCCATAGGAGCAGCCATTCGAGGATGGGTTGCACCAGCACTGACAGAGCCTCCTTTGGTGGAGACTCATACTGGAGGCTCTCCAGTTGTTTGGTGCGTGGGTCCTCCTCAGACTCGGTTGAGACAAAAAGGGCTCAGGCCATGTCCCGGACAAAATCATGGAATGCCACGTCCTTGTGTGGGGAATGGCATTGGAGTTCCGGGGATCCCCTGACCGGTCTCGGGTCAGACTCCCAGAAACTAGCCAGGAAGGACCGGATACCTGAGGATTGGGACCAGAACCTCACTCGGTGCCGAGGGCTAGTCCGAGCCAGATAGCACTTGGGGCCCTGCTCAACCCCCAGGGATGCCACTGCAGTCAGGGGCCCCATTGCCTGCATTGAACCTTGCTACCCATTGCCTGCATCGGACTTGCTACCCACTGCCTGCATTGAACCTTGCTACCCACTGCCTGCATTCAACTTTGTAGCACAGGCTATAGTCTCCCCGCCACCCATTGCTTGTACTTTTACCTATATTGCATAGAGTGTAGTCCCCACTTGTAACTTAACATATACTGCATAGTGTTTAGAATCCCTACCCACCTCATTGCCTGTAAGATAACATACACTGCTTAGCCCCACTACTTCTCTCCCATGGCCCCCCATCTCATTATCCTTCTCTTCCTCATACTCTCCAACTGCCTCCCCTCCTACCAGCATCCTCACTCCTCTCCCCCCCTCTACCTTCCTCACCTCTCCCTCCATTCTGTCTCCTAACCTAGCATGTGCCCTTGAGCTTCATTACACCCTCCCCCTCATTCAACCTGCCCCCTCTCTTTAAGGCAACCCTACCCTCGCTTCCGCCGTACTACCTCTGTTTTACCCCACTCTCTACTACTCCTACTCCTTCTCTCATCAGGAAATATCAATCCCAACCCCGCCCCCCCCATTCTCTCTCTCGCTCTAAAAAGAGTTCCTCACGTACCTTATCTAACCTCATCCATATCCCTCTCTTTTCCCCTTCTATCCGCCCTCACTCATCCCTCATTCACTCACCTAGTGACACCAACCCCAACCCCATCCCTTTAGAGTTCTGTCTCACTTTAAAATGAAATCCTCACGTAACCTATCTAATATCATCAATATCCCCCTTCAGTCCCCTTTCATGTTCCCTCCCTCATGTCCCTCAAGGAGAGCACATTTACCCAGAAACACCCACCCGTACCCTGGCCCCTCTAAATCCCTATACTACTCTGGAAATCGATCCTCACGTAACAGCCCCCCTAGACCACCATCTTACTCTGAAAAGAAATCCTCACGCAACTTGTCCAACCTTATCCATATCCCTCTCCTCTCCCCCTCCTCTCTCCCATTCTCTTGTGCCCTATGGAATGCATGCTCAGTCACCAACAAACTTCCTTTCACTCATGATCTCTTCATCTCTAATGCACTGCATCTTCTTGCCCTAACTGAAACCTGGCTTCCCCCAGATGATACCACATCCACCGCTGCCCTCTGCCAGGGGGGATACCAGTTCTCCCATACACCTCGCTCCACCGGCCGCGGTGGTGGCGTTGGGCTTCTACTTTCCCCCTCCTGCCAATTCCAACCCTTCCTGCTGCCCCAATCACATTCCTCTCTCTCTTTTGAGGTCCACTCCATTCACCTCTTCACACCACTTCCCCTCCGAGTAGCTGTTATCTACCGCCCACCTGACAAATCCACATCGACATTCCTCACCGACTTCGACTCCTGGCTTTCCGTCTTCCTGGATCCCTCTTCCCCCACTCTTATTCTTGGCGACTTTAACATACACTTCGATAACCCCTCCGATCCCCATGCCTTAAAGTTCCTCGCCCTCACCTCCTCGTTCGACCTCCAACTTTGCTCCACTGCCGCCACCCACCTCCATGGCCACTGTCTTGACCTGATACTCTTCTCTAATTCCTCTCCCTCAAACGTCCGCAACTCAATTCTTCCCTCATCTGACCATCACCTTTTAACCTTCAATCTTCAGCTCCCACCATCTCTACCTCGTCCTATCTCCTCTGACCTATTTAGAAACCTTCATAACATTGATCCCCTGACCCTCTCCTCCACCATTTCTCCTTCTCTTTCCTCCATTATGTCCTCCAAGACCGTCGATGAGGCAGTCTCCTCTTATAATGCTGCTCTATCTTCGGCTCTCAACACTCTTGCCCCACTCACCCCACGTCTCGTCCGACGTTCTGTTCCCCAGCCCTGGCTATCTTCCACAACCCGCTATTTACATATCTGTGCTCGTTCCGCTGAACGTGCCTGGACCAAATCCCACTCCCCGGAAGACCTTCTACACTTCAAATTCATGCTTAGCTCCTTCCAGTCAGCCATAGCACTTGCCAAACAAGAATACTATATCCATCTGACTAACTCCCTTGCTTCTGATCCTCACCGCCTCTTCAATACCCTCAATTCCCTCCTCAAGGTGCCCCCGCCCCCGGTCCCGCCCTCCCTCTCCTCCCAAACCCTAGCTGACTACTTCCAAGACAAAATCCATAAGATTATCCTCCAATTCCCCACTTCCTCATCTACCTCTCCCCCTCCCCAATTATCCCCCCCATCCACACCTCCTCTTCTACCCTCTCCTCCTTCCCTACAATCTCCGATGATGAAACCGCACTCCTTCTTTCCTCCTCCAAACCCACCACCTGTTCCTCTGATCCTATCCCCACCCATCTCCTACACCCCATCTCCCCTACCGTTGTCCCCTCCATCTCTCATATTCTCAACCTTTCACTCTCCACTGCTACCGTCCCCGCTGACTTCAAACATGCTGTTGTCACACCTCTCCTCAAGAAACCCTCGCTCGATCCCACCTGTCCCTCTAACTATCGACCTATCTCCCTTCTCCCCTTCATATCTAAACTACTAGAATGAGCAGTCCACCACCGCTGCCTCGACTTCCTCACCTCCCAGGCCCTCCTGGACCCACTACAATCCGGCTTCCATCCCCTACACTCCACCGAAACGGCTCTTACAAAAGTCTCAATGACTTGTTCCTGGCTAAATCTAAGGGCCTCTACTCTGTCCTCATCCTTCTCGACCTCTCTGCTGCCTTTGATACTGTTGACCACAATCTTCTCCTCACCACCCTCTCCTCGCTTGGTTTCAAGGGCTCCGTACTATCCTGGTTCTCCTCCTACCTCTCCCATTGCTCCTTTAAGGTATGCTCTAGTGGCTCCTCCTCCTCTCCCACCCCAGGGATCTGTCTTAGGCCCCCTCCTTTTCTCTCTCTATACCCAATCCCTTGGCGCGCTTATCTCCTCCCATGGATTTCAGTGCCATCTCTATGCCGATGACTCCCAAATCTACCTCTCTACACCTAATATCTCTCCAGAAATCCAGACCAAGATCTCTGCCTGCCTCTCTGACATCGCTGCCTGGATGTCTCACCGCCGCTTAAAATTGAACATGGACAAGACTGAACTCCTTATCTTCCCCCCAATGCCTCCCCTCCTCTTCCCCCTTTCTCAGTCTCTGTGGATGGATCTACGATCCTTCTTGTTCCCTCGGCCCACAATCTGGGGGTTATCTTCGACACCTCTCTCTCCTTCTCCACACATATCCAGCTCGTAGCTAAGACCTGCTGCTTCTTTCTCTACAACATTAGCAAAATCCGCCCTTTCCTTTCTGAACACACTACCAAAACGCTCATCCACTCCTTAATCTCCTCTCGCCTCAACTACTGCAACCTACTCCTTACTGGTCTCCCCGCGAGCCACCTCCTTCCCCTTCAATCTATACAAAATTATGCTGCTCGACTTATCTTCTGCCAGTCTCGCCATGCCCACATTACTCCCCTTCTCAAGTTGCTTCACTGGCTCCCTATCCAATTTCGCATCCAATTCAAACTTCTCCTGCTGACCTATAAATGCATTCACTCTGCAGCCCCTCAATACCTCTCATCTATTTTTTTTTATTTATATGAATTTCCAAAAACTTACAAAAGCAAGCATATAAGCAACCATAGTATTTTTACAAAGAAATAAGCACAGAGCAGCATATCCTTAAAGAAAATACTTAAAACAAAACACTATCACATAGCCCACTACATGGGGAGATATGCTGTAAACACGGAATAGCCTGTTATTCTGTTGATGTTGTTGTATGTGAACCGCGCTGATACCAAATAGCGCGGTATATAAAAGATTGTAATAAATAAATAAAATAAATATTACAAAAGGTAATAATATAAAGGAAAAAAGAAGAGCATTAGCTCTAAAAAAAATATGACAGCCTATACTTATGCCCTCCATCCACCTCCTATATTATTTGCCATGTCCCTCTTTACCATCCAAAAAAGCTATCAATTGAGAAGGATCCAAAAAACTAAATTTAGAACCCTGAAACGTAACCAAATATTTACAGGGATACCTAAGAAAAAACATGGCCGGTAGGGCCACCACTCTAGGTTTCAAGGCCAAAAAGGCCTGTCTCCTAACTTGTGTAGCCCTACTGACATCAGGAAACATTTGAACCTTAGCACCACTAACGAAGCCAACATATTTTTAAAATAACTCCTAAATACAACAGCCTTATCCTGTTCGGAAACAAATGTTATTACAAGAGTAGCACGAGATGATATATTGTCTTGGGAGTCCTCCAGGAATTTGGTCAGATCAAGGTCAGTACGGCCCTGTAAACCGCTTTTATGTCTCGGCCAAAGCAGTATATAAAATTATGAAATAAAGATAAAGATAAAATCCCCAGGAGGACCAACAGAGACCCCTCGTCCGGTCAAATAATATAATTTAGAGATAGAAATGGAGTTGGCCAAAGCCAATCCCAAAACTTCCCTAAAATACTTCAGCAGCAAAACATCAGCTGAAAGCAAATGACAAACAGGAAAATTCAATAATACCTCTCATCTCTTATCTCTCCCTACATCCCCTCTCGGCAACTTCGCTCGGCTAACAAACTACTTCTTTCTAGGCCCTTCACGCACACTGCTGACTCCCGACTTCGCTCCTTTCACCTTGCTGCTCCTCACGCGTGGAGCAGCCTACCTCTCTCTATATGCCAGGAATCCTCTCTGTCCCTCTTCAAATCCAGGTTGAAGACCCACCTCTTCACAGTCGCTTTCAGATCCTGACTTCCATCCCTTATCTTAACCTGACTCCCGTCAATTTTCATGACTGAGTTGTAAAGACCATATTGTGCTTTGTACCAATTCGACTATTGTTTTGTATTGTCTTGACTAGATTGTAAGCTCTGATGAGCATGACTCTAACGAGCAGGGACTGTCTCTTGTATGTTTGTACAGCGCTGAGTGCTATATAAGTGCTAAATAGTAGTAGTAGTAGGTTTTTTTATTTTATTTATTTATTTATTTAGTATACATTTGTATACCGCTACTTCCAGTGATCAGCAGCGGTTTGATTACAGATTGGAAATTGTCAAATCATGACAGGAAATTTTTGAGGTATAAACACATTGAATAGACAGGAAAGCACAGCACACAGAGAACTATTTTACAGGGAACATGGGCTATGGAGGGTTAAGTGGCTTGCCCAAGACCACAAGGAGCACCTGTGGGACTAGAAACCCCAGTCCTTCCAGCCCAAGGTTGCTGTCCTCTAGTGGGATTTGAACCCCTGACCTTCTGGCCTGAAGTACCTTGCCCCAACCACTAGGCCACTCCTCCACTCCTTGTCGGGGCAGATAATATGGATGAACCTGACATCATCATCTGCTGCATGATCAAGATGGCAGAGATACTCTGTTCCAGGACTGCCATTCTGGCCTCAATGCAGAAGGCTCTGCAGCTTTCGCACGGGCACCAAGGGTTTCAGGCCTGGTGCTAGCACTCGAGTGAGCATGTCCTCAATGAGGATCGTGACCTCGGGGAGCCTTTCACAGTCACCGCCGGCCGAGGACTCCTTCCTAGAGACCTTAGGGGGGGCGCTGCTCAGAGTTGCCCGAGTCCCGCTCCGGGACCTTACTGGGTTTACCGGTGAAACCTCGACTGGCTTCAAGAATTTTTTATTTTTCTTGCCATGGTCCAGTGTTTTTACAGAGAAACCGCCTCCACAGGACTCCGAAGATGCCCGGGCCTCACAGGAGGTGCTTGGCTTTGGCTCAGCATCAGGGAAGCCGGGGCTGAGTCAGACCGCAAGAACAACTTCTCCTGCAACTCCAACCTTTTGTTGTTGGTCCGAGAGATCATGGCCTGACATATGCCACAGGAGGTACTGTCGTGGTCCAGGCCAAGGCAGTGCAAGGAGCAGTTGTGGGTGTCTCTGACAGACATAATTTGACTGCAACGATCACACTTTTTAAAGCCACCGGGAGACATGGTGGATCACACCTGGATGGGGCCGATGACCCCCAGGCGAAAAAGGGCACGAACGCTGGTCAAGGCAGACCTCAATGAAAAAAGAGAAAGGAATCCAAGAACAGTGCCGGGGATGGTGCCGGCTCGAGGCAGGAAAAGGAACCGGTTGGCAAACAAGGAAAAACTCAACTAAGGATAATTTATAAGGATTTTTTCCAGGGAACAGGACATGCATCCATTGGGCTCCATGGAAAAAAGGAGACTGAGCAATATGGCACCCTTGGGCAGGAAGGGAACCACACGTGTGTGGTAGCATTCCCAAAGGCTTTCTTTGAAAGCTAGGGAAATGCTACGCGTGGGCTCTGTCAGCACCGTCACCCATATGTGAGGACTAACTTCCTGCTTGTTCCTGGAGAAAATTGTTCTCCAGCACTAAACACAGTAAATCCAAAACACATTGTTTAGGCAGTCTTGCAGGTATCAGATTTCCCCAATCCAGATGAGTAATAACTGCTAATACCTCTTGCTGATCAATATTTGTGTATAAAGATCTCACATCATAAGTAACCAACCAAATCTCCCCCGATAAAGATGATACTTCTGACAAAACATGGAGCATATGAGTAGTATCCTTCAAAAAAGAAATTGCATGCCGCGTCAACGGATTAAGGATCATATCCTCAAAAATGAATAATGGTTCCAATAGTGACCCATTACCGGTCACTATAGGATGACCTGGAGAATTCTGCAGACATTTATGAACCTTGGGGACTGTGTAGAACACCAGAACCAAGGAATGTTTATTTAACAAGAACTGTATGGCAGATTTTAATTTGTGGATAGATTCATAATCACTTAAAATAGAATAAAAGGACTCGTAGGGAGGAAGCATTTTGTAGCGACCTTAAAACTTAGTCCAACAATAAAATCTCTTTGGGAGCATATGGTTATGTATGGGATTGTTTGTGTCATATAGTGGGACTTTGATTATCCTATACTGGTCCATTGTAATTTGATAATAATCACATCCTGGCAATATCCCAGTGTTTATAATATTTCCTACTATTTCCCTTCTTAATAGTTCTTGTTTTATTTGATTCTTTTGTGTGTCAAATACGTATGCATATAAAGTACAAAACAATTTCATTGGCACTTTTTTTTTCTTTTTAGGAGATATTGGACAGATTATTGGATAAATGCTGGAACGATAACACTTCTCTAGTATTCTCTCACACCTCCTTGCCTGCTGTGGATTCTCCATTCTGTTTTTCTGTCTTTCCATGCCAACAACTCCTCAGCTGCACAGATGAATGGATTTGATTCAGTTGGAAAAACTACAAAATAATAGTATCTGCCCCAGAAAAACACAGACAAACACCAGCTTTTGGTAACCTCAAAGAACCCTGAATTAGCTGGAAAATAAATACCCCAAAGAGCAACTGCGAGTTTACTGCTAGGGGTTTTGGCTGCCATTTTAAACCCTGGCACCTCTGGGGCATTAGAGGAGGGGACTGCTCCTGCTGTATTCCACTAGAGATCAGAGAAACCCTTGGGTGAGTCCCAGAAGGGATGCAGGGAGGGCCTGGATTTGTTTTTCGGGGGGGGGGGGGGCTACAACTCCATGTCCCAAACGTCTATACACAGCATGTGTACAAGTTTGAGCATTATTGCCAATGCATGATCTTAGAAAAGCCCCTTTTCAATGTGCATAAAGCGTAGTTACTCACCTGTAACAGGTGATCTCCGGGAATAGTGGGAATCAGTCTTCACAAATGGGTGACATCAGTATCAATGGAGACCGGTGTGGGAACACTCCTCAGCATCCAATAGGAATGCTTTTGGGAGCATCGCTCCATGCATGCGTGTCTGGCTTCCCGCCTTCTCAGTAATTCTGCGTCAGGTATATAGCAGAAAGAAAAAAGTCTCATAACAGAAAAGGTAAGAACAAAGGTTGAATGGGCAACTCTGAAGGGAGGTGGGCAGGTTGTAGACTGATTCCTGCTGTTCCAGGAGATCACCTGTTACAGGTGAGTAACTACATTATCTCCAGGAACAAGCAGGAATGCAGTCTTCACATATGGGACTCCCTAGCCCAAGACTACCCAGCAGGAATGAGGAATCTGGAACTACTAACAGGGTAAAGCAGGGATCCATCAGACTCAGCCCTTTGGGCACACTCCTCTTGGGGTAGTCGGAGATGGACGGTGGGCAGAGTTGTCTAAACCTGAAAAAGGTTCCTTAAAAAATTGTGCATCTCGACCAGAATCCTTGTCAAGGCAATAATGAGCAGCAAAGGTATGTAGAGAAGACCATTTGGCTGCTTGGCAAATCTTGGAAATAGAGACAGAACGAAGATTGGCCACTGTAGTAGCCATGGCCCGGACAATGTGTGCTGTGACATGTCCCTATAGGGAGAGACTGGCTTGTGCATATGCGAAAGACATGCAGTCAGCAATCCAGTTGGAAAGGATCCTTTTGAAAACTGGGAGTCCAAGGGGACTAGGATCAAAAGACAGAAAAAGCTGTGAAGATTGGCAATGACCCTTAGTGCGATCAAGACAGAATGCAAGTGCTCTTTTGCTAACTAGAGTATGTAATCTTGCTTCTGCTTTAGAAATGCGAGGTCTAGGAAAAAAGGTTGGAAAAGATATTGTTTGATTAAGATGGAAAGGAGTAACCACCTTTGGAAGGAATTTAGGGTGAGTCCTGAGGACTATCTTATCATGGAAGAAACAAGTGTAGGAGGTGTAGTCCACCAGAGCTTGTAACTTGCCGACTCTAAGGGCAGATGTTAGAGCGATGAGAAAAACAACCTTCCAGGTTAGAAATTTGAGGGAAGCCATTGTTAAAGGCTCTAAGGGGAGTCTTAAAAGTTGTGTGAGAACAACATTAAGGTCCCATGTTGTGGCGGGGGGCATATTGGTGGCTTTGTTAAAAGGAGCCTCCACATGAACCAAGCTAGTAGCAGATGAGAGGAAATTGGGTGATCCCCAATTAAGCTGTGAGAGGCCAAGATCGCACTCACATGGACTGAGACGGAATTAGTTTTCAGTCCAGATGAAGAAAGATGGAGAAGTTACAGTAAGTTTTCCACTGTACAGGTAAATAGATTGAGAGCTCTCTGGGAGCACCAGAGAGAAAATCTGTGCCATTTAAAGGCGCAGGTACATTTACTAGAATCCTTTCTGGAAGCCATTAAGACTTGAGTCATGTCCTCGGGCAGCCCAAGGTCAGACAGGATGAAGTATTCAGCAGCTATGCCATCAAGCGTAAGGTCTTGAGGTTGGGATGAAGCAGTGTCCCGTGGTCCTGCAAGAGCAGATTCGATGCATAGCCTAATCGGAGAGGTTGACCTTGTGTCGGACGAAGAAGTAGGGGAAACAATGGCTGACAGGGCCAGAATGGGGTGATTAGAATCATTTTCCCCTGTCCAATTGTAACTTGAAGAGCATTTTCGGAATGAGAGGAATTGGTGGGAATGCATATAGCAGACCCTGACCCCAATGAAGGGGTAAAGCATCTGAGCTCTCGTTGTTTGGGGAGAGTATCCTTGAACAGAATCAAGGCAGCTAGGCATTCACCAGAATGGCGAAAAGGTCAATTATGGGTGTCCCCCATAAGCGGAATAAGCGTGTAATCTCGTGATGGAGCATCCACTCGTGTGGACGAAGGATCTGGCTGAGCTTGTCAGCTAGCTGATTCTCTTCTCCAAACAATGTGCATGTGATGTGCTATCACAAAACCCCCAAAATGGCAACTTGATTGTTGGTTTGAACTAGCAGTTTGTCCCGATAGCTGGGGACAAAAGACTTTAAGGGCATTTGCAATTGCCTTGAGTTCCAAGAAATGTATATAATGAGAGGCCTCCTGAGGGGTGAGGTCACGGAGATGTGCGCCCCATCCATGCTTGGATGCATCAGTGGTCAGGGTACACTGCGATATAGATCTTTGAAAAGGTAAGCCGATGATAAGATTTTGGGCTGTGCACCACCACTGGAGGGAATTCACCAGTTGACATAAGATGGCGATCCTGTCTGAGAGATGATCTGTAGACTCCATCCACTGCTCTGAAAGGGACCATTGTCCCATGCACATGTTGAGATGGTCATATGGAATAACATGGACTGTGGAGGCCATGTGGCCGAGGAGACAATTTCTCGAGCAGTGAGGGTTGTTTGTTGTTGATAGTGGGTTGCAAGGGAGATGAGACGTTGAAGGTGCTCTTCCAGCAAGTAGGCTCAAGCTCTTGTCGTGTCTAGACAAGCTCCTATGAACTCCAGATTTTGAGCTGGAGTTAGGTGTGATTTTGGATAATTTACCACAAACCCCAGATGTTGGAGAACCAGGATGGTATGATGAAGTAATGTGGTGATTACTTAAGGGATACCTGCCTTGACGGGCCAGTCATCTGACAAAGATTCCCAAGGTGAGCAGGTAGGCTGCTACGACTGCAAGACACTTCATGAAGACCCTTGGAGCTGAAGGGGAGAACACGATATTGATAGTTGTGCCCTTGGAAGACAAATCTGAGATATTTTCTATACAGGGGGTGGATCAGGATGTATGTGTAAATGTTCTTGAGATCCTGAGAACAGAGCCAGTCTTTTTCTTGAAGGTAGGAAAGAAGCGTGCCAAATGAAATAATTTTGAACTTTTCCCTCACTAGGAATTTGTTGAGATTTCTCAGGTCGAGGATAGGCCTGAATCCTCCTGTCTTTCTTGGAATAAGGAAGTAACATGAATAGAACCTTAGGCCTTGCTGAGGCAGAGGGAATTCCTTGACAGCTCCTTGAGATATAAGACTGTAGCAGAGAGGAGTGTTGGAGATCCAAATGGGCCTCACTCATAAAGAAAGTGTGTGTGGGGGGGGGTGTAGAACCTTGAAATTTAGTTGATAGCGCACACTGACCAGTTGCAAGTTCCAGGATTCTGAAATTATGAGAGACAATATGTTGGCATAGAGAGCTAATCTTCCTGGAATGTGTGAGGAGAAGGGAGGTTTGAGAGGCCGACTGGCTATGGCCTCCAGGAAAGAGTCAAAAACTCGCTGGAGGCTGAGGCTGTGGAGTTGGCTGGGCCTTAGGAGTTTTAGGCTTCCTGGGCTGACGAGCACCCTGTTGCTTTTGCTGTGACTGCTGAGGTTGATAGAAAGAGTAGGAGGGATAAAATAGATAATACCTCCTCTTTTTGGGGTAGAAGGGTCTGATCAGCTGACTTTCTGAACAAGCGCTTCATGGTGAGATCATCTGTTTTGATCTCACCTGCCTTTTCACGCCAGCCCTTCCCAAAGAGATTTTCTCCATTGCAAAGGATGTTGATAAGCTTATTTTGCACCCAAGATAAGAGGCCTGCAACTATGCTGTCCTCTTTGCTTCAATATAGGCTGCTGCTGTCCTGCTTGCAGCCTCAAAGGCATCGAAAGCTGCCCTAGTCAGAAACTTGGAGGTGTTTTGAACATGAGCAACAACAGCCTCATGAGGGGCCTGCTTATTTGCTGGGAAAAGCGAGTTGAATTCAGATAAGTCCTTGGAGACATCCCTTAAAAACATGCCCATGTAGAGCATGTAGGAATTGATTCTGGACCCCAACATGAAAGCCTGGAATGCTTTCCTGCCAAAAGCATTGAGGGTTCTAGCATCCTTGCCTGGATGAACCGATGAATGGTTCTTGATACTTTTAATCCCCTCATAGCTGATTCCACTACCATAGAGTGGTGTGGTAGTTGTGGATTTTGGAAGCCTGGGCAAGGAGGAACCTGATACAATGTATCCAACCTCTTTCTGATGGCAGGAGTTGAGAGTGGTGCTTCCCACATCCGAATCATCACGTTTTTCAGAATGTTGTGGAAAGGGTAGCTGCTTCCTTTGGTGCCGAGGGATACTGCAGGATGTCTAACTCCTCCACCCTCAGATCCACCACTGTTGTCACAGAGACTGAGAGGGCTTCTGCCATGTCCTTGATGAAGTCCTGAAAGGACATATCTATGGGTGGAGCCCGACACATCTCATGTGGTGGAGATGGATCCAAAGGAATATCTCTGAGGGGCTCAGAGTCAATAGACTCCAATTCGTAATCGGAGGAAACTGAATCCAATTCAGGAAGAAAACTGAAGCAATGCCTGTCAGTACCATGATACCAATGATGCTTCATCCCCGACATCGAAGGTCGATGTCCCTGGTGTGCAGCATTGGATGCCCCCGAATGAACTGGAGTTGGTGGAGGTTCCAAGTGTGGTGGGACCAGTGCATCAAGCAGCCTCCAGAAGCACCAGGTGCATCGACGTAGAGGGATGGTATTGGAGTAATGAGCTTGGTGGTGAAACTCAAGAGCCTCGAAGGTTCCAGCACAATGGCCGTCAGGATATGGCCAGACTCTGCTCGATGATTTGCTCACACTCATTGAGGGTGACTGGAGAGGACTGGGTGAGTTTGGGCCTGGAAACCTTAGCTACCATCCCCGAGCAAGGTATCAGGGGCTCCACCAAAGACATTGTCCTGGGAGCATCCCCGAGCCCCTCTGTGGCTTTGGAGGGGGTATTCTCCTGCCTGGGCTGTTTGGCCGGTCGGCCTAAGTCAGGATCCGCAGATGAGTGTTGGTGTTGATGTTGAGCATCGGAGTCCAAGGCAGACGCTGAGGATCGGGAGCCCTTCGATGACAATGCCAAGGCCTTTGATACCTTATCTGCCAGAGACCGCAATCAATGCTGAAATCTCACCTTTTCCCCCAATATTACTAAATCATTCAGCCTTTTTAACACTACCCAAACTAAGAATAAATCCTGTTGTGTATACATGTAAATACTCATGTAAATAGTTTCAGTTAATGACTTCCCCCTATGTTTTATCCAAGTTCTCTGACCTGTTCAATGTAAAACCAAACAGTTTGTTGTTCTGGTCTGTTGTTATATTGTGAACCGCGCTGATACTAAATAGAGAGGTATATAAGAGCCTGTAATAAATAAATAAATAAATAAATGCTTCTTGCTATGTTTAGAAGTGGAAGATTAATGTGAAGCATGCAGCTACTTCGATGGTTTGGAGGCCCCTAAGGAGTGTGCCAAAAGGGCTGAGTCTGAACGAAAGAGCTTAACCCGCTGCTGTTCTCGGTTCTTAAGCCCCCTTGCCATCATGTGTTTATAATAGGCACATGAAGAAATGTTGTGGTAGCGGCCTAAACATTTTAAACACCAGTTGTGTTGGTCGGAGATGGTACTATGGCACTTAGTACATTTTTGGAACCCACTATGGGGTTTCTCCATCTTCAAAAAAATGACGGAGGCCAAATCAAATTGGGTGGCCCAATGTGAAAAACACAAAGAAAAAAGTTAGGAAAAAAAGAAAGGGTACCGGAACGATGCTGGATCGCTCCAGATGATGGGAAGGCAAATAGCAGGCACCGAGAAGATACTGAAAAAAGTTTGAAGAAGTCTCTTCATGCAGGACTAGGACAAGGGTCTGATGGCTCCGCAGAAAAAAGATGACTGAGGAGAATTACTGGGAAGACGGAAAGGCAAACATACACGCATGGACTGATGCTCCCAAAAGCATTCCTATTGGATGCTGGGGAGTGTTCTCGTGCCGGGCTCTGTCGATGCCAATGTCACCCTTATGTGAAGCCTGCATTCCTGCTTGTTGCTGGAGATGAGTCTTTACACATAGAAAAACCTTTCTCATATGACCCTCGCTGTTTAAGAAAGTGGATGTTAAAACCACAGATTAGCAAAAATTGAGTAGCACAAATAGGAAACTACTAGTTATTGGCCCTAAGCACATGTTGTATATATAGGACCCAATAATCAATGCTGGCAGCTAGTGCTCCTATAGCAGCTAGCTGCTGGCGCTGAACTTTAAACCTGGATATTCAATGCAAGGACTATATCTGGGCTTTGGCAATGAATATCCGGATTCCCCAGATTGCCACGAAGCTAACTGGCAATGGTGATATTCAGGCACTGCAAACCGTGTAAATGCCTTTGACTACCCTCGAACCTTTAATTCAAATATGTTTTATTGACAAAAAGAACAACACTATAGAATGGGCCCTCAAATTTTTCAATACTTTTCAAGTATATTGAATGAATTTGTAATTAAGGGGTTTTCAAGGATGGTGTTTCAAAACTTAAAATAATTAACAATATAATTTAATTTCAACAAAAAGGATAGAGTTCAGAATGGTTTCCTCGGCACCCTTTTTCTCTTGCTTCAAAAAGGAGATTGGCTTTGTTCTCTGGACTTAAAGGATCACACATCCATATTCAGATATATCCCAGAAACAGGAAATATCTGGGATTCATTGTGGGGAAACTGCACTTTCAGTTGTCATCACATATTCACAAAGTGCCTTGTGGTTGTTGCAGCATAATCTAAGTAAACTGGACATGCACGTGTTTCCTTACTCAAAAACACAACTTACAAAGGAGTTTAAGAATCTGCACACATGACCATCCGAGTGTTGGAGTTACTAGGGTTTGCCATAAACAATCCAAAGTCAAATCTAAGCCCATTGCATCAGGCAAAAGCCTTTGTTCCACAGAACAGGCTGACCTAGTTGATGGCCATCATGGAGGATGTACGGAAGAGTTAGCAGACAGCAAAAATGATGTTGCAGATGTTGGACCACATGACCTCAACTATTCATATCACACCCTTGGCACATCTTAAAATGAGACAAGCTCAATGGGCCTTGAGCACACAGCCGGCACAGTCCAACTCAAAGGCTGGATGGTTCATTCCAAGCTGGCCAAGGGGTTGCACGTGCGTGCATGCGTGTGTGTGTGTGAGTCTGCCTTTTATCTTTCCTTTAAATTTATGGAGTCATTTTCTGTTATTTAAATTGTAAACTGCCTTGATGATCTCGAAGGGCAGTATTATCAAATTTTAACTAAACTAAACTGGGGTCATTGTTGATATAACTCTAATAGGGTTAAAATCTAAAACCAAGTTAATTGACTTTTCTTGACCCCCACCTCCAGTTACATTAAACCAAACAGAAAAGCAATAAGAAGAATGAAAATAAGATAGGATTACAGGTCAGGGGCTCTACAAGAATATTTCTGACATTCATAGCTAGTCATATGAAAATGGATTTCAATATTCTCTTTTGTAGGGAAATTAAAGTATCACAAACTTTCCTCCAAAGGAGGGAAGCAAATCATTGTGTCTCTGTGTGTGTACATATATCACAATTAATATAAGCAGCAACAGTATAGTATGTTATTTTCTTTATAACATAGCTTTACACCTTCTTTTTCTCTGTGTGCATGCATCAGCATTTTAAAATCTTACAAAACAGATTGCTTTTTGAAATTTATGACCGTCTCACCTCTGGCGTGACATCTCGTGGTGCAAACCCCGTTCCTCCTGTTGTTAAAATCAAGTTAAGTTCCTTCTCATCGCACCAATCTACCAAGGTTTCCTGAAAGAGAACAGCACCACTATCAGGTATGGCATATTTGGAACATGATCAAACCTTAAAAGCATTTAGTAATCTAATACTAAACTAGTCATATCCTTTTGAGTAAAATTTCATGCTATTGAGCAAGTATACACAGGAAATGCCACAACCTATGAGGCTACCCAGGTCCTAAAAGCAAATACAATTCAGTTATTAAACCTTTTCATTCTTACAAACACAATGGAAACTGGAAGAATTACACATAAAGAGTCAAGAATGTATCTCTGTCTGCCTCTCCAAAAATTTAATGGAAGGGGATCAAATTTGTGGAAAAACCGGTAAGAAGACACATTGAGCTAGAAAATGGGCCAGATTGGACTGGGAATTCAGAGAAATAAGGTACCCTAAAAAGGGAACAACGCATTTCTATGTGAGCAGTTCCATCTTCTGCAGTAGTTATCTTATTTCTCATACAGTGAAACAAGGCAATTAGAGAGTTGCTCCATTACCTCTCCCCTATTCTCTACTTTCCCGGTCAAAGGTTCACTCCACACACAACTTCACAACTACCTCCAACACCTAAACCCTATCCCCACACCAGAACTACTCCTAATCCTTAAATTATCCCAATCCTCCAACTACCACCCTCCCCCCTGCCACTATTACTCCCACCCAAACAACTACCCCTTGCTCCCCAAAGCTACCTCTCATACTCCCTTAGAAAAACCCTTCCCTCTCTTTTCTCAAAGACACACACAGAGAAACAAAGTATTCATACACATACATGTGGAAAGACTGGAAGGAATTCCATGAGCCATGCTCCAATTACTTCCCCCACTTGTTCATTCTTGAGTTTATCTCCCTTTTTGTATTCTGTGGCAAGGAGGCCTATCCGAAGTCCGAGGGTGGACAAAGAGACAGAGAATTCACCCTAGTAAAGGGCCCCCTTTCACCGAGACAGGGTAGGAAAGCCACAACCACCTCTAGGAATCAGAAAACTTACACGTGGCCCACATTTCATGCTCCCCCTAGTGGAATAAGGGAGAGAGAATCTAGGACCCAGAACCTCTTAGGCAGTGAATGCTGCAAACACTCAGGTGCCCGAAGTCAGGCTGATTGCCGTCACCTGGGTAGGGAGGAGTTGGAGCTAGAGCCCGGGAAGTATAAACCTAGGCCAGAGTATGAGGGAGGGGGAAGAGAAGCAGGAAGCCAGGCTGACACGAGCAGAGGCACAGACACAAGCAAGGGAAGCTTGACTAGTGCTGAGCAGAGCAGAGGAACTGAGCTTCCAGGAGAAGAGAGTGCTAATTGGCATATAGCACGTCTGCAGGAGAGTTTGGAGCCAGGAACAAGAGAGACTCCAAGATAAGAACATAACATAAGAACATAAGATATGCCATACTGGGTCAGACCAAGGTCCATCAAGCCCAGTATCCTGTTTCCAACAGTGGCTAATCTAGGTCATACGTACCTAGCAGTTTCCCCAAAAGACACAGGTTCCGCAATGCTTGTACTGGGTCAAGCATTGATATCCTGGGTCCCTTCTTAATAATGGTTTATGGACCTTTCCTCCAGGAACTTGTCCAAACCTTTTTTAAACCCAGCTACACTAACAGCCTTTACTACATCCTCTGGTAACAAATTCCAGAGTTTGATTACACGTTGAGTGAAGAAATATTTTCTTTTATTAGTTTTAAATAGTTTACCCTGTAGCTTCATTGCATGTCCCCTAGTCTTTCTATATTCTGATAACGTAAACAATCGATCTACATTTACCCGTTCCACTCCGTTCATTAATTTATAGACTTCTATCATATCTCCCCTCAGCTGTCTCTTTTCCAGGTTAAAGAGCCCTAACCTTTTTAGACTTTCTTCATAGGAGTATCCTTCCATCCCCTTTACCATTTTGGTGGCTCTTCTCTGAACCTTTTCTAATAACGCTATATCCTTTTTAAGATACGGCGACCAGAATTGCACACAATATTCAAGGCGAGGTCTCACCGTGGAACAATATAGAAGCATTATAATATCTTTTGTTTTATTTTCCATTCCTTTCCTTATGATACCTAGCATTCTATTTGCTCTCTTGGCTGCCGCTGCACACTGGGCTGAGGGTTTTAACATGCTATCCACAATGACGCCTAAATCTTTTTCCTGGGTGGTGGTTCCTAATGTGGAACCTTGCATCGTGTAACCATAGTTTGGGTTGTTCTTCCCTAGGTGCATAACTTTGCACTTGTCCACATTAAATTTCATCTGCCATTTTGATGCCCAGTCTTCCAATTTATCAAGATCCTCTTGCAATTTTCCACAATCCTCTTGGGTTTTAACAACTTTAAATAGTTTTGTGTCATCTGCAAATTTGATAACCTCACTCATTATTCCACTTTCCAGGTCATTTATGAATATGTCAAAAAGCAGCGAACCCAGCACAGATCCCTGGGGTACACCACTATTCACTTTTCTCCATTGGGAAAATTGGCCATTTAGCCCAACCCTCTGCTTTCTATCTTTTAACCAGTTCTTGATCCACAGTAGTACACTGCCTCCTATCCCATGACTCTTTAGTTTTGCCAAAAGTCTCTGATGAGGGACCTTGTCAAAGGCTTTCTGAAAGTCCAGATACACTATATCAACCGACTCACCTTTCTCCACCTGTTTGTTCACACTTTCAAAAAAACATAATAGATTAGTAAGACAAGATCTTCCTTGTCTAAAACAATGTTGGCTGTCTCCCATTAGGCCATGACTATCTACATGCTGAGTAATTTTATTCTTTATGATGGTTTCTACAATTTTTCCCAGTACTGACTTGAGGCTCACCGGTCTGTAGTTTCCCGGATCACCCCTGGAACCCTTTTTAAAAATTGGCATTACATTGGCGATCCTCCAATCTTCAGGTATTACAGATGATTTTAATGAAAATTCACAGATTACTAATAGCAGGTCTGCAATCTAATATTTCAGTTCTTTCAACACCCTTGGATGTATACCAGGGGTCTCAAACATGCGGCCCGCGAGACAACTTTGTGCGGCCCGCGACGGAGGAAAACAAAAAAACCCCAAAACCCTGGCTTCTGCCGTTGCCGCCGTGGCAGCGGCAGAATCAATTGTCAAATTTTAAAAAAAAAACTGACTTCTGCTGCTCAAGCAGCAAAATCAGCTGTCCTGCGGCCCTTCCCCTGTGCCGGAGATCCGAGTCTGCTCTATCAGCGGCGTGCTTTTCAAGCCGCGAAGAGAGTATTCCCCTCTCGCGCGGTTTCTAGCCGCGCGAGTGGGGAATCCGCTCCTCGCAGCGTGAAAAGCACGCCGCGGATAGAGCAGACTCGGATCTCCGGCCCAGGGGAAAGGGCCGCAGGACAGCTGATTTTGCTGCTTGAGCAGCAGAAGCCAGGTTTTTTTTTAATTTACCGGGGGGGGTGTAGGACTGGAAATGGGCTATTGGCAGAGGGGGGGGGGTGTAGGACTGCAAATGGGCTATTGGCAGGGGGGGGGGTGTTGGAGTGGATATTGGGTATTGGCGGGGTGGTGTAGGACTGGAAATGGGCTATTGGCGGGGCGGGGGGGGGGTGTAGGACTGGAAATGGGCTATTGGCAGGGGGGGGTGTAGGACTGGAAATGGGCTATTGGCAGGGGGGGGTATGACTGTAAATGGGCAATTGGCAGGGGGGGTATGACTGGAAATGGGCTAATGGCTGGGGTGGTATGACTGGAGATGGGCTATTGGCAGGGGGGGGGTTATGACTGGCGATGGGCTATTGGCAGGGGGTTATGACTGGTAATGGGCTATGGTGGGGGCTAGGACTGGAAATGGGCAGGTGGGGGTTAGGAAGGACTGGAGGTGGGCTGATGGGGGAGTTAGGACTGGTAATGAGCTATGGAAGGGCTGACGGTAATGGGGGTTAGGGCTGGAAGTGGGCTATTGGCAGGGGGGTTATGACTGGTAATGGGCTATGGGGGGGGTAAGACTGAAAATGGGGTGATGGGGGTAAAACTGGAAGTGCGCTATGGGGAGGTTAGGACTGGTAATGGGCTATGGGGGGTCTAGGACTGGTAATGGGCTGGGGGGGGGGTTGCTAGGACTGGAAATGGGCTGAGTGGAAGGGGGGCTTGAACTGCAAATGGCTGATGGGGAGGGGGGCTTGGAATGGAAATGGGCTGTGAGGGGAGGGAGCTAGGATTGGAAATGGGCTGATGGTGAGGCTAGGATAGGACTGGAAATGGACTAATGGGGGGACTAGAAGGGAGCGGATGCTGGGTGGGGCTGGAACTAGAAGGGAGCTGATGTTGGGGGAGGATTAGAATGGGATGGAGCTGGGAAAGTGAAATGGAGAGGGGAAAAATATTTTGTCTGGGAGAGAAGACAAATCTACAATTGGCCAGGTATTGGGAGAGTAAGTGGGGATTGAGGATGGAGGGGTAAAATTTGAGTGGATGAAATAGGAATGAGGAAAGAGAAAAAGGAGAAAGATTAGTATGTTAAAGCAGATGTAGAGAGAGAATGGAAAAAAAACTAGGAGAGAAGAAAGGGCAAATGGACAGCAGACGATGGAGAGTTAGCAGAAGACATGAAGAAACCAGAAGAAAGTGGCTGGAACAATTGCAACTGAAAAAAATGCACAAAAGGTAGAAAAATATCTCTTTATTTTGAATTTATTAACTGGAATATGTCAGCTCTGGGAAATGTGCATCATTAATGTTTGCGCTTTGTTTAGTACAAGAGGAAATTAATTTATAGTTTTATTTCTACAGTGTTGTTGTACATTCCAAGTTTGGCTTTTGGGGTTCCCAGTTTCATTATTGTCTTCTTGTTTCTAAATCTTTTAGTCTTTCTTTATCCATACTCATTAAAGAGGCATGTTTACTAAAAGTTAGTGTATGGTAACATTATGCAAATATTTATGCAAATGAGGCCCCTTATGCAAATGAGGCCCCGCGTCTTATGCGGCCCCCGGGTTACTTTACAAGTCCTCATTTGGCCCTCAAAGCAATTTGAGTTTGAGACCCCTGATGTATACCATCCGGCCCAGGTGATTTGCTACTCTTCAGTTTATCTAATAGTTGTAATACATCTTCCCGATGTATCGATATTTCGTTCAATTCTTTCGCACGTTTAAATACCACTTCAGTCATGGGTAACATCCCTACATCTTCCTCAGTAAAGACCGAAGCAAAGAATTCATTTAGTCTCTCCGCTATTGCCTTGTCGCCTCTTAGTGCCCCTTAAACTCCTCTATCATCTAATGGACCAACTGACACTCTCACAGGTTTTTTGCTACGAATGTACTTGAAAAAATCTTTATTTTGCGTTTTTGCTTCCGCAGCAAGCTTCTTCTCAAATTCTCCCTTTGCCTGCTTTATCAATGCCTTGCATTTGACTTGCCAGTGCTTGTGCTGTTTCCAGATTTCGTCGATTGGCTCTTTTTTCCATTTCCTGAAAGATGCTTTTTTGGCAACAACAGCCTCTCTGACCTCCCCTTTAAACCATGCTGGCAGTTTTTTGGACTTCCTTCCACTTTTCTTAAAGCGTGGAATACAGCTGGTCTGGACTTCCAAGCTAGTATTTTTCAACAACACCCAAGCTTGACGTAAGTCTTTAACCTTTGCAACTGCTCCTTTAAGTTTTTTCTTAACTATTTTCCTCATTTTATCATAGTATCCCTTTCAAAAGTTAAAAGGTAGTACTGTGGATTTCCTTACTACCCCTCCTCCACTAATTAAATCAAAGGTGATCATGCTATGATCACTATTGCCAAGTGGCCCCAACACCTTTATCTCTTGCACTAGATTTGGTGTTCCACTAAGGACTAGGTCTAATATGGCTTCCCCTCTGGTCGTTTCATGAACCAGCTGCTCCAAGAAGCAGTCATTTATGTCATCTAGGAACTTTATCTCCCTAGCATGTCCTGCCATGACACTGACCCAGTCGATACCGGGGTAATTGAAATCACCCATTATTATTACTGTGCTATAACTTTTGTTAGCTTCCTTGATTTCTTTGAGCATTTCATCATCCATTTGTTCATTCTGGCCAGGCGGTCGATAGTACACCCCCACTGCCATTGCCTTCCCCTTTATACATGGAATTTCAATCCATAGAGATTCTACAGCAAATTTTGTTTCCTGTAAAACCTTAATCCTTTCTGACTCAATGCCCTCTCTAACATAGAGCGCAACCCCTCCACCAATTTGATCAGCTCTATCATTACGATATAGTTTGTATCCAGGTATCACAGTGTCCCACTGGTTGTCCTTCTTCCACCATGTCTCTGATATCCCAGTCATATCTAACCTCTCATTTAGTGCTATATTTTCTAACTCTCCCATCTTATTTTTTAGACTTCTAGCATTTGCATACAAGCATTTTAGAGACTGTATTTTATTCATATTAGTTTGGCTGTTGGTAGACATGGGTAATTTGGGATCTTTAAGCTCTGTCTGCTCCATACTCGAGGGCATTTGGGCTACTTTACTCTTTTTTGGAACCTCTCTGCTTTTGGTAGTATCCTTCAAGGATACATTCTTACGAACCATCCGCTCTTGGGGGACTGTCGGCTTTCCCCTATTATCTAGTTTAAAAGCTGCTCTATCTCCTTTTTAAAGGTTAAGATCCTCCGGGAGGCTGTTAGCTGAGCACTGTGAGCAAGACGGGGAGTCAGAACCCATGCAGCTGGGAGAGCCCGAGGTGAAGCTGAATGATGAGGACACTCCCATGGACTGTTCCTTTTGCCACGCTTTAAACATGGGAATGTAGAGAAAGCAAGCCAGTCCTGAAAGAAAGTCTTCCAGGAAAAAGGTACCCATAGTCCACAAGCAGGGTGGCCGTGATTCCCTCGTGTTTGCAAAGGGGAAGTTTACGGTTACTAAGGAGCAAGCCTGGAACTGTGATAAGATTGTTAATCACCTGCTGCTGGAATGAGGAAACTGGTGTAAGCTAAAGTATCTATTATAACAAAGCTTTCTTTTGCCCCTGGATTATATCTGTTTATTTGGAAGGTAGCCAAGAAAGGTTGGAAGCTGAATAGAAGCTAAACTACCACAGACTTTAAATGTGATTTTGTTTTTGTGCTTTAGCCAGCAAAGCTAAAAAGGGATGCAATATCCTTGCTGTTAAAGACTGTGTATCCTGAACTATAGAGAACCTTTAAACAGCCATTTTTTGTGTTTGGGTTTGTTTTTGGACAATGCTCTACTTCAAAGAGTCCTGAACAAATAATCTTGTATGTGGTATGATCGAACCATTGTGTACAAAATAAATTTCTGTCATTTGCCTTACCTCGTAGAGCCTGACTACAACTTTCTGCCTGATGCACCCATACAGCTAAACAAAGACTACATTTCCCAGAGGGCACTGCGGGGAAATAGTTTGAAAAAGCTGAAAAAGCGGATAGCGGAAAGTTCCTCTAATAACCACACCACTCTAAGCTAGAGGCGAGTGGTGGTGGCGTGACAATTCCTACTTATCTTCAGTGACTTGAAGCATGCACAATTGACCCTTTGTGAGTATGACAGTTAAAACAGTAAGTCTACTACTTTCATTTGACTGTCCAAGCAATGCAGGACTGTACAGACTGCCCAGGCCATAAGCATTTCACCTTGTAACACTTCCTGGACTACAAAGGCTTGACAGTAATGCTGCCAAAACACAAACCTAACCATGTATAAAGCTTCTAATGAAAACTTTAAAATCAACAGACTTACAGCTGTACAGGTACCATACTGAGAAAAGGACAAAATAGATTCTTTAAAAACTTCTACTGGCCTAAAATAGAAGTCATTACAAGGTGAGCTCTGCATTTATACAGATGTTTTTGGACGATTCTATATTTGGCTCCCATGTTTTTGTTTTCTTGAATGTTGTAGCCTCTCCCTCTTGGTTCATGGAAAAATGGACATCACTACCAGGAAGACGCCTCACTATTTGCTCATACTCAAAATAATTTGGACCTGGGGACATGATCACACTATTTTTGTGATATTCACATGATTAGATCCTGCACCGACAGCTATATCTTGGCTATATTGGAGTTGAATAAAATCAACTATTGGTGCAACCTGACTCCTATTTTATTTATTTCACTGTTAAGGCACTAGACATTATCACACTTCAATGCACTGTCATGTTGTATTGTATGAATTATCAATTGTATCAAAATATGATAGTACTAGTAAGGACAAAAAGTCCACATAAACATTATGCAACATGATATTCAAAGGAAATTATCTGGATAATGGGAGCGGTTATCCAGGCAACTCTCTTAGCTGCTGCTATCTGTGGATATTCAGTGGCAGTATATAGACAGTGCCGCTGAATATCCTTACAGACTGCCTTGGCTGGGGTGGTGGACTGAGGACAAGAGTATGAATGGAGAGAAAATTTATCTGAATAAAGGCGAAATTCAGTCTTCTATCTGGATAACTTTAAGATAGCAAAAAAGCTGTCCTGAAGTTACCTAGACAGTTATTTGGATAGTGGACTGAATACTGCTGCTACCCAGATAAATCCAGTGGTCACCACATAGCACATATAGTTAGTGCCGTCTGCAGTCCAAATAGCGGAGCTAAATAAATGTGACTTATTTAAATACTGTGGCTGGCATTTTTAAAAATGCTGACTGTGGTTAAATATTGACTCAATCATTTATTTGCATGGTAGAAGCTCAATGTGTTTTGGAGACAATTCACAGCTACTGAATTGTCCATGTAGTGTAAACAGATTCTGTGAACCTATCAAAAGGTAAAATATACAGCAGCTTTGGCATGCAGACACATACTTTGCTGGTAGACCTAGCCAGGGACACATAGTCTGGGCAGAGCACGGGCACAGGTTGTACATATGTGTATAGATTCTACAGTAAAATATCTTAATCTACATGTGTATGCATGGCCATTTACACCTGTTTGCGAGTAGGTATAAGTAATTGCACCTACGTTCAAGGCATATTCTCTGCCACATATACTGTGTGCCTACTTGTCTTTATATAATAGTGCCTACATACAAGCTTCTGTAGGCACCTATCCAGAGTGCCATGTTAAAAAAATTACACTCAGTGTGTCCAAAACTGGGCACTGCAATAATTTTTTTCCTGGTTTCTCTCCTTTCATTCAGAATAGGTATTCTCGTCTACATGGCCAGATTCATTGATGGAGGAGGGATCTCTCATCAGTGCCCAAGGTGTATGAGGTGTGACAAAAAAGAAACAAGACTGTCCCAGAAATGTTTTATTACAAAATCTACAGAGAAATTATGCATTGTCCCCTTCAAAGTAATACCCCCCAGAGTTAATGCACTTCTGCATTCACTTCTGAGACGTACGGAAGCACTCGGTAAAGTCCTCCTCCTTGAGGTCCCTCAGCTCCCTCATCACAGTGGCCTTGATCTCTTTTACAGAGGCAAAATGAGTTCCTTTGAGCAAAGTCTTCAGCCTGTGGAAGAGCCAGAAGTCGCATGGTGCGAGAACTGGGGAATAAGGAGGGTGGTCGAGAACTGTGATCTGTTTGTTAGCCAAGAACTACCTCACACTGAGCACGGTGTGTGCGGGCTCATTGTCTTGGTGGAACAGCCATGACTTGTCTCTCCACGGAGCCCGCCTGCTGCGCCGAACCCGGTCATGGAGGCGATTGAGGACCTGCTGGTAGAAGTGCTGGTTGACTGTCTGACCCTCAGGCACAAACTCATGATGGCTCACTCCCTTCTGGTCGAAGAATGCGATCAGCATGACCTTGATGCTTGATTTGGACATGTGAGCCTTCTTGGATCTGGGTGACAGTCGAGTCTTCCACTGCAGGCTCTGTCTCTTGCTTTCAGGGTTGTACTGGAAGACCCAAGTCTTGTCTCCCGTGATGACTTAGCCAACATTGACCCGGTGCTCCTTCTGGTCATCCGATAAAAGCTTGGGTACCATCTTGGCACACACCTTCCGCATCCCCAGATGGTCCTCACAGACTCTCTGTTCAGGCTGAGCTCCTCAGTTATCATCCGCACTGTCAACCTGCGATCACTCCGCACTACCTGGTTCACTCTGTCAATGTTCTCAGTCGTCTTTGTCGTGGAAGGCCATCCTGACGGGGTCATCCTCCACTTCCTTGCAGCCAGTCTTGAAGCGTTTGTGCCACTCGAAGACGCGTGGCCTTGACACTGCATCTTTTCTATAAGCCTTTTGGAGAAGTTGGAGACACTCAGTTGGGCCCTTCTCCAACTTAACCAGAAATGTCAAGTTGATTCTTTGATCCATATTTCTGCCACCTCCAGTTGCGTGACAAAGCGATGGAGCAGTATGCTATAAAAAAACTAAAACAGAAAAACAGAATGAGAGAGATGAAAATATTATAGCAGAATAGCGGCGAGATGTTGCACAACATAGTGACATAAGCGGTTATCCAATTGGCATAGAGTCATGGGCATGGCTGCCACAGTCGTGTTTCTTTTTTGTCACACCTCGTATGTGTTAATGCCAATAACTCACAGAATTAGTGTTTTATTGGATGTTCCAATTTAACTGTACTGAAAACTTCAGCAAAGCATAGATTGCTTTGAGCTGTCTTTCTTGCATTGGTCTACAGCACTGATTAAACATTGTTTCAATATATTACTACAACATATTGCTCCTTCATCTGTGCTTTCTGATCACTTTTACTTTTCATCAAGCATTCTGGATTCGTGGTTTCCTGGCTGCTGAGTAAACCTAGTCTCTTTGAATGAGCTTCAGGTTTAAGAGGGGGCATGTTCAAGGGCCATGGCTAGGCTAGTTAAAAGCGCCTAGCCCCTGCTGCTTCACTTAAAACCATATCTTGTTCAAAAGTCTTACTTCTTGCAAATTTTTTGGTGATTATTATAGACAGCTTCAAGTTGAACATAAACGTAATTTCAGATTGACTGTTGTTCTTGTTAAGTGCTGTCGAGTCAGTGTCAACTCATGGCGATCTTCTGGATAGTTGTCCTAAACTGTGTTCGGTCTTCAGTTAGGCGGCTCATTGTTGACAGAGTGGCACCCATAGCTACTGCTATTGTATCATTCCATTTCATTGCTGGCCTTCCTCTTTTGCGTTGACCTTGTACCTTGCCAAACATGATGTCTTTCTCTAATGATCTCTCTGTTTGCATGATGTGTCCAAAGTATGAAAGTCGAAGTCTTGTCATCTGAGCTTCTAAAGAAAGCTTAGGTTTGATCTCCTCTAGTACTAACTGGTTTGTTCTTTGGGCAGTCCATGGGATACCCAGTATTCATCGCCAGTACTATAATTTAAAGGCATCAATTTTCTTCCTATCTTTTTCACTATCCAACTTTCGCATCCATATGATGTTATTGAAAATAACATGTTTTGAACGAGTTGAATCTTTGTATTGAGAGAGACATCTCTGCTCTTGAGAATCTTGTCTAGGTCCTTCATAGTCTTTCTGCCAAGAGCAATGTGTGATCTGATTTCTTGACTGCTGGTCCTTGATAGTTGATTCAAGTAGGTTAAAGTTGTCCATTATTTCAATTTCTTCTCCATTAACGATGAACTTATTGATTTTGCCAGGATCTTTGTCTTCTTTACATTAAGGTGCAGGCCCATTTTAAGACTATGCTCCTTGATCTTGAGAAGCAAATGTTTCAGATCGCCTTTACTTTCAGTCAGTAATGTGCTATCATCAGCATAGCGAAGGTTGTTGATGAGTCTCCCACCAATCTTCACACAGTCCTGCTTCTCTGATTATTTGTTCTGCATATAAATTAAACAGGTAGGTAGCTTTGTCGTACATCTTTGCTGTTTTTAAACCATTCTGTTTCTCCTTCTTCCATTCGAACAATTGCTTCTTGATCAATGTAAAGGATGTGCAAGAGAATGATCAGATCTTCTGGTATACCCATGCTTCTTAATGTGGCCCTGAGTTTCTCATGCTTTACACAGTCAAAAGCCTTGTTGTAGTCAATAAAATACATATAGATATCCTTTTGGTATTCTTTAGTCTTTCCAAGGATCCATCTCATATCCATGATAATGTCTCTCGTTCCTTGACCTTTCCTGAACCCTGCTGGCACTTCAGGTAGTTCTCGTTGCAAGTATGGTTGTAGTCTCTGCTGAGTAATCTTCAATAGAATCTTGTTGGCATGTGGGATCAGAGTGATTGTGTGATAATTTCTACAGTCAGTTGGATCACCTTTCTTTAGTACTGGTATAAACACAGATCTATTCCAGTCAGTTGGCCATAATGTCATCCCAAATTTCCTGGCAGAGCCTTGTAAGTATGGTAACAGTTGCATCAGATTACTGTAATACTTCAATGGGAGTGCCATCAATGCTGGATGCTTTTTTTTTTTATAAGGCTTTCAATGCTGCTTCGACTTCTTCTTTCATCACCAATGGTTCTGGGTCATAAGGTACAGGTTGAAATGGCTGTTGGTCCACTTGATCTTTATCATATAATAACTGTGTATATTCATTCCACCTTTTCTTGATCTTCTCAGCATCATTCAACATGAATCCTTGAGCATCTTGTCACATTCCAATTTGGGGCTGGAATTTTTTCTTTAACTCTTGTAGCTTTAGGAAAGCTGATTTTGCTCTTCCTTTAATAGTTTCTGCTGCTATTTTCTTGCATTCATCATTGTAGTACTTCTCCTTGTCTTGCTGCACGCTGGAAATCTCTGATGAGGTCAGTGACTGCCTCTCTTTCTCCTCTGGCTTTAGTTTCTCTGCATTTCTGGGCAATTTTCAGAGTTTCTTTGGTCATCCATTTTGGCCGTTTTTGCTTTTTCACCTTTTGTAGAGATTCCTCAGTTTCTTCCAACACAACCTTCTTGATGTCATTCCATAAGTCATCTGGAGCTCTGTCATTTGTATCTAAAGCAGCAAATCGATTTTGCAGGCAGTCTTTAAATTCTGGTGGTATACTCTCAAGGTCATATTTTGCTACTTTCTTGAGTGGCTTGCTCTTTTTCAACTTTAGCTTGAGTTTGCATACTAGTAGTTGGTGATCTGTACCACAGTCAGCTCCAGGTTTTGTCTTTGTTGATATTATAGAGCTTTTCCATCGCTGACTTCCACAGATGTCATCAATTTGATTTTATAAAATCCATTGGGTGAAGTCCATGTGTACAGTCGCTGCTTATGTTGCTGGGAGAAGGTGCTTGAGATGAATAGATCGTTGGTCTTGCAGAATTCTATCAGTCTTTCTCCAGCTTCATTTCTGCCAAGTCCATATTTTCAAACCACTTTGCCTTCTTTTCTGTTGCCAAATTTTGCGTTCCAGTCACCCATGACTATCATGATATCCTGTTTGCATGCTCTGGTAATTTCAGGTTGTATTGTTCATAGAACTCATCAACTTCATCCTCTTCTGCAGCTATTGTTGGGGCATATATTTGAATTATAGTTCTGTTGATGGGCATTCCTCGTAGATGAATAGAAATTAAGCATTCACTGATTGCACTGTATTTTATTACAGCTCTTGCAAGTTTCTTTTTAATTATAAATGCAACACCATTTATTCTTTGTCTTTCATTTCCAGCATAGCAGACCATGTGATCATCAGATGCAACGTGCCTGATGCCAGACCATTTCAGCTCATTGATGCCCAACAGACTGAGTTGTACATGTCCCCTTTCATTCTTGCCCACCTCCAACTTCCCTAGGTTCATACTTTGTATGTTCCATGTCCCAATATCTAAGACATCTTTGCAGCGTCTGACTCTTTTTACATGTGCAGCTACATCAGCAGTCAGATATGCCAAGGACTTTGATCCAAACACATCACTGATGCATGTTTTACACTGAAAAGTCTTCAGCTCCTCCCCAGTAGCCATTCGAGTGCCTTCTGACCTGGGGTCTCATCTTCCAGTACTATAATGCAATTTGTTTTGTTGTGACTATCCATTGGCTTTTTATGGCAAGATACAGAAGTAGATTGCCAGGACTTTCTTCCACACAGTTTAATTTTACTGTTGTTGCCATTTTCACAGAAATGTGATCCTCCGCTGCCAACACCGTCCCATTCTGCTGCTGCCCAGATGGGTGTTTTGTCTTGGTCTGGTGCCTCAGCTGAGACCTGTCCATCTTGGGAGACCTTGCCAGTAGTTAAGCTACCGAAGAGTAGTTACTCACCTGTAACAGGTGTTCTCCAGGAGCAGCAGGAATCAGTCCTCACATATGGGTGTCATCGACGCCGATGAAGCCCCCAGCGGAGCATGTTCCCAGCTTTCTATGAAAGCCTTTGGGAATGCAGACACGCATGCGCGGTTCCCTTCCCACCTAAAGGTGCCATCTTACCTCAGTCAAATGACATAGCTAAGAACAGCACACAAAAATGAAAAATAAACTATGTACAACTGCAACTCCAAGGGGAGGAGGGAGGGTTGTGAGGACTGATTCCTGCTGCTCCTGGAGAACACCTGTTACTCTTTCTCCAGGACCAAGCAGGAAGTCAGTCCTCACATATGGGTGACTCCCTAGCTCTGGGCTACCGAGGAACCCAGGCTGAACAAGAGAACTCCCTCTCGTCCCAGCAGCAAAGAAAGGCTTTTCACTGACACAACCTCCACCGGTAGCCCAACAGAGGGCAGGAGTTGCCTAAACCTCAAAGAGATTCCGGAGTACTGCCTGGCCAAAAGCACTGTCCCTACGGGACTCCTTCTCCAGACAGTAATGGGCCGCAAAAGTCTGGCTTGAAGACCAAGTTGCAGCCTTGCAGATGTCTACCAAGGGCACAGAGCGGAGATGAGCCACTGAGGCAGCCATCGCCCTGACACGGTGGGCCGTGACCCGACCCTGCAAAGGAAGGTCAGCCACCTTGTAAGCCCAGGTGATACAGTCAGCCACCCAGATGGACAAGGTACGCTTGGACACAGCCAACCCCAACTTATTAGGGTCAAAAGAGATGAAGAGCTGAGTAGCCCTTCTATGTCCTTGCGTACGGTCAAGGTAGAAGGATAAGGCCCTCCTACAGTCCAGGGTATGCAGAACTGCTTCAGCCTGGCTTGCATGAGGCCTAGGGAAGAATGTAGGAAGAAGCACCTCTTGGTTAAGGTGGAAGGAGGAGACAACTTTGGGGAGGAACTTTGGATGAGTCCTAAGGACTACCCTGTTCCTATAGAAGCGAGTGTAAGGCCTATCACAGACCAGGGCCTGAAGCTCACTCACTCGCCTAGCCAAGGTAAGGGCTACCAAGAAGAGTGTCTTCCAGGAGAGGAAGCGTAGAGGGCAAGTAGCCATCGGCTCAAAGGGTGGGCGAGTCAGCTGCTGCAAGACCACATTCAACTCCCACTCAGGAGCAGGAGGACGGATTGGAGGCTTGAGCAAAAGCAAGCCCCTGAGAAAGCGGGACACCAAGTGGTGAACCGACAGAGAATGTCCTTCCACCAGTGAGTGGTGAGCTGCTAGAGCTGAGAGGTGGACCCGAACAGAATTGGACTTAAGTCCCTGATTGGACAAGTGCAGTAAGTACTGAAGCACTACTGGCACAGTACAGGAGAAAGGATCCTCTGTACGTAGCTGACACCACAAAGAAAACCTTTTCCATTTGAGAGCATAGGTTTTCCTAGTGGACGGTTTCCTAGAGGCTAGGACAACCTCCTCAACTTCCTGAGGTAGGCCCCAGGGAGCCAAAACTACCCTTGCAGCCTCCAGGCCATCAAATTGAGAGCCTTGAGATTGGGGTGCAGAAGGGAACCCTGCTCCTGTGAGAGAAGGTTGGGTTGCAACCCCAGAGGCAGCGGGGGATCCACCGCCAGTTGAAGCAGAAGTGGAAACCAAGGCTGTCTCGGCCACCTGGGAGCCACCAGCAGGATCGAGGCCTTGTCCTGAAGAATCTTGAAGAGAGTTCGGGCCACCAAGGGCGTGGGAGGAAACGCATACAGGAGGCCCTGAGACCAGGGAATCAGAAAAGCATCTGCTGCTATCCTCAGAGGATGCAGTTGCCTGGAGCAGAACTTTGGCAGTTGCTTGTTCAGTGGACTGGCAAAGAGATCTATCAAAGGGAGGCCCCATTTTAGGAAGATCTTCTGAACTACCGAAGGATGCAGCTGCCACTCGTGGGGCTATAGAATCCTGCTCAACTTGTCGGCCAGGTAGTTGTCCAGGCCGGGAAGGTACACAGCCTTGAGGAGCATGTTGTGCTTGAGGGCAAAAGAACAAAGGTCCTGAGCCTCCCGACAGAGGAGTCTGGACCCAGTCCTGCCCTGTTTGTTCACATAAAACATGGCCACCTGGTTGTCTGTCTGAACCAGGACAGATTGATGAGCCAGGGTAGGAGAGAAAGCTTTGAGTGCTAATCGAATAGCTCTGAGTTCTAGGAGATTGATCTGCTGTGTAGCCTCCCAGGGAGACCACAGGCCCTGGGTGCACTTGTTCAGACAATGAGCTCCCCAGCCTTGCAGGGAGGTGTCTGTGGTCAGTACCACCATGTACCCAGGAATCTGAAAGGGCACCCCTTTTAGTAGATTGGGTGGGTGCAGCCACTAGCTGAGGGAGTTCTGAAATTGTCTGGACACCTTTATCCTGTCCCTGAGGCTGCCTGTGGCCTGTGACCACTGAGTCTGAAGGCACCACTGTGCAGGCCTCATATGGAGCCTGGCATTGGGGGTCACATGTACTGTCGAAGCCATGTGGCCTAGAAGCCTCAAGCAGAGTCTGGACTTTGAAGAAGAGCAATCGTTCTGAGGGTGGCTTGTCTGGCCTCCTGGCACGTCTGACCCCTGATGAGCCAGTCGTCCAGATAGGGGAAGACAAAGATTCCCTGATTTCTCAGGTAGGCCGCCACCACTGCCAGGCATTTGGTAAAGATCCTGGGAGCGGAGGTGAGGCCAAAAGGCAGTACTCTGTACTGATAATGGTTTCCTCCCACAAGGAACCTGAGGTACTTTCTGTGGTCTGGATGAATGAGGATGTGAGTGTACGCATCCTTTAGATCTAAAGAGCATAGCCAATCTCCCTGCTGGAGGTAGGGCAGAAGTGTTCCAAGAGTAAGCATCTTGAACTTTTCTTTCTCTAGGAACTTGTTGAGGTTCCTGAGGTCCAGAATGGGTCGAAGGACACCGGTTCTTTTGGGCACCAGGAAATACCTTGAGTAGAATCTGTGACCTTGTAAGTGGGGAGGCAGAGGCTTCACCGCCCTGTCCACCAACAGACCTTGAAGCTCTTGAAGAAGAAGGTCTGTGTGCAGGGGAGGCCTTGGAGGTTCCCCTGGAAAGTATGGCGGAGGCAGTTGGTGAAAGTGTAGGGCATAGTCCTTGTGAACTATGTTTAACACCCAACTGTCCCCAGTGATGTGGGGCCACTGGTGGGCAAAGAGGGTGAGGCGACCTCCTGTGCAGGGTTGGGAGAGCAGGGACTGAGAGGCTACGCTCAAGGAGTCAAAAACCCCCACCCTGCTGAGTGGGAGCAGGGGCCGGAGGCTTGGGGGTCCTCTGCCTACGGGGCCCATTACCCTGCCCCTTGGCTTGCTGACCCTGGGGTGCAGCTTGGGCAGCCTGATACTGAGGGTACTGTGTGTAGGCAGTGCCCTTCCTCGGGTAAAAGGGCTTCTTACCTGAGGCCTTCTTCTTGTGAGAAGGGGCAGAGGTCTTCCTAGACAGCCTTGTCCTTTTAAGGTGCTCAGTCTCGAGCTGTGCAGCCTTCTCGGCCATGGGTTTGCCAAAAAGGTTTTCACCTCGGCAAGGGACTTTGACCAACTTGTCCTGAACCCATGGCTCGAGGTCCGATAACTGCAGCCATGCCTGGCGTCGAGCCACGATGCCGGCTGCCGCAACTCAGGCCGAAGCCTCGAAGCCATCGTAGGCGACGCGGGACATAAACTTCGAGCAGTCCCGAATCCCCGAGGATAAGGACTTGAATCTCTGCAAGGGCTCCCCAGAGAGACCAGCAGAGAACCCAGCCAACTCTTTGGCCAGGTCTCGCAAGTACATACCCATGTACAGCTGGTAAGACTGGACACAGCAAGCAAGAATCGAGCCCTGGAAGCACTTTCTACCAAAACCATCGAGGTTCCGGGCCTCCCTGCCGGGGGGGCACCGCGGAGTGCATCTTCTGGCTTTTCAGACGATGCATGGCCGATTCCACCACCATGGAATGGTGTGGTAGCTGCGCCTTCTGAAAACCATGGCTCTTCCGGAGTCGATAAATCAAATCGACTTGCTTGCTTAGAACCGGCGCCGAGGCTGGTGCCTCCCACATCCGGAAGAGGAGCCGTTACAGCATCGGAGGAACCGGGAGAGTAAAGGCATCCTTCGGAGGAGAGTCGTACTGTAGGGCCTCGAGCTCTTCAGCTCGAGGCTCTTCCTCGGGGTCCGCCGAAATAGACAATGTGGTAGCCATATTCTGGACAAACTCCGAGAACTGGGTGTCCTCCGGAGGGGATCTACTCCAGGGCTCAGACTGCAATGAGTCCAAGGGGACGTACCGAGTCTTGAATGTGTCGGGGGACTCCTCATCCTCCGTTTCCCAGGCGGACTCGTCCGACGAGGAGTCAGGATCCGACCCCGCGGAGCCCTGGAGCACCCGCCCCGACGCCAGAGGCACCAGCGTCGACGCCCATGGTCCCGAACGGGAGGTTGAGGGAGACCGCGACCGAGGTCGACTTCGAGCCATGATGGACTCGAGTATCGGCTGGGTCTCCGGGGTCGACTTCGACGTCGATGTCCCGGTGGTCGGGGCAGATGTGCCAGACAGGCTGGCCATCAGTGCCCGCTGCTGCTCCATGAAGGCAGACAGTCTGCTCTCCAAAGCTGTCATCCTGAGACTCAGCTCGGGAGACACAGCAGCCACCGACTCGGGCCCCGGCGGCGCCGGGCCCGACGTCGGCTCTCTGGGAGGAGAGTCCTCGAGGACCACAGGGCTTACGTGTCCAGCAGACTCCGGCTCCACGCGAGGAACTTTGGCAGGCTTCTCTTGTTCTACGGGCCCGGGGCGACAGTCGGGGGTCTTAGACCTGGCCCTCGAGGAGCCAGGGACCTCCTCCTCTGACGCCCTCACGAGCCGCTTCTTCCTCTTGCGTTCCCAGTCGGGGGACCCCCTGTCCAAGGGGCTTCGAGGGCGCTCGGGATCCGAATCCAGAGATGTCAAGGCCTCAGACGAGGTCCAGGCCCGGCCAGAGGCTGAGTCCGAGAAAAGCCTTTCGGAAGGGAACCGGCATCGAACCGGGAGAAAAAATAGCGAGAATCGCCGAAAAAAATAAAAATTTTATCTGGGATGACAGGACGCACGTCCGGTGGGCTTCTCGGAAAAAGAGAGACTGAGGTAAGATGGCACCTTTAGGCGGGAAGGGAACCGCGCATGCGTGCCTGCATTCCCAAAGGCTTTCATAGAAAGCTGGGGAAATGCTCCACTGGGGGCTTCATCGGCGTCGATGACACCCATATGTGAGGACTGACTTCCTGCTTGGTCCTGGAGAATAGCTTAGTCCTCAGTATCACTGATACACAGAAGCCCTCAAAGCATGACAAGCTACAAACCAAGTGAGGAAGATTGACTGTAGCACATAGGAATTTGGAGAAACATGAAATTTAATTTAATATTTATTAGATTTTAACAATAAACATCCAAGCATACACTTGAATGAAAAGGAAAAAAACATGGTTCCAAATATACAATATACAATAAACACCAAAAAGGCAACTCTCCAGAAGGAAAAACCATGAATATTAGACCACAAAAAAAGGAAATAAAGGGAGGGCATAGAAATATTTCAAATGGAATTCTAAATATAGAAATTAAATCAAAACAGGCTGAGAGGAGTCTTATACATCAACCGGATGAGAAACTGTTGCTACTAAAGGCTCTTCCCTGACTTTCAAAAATTCCAGCAGTTGTTTTGGCTCAAAAAAAGAGATTTTTTTTTCCTTTATAGGAAACATAACATCTAGAAGAAAACTTAAGTAAAAAAAGACCTACCGATGGAGAGAACCCTGGGTCTAAGACCCAGGAACTCTCTCTCCTCCTCGTCTGGGTGTCATGAGCTAAATCTGTGAAAATATGTACAAATAATCCCATAAACTGCACTCCGAAACTCTTGAAATAAGATCTAAAGATTAAAGACTTATCTGATTCCAGAACTAGTGTAATAAGCAAGGTAGAGTGACCCGTGACCACCTCCAATGAGTTCTCCTGGAACCCCGTAAAGTCACGAACTACATTGGAGGAGTCACCCCCAGCTACTATAGGACCAAGAGAGAGGTACTGAGCCCTACTCGGGGGGGGGGGGGGGATGCTCTAGGGAGAGTTGTAATACCTTCTCAAAGTATCTCCGTACCATCTCCAGCGACGACTACAAAAGGGAATGAGAAAAATTCAATAAACACAAATTAAACTTCCTAGCCTGGTTCTCCAAGTACGCCATCCTTCTGGAGAACATAGCCTGATCCTTAATCCTGGCTTCCTGCACTCCCTGAAGCTGCTTCTTCAGATAGTTGGGTAAGCCTATCCAACTGTTCTGCTTGAGTTCTGGAAACCCCTTGAATTTGAGATTCAAAAGTCACCAACTCGTTACTCACAGTACCAACCACCAGTAATAGGGAATAGGGAGGAGTAGCCTAGTGGTTGGGGCAAGGTACTTCAGGCCGGAAGGTCGGGGGTTCAAATCCCACTAGAGGACAGCAACCTTGGGACGGAAGGACTGGGGTTTCTAGTCCCACAGATGCTCCTTGTGGTCTTGGGCAAGCCACTTAACCCTCCATTGCCCATGTTCCCTGTAAGTATTAGTGTATGTGTCTCATATCCCCACGTGTTAAATGTATCCCCCAATTGTGTTGTGACCGCTTTGATTGAAGGATAAGGCGGTATACAAAACTGTCTAAATAAATAAATAAAATAGTTGTGACTGCATCCTACAGCATTTCCATTGTAATCTGCGTGGGCTTGTCTAGTCTCCCAATGCCACAGTACTCAGTATCAATCCTTGCTCTGAAATTTATTTATTTATTTACAGGCTCTTATATACCGCGCTTTTCAGTATCAGTGCGGTTCACAAAAAAAATTTTTGCATCTTGTGCTTACATTATAACAGGATCGTGAACTTGGGACTGTAAGAAGGGTAACTATATACAAATCAACAACAGTGGTTGTTGAAAACTATTTACAGTTTATATTACAGGTTGGTAATCATAATTCAAAAGACCTTGTAATCAATAATCGTTGTGAGAAATTCCCATCGATCCACTTCTGTCCACAGTCAGAAAGGAAGGAGAAATCGGTATTGGAGGGCACTCTTTACCTCCCGAGACAGACATGCTCTCAGCCTGACCCAAGGGAAGCACTCCACTGCATACCGCAATGCCTCCGGGCTGTAATGGGGGAGTCTGTGATTCAGAGGATAGCCACATCCCCGAAAGGCTCAGCTCAACCAGTAGTGCACCTGAGAGAGCCGCCAAAGATGCCGCTCCCTGAATTTAGCATGTTTAATTGCACAGTGATGCTGACATATTGCACTAGTTCACCTGAGCTAAAAATGTTTTGCTCATTGATTTTCATTTGTACTCAGCATCTGATGCTTCTCGTCTTAGTGTCCAACAATAGTCAGCCAGCATTGATGGATTTCAGTTGCCCTGATACCACATTTCCATCATTGCAATGTCCTGCTGAAACCTTTCACCATGTTTGTCGCTGACTGCACCAAGATTAGCAGGGAAGAAGTCCAAGTGTGAATGCAAAAAATGAATCTTCAGTGATGTTTTGCACCTCATGGTTTTGTATGCTTAATGCATGCTGTCAACCAGCTGGATGTAGTATGAACATAAGAACATAAGATATGCCATACTGGGTCAGACTAAGGTCCATCAAGCCCAGTATCCTGTTTCCAACAGTGGCCAGTCTAGGTCACAAGTATCTAGCAATTTCCCAAAAAGATGCAGGTTCCACAATGCTTGTCTTGGGGCAAGCAGTCGATTTCCTGGGTCCCCTTTAATAATGGTTTATGAACCTTTCCTCCAGGAACTTGTCCCAACCTTTTTTAAACCCAGCTACACTAACAGCTTTTACTGCATACTCCGGTAACGAATTCCAGAGCTTGATTACACGTTGAATGAAAAATATTTTTTCTTATTAGCCTTAAATAGGTTACACTGTAGCTTCATTGCATGTACCCTAGTCTTTCTACTTTTTGATGGCGCAAACAATCGATTTACGTTACCTGTTCCACTCCATTCATTAATTCATAGATCTCTATCATATCTCCATTCAGCCGTCTCTTTTCCAGGTTGAAGAGCCCTAACCTTTTTAGCCTCTCTTCATAAGGGTATCCTTCCATCCTCTTTACCATTTTGGTGGCTCTTCTCTGTACCTTTTCTAACAACGCTATATCCTTTGTAAGATATGGGAGCCAAATTGCACACAATATTCAAGGTGCGGTCGGTGGAACAATACAGTCATTATAATATCCTTTGTTTTATTCTCCATTCCTTTCCTTATCATTCCTAGCATTCTATTTGCTTTCTTGGCTGTCACTGCACACTGGGCGAAGGGTTTCAACATATCATCCACGATGACGCCTAAATCTTTTTCCTGGATGGTGGTTCCTAATGTGGAACCCTGCATAGTATAACCATAGTTTGGGTTGTTCTTTCCTAGGTGTATAACTTTGCACTTGTCCACATTAAATTTCATTTGCCATTTGAACATCCAGTCTTCCAATTTATCAAGATCCACTTGCAATTTTTCACAATCCTTTTGGGTTATAACAACTTTGAATAATTTTGTCATCTACAAATTTGATTACCTCACTTGTTATTCCCATTTTCAGGTCATTTATGAATACCGTAAAACCTCAAATTGACCGCCATGGCGCTCTATTTTTCAACCCCTCTGCCAAGGTGGTGGTCTATTAGAGGTGGCGTTCAAATAGAGGGTGGCGGTTTATTTTTCAACTATATGGCCAAAATTTAAGTGGACAAACTTTACACACAGCCGACTATTGTAACGTGCAGAAAATGCGTCTGTGAACTATCACATTTTGACAGCCAAATCAAACTAGAACGTTAGCGGTGAGCACTGCTTTTACATTATGCAATACAGCATAGTACGGTAGAAAAGACATGAAATATTGCATCAGAAAAAGGCGCCAACAAGACGTCTACATTAACATTCATAAACTACAAATCTTTTTATTGTTTCGAACAAAGAAAGAAACTCTATGAGAAAATCTTCGTTTCTTTTACACATGAATGTTAAATGCAGTAAATTTACACAAGGTGAGAGTGGCGGTCTATTAGAGGTGGCGCTCTATTAGAGGGTGGCGCTCTATTTTTCAACCTCTCCGCCGGAATGGCGGTCTATTAGAGGTGGCGGTCTATTAGAGGTGGCTGTCTATTAGAGGTTTTACGGTATGTTAAAAAGCAGCAGACCAAGCACAGATCCCTGGGGTACTCCACTATTCACCTTTCTCCTTTAAGAAAAGTGGCCATTTATTTTATTTTATTTTATTTATTTAAATCTCTTTTATATTGCGCTCTTTAGAATCAGTGCGGTTTACAAGTAACATTAATTTGTGCAATGCAGGCTGAAAACAATACATTGAACTTTACATAGAACAGGTATTACAACTTGGTTTCAACAGGGATAACTATATACATACTATATACAACTGAGCAATTGTCACGGGTATGTTTATGTCAATATGATATGATCTGGCAGCTATTCACAGGTTGAGTGATTATATCAGTAGATATGCTTCCATCAACATGAGGTGTGTGCTGGGTGGTGTAATCTTGCTGGTTGGGAGGGTATGTAGGGTTGTGTCATGTCACCATTGTGGGAGTAATGTTGGATGAAAAGATGGTGCTTTAGAGCCTTCCTAAATTGCACTAGGTCAGTAATAGCCCTGATAGTGGTTGGTAGGGCGTTCCAGAGTGTAGGTGCGTAGAACACAAATGCTCTGTTCTTTGTCGTAAGGAAGCATTTTGTTGTTGTGAGTGTGTTCATAGTGAACAATCTTCTGGATCTATTCTGAGGGGTGGGGTGAACCAGGTCCATGAGGGAGGTGCAGGACAGTTTGTTGAGGGCTTTGAAGGTCAGCAACAGTACTTTGAAGGTGAGCCTGCAGTGGATCGGGAACCAGTGGAGGTGTTGCAAGATCGGAGTTGTGTGATCTCTTCTGGAGGCTCCGTGCAGGAAGCGGGCAGCGGCATTCATTGCTAGTTATAGTGGGTTCAGTGTGCACTTAGGGAGACCATGCAGAATGGTGTTGGCGTAGTCGAAGTGGGGGGTTACCAGTGCTTGAAAGATCGTCCGGAAATCATCAGGCTCCAGTAGGGGTCGTAGGTGGCGAATTGTAAGTATTTTGTGATAGATTGCCTTGATGGTGTTGCTTATATGTGCTTTCATATCGAGCTGCTGGTCCAGAGTGATCCCCAGATAGCGGATGGTGGGCCTGCTCGGGAGCTCTGCGTCTCTCACCTTAATCGAAGCGGAAGGGGTAAAGGATTGATTTCTTGTGACAAATAGGACCTCTGTCTTATTGAAATTGATTCCGAGGTTTTGCGTGTGGAGCCAGTCAGTGACAGCGTCGAAGCAGTTGATTAGTGTTGAGAAGTCCGGCTGGTCAATATGGAATGGTGTAAAAAACAGTACATCATCAGTGTACACAAGGCAGGAGATATTAAAGGAGTGGATGATTGAACAGATGGGATGCATACAGATGGTGAAGAGGAGGGCCGAGAATGGGGATCCTTGGGGGACACCTTGCTTTTGTTGAAACGGCTCAGAGGTCATGAAGCCTGCTCGCACCTGTTGCCATCTGTCTGATAGGTAGGATTTGCACCAACTCAAGGCTGAACCGTGGATTCCCTTCTCTTGGAGGCGTGCAAGGAGCAGTTCATGGTTGACTGAGTCGAACACGGAAGCTATGTCCATGAAGATTAGTGCAAAGCCTTGTCTGATGTTATCAATCCCTGTGATTAAGGTGCTGAGTAGAGTGGTGAGGAGTGTCTCAACAACATGTAATTCTTTGAAGCCATGCTGACATGTGTCAAGGGGAGCAGTGGTTTCAATGTGGTGCTGGATTTGGCGTTGAACGACCTTCTCGATTATCTTAGCCAACAGGGGGATGCTGGAGATTGGTTGATAGGATTCCGCCTTCTGGGGGTTCAGCTTGCTGTTCTTTAGAAGGGGCCAGATGGATGTTTGTTTTAGAATCAGTGGGAACGTTCCTATTGAAAAGGACAACTCCATAATCTTGGCAAGGATTGGGCTGAGTTCCGCTCGCAGCGATCTTATCCAGAATGCTGGACAAGGGTCATTGGAAGCTGTGGTGGTGTTGATGGATATGATGGATATGATAGCCCTACCCTCTGCTTTCTATCTTTTAACCAGTTCCTCATCCACAATAGTACACTGACTTCTATCCCATGACTTTTTAATTTCGCCAAGAGTATCTCATGAGGGACCTTATCAAAGGATTTCTGAAAATCCAGATACACTATATCAACCAACTCGCCTTTGTATACCTGTTTATTCATACCTTCAAAAAAACATAACAGATTAGTAAGATAAGTCCTTTCTTGGCTAAAGCCATGTTGGTTGTCTCCCATTAAGCCATGACTATCTACATGTTCAGTAATTTTGTTCTTTATAATGGTTTCTACCAGTTTTCCCGGTACTGACCTCAGGCTTACCAGTCTGTAGTTTCTCGGCTCACCCCTGGAACCCTTTTTAAAAATTGGCGTTACATTGGCCATCCTCCAATCTTCAGGCATTACAGATGATTTTAATGATAGTTCACAAATTACTAATAGTAGGTCTGCAATCTCATAGTTCAGTTCTTTCAACATCCTTGGATGTATACCATCCAGTCCAGGTGATTTGCTACTTTTCAGTTTATCATATAGTTGTAATACATCTTCCTGGTATATCGATATTTCTATCAATTCTTCTATGGCATCACCTTTAAATACTATTTCAGTCATGGGTAACATTCCTATATCTTCCTCAGTAAAGACCGAAGCAAAGAATTCTTTCGGTCTCTTCACTCTGGCCTTGTCTGCTCTTAGTACCCCTTTTACCCCTCTATCATCTAATGGTCCAACTAACTCTGTCACAGGTTTTTTGCTATGAATGTACTTGAAAAAGTCTTTATTATGCATTTTTGCTTCCAAAGCAAGCTTCTTCTCAAATTCTCTCTTTGCCTGCCTTATCAATACTTTGCATCTAACTTGCTAGTGCTTATGTTGTTTCCAGTTTTCATCATTTGGCTCCTTTTTCAATTTCCTTAAAGATGCTTCTTTGGCTACAACTGCCTCTTTGACCTTACCTTTAAACCATGCAGGCAGTTTTTTGGACTTCCTTCCACTTTTCTTAAAGCGTGGAATACAACTGGTCTGGGCTTCAAGATAGTATTTTTAAACACCCATGCTTGATGTAAATCTTTAATCTTTACAACTGCTCCTTTTAGTTTTTCTTAACAAATTTCCTCATTTTATCATAATCTCCCTTTTGAAAGTTAAAAGGTGAACTGTGGATTTCCTTGCTGTCCTTCCTCTATTTATTAAATCAAATGAGATCATGCTATGATCACTATAGTCAAGTGGTCCCAACACCCTTATCTCTTGCACTAGATCTTTTGTTCAATTAAGGACTAGGTCCAAAATGGCTTCATAAACCAGCTGCTCCAAGAAGCAGTCATTTATTTCATCTAGAAACTTTATCTCCCTAGCATGTCCTGCCGTGACACTGACCCAGTCAATAATGGGGTAATTGAAATCACCCATTATTATTACTGTGCTGTAACTATTACTAGCTTCCCTGATTTCTTTGAGCATTTCATCATCCATTTATTCATTCTGGCCAAGCGGTCAATAGTACACCCCCACTGCCATTGCCTTCCCCTTCTTTTTACATGGCATTTCAATTCATAGAGATTCTACAATGAATTTTGTTTCCTGAAAAAAATGTAATCCTTTGTGACTCAATGCCCTCTCTAACATAGAGTACAACCCCTCTACCAATTTGATCTGCTCTATCATTATGATATAGTTTGTATGCAGGTATTACAGTGTCCCACTGGTTGTCCTCCTTCTACCATATCTCTGAGATACCAATCATATCTAACCTCTCATTTAGTGCTATATATTCTCCAATCTTATTTTTTTAGACTTCTAGCATTTGCATACAAGCATTTTAAAGGCTGTATTTTATTCATATTAATCTGTTTATCAGTAGGCAGGGGTAATTTGGAATCTTTAAGTTCTGTCTGCTCTGTACTTAAGGGCATTTGAGTTACTTTTGTCTTTACTGGAACCTGGGGTCCTGTAATTGCCAAGAAAATTCTCAACGACATCCCTGAATGCTTTTCTTGTGATTTTTTCAAGCCCCACTTGCAGATCTTCAAACTCCTTTTCATTGATGACGTGTTTGATTTATGGACCCACAAATATGCTTTCCTTAATCTTGGCATCAGTTATTCTTTAAAAAATCTGTCTCAAATATCGAAATCCTTTGCATTCCTTGTTTATCGCTTTCACAAAGTATTTCATCAGTCCGAGTTTTATATGAAGAGGAGGCAAGAATATCTTACTTATGTCAACAAGTGGTTCATGTGCCACATTTTTCTTTACTAGAATCAAATGCTTATGGAGCAGCCAGTTCTTTTTAATGTAATGAGACTCTAGCATGGGAATCCCATTCACAAATGAAACAAAAGCACTGCATTCCAAGTAGGAGTGCCACTACTTTTAGATCACCACAGATGTTCCAATTGTCGTTGTTGTACTGTATGCATTTGAACAATACTTCTATGTTTTTGTAGGTTTCCTTTACATGTGCTGCATAGGCAATAGGTATTGAAGGGTGGACATTTCCATTGTGTAACAAGACAATTTTAAGCTTAACAGTGACAAATCGATAAAAAGGCACCACTGTTGTGGGTTATGCTCACAACCCAAAGTCATGAACAACCCATCAATGTCAGTGCAGAAGCAGAGATTGTCCACCTGCATAAAGACATTTTTAATATCTTCTTGGTGGGTTCGAAAGACAGAAATTTTCATACCTGGTGACAGCAAACCGCATCCTTGCAATCTTGAACCAAGTAGTTCAGCTTTTGTTCTTGACAAACTTAAGTCCCTCACCAGGTCATTCAGATGAGATATACTGTACAAAAACAGTTCAAAAGAAGAGCCACCAAAATGGTAAAGGGGACGGAAGGCTACTCCTATGAAGAGAGGCTACAAAGGTTAGGGCTCTTCAACCTGGAAAAGAGACGGCTGAGGGGAGATATGATAGAGGTCTATAAATTAATGAATGGAGTGGAACAGGTAAACATAGATCGATTGTTTACGCTATCAGAATATAGAAAGACTAGGGGACATGTAATGGAGCTACAGGGTAAACTATTTAAGACAAATAAGAGAAAATATTTTTTCACTCAACGTGTAATCAAACTCTGGAATTTGTTACCGGAGGATGTAGTAAAGGCTGTTAGTGTAGCTGGGTTTAAAAAAAGGTTTGGACAAGTTCCTGGAGGAAAGGTCCATAAACCATTATTAAAAAGGGACCCAGGATATCAATGATTGACCCAATACAAGCATTGTGGAACCTGTGTCTCTTGGGGATACTGCTAGATACGTATGACCTAGATTGGCCACTGTTGGAAACAGGATACTGGGCTTGATGGACCTTGGTCTGACCCAGTATGGCATATTTTATGCTCTTAAAATCTGGATCCATGTCGTTTTCCACATCTGGCCTGTGTATTGTGGCATCTTTGTCTGACTCATGTAGGCGCCATGTCTCTGGTGACTTCGGTGCTGGCATACTATCGGCGGCACTGGTCTCATGAAGGCAGACTGGGGTATTCAATTGATTTCTTATTTTTAGAAGAGAAGCCAGATACATTGGTGAGACAGAAGTAACAGTCCATCATGTGATCCTTCTGTTCTCACCATATCATCGGAACTGCAATCAGCATTGACTTCTGAGCACCTCTAAGCCAAGCTCTGAGATGGACAGCACATGTTACACAACAAATGTGAGGAGCCCAGGATTTGTCTTGATCGCCAACTTTACAACTGAAGTAGAGCTCATATGCTTTCTTAATAAGTGCAGTCATGCTGCATCTTTGAGGCTGAAGCGTATACTCACCACAAATGTAACAGAATGTATCACGGCTGCTGCAACATTGACGAGACATTTCTGCTCTAACGAATTGTCATTTAGATAAGAAGCTTAAATGTAAATACTATTCTTAAGCGCAAAAAAGAGCAGGTCACATCATGACCTGGAGGAAACAGGGAGCTTTATTAGTGCCTATGAGGTCACCCTACACATTTTTTGGTGGGTGCCTTCCTCAGGGGTAACTGACCTCTATAAACAAAAAAAAAAAAAAAAATCATAAGAACCATGATGTATATAAATAAAAACATGGAACATGAGGAAATTGTTCGGTTAATCAAAACAAGAGAGCCATAAACATAAAATATAAACACTTTAAAAAATTACATTTTCAAGATAAATAGTTGAAAACAAGATAAAAAGCATAAAAATTATATTAAAAGACATATGAGATAAAATATATATATCAAAATCATATAAACATCATATATGATCATATAAAAGTCTATGAAAAAAGGAACGCCAAGGATGTGAAACATACTTGAAACAGTGCCATAGAATAATATTAAAAATTTAAAAAACTATTCGGTAATATCAAGTTGTGTTATAACAGCAATTACCTAAGCCATGTCATATTAAGAAGAAATATCACGTGATCAAAAAGGGAAATCCCCAGTGCAAAGAGGTAGAGAAGAGGAGAGGATGACTCCCAAGCTGTGCAAACCATGGACATTAGCTTACCAACATATAGGAATCTGGTTGTGTACTGCTTATCAACCTACAATAGGCAGAGAAAATAAATAATTTCTTATCCATATTATAAATAATACTATTAAGTACACAAACTGATATCAACGTCATGCTTAGCATCTGTGTATGAAAGCTGCTTCTATAGCCTGTACTGCCAGCATCCATCCTGAGAAAGCATGCCCATGCATTCCTGAGCAGTAGCCTTTCCACTGCATATTGTGAGCCTGCATTGAGTGCATGCCCAGGCATGCCTGGACTAAACAAAGCAACTTATTTTCCAAGCAACATATGAGTAGACTTATGTGAAGAAATAACAAAAATAGGTGATTGCAAAAAAAAAAAAAAATGGTGCATGATAGGAAAATTTTCAAGGTGACTTTCATGATCAGCAACACAAAATCCATAAGATACACCCAAGTGTGTTCAAGCTCAAAATCTTTATTGTCCAGTGATTTAGCGGCAAAAAATATCCAGTTTGTAGCACTGAAAATCTGGGCTTGCTAAATAGCGGTGTCACTATCTGGTTAGTGGTGATATTCAGCCACTAACCGGATTGTGAAAACTGGCTAAAGTTAGGAAACTATTCAGGTGACCTAACATTAACCAATTTAGCTATCCAGTGGCTAAATATCACCATTAACCAGATAGCAGCCATCACCACCCTCGATCTAGCCACAGACTGCCCTGGTTTTGACTAGGTATTTTTTCAATGATTTGTGGGAATATTCAAAGGCACTAATCAGCTAAAATGCTTTGACAATGCCCCCTAAGGGTCCGATTCCATCCCGCATGTCCAGGCCCTCCGTGCATCCGACCGAACTGGACGCACAGAAGAGTCACGATTCTGATCCCACGGGGCACATTTAGCCCCGCGGGATCAGAATTGCAAATAGCCCGGTACATGCAGGTCGGGACCCCAATTCCATCTGGCCTACACGTACAGGCCTTGCCCGGCTAGCTCAGTCAGGGCTCTTCAATGGAGCTGTGGCACCAGGGCATCCGGTTGCCAAGGCACCGCAACTCCAATGAAGAGTTGTGATCCCTGGCTGCCAGCTCCAGTATTGATTTCCCTACAGCCCAACCCCTGATCTGGCCTCCTAAGGCCAGGGTCGGGCTTTGGAGAATGCCCTCAGCCCCTATCCTGACCTTTCTGTATCTCAGGATCGCTGACTAGGGGAACTTATTCCACCTTGGAGGTGGAATAAGTTCCCCATACAAGTCGCCGGTCCTGGACGAACAGGGCCAACATTGGACTCAATCTTGTAGGTCCGGGGCCGACGACCGCCCACTGCCTGCCCTTACACCCCCCACCCAAGCCGCCACTTTTCTACCTCCATCTACCTTCCACGTAGAAACATAGAAACATGATGACAGAAAAAGACCACAAGGCCTATCTAGTCTGTCCTTCCATAACAACAACTACAACAGACCACTTTTTACCTTTAGAGATCCTCTGTGTTGGTCCCATGCTTTTTTGAATTCAGTTACTGTCCTCATCTCTACCACCTCCACTGGGAGACTATTCCACGGATCCACTACTCTTTCTGTAAAGAAATATTTCCGCATATCACTCCTGAATCTATCTCCCTTCACCCTCATCCCATGTCCCCTCGTAGCAGAACTTGCTTTCAATTGAAAGAGGCTCTCTCCCTGAACATTTATGCCACGGAGGTATTTAAACATCTCAATCATATCACCTCTATCCCGCCTTTCCTCTAAGGTGTACATATTAAGATCCTTAAGTCTGTCCTCTTATGCTTTATAATGAAGCCCATTAATCATTTTAGTAGCAACCCTCTGCACCGACTCCATCCTGTTCACATCCTTTTGAAGGTGCGGTCTCCAGAATTGCACACCATACTCCAAATGAGGTCGCACCAAAGACTTATACAGAGGCATTATACAGAAGACGTGGGGAAGGTAGACGGGACCGGGAAAAGGCACAGAACTGCAAACGGCATTGACTTCTGAGGAGGTTATTCCCACGGAATAACCCCCCTAAGTGTTTAAGGGCTTTAACCTCCAGTAAGAGATTCTCTTCTAGAGACACACTCTCCTCATGGGAATTTCTCATACAATCTCTTTTCTCCTTCAGTCATGCTCCATTTTGGTCTATTTTTCCTCTTTCACTCTTCTTGTGCTTGTAGTCTGCTCCATAGTTCACTCCTTATTTGCAGTTATCCAAAAGGATGGATAAAGAATCATTGCAACTATACGAGACCAGAATGCTATAGCAAAATGCTTTACACCTCTTTAATACCCTGAGTAGGTACAGTTCTGCTGCTAGGAGCATACTGGGCTAGTGGAGGTACCCACAGTATTTCAACAACCTGTCTGAAGCATCCAGTGCTGCTGCTTTGTCCTGCCTGCTTGCCTGTACCAATTGAAGTGTATCTACTCTGCTGCATACTGTTCTTGTGCCTCTTCCCAGGTCCTGTGTTGCCCTCCTGTACTCTCTGTGCATGCTGGTGTTTGGCCCGCCTCCCGGAAGTGACGTCAGCGTTTCAATCTAGGTACCCACAGTATTTCAACAACCTGTCTGCAGTGTCCAGTGTTGCTGCTGTATCCTGCCTGCTTCAATTGAAGTGTATCTACTCTGCTGCTTACTGTTCTTGTGCCTCTTCCCAGGTCCTGTGTTGCCCTCCTGTTCTCTCCGTGCTTGCTGGTGTTTGGCCCTCCTCCCAGAAGTGACGTCAGCATTTCAATCTAGGAACCCACAGTATTTCAACAGCCTGTCTGCAGCGTCCTGCGCGTTCCAAAGTAGCGCGCCTAAGGAGCAGGAAGTGCTCCTTGGGTGAGCTCCTTGGGGCAACAACTGGGGCACCTCCCACCCGAGGGCAGCCTCCATCCCTTGCCATATTCCCACATTTTCTAACATAAGAACATAAAACATGCCATACTGGGTCAGACCAAGGTTCATCAAGCCCAGTATTCTGTTTCCAACAGTGGCCAATCTAGGTCACAAGTACCTAGCAGTTTCCCCAAAAGACACAGGTTCCACAATGTTTGTATTGGATCAAGCAGTGATATTCCAGGTCCCTTTTAATAATGGTTTATGGATCTTTCCTCTAGGAACTTGTCCAAACCTTTTTTAAACCCAGCTACACTAACAACTTTTACTACATCCTCCGGTAACAAATTCCAGAGTTTGATTACACGTTGAGTGAAAAAATATTTTCTCTTATTAGTCTTAAATAGTTTACCCTGTAGCTTCATTGCATGTCCCCTAGTCTTTTTATATTCTGATGACATAAACAATCGATCTATGTTTACCCGTTCCACTCCATTCATTAATTTATAGACCTCTATCATATCTCCCCCTCAGCCGTCTCTTTTCCAGGTTGAAAAGCCCTAATCTTTTTAGCCTCTCTTCATAGGGGTATCCTTCCATCCCCTTTACCATTTTGGTGGCTCTTCTCTGTAGCTTTTCTAATAATGCTATATCCTTTTTAAGATCTATCTCGATTGGCCTCCTGATAGGAGCTTCTACTGCCCTGTCGTTACTTGGGTTTCTCTCTGCACCCCTGAATCCTGTTTCCCCCTGTTTGACATCGGCTATCATGGCTACTATCCTGGTCTTTTGGGGTCACCATCCATCTCCTATTTCCCATCAACCATATGGCCTCACCTCTCGCAATGTTAGTAATCTCCTTCCGTGCGTACCCGCCCAGTCTCTCTCACCACCACCCCCTCCATCCTCTGTGGCTATCTCCCTGACAGCCCTTTCCTTCGCCCTGCTAAACTGTCGGTTCCTCCATACAGTCACACCTGATACTTGATCTAGTGACCCAGCACTCTTTGGATTCACTTTTCCTCACAAAGTCCTGGCTCCGTGAGGGGGAGGATGGTCTTCTGCACCATTACCTTCCTCCTGGGTATTCTGCCTGCCACATGTGGCAGTCATCTATCGAAGCGCCCTCCCTTTCTCAGTCGTCTCGCCCTCCCCTCGATACCCTGAATCCCTTCTCTTACGCTTCAGATCCCCATCGTCCATATATTTCCTCCTTCTTTACGCTCAACCGTTGCTCCATTCTGATCTTTGGGATTCTCTCCTCCTCTCCCTCTTGTACATAGCCCTCCTATCTCCCAACCTTGCTATTCTGGGAGAATTTAATGTTCATCTCACTTCCCCAGCCAGGTCACGGGACAAGACCCTCCTGTCCCTCCTTGAAGATTTGTGCCTTAGGCAGCATGTTCCATGTCCAACCCATGCCTCAGGGCACACTCTTGATTTTGTTCTCACCCCTGTCCGCACCCCTTATCTACCATCCAGTTTCTCGTCTTTCACCCTTCCTTGGTCCAATCACCTTTGCCTTCTGTTTTCCTTTTCCCTCCCCTATCTGCTTGTCAAGAAAACCGCAACCACGGGCCTTCACACCCAGCACCACAAACGCCATATCATTGCTCTTACTCTTCAACAATTCTCTCCAGCTGATTCTCTCTTTCCTTCAGATTTCTTGACTCTCCCTGTGGACAGACAGGTTGATGTCTGGTCCGCCACCCTTTCTTCCACCCTCGATAACTTGGACCCTCTCCGTCCTGTTTCCTCACAACTATCCTTTTATCATCCCTGGTACCATCCCAGTCTGTATCTGCAGCGCACTTACTTGCGTCGCACAGAGCATATCTGGCAAAAACATCCCACTCCCGATTCATTTGCTATGTTTCGTCAGTGTCACCACCTCTATCGCTCTATGATCTCCACTGCCAAACAATCATATTACTCCAACCTTATCTCTTCCTCCTCCAATTCCACTCGGCGCCTCCATCAGGTCATGCATCTCCTCTCCTCGTCTTCTACCACTCCTGTCTCATCAGTGCCCCTTGCTGAGGTCCCTAGCCCAGCTAGTCTTGCCTTTTTCTTCACTGACAAGATCCAGTCTCTCTGCTCCTCCTTCAGTTCCTGCCCTCCCCCCCACCCCTCTCTTTGTCCCTTGCCTCCCCAATCGCGCCCCCCCCCCCCCCATATCACACCTTCCCTCATACCTGGCACACATTCCGGGCTGTCACACTGACTGAACTTGTCAAGGCCATTATCACCTCCCACAAAACCATGTGCCCACTTGACCCTCTTCCTTCATCCTGGCTCCTTGATCCCTCACTCGTGCTCCTTCTCTATCTACTGCTCATAGTCAACACTAGTCTAAATTCTGTCTGTTTTCCTTCCTCCTGGAAGCACGCCCTTGTCTGTCCTCTTTTGAAAAAACCTGACCTTGACCCTGCTATCCCATCACACTGGCGCCCGGTGTCCAATATCCCCTTCCTCTCTAAAAAGTTTTGAGAAACTTGTCTTTGCACAACTTTCTGCACACCTTGACTCCACCTTCTCCCTTCACCCCCGTCAATCTGGTTTCAGATCCGGTCACAGCACTGAAACCACCCTTCTGGCACTCCTTAGCGAGATACACCACCGCGGTGATATTTCCATTGCTGTCTCTCTGGATCTTTCCTCTGCTTTTGATGTTGTCGATCACCGCACCCTCCTTACTCGTCTGTCCGATCTTGGAATCCGCGGTACCGTTTTCCAGTGGTTCCACTCCTTTCTGTCATCACGTACTTTTGCAGTTCAAACAGGCACCACTGTTTCACCATCCCTTCCTCTTCCCTGTGGTGTCCCCCAGGGTCCCATTCTTGCCCCCTCCTCTTCAATGTGTTTCTCGCTCCACTTGCCCTGCTCATTCAGCAGGCAGGAATCTCTTCTTGCTATTATGCGGATGACATCTTGCTTCTGCATCACACCAATCCCCTGGCCCCTGATCTCTCTGCTCTTGACGATTGCCTTGTCCACATTTCCACCTGGTTCACCAACAACTTCCTCCATGTGAATCCCTGTAAGTCCGCCGCTCTTTGGTTTTCCTTTGACGCGCCTTCTCCCTCGCTATCCCCCACTATGTCCACTCTTCCCATCCCTCTCGTTTCTACCCTCCGTTATCTCAGTGTCACCCTGGATTCCTCCCTTTCCTTTCACCAGCATATATCTACACTCGTCCGTAGCTCCTTTTTCCACCTTCATAAGATCCACGCTATTCTATCCTTTCTCCCTCCTCCTTCCCTCATCACTCTTGTTCTTTCCCTCGTAATCTCATGACTAGACTATTGTAAATCAGCCATAGCAGAACTCCCCCAATACCAACTGTGATGCCTTCAGCTAGTCCAGAACACCACCGCCCGCCTCCTCACCAACGCCATGCCATTTGAACATGTCACTCCCCTCTTCCTTGACCTTCATTGGCTCTCTATCAAAGTCAGGTTCGTTTACAAGCTAGTCATCATCACTCACAGAGTCTTTCATACCGGTACAGCCCAATACCTTGCCGATCTCATTCACCTCCAACCTGCTCCCCGTCTCCTCCGCTCTGCACATGGTAACCGCCTTTTTCTTCCATCCCCATCCCAGGCCCGCCTCGAACTCGCCCATCACTCAGCCTTCTTCTTCCTTAGTCCCGCCCTCTGGAACTCACTCCCACATCCTCTTCGCACAGATCCCTCCTTTCCCCGGTTTAAAGCCCTGCTTAAGACCCACCTGTTTTGCCAGGCCTTTGACATTCAGATTACACCTTCCATCCAGACCAGTACCCCTTCCTCCTTTTCCCGTCCTTCCCTTTTCTTTGGCATGTTATATATGTCCTCCTTAGCTCTCTCTTCTGTTTTTCTTCCTCTCCTTTACGACTTCCTTTCTTATCAATTAATGACGCTCCTTTCCTCCTTTTCTTTTCTGGCAGCCTATGTTTTATTGTACACCGCCCTGACGCATAAGCTTGGGCGGTATATCAAGCCTTACAAATAAAGATAAAGATAAAGGGAGCCTCATATAAATATGGTATACAGTACACAAACACAAAAATTAAGGAATAAACTGAAAACTATAGTTTGCAATAGTCTAGTGGACAAAAATATCTGGAGGATAATTTTATAACAAGGTACTTTGTGAAAGTGCTTTTTAATGTGCCTAAATTAAGTTCACTTCATAAAGATAAGTGCGTGCCTGCTTGTCTTTATAAAATGCCAGTATAAGTGGCAGAGAACGTGCCTTAAATTAAGGTGTGATCACTTACACCAGCCCTAGAGCACCTAAATGAACCTGCCTACATTTTGCAAGTATGCATGTAAATTATTGTATTCTATAATCAATGCACATACTTGCTAGTACTGTCCACGCTCCTCCCAAACTTCATCCATATGTACGCTCCAGTGAAAGTATGCACCATGCAGACAATACACATACTTTTATGCTGGTCATTATTTTGTAAAAGGCCACTTACGCATGTAAATTACTAAAATATCAAAATTTGCAAGCATTTAGTGCCTAAAAATAAGTGGCTCCTTATAAAATTATCTCCTTTATTTCAGTAATCACATTGTCCTTAAAGGCATAAAAATTTCACATAAGCATAGACATACTAAGGGGGTCATTCTAAGCAGTGTTTAGCAGGGATGTACATACGGTTTGGAAGTACATCCCCGCTAAACGTCAGGGACTGATTCCTGAACTTAAGTTCCCCTGCATGTATAGAGGAGATGTGCGGGGAACTCAGGATGGGGGTCGGATGGAGGAGGAGAGAGGACGGGCCAGAGGAGTGACCCTGACTCCGGACATACAGGGCCAATTCAGATCGCGGTCCTGTACATCCGGAGCTACCGACTTAAACAGGGAACTTATTCCATCTTGGAGGTGGAATAAGACCCCCAGAGGTAGAGGATCACCACCTGTGGGCTGCTGAAAGCAGGTGAGGTGCAGCAGGGGTTCCCTGCCACCCAACCCCGGCCATGGCAGGCCGCTCCGGGGGTCGGGTGGTGGGGAAACGGGACATCTGTTAGCAGGCAAAATAAATAAAAACAAAAGGAATATGAAACTTATTTGGTTTGCTAAAGGAGTAGCTGCACACATAAAGGCAAAAAACACAGCTTTCACAAAATTCAGACGTTTGTAAACAGAGGAATACTGAAAAGAATACAGGATAAAGCTAAAAGAGACAAAAAGAGAAATAAGGATAGCAAAATCAAAGGCAGAAGAAAAGATGGCTAAAGATCTAAAGCATGGTGATAAAACGTTTTTCAGGTATATTCAGGAGAAGAGGAAGATCAGAAGTGAAATTGCAAAACTGAAAAGTGCTGAGAAAAGATTCATGGAAAGTGATGTTGAAAAGCAAAAATGCTAAACAAATACTTCTGTTCTGCTTTTACTAAGAAAATCCTGGAGAAGGACCACCTGTGATTGACAAATATACAAATGGAAATGGAGTAGATACTACACCATTCACAGAAGATGATGTGTTAGAACAGCTTGCAAAACTGAAAGTGGACAAAGCCATGGCACCAGATGAGATACATCCCAGAATATGGAAAGAGTTCAGAGAGGTTCTTGCAGGGCCATTAAAGGATGTTTTTAATAGATCCTTGGAGACAGAAGAAGTTCCGCAGAACTGGAAAAAGGCCAATGTGGTACCTCTTCACAAAAGTGGTAATAGGGAAGAAGTGGCAAACTACAGGCCAAGTAAGCCTTATCTCAGTGGTGGAAAAAGTAATGCACTCCTGAAAGAGAGAATAGTGGACTTTCTCAAAACCAATAGGTTGGATGATCCAAGGCAACATGGTTTTACCAAAGGACGATCATGCCAAACAAATCTGATTGAATTTTTTGACTGGGTGACCAGAGAATTAAATCAAGGGCATGTGATGGATGTGATCTACCTAGATTTCAGCAAAGCCTTTGATACTGTTCCTCATAGGAGGCTTATCAATACACTCACCAGCCTGGGGATGGGTCCCAAGGTGGTGAACTGGATCAGAAATTGGTTGACTGACAGACGACAGAAGGTGATGGTAAACGCAACTCACTCGGATGAAAGGAAAATGATTAGTGGCGTGTCCCAGGGATCGGTGCTGTTCAATGTATTTGTGAGTGATATTGCTGAAGGACTGAATGGAAAAGCCTGTCTTTTTGCAGATGATATGAAAATTTGCAACAACGTGGTCTCCCCTGAGGGAGTGGATAACTTGAGGAAAGATCTGCAAAACCTAGAAGAATGGTCTAATGCTTGGCAGTTAAGATTTAATGTGAAGAAGTGCAGTGTCTTTCACTCAGAATGCAGAAATCCAAGGGAACTGTATGAGATAGGTGGCAATAGGTTAGTGTGCATGGGCCGGGAGAAGGACCTCGGAGTCATTGTTTCTGAGGATATCAAAGTGGCAAAACAGTGTGACAAGGCAGTGGCCAAAGCCAAAAGGATGTTGGGTTGCATACAGAGAGAAATTACCAGCAGAAAGGAGGAGGTACTAATGCCACTGTACAAGCCTCATTTGGAATATTGTGTTCAGTTTTGGAGACCATATCTCACAAAGGATATTAAAAAAAACTAGAAACGGTTCAGAGGAAGGCGACCAAAATGATATGGAGCCTGCGCTAAAAGACATATCAAAAGAGATTCCAAGACTTAAATATGTAGAGGAGAGGAGAGGAGCGACAGGGGAGATATAATAATACAGACCTTTAAATACTTAAGGAGTATTAATGAACAAACAAACCTTTTTCAAAGACGGGAAGCTGTAATACTAGAGGGCATAACATAAAGCTTCATGGGGGTAAACTGAAAGATAACGTTAGGAAATACTTTTTCACTGGAAGGGTGGTGGATGCTTGGAATGACCTCTCAATTGAAATGGTGGGGGTAAATAAGGTGACAGAATTCAAAAGGGCATGGGACAGACAAAATAAAATCAACTCAACCATAGCTCATTGGAATCTAACGATTCAAAAAGCAGCGCTCCCCACACGAGTCTTACATAAACAAACAAAAAAGACAGAAAAATGGTTCACCAAAGAGCTGACACAACTAAAAAAAACAACTGAGGAGACTAGAAAAGAGATGGAGAAAACTTAAATCTGAGGAAAACAAATCCCAATACATGCTCCTACTTATAGAATACAAAAACGCAATCAACAAATCAAAAAGAGACTACCACTCCAAAATAATAAACTCATCCATCAACCGCCCTAGGGAGTTATTCGCGATAGTAAGAACACTAACCAAAACTAATAACACCGAACCTAAACAACAAGCAATGAATATACAATCACTAGCAGAACATTTTGCAGAAAAACTAAAAAACAAGACCATTACCCCGACTCCATTATTACCAAACACAACAACCACCCACATATGGACAAATTTCCAGTTGGTAGAACAAAAGCAACTCCTCAAAATTATAACAATGATAAACACCACCACCTCCCCACTCGACCCATGCCCTGTATCATGGATTAAGTGTGCAAAAAATGAACTGGCGGTAAACATACAAGATATAGTTAATCAATCCCTTTCACAAGGCATCATGCCTGATGCCCTAAAACTCATAACACTCCGACCAATATAAAGAATAATAAGCTTGACTCAAAAGACCCGAACTCATACAGACCCATAGCCAGCATTCCATTCATTGCCAAAATAATAGAGAAAACAATCCAAATTCAGTTACAGGAACACATTGATGAGCACAAACCACTTGACTCACACCAATTTGGCTTCCGCCCATCCCACGGAGTAGAAACCCTCCTAATCACACTAATGGACTTTCTCATCAGGGGCACAGATGACAAACACCATGGTTTCTTACTCCTATTTATAGATATCTCAGCCGCCTTCGATAACATCAATCACCCGACACTGATCAACAGATTAGAGAACCTAGGAATAGGCGGGACGGTCCTTAACTGGTTCAAATCCTACATCTCACATAGATTAATACGAGTCCAAATTGACCAACAAGCATCAGAAACATTCCCACAAGGACAGGGAATACCCCAAGGATCGGCCCTTTCAGCCCTCCTATTTAACCTATACCTCCAACCGATAACAAACATATTTAAAAAACACAAGATTAACCATTTTATTTATGCCGATGACATCATGCTAGCTATCCCCATAACCATTAAAAACCCTACATATGACTCACTATCCAAATGCATGGCAGAGACCTCCTCCTGGATGGAATCTAACCACCTCAGCATCAACCTCAAAAAAACTGAGGCAATGTTTGTAACGAGGTCATCTATGACTGAAAACACTTACCCTGAAACAATCACAATCAACAAAACCTCCATACCTGTTAAAAAACAAGTAAAATACTTAGGAGTAATAATAGACCACACTCTCACCATGATACCACACATAAAACAAACAGTAAAAACTATTTTCTACAAACTCAAAACTATTCAACACCTAAGACCACTCCTCGAAACACAAGACTTTAGATCTGTAGTAAGTACCCTGATCACCCCTCATTTCGACTATTGCAATAGTCTCCTTATAGGCCTTCCTCAAAAAAACACATACCTCCTACAAAGAGCTCAAAACATCTGTGCTAAAGTAATTGCTAAAGCTCGCTTAACAGATCACGTAACCCCAATACTGCTAGAACTCCACTGGCTCCCTATAAACAGTCGAATTAAATACAAAATTATCCTAACAACCTATAAACTTATAAATGACATAACCCCCTCACACCTATCCACATTACTACACTCTCCAACATCGACAAGGACCCTCAGACAAAACGCAGCCCACTCTCTCATCATACCAAAAGCCATCCGGAAGACTAAGAAAACCACTAGCTCCAGAGCATTCTCATTCACTGCTCCTACACTCTGGAACAACCTCCCTATTGAACTTCGCACCATAAAAGACCTCATCCAATTCAGAAAAGAATTAAAGACTTACCTGTTCACTGAACATTTTGAAATCCCCTACTCCTCCAAAGCCAGCCCCACTACAAACGTGGAAACAATTACACAAACTCCCTTAATCCCAACACCATAACCGCATGCCTGCCCACCCTCACACACGCCCCAAAGAAGACATAAAAGGAACTAAATTCCAGCACCTACACAAATACTCGCACTACACACCACACACTGTAAATATACATTTGTAAAAAAGTTTGATGTTTTGTTTTTGTTCTGCTTTAATACCCACTAAGTTAAATTTTATTGTTCAATGTAAATAGCTAGTTTCTATTGTTCTATGTAAAGAATGTATACAAATGTGTACAAGACTGTTAACCTGTTATATGTAAACCGCCCTTGATCTCTGGAAGGGGCGGTATAAAAGAAATAGTTAAATAAAATAAATAAATAAATAAAAATAAACTTAACTTCTCTGATATCTTAACAAGTAGAGGTAACCTGCACAGAGCGCCCCTAAACAAAGGCATGGGGAGGGGTGACCTACACGGAGTGGCTGGTGCACCTACTCTTGCCACCTTGCTAGGCAGACTAGATGGACCGTGCTGGTCTTTATCTGCCATCATATACTATGTTACTATGTAGTTGGTTTAGCTAATCAGGCACAGGATGAATATCGCCGCTTCCCAGTGAGTTAAAACATTATCCAGGCAGACCAGATATTCAATGCCAATGGCCAGATAGGACTACAACATTGAATATCCAGGTCTAAATTAAAACAGTGACAGCCAGATGCTTTACTCAAGCAGCCCACTGCCATTTAAAATCAGCCCCTATTTTTATATCATCATTGGTATTAGATTAACTAGAACCTGAAATTATCACACGATATAGAATGAAGAGAGTAATAGATCTGTTGAAAAAGTCAAGCCTTATGTCCCTTCCTGATGTTAGGTATAACATTTCCTGCTGAAAATCCTCCAGCAAAGCAAAAGGATCGGCTATGAGAAGTCTGGCAAATAAATTTGAAATTAATTTTTATAACAGATGGAAGGGTTAACAAGTTGTATTATGGATATTATAAGGATCAACTGGACAACAGGTAATCACAGTATCAGTTAGGTATTGGGGTCTGCCAGAATGCAAACAACAATGTACTAGTGTTAAGATTTTACATTTTATTCTTGCTGCTTCTGGAAGCCAGTGCATTTGATCAGTACAGGTTAAATGATTGTAATAATAATTATCACTGTAGTATTTTGAAGTAGCTGCAATCTTATCAATGCAGTCTGAGTTTGACCTATGTACAGTTAGTTGAAATAATCCGGTCTAGACAAGATGAGAGCAAGGGTGATAACGGTCAACTCATTTGCTATCAAAAAAGGTCTAAGTTGACAAATTTAATGTACATAGTAGAAAGAGGTATTGCTAAGAGACACAATCTGTTTAAGGTCAATCCATTTAGAGGCCTTAGATATCAAAAGACAAGCACTGACCAAACAATACCTAAAAAAATTTAAATACAACATAAATGAAAAAATAAATTTCTATATACCCATTAGGGATAAGTGAAACAATTCTGAGTCCAGAATATCAATTCATAGCAGAAGAATGGTCCAATGTAATCTTTTCCTGATATAATTTATATTACTGGAATATGTTCTTGTTTTTCTCCCCCAATAAATACACTAGATTTGGTGTGAGACAGGAAGGACTCATCAAGTCTCTTTTTTAACTCTGGTCTAAATTTAATCCACATATTATGAAAAGAGACCAATAGTCAATAAGCAAACAAGTGCTATACACAGACTGGCATGTTGATCAAAGTACACTACACGAATGCATTGTGTTTAGCATGTGATTTACTTCTGCTGGAATTATGCACAGAAAATTCAAACTTCTGTGTCAAACAGTCTGAATAATGCAAAATTCTGCATGCTTTGTTTGTTAAAATAACAAGGCCTATTGCTTCTGAGTGATACTTACTGTCATTTAAAATACAATACAGAAAAAAAAGCACAAGAAAGTGCAAAGATTTGAATCATTGTGTGCAGAATTCCAGCAGGAGTAATGGTTTTAGCATCATGTTAAATGGTAGCATGGGCTGCCGTGCTAAAAATCCCAGGCAAACTGGGTAGTGCAATAGGGCAAGGACTGGGTAGGTCATAGGCAGAACAGAAGTGTTGGCGGTATGTTGCAGCTAGCGCAAGTGTAGCTCTCGCTAATTGTATTTGCTGCTTTTAGCACAGGTGCACTTAATACCAGCTCAATGGGTGGTGTTAAGCAGGCCTGCAGGCCAGTTTGCCATTTAGCATTTGTGCCATTTAGCATGTCTTTGCACCATGCTAAATGCAGGGGGATAGATACAAATGCCCCCTGAAGATAGTGTGGGTCTCCCATGCTGGTAAAGCAGCCCACATGATCTTTAATAAACATGCCCCCAGAATGGTTAACGCCCAAAAAAGCAGCCTATTTTGTCTGTTTCATAAAGGCAACATACAATAGGCACTTATGTGGCCTTATAACATATTTGTTTAGACTCCTTATGTAGTTGGAACACAGAGTATTAATTCTCTAGAAAACCTTGCTTCACACAAATTAATTATCTGTAATGTTGGTGCGGATGCCTTCCTTCTCCACTGGCGACAGGTACTGTTCTATGCATCCCATCCCATCCCCTTGATACCCAAGACGCTGTTCAAGCTATAGGCTGACAGGGGCTCAATGATTCTCATAGCCCCATCAATTGTGGTTTCCTCTGCTTCTTCGCCTTGTGCAGACTCAGCCACTCAATCTGGGATGTGTGCCCGACCTCCTCTCTCAGGATCACGGGACGCTTCTCCATCCCAATCTTTACTTCCTACGCCTGACAGCATGGCTGCTGAAGGGCTAGTGCTCGCCAGTCTCGACCTATCACAGGTGGTCAAGGATTCCCTCCTTCCATCTCATGAGGATTCCATCAGGCGATCTTATGCCTTTAAATGGCGTAGGTTTGCCCTTTGGTACTCCCCAAAGAACCTTGACCCCTTTTCTTGCCTGGTGGAATCACTTCTACAATATCTCCTCCACTTATCCTTGACAAGTCTTAAGACTAACTCTGTGAGAGTTCACCTTAGTGCCATTGAGGCCTTTCACAGACCAGTGAATGGACAGCCTATCTCCTCATACCCCTTAGGAGCACGCGTCATGTGGGGGTCTCCTGCTGTCCAAGCCACCCATTAAGCTGCCTCCGGGTGCCTGGGATCTGAATGTGGTTCTGGTGCAACTACTAAAGCCACCTTTTGAGTTTTTAGCTCACTGAAGTTTCTATCTTGGAAGTCATCTTCCTTATTGCCCTCACTTCAGCTTGCCGCATCAGTGAGCTGCAGGCTCCAGTGGCAGATCCCCTCTATACTCAGTTCCACCATGACAAGGTGGTTCTGCTTACCCATCTGCATTCCCCCCCCCCCCCCCGAAGGCGATTGCCTCCTTCCATCTAAACAAGTTGGTAATCCTCCCGATTTTCTTCCCTAGACCACACGCGTCTCAGGCTGAAGCAGCACTACACACTTTAGATTGCGAGTGAGTGCTGGCCTACTACTTGGCTAGAACTAAAGATCACAGAACATCCTCTCAATTATTCATTTCCTTCGATCCTAGTCACCTGGGCCTACCAGTGATGAAACATACTCTATCTAGATGGATAGCAGATTGCATTTCTTTTGCTTATGCACAAGAAGGACTCTTATTGAAAGGTCATGTCACTGCTCATAATGTGCGGGCTATGGCACCATCTGTAGCTAATCTCCGTCCATTGAGGACATGGCCGGGTAGCCACCTAGTTCTCCATTCATACTTTTGCTGACACTACTGTTGGTGTCTTCTGATTTTCTGTTTCTTTAATATTGATATCTATATCTTTATACAAATATATCATGAATCACAATTTAAAAAGTAGCAAATATTTTAGGTTAGAACATTCTTTTCAGTAAAGAGCCCTTCTTCTTAGTTAATGCTCTGTCTGGCTCTTCAAGCCAGGACGTAAACTGACAGCAGATGTCTGTGGCCTGAGGGAATTATTAGTCACTTAACGAATACTAAAAATGCTACCTACCCTTGTGTAAATTTTGGATTCAGACATAAGGAGGGAAAATTTTTGAACTTGCTGTGGGACTTGAGGGCCAATGGGTAGCAAGTCAATTATCAAAGCAAAATACCATGTGGAGTTTCACTTTTCAATTATAGCATGATGTCTGGTTCTACAAGTAGTCTTTACTCCAAGTATTTTGAAAGATGCAAAGCACATTTATTTATTTTATTTAATCGTTTTTATATACTGCCCCTTCCATCGATCAGAGGCAGTTTACATTTAACAAAACCCCACAACTCGGTTACAGAGAACATGTAAAACTATAATATAAATGAACTATTTACATATCAGCTAGATACCTAAACAGAGGTGTCGTGGGAGCTGAGTCTAAACTATTTACAGAATCTGATGACCAAAAGACAAGTTACAGGGAAAGTTCTTAGGGGTGTTCTTGTCAGAGGAGGGAGGAGGGTAGAGGAGGGATGTAGGGTGGTAGTGGAAGTGGAAGAATTATAATATTCAGAGAAAAGTAGAATTTTTAATTCTTTGCAAAAAATCTTTAGGTCTTTAATTGATCTGATAGAATCGTGATAAGATAAAGAACATGTAAGGATTTCAAAAGGAAATTCCCAATTATAATTTAGGGGGCCCACCTAACCCTGACACTGCTGTTTCCTATATGGGAGTGGGGGGGAGGGACAATTTCAAAGGTTTCCTTTTCCCACAGGTAAAGGACATAAATCCCTTTGAAAATTATGAGCGGGGGGGGGGGGAGATATTCAGCGCAGACAGCACACCGGCACTGAAAGTTAAATCTCCTGGGCGACCTCAACTTATCCAACCTGTCTAACAAGCACGCCATACTTTCCTTCAATCAATGGAACACTCCAACTCAAGCAAATCATTTTAGACTCAACCCACACCAGAGGAGGAACTTTAGACCTCATATTCTCCCCAGCCACCTGGCCGCACCAACATCTTTCCTCAATGACCTAATACATTCCAGGGCCTTGGTCAGACCACAGCATACTCACCTTCTTCTTACCAAATCTCCCCAGCACACCCACCCACAAAACTCCACCACCTCATACACAAAAAGTTTGGCCATTCGACAAGGACGCCTTCATCAACAACTTCCTACCTATATCCCAAGTTGATCCAACTGATCTATACTCCTTAATTTCCAAATGGAACAAGTGCATATCATCCTATGCAACCAGATCCAACAGCCCCTGCCATATCAAGAGAACACATCACATCCCATGGTTCACACCTGACCTAAAAAATCTAAAAAACAAACTCAGACAACTAGAGCTCAAATGGAGACACTCGAAAGATCCAGCCAACCACTCTGCTTACTTAACTGTTCAAACTGAATACTGTTCATTCACCCTCACTCGAAAGAAGGAATACCGTATCAACCTAATCTAATCCTCCCTCAACCATCCTAGAGAGCTATTTGACATGTCCTTGAATCTACCAAAAAAGCCCAATCACCAACAAGTCATATACAATCCTATCTCCAATAGACATGGCACAATTTATTCAATCCAAACAATCACCGCCAACAGAACAACCTTGCAGACCATCGACTCTGCTAATGCTCCAAGCACACAAATCTGGTCAAAATTTAGCACTTTATCTCCAGAGCAGCTAACAAAACTTTATCACAAACCTCAACATTACCACCTCACCATTTGATACCTTTCCAGTGTCCTGGATCAAAATCAGCAAGCATGATCTCTTCCTAACCATACTATCCGTAGTGCAGATGTCCTCATCACTAGGCTGCATGCTGAAGGCCCTCAAGCATGCCTCCATCAGACCCTTAATAAAAAAAATCCTACAGCCAACCCAATATCACCAATCTCATACAGACCCATCTCTAGTATTCCTTTTCTTGCCAAAATCATTGGAAAATGATGCAACTACAGATGTATGACTACAGTGACTCCCACGCCCTCCTCGATCAAGATCAGCATGGCTTCAAATCATTTCATAGTGCCGAAACCCTTCTGACCTCCCTCCTGGATACTCTAATCAAAGATACTGAAAAAGACACACAAGGCTCCATTCTCATTTTCTTTGACATCACTGCAGCCTTCGACTCAATTATCCATGAGCACATCTTGTCTCACCTACATGAAATTAGTCTTAGAGGAACAACATTACAGTGGTTCCAGACCTACCTGGGTGACCGCTACCAAAAAGTCAAAGTAGGACTGGGAAGCTCCAACTCTATCAAACTACTTCAAGGATTACCGCAGAGCTCTGCCTTATCCTCCCTACTCAACATTTACATCCAACCACTATGTAACATAATCTGCAACCTTAATATTCTCTATCATCTCTACGCCAATGATATCTTAATCTAGAAACATAGAAACATGACGGCAGAAAAAGACCACATGGCCTATCTAGTCTGCCCTTCCATATTGACAACTACAATAGTCCCCTCTTTTCCTTTAGAGATCCTCTGTGTTTGTCCCATGCTTTTTTGTATTCAGATACTGTCCTCATTTCTACCACCTCTACTGGGAGACTATTCCATGCATCTAAAACTCTTTCTGTAAAGAAAGATTTCTGCATGTTGTTGTTGTTAAGTGCCGTCGAGTCGGAGTCGACTCATGGCGACCCTCTGGATAGCTATCCTAAATTGTGTTCGGTCTTCAGTCAGGCGGCTCATTGTTGACAGACTGGTACCCATAGCTGCTGTTATTGTATCGATCCATCTCATTGCTGGCCTTCCTCTTTGCGTTGACCTTCTATCTTGCCAAGAATAATGTCTTTCTCTAATGATCTCTCTCTTCGCATGATGTGTCCAAAGTATGAAAGGCGAAGTCTTGTCATCTGAGCTTCTAAAGAAAGCTTAGGTTTGATCTCCTCTAGTACCAACTGGTTTGTTCTTCGGGCAGTCCATGGTATACACAGTATTCGCCGCCAGCACCATAATTCAAAGGCATCAATTTTCTTCCTATCTTTTTCACTGTCCAGCTTTCACATCCATATGATGTTATTGAAAATACCATGGCTTGAACAAGTCGAATCTTTGTATGGAGAGAGACATCTCTGCTCTTGAGAATCTTATCTAGGTCTTTCATAGCCATTCTGCCAAGAGCAATGCGTCGTCTGATTTCTTGACTGCTTGTTGCTTCTTTATTGATAGTTGATCCAAGTAGGTTAAAGTTGTTCACAATTTCAATTTCTTCTCCTTCAACGATGAACCTGTTGATTATGCCAGTTGTCATGATCTTTGTCTTCTTTACATTAAGGTGCAGGCCCATTTTGAGACTATGTTCTTTGATTGTGAGAAGCAAATGTTTCAGATCATCTTCACTTTCAGCCAGTAATGTGGTATCATCAGCATAGCGAAGGTTGTTGATGAGTCTTCCACCAATCTTCACACCTCTGTTGTCTTCATACAATCCTGCTTTTCTGATGATTTGTTCTGCATATAAATTAAACAGGTAGGGGGAAAGTATGCAGCCTTGTCTTACACCTTTGCTTATTTTAAACCATTCTGTTTCTCCTCTTCCGTTCGAACTGTTGCTTCTTGATCAATGTACAGATTGCGCAAGAGAACGATCAGGTGTTCTGGTATACCCATGCTTCTTAATGTGGCCCAGAGTTTCTCATGGTTTACACAGTCAAAAGCCTTGCTATAGTCGATAAAGCACAAATAGATATCCTTTTGGTATTCTTTAGTCTTTTCAAGGATCCATCTCACATCCGCAATGATGTCTCTTGTTCCTCGCCCTTTCCTGAACCCTGCTTGCACTTCAGGTAGTTCTTGTTCCAGGTATGGTTGTAGTCTCTTTTGAATAATCTTCAGTAGAATCTTGCTGGCATGTGGGATCAGAGAGATTGTGCGATAATTTCCACAGTCAGTTGGATCACCTTTCTTTAGTATTGGTATAAACACAGATCTTTTCCAGTCAGTTGGCCATGATGTTGTCTTCCATATTTCTTGGCAGAGCCTTGTGAGTACGGTAACAGCTGCATCAGATTGCTGCAATACTTCTATGGGAATGCTATCAATGCCTGGTGCTTTGTTCTTTGATAAGGCTTTCAATGCTGCTTCAACTTCTTCTTTCATCACCAATGGTTCCCGATCATAAGGTACAGGTTGAAACGGCTGTTTGTCCACTTGATCTTTATCATATAAAAACTCTGTATATTCCTTCCACCTTTTCTTGATCTTCTCAGCATCATTCAACATAGAACCTTGAGCATCTTGTAACATTCCAATTCGAGGCTGGAATGTTTTCTTTAACTCTCGTAGCTTTAGGAAAGCTGATCTTGTTCTTCCTCTAATAGTTTCTGCTTCTATTTCCTTGCAAGTGTCATTGTAGTACTTTTCTTTGTCCTGTCTTGCTGCACGTTGGAAATCTCTGTTGAGTTCTGCGATTGTCTTTCTTTCTCCTCTGGCTTTAGCTTCTCGGCGTTTCTGGGCAATTTTCAGAGTTTCTTCCGTCATCCATTTTGGCCGTTTTTGCTTTTTCACCTTTTGTAAAGACTTCTCGCTTTCTTCCAACACAACCTTCTTGATGTCATTCCATAACTCTTCCGGAGCTCTGTCATTTGTATCTAAAGTAGCAAATCGATTTTGCAGGCAGTCTTTAAATTCCAGTGGTATATTCTCAAGGTCATATTTTGCTGCATTCATGAGTGGTTTGCTCTTTTTCAACTTTAGCTTGAGTTTGCATACTAGTAGTTGATGATCTGTACCACAGTCAGCTCCAGGTTTTGTCTTTGTTGATGTTACAGAGCTTTTCCATCGTTGACTTCCACATATGTAGTCAATTTGATTTTTATATAATCCATTCGGTGAAGTCCATGTGTACAGTCGCCGCTTGTGTTGCTGGAAGAAGGTGTTTGAGATGAATAGATCATTGGTCTTGCAGAATTCTATCAGTCTTTCTCCAGTTTCATTTCTGTTGCCAAGTCCATATTTTCCAACTACTTTGCCTTCTTCTTTGTTGCCAACTTTTGCGTTCCAGTCACCCATGACTATCAGGATATCCTGTTTGCATGTTCTGTCAATTTCAGCTTGTACTTGTTCATAGAACTCTTCAATTTCATTCTCTTCTGCAGCTGTTGTTGGGGCATATACTTGAATTATAGTTGTGTTGATAGGCAATCCTCGTAGACGAATAGTGATTAAGCGTTCGCTGACTGCATTGTATTTCATTACAGTTCTTGCAAGTTTCTTCTTTATTATAAATGCAACACCATTTCTTCTTTGTCTTTCATTTCCAGCATAGTAGACCATGTGATCATTTGATGCAAAGTGCCCCATGCCAGTCCATTTCAGTTCGCTGACACCCAACAGATCAAGTTGTACACGTTCCATTTCATTCTTGACCACCTCCAACTTCCCTTGGTTCATGCTTCGTATGTTCCATGTTCCAATGTGTAAGACATCTTTACAGCTTCTGACTCTCATTTCATGCGCAGCTACATCAGCAGTCAGACTTCCCGAGGGCTTTGATCCAACCACATCATAAATGCTGGCTTTACTATGAAAAGTCTTCAGCTCTTCCCCAGTAGCTAGTTGAGTGCCTTCTGACCTGGGGGTCTCATCTTCCAGCACCATAGCACAATTTGTTTTGTTGTAACTATCCATTGGGTTTTCATGGCAAGATACAGAAGTAGATTGCCGGGCCTTTCTTCCGCTCAGTTTAAGTTTGGTGTTGTTGCCGTTGTCACAAAAATGTGATCCTCCGCCGTCAACACTGTCCCATTCTGCTGCTGCCCTATTTCTGCATATTACTCATGAATCTATCCCCTTTCACCCTCATCTTATGTCCCCTTGTAGCTGAGCTTGTTTTCAATTGAAAGAGGCTCTCCTCCTGTGCATTTATGCCACGGAGATATTTAGACATCTCTATCATATCTCCGCTATCCCGCCTTTCCTCTAAAGTATACATATTCAGATCCGTATGTCTGTCCTCATATGCTTTATAATGAAGACCACTAACCATTTTAGTAGTCACACTCTGCACTGACTCCAACCTGTTTATATCCTTTTGAAGGTGTGGTCTCCAAAACTACACACAATACTCCAAATGAGGTTGCACCAAAGACCTATACAGAGGCACTATCACCTCCTTTTTGCTGCTGGGCATTCCTCTCCCTATGCACCCAAGCATCCTTCTAGCTTTTGCCATTGCCTTTTCTACCTGTTTAGCTACTTTAAGATCATCAGACAAAATCATGCCCAGATCCTGCTCTTCTTTGGTGGACAGAAGTACTTCCCCCCTACGGTGTACCGCTCTCTTGGATTTTTGCAGCCCAAATGCATGACCCGGCATTTTTTAGCATTAAATCTCAGCTGCCAAATTCTAGACCATTCTTCAAGCTTATCTAGATCCCTCTTCATGTTATCTACTCCTCCCTGGGTGTCTATTCTGTTGCAGATTTTGGTATCATCCGCAAAGAGGCAAACCTTACCCGACAGCCATTCCGCAATATCACTAACAAAGATGTTAAAAAGAATCGGACCAAGGACAGATCTACTTATCTTTCTCCATCAACAACCCGGACTACTCCACAATAGGACAATGTATCAACGATATCATCCAATGGATCAACCAACATAACATGTTCATTAATCCCAACAAATCAGAAGTCCTCCATCTAACCAAGAACCACATGTTTTTCCCCTAACCTCAGTAAACCTTGCCAACATTAAACTCCATGTAAAATATCAAGAAAGATACCTCAGTATAATACTTGACCAAAGCCTAAGCCTTCATGCCCACATCAAACATGTTACAAAGTCTGCATATTTCAGAATGAAAACTTTACAAAACCTGCAACACCTGCTGGAACAGGATGACTTTAGAAACGTCTGTCAAGCCCTCATCATTCCACTATTCGATTATGCAATCATCATCTACCAGGGGCTCCCAAAAAACACTTTACTCCCCTTACTCGCCCAGAACACAGCGACCAGAATCATCACAGATACTTCTCAACGTGCATACATTACCCCCGTCTTCAAGTAGCTCCACTGTTTACCCATCCACATGAAAGTTAAGTACAAAGCCCTGCTGAACATCTTTAAATTCCTCTATAACCGTTCTGCAAACATCCTTCGGCCACCCATTCAGGAACCATTCAACAATAGGACAAGGAGAAAAGCTAAGCAGAATTTGTTAACAGTTCCAGCCTCATTCCAACCTCTCCACTTCTAGCAAAGACTTCTCCCTCTAGGCACCCACCTTATGGAACTCCCTAACTCTGGAGATACAGTACAATCTTTAACAGACATTGGTGAATTTTGTCATAAACAGAAAACCCACCTCTTCCTTGAATATTTTGGTTCTGACACCTAAATGCTCACGTATCTACTCACTAACCGACCAGGTGTCACTCTAGCCGCTCTGATCACTCTGTTCCTTTCAGTTTTTACCCCCCTCAGAAGCTACCATGGGATCCCCTTTATAACATGTTCCTGAATACTCCACTGTTATCCTTCACCTTGGAAACTTTGTTGTTGTTCCTGTACATTGAAGTTACATGTATATACATTAAATATTTGAAATTATACGTTAAAAGATTGAAGTTAGATGTAAACATTGTTTGGCCTTTTTTGACTTGTATGTTAAATGCTAACTCTTAGACCTACGATGTTCTATATAATGTTAAACTTGTTAAATACATTACCTGGTAGATACAGAGGTATAAAAAAGCTGCTAAATAAATAAAAATAAACCTGGATATTCAATGTCGGGGTCATATCCAGCACCAGCATTCAGTATCTGGGCTCGCCGCACTGCCTCGACACTAATCATGCAGTGGTGATATTGAGCCACTGCCCAGTTAGCTAACGTGGCAAAAGTTAGGCAAGGGTTACCTGTGCCTCACTTTCACCACACATTGCTAACGCAGCAGCTCAATATCACTGCTGCCCGGTAAGCGATGGATGCTGCCTCCACTCTGCCTGGAATGCCCAGATGTTAATCGCTTATCATTGGGGCATGTAGCGGCAGCACCTGGGGTTATTTAGCAGCATTAACCGTGTTAGTAGTGCTGAATACCCTGCTTAGCGGCATTTAATGTTTGCAGGTCTGCAAACCATGTAAATGCTTTTGAATATTTGGCCCTATATTCTTTAAGCACTTTAAAAATTCATGAAGGTAACTACCACAACCATTAAGTGCTACACTAAAAAAATTGCCAACAACTTAATTTTGCTACTGTTAGTATAGCAAATATTTAGATCTTACATGAAAAATGACAAACAAATGACGCTAATCTAATTGTTGACTCATCTGGGAGCGAACAGAATAAATCCTTTCTCCCTAAAAAGCTCTCCAACCCATTTGATAAAACTTTGCAGTAACTTACGCAGCAGGAAATTAATTTGTCCATTACTGTCCAGAATAAAAAACTGATATATCAGTGTACAGAAGTAGCGGAAGTGTAATAGAAGTCCTGCTGCTTTTACATTGAGGGATTTTTTTGTATTATGGAATACAAATTCATTCATGTGCCCTGACAGAGAATGTGTCATGATATGACTGTCAGTTCAGCAACAGGAAACAATTTCACATACAATTTCTGCTTGTCATATTGCTCTTTAGACAAAAAAGAAAGCCTGACAAACTTTGAATGACTTTTGGACTGGTAAATATTTAATTGGCTACAGTTCTGTCATAGTTCAATGACATTGGCTAGGCTTCAAAGCAGTACTGGATAAAGAATTAATCTAATGTTACATTATCCAAAAGTCTAGGGAAATACACATTTCCTTTTTCTTTCTTCCATGATTTACATTGCATTCAATGTTCAAAGTGCTCACAGAGGAATACTAGCTTCCTCCCTGCCTGCCTGCCTAAACTCTTCGCACATGGATGGGTTCATCCAAGAGCTTACCTTATCCAAAGTCAAACCTCTCAGTATGCGTATACTCTGAAATTGGATGGGAGTGCTCAGAGCTCCTGCAATTAGCTTACAATATCTCTAACTGGCTCATTAGAAAGGTGACATTTTACTTACCAGATAAGTTCCTTTCCTCGAGTCCTGCCAGACCAGTTCAGACAAGGGGATTGTGTTCCCCTACCAGAAGATTGGTGGAGACAAAGAACCAGATATAAGTGCACACAGATCCCTTAGCACTGTAGCGCCACAGCTGCCACCACCACCATGACCTTGAAAAACATCCTCAGGGCAGTGATTAGCCCAAAAGGGAGGACAGCGAACTGACAGTGAGAGCCAAGCATGGCAAAACGCAGATAGTTTTACTGATCCGCCTGGCTTGGGATATGAAAATATACCTCAGCCAGATCCAGAGAAGCCAAGACCTCCCCCTTGGCGCACTGCTTGAATCACAGACCGTAAGGTTTTCATCCGGAATCGCAGGACACACAAGTGCTTGTTGACACCCTTGAGGTACAGAATAGGCTGGAGGGAACCGTCCTTTATAGCACCATGAAATAGATGGAGTATCTGCCCTTTCCACCGCTTGTCCGGGGGAATGAGCACCACCGCCTTTAGGTGCAGCAGCTTGTCCAAGGTGGTTTGTACAGTGGCACTTTTGATCACAGAACCACAAGGGGAAATGATGCAGGCATCCGGGATCAGCTCTTTGCATTCCAAGACATAGCTGAACTGAATGGTGTCTAGGACCCAGAGATCTGTGGTGACCCAGGCCCATTCCTGAAAGAAAAGGCGAAGCCTGCCTTCATCCGGAGGAACTAGGGAATGGAACTTGTCAGACGGCTGCCTGGGTGAGAATGTTCACAGTCTTGGCAAGTGCATATATCAATATGATTTGCAAGGGATTGTGGGAAATGCAGTCCATTCACACCAGACACAGCTGCTCACAATAATTAGTTGTGCTTGAGTGTAAAGCCAATAAGATATTTATTTATGGGGTTATTTCTCCCAACACAGATATGCTTGGTAGCACATAAAACAGGATACTTGCTTTCAGTGTTAAACTTAGAAAAACAAAATCAGAAAAACAACAGCTGAACTTGTCAGGCAATCAAAGCAAAAGAATAAAGACCTGGTTGGTAACAAACTGGTCTTTTCTGTAGGCTCTAGCTAATATTTTCTTAGCAGTGCTTTAATCAACAAACAAAACCCACAAAGTAGGGAAAAACTGTTCTTTTCAGGTTAACTTCTTATATCTTCTCACATAGACTCAGAAGTGATTTCCTCAGAGCTCACAAGCAATTAGGTAAGGCTCAATTGCTAGCAGTTACCAAGCTGAAACCCCTTAGCTGGCTTGCTTTCTACTGCGTGGCTCAAATCCTACTCAGGAACTTTTCTGAGTAGATTAAAGAACAAGTTTGTATTTTTTTGTGATGGTTGTTGTACTTTGTAACAGAAATTTACCAAAGGAGTTTAGACAGAGAGCAATCCATGTATTCACAGCCTGTATCTACCACCACTCCCCCTTCTTCAACAATCATGGGTTCAATATCATGGATTGGCACAGAGGAATTTCTCAATGGAGCACTCTCAGGAGAATACTTGTTTCCCTGCTGTCTTTCAAGGGTATAGCTAGGGCATAGATCAGTGTTCATACCTGAGCTTCCATTGCTGTTAGAGTTCCTCTCTAAATAGCCTGGCCAGTATGTAGTCCAGTTCTTATGTCCAGCCTTCCAATCCAGATCCCTGGACACTGGATCTCTCTTCACATACCTTCTGGCACGGGTCCTAGGGTCCCTTCCAAGTGCAGCCGTCTCCCTCACAGGTACCGTCTGGTGATTCCTAGCTCTGCAGCACCACTCCTCTGGTTTTCCCCAGTCCAATGGTGTATGCTGGCCTTTTGAATGTCTCCCAGTATACGTACTGCTCTGGACTCCTTTAGACCTCCCAAATGCTTTTCTCTTCTTTCTTCCAAAGGGTTTCTTGCCCTCTCTGTCCGTCCGCTCTGGCTTCTGCTTCTGATGATCCTCCAGACACTACGCTACAGAAACTTATTAATGTATATAAAATGTAAATAGTTTTGACAATTAATGCACAGTTATTTGTATAAAGTTACAATGTTATAAATCTCTGTTAATAACTATTATCTGTATAAAGTTAAAAAAATCTCTGTTCCATGTAATGTATACATTAGTATACAAATTTGTTTACTTGTTCCATGTAAACCGCCCCTGATCTCTGGAAGGGGCGGTATAGAAGAAATAGATAAATAAATAAATAAAATAAATAAGATGATGAAGCTGTTCAAGATCATGAAGAAGATTCTCTGTAGAATAAACTCTACCTTTATTCTGCTTAGATGAGTGCTCCACCCTAGCACAGCACAGCTGTGCTGAATCAGGCCCTGCCCTTTGAGATAAGTGCTTGGGGATTACCTCATAGCCCACCTTATTGAACACACGTTTCCCCACTTCAGCTCCTCTAATGGCTGTTGGAGACCTGGTGCATTCTGGGACTGGTAGTCTTTTATGGAAAAATTCTGTTTTCTTATTTCTACCAGAACTGACAGGTTGCTTGTTCAGAGTCACTTCACCTTTACTATAGCTCCTTCCTGAGCTATCATAAGCTTCCTTATCACATACCCCCCTGCTTAAGTTATTACGGACTGGTGTAACTGGTGAAACCTCTTCTCTACAGTCCGTAATACGGGAAAGGGCATCCGCATTCTTGTGTAACTTCCCAGCACGATGTTCCACTTGAAAATCAAATGCCTGTAAGGCCATGTACCAGCGTGTCAACCTGGCATTGTGGTTCTTCATTTGCTGCAACCACTTAAGTGGGGCATGGTCTGTGACCAACTGGAACTTTCTCCCTGTAAGGTAAAACCTTAACGCCTCCACTGACCACTTTATAGCTAAACATTCTTTTTCTATTGTGGAATACTTTTGTTCAGCCGGTGACAACTTCCTGCTCAGGTACATCACAGGATGCTCCTCCCCTTCATGATACTTGGATAGAACCGCTCCTAGCCCTACGTCCGATGCATCTGTTTGAACCAGAAAGGGTTTCCTGAAGTCCACCCCTTTCAGTACCGGTCCTGTACACAATTTTCCTTTTAGGACTGAAAATGCTTTTTCAGCTTCAGGTGTCCACTTTAGCTGGTTTGGACAATTCTTCCGCAGCATATCCGTGAAAATTGCACTTTTCTCTGCAAATTACGGTATAAACTCTGCGGTAGTATCCAATAAGTCCCAAGAAACTTCTTAGTTGTTTCTTTGTTGTTGGAGGGGGAAAATTCCTGATGCTATCTACTTTACTCATTAGAGGTTTAATTTTTCCTCTTCCCACTAGGTGGCCCAGGTATTTTACCTCCCTATTTGCAAAGGCACACTTCTTCGGGTTTAAAGTGATTCCCGCTTGCTTCATGGAGCACAAGACTGCCCTGATCCTCTTTAGATGCTCCGCCCAAATGTTACTATGGATTATGACATCATCCATATATGCAAACGCATAATTTTGGTGGGGTCGAAGTACCTGATCCACTAACCTTTGGCAGGTAGCTGCCGCTCCATGCAGTCCGAAAGGCATCCTCTTGAACTGGAAAAGGCCAACGGGGGTGCTGAACACAGTCTTCGGCTTTGACTCCCTGGTTAGAGGGATTTGCCAATATCCTTTTGTCATATCAAGGGTGGTTAAGTATTGAGCCTGTCCCAGCTGGTCCAACAGCTCTTCAATTCTTGGCATTGGATATGCATCAAAAACTGATATTGCGTTTACCTGCCGGAAGTCAATACAAAATCTTAAAGATCCATCAGGCTTCGGCACCAGGACTATGGGGCTATTCCAGGGACTCTTGACTCCTCTATTACTCCCATGTCCAACATCTCCTGGACTTGTGCCACTACTTCCTGTCTCTTGGCTTCAGGCAAGCGGTATGGCCTTTGATGAATTAATTTCCCAGGTGGAGTTATTATTTCATGGGCAACCAAATGTGTCTCCCCAGGTATGGGTGTCAACACATCTGGGAATTCTTTAAGCAATTTCCTAATTTCTTCCTGTTGTACCACTGTCAGGTCTTCACCTATTTGGGGCTCTGATTTTCCTTTACAATCAGATACCTGGGGACCCAAATCTTCCTCTTCATTCACCTCCCTCTCTCGGACACAGGTGGCAGCTAGGCTTTTAACCCCTTTGACGTCAGTAGAACCAAAGCCTTTGGTTCCACGCTCAGAATTTTCCAGGGATGTGACCTCCTCCACAGGTGGAAAACCCAGTCTCTCACAGATCAATTGGGCAATTCTGTCTCCTGTCTTCACGTGATAATCATTCTGTCCAAAATTAAATAACAGAACTTTAATATTGCCCCTGTAATCGGGATCAATTACTCCCGCACCCACATCGATGAAATATTTAAGGGCTAATCCGGACCTTGGGGCTACTCTCCCATAGCATCCAATAGGTATTTCCACTTGGAGACCAGTATCAACCAGGGCTCTCCCTTGGCTAGGTACAGTCACATTTTCTATACTGCACAGGTGAAACCCAGCAGCTTGAGGGGTTGCCCACTTAGGAGTTTGGGCCTTCTCTGTGACCCTATGGTACTTTAAGACGAATGTCTGCTTTGGGGTAGCTTGGTCTTCTGGACGCTTAACCATCTTTTTAGCTGGGGTCTGAGGACTTCCAAATAAAGGCCCGGGAGCTATTACCATTAATCCTTCTCCCTCCTTCTTTCCTAGTCCTTCCACTAGACCCTGTTTAAATCTTGGCCAGTCTCTTCCTAGAACCAAATCAAAGGGCAGCCTAGGCACCACTGCTAACAGGACTTCCTCTTGTTTCCCCAGGCACTTAACTCTTAGTCTATAGGTGGGATATGATGTTGCAGCATCATGAATGCATCTGATGTGAACTTGGCTTTCAGGGGTTCTAGGCACAAATCCTTCTTGGGCCTCTATCCTCTTCCAAAGCCTTTTTGACATCATACTCTGGTCTGCCCCAGAGTCTAACAAAGCATTTGTGGTAATTCCTTGCACATCAACCATCAAAAGAAATCCTTCTTTGGGCTGTTTTAAATCCACACCCATTAAGCTAGTGTGTGTCTGGCATCCCTTTTCTAAATGTCCCCATTTTCCACACTTGAAACATTTCTTTTCACTCCACTGTGTCATCTGGTTTGGCACAGTACATTTATTTTCATAAACATTTTTAACCAATTTCTTTTCTGATACAGCACAGCTTGCCTCAGCACCCATCTTCAGAGGGCCACCCATTCTATGGCAAGCCTGCGTGGCTTCCAAGAATCTCTCTGCTAGCATGGTTGCCTCTCCAAGATTTTGGCAATTTTGCTGTATAAGGAAAGTGTGCAAATCTTTAGGCACAGCAGACATAAATTGTTCAAGCATAATAATGTCTAATAACATTTCCACCGTCTTTTGCTCAGGCTCCAACCATTTTACAGCTAATCCTCTGATTCTCTGACTCAGAGCCCTGGGTGTTTCACCCACTCTCAATGTAGTAGCTCTAAACATTCGCCTATACTCTGAAATAGACAACCCTAGGCGATCTCTAATAGCAGCCTTTACATCCTTATAATTCAAAGCCTGGGCTGCTGGCATTGCTCTATAAGCTGCAAGCGCCTCTCCAGTTAATGAGGCTGCCAGCCTTACTGCCCACTGGGTCTCTGGCCATGCTAATGCTTGTGCCACTCTCTCTCAAAAGACTCTAGAAAATCATCAACATTATCATCTGGAGTTAGCTTCCCAAAACTAAATGCCCCAATTCCTTGATTGAGTCCCACACTGTCCACATGTGGTGTACCAATATTTACTGCTGGTCTTGCATCTGGTCCACTTTGGTTCTGCAGTTTAACTAGGGCTTGCACCAGATCAAGCACTGGCTTCTGCTGGTCCATTAAGGCTTTCATAGCAGTGTCCTGAGCCTGCTGTGCTAGCTCCTGTTGCCTGCTAAACTGGGCTGCCATCCAGCTAGCCATCTCCCTCGGATCCATCTTGATCCCTGCAAGAAAACACAAAGAAAAAAAACACAGTGCACCACCTTCCAAACAGGTGTTTTTTTCTACTTTTTTTTTCCAATTACCCCTGTGCCTTACTCCCATCCACCACTAGACATGCTCAGGTACTTGTTACCTTATGCCAGTGATGAATCCAGCTCTGCACAGGGTCTTTTCCTCCTGGGACAGCTACCTGGAACAGCCACCTCTCCTCCAAAGTGCAGTTGAGGGAAAATCTTTTTTTCCAGCTTTCAAACTTGAACTGTCTTTTCCTTCAGACTTGAGTTGTAATCCTTAGCAAGTAAATCCCTTTGCGCAAAAGCAATCCGAAAAACTACGCCATTTGTCAGACGGCTGCCTGGGTGAGAATGTTCACAGTCTTGGCAAGTGCATATATCAATATGATTTGCAAGGGATTGTGGGAAATGCAGTCCATTCACACCAAACACAGCTGCTCACAATAATTAGTTGTGCTTGAGTGTAAAGACAATAAGATATTTATTTATGGGGTTATTTCTCCCAACACAGATATGCTTGGTAGCACATAAAACAGGATACTTGCTTTCAGTGTTAAACTTAGAAAAACAAAATCAGGAAAACAACAGCTGAACTTGTCAGGCAATCAAAGCAAAAGAATAAAGATCTGGTTGGTAACAAACTGGTCTTTTCTGTAGGCTCTAGCTAATATTTTCTTAGCAATGCTTTAATCAACAAACAAAACCCACAAAGTAGGGAAAAACTGTTCTTTCAGGTTAACTTCTTATATCTTCACACATAGACTCAGAAGTGATTTCCTCAGAGCTCACAAGCAATTAGGTAAGGCTCAATTGCTAGCAGTTACCCAGCTGAAACCCCTTAGCTGGCTTGCTTTCTACTGCGTGGCTCAAATCCTACTTCAGGAGCTTTTCTGAGTAGATTAAAGAACAAGTTTGTATTTCTTTGTGATGGTTGTTGTACTTTGTAACAGAAAATTACCAAAGGAGTTTAGACAGAGAGCAATCCATATATTCACAGCCTGTATCTAAGACCGCTCCCGCTTCTTCAACAATCATGGGTTCAATATCATGGATTGGCACAGAGGAATTTCTCAATGTAGCACTCTCAGGAGAATACTTGTTTCCCTGCTGTCTTTCAAGGTTATAGCTAGGGCATAGATCAGTGTTCATACCTGAGCTTCCATTGCTGTTAGAGTTCCTCTCTAAATAGCCTGGCCAGTATGTAGTCCAGTTCTTATGTCCAGTCTTCCAGTCCAGATCCCTGGACACTGGGTCTCTCTTCACATACCTTCTGGCACGGGTCTTAGGGTCCCTTCCAAGTGCAGCCGTCTCCCTCACAGGTACCGTCTGGAGATTCCTAGCTCTGCAGCACCATTCCTCTGGCTTTCCCCAGTCCAATGGTGTAAGCTTGCCTTTGGAATGCCTTCCAGTATACGTACTGCTATGGACTCCTTTAGACCTCCCAAATGCTTTTCTCTTCTTTCTTCCAAAGGGTTTCTTGCCCTCTCTGTCCGTCCGTTCTGGCTTCTGCTTCTGATGATCCTCCAAATGATGAAGACGTCCAAGCTGAGGATATCCAAGCTGATTCTGAGGATAAGGATCTCCCAGATGAAACTGAGGATGAGGATCAAGATGAGGATAATTCTCTGCAGAATAAACTCTACCTTTATTCTGCTTTGATGAGTGCTCCACCCTAGCACAGCGCAGCTGTGCTGAATCAGGCCCTGCCCTTTGAGATGAGTGCTTGGGGATTACCTCATAGCCCTCCTGATTGAACACAAGTTTCCACACTTCAGCTCCTCTAATGGCTGTTGGAAACCTGGTGCATTCTGGGACTGGTAGTCTTTTATGGGAAAATTCTGTTTTCTTATTTCTACCAGAACTGACAGGTTGCTTGTTCAGAGTCACTTCACCTTTTCTATAGCTCCTTCCTGAGCTATGATAAGCTTCCTTATCACAGCTACCAAGATCCCACAGCTCCCTCTACAAAAGCCGCAAGCAGCCGCAATAGCAATGCAAACTAAAGAAATAGCACTCCGGTGGCCTAAACACAGAAGGGTCGGAGGGCAGGAGTTGCTTAGACCTCAAAAAGGTTACAGAGTAAAGCCTGGCCGAAGGCACTATCCCGTCGGGACTCCCTGTCCAGGCAATAATGGGTTGCGAAAGTTTGACTCGAAGACCAGGTGGCGGCCCGGCAGATGTCTGCCAAAGGAACAGAGCGCAAATGAGCAACGGATACCGCCATGGCCCTGACGCTATGGGCTGTAATACGACCCTCCATCGAAAACTCGGCTGCCCTGAATGCCCAGGCAATGCAGTCTGCCACCCAGGTGGACAGCGTATGCTTTGATACCGCTGCCCCGAGCTTACTGGGGTCGTAAGATACGAAAAGCTGAGAAGCCTTCTGATGCGCTTGCGTACGCTGAATATAGAAGTCCAACGCCCTCTTACAGTCCAGGGTATGCAGGACCGACTCTGCCTGACTAGCATGCGGCCTGGGAAAAAAGGTAAGCAGAACTACCTCCTGGTTGAGGTGGAACGAGGAGACCACTTTTGGAAGGAACTTGAGGTGTGTGTGAAGCACCACCCGTTTCCTATAGAACCTGGTGTAGGGTCTTTCTGATACTAGGGCCTGGAGCTCACTCACCCGCCGAGCAGATGTGAGTGCCACCAGGAAAACCACTTTCTAAGAGAGATAGCGTAGATGGCAGGTAGCCATCGGTTCAAAGGGCGGCCTAGTGAGCTGTCCTAACACCATATTCAGATCCCACTCAGCCACCGGGGGCGAACAGGGGTTTTCAAGAGAAGTAAGCCTCTCAGAAACCTAGAGAACAAGGGGTGGGTGTAAAGCGGCTTCTCATCCACTGAAAAGTGGTGCGCCGCAAGGGCACTGAGGTGCACCCTGACCGAATTGGACTTGAGGCCTAAATCAGAGAGGTGGAGAAGGTATTGCAGAACCACCCCTACCGGGCAAAAGAAAGGATCTATCTCTCACTCCTTGCACCAGAACACAAACCTGCGCCACTTCAAGGCATACGTCTGTCTAGTCGACGGCCTCCGTGAGGCCAGCAAGACCTCTTCAATATTCTTTGGAATAAGCTAGGAACTTAGGGTCCAAAGTTTACAAGGCCCCTGCCAAATGCAATCTGTACTCACAAGGTTAGAATTCAAAACTGTCTGACTTTTTCAGGATTCTACAGATTTTAACATTAACCCTTTCCAGGCCGAGCCCAAAACTCTCAGGATCCAAAATTCTAACTAAATATTCCTATCAAATGGTATATACGAAATACATGACCATAGCAGAAGGAAAATCACTATTAGAACATATTGAATAAGATGGGTACAAATTTCCTGAAATATGCAAAAATTAACCCGGCTGCAGAATGTGGATTAAAAATTTAAAGTAGGCCTTCAAAGGGTTAATATCTGGAAACAAGAAGGATTACTAATATTTCTGGACATTTTTCAAAGTTTAAAACCTCTATCTGCAGTTCTCTAAACCTCCGCCTTTTGTGAGTTAGCCTGCCTTTCCTGATTCCAATGTAACTAGCAGCAGAGGTTGTAGGTAGGATCCAGCCATTGGGAAGGCTGTGGGGGAATAGCACTGGAATGCTGCTCTAGTCACAGTAAGGGAGGCAGTGAACTGGGGGACGTTTCAGTACTGTAACAAGTGAAGTTTCTGTGTGTGATGGGAGATGGAAGATAAATCAAGCCTCCACACACCCCTCCCCCCAAAAAAATGCCTCAATGAATTTCTATCGGAAAAGCTGTTTCAACAGCTGCCACATTCACTGATTTACAGTAACACTGCCATTACAGAATTCCACCTCTCACCCCCCCAGTCATTTCCTCTCCTAATCACATTGAGAAACAACACAGATATAAATAAATATATACATACACGCACATACTAATATGTTCAAACATCTGCAGACACATACATGGAAGCATTCATAGACAGATATACAAAACACATATGCAATGACACAGAAAACATTTGCATTTACATATAAATCCTCATACAAATATCAGCCCACAAAAATACACACACAAACAAAACACATATACAAGACACACACACACACACAAGCAATGCAGATACAGACAACTGTGCCATTGTCCATACACAAACTGAGGAATTGGAAAGAATTCCATGAGCCATGCACTGCATGCTTCCCCAGTTGTTTATGCTTTCCAACATAAGGAATGGTAGAAAGAAATATGTAAAATAGGTCCTGTTTATAAGATGTAGTAAAAGGCTGCAGAATGTTGATCAGCACTTCATTCAAAAAGTCTCCTACCATCCTTCTTGCAGCATTTTGGCACAGAAGCACACAGGCAGACAGAGACATACAAGGAAATACAAATGAAGTAACTGCTAAAAAAAGGCCACCAAATGACCATACTTTTAGTCATGCTCAAACAACCACCTCACATCCTACAATTCTTCAATATTCTTTCCTCTCCCATCGACACACATACATGCCCTGCAACCTCTGCCACACCCAACAGCCATGCACACATCACATTCACATATAACCCTCCAAATACACAACCTAGATATGCATTCTCACCCAACACTTGCCCCCATTTTACTCATACACCTCATCAGAAAGCCTATTTTTCTCTCCAGCACAGATGAGAGTTTAAGGGGAAATGCTTAAGACATCCAAATACAGTATGATCTTAAATTAAGTGTTTTCATCTAACATGGCCATATTTCCTTTTCTCCCCTTTCCCACTAAAAATTCATAAGGTAGGAGAGTAGCAGTCTTTCAAGCTACTGCTGACCAATACTGCTATTTCAGTCCTCTCACCCACCATTAATTATGGCCCTGAATGTAAAACATCAAAACCCACAATGGCTTGCTTCTAAAATGTAATCCACTTAAAAGAGCTCCATATAGGCCAATTAGTCCTTTTCACACACACAAAAGGCACATTTTAGGGGTTATGTGATGACATGGTGCTAAGTGGACGCCTTTCAGCTGAACTCTGCTCCTGGCACTCTGAAAACAGCACAAAAACTGCTAATATGCTAATACAGTGAAAGCACCGGACCCCAAAAAAGCCCCCTGCTGGCAGGAATAGAGGTGAGCATGAAGAGCGTGCTGGGCCCAGAAAACAACAGGACCTGAGCGAGGGGATGGCTATTAAAACACCCAGTCTTATTAAAGAGAGGGCACCAAAAATGGCGGTAGAGCAGGCCGCCACAGTCTTCACACTCCAGGAAAAAGCAATAAGGGAGATCACCCGCTCACCCACTGCCGTGTTGAATGAGTGCCTCTTCCGCTTGCACACCTCATTCGAGGAACTCAAAGGCAGCCTCAAGTCACAGATGCAGCGCGTTCAACAGGTGGAAGACCGGGTAGAGCAGCAGGAAAACAAAGTGGAGGCCCTGGAGAGGCAAGTGGAACAGGGAGGAGTGGCTCAGTGGTTGGGACAGGTTGCCTCAGGCCGGAGGGCTGGGGGTTCAATTCCCGCATGGGGACAAGCAACCTCAGGCCGGATGGACTGGGGTCTCTAATCTCATGGCCACTCCTTGTGGCCTTGGGCAAGCCACTTAACCCTCCATTGCCTCAGGTACACTTAGATTGTGAGCCCTATGGGGACAAGGGAATAAAAAGTACCTGTTAGTATACATGTAAACCGCTCTGATGTGCAAGTAAACGGCAGTATATCAAGTGCATTAACCATAACCATAACAGCTAGAGCAGAGCTGCAAAGAACTCACCAAGCAGCTAGATGACCAGGAAAACAGGGGACGGAGGAACAATATCCAGTTGATTGGCCTCCCTGAATCTTGCTGGGAGAACAAGCTCAAGGGCCTAATGGAAGAATGGCTCCCCCAGCAACTGGGAGTGGCATCAGCAGGCATGTGTATAATGGTGGAGCGGGTGCACCGGCTTGGGCCACAGTTGAAAGAACGTTGACAGACCATAAGCAGTCATCGCCTGCATACACATTTTTGCTGACAAGAACACACTTATGAGGGAGTACTCCAAGAAATGACATTTGGACTATCAGGGCCACAAGCTATTGTTGTTCAATGACTACTCCAAACCACCTGGTGGAGCGTTGCTGAGCCATGACACCATATTGTTCACAATTGGTACAATGGGGTATAAGATTTGCAATGCAATACCCAGCAAAGGTGAGGGTACAGCATGTGAACCAAACCTCCTATTTTGATTCCCCGGCAGCAATGAAGGCCTTTATCGACATTCTAACTCAGGCTTTTCCACAGAGACATAGAGTGGCGTAGCCACAACTGTACATCTTGGTAATCCCATTTCTCCTGCATTTTTCCTCTCTGGACAGCCAATAAAAGGCAGCTATTGTTATTTATCAGCCCCTTCTACAGAAGCGGGACAAGCAGCTAGGGGCAGCCCATGAGGGAGACAAGTGCTGAGCTGGAAACACCACGGGGCTGCAGCAAAGGACTTAAGGTCCTCCGTGAACTGTGTGGAGAGCCACTATGCAGCCTGTGATAGAAGAGGGCCAAAGTGAGGGGTTCCAGCCTTTGCGCCTCTCAAAGACTTCAACAATGGGTGTGAGGCTGCTGGAACTCTGCCACACAGAATTTGTAATTTGGCTATTTCAGGTTTGACCTGAATAGGGAGGGAAGGGGAGAATGTGTGGAGGAATGGAAGAGTTCAAGGATGCATGTGAGATTTGCTGAGGGGGTGTGGAACTAGGCAGAACAGGAAGGGGCCAAGGTTAGGGGGTGGTTTAAGGAGAGAGCACCAGGGGCAGGAGGGCTTAAATGAGGGGATAGGTGAGGAGGTTCAGGAGGGGAGGGAGAACTAGCTACATGGAGAGGAGGGCAGGAGAGGGCAGAAGAGGGGGTCAGGGGAGGGCAGAAGAGGGGGGAAGGGCAGGAAGGGGGGGCGAAGAGTCGGTGGGGAGGGGCAGAAAGGCAGAAGGCAAGCAGGGGGGCCTGTGCGTCTGGGAGATGGGTACCCCTATCAGACTAATACCAACATGTTTGAAAGAGATACAGGCTGATCGCCATGGCATTGTATAAATTAAAAATTTACACTTTAAATGTAGATGGGATTCACTCCCCTATAAAGCACACCAAGTTGCTCAATTACCTAAGGAAAGAAGAGGCAGATGTGGTGATGTTGCAGGAGATACACTTCACTGCGAAGGAATATGGGAAACTTATAACGGGATGGATGGTGCAGTTGGCCACTCTTCATACAAAGGCAGACAATGGGGGGGGGGTAGCCATCCTTATTCATTGAAGGGTACCCTTTGATATTCATAAAACCATTACAGACCCTGAGGGCTACAGGTGAGTAATTATGCTTTCTCCGTCAACAAGCAGCTGGGAGGGTACAAGATAGCAAACTGTAATGTCTATGCGCCAAATGTCTACCACTATGACTTTTTTCTCATGCTCAGCTCCAAGCTCTTACAGTTTGGGGGTTACCAACTGATCATAGGCGGGGGATTTTAACCTGCCCCAGGACCCGACTATCGACTGCAGCCCACCCCGGGACTCGCAGGCAGGAAACCAGGGGAAGGGAGTTGGCTATGTGATGGATGAGCATGGCGTAATAGACATATGGCAAATTATGCATCCGGAGGAAGTAGACTTCACATTTTACTCCGCCCCCCCTCCATAACAGCTATGATAGGTTGGATTATCTCTTGATAGCAGAATCATTATTGTATAAAGTTGAACGAGTAGAAATAGGGGACTCGGGACTGTCAGACCATTCCTCCATGTGGCTGACGTTGAGGATAGGGGGACGGGGAAAAATTGGGCATATCCCAATGGCGGATTAATCCAATCCTCTACAAAGATAGGGAATTCCATCAGCACCTCAAGGAGACTTGGAGGCACTACTGGCATGCTACAGAGAGAATAGAGCCCCGGGTACTATGGGAATCCACTATGAGGGGGGTCATCATAGCGTACACATCAGGGAGAAGAAAGACTAAGGATGCCCAGATTCTGGATCTATCTCAGCGGCTCCAGATCCTACGTAGAAAACATATTCATTTTATGAACCCGAATGACAGAGAACAGTATTTAGTACTGCACAAAAACTTAACGCCATGCTTACCCACGAGCAGAAAGGGATATTAGAGTATATAAATATCAGCTACATAAATGGGAGAATAAATGTGGGAAAATGTTAGCGCACCTGGTGAGACCTGCCAAACATAAAACCACAGTAAGGGGGTAAGGAATCCGCAGGGCAAGCTGGAAAAGCGGGAAGAAACAATTAGGGAGCAGTTTCAGCAATTTTACAGCAAGCTCTATGACAGAGGTCCCGAGGATAGAATCAGCAGGGATACATTTTTCCAGAGTATGGTGCTTCCCCAAGTAACAACTGAGGAGCTAGAGGGGTGAGTGGCCCCTTCACATCTGGGGAAATAAGGCTGGCTATACAGGCGCTTAAACTCGCAAAGGCTCCTGGCCCAGATGGCCTCGGAGCACAGTTCTATAAAAGTCTAGGAGAGGAGATGATACAGCCCTTCTAAAAACAGTATGCATAAGCTCTTATTCGTGGGGACCTAGGAGGGAGGCAAAACGAGGCCACAATAGTGGTATTACCTAAACCGGGAAGGGACCTGGAACAGGTAGAGTTGTATCTCCCTGCTGAACCGAGACAATAAACTGGTGGCCACAATTATAGCATGGTGCCTGGCCCGAGTAATCCCAGCCCTTATTCACTCGGATCAAGTGGGATTCGTGCTGGGACGTTTCCCCTCTACCATTTTGTTGAAGGTAATGGCGGTACTGCAACAAGAGAAAAACAATGAGGGGGACGAGATTATAGCGCGCTTAGATGCGGAGAAAGCTTTTGATAATGTACCTTTTTTTGGGTAGTGGAACAATTTGACATTAGGGGACCATTCTTAGAGTGGGTCCGGGTACTTTATCATCAACCCCAAGCCCATATTATGGTTAATGGGGAATTATTGGAGAGCTTTTCTCTTTGTTGAGGCACATGACAGAGCTGCCTCTTATCCCCCATGCTTTTTCTGCAATCTCTCAAGCCACTGCCTATTATGATTCGAACAACTAATGATTGGCCAAGTATCCGGGTAGGCTCGGAGACCTACAAAATTTTTTCGCAGATGATATGCTGCTGTTCGTAGGAAGATAAGAAAAGATAAGAAAAATTAGATCCCGTGAATCCCCCAGCAACTTTATAATTTTTTTGTCGGACATAAATCGTGTAGGGCAGGCATTGCAAACCCTTGCCCCAATACACAATACATATCCCTTTTATTCAAACCAATAGGTTATTCAGTAAAACTTCTCAGAAGACCAAATCCAAATGAAAACGGCACTTATCTGGATAACCATGCGCGACGTGCACGTTTCGGGGGATAAACCCCTGTATCAAGCGCTCTCTGATCCACTTGTATGAAACTTTTCCAAGCCACCTTTCAACTGGCAAAAAACGCCGAAATGCTGGCTGATGAAATTGAGGATACTAGTCTGAGATTGGCTATTCCAAACGCCTATCAAGAATTTCACCAATCACAGAAAGGGAATCCCCACAGGAAAAAGGGGTTCCCTATCATGAAAGGTAAACGTCACACCGCTCCCAGCCAATCGATGGCACTGTTAAGTCCAGCAGGGGCTACTGTTTGTAACTTAAATATCCAACGCTGCTCAAGCATACGTAATTTTGAAAGACGGTCACCCCGACGAGGGTCCTCAGGCACATGGTCAATCACTGTCCATTTCAGTTGATGAAAATCATGATCTTGTTGTAAACAATGTTGAACCATTGGTGCAGTTAGTGACTTCTGACGAAGACGACAAGCATGCTCAGTCAGTCGAACCTTAACTTTTCGGATAGTGCTGCCCACATATCTCATGGGGCAAGGACACTCTATTAAATATACAACAAACGTAGAATTACATGAGGTGTGCCATCTACGATAAAAAACTTTATTAGAACGTAAATCGGGCCAAAAAGATCCCGTCAATGTGGTATCACAAAACTGACAAGCAGTGCAAGATTGATGTGTGCCAGAATGCCAATGAGGTCGATCTGGACGATCAGATGGTGTGACAGATGAAACCAATTTATCTCTCAGGTTTGGTCCCCTAGAGTAAGCGATCCGGAGCGGTTTATTAAGGCTGGAGTGTAGAGATAATAAAGGCCAATATTTCTTCAATATGCCCACTACCCGGGAAGAATTAGACATATATGGCAAGACCCCAGTGATCATATCCGTAGCTGTAGAGACAGTAGGTTGACAATCTAAAAACCATTCCCGATGGGAAAAAAGTGCCCTACGGTAGGCTCTAGACACCACAGCTTTTGGGTAACCTCTGTTCAAGAGATGAGCTTGTAAATCCAATGCATGTAGCTTAAAATTGGCCACAGAAGTACACAATCTACGTAGCCTTAAAAATTGGCCATAAGGTAGACCTTTACGCAACGGTTCCGGATGGAAGCTGCGATAATTTAAAAGATTGTTTCGTTGTACTGATTTGCGAAAAAGGGTGGTAGCTAAAGCATTGCCATCACGAAATACAACCATATCCAAAAATTCCACCTGATCAGGAGCCATGTGAGCAGTGTCGTAGATGGCACACCTCATGTAATTCTATGTTTGTTGTATATTTAATAGAGTGTCCTTGCCCCATGAGATATGTGGGCAGCACTATCTGAAAAGTTAAGGTTCGACTGACTGAGCATGCTTGTCGTCTTCGTCAGAAGTCACTAACTGCACCAATGGTTCAACATTGTTTACAACAAGATCATGATTTTCATCAACTGAAATGGACAGTGATTGACCATGTGCCTGAGGACCCTCGTCGGGGTGACCGTCTTTCAAAATTACGTATGCTTGAGCAGCGTTGGATATTTAAGTTACAAACAGTAGCCCCTGCTGGACTTAACAGTGCCATCGATTGGCTGGGAGCGGTGTGACGTTTACCTTTCATGATAGGGAACCCCTTTTTCCTGTGGGGATTCCCTTTCTGTGATTGGTGAAATTCTTGATAGGCGTTTGGAATAGCCAATCTCAGACTAGTATCCTCAATTTCATCAGCCAGCATTTCGGCGTTTTTTGCCAGTTGAAAGGTGGCTTGGAAAAGTTTCATACAAGTGGATCAGAGAGCGCTTGATACAGGGGTTTATCCCCCGAAACGTGCACGTCGCGCATGGTTATCCAGATAAGTGCCGTTTTCATTTGGATTTGGTCTTCTGAGAAGTTTTACTGAATAACCTATTGGTTTGAATAAAAGGGATATGTATTGTGTATTGGGGCAAGGGTTTGCAATGCCTGCCCTACACGATTTATGTCCGACAAAAAAATTATAAAGTTGCTGGGGGATTCACGGGATCTAATTTTTCTTATCTTATTATATTGATCACCGTTTTGGGTTCATAGAATTTATTATTGCTGTTCGTAGGAAGGGCAGACAAAATGATACAGCAGGTAATGGATACGATCACCCAATTTGGCGTCTTTGCAGGGCTTAAAGTCAACTGGAGCAAGTCTGAAGCGATGGCAGTGAGTCAGAACTGTGCCTCTAAAACTAAAAAGGACTTCCCCCTTGCTTGAGCGCGTCATACTATGAAATACCTCGGCGTGCACCTCAGTGCCTACCTAGTAGTATATAAAAAGAATGTAGGTGTAAAGCTAGCACAAATGAAGGAGTGCTGCACCTGATGGAAGGATTTACTTCTCTCATTGTTTGGGAGAGTGGCTATAGTTAAGATGATCTTGTTTCCGCGACTGCTGTACCTTTTACAAGTGCTACCCCTATGGGTCAAGGGGGCAGAGGAGCAGAGCTACTGGAGTGTGGTGAACTCCTTTCTATGGAGGGGGAAACCGGCCTGGTTTAGATACACTGAATTGACAATGGATGGGGCAGGTGGAGGCCTGAACCGCCCTGATTTACGACTCTATAATGTGGCTGCGTTACTCTGATGGATACATGAGCTGCTTGTGTGGTGGGAGGGGGGATAGATATGCTCTCAACAGTTTTTTTGATGAAGGATGCCCACCCCATATGTTTTTCTGCCTACTCCAGCTCTCACAGGGCAGCAGGGGCGGCGTCAGATGGACCAGGTGCTTTGCTGTGCCTATGTGGAGGGCATGGCAGTGGTGGAGAACATAGTAGTGGTGGAGGGTCAAAGTGAGTGGGGCATAGGGGAAATCACTTTTCGGATCCTTACAAGTTCCTGCCTGGATGCGACAACCCGGTTTTCAGAGGGTGGGCAGACAGCAGATGTCGATATGTGGGCTGTACGAGATATTATCAGTAGCAGATAAATACACATGTATAAATACTCGGTCTGTCTAGGAAAAAACTGCTACATTCCCTTTCCCAAGATTCCATAGGACCATCTGGCAAACAAATCACATGATAAAACAAGAACCAGCCTTGTTTGTATGAAAATTAGATTTTATTTTCTGATAGTAAAAATAGTGAAAATATTAGAATAAATTAGCTTTCTGAGGTAGTATGTTATTCAGCCAATGTCACTGATTCACATGCACTCTGACATATGCAAATTATCTGTCTGTCTAAGCTAGCCCCAACCTCAGGGAAATTAAAGACCAGTACCTTAGCTTGTGCCAATAAACCTGTGGCTGTGGTCTGAGTCTCAGGAATGGACTGAAGTCAGGGTATGGCAGAGGTCCAACATCAGCTGAAATGACCTGCGTAGTCACACTCTGTGCTGCCAGTCTGTGGGAGAAATTCACTCCATCTCGAGGCTTTGGCCTTTCACACTATCTGACATTCCAGCCAGAGAGAAAAGGCAAGTGCATAGTCTGTATCAGAATTTAGCGTTCCCAGGTGTTCTTTCTCAGTTCTTTCCTTGTAAGTGTTCCGAGTCTTCGTCTCTCTATCCTCTGGGTTTGTCTCTTTCCTCTCTGGATTCTGGTGGACAGCCGTATAATTCTTTGTCCAGAAGACCTGGTGATTTTCTGGACTCAAACCCTGTATGTCATCTTTAGCAATCCAGTAACAGCTAATAGGTGGTCCTTCTGCAAACAAAGGTCCATCATGCTCGAAAACTATTGGTATGCAGGTTCATACATTGTTGCCAAAGCCAGGCATAGTGAAAGTTTCAGCCATGTTCTTCTGCATGTTGTCAGCTGGAAAAAATACTTTTACTGTGAAGTATCATAAACTAGCATCACTGCTGGATCTGCAAGTTTTAATGCTGAGTTATAACAAAACACGATTCCATTTTGTTTAATTCAGTCTTTAGTTCAGAGCAAGCCCCATCTTGTAACAGGAAGCAATGCTAGTGGTTCAGACATTAGTTTCTGAATAGGTACCAGCCCTACAGGGCCACATATTAAAAGTGGGCCAGGGGACAGTACCGACCTTTAGCCAATTCAAAGTGAAATGGAGAGCCTCAAGTGCACACCTGATGACATACTTACAGTGTTACCACTACATCACGAGTAAATTCAGATTGGTGGAGGACCGATGGGGAGTCACAAAGTTAGACAGGATTTTTCTGTCAATGCCAGCCAAGTACAATAGAGTCACCTACTGGTATAGGATGGCTAGAGAGGCTTGGGTGAGAAAATGGCAACAGGTACTGGGGTACGTGTGGGCAAAGGAGCTGCAGGAAGACATGGATGGACATCTCATGGGGAGGCTATTTGCAGACCTACCCACACACACACCTCAAATGTAGGCCTGAGGGAAATGCAGTATAAGATATTGCATAGAGCTTACTTGACACGGGAGAGGGAGGCACAATGCACTTATGGGATGACCCCAATTGCCAGAGATGCAAGAGTTCAAATGGATCATGGACCCACTTCTTCCTGGAATGCTCGACTTTGCGGCCTTACTGGGAAGGAGTGCTGCAAAAGCTGCAGGGTATCTTGGGAGCACAAGTGGAATGGAACTATAAATCCCTTCTTTTGGGAGATCAGGCAGCTCTGGATGGAAGGGTACAGGGTGCAGCATGAAAACAGCTGGCCCAAGTTGTGCTCCTGCTCGCCCAAAAGGTTATCGTGTCGGACTGAATAGAGGTAAGGGCTCTGACTCTGTGGAAGATAAGAATGAGAGATATGGTTGAGTGCATACTAAGAGACAAGAGGGAGAATGGATCCCTAGAGCAAAAGACATACTGGAAAGCATGGGAAGATTGCCTTGACTGCCTATGACCACACCGACTCTGGTCAGGTGAAGGAGGGAGCGGAGGGGAGGAGGGAGGAGGAAGGAGGAAGGAAGCGGGAGGCTTGGAGGGGGTTATAAAGAGAAAATCAACCAATAATAGGGGAGGAGTGGCCTAGTGGTTGGGGCAAGTTACCTCAGGCCAGAAGGTCAGGGGTTCAAATCCCACTAGAGGACAGCAACCTTGGGCCAGAAGGACGGGTTTCTAGTTCCACAGGTGCTCCTTGTGGTCTTGGGCAAGCCACTTAACCCTCCATTGCCCATGCTCCCTGTAAGTATTAGTGTATGTCTCTCATATCCCCTGGTGTTAAATGTATCCCAAATTGTGTTGTGACCACTTTGATTGAAGGATAAGGTATACAAAACTGTCTAAATAAATAAATAAAATAAAATAAATAATGACAGGTCTCTCTGGATGCTCAGAGAAGGGCATGAGAGTCACCCTCTGCTGGCACAGTGTCACAAGGGATAACAAGAGGGACCACTGTTCTGTTTTGTTTTGTGACTAATGTTTGGACTACTCAGCATAGATGTTCATTGTAAGTTGAAGTTTTGTTTGGGACTGTTTTGGTTTACTGATATTGGTTGTAGGTAACCATGCCAGTGGTCAAATAAAGCATATACAAAAACAAAAAAAAGGGAACATTTTAGATGGGCTATGGAGAGGGGAATTCATACATTCTCGTTAGTAAGTCAACAATTCCCAAAGTATTTTAAAAGATCCTCTTGTAAAATAGATGCAGAACTAAGAACATAAGAAATGTCATACTAGTAAGACCAAGGTCCATCAAGCCCAGTATCCTGTTTCCAACAGTGGCCAATCTAGGTCACAAGTACCTGGCAGGTTTCTAAATAGGCACACAGGTTCCACAAAGCTTGTCCCAGGATAATTTTTATTTATTTTATTTATTTATTTAACTGTATTTATATCCCGCTTTTCACCGGGTCAAAGCGGTGGGACATATATCCGGGGGGGGGGGGGGGGGAGAATCAAATGGGGGGGGGGGGGCCATCACCGGGGCTCAACATTGATGATTTTGAGATGAACATAGAGACTGACAAGATAGCATAATTACTGGTTTGGAGTTCTTGGAGAGAAATAGGGAGGTTCCTATTCAGAGATGTTCTTGGAATAGGATGGTTTTTAGCTGCTTTTTAAATGATGGGAGATCACCGTTGATCCTGATGTGGTTTGGTTAGGATAAGCAGTGTATTTCACTGGTCCTCTTTAATAATGGTTTATGGAGTTTTTCTCCAAGAACTTATCCAAACCTTTTTCAAACCCAGTTGCACTAACAGTTTTTACTACATCCTCCAGTAACGAATTCCATTACTGGCTGAAAGTGAAGATCATATGAAACATTTGCTTCTCACGATCAAGGAACATAGTCGTAAAAATGGACCTGCACCTTAATGTAAAGAACATAAAGATCATGATAACTGGCAAAATCAATAAATTTATCGTTGAAGGAGAATAAATTGAAATCATGGACAACTTTAACCTACTTGGATCAACTATCAATAAAGAAGCAACAAGTAGTCAAGAAATCCGATGACACATTGTTCTTGGCAGAATGGTTATGAAAGACCTAGACAAGATTCTCAAGAGCAGAGATGTCTCTCTCCATACAAAGATTTGACTCGTTCAAGCCATGGTATTTTCAATATCATTATATGGATAAGAAAGCCGGACAGTGAAAAAGATAGACAGGAAGAAAATTGATGCCTTTAAATTATAGTGCTTGCGACGAATATTGGGTATCCCATGGACTGCCCGAAGAATAAACCAGTCAGTACTAGAGGAGATCAAACCTAAGCTTTCTTTAGAAACTCAGATGACAAGACTTTGACTTTCATACTTTGGACACATCATGCGAAGACAGAGATCATTAGAGAAAGACATCATGCTTGGCAAGGTATAAGGTTAACACAAAAGAGGAAAGCCAGCAATGAGATGGATCAATACAATAACAGCAGCTATGGGTACCAGTCTATCAACAATGAGCCGCCTGACTGAAGACAGAACACAATTGAGGACAACTATCCATAGGGTTGCCATCAGTCGACACCAACTCGACGGCACTTAACAACAACAACAACAACAACCATCCAATCTATGTTTACTCATTAAACTCCATTCATTAATTTATAGACCTCTATCATATCTCCCCCACAGCTGTCTCTTTTCCAAGTTGAAGAGCACCAACCTTTTAAGCCTTTCTGCATAAGGGTATCCTTCCATCCCCCTTTACCATTTTGGTGGATCTTCTCTGTACCTTTATTGCTATATCTTTTATAAGATATGGCGACCAGAATTACACACAATACTCAAGGTGCGGTTGCACCATGGAATGATACAGAGGCATTATAATATCCTTGGTTCTATTCTCCATTCCTTTCCTTATGATTCCTAGAATTCTATGTGTTTTGTTGGCTGCTGCTGCACACTTGGCAGAGGGTTTCAAAGTATTATCCACAATGGCGCCTAAATCCTTTTTCTGGGTAGTGCTTCCTAATGTAGAACCTTGCATCGTGTAACTGTAGTTTGGGTTGTTCTTTCCTAGGTGCATATCTTTGCACTTGTCCAAATTAAATTTAATCTGCCATTTGGATGTCCAGTCTTCCAATTTATCAAGGTCCTCTAACAATTTTTCACAATCCTCTTGTGTTTTAACAACATTGAATAATTGTGTGTCATCTGCAAATTTGATCACCTCACTTGTTATTCCTATTTCCAGGTCATTTATGAATATGTTAAAAAGCAGCGGGCCCAGCACAGACCCTGGGATAACTCCACTATTCTCCGTTCTCCATTGAGAAAATTGGCCATTTATCCCTACCCTCTGATCCACAATAGTACACTGCCTCCTATCCTGTAACTTTTTAATTTCGCCAACAGTCTCTCATGAGGGACCTTGAGAAAGGTTTTCTGAAAATCCAGATACATGATATCAACTGGCTCATCTTTATCTACCTGTTTATTCACACCTTCAAAAAAATATAACAGATTAGTAAGACAAGACGTTCCTTGACTAAATCCATGTTGGCTTTCTGCCATTAAATCATGACTATCTACACGTTCAGGAATTTTATCCTTTATAATGTTCCTACAATTACCATTTTGCCCGGTACTGACATCAGGCTCACCGGTCTGTAGTTTCCTGGATCACCTCTGGAACTCGTTTTAAAAATTGGTATTATACTGGCCATTCTCCAATCTTCAGGTACTACAAATGATGTTAATGATAGTTCACATATTACTAATAGTATGTTATGTTTATGTTTATTACATTTGATATACTGCTCAGGCCGAAAAGCATCAGGGCGGTTTACAATCCTAAATTTATGTTACGGAAAATAAGAAAAGAACGCCATTTATAAGATAGGACAGAGTAGGAGAAACAGAGATAGACAAAGAGATAACAAAAATAGGAGAAAAGAGAACAACAGACTACCTTCACAATCTACCGGCATGACAATAGGTCTGAAATCTCATATTTCACTTCTTTCAGCACCCTCAGATGTATACCATCTGGTTCAGGCGACTTGCCATTCTTTCATTTATCAAATAGTTGTTATACATCTTCCCAGTTTGTCAAAATTTGTTTCAATTCTTCTGATATATCAGCTTTAAATACCATTTCAGGCATGGGTAACTTCCCTACATCTTCTTCAGTAAAGATCGAAGCAAAGAATTCACTCAGTCTCTCCGCTATGGCCTTGGCCACCCCCCCCCCCCCCATCTGCCCCTTTTACCCCTCTGTCATCTAATGGTCCAACTGATTCTCTTACAGTTTTTTTTGCTACAAATGTATTTGAAAAAGTCTTTATTCTGCATTTTGCTTTCACGGCAAGCTTTTTTTCAAATTTTCTCTTTACCTGCCTTATCAATGCCTTGCATTTAACTTGCCAGTGCTTATGTTGTTTCCTGTTTTCGTCATTTGGCTCCTTTTTCCATTTCTTGAAAGATGTATTATTAGCTACAATAGCCTCTCTGATCTCATCTTTAAACCATGCTTCCTTCCACTTTTCTTAAGGTGTGGAATACAGCTGATCTGAGCTTCTAAGTTAGTATTTTTAAATAATGCCCATGCTTGATGTAAACCTTTAACCTTTGCATTTGCTCCTTTTAGTCTTTTCTTAACTATTTTCCTCATTTTATCTGTCTCCCTTCTAAAAATTAAAAGATAGTACTGTAGATTTCCTTGCCATCCTCCCTCCATTTAGTAAATCAAATATTATTATATTATGATCACTATTGCCAAGTGGCCCAAACACCCTTATCTCTTGCACCAGGATCCTTTGTTCCATTATGAACTAGGTCCAAAATAGCTTCTCCTCTTGTCGGTTCATAAACCAGCTGCTTCAAGAAGCAGTCATGTATTTCATCTAGAAACGATCTTCCTAACATGTGACACTGACCCAGTCAATACTGGGGTAATTGAAATCACCCATTATTGTTGTCTTGTATTGTTTGTTAGCTTCCTTGATTTCTTTTAGCATTTCTTCATCTATCTGTTCATTCTGGCCAGGCAGACGGTAGTATACCCCCATTGCCATTGCCTTCCCCTTTTACATGGAATTTCTAATCATAGAGATTCTACAATTTGTTTTGTTTCCTGCAAAACTTGTATCCTGGGTGACTCAATGTCTTCTCTAAAATAGAGTGCAACCCCTCCACCAATTTGATCTACCCTATCATTGCGATATAATTTGCACACAGGTATCACGGTATCCCATTGGTTGTCCTCCTTCCACCAGGTCTCTGAGATGCCAATTATATCTAAGGTGAAATTAGACTTACTTGCTAAATGTTGTTCCTTTAGGAACTCCAGTCTAGTCCTGAACATCTGGAGTCTTGCTCCTCCTCCAGCAGCTTGGAGACTGAGAAACGTCATCCTTTTGATGACACCAGTATAAAGACACAGGATCCACCTCCTGACTCCAGTATCCCTCTCCGCCTGCAAATCCAGACAATAATGCTGGACAAAGGAATGCAAGGAGGACCAAGTAGCCGCCCTACAAATCTCCGCCGCCAGTACCAGACTGCACTCTGCCCTTGATGTGGCTTGCGCCCTAGTTGAATGAGCCCTAAGCCCTTCCGGAACCAATTTACCTTTCAAAATATATGCGGACGCAATTCCTTCTTTCAGCCACCTAGCAAAGGAAGCCTTCGACGCTGCTTCCCCTTTCTTCGGACCTCCAAACAAAACAAACAATCTATCTAATCTACGGAAAGACTCTAGTTTTCAAATATCTCTTTAGAGCTCTTTTAATATCCAGCCGATGCAACTGTGTTGACGATGCACCTGCGGAACCTTCCGAAAACACTGGTAGTGATACTACCTGATTAATATGAAAAGGTGAGACCACTTTGGGAAAGAAGGACAGCACCAGTTTCAGAATCACTTTTGTCTCCGTAAAAACCAGAAAAGGCTCCCTACAGGACAACGCTTGTAACTCAGATATTCTTCTGGCTGAAGAAATAGCCACCAGAAATACCACCTTAAAGGTAAGATCTTTCAAAGACGCCTTCGACAACGGCTCGAAAGGCTCTCGCACTAAGGCTTCCAAGACTAAATGCAGATCCCATGTCGGCACAATTTGCCTATGCGGCAGCCACAACAGAGAAATCGCCTTCAAAAAACGTTTGATATCCAAATGCCCCCCTATTGCCTCACCTTTTATCTTACCTCTATAACAGGAGAGGGCCGCTAACTGCACTCTGAGGGACGCAGCCGCTAACCCTTTGCAAATCCATCTTGTAAAAAGGCCAATACTCGAGGTACCGTAACTTTAAAAGCGCTAACCCACTTGTCCACACACCATGCTTCAAAGACACGCCAGATACGAATATACACCAAGGAAGTTGATCTCTTCCGAGCCTTCAACAGGGTTGCTATCACCACTGCCGAATAACCTCTCACTGTCAACCTTGCCCTTTCAATAGCCAAGCCGTAAGCGAGAACCGATCTACCTGAGGCATGACCAGAGGGCCCTGAGTTAACAGGTCCCTGTGAATCGGAAGTCGCCACGGCCGATCTACCAGGAGTCTCATCAGGTCGGCGTACCAAGGACGCCTTGGCCAGTCCGGCGCAATTAGGACCACCTGTCCCCTGTGGCGTTCTACGCGCTGCAGCACCCGACCTATTAACACCCAAGGGGGGAGCTGTTCCACCGGCCAAGGCTGAATGGCGCATCGAGACCTTCTAACATTCTTTCCCGTCTTCTGCTGAAGAACCGACAGACCTTCGCGGATTGAAACATTGCCATGAGATCCATTACTGGCAGGCCCCAGCGACGCACCACCAGTTCGAACACTTGAGGATGAAGAACCCACTCTCCTGGATCCACTCGTACCCGACTCATAAAATCGGCCTCTACATTTTCCACCCCGGCGACATGCGCAGCCGACAGTGTGAGCAGATGTAGCTCTGCCCACTCTAACAACTGATCGGCCTCAGATTCCAGAGGAACACTGCTGGTACCCCCCTGCCTATTGATATATGCTACCGTTGTCGCATTGTCGGAAAACACTCAAACTGCTTTTCCCTGTAGCCCCTCTTGAAACTCCATCAGCGCAAGAGTCACCGCCCGCAACTCCAACCTGTTGATTGACCAGGCCTTTTCTTGTTCGGTCCAAAACCCCTGCGCAAACTGACCCTGGACATGAGCCCCCCAACCGGAGAGACTGGCATCCGTTGTTAGGGAAATCCAGTCTGGGGCTTCTAAGGGCATTCCCTTCTCCAGATTTTCTGTGCGCAACCACCAACAAAGGGAGCGATACGTCTCCTGTAGACAGGGCAGTATGTGAGACAGACTGTCTTCCTGGTGTGACCACCGTCTGAGTAACGCTCTCTGTAATGGTCTCTCACCCACGGCACTAACTTGAGGGTCGTTGCCATCGTTCCTAGCAACTGCAGATAGTGCCAGGCCGTTGGACTTCGGTTGAGTAGAAATCAGCGGACTAACTTTCTCAAACCTCAAGCCCGCTGCTGCAGCAGAAACACTTTTCCGGCACTCGTATCAAAACGAGCCCCTAGATACCCCAGCCTCTGTGACAGACTCAATCAGCTCTTGGACACATTGACAACCCATCCTAGACTCTGTAAGAAGGCCACCACTCTGGCAGTAGCCGCCTTGCTCTCAACTTTGGATTTTGCTCGAATCAACCAATCGTCTAGATAAGGATGTACGAGGACGCCCTCTTTTCGCAACGCAGCCACCACTACCACCATCACCTTGGTGAAGGTTCGTGGAGCCGTAGCCAGACCAAAAAGTAACACCTGGAATTGAAAATGCCCCATTGGGACGGCTAACATTAGAAACCTCTGATGTTCCCTCCAAATGGGAATATGGAGATAAGCTTCTGACAAATCAAGGGACGTAAGAAACTCTCCCTGCCTTACTGCTACAATGACCGATCTCAAAGTCTCCATCCGAAAATGGGACATTCGAAGACCACGATTTACCTTTTTGAGATCTAAAATCGGCCGATAGGTGCCTTCTTTCTTTGGTACCACGAAATAGATGGAGTACTGACCGCACCACATTGGTCTGGGAGTACTGGTATCACCGCCTTGAGAGAGAGTAGCCTTTCTAAGGTCTCTTGTACCGCTGCATATTTGGAGTGCACTTTGCACGGGGATTGCATGAAAGAATCGGTCACTGGATGCTGAAGTTCCAACACATAACCCTCGCGGATGACCTCCAACACACACTGATCACACGTGATCTGGACCCAGGCAGGATAAAAATCCTGCAGGCGACCTCCTATCGGCACCTGCCCCACTTGGGTCTCCCTGGCGTCATTGTGACTTCCGAAGACTGGAGGAAGAGGAGGCAGCAAATCCTCTGCTTGCCCCTCTGAAACCTTGAAACCCCTGGTTACGATAGGGAAAATGTCCTCTTTGCACCTGACCAAACCTTGGGGAACGAAAACGCCGAAAGTCTCTCTGTTGGCCCCTACCAGTCGGAACCGGTTGACCCTGTTTCAGCCTGTCCTCCGGCAATCTGCCACCCTTGGACTCTCTCAAATCCTTCACCTTCCGTTCAGGGGAAAGCTACTTCACCAAAAAGCGTAGCTACTCACCTGTAACAGGTGATCTCCGGGAACAGCAGGAATAAGTCTTCACATATGGGTATCGTCGGTACCAACGGAGCCCAAGCGGGAACGCTCCCCAGCATCCAATAGGAACGCTTTTGGGAGCGTGCATCCACACATGCGCACTGCCTTCCCGCCTATCTACCTCCCTCTCTTCAGTTGAGTTTAAAGCTGAGACCGAAGGAGAGAAGTAGATAAAAATAGAGAACGAGAGAGAGAAAGACAACTCCTAGGGGAGGCGGATGGGTTGTGAAGACTTATTCCTGCGGTTCCCGGAGATCACCTGTTACAGGTGAGTAACTATGCTATCTCCAGGAACAAGCAGGAATGAGTCTTCACATATGGGGACTCCCAAGCTGAAAGATGCCTAGGGAAGACCCAGCATGTAGCAAATCTATGTAGATGGGCCATGCTTCCCCCAGGGACCTCAGGCATCCAAATGGATGGAGGGTAGGAGTTGAACTATGAGTGGAAAAGGTGTTGCAGAACAGCTTGACCAAACAAGGCATCCCGGCGGGAGTCCTTGTCCAGACAATAATGGGCAGTGAAAGTATGTACTGAGGCCCAAGTTGCTGCTTTGCAGATTTCATCAATAGCCACTGAATGAAGGTTAGCTGTTGAGGCTGCCATGGCTCTGATATTATGAGCTGTGACATGGCCTTCAAGAAGTATTCCTTTACTTTGATATGTATAGGAAATACAATCTGCAATCCATTTAGAGAGGGTTCTTTTAGTGACAGGAAGTCCTAAATGGCTAGAGTCAAAAGCCACAAAAAGCTGAGAAGACTTTCTGTGAGGCTGGGTCCTTTGGAGATAAAAAGCTAGAGCTCTTTTACAGTCCAAAGTATGAAGTTTCCTTTCCGCAGAGGAGGAATGAGGCCTAGGAAAGAAAACGGGAAGATAAACTGACTGGTTTAGATGAAAAGGTGAAACCACCTTTGGAAGAAAATGAGGATGGGTCCTAAGAACCACCTTATCATGATGAAACCTTGTATAAGGCAGATCAGCCATTAGAGCCTGAAGTTCACTAATGCATCTAGCAGAAGTGATGGCAATCAGGAAAACAACTTTCCATGAAAGAAACTTTAGATCTGAAGTAGCCAAAGGCTCAAAAGGTGGCTCCATGAGCACACCTAGAACAAGGTTAAGATCCCATGCCACCGGAGGTGGTTTAATGGGAGGTTTTGTTAGAAGGAGTCCTTTCATAAATCTAGAAATAAGTGGATGAGAGGAAATTGGTCGTCCATCTAACAGCTTATGAGATGCAGCAATAGCACTAAGATGGACTCTAACAGAATTGGTCTGAAGACCAGAAGCCAACAAATGAAGGAGATACTCTAGAAGAGAGTCTACTGGTACCAAAGAGGGATTAAGTCCTCTCTGATAACACCAGGAAGAAAACCTTTTCCACTTAAAAGCATAAGAACGTCTTGTGGAAGGTTTCCTGGAGGCCAGATGAATGTCCTTTACTTGTTGAGACAGGTCTAGATCTTGAAAGTCTAGGCCTTGAGTAACCAGGCCTTGAGATGTAGGGACTGGGGACTGTGGTGCAGTAGAGATCCGTTGTCCTGGGACAGAAGATCTGGAGCACTCCCTAACTCCAGAGGGGTGGCTTGAGAGAGATGCAAGAGAAGAGGATACCATGTTTGCCTCGGCCAGGAAGGCGCTATGAGTATCATGCGTCCCTTGTCCCTCTGGAGCTTGAATAAGGTCTTGGGGATTAGAGGGATTGGTGGAAATGCATATAGGTTATCCTGACCCCAGTGAAGCAGGAATGCATCCCTGGTTTGACAGTTCTGTGCTGGAAGTCTGGAACAAAACCGGGGAAGTTTGACATTCTGTGGACTTGCAAAGAGGTCTATGTCTGGTGTTCCCCAGACACGAAAAACTCGAGCAAGATGATAGGAGTGGAGTGACCATTCATGTGGCAGGAGTACTCGACTGAGTCTGTCTGCCCAAATGTTTTGAATGCTTGGAAGATAGACTGCCCACAGATAAATCTGATGCTCTCTGGCAAAGGCCCATAGTTGCAGAGCTTCGTTGCATAGATGCAGAGAACCTGTTCCGCCTTGTTTGTTGAGGTAAAATATGGCTACTTGATTGTCTGTTTGCACCAGAACTGTTTTGTTTATGAGCTGGGTGCAAAAGACTCGAATAGCATTGGAGATGGCTCTGAGTTCTAGGAGGTTTATATGAAGAAGAGATTCTTGTGAAGACCAAAGGCCCTGCGTTGATAGATTGTCCAAGTGGGCTCCCCAACCCATCTTGGAGGCATCTGATGTGAGGATAGCCTGAGGCTGCTGGAAAGGAGAGCCTATTAAAAGGTTTTCCAGAGATTGCCACCAACGGAGAGACAGAATCAGGCGTGTGGTAACCCTGATTTTGTCTGAAAGGCTTCCTGAGGCCTGGGACCACTGGGAAGCTAAGGTCCATTGGGCCACTCTCATGTGAAGACGAGCATAAGGTATTACATGGACGGTAGATGCCACGTGACCTAGTAGGCGAAGCATCTGTCGAGCAGTGAGGAAGGTCTGCCGCACTGCTTAAGATGCTAGCTCGATGATTCGCAGACAGCGTGGTTGGGGCAGGAAAGCCCTTGCAAGCTGTGTGTCCAAGCGAGCACCTATAAACTCGAGGGTTTGAGATGGGGCGAGCTGGGACTTTGGAAGATTTATGACCAATCCCAAATACTGGAGTATTTGTTTTGCTCACAATAGGGCCTGATGAGCTTCTTGAGATGACTGTGCTCGGATGAGCCAATCGTCCAAGTAAGGGAAGGCAAAAATCCCCAGGGTCCTCATGAATGCTGCTATTACTGCCATGCATTTCGTGAAGACCCTTGGAGCAGAGGCCAGCCCAAAGGGAAGGACTCTGTACTGGAAATGTCTTCCCTGGACTAGGAACCGAAGGAATTTCCTGTGATCTACATGAATAAGGATATGCATGTAGATGTCTTTTAAATCTAGAGAACATAGACAATCTTGCCTGTGAAGGTATGGCAGAAGAGAGCCGAGGGAAAGCATTTTGAACTTCTCTCGGACTAGATATTTGTTCAGCTCTCTGAGATCTAGGATTGGCCTTAAACCCCCTGCTTTTTTTGGAATGAGAAAATAGGGGGAGTAAAACCCTGTACCTTGTTGGCATAGAGGAACCTCTTCTATAGCTCCTTGAGCTAGAAGAGTAGAGACCTCTTGTAGCAAGAGGTCTATGCCTAGAGGTTGAGAGTTGAATTGTTTTACTAGTGTGGGTGGTGGGGCAAGCTGAGGAAACGAAGCTTGTACCCCAGACTCACTATGGACAAAGTCCAGGCCTCTGATGTGATTTGTTGCCATCTGTTGGCAAAGTGGCAGATACGGCCCGGAATGTTTACAGGTTCTGGGCCTAACACAGGAAGAATGAGTAAGTTCTCTAGACAAAAGTCAAAAACCCTGAGGAGGCTGAGTCTGCTGAGCCGGCGGAGGTTTGGGTTTTCTTTGTCTCATCTGTTGTTGCCCTTTTTGGGGAACATATGCCTGTTGGGTGGAAGATGGATAGAACTTTTTCTTCTTAGAGAAAAAGGGTTTCTTAAAGGACTTTTTCTTAGCTGGGTTAGTAGAAATTTTTGACAATCTATTCAAAGTGGCATTATCAGTGTCAAGCTGATTAGCCTTAGATTGCCAATCCTTGCCAAACAGATTTTCTCCAGTGCAAGGAATATTCCCCAGCTTTTCCTGCACCCATTCTTCCAAGTCGGAAGCTTGGAGCCAGGCAATACGTCGTGCTCCTAAAGCTATAACAGAGGTTCTGCTAATACATTCAAAACAGTCAAAGGTAGCACGATTCATGAACTTAGAGACATTCTGAGCATGTTTGACTAGTGATGAATGGTCTGCTCTTTTATCATCTTGAAGGAAAGGGTTCAAAAGCTCTAAGTTTTTTGTAACCTCTTCAAGAAACATTCCCATGTATAAAATATAGGAACTAATCCTTGCTGAAAGCATGGAGGCCTGAAAACATCTACGCCCAAAAGCATCCAGGGTTCTAGATTCACGACCTGGTGGATTAGAAGAGTGTCTTCTTTGTACTCTTAATCCGTCTCATGGCAGAGTTCACCACCATAGAATGGTGTGGTAGTTGAGTCTTTTGAAAACCTGGACAAGGTGGCACTCTATACATAGTGTCAAGGCGTTTAGAATGTGGGGATACTGTTAAAGGAGTTTCCCACATCCGTAACATTAGATCATGCAAGATCTGATGTATAGGGAGCATAGCTGCTTCCTTTGGAGCCAAGGGGTATTGCAGAATTCTTAATTCTTCTGCCCTAGGCTCCTTTTCAGGAACCACTGTAATGGCAAGTGCCCTTGCCATATCACGCATAAAATCGTGAAAAGACATGTCCTCAGGAGGGGACATCCTGCGTTGAGGAGAAGGAGTTGAATGTTGTAAAAGTTCAGCTCTGGTACCGGTGGAGTCATCTGAGTCATCGGAATCGGAAGACTCAAAAGGAGGGAGCACCGGGTTCTCCTTCAAAAGATGTCTTCGGTACCGCTCGAGGTCGGTACCGAAGCGAGTCGGTACCTGATCCCCCATGCTTGAGAGTGATTCTAAACTCAGCATCAGGGAAGTAAGCCTGCTGAAGCAGGTACCGAGGGTACCGGCACCGGTACCGGCAGCGATACCGGTGCCTGTGGAACGATCTGCAGCGACTTTAGCGGTACCAAAGTAGCCAAAAGATTCGCTAGACTGCGTTCAATGGCAAGGAGTCTTTTATCCATCACCATTTCCGATGCTGGGGTGTCGGTACCGATGGCAGCGGCCACAACCCCCGAGCATGGAACAGGAACGTCCATCGAGGCCGAAGACTCGAGAACATCCTGGAGCCCCGATAATGCTTTGGAGCCCGAAGACTCCCGCCGGGGTTGCTTTGCCGGTGCAGGATCTTTGAGGGCAATGCCAGAGGCATCTCGATACTTAGAGGGAGATCTACCTCTCGAGGACCGGCTAGACTTAGATTTATGTTTAGTTACCCGAGATCCCTGGGAAGAAGTAGAGGCCCTGGAGGACACTGATGCTACCCACATCGTGTCCGATGCAAACAGGGCACCGAGTTGATTTGCTCGATTCTGAAGACTTCTTTTAGTCAGCTTCCTGCAGGAGAGACACTCTGCTGGGCAATGGTCAGGACCTAAACATTTAAGACACCAGTCGTGGGTGTCTGTGACAGAAATTGTGCTGCCACACTTTGAACATTTTTTGAAACCAGTAGCTGGTTTCTCCATGTTGAAATGAAGAGGCCTAGTGGCCAAAATGGCGCCAAGCACCAAGCAGGGGAAAAACCCCTGACTGAAAAAAACACAAGTTCTGTGTTTTTTTTTTTTGAAGAAAGAAGAAAGAAAAAACACCGGTGGTACCGGTGGGCATCGAACTAAGGCAGGCGTGACCACAAAAAATAAGAAATAAAAGTAGAATTTTCTGCAGTGACAGGGTTTACGTCCTGTCGGCTCCGCGGAAAACGAAGAACTGAAAAGAGGGAGGTAGATAGGCGGGAAGGCAGCGCGCATGCATGGATGCACACTCCCAAAAGCGCTCCTATTGGACGCTGGGGAGTGTTCCCGCGCGGGCTCCGTCGGTACCGACGATACCCATATGTGAATACTCATTCCTGCTTGTTCCTGGAGATAGTAGCTTTCCCCTGAACGGAAACTTGCTTAACCTTGACTTGGATGGACCATCTGCTGCCCAATTTCGCAGCCAAAGACAGCGCCTTGCCGCTATCGTAGATGCCATACCATTTGACAACCCGCGAACCAGATCATAATGGATGTCAGCCAAGTAAGCCACCCCCGTCTCTATTCTGGCAGCCTCCAAGGCCGTGTCCCCTACCTGATCCCCCTGAAGGTGCTGAGCCCAACGAAAGTAGGCCCTGGCTACCCAAGCTCCACATATGGACGCTTGAAGGGATACCGCATTCACATCAAAAACTTGTTTCAACAAGATATCCAACCTTCGATCTTGCGCATCTTTCAGAGCTGCGCTCCCTTCTACCGGGATGGTAGTCTTCTTAGTCACTGCTGAGACTGTCGCATCCACCTTAGGGGACTTAAATAACTCGCGGTCTTGTTCTACTAATGGGTAAAGCCGAGACATAACCCTAGAGCCCTTCAGGCCAGCCTCAGGCATATCCCATTCAGCTTGTATCATTTCTCTAATCACTCTGTGCACCGGAAAGGCAGTCTGAGACTTACGAAAGGCCTGCAATAATGGGTCCTCCAATGCGGCATCCTCCGCCGGACCCCCTGCCGGTATATTAAGCGCCTTAAGCATCTCATATATGAGTGCCGGTAACTCATTTCTTCTGAAAATTCTAACCACTTGGGCCTGATCTTCCTGCTCATGCAGCTCTCCTTCCTTTAAATCCTCTTCCAAGTCCAAATCCTGCTCTAATTCTTCTGAATGGGCCCCCTCTGATGCCACGGACTGATCAGGCCGCTCTTTATCAGACCGCACTCTCTCTGCTGGGATCCCTATGCCAGCTGAGCTCAGAAGAGTCCCCGGCCTCTTATCACCGAGGTCCCCGACCGAAGCACCAGACGTGCCCTTCCTCTGTGCTCCCCCGAATGCCTGCTGGATTAACGATACGAATTCTGGCGAAAACATCGCCGCCAACCTCCTGGTAACTGCACTTGCGGAGACGGCGTAACCGGTGTGGACGACGGTCCCGACACCGGTTCCAGAAGGGGCTCCGCGGGAGACTTTGGCTCCGGGATTACCAAAGTGACCCCTCTGCGGGCCTCCAGCCCTTCTTCTAGCCCCTGCTCCATTGAGACTGCCTCTTGAGTATAGCTTCTACACATCCCCGCCTCGGACACCACTCCCCTTCTAGAACCACAAACTAGACAATGTGGGCTAGAAGGCATACTGTTCGAGCGGCTACTGAGGGTACCCTTTCGCGCTCTCCCTGCTACAGCTAGGGTACGGCCAGAGTGAAGCTGTAAGAATTTCTCTCTCTCTCCTTCCTGTGTTTTTTTTTTTTTTTTTTTTACAAACGTGAACAAAACAGATAATCTGCTTCCTAGGGTAAAGCCCACGGCACTTCTGAAGTCAGAACACGAAAATGAAGTTTCCCTGCTGAACCAGATGCTTTCAAAAATCACCTGAGAACCAACGGAGATTTTTCCCGCGTGCCACAGTCTACCCCGCTCTCCACATGCGGTCCTGCCTCCCGACTCTGCTGTCCACCAGGGTCCCCTTACCTTGCAGAACACGTTGATCCACTCTGTTCCCTCTCCCCGCGCTCAGCTGGGATCGCGGCTTCAGCATCGGGGAAGAGTCGGAACTGTACTTCAACTGCAGCCGCGATCTGCTGGTATCAGCCCTCAGCGCTTCAACGGCAATGCAATTCTGTGAGGTAAACTGCTTCTTCTTTAATGCTGCCATTAGGCTGCCGGCTCCTCACCCATAATAGTGGGTTCGGGAGCTGGAGCTTTTCTCTCCTCAAAAACTTACACAATGTCTCTGCCTGGTAGCTGAAGAGAAAGGGAAGGGGGGGGGGGCACCCCGAGGAAAGGAAATAAGCAGCTAAGCACAGCACTTTTCTCTCTCCCCTGCTTCCTCCACAACTACCAATGCTTTAGCCAATCTCTTAACCCTACAGCCAAAAACAAATTGAACTGCTCTAACAACCGCTTAATTGATTCTCTAGTGAGCCCCTATTTCTGGGCTCACCAGCCCTCCAGCTGCTTGGAGACTGAGATAACTGGAGTCAGGAGGCGGATCCTGTGTCTTTATACTGGTGTCATTAAAAGGATGACGTTTCTCAGTCTCCAAGCTTCTGGAGGAGGAGCAAGACCCCAGATGTTCAGGACTAGACTGGAGAGACGCTAAGGAACCTTTCATTTCGTGCTATACATTCCAGCTCTTCCATCTTATTTTGTAGACTTAGAAACATAGAAACATGATGACAGAAAAAGACCACATGGCCTATCTAGTCTGTCCTTCCATATCAACAACTACAACAGTCCACTTTATACCTTTAGAGATCCTCTAGTATTTGCATATAGGCATTTTAGTAGTTGTATTTTATTCCTATTTACAATCTGGTTATCAGTTTACACGGTTAATTTGGAATCTTTCAGCTCTGTCTGCTCTGTACTTAAAGGCATCAGGGTTACTTTTATGTATGGGTATTGCTTTCAATGTGCGGCAGGAGCAGTGATTTTAAAAAGATGCATGTGGAGGGAAAAATTATAAAGACCCTCCCCCATATATGTCAGCAGCAGTTTCTTAAAATCACTTTTCTTGAATGCACATGCACTCTGTTCAGCACCACCAGATGGCACCCACCCCGGATTGGCTATCCTCATCAATTTATTTATTTGCAGTCTCTTTTATACCGCGCTATTCGACATCAGTGCGGTTTACAATGAACATAAGAGTTGCACATCTCAATGACCTTCCTGCACTTCATGAGATTACCACTTGGCATCACCGATGCTATTTTGGAGCCCAGCACAATGATGAGCAGGAGAGAGTGGGTCTAGTGGTGGAGTGGAGGAGTGGCCTAGTGGTTGGGGCAAGGTACTTCAGGCCGGAAGGTCGGGGGTTCAAATCCCACTAGAGGACAGCAACCTTGGGCCGGAAGGACTGGGGTTTCTAGTCCCACAGGTGCTCCTTGTGGTCTTGGGCAAGCCACTTAACCCTCTATAGCCCATGTTCCCTGTAAATTAGTTATCTCCAAGTTATAATGCCCTGTTCAATGCAATTTCAGTTTGTTCAATGTAAACCGCACTGATGCAGAATAGTGCGGTATATAAGAGAATGTAAATAAATAAAGTGGGCATCACTCCTGCTAAGCACCAGGACTCTCGGTAAGCACAGAGAGAGGGATCAGTTGGGGGTGCTGGAGGGGACCTTTTTGGGGGTTGGTGTTGTTGGGGATGGGGTTTAGGGGATGGGGTGTTTAGTGCCAGGATGGCCTTGGCTGTGGCTTAATATCAGATGGCTTTGGTGGGACAATAGTAGGGGGGTCAAATGGCTTTGGGGGGGTGTGGGGGGTGGGGAACAGCAGGAAATACTGGATGTGTTGGGAAGTTGGGGAGAAATCCAGATGCTCTGGGGGGTTATCAAGGGAGAAAGGTTGGGGGGGGGGGTCATCAGGGGAGAACGACCTCAGTATTTACAGCTGCCTCTTCCAGCAGGCACTTACTTACACATGCCTCAGGGCAATTGTAAATGCCAAGATTATAAATTTTGGTATAGACATGGATTCCCTATTCCAAACGAGGAATCCACATCTATACTGTAGGCTGACCAAATCACTCACTCTGCTCACCCTCACCATATCTCCGAGGATTTTAAATATGGTAACCATGTCCATGTATAAAAAAACCCTATTCTGAAATGACATTTACACCTGTATGCACTTTCTCTACCTCTCAGCAATTCTAAGTAAGAATATTTTGTACATACTGATAGAACCTAGAAGCCATTTTGATGATGACAACAACTTATCACAAGTTTTAAAAAGTCTTTGTTATATCTTGCAATAAAGGATATCAGTTTTCTGTGCTAATGTACAATACCTCCACTAAAGAAAGCACAACCTAATGACAATGAAGGCCAAGAGATGGGACCAGCAATGGCATCAGTAGGCTACAACTCCCCAGAAACCAGCCAAGCTGTTACTGGTAGTTGGTATTAGTTAAGTACTATCCACCAAGGCCATGGAGTTCTAGAAAGCAAGATGTTTGGGCAACATTCTGACTAGTTTGGTAACTGTTTGGATTGTTGCAAGGCTTAATGGTAGGACACAAGATGGTTATTGGTGATTAAGTATAGGATCTTTTATAGTCAAATGCCAATCATTATCTTTGTGAGCTATATTACCAAAGGATTGGAATAAAACGATTGCCTTTTAACAGGCAACATAAGCATTAATATTTGTAGTGGAGTCGACACCTGGAGGAAGTAGACAGCATGAGAAGTGACCTATGAAAACAAGAAGACTAGTGAAAGATATGGCAGTTAAGCTGCAATGCAAAGAAATGCAGGGTGATGCATTTGGCGTGTAGATACCCAAAGAAGTAGTAAATAATAAGGAGAGAGGGAAAATGCTGATGTGCATAGATCAGGAAAGCAAACTTGCAGTGATAGTGTCTGATGATCTCAAAATGACAGAACAATGTGATAAGCTAGTGGTCAAGGCCAGAAGGATAGAAGCATAACCAGTAGAAAAAAAAAGAGGTGATGATGCTCTATATGGGAAACTGGTATTCGGTATTTGGGATCATATCTCAGTCAGGATATAAAAATACTAGAGGCAGTCCAGAAGAAGGCAATTGAAATAGTGGAGAGCTTGCACTAGAGACTAGAGGACTTAAATATGTATATATCCTAGAGGAAAGGAGGTACAGAAGAGATGATATACAAATGTTTAAAGATTTAAAAGATCATAATACACAAGAGATATACTTTTTCCAAAACTAGGGGACATGATATGAAGCTACAATGAGGCAGGAGCAACAAAAGGAACCATATTTACATGGAAAGGGTGGTAAATGTCTGGAATACCCTCCCAGAGAAGGTGGTGGAGATAGAAACAATGATGGAATTAAAGGAGTATGGTATACAGAGAGTGTGCCAAACTGGCAAAAGAAAGCATACCAAGTATTGAACTTGTTAGCTCAAAACAATGACATTACCTTTGCACTTCTTAAGAAGGCATTGGAGAAGGGGTAGCCTGAATGGAGCTGCAGTTACAACCCTAAATGAAAGCTTGGGGAGAGGTAATCACCATGGAGTGGCCATGACAACCTAACCATCTCACTGGGAAGACAGAGTCATTTTGGTCTTTATCTGCTATCATCTACTATGCTATTATAGTAGAAAACTGATAGAGAAGAAACAAAAAACGGAACTGGATAAGGAGAGATAGCATATATCTGAGCAGTGTAGAAAAGAATAACTAGGCAAACTGGATGGGTCAATCCTATTTGTAGGATTCAAGATTTACCATGTGTTTAAAAGCCCTCCCTCCCTCATCAGCAATTTAATCACCTTTAAAAGTAAAGGGCCATGATCCTAAAGTGTTAAAGGAATAATGCACATATTTTCCAAAACAACACACATTAACACTGCAAGACTACCACTACGGTGATTTTCATGCCATTGTAAAGTCAGGCATGATGGGACAGAAGTGACCAAGGATCATTCTTGCACTTCTCTCACTAGCCACAATGAACACATCTGGTTAGTAACAATGAAGGTGAGGTAATAACAGGATTCATTTAGGAGAGGCACGTTGGATTGGGCACTAGATCAAGGGGTGTTGGGGACTGGAATGAGGCACTGCAGCTCAACCTGGAGGATGGAGATGTGTACACCACTGACTCCCTTAAAAGATAGCGGACCTGATTTTGGGCCTGATATTTACATGTGTTTCTATGACCAAGAATAGATAGCTACTCTATTTTTTGTTCCATCACTAATAAAAGTACACATTTCTAACTTACCTTCCTTTCAACTTTAAAGATTTCTTCTAAAATATGCATTTCTAATAATAATGTATAATATTAACATCAAAATTCTGCTTATGAATAATTTAGAATCTTCATCTTTTTAACTGTTTCATCCCATTCACATCTAGGGATACCACTTTTAATTAGACATAGGCACCATTCCCACAAAAACAAGCAATTCATAGTTTTCATGCGCCCAGATTTAAAGGAAGTTTTTTCCCAGAAAATAATTTTGTTCTTCAAACATTAGTTGTAAATATCTATGGAAACAAAAGAACTGCCAAGTACTACAAGGTAACAAGCTGGAATGAGGGGCAAGAAGGGAGTCTGGATAACCAGATTGCAGAGGCAAGCAATGCATGTACAAATGCACGCACGTAAACCAAGTTTCTAATGAGAATGCAGCAAGTTAATTAAATCTCTCATGTCATAATATGGACATCTTCATTTCAGGTCATTCAGCTTCTGTTTTGGTCAATTCAACTGTAATTTACTTGCTTAGCAAAAAAAATCTGCAAGATTGTGTATTACCATAAATGTCTTCCAGATAATATGAAGCATTTTGGTTCAGGACATAAATCTACAATTTTGCCCTGATGTCCATTTGTAACTTATAATTCAAAGGGTGCTTTGCTTTAATTTAATTTAATTTTACTGTTCACAGCAAGTTACCACTGCTGCAAGATCAATATGTCATTAACAGCAAATACTGACAAACCATTTTCTTATCTGTTGATATCTACATGAATTTAATATAAAAGGTTATGTAGTAGAAGCATTTTGTTTTACAGTCCTTCTCTTCCCAGGCAAGACAAAATTATGTTTTAGTTAACAGAAAAAAAAGCATAATCTACTTAGAGACTATCAATAAAAAGTCTGGTAAGCACTACATTAACTGCCTTAATCATCTATCTATATGACAAAAAAATCTAAATTCATATGAAGCTGAAGATCTTCTATGAACTTTCAAACAAATGCTGTAAATAAAACTTGATTCTAGGAATTACTGAACCATTCAGTTAGGGCTCCATTGATTTAGCAAGTCCTGCAAAAATCTAAGGATTTGCAATTCTTGACACACTAAGCCATGGGACAAGACTTATTTCATACTTAAATATTGGATGCAGTGGCTTTGAATTTACACCCTGGTCCACAGGACATGAGATATTTCCATCGACTACTGAATCCCCACAGATTTCTGAACAATTTTTTCATGTTATGGAGGATAATTTTATAACAGGTCACCAATTATCACCAGGGAATTCAGTTTTGATAGTTCTTTTAAATACCTACTGAACCTACAAAATTATTATTTATTGCAATATGGGGATCACCTTTCCATTTGGAAGAAAGAATCTTCTGATCAAAAGATTATTTTTGTAAGTACTGTTCTTGAAATGTACAAAATAAACCCTGGATTGATCAAGTACATAAAGTTCACTAGGAAAGCATAGTTACTCACCTGCAGCAGGTGTTCTGTATCAATAGCAGGAATAAGTTCCTCATGTATAGATGATGTCACCAAAGGAGCCCTACATGGAACACTCCCCAGCTTACAAAGGAAGCTTTTGGGGAGGTATACCATCCGAATGGCGCCATATTCTTCAGGATGATCACATAGCAGAAACCAAAAGGCAACTCCCTCGGGAGGTGGGAGGATTGTGAGGACTTATTCCTGCTATTCATGGAGAATACCTGCTACAGGTGAGTAATTATGCTTTTCTGTGAACAAGCAGGAAATAAGTCCTCACATATGGGACTCCTAAGCTCCAGGCCACCGGAACCCGAGGGGAAAGAATAGCTCAACCGGGCATCAAGAACCGGAGAAACCACGAAGACCAGCAAGGTAGTCCCACCGAGGAAATCATCTGATGCATCCACAGTCAACATTGATGAAGGGAATTTGAGCAGGTAGCCTGGATGGTGGGCAGGCGTTGACTCTCAAGACCCAAAGAGATGCCGGAGCACGGCTTGGCCAAAATTGCTGTCCTGTTGGGAATCCCCATCCAGACAGTAATGGGCTGCAAAGGTATGGACAGAAGACCATGTTGCAGTCCTGCAGATCTCCTCTGTGGAGACAGAATGAAGGTTGGCTACTGATGTAGACATCACATGAACATTGTGAGCCATGACATGACCCTCAAGGCTCAAACCAGCCAAAGAATACACATGGGCGATGCAGTTCGCGAACCAGAGAGATAGTGCATGCTTTGAAATAGAAACAACAGCCAATTCGGGTCAAAGGAGATGAACAACTGAGAGGCTTGACAGTGTGCCTTGGTGTGCTCCAGGTAGAAGGCCAATGCATGCTTGCAATCCAGCGTGTGCAATCCCGCCTCAACACGATTGACAAGAGGCTGGGGAAAGAATGTTGGAAGGACAATGGACCGGTTGAGGTAAAAAGCAGAGATCACCTTCGGCATAAAACGGGGGTGCAAGCGGAGCAACACTGGGTTCTGGTGGAACCTGGTGTATGGAGGGTGTGTGACCAGAGCCTGGAGCTCACTCACACATTGGGCAAATGTGACAGCCAGCAGGAAAAGGACTTTCCAGGTCAAGAACTTAAGAGGACACGTGTCCAGCGGCTCAAAAGGAGCACACATGAGCTGATCGAGGGCCACGTTCAGATCCCAAGTGACTGTAGGGGGCTTGACTGAAGGCTTCAAAAAAATCAAGCCCCACATGAATCGGCTCACCAGAGGTTGAGCCAACATGGGCTTCCTCTCTCAACCATGACGGAATGCTCCTATCGCACTGAGGTGAACACGCACTGAGTTGGACTTGAGCCCAGAATTGGAGAGGTGCAAGAGGTATTCCAACAGCTGGTCCACGAGACAAAGGGGTCCAGGGCCCAACCAGTGCACCAGATGGAAAACTGCTGCCATTTGAACGCGTAGGCCTTATGAGTCAATTCCTTACAGGACACCAGCAGGACCTCGGTGACACCCTTGAGGAGGCGAGCTCTTCGAGGGCTAACCACTCAAAATACATGACATAAGTGCCAGGGAGCAGAGGTTGACAGGCAACAAGGAGTTGCTCTCCTGCGAGATGAAGTTTGGGTCGAAGCCCAGGCGAAGAGGTTCTCTCTGCAAGAGCTGCAGCAGTAGCAGGCACCACAGTTGTTGAGGCCAGTAAGGAGCAATGAGAACCACAGATCCCCTCTCAACTTGGAGCTTCAGGAGCATCTTCATGAGGAGCGGAATCAGGGGGTAGGCATAAAATAGGCCTTTCCCCCCAGTGAAAAAGGAAGATGTCTGGAGTCAGGCAATCACTGGCTGGGCTCCAAGAGTGGAGGAGTGGCCTAGTGGTTGGGGCAATGTACTTCAGGCCAGAAGGTCGGGGGTTCAAATCCCACTAGAGGACAGCAACCTTGGGCCGGAAGGACTGGGGTTTCTAGTCCCACAGGTGCTCCTTGTGGTCTTGGGCAAGCCACTTAACCCTCCATAGCCCCTGTTCCCTGTAAATAGTTATCTCCAAGTTATAATGCCCTGTTCAATGTAATTTCAGTTTGTTCAATGTAAACCGCACTGATGCAGAATAGCACGGTATATAAGAGAATGTAAATAAATAAATAAATAAATAAACTAAGCTACCTGGGCATTCTGGGCCATAGCGAAGAAGTCCACATCGGGAGTGTCCCACTCCCGAAAGATCCGGTCCATTACCTCCCTCTTGAGGGTTCACTAGTGTGGCTGAAGAACCTGGGTGAGGCAATCCGCTAGGTCGTTGCACTCTCCAGGCAGATACTCTGCCCTGAGGTCCATGCCATGGAGCAGGATAATGTCTACAGTCAAGTTAGATCACTTTTCTTCAGTACTGGTATGAACACAGATCTTTTCCAGTCAGTTGGCCAAATTATTGTTTTTCAAATTTCTTGGCAAAGCCTTAAGAATTTTAACAGCTACTTCTAATTGCTATAATACTTCAATGGGAATGCCATCAATATCCAGAGCTTTGTTCTTTGATAATGCTTTCAGTTCTGCTTCAACTTCTTTTTTCATCACTAATAGATCCTGGTTGTAAGGCTGAAAGAGCTGTTGATCCATTTGATCTTTATGGTATGATGACTCCACCTTTCCTTGATTTTGTTACCACTTACCCTTATAATTTTAATTGCAAACCACTTAGCGTGCTTTTGGATTTGCAGTCTATCAAATAAATAAACATGAAACATAAAGCAGAAAAACATCAGAATGGCACTAATAATAGAGGTATCTAATCAAAAGCACTTTGATAAATTCTCTATACATGCTACATCTTATGCACTCCAGAATGAAGCTCTCATTGGCAAGATGGAAGTACGAGGTGTGATCAAAACGTATCGAGACTTGTTGTATACAACAATACGATGCACAACGATGCTATTAAGCATTGAGTGACCTAGTTACGTGCTCTGCATGTGTAGAGTGTAGCATGGCTGCAGCACACCTGTACTTTCTTTTAATCACGGGATGTTTGGTATCGTGCAAAAGCAGTTCGTCAGATTTATGATGAGTGAAAAAAATGAACAGTAAATTTGCATTAAATTCTGCCAGAAACTTGGAGATTTGTGCAAAAGAGACTTATGATAAATTACAGCAAGTGTATGGTGATGAATGCATGAGTTGTGCTCGAGCTTATGACTGGTACAAATGTTTCCAAGAGGGCCGCCAAAATGTTGACAGTGACGAACGTTCTGGAAGGCCATCCATGAGTAGGAATGAAGACAAAGTTGAAGCAGTGTGTGCTGCAATACACTCAAATCGTAGAATGACTATCAGGGAGCTTGCTGAGGACATCAACATCAGTTTTGGGTCAGTACAGTCCATTCTTACTATCAATTTGGGGATGAGACATGTGTCTGTAAAATCTGTGCTGAAACTCCTGTCTCCTGACCAAAAAGAAGATAGACTGTTTATAGCCAGGGAATTGTTGTAATGCATTGAAAATGACTCCAATTTCATCAAAAAGATTATTACTGGTGATGAATCCTGGGTTTATGGTTATGACCCGGAAACAAAGGCTCAATCTTCACAACAGAAGGCTCCAAACTCTGGCAGACCCAAGAAAGCCCATCAGCTGAGGAGTAATGTCAAGGTCATGCTCAGAGTTTTCTTTGATTATCAGGGTATTGTTCATCATGAGTATGCTCTAAAAAGCCAAACCATCAATAAGGAGTACTATGTCCAAGTTCTGACTTGTTTGAGAGATGCAGTTCATCGAAAGAGGCCAGAGCTGCACAGGAATGGTGAATGGTTGCTTCATCATGATAATGCCTCAGCTTATGCATTACATCTTGTCCAGCAGTTCTTGGCCAAACACCAAATCGAGCAAGTCCGTCATCCTCTGTACTCATCTGACCTCGTAACCTGTGACATTTTCTTGTTTCAAAAACTGAAATTACCACTGAAAAAAGATTTGACGACTTGGAGACCATTAAGCAAAATTCAGCACAGCATAACGAAAGAGGCATTTCAAAATTGTTTCCGGCAGTGGTAGGAACGCTGGAGGAAGCATGTTTTATCGGAAGGGGACTACTTTAAAGAAGACTGAGTGCAATAACTGTCAGTGTTATACTTCTTGTGTTATTGTACAAGTCCTGATACTTTTTGATTTCACCTCGTACTATGGTAAGCATGAATAGTAAATTTAAAAGACTAAAGATCATATTCCGCAAACCCTAGCTTTGGAATGAGGTTCACTATGTCATGGTATGTGCAAAACTAACCCATTTTGAGAAATCACCTCCAGGGTTATTTTAGAAGCCCCATTTGCAATTTACACATATATAATCAGGCATATACAAATGTAATTCACATCCATATGTACATGTCCATTTTAGATAGGATCCACTTTACACATGGATGTTTTTAGGCATATAGAAGTTTTGAAGGGGCATGGTCTGGGCATGGCCTGAGCAGGACAAAATCTATACATGTATTCACCATTTCATATGGGGGAATGCTCGTGTAAGTCCAAAATTATTCACATCCAAATTTAGACCTACTCCCTGGCATGTGTGGATTTTTGTAAAAATGTGCTTTTCAGCCATTTATAAGTAGGATTAAGGGGGTTATCCTCCTTTATCCCCCTAGTTTATTTTCCCCTCCAAATTGAAATGAGTTTAAGACAGCATCCTCTGTAGCTTACTAGAAGCAAAATGGCTCACATAAATGTGTAAGTGCTGACATTTTGTCTAAACACTGTTACCTAATATCAGCACTCACTGCAGCCAAAGGTTTCTACCCTTTGCAAAACCAACACTAATCCACCCTATTTACGTAAACCTGATGTTCCAGACCATTCAGCACACAACTTACAACTATCAAACCCCAGTAACACTGCAGCTGACCACTCCTTGCAGACAACTTGTTGTACCTTTACATACCTGGATCAATCTCCATTTGCCATCGTAGAACCAACATCCCCAATAGTACATACATTATGCATTATACTACTCCTCGCAATATTAACCAAGGTACTTATAGACCTACTAAACTCCCCCCACTACCAACATATCCCCACTATCTACCACCATCCATACACTAATCAAATCTACACCATACCATACTATAAAAGTGCCAGGAATAATTATCAGCAAAAGCACAAACCCCAACAGAGACTAATATACATAAACCACAATGAGAGCATCTAACCCCCCTCACAAGCAGGACACACCAATCCTCTAAAATGTATCTTGGTGAACATACGTTCTATAAGAAATAAAATACCACTCCTCAATGATACACTAACAGACGAAGCACCAGACATCCTCTGTATCACAGAGACATAGCTTACAAAACATGATACCATCCTCCTAAACCAATTGAAATCAAATGGGTACAGATTATTCAGCTGCCACAGAAGCAACAAGCTTGGCGGCAGAGTCCTTATACTAACCAAGACCATCATAAATGCCTATGTAAGTGTCTGTGACAACTACGATGACATAGATCTGCTGAAAATAGAAAACAAAGGCCTTGTGATATGTCTCCTTTATAGACCCATCCTCCACTAATCATACCAACCTCACAATTCTAGAATCAGCCTGCGCATCCCACAAACAGAAGCCACATATCATCCTGGGAGATTTTAACCTTGCCTCACTCCCAACACACCAATCATAAGAATTCCTAGAATTTATGGAAGACCTAGGTTTTCAACAAATAATGAACACCCCTACCCATAACAAGGGTAATACCCTCAACCTGATATTCCTACCAAAACACATTGCGGAACACCCCTACTTGACACCACCCAGTGCAACCCAGGTACCCTGGTCAGACCACTACATACTAAGGTTTGAGCTCCCACGCACACTTAATATACAAAAAACTCCAACGTAGCACAACACCAGCCCCACTTCAAGCATTTTGACAAAGTAGACTTCTTGAATAATGTACTTCCACAGCTCACACCTCCTTCCCAAAGCATAGATGAGGCAGTAAAGAATTGGCACACAATAATACATAGAACAGCCTTACCCAAAATCACATACAAAAAGATGGCACACAGGCCCACCGAAAAATGGTATACTAACAAGTTACACTCCCTCAAAAAAGAACTCTGCAAGCTTGAGAAAAAAAATGGAGAAACAAAAAATCCCCAGACCTAAGAGCTCTCTATATAACAAATCTAAACCTCTATAAAGAGGCCATACAAACTGCAAAAAGAAACCACTAACACCATAAACAAAGCCATCAACCGCCCTAGAGAACTATTCGAAATTGTCAAATCTTTAACAAAAACACACCAGAACGAGGAACCTAAGACGACAATCAACCCACAAACTCTTGCCGCTCACTTTGCATCAAAATTAAAAAGCAAAAATACTTCTCCAAATACTACTACACAAATGAGGCTATACCACCCAAACAAACGGGACACATTTCATTCTATAAAGGAAAAACAGTTACTCAATACCATTACTAAAATTAACACAACCACCACCTTCCACCTTGATCCATGCCCTGTAGCATGGATAAAAGCAACAAAATCTGAACTAGCCCCCTTCGTACTCAACATAGTAAATCAATCTCTTCTACTAGGAACAATGCCAGATGATTTCAAGCTAAGCACAATTCGCCTCATACTCAAGAACAACTCCCTAAATAAAGATGATCCTGCTTCCTATAGACCAATCGCAATATCCCAATCCTAGCAAAAATCTTTGAAAAAAACAGTTCAAACCCAATTGCAAGACTACATAGATGCAAACTATCCCCTTGATGAGCACCAGTATGGTTTCCGTGCATACCATGGAGTAGAAACGCAACTAACGGTCCTGTTTGACACCCTAATCTGTAGCATGGATAATATCAGCCTTTGACAGCGTGGATCACAAAACTCTCCTTGACAGACTAACAAATCTAGGAATAACAGGTATCGCCCATCAATGGTTCAAGTCATACATCACCAACAGATACCAACATGCAAGAATTGATCAAGAATCCTCCATGACCTTCCCCCACAACAGGGAATCCCACAGGGCTCAGTTTTATCAGCTCTCCTGTTTAACCTTTATCTTCAACCAGTATGCTCAATCTTCAAAAAACATCAAATAAGGTACTTCATATATGCCAACGATATTATGCCCCAGTAGACACAAAAGAACCAGCCTACCACAACATCATCAAATGCATCCTAGAAGCACAGGCCTGGCTCAGTGAGAACAACCTCCAGATAAACCTCAAAAAAACTGAAATAATGTTCACCACAAGAAACCAAAACTTCATACTTCCTACTAAAATTAAGATACATAACACGACCATCCAAGTAAAATAGGAGGTAAAATATGTGGGAATCACCTTGGACAAATCACTCAGCAGGACATCCCAGGTAAAACGAATAGCCAGGACCATATTCTTTAAGCTAAGATCAATCCAGAACCTAAGACCACTCCTAGAACCCAACAACTTTAGAAAGGTAGTGTGTCTCTTGGGGAAACTGCTAGGTACATATGACCTAGTTTGGCCACTGTTGGAAACAGAATACTGGGCTTGATGGACCTAGGTCTGACCCAGTATGGCATATCTTATGTTCTTATGTTCTAAGTGCTCATAACCCCTCATTGGGACTACTGTAACAGCCTACTACAGGGGCTGCCCAAAAAACAAATCAATACCCTCCAAATAACTCAAAACGTGACTGCTCAAATAATAACCAAAGCACGCCTGACAGACCAGATTACACCAATCCTTAAAGACCTACATTGGCTCCCATTATCAAGTAGAATAAAATATAAAGCAATAATTACCACATTCAAGTTACTACAGAACATCTCGCCATCATTCCTCACAACTAAAATCCATACACAAACAGAAACCAGGAGCAGAAGAAACAGCAACCTAAACACGCTCGCAATACCTTCCTCAATCCGTAGTACAAAACAAGTAACCAGCAATAGAGCCTTCACCTATACTGCACCCAAATTATGGAACCATCTACCAGACCACATGAGATCTATTAGAGACCTCCAAACATTTAGGAAACAAATAAAGATGCTTCTGTTTGCCGAACACTACAACAATGAAACATAAAAATCTGCATGCTTATCAGAACTAACTCAACCAAGCTAAATGTATATAGTTAGAAGTACATAAATGTACAGTATATAGTTGAAGTGGAATAATCACACAGCTCCATTAATCTACTCTGTATATAGTTTGCCTGTAATCTCATGTGTTCTCTGTAACTAGTTATGTTCAATGTAAACTGCCCCTGATCTCTGGAAGGGGCGGTATATAAAAGCTTTATAAATAAATACATTTACACGTGTAAGTCATGAAATGCCGGCACTTACATGTGATAAGTTCTTGGGTTCCTCTGCTCATTTTTCTCACATGTAAATTTGTAAAAGAGCACTTTCTGCTGCATTTGGATGTCAATCCACATGCCTTCCTGCACACCCTTATATATATTTTAGGAAAAACTCCATATTTAGTAAAGCTGTTTATATAATAGCAGCAGAATTAAGTACATCCCAAACACGACATCTCAATTCTGATCTCATAGCATCTACTGTACATGTATAGTGTGATACCGAAAGCATTCCTGAGCAAATGGAATAGCAGAATAGTGAGCACTGCACCTTTAAAAGTCAGAGCAAGCAAGGTTTCCATGGCAGCAGGAAGTTTTCAGACAGAATGCAGCTCAAGCATAGTCATGACTTAAGAGCTGAAAGCAGCTCTAACGAGGTGCACCTGACTAACCAGAAGGGCGTGCCTGCACAAGGAAGCCGTTTTAAACCAGCTTCAGAGCTAGTCTTTCAGAACAGCCAACAGGAGATGAGTAAGAACAGCCAACAAGAGAACAGCCGGCAGAGGAATAGCCGACAAGAAAACAGCCAAGAGAAACTGGACAGACAAGAAGGCAGAGAGAAGCCTCTGCAAGGGTGTAAGCCACTTCAGCAACGAAGGCAAACAGGAAGGCAGCAGACAGGAAAGTCTTGGAATCCAGCTCCAGCCAAGGGAGATTCTGGTGGGTCCTTTCCTTGTTACCTTAAAGCTAAGCCAAAGCCGTTGTGGGAGCTTCCTGAAGACAGGGTCAAGCCAGTTGCCTGTGGAAGGGAAGAAAGCTCCAAGCACAGACAGGGCAGTGCCAGCAGAGAAGGTACGTCGGGTTTACTGCCTAGCCAGGATCTTGTAAAGGACATTGTGAAACAATTGAAAGCAAGTGCTAACAAATGCCATGATAGCACGGCTGTAAAATCTCCTAGCAGAAGCACTTGGGATAAATGGTTTAATGCTGATATAAGGAACATTAAAAAGAGCTTACGTGATAACCATTTCCCTGAATTAGAAGCTGTCACGGCTATAGAGAGAGGAAACTTGCTAGAACAGCTGCAGGAAGTTATTCCAAGATTGCAGTGCAGAAGTTCTCCTCAGCAGAGCCGTGAGGATGAATGTGAAGATATGATTATTGATGTAGCTGATGTTCCTGAGTCACCCGATGCCTATGAGATGGATTGTTCTCTGTGTAATATAGAAGAATTGGATTTACGTTAAACAAGCTTTGTGTGAGAGGAAGTACAAAGTTGTTTAAGCTGTTTTTGAGTTACTGTGAAGAAACAGTTTTTCCACTTTATTTCTGCTTTTGATTTGCTCATATTTTCCTGTTAATTTGGAGAAGAATTCTATGCTTTGTCTTATGCCTAAAGAACCCATGTGAAAGGGAAAACCCACAAAAATAAATTTATCTGTTTCAAAAGACCCTTGTGCCACAACACATTTTGCGATAGAGTGTGCCTGAAACTACATGTCCCAGCAACCCTTGCTGTTAGCTAGTAATAAGGACACTTGAAAGCAAAACTGCGGTCACCCCTGCTATAAAGCCATCGGCCCTAGGCAGGGGAAGCGTGACAGATTGGCGTAGTTGCTACGGATCAAGGCAAAGGCGCATGCGCAGAAGAATTCAAAGAGCAAGGAGGAAAAGTTTTGAAAAATAAAGTTTTGGAAAAAAAAAATTTTTTGAAAAAAAAAGAATCTTCAAGCAAGACTACTACTACAGAAGAAGTGTCTGATACTGGAGAGACCACCCTATACACAAAGGCTTGACGCACCACAGGTATCAGGTAATTTGTGCATAGCAGAGTTACCTGTGGATACTTGGTTGGGTATCAGCGCAGCAAGTGGGGTTAAAGGTAGAAGTACCTCCTGTCTTGTGATACCGCACTTGGTGGTTGTGTCTTGTGTTTTTGTCTTTTCAGCATGACAATGGAAGTAGAAGTAGTCTTAACTTGGATGGCAGTCCAGTTTGAGCGCCAACGTGAGCTGGCCATGGAGGCTCTAGAAAAAGCTACAGCACGAATGGAAGCACAGCAGCGGCCGCTCATGCAGATGCTGGAGGCCTGGATCCAATCCACGAAGAAGGAGTCTGAGTCAGTTTCATCTACACAAGATTCTGCAAACTTGAGCCAAGCTCATGCTTTGGGACTTTGGTCCAAAGAAGCATGGAACTTTGGAAAGTTGTCTCAGTCAGATAATCTGGACGATTATTTGGAAGCTTTTGAGCGAGTTGCTTACCTTATGCATTGGCCTAAGGACCAATGGGCAGTGAGGCTAGCTATGTCACTCACTGGAGAGGCATTAACAGCTTATCAAACTGTACCACCTAATTTGGCAAATAACTACGAAGAGGTTAAAAAAGCTATTAAAGGGAGGCGGAGCTAGCCGGAAAGCAAGATGGCTGTGTGAGCTTTTAGCTCCCGCGGGCCTGTACAGAATCCTGAAAAATAAACGAAACGAAAGTTGTCCCCTAGTAACTTTTGCATTGGTGGCATTCGGCAATTGGAGAAGAACATGGCTAGTGGGAAGCAAACTAAATTGGAATTTTCCTCGGGCGTAAATACTGGCTCAAAGAGAGCTAAACCGGACCCCCCCCCTCACCTCAGAAGGCCCCATCAGGGAGAGAACCGGATGAGACCATGAAAGAATTGCTGACTGAGGTAAAGGCGATTCGGGCGTTAGTCTCATCTAACGGTGAAACTTTAATGCAAGTGCAAGCTGACATGCAGGAAATGAAGGCGCAGATAGGGGACCTCGCTGGGCGAGTTGGGAGAGCGGACCTTGTGATCGCCGGCCATGAGGAGAGGCTGCAGCACATGCAAAAATCGGTGCAGAAAATGGGACACCTGGAGCAACAGCTGGAGGATATAAGTAACAGGCTCCGTCGAAACAACATTCGCATAGTCGGCGTGCCTGAAGGGGCTGAAGGTTCAGATCCTATAGCTTTTCTAGAAAATCAAATCCCAAAGCTACTGCGCATAAATTTTGGAAGGCCGCTAGAAATTGAGAGGGCCCACAGAATACCTTCACAGAAAGGCCCTGCTGGCCGGAAACCGCGTCCCTTGATCTTCTGCCTTCTAAGGCATCACCATGCGATACAAATAATGAACGCGGCTAAAGCGTCCACAGCCCTAACGTTTGAAGGACATAAAATATTCTTTTTTCCGGATTTCAGCAAGGCAACGATGGACCGTCGGAAACAATTCTTGGATTTAAGACCCAGGTTGCAACACTTACAAGCTAGATATGGGCTCTTTTATCCTGCCAGATTCAAGGTCACCCTGGACAACCGTACCAAGGTCTTCGAGGACCCGAAACTGCTCCTTCAATTCATCGAGGACCAAGAAGCTCTTCGCATGCATTGTGAAACACCATCTTGAAGAGGACGAGCTAGATGGTATTCCTTTAGCAATTGAGAGTGGGTTGCTCGGGCCTTGAGTCACACAGACATTCCATTTGCATAGGTGTTAGATGTTGAGATTACTTACAATGTTGATTAAGACTTAAGATTGGCTGAGAGTGGGCAATTGTATTGGCATACTTAAGGGGTTGGGGGGAATGGGGAAACTAAAGTGCCTAGACCTGCTGGGGAAGTTAAATGTTTCAGTTTATGAGAACATCTGTTATATTGTTGCATTATTTCGTTTATGTTTTCAGATATTATGAGGGTCCTGTGGAAGCCTATTGTTTTCTTGCTGTCTCACCCATTAAGGAGGAGCCCTCTCACGGGGGCCCGATTGGCGCAATGTGGGCTGCAAATAATGTTCATATGGGAAAGGGCTATGTACAGGGACTGCCTGGAGGGACGGGTTCTGGAGAGAAGAAATATGTGCTCTAAACTTTACAAACATGAACCCCCTTAGAGTAATCTCACTGAATGTCAAGGGCATTATTCATCCAGCTAAACGCAAGAAAATAATGGCTTACTGTCAAAAGCAAAAGGCAGACATCATATTACTGCAGGAAACGCATCTATCCACTGCGGAATCTAAAAAGCTGGCCACGGGCCGATATGCGTTGGTCTCTCATGCACCAGCCCTTGGGAAAAAAAATGGGGTGGCTATTCTACTCAACACAAAGATGGGTGCTCACATCTCAGCTGTCCGTGGGGATCCTGAGGGGAGGTGGTCAAAAGTGCACTTAATTATTGGAAACAAGCATTTACTTATTTATAACGTATATGCCCCCAATGTGGATAGCCCGGAGTTCTTCTATTCACTTGCAACAGCGATCCAAGAAGATGCTCAGTTCCCAATCGTGGTTGGTGGTGACTTCAATATGGTGCTCGATCCCTTATTAGACTGTACTCCTAGCAGAATCGGGAGGAAACAAAGGGCTCTAACGGTGCTGCAGTCTATGATGTCGGAGGTGGGCCTGGTAGACGCATGGAGGCTGTTTCACCCCTCTGAAAAAGACTATACTTTTTTTTCCTCTCCTCACGATTCTTATTCGCATATAGATTTTTTTCTCGTATCTAAACTACTGATATAACAGGTCAACAGCTCAAATATTCTCAGTACTCATATTTCGGATCATGCAGCAGTTGACCTGGAACTCAGCGGGATAACGGGTAGCGGAGCATCTCAGGGATGGTCTTTCAAGAGATCGCTACTAGCGGAAGATACGGTTAGGGAACACTTAAAATCTGTCATAAAGGAATACTTCGACATTAACTCGCCAGATGATACTCCTAACTGGGCATGGTGGGAAGCCTTTAAAGCTACGATTAGAGCTCAGATTACGAGCCTGACCATCACGGAGGCTAGAAAGGCGAATGCGCGGTTGAAGGATCTGGATCAACAAATTCGAGCAGGAGAGAGAGTACTGCAAAAGCAATATAACAAGCTTGCATTATCTCATCTACAGAAGCTACGATATCAGTACAACATGATCTTAAGCTCAGAGGTAGACAGAAGCACAATGTTACAGCAGACTAGGTACTATACGGAAAATAACAAAGCTGGGCGGCTCCTTGCTACAAGATTAAAATCCCGTAAGGCAAAGGCACAGATTGCTCTCTTAAGAGATGCATAGAAAGGCTCCTTAACCAATAATGCTGACATTTTGGCATCTTTTCGGGACTTCTATGCACAATTGTATTCCTCAGAAGTACAACTGGATGATCAGAAGTGTAAGGAATGGTTGGATAGTGTGGCCCATCCTAAGCTCAATGAAATACAAGCTGCCTCGCTAGTTGAACCCATTACGCTGCCGGAACTGGAGGAAGCAATTGCACGGATGAAAAACGGGAAAGCTGCCGGTCCCGATGGGCTTCCCGCAGAATTTTATAAGATGTTTGCTTCAGATCTACTCCCTTGGTTGAAAACTTACTATCAGGCTCTCCGGGAGAGTGATGCCCATATGGGAATGTTTGCTTGTGCTTTGGTTGTGGTGCTGGAAAAACCGGGGAAGGACCACACAATGGTCGGAAACTATAGACCTATATCATTACTGAATATTGACTACAAGATTTACTCCAGTGTTCTTGCTGCACGACTGGGCAAGATCCTGCATATGTTAATACACCCTGATCAATGTGGTTTCGTGGCCGGAAGATCGACTGCGGACAATGGGAGATTGTTATGCAACATCCTCGAGAAGGCGGATTCTGCTGATCTACCTCTGATAGGCCTTTCTTTGGATGCTGAAAAGGCATTTGACAGACTTGAATGGTCCTTCCTTTACAGAACGATGGAGTGGTTTGGGATTCCAAAGGGCTTTTTAGATATGGTACGGGTGTTATACACAAACCCTTCTGCTCGAATTTTTGCAAATGGTCTACAGTCGGACTCTTTCCTGCTTTGCCGAGGCACGAGACAAGGCTGCCCTATGTCACCGCTCTTATTCAATCTGGCTCTAGAGCCGTTGCTGCTGAAGATTCGACAATCCGAAGAAATTCATGGCATTAAAGTTGCTGACCTACATGTTAAATTATCCGCCTATGCAGATGACCTATTAGTGTTCCTTACTTTGGATTCCTGTACGCCTCTCTTACGGATTATAACTCAATACGCAGCATTCTCTGGATACAAGGTCAACTGGTCCAAATCGGTAGCTTTCCCGCTAAATTCGAGAGTGTACCGGACCTCATTGATGGATTTCCCTTTCCAATGGGAAGGCATGGCTGTGAAATATTTGGGGGTCAGATATTGCACCTCCCTTGAAGAAACAATGAAGGTAAATATCCAGCTGATATTGGAGATGACGCGAGAGTTTACTCTGAAATGGTCCCCTTTACAACTCACTTGGTGGGGGCGCCTGGAAGCCATCAAGATGATGTTGGTCCCAAAAATCAACTATATTTTGGGCATGATCCCAACTTTATTTCCGACTCGGGAATATCGGAAGGTGGAACGTATACTCTCAAGATTCCTCTGGGCAGGGAAAACGCCAAGAATAGCACTGAAAAAACTGAAATCCAGTAAGGCAGTGGGGGGAGTGCACTTCCCAGACTTTTACTGGTACCATTTGGCAGCCCTGTTAAAGCAAGGCGCTTTATGGACCATGAGTGAGACTCTGGATTGGAAGCCTATGTGGCTGGAAGTTGAGGAGCGTACAGTGGCACCTTGCCCACTACCTTTACTCATGGGAATGAAGTTTCCCGAGGCTTCGCATGTGGGGAGCATAATTGTTTCCACGCAACTGGCATTTCAGGCCCTGCTTCCCCTTCTCAGCAAGACTAACCCGGCCTCCCTACAGGTGCCTATATGGCATAACCCTGCGTTCAAAGTCAACAAATTAACCTGTGCCTGGGATAAATGGCAAAAGTGTGGAATTTGGACGGTGGGACAATTAGTAGATAATGCAACCTGGAAGACCTTCGATAGCTTACATCAGGAATTTTGCCTTCCATTTGACTGCTACTTTCAATGGATACAATTAAGACATTGTATAAGTGGATCCATAGGCCCTCCTAAGGTATTTCACCAGGATTGGGGGTTGAGAATGCTGATCGAGGGCATCAGTGTCCAATCTGGAATCATCTCGAAATTCTACTCAATGTTTAGGGACTGGCTTTCCCCTCGGAATAAAGGACTTATGGATGTCTGGAGAGCGGAGACAGGTGCGGATATTACAGAGAAATTCTGGACAAGGTTTTGGAATACCACTGTTCGGGCATCAAAGTCCGCATCACTCACTCAGTCTATGTATTTTCTTGCTCATCGCGCCTACATCACACCAGTAAAGTTAGCCAAATGGCACAAGGAGTCAGATAATCTTTGTTGGTCCTGTGGTGGGGATGTGGGATCTCTGAAACATATGCTGCTGGAATATCCTTGCATTCAGGAGTACTGGAGACCGGTATGGGCCAAAATGCAACGTATACTACAATTCAATACTCAGCTAACCTGGGACATACTAATTTGCAGGAACCTTGCTCAGATTCCATCTCTGGATTGGAAGAACTTCTTCCTCTTAAACTTTATGCTACAGATTGCAATGCAACTCTTACTCTTACACTGGAAGAACCCTATAAAACCAAACTGGCTAGAATGGTGGAATCGAGTATGCCTGTATGTCAAATATGAAAAGGCCCATGAACTCTCATTGAACCTTAGGGGCCACGCTTCTATGGCTTCTAAGTGGTATGCTTTGGAGCAGTTCACAGCCCTACGCTGACAACTTCAGACTCCCAAAAGGCAGCCCTGGACCGTTTACTCCCTGGTCGCCCACATTGCGCCGGGTGGTGGGGAATGGTAGGTGTAAGATCAATAGGAAGATTATGTTATGGTAGAAGTTGGGGGGTGGGGGGGATACATTGGGGTGTAAATGGATTGGCTTCTGTATTGTTTGTACTACTGAATTAAGTTTGTAATAAAGATAAAGTTAAAAAAAAAAAAAAGCTATTAAAGATAGAGTGGGTCTTACGTCTTCTGCATACCACCATTTGTTTAGAGACGCTAAACTTATGCCTGGTGAGACGCCTAGAGCCCTACACTTTGCTTAACAAGTGGTTAGAGCCTGAGGGTAAAAGCATTGAAACAATATTGGACACCATATTGTTGGAACAGTACATGAACGCTGTCCCTGATAATGTACATACTTTTCTAACCTTGCAAGGTTTTAAAAACTCACAGGAGGCGTTCATGCTTGCTGAGCGGTTCCTGGAAGCAGAGGGGAATGCTCAGGGTAAAAGCATGACTTCTGTGAGACCAACCGTGGCAAGCTCAGAAAAGAAGGATAGTCCTCTGAATGTAACTGCATTGTGTTTACCTGAGTGTAAGGCCAGACATGCAAAAAGAGTATGCTTTAAATGTGGCAGTAGTGACCATTTGCAGCGTAACTGCAGAGTGAAGGTAGCGCTGGTGACCACTAGCCCAGGTCAGGTTAGGGAGGGTTTCCTCATAGCCGTGACAGTCCAAGGGGTAAGTGCCAATGCCCTACTAGACTCTGGTTCCGATCAGAGTATGCTTTCACGCGGCCTCTGGAAAAGGATAGGAGCCCAGGGGAAAGCCATACCTGATCTGCCCAGTGGCTCTGTAAAAATTCGCTGTGTGCACGGCGCGTCATCCTCCTACCCTATATACAAACTCCTTGTGAAAGGATTTGGAGTAGGAAAGGAGATTTCGCTGGCAGTTGTTCCCCACCTGCCACAGGAATTAGTACTAGGCCGGGATTGGCCGCAGTTTCAGAGAAGCATTCAGCAGGCTCTGCAGAAAAAGGAAAGCCTGGTAGCTGCAAGCAATCCGCCAGAAGTACTAAGTAAGAACACACGACAAACGATGGCGGTTCCAAATCCTCTATTTGGGAAGATGCAAAAGCCTTCACGACCATTGCCAGAGGAAAAGGAAGCCAAAAAGCCTGTGTTTGTTTTGAAGTATTGCCGCATGAGTCCAGACGCGCACTCGCCCAAGAGAGCGTCGCCCCAGGCCGCTGGATTCGATTTATACAGCGCGGAAGAGGCGACTGTGCCAAAACATGGCAAGGCTTTGATAAACACGGCCCTACAGTTGGAGTTGCCGCCTGGGTGTTACGGGCACATCGCCCCGCGTTCCGGACTGGCCGTAAAATACGCGATTGATGTGGGAGCCGGTGTCGTGGACCCGGACTACCGAGGTGCCGTGAAGGTACTACTTTTCAACTTCGGGTCTGAAGACTTCAAAGTCCACACGAGTGATCGTATAGCACAACTAATATGTGAGAGGGTCGGGTTTCCATCTCTTGAGGAAGTACATGTGGTTTCCAGTACAGCCAGAGGAGCCCAAGGATTCGGGTCCACAGGTAGAGCTGACCTCCAGGGATTGGCAGCCGTAGTAGAGGAGCCGTCAGAAGAGGACTTGGGCCCCCAATTAAGTGACTGCCAGAAGACCCCGGAGCTGAGGATGGGAGAAGGGCTATCCTGGACCCAAAGGAAACAGCTGGAACAGTTGGTGCAGAGTTTTCCTGATGTCCTAACGCCTCTTCCTGGGTATACTCAACTCGTTGCCCACGAGATCGTGACTCCCCAGGAGAGGTAGTATGTCAGCGCCCATACCGGTTGCCGGAGGCTCGGCGGCAGGAGGTCATCAACCAAGTGCGGGAAATGTTGGACCTCGACATAATTGAGGAGTCTAAGAGCCCGTGGAGCAGCCCGATAGTCCTAGTCCCTAAGCCTGATGGGACACTTTGATTCTGCATCGACTTTCGGAAAGTCAATGCCATATCAAAATTCGATGCGTACCCGATGCCACGCATCGAAGAGCTCCTGGACCGCTTGGGAAGAGCCACGTACTTGACAACGTTGGACATGACCAAAGGTTATTGGCAGGTGCCATTAACCAGAGACTCCCGATCAAAGACGGCATTCAGCACTCCGGTAGGCCTCTACCAGTTTAAACGTATGCCTTTCGGCCTACACGGAGCACCGGCTACATGCCAGAGACTGGTGGATTTGGTGCTCAGACCACATCAGGCGTATGCAACAGCCTATATGGATGACGTGATAGTCCACAGTACGAGTTGGGAAGAACATCTCTCAAGGCTAGGAGCGGTGTTGCAGGCTATGCGAAAGGCAGGCCTGACATTAAACCCCAGCAAGTGCATGTTCGCAAGCCCAGAAGTAAAATACTTCGGACATCGTGTTGGGCATGGCACCGTTAAACCCTTGATAGACAAGGTGGAAAGTGTGAGGTCGTTCCCACAGCCCACCAATAAGAAGCAACTTAGAAGCTTCTTGGGGTTAGTGGGCTACTATAGGCGCTTTCTATCTAGATTCGCGGAGAAAAGCGCTCCGTTGTCTGACATGTTAAAAAAGAGTCAGCCCAATCAACTTCGTTGGACGCCAGAGGCACTCAAGGCGATGGAATGTCTAAAGGCCGAACTCTGCGCTGCCCCAGTCCTGAAAGGGGTCGAGTTTGACCTTCCATTTGTACTACAGACTGATGCCTCAGACACCGTACTAGGGGCTGTACTCTCCCAAAAGCACAATGGCATAGAGCACCCAGTGCTATTCTTGAGTAGGAAGCTATCGCCCGCCGAGAGGAACTATTCTACAATAGAGCGGGAGTGCCTCGCTATCAAGTGGGCCATTGAGTCATTAAAATTCTACCTAGCAGGTAGGACGTTTCTCCTCATGACAGACCACGCCCCGTTAAAGTGGCTGGGGCAAATGAAGGACAATAACCCCAGGCTAACACGCTGGTTTATGGCGCTGCAAGCGTTCAATTTTAATATTGAACATAGAGCAGGACGTTTACACCAGAACGCGGATGCGTTATCTCGGATTCCATGCTGTGATGATAAGATAGACCCAGCCTGGAATATCTTAAGGGGGGGAATATGTGATACCGAAAGCATTCCTGAGCAAATGGAATGGCAGAATAGTGAGCACTGCACCTTTAAAAGTCAGAGCAAGCCAGGTTTCCATGGCAGCAGGAAGCTTTCAGACAGAATGCAGCTCAAGCATAGTCATGACGTAAGAGCTGAAAGCAGCTCTAACGAGGTGCACCTGACTAACCAGAAGGGCTTGCCTGCACAAGGAAGCCGTTTTAAACCAGCTTCAGAGCTAGTCTTTCAGAACAGCCAACAGGAGATGAGTAAGAACAGCCAACAGGAGAACAGCCGGCAGAGGAATAGCCGACAAGAAAACAGCCAAGAGAAACTGGACAGACAAGAAGGCAGAGAGAAGCCTCTGCAAGGGTGTAAGCCACTTCAGCAACGAAGGCAAACAGGAAGGCAGCAGACAGGAAAGTCTTGGAATCCAGCTCCAGCCAAGGGAGATTCTGGTGGGTCCTTTCCTTGTTACCTTAAAGCTAAGCCAAAGCCGTTGTGGGAGCTTCCTGAAGACAGGGTCAAGCCAGTTGCCTGTGGAAGGGAAGAAAGCTCCAAGCACAGACAGGGCAGTGCCAACAGAGAAGGTACGTCGGGTTTACTGCCTAGCCAGGGTCTTGTAAAGGACATTGTGAAACAATTGAAAGCAAGTGCTAACAAATGCCATGTTAGCACGGCTGTAAAATCTCCTAGCAGAAGCACTTGGGATAAATGGTTTAATGCTGATATAAGGAACATTAAGAAGAGCTTACGTGATAACCATTCCCCTGAATTAGAAGCTGTCACGGCTATAGAGAGAGGAAACTTGCTAGAACAGCTGCAGGAAGTTATTCCAAGATTGCAGTGCAGAAGTTCTCCTCAGCAGAGCCGTGAGGATGAATGTGAAGATATGATTATTGATGTAGCTGATGTTCCCGAGTCACCCGATGCCTATGAGATGGATTGTTCTCTATGTAATATAGAAGAATTGGATTTACGTTAAACAAGCTTTGTGTGAGAGGAAGCACAAAGTTGTTTAAGCTGTTTTTGAGTTACTGTGAAGAAACAGTTTTCCACTTTATTTCTGCTTTTGATTTGCTCATATTTTCCTGTTAATTTGGAGAAGAATTCTATGCTTTGTCTTATGCCTAAAGAACCCATGTGAAAGGGAAAACCCACAAAAATAAATTTATCTGTTTCAAAAGACCCTTGTGCCACAACACATTTTGCGATAGAGTGTGCCTGAAACTACATGTCCCAGCAACCCTTGCTGCTAGCTAGTAATAAGGACACTTGAAAGCAAAACTGCGGTCACCCCTGCTATAAAGCCATCGGCCCTAGGCAGGGGAAGCGTGACAATAGAATATCCATTATGAATTAACTTTCAACTGTTCCCACTGACCAATCATAAATGTTATGAAGATATATTGATATATATATAGATATATATAACTGTTCCATGTATGATGTTGTTACCTTGTAAACCGTGCCGATCTCGAATAGTACGGTATAAAACCAAATAAATAAATATATGTTAGAAAATTGTGGTGGCAAGATCAACTGATGTTAACATAGTCTTTTAGCATGTCTAATTGGTTGACCAGTGATTTGCATTCATTAACTTTACTTTGCATTTGGCTCTTCTGATTAAAAATTCACATATGGAAACTGACTTCTGACACAGGCTCTTTGCTGACACTTGGCCAAGTTGAGTCGTCCAAATAAATCCATATGTTTTATCCAATAGTGTGTGTGGTTTTCATCCCTGGTCAGTTTCTGCTTCTGTTTGTCTGTGATCTGCAAACCCTGTTCTTATTCTCTTCTGGTCCTGAGACCTTTTCAATGCATTGTATTACTGCATTGTGAGAGTAACATTTTTATGTTCTTTTTCTGGAAGGACACTTATACCAACCTTTTCAATTCTGCCCCCCCCCCCTCCCCTCTGCAGCTAAGGCATCATTTAGCTAATAACTAAATCTGTATAACTGCTCATTCAACCTGTTCAACAGAGTTATGATATCAAAAAGAATTCTCCAGCTGATCTCAGATCAATACGTGCATCACTCTCACGTTTCAAAGAAACTTCAACGGTGTGCCGATTTCACATCAAGGATCTGCTGAGTTTTCTATTTATCTTATCAAATACACTTGCCAGTAGTTTCAAATTAGCTATGTAGTTTCAAGTTAGCAATGCAACTGGGTTCTAAGCTCAAATGTTGTGAATATGAAAAATACTTAGCTTAGTAATCAAAATGAGACCCAGCACACTTCAGCATAAAAAGTTTGTTGCTACTTGGCTACTGTCCAGTAGCAACAAACTTTTTATGCTGAAGTGTGCTGGGTCTCATTTTGATTACTAAGCTAAGTATTTTTCATATTCACAACATTTGAGCTTAGAACCCAGTTGCATTGCTAACTTGAAACTACATAGCTAATTTGAAACTACTGGCAAGTGTATTTGATAAGATAAATAGAAAACTCAGCAGATCCTTGATGTGAAATCGGCACACCGTTGAAGTTTCTTTGAAACGTGAGAGTGATGCACGTATTGATCTGAGATCAGCTGGAGAATTCTTTTTGATATCATAACTCTGTTGAACAGGTTGAATGAGCAGTTATACAGATTTAGTTATTGAATATATTCATTCAGAAACGTTTTAGACCCATTGTACGTTGTGTTACTACAATCATTTAGCTAATGGCTGGATGAGCGCATCTTGCCAGAAGACTTGCTCACAGTAGTTATTTGGACCCCAGAGGAAAGGAGAACAGAAATAAAGGGTAGAGAGTCAAACATTTAGAGCAACAGAAACCAAAAAGATGCTTGGGGAATCAGGGAGCCCTGCACAAAACCAAAGCGAATCCAAAAACCTAAAGGAGATGGAAGGAGGATGTTTCAGAAGTATGTGGAAGGAAAGATCAGAGCCTCCATTTTGCTTTTCTATTAACATATTACTATTTGTAAAGTTATGCTTTGACTTTATTCCAGTAAAGACACTTATTTTGGAACACAATATGGAGCATCTTGTTGCATTAAATAGCAGTACATCTTGAGCCCTAAAGTAGATGATCCCCTCCCCACATTGAAGAATCCACGCCAAATTTGCAGACAGTGAATGGGACTCTACCCTGGAATAAAGTGAGCGCTCAGTAAGTGTACCCAGGACAGTGGCTACATATTTATTAGAAGTTTCAGTATAGCACATTGTAAAAGTACTGTACAACACACAGGAAACTACTGGAAAATTGTATACAGTAAGCCATTTTCTTCTACACAGTAAGACAAAAATATTATTTTGACTGATTTCTATACAACTATAGTCAACATTAATAGAATTTCTTCAGCAGTATCTTCACTATTACAAATGACAGTTGATCATTTATTCATGTTTTTACTGCCAACTTCCCTTTAACTTTTTTCTCTTTTGGCTTCTTAGAAACCAATAAAGGGCATGTTTACTAAAATGCACGCATAGTCAATGCAGTTTTAGCACACACCAAGCGAGCCGCAGTAACCTTTACTACATGTCAAAAATGTGGCTGTGCTAAAAATCCCAAGCTTGATATATGCCGATGACATCCTACTCTATATGCCATTCTCAACTGACCAGCTTGACCTCTCTCCACTGACAGATTGCTTTGACGCAGTGGCCAACTGGCTCCAAACTCAAAACCTCTGAATACAGCACAAGAAAACAGAAGTTCTCTTCATCACAAGGAACCAGAACTTCTCCCCTCCAACCTATCTAAAGGTCAAGGAAGCAGAGCTGCAAACCAAGTCCACAATCCGATACCTTGGAGTCACATTAGATCAACGCCTGGACATGAAGGCGCACATAAGCAACACAGTAAGAGCAGTCTACCATAAGATCCGGACACTCAGACACTTACGCTCCCTGCTAGAACCAGATGACTTCCGGACAATCTTTCAAGCGCTGATTATCCCACATTTCGATTACACCAATGCAGTCCTACAAGGGCTCCCACAATCCACCCTGGGACCGCTTCAGCTTGCAATGAATACCGCAGCTAGAGTTCTATATGGTGCCTCCAGGCGTGACCATGTGAAACCCATCCTGAAACAGCTCCACTGGCTCCCTATCCATGGCAGAATTTCTTTCAAGACCCTACTGCTGACCTTCAAGGCCATCAACGGGCTCTCCTCCGCCTCACTGCTTATCCATCAGAGCCAGAAGATCTGCAGCAATCAACACACTAGCAATCCCGAAGGCAGTAACACAATGCATCCAGGCAACAGTAAGCAGGGCATTTAGGTTCTGCGCCCCTAGATGCTGGAACGCCCTACCACCTAGCATCCGGGCAATCTCTGATCTAACACAATTTAGGAAGGCTTTGAAGTACCACCTCTTCCTCAAACACTACCTGGACGATTGCGCTCCATCAACCGCTCCCCCCTACCAGCACCGCCACACCAACACACTATGATTACTCTTTGATTCGACTTGATGTGATGCCTATATGTAAATAGTTATCCCGGTTTTACCCAACTTTAAACACCTGTTCATTGTAAATACGGAGCAGATTCCTGCACCGTATAAGTTTTCTGTTGTTATGTAAACCGCACTGATGTTGAATAGCGCGGTATAAAAGAGACTGTAAATAAATAAATAAATTTTAATACTGTTTGGAGTGGAGACTGGGCAGTTCAGGGGTGTAGAGTGCATACTGTGATTGGAATGGGCATCTTTAACACTTGCTAATAGGAAATGTTGCCCATAGCACAAGTGCACTTACCACCACCTCAATGGATGGCATTAAGAACACCTTTGTTAACTGCAGTAGACAGCTTAACATGGGGGTGGCTTGGAAACCATGTTAGCCACATGGTGACATGCCGAGCACACCTCCATTTTCAAGCGTGGGTCCAGCACCACCCCTGTGCTAATTTTTGGGGCTGAAAGCACAGTAAGCTCACAATCTTTAGTAAACATTCTCCTAAATGCTCTAGTCTAAGGTCAGAAACTCAAGCTTTTAATTAATTGATTAGCAAGGCTCAATTCTTTGAACACACTGTATATTATGCAGTTAAGAAAAGAAAGGATCTTTGAACACACTGTATATTATGTAGTTAAGAAAACAAAGGATTTCATACTGACTATGATCCAGTTTAGTTCATTCTGCTGTAGCCAGGGGCGGCCCAAGGGGGGTGCGGGGCCATGTGCGGAGACTCGGTGTGGGGCCTCATTTGCATAAGGGTCCTCATTTGCATAAATATTTGCATAATGTTACCATACACGAACTTTTAGTAAACATGCCTCTTAATGAGTGTATGAATAAAGAAAGACTAAAAGACTTCTACATTACTATAATCCAGTGCCAACCGCCAGACACATTAGGAACTACTACAAACACTGCCCATTTAGAACCCATAGCAAACCCGCCGTATCCTAACAGCACTACCAGGACTCATAAAGCACCATACCCTAACTATCAAAAGGAAACGCTGCAAATATTAAACCAATACATTTCAGAGAACAACAATACATGAACTACTGGGGAAAGAGAACAAGTGGCAATGTCAAATAGGAATTACATAAACAGAATACCTCAGCTCAGTTACACATGAACAGAACATAAACCATCACCAAACAAGGAATCACAATTTAGAAACAGGAAGACAATAATTAAACTGGGAATCCCAAAAGCCAAACTTGGAATGTACAACACTGTAGAAATAAAACTATACATTAATTTGCTCTTGTACTAAACAAAGCGCAGACGTTAATGATGCACATTTCCCAGAGCTGACATATTCCAATTAATAAATTCAAAATAAAGAGATATTTTTCTACCTTTTGTGCATTTTTTTTCAGCTGCAATTGCTCCAGCCACTTTCTTCTGGTTTCTTCATGTCTTCCGCTAATTCTTCATCGTCTGCTGTCCATTTGTCTTTTCTTCTCTCTTCTAGTTTTTTTCCATTCTCTCTCTACATCTGCTTTAACATACTAATCTTTCTCCTTTTCCTCTTTCCTCATTCCTATTTCATCCACTCAAATTTTACCCCTCCATCCTCAATCCCCACTTACTCTCCCAATATCCGGACAATTGTAGATTTGTCTTCCCTCCCACACAAAATATTTTTTCCCTCTCCATTTCACTCTCCCAGCTCCATCCCATTCTAATCCTCCCCCAACATCAGCTCCATTCTAGTTCCAGTCCCACCCAGCATCCGCTCCCTTCTAGTCCCCGCATCAGCCCATTTCCAGTCCTAGCCCCCCATAAGCCCATTTCCAGTCCTAGCTCCCCCATCTATTTGCAGTCCCATCCAAGTCCCTCCATCAGCTCATTTCCAATCCCAGCCCCCCATGAGCCCATTTCTAGTCCTTTCCTAGCCCCACCATCAGCCCATGTCAAATCCTAGCTCCCCTCCACTCAGCCCATTTCCAATCCAAGCCCCCCATGAGCCTACTTCCAGTTCTAGCCCCTTCATGAGTCCATTTCAATCCAAACCCCCACCACAGCCCATTTCCAATCTTAGCACACCCCCCAACAGCCAATTTCCAGTCCTATTCTAGCCCCTCCATCAGCCCATTTCCTGTCCTAGCCCCCCCCTCACCCATTTCCAGTCCTAGCTCCCTCCCCCTCACAACCCATTTCCATTCCAAGCCCCCGTCCCCATCAGCTATTTGCAGTTCAAGCCCTCCTTCCACTCAGCCCATTTCCAGTCCTAGCCTCCTCATAGCCCATTACTAGTCCTAACCCCCCATCAGCCCATTACGTCCTAACCCCCCATCACCCTATTACCAGTCCTAGCCCATCAGCCTATTTCCAGTCTTAGCCCCCCTCCCATAGCCAATTACCAGTCCTACCCCCCCATCAGCCCATTTCCAGTCTTAGCCCCCCATAGCCCATTACCAGTCCTAACCCCCCCCATCACCCTATTTCCAGTCCTAGCCCCCCCATCAGCCTATTTCCAGTCTTAGCCCCCCCATAGCCAATTACCAGTCCTACCCCCCCCCCCATCAGCCCACTTCCAGTCTTAGCCTCCCCCCCCCATGGCCCATTACCATTACCTGTCCTAACCCCCCCCCATGGCCCATTACCAGTCTTAACCCTCCCCCCCATCAGCCCATTACCAGTCCTAACCCCCCCCCCCGGCCCATTACCAGACCTAACCCCCCCCATGGCCCATTACCAGTCCTAACCATACCCCCCCCATCAGCCCACTTCCAGTCTTAGCCCCCCCATACCACATTACAAGTCCTAACCCCCCCCCATCAGACCATTTCGAGTCCTACCCCCCCATGGCCCATTACCAGTCCTAACCACCCCCCCCATCAGCCCACTTCCAGTCTTAGCCCCCCCATAGCCCATTACCAGTCCTAACCCCCCCCATCAGCCCATTTCCAGTCCTACCCCCCCACTTCCAGCCTTAGCCCCCTCCCCATAGTCAATTACCAGTCCTACCCCCCCATCAGCCCATTTCCAGTCTTAGCCCCCCCATCAGCCCATTTTCAGTCCTACCCCCCCACTTCCAGCCTTAGCCCCCTCCCCATAGCCCATTACCAGTCCTAACCCCCCCCATCAGCCCACTTAGCCCCCCCATAGCCCATTACCAGTCCTAACCCCCCCCCCCATCAGCCCATTACCAGTCCTAGCCTCCCCCCCCATGGCCCATTACCAGTCCTAACCCCCCCCCAGCCCACTTAGCCCCCCCCAGCCCACTTAGCCCCCCCCCATGGCCCATTACCAGTCCTAGCCTCCACCCCCCATGGCCCATTACCAGTCCTAACCCCCCCCATCAGCCCACTTAGCCCCCCCCATAGCCCATTCCCAGTCCTAACCCCCCCCCCATCAGCCCAATTCCAGTATTAGCCTCCCCCCCATGGCCCATTACCAGTCATAACCACCACCCCCCCCCCCCCTGGCCCATTACCAGTCCTAACCAGCCCCCCCCCCGGCCCATTACCAGTCCTCACCCCCCCCCCCCCCCATCAGCCCACTTCCAGTTTAGCCTCCCCTCCCATAGCCCATTACCAGTCCTAACCACCCCCCCCCCCTATCATTCCAAATTAAAATAAAAAAAAAACCAAACCGGCTGCTTCTGCCGCGGCAGCATCAAGAGCTCTGCCGCGGCAGCATCAAGAGCTCTGCCGCGGGGCCCCCCCCTGCCCGGCAGAGCCTCCGTGCATCCTCAGCAGCTTTCTTCATATCCAAAACGCGGGCTTCTTTCAGAGCCGCGAGAGTTTCTTTTCTCGCGGCTCTCTTAATCCCGCGGGGCTGATGGGAAATCCCATCACCCTCGGCGGGATTAACAGAGCCGCGAGAAAGGAAACTCTCGCGGCTCTGAAAGAAGCCCGCGTTTTGGACATGAAGAAAGCTGCGGAGGATGCACGGAGGCTCTGCCGGGCAGGGGGGGGGCCCCGCGGCAGAGCTCTTGATGCTGCCGCGGCAGAAGCAGCCGGTTTGGTTTTTTTTTTTAAAACTTGGGATGCTGAAGAATGTTTTTTGCGCGGGGCCCCCTGAAACGCGGGGCCCTGTGCAAAAAACATTCTTTCTCAATGGACGGGCCGGCCCTGGCTGTAGCTCTGAGAGCCCCCAGATACACCTTAGATAAAGAACATTTATAAAGGTGTTTAAGGAAATTGTTTAACCTGTTATTAATTTTGGAAGTAGTTTACTATAGAAAGCTGTTTTAATCATGATGCCACATTTATTCTTTGTGCAATTAGAAATGTATGTACTAAGCTACACTAAAATCAACATGGTAACACGTTGCATGCCATTTCCAGCACAGTTGGTACATCAGGTTTTAATGCTTGATGTACTAAAGTAATTTGATGCAGAATGTGGAGGTATTGAAATTGTTGTGTCAAACTGAATATATGCACTTTCATGTTGCCACATTCCATATTGTTCCCTGCAGCAACCAATGAATGGTCCTGAGAAGTCTAGCTAGTTAACACTGTTTGCAGGGGAACCTAAGGTAGAGGGGGAAAGCAAGGCACAGGATGGTCAGCAATGTATAAGTTCTCTTTCATCCCCCATGAAACTGTAATAAGAGGTGCAAAAGTCCCCTGAACCTACTCCTGAAACAGTGCCAGGACTTCTGGAACCTCCCTGAAATAATTCTAGGCTTTCTGTGCACTCTGTTCTTCCAAGCCCCTGTAAAAGAATCAGGCCATGCAGAGCCTCACCTCTACAATCTCTCTCAAAACCAATACCTTTCCGCTCTTGATTTCATTCAGCATCAAAAAATACTTCCTGTTCTACAGCAGGAGGAGGGAGTTAGTTGCCCTTCTTTGGGCAGTGGTGTCCAAATTAAAATGGTCCTGCTGATACTCTGATCTAAACACCAAAGCTCCTGAAAGCCTGGTACTGTTTGGAGATGGGGGTGCTATGCTCTCAGAAGGCCCATTAATGGTTTAGAAGGGTGAGAGGAAGGTTTTAGAGCTCAGAGGCCATAAGTAGAATTTGGAGGGGTGGGGAAGGATGAAGGACTGTTGATGAGAGGTATTAATGACACCAATAATGAGAACGTTTATTCTCCTTGGACAAGCAGGATTCATCAGCCACACCTGGTCACGTCCTCCGATGGCACCGTACATGGAAGTGCTCTCTAGAGCTCAGACCTTTCTGAGCATGTGCCAGAAGCCCTACCTACGAGCCCGCCCTTAGCCAGCCAGTCTTTATTCTTCCGCCGTGCCCTACACACGCGGATTCTTGCTCTCCTACTTCAGCCAGAGACAAAAGTAAGAAAGAACATCTACTCACAGTAAGACAATGCCTTCTAAACAAGGATTTAAGAAATACTGCCTCTGCTCTAGAAAGATGAGCAGCTCCGATGTCCATGACAGGAGTGTTAGGTGCCTAGGGGCCAATCACCAATCTCCGACTGCCAGCACTGCTCACGGATGTCTCCCAGAGCCCTAAAATCCAGAGGCCACACTCTGAACGACTTCCTTTCATCTCAGCTGCCTCCGGAGGTTTCCCCAATGGCTCTCAGCACCTTGCAGACCCGGGATGTGCCCCGAGGGGCCTCCATCCCTGGTCCCAGCACTCTGGGCCTCCTGGCCTTCACGGAATATTCCACGGGTTGAAAACGCGCCTCCAGCAGCCATCCGCCAACTGAGACTCCGGCAACGAAGGTGCCCAAATCCTCAGCCCACCGCAGCCCCCCGTATTGAAAAGACACGCTATGCTCTCCACGTGGCTCCTGTTGATGAGGTCATCGCCAGAAGCTCCGCCCCTCCCCATCCATTGGACTGTGTCACAGGCCGGGTAGCTCCGCCTCCAAGTCTCCCATTGGGCAGCCGCATGAGTCTTCCCTGCAACGTAACACACCACCCTCACTGGCACCGACGCAGGAAACTCCAGCTATGCTGATACCGTCTCCCCACCGGCACCACAGCCGCACGGCAAGAAGCATCGGGCCGAAGACAGCAATCGGAGCAGAGACACAGACGGCAATTGGGGCAGAGACAGTGAATGCCGAGGAGGTCGGGGCAGAGACTGGAGCCGGGAGCACTGCAAGCACAGGCAGGATAGGCACCGCCGCTCCCGCAGCCCCAACGCATCTGCAGATCCCACCACCGACAAAAACGATGCAGCTCAAGCTGCCCAGAAGCCAGGCCACATAAAAAGGCTACATCCAAAGCATCTAGCCCTACACAAGTAGGTCAACAGATGTCAGCACCTAACACCCCTGCAACAGCGCTTCCTAACCAGGGAGCTATACTACAGCTCCTGTCCAGTCTCAGGAACCTCCTAAAGGAAGGCCTCATGGACGTCCCCACCACTCCAACCACGAATTCCGAGGGGCCTCGAGGCTCCACCCACAACTCCACGCAGCACATAGAGAGCGCCTCAGAGAGCTCCGAGCATCCTTCCTTCCTAAGCTCAGGAGGAGAAGAAGAGGAGATGACCCCTCTTGGATCTGACCCTCCGAATAAGGACACCCAAACTGCCTCAATGTCGGATTCGGCTGGGGGATCCACCGTGACCTCTTCCGACCCGGAACCGCACACACCAGCTCTGGCCCCCGGAAGACCTCACATATCCCAAGTTCTTGCACAAGGTAGCATCCATCTTAACCCTCACACCATTGGAGCCAGTGGAACAAGCCAGACCAGAGGTCTTCATGTACCTCAATGTTCCAAAAGCACCGACTATCTTACCAATCCACCAGCGCCTTTTGGATACACACTCCAAGCTCTGGCAGAACCCGGCCTCGTCGCTGGCATGCCCCCGAAAACTGGACACAAAATACCAGGTCCAGCAGGCTCCAGGATTTGGAAAAAGTCAACTGCCTCACCACTCCATCGTCGTGTCTTCAGCCTTAAAACGCATCAAGTCGTCGCGCAACCACACCAACTCCCCCCCTCCCCCGGGAGAGACCCCAAACTTCTAGACGATGTAGGGAAAAAGGTCTTTCAAGGAGCAATGCTGAACGCAAGGATTGCTGCACACCAGTTCCAGCATATACTATACCAAGACTATAAGCTGCCACTTTCAAGGACACCGTTGCAGCTCTCCCACCCGAGGCAAAAGCTAAAGCGACGTCCACGACTGATGACCTCAAGGAATGCGGAAAACACCTGATAAGCACAATACATGATGCCTTTGAGACGGCCACACGTACAGCCGGTACTGCCATCTCCACCCAGCGGCTGGCATGGCTGCAGGCGTCGGGCCTGCGTGAAGACACCCACGAACGCATCGCGGATGCCCCTGCAATCACGAGTCACTCTTCAGAGAAAAAGTCACTGACACCGTCAATGACATGAAGGATCACTGCACCATTGAATGGTGTGGCAGCTGAGTTTTCTGAAATCCAGGACATGGTGGAACTCTATACATAGTATCAAGTCTCCTAGAGTGAGGAGAAGTGGTCAGAGGTGTCTCCCACATTCTGAGCATCAAGCTATGCAGATTTTCATGGATAGGCAGAGTGGTTGCCTCCTTAGGAGCTTTAGGATATTGGAGGATTTCCAATTCCTTTGCTCTGGGTTCCTCTTCAGGAGCTACTGTGATTGAAAGACCTTTGGCCACATCACGGATGAAATCCTGAAATGACATGTCTTCTGGAGGTGACATTCTGCGTTGTGGTGAAGAGGGATCTTCTAGGAGAAACCCTCTAGTGCCAGCAGAATTGTCAGAGTCTTCGGAATCGGAGGAATCAAAGTATTCCTGACCCCGATGCTCTTGCAAAGCACGATCCCGGTACCGATCGAAGTCGGTACCGAGGTGACCCGGTACCGCTTTGTCAACTCCATCCAGAGATGGCATGGGAAGAATTCCCACCGGGGCCGGTACCGGCATCGTCGGTGTCTGTACCGGTGTCGGTACCGGCATCGGTGTAGATGTCGGTACCGGTGCCCTTGGGACCACCGGTACCGAACCTGAAAGGAGAGCTGTGATACTGTGCTCGATAGCAAGAAACCTCTGGTCTATCAACACTGCCGATGCCTGGGTGTCGGTACCGGTAAGGACGGCCGGAACCCCCAAGCATGGCACAGGTAGTTCTTGCGAGGTTGAGGCCTCGAGAACATCCTGAAGCCCCATCGATGCTTTGGAAGCCGAAGCCTCCCGCTGGGGCTGTTTTGCCGGTGTGGTTCCCTCAAGGGCAATGCCAATGGCCTCTCGATGCTTAGCAGGAGAGCTACCATTTGAGGACTGGCTTTTATGTTTAGTTACCTGAGATCCATGGGAGGAAGAAGAGGCCCTTGACGATGTTGATGCAATGGATCTGGAATCTGAAGAAAAGAGGGTACCGAGCTTTGCGGCCCGGTTCTATCTTCCTCTTTTGGTCATCCCCATGCAGGAGAGACATTCAGTTGGAGAATGATCAGGTCCTATACATTTTAGACACCAATCATGGGTGTCAGTGATGGAAATGGTACCGCTAGTTGGTTTTTCTATGATTCAGGAAAAAGGGGCCTAATGCCCAAAATAGCGCCTAGCACCAAAGAGGAAAGTTTCTGAAAAGTAACAGTCCAAGTGTTTTTTTTTTTTTAATGAAAAGAAAAGAAAAGAACCAGCGGTATCGGTAGGCGTTGTGTGGTAGGCAAATGCGACCACAAGAAAGAAATTTAAAGACAGAATTTTCTGCGGCTCCGTGGAAAACGAAGAACTGAAAAGGGACAGTTGTAAAGCTGGGAAGGCAGCGTGCATGTGCTGAGGGATGCTCCCAAAAGCGTTCCTATTGGATGCTGGGGAGCATTCCCACGCAGGCTCTGTCGGTACCGACGATACCCATTTGTGAAGACTACATTCCTGTTTGTTCCTGGAGATAACAGGCAGCCATGCTGGGAAAATACACCGATGTCAGTGCGTAAAAAGCTGGAGTGGTTTTGCTCCTTGTATGCGAGTAAAGAAGGCCCTGCACTGCAGAAAACTAGCAACAACAATATGGCATCTGGCACTGACACAGAGGAGAAGATTGATTGAGCGGATGACCAGTACACTCGAGGTAATATATGTGGCATTGGTTCCGACAGCTTTCCTGGGAAGTGGTCTCTGAAAGAAAATTTGCAGGAGGTTATGGCCGAGCTCAAAAGTGATCTTAACAAGTTGGGGCACCATGTGGAATCCTTGGAAGAGCACGCTGATGACAAGATGAAATGGCATGTGCCATGCAGGGACAGCTTCAGCAAATGCAGAAGGTGCATGAGCAAATTAAGGATAAGCTCGAGGACCATGAAAACTAGTTACGACGCTGTAAAATTCAGATCCCAGGGGTCCCGGAGGTGGAGAAATACCGACAAGCTGCACAAGTGGTGAGGGTAGTGTATAGCTACATACTCCAAAGAGAAGGAGAAAGAGATGGGGGAGCAGATGCGGCAGTACAGATTGGCCTGGAAGAGCCCATAGGGCACTGAGTTCTCCCCCCGGTTCCAAACCTCATGACATTGTTGCCTGCCTTTCTAGCTTTGGTGGAAAGGAGATTATTATGCAAGCGGTCACCAAACAAGATCACTTTAAGTGGGAAAACTGTGAACTTGAGATTTACCATGATTTGGTCCCAGTTTCATTGCAGTGCCATTGGGCATCGCGGGGACTCACTACCTACTTGAACAAGGAGAAAATTAGATACAAATGGCTATTCCTGCTCAGGCTACAATTTGAGATTAATGGCCATGTCAAGCAAATCCATATGGAGAATGAGGCATGGACACATCTTTTAAGGGAGGGCGTCCCAAATGTCCCAAAGCTGCAGGATTGGAAGGCACCAGTGTGGGGTAGAACCATTCCACTGTGATAGCAGCACGTTCTGGAGTGGGGATGGTGCTTTAAACCTTTGTTGACTGGGACTAAGATTCAAACACAGGGGATCCAAGATGGTGGTTTAAGTGTTGTGTGGAGCGACACGGAGTTTTTTCATGGGGAAGAAGCGCAAGTCTAGAGGTGCCAAACAGCCTATGGCACCGCTGGCCTCAACGCCTTTGCCGCTAGAAGTTACAGGTCCTCTGGACACATATTTTTCACCCGTGCCACGGCAGTCATTGGTAGAAGGTGAAAGGAACTCGGCTTTGCAAGGTTCGGAGGTGTTGTCCTCGTACTCTGCATCAGGTGGTGATCTATCCTCCCTGAGCTCAATGCACGCCTCTAAGGTACCTCGGCAGGACATCAGCGACACGAAGACCCAGGAGGGAGGTGTTGAGTCGCCGGACTCCATCGGAAGAGGGGGCTTGGTGTCTGGGCGAAGCCAGGGCTCGGTGATGCTTCCGGTCGCACAGTCGAGTGTCGAGGCTGCTGCGGGAATGGCAGAAGGAAGCGAGGAGTTTGTGCCTCGCCGGTTTATCCCCGCCCCATTGCCAGGCATTGTATCAGAGACAACTGCAGCAATGGGAGATGCTTCAGTGCAGTTGTCTCCAATACGACCCTTCGCCGGGTCCTCCAGAGGAGATAACTTTGCAGGCCATTTGGGCTGCTATTATGCAGCTGTGTGAGGAGTTGGCACCCCGGATGAACAGTTTGGCGACCCAGGTCTCTACTACTGCTGAGGTTATACAAGAAACTGTTGTAAGAATTTCCTCCTTTCAGACAGAGGTCTCTGACTTTCGTACGAAAATGGTATCTGTTGACAATGATATGGAGTTTCTTAAGAAAAGTTTGGCTCCAGTTAGTTTTAAATTAGAGATGCTGGAGAATACAGCCCGGGCTGTGAATATCCGTTTGGTTAATTTTCCTAGAGCAAACCTGGTTTCCGCAAGGGATATGTTTCGTTCTTAATTGAGTGAGAATTTGGGCATCCCTCCCGAATCTCACCCTCCTATTATAAAAATGTATTATCTCCCTTTGGGAAAAAAAGTTGAAGGGTCGGGAGCGGTTGCTTGTGGGATTAATGTTGATGTTTTAAATGTAACAGAAATGTTGGAATCTTCGAGGGATGAGCCGGTGGTGCCATCTACCTTATTGATTACGTTGGCATTATTATCTGATAAAGAATGGCTCATGGTTGTTCTTTAAGAAACGACATATGCTGTTTAAAGGTTTACAGGTGTATATGTTTCCAGATCTCTCTAGAGAGACCCAGAAGAGGAGACGGGAATTTCTCCTGTTGAGACCGGGGATTAAATTATTGGGAGGTTTATTTTTCTTGAAATTTCCTTGCAAATGTCTGATAAAGTATCAGTCTAATTCCTTCATATTTTTTTTTTGAAAACTCTTGTTTATTAAAGTCCACACAGTACAAATCATGCAAAACAATATACAAACCAGGAACCTCAACAGATCAATTATACAAATACAGCATTCACAATTTTCCCCCCTCCTCCCCTCCTCCCCACCTCCCCCCCCACCAACCCCCACCAATCCCCTAACCCCCGCAGCCTCTCCCTTTGGCATCAGACCCCCCTCGGTGAACATATATAATGATTAAAACACCCTTCTTGTTCCAAAAGTATCCCACTCCTCCTATCCCTTTCCCCATCCTAACCCAATTGAAGCACTTCATTCCGGACACGGGGCCTCAATAACTGAATATATGGCTCCCATATCAGCAGGAATACGGCCCAGCATTGAGTACTTCCTCTAGCCCCCCTCCTCTCCATGAGCATCAGCTGGTGAAAGCTGTTACGCCATTCCCAAAAGGTGGGACCAGTCGTTTCCCTCCATCTATGAAGTATCGGTCCCTTACCTACCAGACATGCCTTTCTGACTAAGAGGCATTCCCATTTCCCTTTCGGGTGGAGTGGTCCAAGCTGATCTAACACCACAAGCGCTGTCATGCAACAAATCTGTTGCAATATAACTCTACTCATAAAATCACCTATCCTCCTCCAGTACAAGCGAACTACCGGACATCCCCACCACATAAGTCCTAAATCTGAACCCTCCCAATTATTGGATTTCATAAATGCCCGACAAGCTGGGGGTGGGGATGATTCTCAGTCTGTTCCCGGTTGAGTATGTTTAGGTATGGCTGTTTACACATCACCCATTTCCTTTCAGTATTGATGTAATAATTATTTGTTCTATGGATCCCTTCTAGTGTGGGCTAGAGTGGGTGGGGTTGGACTTGTTTTCGGTAGTTTGTGTTGGGACTTGTATGAGTTCTAATGTATTTCCTGCTTTTTTTTTTCAATACCATTCTCAATTTCATGTTCAAGATGTATTCTTGATATTCATGTGAAAATGTATAAACATTAAATTAAAAAAAATCAAAAACCTTTTGTTGACTGGCCCAGAGGTGGTGGTGGCTCCAGCCCCGTCAAAGAATCAGCAGGGACTTGATCGAAACAGAACAATGCTGAACTGTGCAGAACTAATTTGTATTAGGGGTTAGTTTGATAAAAGTTGTATATCTGTTTTGGGGAGCCGTATCAGTTATGAGGGTGGTTGGTGGGGGGGGGGGGGGGGAGATGTTGCATGGAGTAAGTTATTCTTTGGTGGTAACCGAGGTGTGATAGTGATGGTGGATTTGTGGGTGGAAAGGTGGAATGGATCCGCGAGGGGAGCTTGGAGGTAAATTAATGCATGCGTTGGGGAAGAAGAGGGCAGTCTGTTTAGGATGTTGGATTATGGGTGGGACACTTAAGGAATGCATGGGGCAAACGGAGGGTAGCAGTGCTGCCCTGGGTGGGTGGGGGTCCTTCCTCTTGAGAGAATGCAGACTGAGGTTCTGCGCGAAGGCATTCCAGGGGAAAGGGGAAAAGTAAGGCTAGGGATGGGACAGAAGATAACTAAGGCATCTGGGGGGAATGTTCTGCTATGGCATCACACTTGCGTGTAGGAACACTCTATATCTGCAGCCTCAGTACACCACAGAAACGAAAGCTGCTCTTCTGAGATTTGTAAAGGTATCGTTGGCAGGTTGCCTTCCTGCAAGAGAAGATGAGTGGCTATTGTGTCATAAAGCTTATGTCCATCTTACTTTAATGCGTATGGAGCCCTTAAGAAGGCGGGAGTAGCAGAACAGGGAGATGCCCCCTTTGAATTAGGAGGGGTAGTGAAGGGAATACAGGGAGGGGAGAACTGGTATGGGGAGAGCTCTACGGGGAAACTGTCACCTTTTTGAATGTCTATGGTCTGAATGGGGAATTCTGGAAGCAGGTGGGTACATGGTTGGAGGGAAGAGTACATGGGTCCCTGCTGGTGCGGGGGGGGGGGGGAGCTTTAATATAGCTTTGGACAATACTCTGGATTGGTCTTGGGGAGGGATTTACGAGGGGGGGGCGAGGGATTTACAAGGGGAAGGGGTGCAGAATTCTTAAAGAATGAATGAGGAAGCAAGGCTTGGTGGATTTATGGTGGGCAGCTCACCCGTCTGAGAAGCTATATTCCGTCCATGATAGCTATAGTAGAACAGACCTCCTTATGGGGGATTTGGACTGGGCACACAAGTTGGAGACGATCACTACTGAGTACTGCTTTAAGGCCAACCCAGAGTAACCCCATTTCCCACTGTCCTATTATCATGATAAATCATATACTCATCAACAGCCTCTTCCAAGCTCTTAATCACCTCCTGGTCTCACAGCAAGCTTTTGTTAAGCTGCCAGAAGGTACACCCCACCCCCCCGAGGTCTGATCATGTCCCCCCTGTGGGGAAGTTTTGAAGGGTGCCCTGGGGGGTGGGGGCGTACCTTCTGGTGGCTTAATGAAGAGCCTGGAAGAGACTATTGATGAGTACATGATTTATACCCTAGAGTTTGGCCCTGGATGGGAAGGGATGTTTAAGAGGTGGGAGCATATGAGCCTCGACAGTTGTACTAAACTTATTCAGAACGGTGAAGTGCAAACCTTCGAGGCTGTAAAGGGCAGATATCCTTTGGGCATTAAAGATTTTTTTGCCTATCTCTAGGTTTCCCACTACCTGAGACAGCCACTTTGGCAACAAACATATGATATAATGACTTGGAGGCATTATGGGTGGACTATACTAAATCACTGGTGTTGATTCAGCTCCTGTATTGTAGCTTTCAATCCTGTAATAGACACAAGTTTCGGTACATGACCGACTGGGAGAGGGATCTGGGGTAACTTTGGATGAAATGGGATGGGTGTCTGTGTGTATGGGGGTGGCGAGATCTGCCCTATCGGTAATAATTAAGGAAAATACCTATAAGATCTTGATGCATTGATACTATACCCCTGAACGTTTGCATGCAATGTTTCCTGGGGTTTTGGATAAATGTTGGAGGGTTTGTGGGGAGGTGGGTTCATTGATGCATATATATGGTGGGCCTGTCCTGTGATCAAAGCGTATTGGGAACAGGTGCAGGGGCAAATCACTGATATATCTGGAGTGGATGCGGTGTTTGATCCTGCATTTTACCTCTTGGATATTTGGCTGGAAGGGGTAAGGTACCGCTGGTGCCAGCCCATTAGGGCTTGCATGATTGCGGCCCATTGCAAAATTGTCTGCAACTGGCAACAGTCTCAGTCGTCGGAAATGGTGGCATGGGTGTAAAGGTCTTACCATGATTTGCAGAAACAGAGGAAAGACTTTTGAGTCTGCTTGGCGACCATTGTTGGACTTCCTGGGTGAGAGAGAGGGAAAGGGAATAATGGTTGATCTCCTCTGGGGATCCAGAAAGTGCGCCCTCGGTTAATGGGTGGAGGGTGATAAGAGAGGGGCACCAGCCCCCTTCACAGGTCCCTTGAACCTGTCTACCAGAAGGTGCTAAGATTTTGTCTTGCCCAGGTCCTTCACTAGCTTCTCCAAATCAGCTGCAAAAGAAGCTTTCCCTTAAAAGCCAGGCAGGCCAGCTGAGCTTTGGAAGATGTATCCGCTGCCCACTGCTGGAGCCAAATCCAGTGCCGTGACACAGTCATCAAGGCACCATCTCTGGCCATCAAAAGTACCAAGCTACACATGACATCACCAAGGAAGGCCACAGTCGACTCCAAAAAAGCGGTAGAAATTTCTGGCGGAAGAGACTGAATCCACTGGAGCAGACATCAAGATGTCAAGCCTGCAAATACCACAACTGAAGAACAGCAGCCACTGCAGTGAAATGGTTCTTCAACACAAATCCATCTTTCAGTTCAGAGTATCCTTTAACACTTATCCGCTTTCCAAAGGAAAAATGGTCCATCTGGTAGCCATCATGACCTGCGTATCCATTTTGGAAATATTAACCACACAACGCACTCCCTCTCCAGGAGAGTGTACATCTTCTTATACACACTTAGCCTCTTAGGTGGGGAGTTGGAGTAATCTCATTCTAGCCAGAACAGGCCCTTGAGCACCTCCAGGAAGACAGTAATGGATTGTAGGAGCAGATGCCTCTTCGGTATCTGCTCCGTGAGTGGAACCTCCACCAAGCTCTAAGAGAATAAGACCCTGGGATCAACACTTCCAGTTTCTACTCCTGGAAAAGCCAAATAACCTTGGACTCCTCACAATCCTTTGAAGGCAAGAGTACTTCAGCATTCACATCAGACATCTCAATCCAAGCCACAGTTGATCCTATTCCCGGGGGGTGAGTGGGGGTGCCCCTGCTGGGGACACTTTGCTATCAGTTGAAGGCGGCTTCCACTCTCTGCCTGCTCCCATGAGACTGCGTGTAGGAGAAACAAAAGGCCCCAGGGTCTGCATGTCCACGCCAGAATGATCAGGCCTGCTGCAAAGGGAAAGAATTCTGGGCAGGATAAGTCAGACTCCGGAAGCTCTCATCATGGAAATGCCCCCCCCCCCACACGCTCCTCATGGAAATGCCCGCCCTACATGTGGGGGTATAGCCACTGCAGATCCCCTGTATTTTCTGGCTGGCTGAATATCCTTACCCATAGAGCCATCTGCCACTTTCTGCCCTGAAACAGGCAAGGTCAGGCTAACAGCATCCCCCGGCTAACAAAGGGGAAGTAGGCCCTACAGGGATGATTCAGAAGCAGAATTCAAAAGCCAGAGATGAGGCACTATGCTTGCAAATTCTTCATGCCACGTTTCAGGTGGCCATCACTATCATTATCTTGGTGAATGTTCTTGGTGCGGTGGAGAGACCAAAGCGGAAGATGGCAAACAAAGTGGGGGCTGAGAATGGCAAAATACAGAAAGTACTGTTGATCCTCCCTGATGGGAATATGGAAATAGTCTTCACCCAGGTCTAGGGATGTGAGAAATTCCCTGCACCAAACCGCTTAGATGACCAACCTCAGCAACTCCATCTGGAAGTGAAAAGTTCTCAGGTGAGCATATATGCCCTTGAGATCAAGGATTGGCTGGAAGGATCCATCCTTCTTTGGAACCACAAAATAAATGGAATATTGGCTCTTGCCCCTTTTGGCAGGTGGCTCTAGCATGACAGCCTGGAAGTTGAGCAGTCTGTTCAAGGTAGCTTGGACAGTGGTCTTTTTGGCTGTAGAACTGCAAGGAGACATTATGAATGCATCCAGGACAGGATCCTTTCATTCCAGGCCATAGCTGCATTGAATAATGTCTAGAACTCAGTAGTCCAAAGTCTGACAATCCAAAGTCACATGGGCCCATTTCTAATATAAAAGACAGTGTCTGCTGCCCATACATTGGGACTGCTGGGCAGAGTTAAACCTGAAAGAAGAGGGGGCCTCTTGGGGACTGCAAGCTCCGTGAAAAGACTGACTTTGGAAGCGTAAGCCAGAGGAAATAAGAGGCTTTCCTGAGTGATACTTCTGGGAATCCCAGAAAATCCAAGGATCCTGGTTTCGGGACAGAGGATAACTTGAGGAGACAGAGGAAGATGATGTGCCAGACCACTTCCAAGGCCTTTTAGACCAACCCTCTGGAAGACAAAGATTTGGATTTTCCACCTCTTTGATCAGTTTCTCCAAATCCTTCCCAATAGTTTCCCCTTAAAGACAAGCTCAGATAGTCAGGGACTTGGAGGCCATGTCTGCTCTCCAATGGAGAAGCCAAAGCTGAAGATATGCCACCATAAAATACGCAATATCTTTGGCCTCAACCAGACCAGATCATACATGGCGTTCATCAGGAAAGCTGCTTCTGACTCTAGAAGAACCGAGGTATCATCTTGAGAGAACAACTGAATCTAATGGAGGAGGACACGCTCTGTAAGCACTTCACGAATAACTGTATGAAGAATTAGGAAGGATGCTGAAAACTGGCTCTTCAGGAGAGCTTTAACCTTTGGTCCAATTGGTCTTTGAGAGTTGCACCACGCTCCACCAGGAGGGCGGTGCACTTGCTGACTGCTGTCACATGCAGATCCATGTGGGGAAAATGCAAACAGGCATTGAAATCTTCCTGAGGTGAGTCAGGCAGGTTCCATTCCATGAGCGCAATGCTCTTGAGAAGCTCCAGCCAGAGGAACATCCTGTAAGATTTCTGAACTCCCTGCAAGATGTGTCCACTTGCAGTGCCTGCTCTGCCAGAGGATCTGGCAGCTGCAGGGCAGAGGATACCTGATCGATCAGCACTGAAACAAACAGATGATCAGGGAATCATCTTGGTCATTTGATGTTGAAGGCTTGCTTTCTAAAGTTCCCATCACAATCATTGGGGCTCATCAGGATCTTGAGTAAAGGACAGAACAGTCAGCCCATGGAGTCAAACCTCTGCTAGAACTACTTCTGTGGCAAGGCTCTCACAGGACTTTGCTCATCCTATGAAGCAAGACCCTCCTCTGACCAAGAGGAGAGAGAAAGGGAGGACTTGAGTGCTTCTTGATCTGAGTTGCCTTGCCAGAAAGATCACACATGCTGGAGAAAGGAAAAGAATACCAAATTGGAGGCTGGGATGTCTTTTCTAGCCTGCACCTCCGCCTCCCACCAGTGGAGAGCTCTTCAATTTAGAAAAGAGATGGCTGAGGGGAGATATGATAGAGGTCTATAAATTAATGAATGAAGTAAAACAGGTAAACGTAGAATGGTTGTTTACTCCATCAAAAAGGTAGAAAATCTAGGGGACATGCAATGAAGCTACTACAATGTAACCCATTTAAGAATTATAAGAGAAAATATTTTTTCACTCAACAAGTAATCAAACCCTGGAATTCACTACCGCAGGATGTAGTAAAAGCTGTTAGTGTAGCTGGGTTTAAAAAAGTTTGGACAAGTTCCAAATCATTTTTAAAGACCCGGGAAATCCACTGCTTATCTCGAGACAAGCTTTGTGGAACCTATGTACCTTTTTGGGAACCTGCCAGGTACTGGTGACCTAGATTGGCCACTGTTGGAAACAGGATACTGGCTTTAGATAGACCTTGGTGTGACCCAGTATGGCATTTCTTATGTTGTGACTCGGTCATATAGGAGTCCCCTGTTGCATACTTAGGTACATTTTTTGCATGGGGAATCTTTTTCTGTATTTCAGTTCTATTAGACTGCAGTAGGTTACATAAATCATTACAATAAAGTTACTTTTGGTGATGTGGGAGTGATATCTATTCCTCTGGACTGGGTTGGCACACATTGAAGTAATTTTACAGAATTTTGAAGAGTTTAGATGTGGATTTGTATGGAGAGTTTTACAGGTCATACTTGCCCGTGATGCAACATAGCGAGAACTGATGTTGGGTCAGGCTATCATGGTGTTTTTGAGTAAGGGCCCTGCTATCAAAAGATTCTTCTTTTAGATACGCTTTATTTTTTTATGACATGCCTTTTGAAAATTTTATATGTTCTAGGAAAAGGTATACTACTGTTGAAGAACACATTTGTGATGCAATACTGAATGAGGGCTGCTTAACAATATTGTGCATTAAGTTAATGGACAGCGCTAAATGTATTAATGCTCATTGTGAAAATATGAAGGGTGCTGCCTATATTTTTTGTTGAAACAAATTCAATAATTTTTGCACTTAAGTTTCACTAAACATTTTTTTGTTGTATGGACAATGAAGCATTATTTAGGACTGATGACAGATATTAGCTCTCCTTGAATATTAAGGAAAACTGGCAAATAATTGTTGATATCTGATAGTCCCTGATACGTTTTAAGTGCATTGAGTGTTTTTTTGTGATTGTATTATTGTTCCCTCTGCAATTGTGGTTATTTTATTTTTACTATGTTAACAGTAACATAATAGACGCAAACAAAGAGTAACAGATGTTCTTTTACTGCAAGTGCTTGAATGTATGTGTCTGGCAGTCTCAAGGGCAGGAGGTAAGCTGCAACCTTTTTTATATGTATTGTGGTAAGGAGAGTGCAGTCGAGCATGAAGAAATAAAGAGAAAAGGAACTTTTTCTTCTTTGCAGGGGATGGGTGCACCAGAACACATACACCTTAGTAAAAGCAGTGAGAGAAACCACGAGGGTAGAGCTAGGCTAAGGCCACACCCAGACTCCATGGCAACCCTAAGTAAGAATAGGAGGTACATGGGGGTGGAGTCAGAAGGGGAGGTGCCCTGCTCTACGTTTAAGTTTGAGCAAACAAACAGAGAGATAGACGGAAGGAGAAACAGGAACAAGAACAAGGACAAGAGCAAGGAGAGCAAGAGCAGCCAGGACTGCAGCCAAGAGAGCTACAGAGAAGGTTCCAGGGAGAGGACCAAGCATACTGGCAAGAGAGAGAGAGAGAGAAGGCTGGCGTTGGAAAAGCTAAGGCAAGAGAGCTTAGACTCCTCTGTTGAAGGGTGTGTCTTCAGGCAGAAGAAGCCCCAGGAAGTGGAGAGGAAATCTTACCATGATTCCCTGACTGGCTCTGAGGCAGAGATAGCTACAGCCAACAGAAGCCCCAGATATGGAAGTCCTGCAGTAAAACTCCAAGGTAGGAGAAAGAAAGCAGTGAAGCCTAAGGCTTGTATCTCTTGCTCTGATTCTGAAGAGGGATTTGTACCTGGGAAAACCCAGATTAGAAAGAAGGGGTTTTCAAGAAAAGTTGAACAGGAGAAGCCTGTTGAAGTTCTGCCAAGAGAAGGAAGGGCAGTGCAGTGGAATAGGCTATTTGAGCTTTTAAAAGACTTAAAGCAAAAAGTGCCTGAACGTTTCCAAGCTTTACCAAAATGCAGCTCAGAAGAAAGTATGGACGTGGATGGTAGAGGAACTGACATGGGTTCTTCTTGTTCTGAGATGGACTGTGCTGTTTGTATTGATGCTAATTAATGGAAGCCAAATAGCAGAAAGAAATTAAGAAAGCTGTTACAACTTTGTTATAGCTGAAAGCCTGAAGTAAAGGAGAGAATGAGTCTTATATTGAAGCACTAAGGTTCTTTCCTAAAGAAGTAGCTAGTGCAACCAAGGCGGGGCTAGACAGCTGAGAACTGTTTAACTCAAAACAGCAAAGAAGGAGCTAGCAGCCCTACTGCCTTTGATTGTAAGCTGTAAATACATGTGCCTTTATTATTGCTGAAGTAAGAAGCATCTTAAAGAGAAAGAAAAGGAAAGTCATTATAAATAATTCCACGGAAACACTGTTTTGACATTTGCTTTAATTGGAGAAGATTATCCTTTGTTTCTTTGTCCTGAGTGTAAAGTTGCTTTGAAGATTGTTACCATCTTACCTAAAGGAAGCTAATAAAAATTCCTGTGCGCTTTGAAACATCCACTTGGTTCATTTCTGACTACACAACTACAACCCTTTGGAAAAGGAATACAAGATGGTCTCCCGTTCCTACTAGGCGACCGCCTGGTAGGGGTGTGAGCGCCACAGTATACATAGAATAGAATTAATTATTATACCATAAAATATGTTATTTCAGTGGGTTTCCTGTTTTTGCTCACCTAAGGAACAGGAACAAGGTCTAGGAATCTAACACAGGTCTCCACTAGGCTGGTACTATAAGGTGCAATGTTTTGAAAATCTCTGAATTACATTGTAGTAATACCACAAGCCCTTAGAAGCAGAACTATTAAACACAAATCACTTAATGCCGAATGAGATCTGAAAGGTTCCTACAATTTGTGGTTTTCTTTTTATCATATCAGTGACTGCAATGCTGTTGTAGTTTGTGCCTCTCTTGCTCCCATACATTTATCAAGTTTATTTCCCTGCTATGAGCTTGGTTAATTAGGCTTTATTTCATAGTAACATGAGAGCAAAAATAAGGGCCAAAATAAAATTGCCAATTATTCCTCTGTACCACTACTATGATTAAATATTTATATAGCACTATAAGGTATATGCAGTACTTCACAGACACAAAAAGAACCTTATCTATACTGCAAGGATATATCTAGTGCTTCCGATTTTTGGTTATAACCAAACATTGCTAAAACATCCCAGAAGGAAAATTGAGGGGTTTTTCCCCATTATAACTGAAACCCCCCTGAAAATAAACCCTCCTCACAAGCATCCTGCACTCGTGTGGCCTTGGAAAGAAGACTGGGAGAATAACAGATTGATTAATGTGAAAAGGGGAAACCACTTTCGGGAGGAAATGGGGGGGGGGGGGGTGTCTATAGGACTACTCTGTCATGGCGAAAACGCGTATAGGGGGTGTGAGCCACCAAGGTTTGTAACTCGCTGACGTATCTGGCAGAGGTCAGGGAGACGAGGAAGAGCACTTTCCACAATAAGTAACAGAGATGTGTGGTTGCTAACGGCTCAAAGGGTGGTTTGAGGAGTTGAGCTAGCACCATGTTGAGATCCTATGCCACTGGTGGCAGTCGACTAGATGGTTTGGTAAGTAGACCCCTCATGAATTGTGCCATGAGAGGAACCATGGAGATGGGTTTGCCATCGACCGGATTATGAAAAGCTGAAATAGCACTAAGGTGTACACGGACAGTTTGATTTAAGTCCGAGTGAGAATAAAAAATAGAGGTAGTGCAACAGCGTTGGCACTGATGCTTTGAATGGATTGTGAGCATTTTGAGAGCGCCATGTAGCATATCTTCGCCACTTGTAGGAATAAGCACTTCTGGTGGAGGGTTTTCTAGAAGAAAGTAGGATGTCCTTGACCTCTGTAGATAGAGGAAGATCCTGAAGAACTATGCTTTCAGGAGCCAGGCTATTAGGCAAAGGGATTGGAGATTACATAAGAACATAAGATATGCCATACTGGGTCAGATCAAGGTCCATCAAGCCCAGTATCCTGTTTCCAACAGTGGCCAATCCAGGTCACAAGTACCTAGCAGTTTCCCCAAAAGACACAGGTTCCACAATGCTTGTATTGGGTCAAGCAGTGATATCCTGGGTCCCTTTTAATAATGGTTTATGGACCTTTCCTCCAGGAACTTGTCCAAACCTTTTTTAAACCCAGCTACACTAACAACTTTTACTACATCCTCCGGTAACAAATTCCAGAGTTTGGGTGGAGGAGTGCTCCCTTGTCCTGTGAGAGGAGACCTGGCTTGAATCCCAGCAGGATTGGTGAAGCTTGTGCCAGGTTTAATAGGAGAGAAAACCATGCTTGACGAGGCCAGTGTGGAGCGATGACTATCATGGAGCCCTTGTCTGCTCTCAGTTTGAAGAGGGTTTTCGAGATTAGGGGGATGGGGGGAAATTCATTCAGGAGATCCTGACACCAATGGATCATGAATGTGTCCGATGCCAGACAGAATTTGGATGGTATTTTAGAGCAGAACCTGGGAAGTTTAGAGTTCTCTGGGGTGGCAAAGAGATCTATCCATGGAGTTCCCCAGAGATGGAACAATTCTGTTGCCCTCATCTGATACACAGACCATTCGCGGGGTTGCAGGATACGACTCAGGTGGTCTGCCAGGAGATTGCTCTCTTCTGAAATGTAACTGCACGTAAGTACATGTGGTGTTGGTTGGCAAAATCCCAAAGTTTGCAGGCATCTTGACACAGAGGGAGAGAGCCCGTTCCGCCCTGTTTATTGATATAGAACACTGTGACCTGATTGTCCATATGAGGACTGGACTGTTGGAGAGTTGATGTTGAAAAACAAGGAGAGCTTTCGTGATTGCTCAAAGCTCTAACTGGTTTATCTGTTATTGGGACTCTTGTGCTGTCCAGAGACCCTGTGTGCAGAGAGAGTCCATGTGTGCTCCCCAACCCTGTTTGGAAGCATCTGTCAACAGCAAATGCTGAGGCTGGGATGTCTGAAGAGCAGACCCTGCTAGTTGATTTGCTGGGATGTACCATCATCGGAGGGAGGCAGCCATGGGCGATGTTATTTGGATTAGATTCCATAGACTCCCTGTGGCCTGAGTCCACTGGGTTGAGAGAGTCCATTGTGTCTGATGCATGTGGAGTCTGGCATATGGGACTACATGCACTGTGGAGGCCATGTGGCTTAGTAGGGCTAGAAAGCAGTGTGCTGAAGCCTCTTGGCCAATGCTATTAAGCAGTCCATGCGGTCCACTGGGAGAAAAGCTTTCCACTGCTTGGTGTCTAGGACAGCACCTATGAATTCCAGCCTTTGTGTTGGAACAAGGTGTGACTATGGAACGTTTATAATGAACCCGAGGGATTGGAGAAGGGTTAGGGTCTTTTGCTGAGATGAGCAGAGTTCTCCAGGAGAGTCTGCCTTTATCAGCCAGTCGTCTAAGTAGGGGAAAACAAAGATTTTGTGTTTTCGAAGATGAGCCACCACTACGACCATGCATGTTGTGAAAACCCTTGGTGCAGATTCCAGGCCGAAGGGGAGAACCCTGTATTGATAATGGGTTCCTTGACATGTGAACCTGAGATACTGCCTGTGGCTTGGGTGTATCAGAATATGTGTATAGCCTCTTTGAGGTCTAGAGAACAAAGCCAATCATTTTCCTGGAAGTAGGGAAGAAGGGTCCCCAGGGATATCATCTTGAATTTTTCTTTTACCAGGAATTTGTTTAGATGTCTGAGGTCCAGGATGGGCCTGTGGCCTCCTGACTTCTCTGGAATGAGGAAATAGTGGGAGTAGAAGCCTATGAACTGTTCCTGAAGAGGAACTAGTTCTACAGTTCCTTGTGTAAGAAGAATGTTTATTTCCTGCTGGAGGAGGGTCTCCGAGGGAGGGAGGTTTGGAAGGATAGTCCCCTCTGAAATAATGAGGGAGAAGCTCTCGAAAGTTGAGCTGATACCCCTTCTGTATGATGGTGAGAGTCCAGTTTTCTGTGGTAATGGTATGCCTGTTCTGGCTGAACAGCGAGAGTCTTCCTGGAATGGGTATCTGATCCTGCAGAGTCTGTTGAGGACTGGCTATGTCCCCTATCTAGGAGTCAAACACTCGATGGAGCAGAAGATGGTTGAGTTTGGGGTTGTGTTTTAGCAAGTCTGGGCTTCTTGACCTGCTTGGGTCTCTGCTGCTTCTGTTGTGGGTGGTAGGTTGGCTGTGGGTAAGAAGGGCAAAACCTTCTCTTCTTGCAGTAGAAGGCTTTCTTAGATTGTGCCTTCTTTTTGGAGAGGTCAGATGTCTTCCTAGAGAGCCGTTTGAGGGTGGTATCATCGGTCTCTAGGTTCCCCTGCCTTCTCCTGCAGTTCTTACCAAATAGGTTTTCACCCATACAGGGAATGTTGCCAAGCTTATCTTGGACCAATTGTTCCAAATCTGAGGCCTGAAGCCAAGGCAGCCGCCTAGCCCCTATAGCTATAGAATATGCTCTGCTGGATGACTCGAATGCATCAAAGGCGGCTCTGTTGACAAATTTTGATACATTCTGACTATGGGAGAGGACATCCTGGAAGGCTGGTCGTTTTTCCCCTGGGAAAAAAGGGAGGAATCCTTCCCAGTACTTGTTCAGTTCTTTCAGGAACGTCCCCATGTAGAGGATGTAGGAATTTATTCTACTGCCAGCATCGATGTCTGAAAAGAGCATAGGGGCAAAGGAATCGAGGCTCCTCGATTCACAGCCCAGAGGGATCGAAGCATGGTTCTTCCTGCTCTTTATCCGGCACATCGCTGATTCCACCACCATGGAATGGTGAGGAAACTGCAGTTTTTGAAAGGTGGGGCAGTTGGGCACTCAATACATAGTTTCCAAACAATGACTTATAGGGGAGATGGTAAGAGGAGTCTCCCACATTCGCAGCATTAAATTCTGTAAATTCAATTCACCGGCAGGATGGTGGCTTTTTTCGGTGCTGTGGGGTACTGGAGATCTCCAGCTCCTCCGCCCTTGGCTGCGGTTCTGATACGGCCAGGATTGAGAGGCCCACCCCCATATTTCTGATAAATTCCTGAAAGGACATGGCCTCAGGAGGGGATTTTCTTCGGGTATTGGCCGATGGTGGTGAGGGTTTCGACGTGAAGTCCCGAAAGCCCGAAAGCCATTGGCATCCAGCGACCGGTGATCGGAATCAGACTCCAGTGAGTATCGGTGGTGCCGATGTTGAGTGTCACATCGATGCCTCTCGATGACCTCAGGATCGAAGTTCTGCACCTTCCAGGAGCAGATCTGTGGATTGTGGTGGTGGTGGTATCAGTACCAGAAACAAAATCTCAGTGTCTCGAGGCCCCTGCTTCAATGTCGATGGTACCATCGGGGATGGCTGCTGGGGGATCGAGGTCAGTGCCACTAGCTGATTCTCCAGAACTATCGGTGTCAATGGTACCGATGCAGCCAGGAAAGCTGCTAAGGTCCTTTCCAAGGACAGCATCTGCTGATCCAAGGATGGAACCTGTGCCTGGTCCATAGATAGAATGGGGCTGGGTGCCACCGTACCAGTGAACGGCATCAGGGGTTCCGCAGAGGCCAAGGCCCCGGGTACCTCCCAAATCCCCACCGGGGCTTTGGAGGACAAGTCCTCCTGCTGGGGATGCTTGAACCTATGGCCTGAGTCCAATGAAGTCCTGGATGATTCTCGGTGCGAACGGGAATGTACTCTCGATTTCCGAAGCTTACCGGATGAGTCCTTGGACTTATGGCTCGGTTCCTTCAGAGTCTTCAAGGGTTCCCAGGGTCTGGACTTATCTTTTTGAGGGTGAGATGGAGAAGAAGGCTTCTTTGATTTCTTCTCTCCATGTATGGACTGCTTGGAATGTTTAGAAGTGTGAGAGCCCAATGACGCCTTTGAAGAAGTCAAGGCCAACGATACTGCGTCTGAAGGAAAAAGCTCTCTGAACTTCTTGGCCCAGTTCCCCAGGCTCCTTTTGGTCATTTGTTTGTATAGGGAGCGATGTGGTCGGGTCAGAGGCATTTAAGGCACCAATTGTGCTTATCAGTGCTCAATATGATGCCTGAACATTTTGTGCATTTTTTTAAAGCCGCTGGTGAGCTTCTCCATGATTGGAAAGGGGTGGGCAAAGCCCACAGGACATGAGGCCCTAAAGGAAAAATCCTATTTTTTTTCTTTTTAAATTAAAATAAAGAATAAAGGGACAGGTACTATCGATTGATACTGAAATTAAGCAGAAAAGGAAGATATTTGATGATTCTTCAGCGTTAAAAGGGAGAGGTCCTGTCAGCTCCGCGGAAAAAGAAGAACTGAGGAGAGTACATTGGAAGAGTGGGAAAGCACCACGCAGACACAGTGGATTGCTCCCAAAAGCTTTCTTTTTGGTAGCTGGGGAGCTTCCTGCGCGGGCTCCGTTGGTACCCGATGTCACCCATATGCGAAGACTACATTCCTGCTTGTTCCTGGAGATAAAAGCTTTACAAATATATTGTCACATAAAAAATATACTAAAATTATAATATTAAAACCACAAACATATTAATTCCACGTACATAAAAATAAAAGCAAAAATAAAAAATGACGAGTCCAAAAACAATAATTAGAAGAGTAAAATATACATGCTTCATAAATGATCAGATACAGAGAGAGCTCCAATATTTACTGATAATAGAGGGTCACTGTACTTTCTATATTCACAAAATATAAAAACATATAAAATCCAAATTGATTGATATGAAAATACTCCTAGCAGTCAAGAAATCTGATGAAGTATTGCTTTTGGTAGAATGGCTATGAAGGACTAGACAAGATTCTCAAGAACAGAGATGTCTCTCTCCATACAAAGATTTGACTTGTCCAGGCCATGGTATTTTCAATAACGTCATATAGATGCGAAAGTTGGACAGTGAAAAAGATAGACAGAAAGAAAATTGATGGCTTTAAATTATGGGGCTGGTAACGAATACTGTGTATATCATGGACTGCCCGAAGAACAAACCAGTCAGTACTAGAGGAGATCAAACCTAAGCTTTTCTTAGAAGCTCAGATGATAAGACTTTGACTTTCATACTTAGTACACATCATGCGAAGACATGGAGAAAGACATAATGCTTGGCAAGGTAGAAGATCACCGTAAAGGAGGAAGGCCAGCAATGAGATGGATTGATACAATAACAGCAGCTATGGATACTACTCTATCAACAATGAGCCACTTGGCTGAAGACCAAACAAAGTTTAGGTCAACTATTCAGAGGGGTTGCCAGGAGTCAACACCAACTCAACAGCACTTGACAACAACTCCTATTGTAAAAGCCAAATGTTTAAACCGTTTGTACACCTGGAAGAATATTCCTTAACTGTATGGGATGACTACCAGAGAGAATCTTTAAAATACTAATTGGCCATGCAACTATGTGCTCGAAGGAACATTTAAGGCGGCTTATTTATCAAATACATAATTAAGGGGAAATCCACTAAATAAGATTATCGGCATATTTATATTTATAGCTTCCTAAAATCAGAGTGACAAAAGTTAACTCAATGCTCAAAGGAACATATAAGCAAACTTATTTATCAAATACATTTTTAAACAGGAAATCAAATTATCAGCACATTTATATTGACTTTCTAACAAGAATCAGCCCATTACCTAAGGGGCATATTAAAAGTTTCTTTCATATATATATATATATATATATATATATATATATATATATACGCTTTATCCAAAATAATACATGTTACAGAATGAGTGTAACAATTTGGCAACAGCCATACTTACAAAAAGACGATCAGAAACAGATGGAGTACTAACAAGGTTCTCACCAACAGTTAAAAAATGCCACACATGCGAACAAGTACTTAACCTGCTAACTGCCAGGATCCGCCTTCTGAGGTCTGAGTGACAAACTGGTTCATGACCAACTGTATATGTCTCCCGATGGTTTAACTTTTAAAGTAATAATGTAACAAAAGTTCAAAATGATCATGAATAAGGATTTGTCTCTTGAAGATAAAAACTTCGATAAACTTTTGAAAGATTCTAATAAAAAAACTGGATTAATATAGAAAAGATATTAAGAAAAACAGAGGGGACATGGGATGAGGGAGAAAGATTCAGGAGTGATATATGGAAATATTTCTTTACGGAAAGAGTGGTGGATCCGTAGATAGTCTCCCAGTGGAGATGGTAGAGATGAGGACAGTATCTGAATTCAAAAAAGCATGGGACAAACACAGAGGATCTCTAAAGGAAAAAAGGGGACTGTTGTAGTTGTTGATATGGAAGGACAGACTAGATAGGCCATGTGGTCTTTTTCTGTCATCATTATTCTGTTTCTAGTGCTGTCTGCAAAACTTCTCCTTTTGCCCTCCAATAATTTTATGTGTTCACCATGTCTCAAATCCTCTACATTGAAAACTATCGCTCTCAGTTTTATTATATCATGACTCAGTAGCTGAACTCAGACATTTACAAACCATCCGGAACTCAAGTATCCATATTTTAAGTTATGCTTCACTGTTTTTACAACAGCACTGGTTACCAATTGTAAGTAGTATTTTAGAAAGGACGTCCAAGTCAAATTGGGGATTTTTTTAGGGCAGAACATGCCAAAAAATGCCAGGGACATCTATGTCTCCACTCGATTTTAGTAATATAGACTTCGCTGATGTAGACTCCCCCTTAGGAAAGTGTAGGGTAGGGATGTCCATCTCATGCAAGCTAGCATAAGGGGCTATCCAGAGATGTAACAAAATAAAAACATGAGCCATCATTTCCCATCGGTGTTCGTTATTGGCATGTAAAATATAGGGGACATGAATGAACCTCCTTCTCCACACTCTCCAGATGTCTTTTTTTTTAAATTTTTTATTTATAACATTATACAAAATTTATCAAGAAATACATCTTGAAAAAGAACTAGAGCGGGAAAAAAAGGAAATACATCAAGAGTCAATTAAGTCCCTTTCATTAGAATACAGGTAAATTAATATAAACATTCCCCGCTCATCCTAGCCCACAATATTGGGGGATACCAAGAAGGAAAAAACAACAACAGTCAAAATCCAAAGGAAAAAAGACGGTGTGCATATATAGTCGAATCCTAACCATGCTCATCCTAAACTGAAGGAGGGACCGTTCCTACCTCAGGATGTCGGGCATTAATGAAGTCCAGCAATTGGGTGGGCTCATAAAAAATATAGGAATGTGACTGATATTTAATCAGACACTTACAAGGAAATTTTAAAAAAAAGAGCCCACCCAATTGCTGAACCCCAGGTCTTAATAAGAGAAAATCCCGCTGCCTCTTCTGAGTCTCCCTAGATAAATCTGGGAACATGGAAACCTTTAAACAACATATGACGTTTTCTAAAGAACATCTTCATAAGCCATTCTTTATCAGACAACAAAGCCAAAGTAATCAATAAAGTAGATGGGACTACCTGTTGTTCCTGAGAAGATTCCAGCATTTCAGTTACATTTAAAACATCGGCACTAACCACCCCTGGAACCACCCCACCATCCACTATCCTTTTCCCAGTAGGAAGATAATACACCTTAACAATGGGGGGATGGGACTCAGGAGGGATACCTAAATTCTCAACTAAATAGGAACGGAACATATCCCTAGGAGAAACCAACGCTACTTTAGGAAAATTAATCATGCGGATATTCACAGCACGAATCATATTCTCCAACATCTCCAACTTAAAACGCGTTGGTGCAACATTCTTCCTAAGACTCTCCATATCCCTCTCGAGAATCACATTATTTGTCCGAAGATCTGAAATCTCAGTCCGGAGCAAAGAAATGTTTTCAACATTTTCCCGAATACTATCAGTATTAGTAGAAACCTGAGTCACCAAACTGTTAATCTTCGGAACCAATTCCTCTCGAAGTTGCATAATCGCAGCCCAAATACTCTTCAAGGTCACCACTTCTGGGGCTCCCAGCACCGAAGCTGAAACAGGAACGCACTCTATAGCTGCCAAATTCTGCAATACACCCGAAGCTGAGGCAGGATCCGACTGGCTAGGCACAAAGCCAACACCTCCTTCTGCGAGTCTCACCCCTGACTCCCCACTCGAACGCAAATTCAGGGGAGCCAGCTGGTCCTGGTCACAGATGCCAACCTCACTCCGCTCCATGATGTCACCCAGCGGATCAACTCCCTCTTCCGGGGTACTTGTGACGCCAGTATCTGACTGAGGAACCTTGGAGACTCGGATTAAGCCAGGGGAGAAAGAATCACCACCCAAGGCAGACAGCGAGGACTCCACCTCCAACTGCCGCTCAGCTGAGCCACTCTCCCCAACTGCCAGCGACTGCCGGGGCACAGGCGAAACAAAAACATCCATCGGTCCCGTAACCGTCAAAGGTAATGGTGTAGAAGCCAGAGGTGCCGTTGATGGCTGTTTAGCACCCTTAGGCTTACGCTTCTTCCCCATATAGAACACCGTGCCACTCAGCACACCACTTCAAAATGCCATCTTGGATCCCCAAACTCTCCACTCTCCAGATGTCTATCTGACAAAATGAGCACTTTTCTGATACTATTCATGCCTTGAGCAGGTACAAGTTTGGATCAAGCTTGGGACATCCAAGACATTTCTGAAATTGGGCTAGGGTATCCAAGTTCTGGGAACAACCTGGGCATGCCTATTCTACACCCCCGTTAGTCTTGCATTGGAATGAATCTGGGCACAAAATCATGGATTTGAAATTGTGGTAATTAGAACAGTCAGACCACATTGGAGGGGAGGATATTGGGAGAAGAACCCTCTACGTTTAGAGCAACACTATATATTCGAATTGAACACAATATCTCCCAGTGGTTTGAATGCAGATCAAGATTTCTCCATCTTTCTTGTGGACTAAGATTTATCCCCCTTTTGTCTATTTCCATGGTTTTATTCTTTGTGGTTTTGCTTTTAGTCAAGGTGTCCTGTTCTCCCCTTCCCCCTTTTTTTGCCTCCTCCTTTCTTCCCTTCCCTCCCTTTTCCTTCCCCCCCTCCTCTCCCCCTCCCCTCTTCCTCCTCTTTTTGTCTTCCCCCTTCTCCTTCTTCTTCCCCCTCCCCTTACCTCTTTCCCCTCCCTTCTTCCCTTTTTCCACTCCTTCCCTCCTCCTCCCCCCTTTTCCCTCCCTCTCCCTTTCCCCTTTCCCCCTTCCCTCCTATACCCCTCCTCCCCCTTTTCCCCCTCTCCTTCCTCTTTTCCCCTCCCTTTCCTCCCCCCTCTTTTACCCCTTCCCCTTCCTTTTTTCCCTTCAATTCTCCTCCTTCCTTCCCTCCTCTCTTTTCCTTTTACCCTCTCCATTGACATCCTTTTTCATTACTTCTTGTCTTCCATTGGGTCATTAATATGTGAGGAAACCATTTTTTGATCATCTCCTTTTCCTTGTTTTACCAATGTCGCAGTATTCAGAGATTTTCATTCTCGATAGTCGCCTGACCATATTTATTTTATGACTCACCTATGTAATTGCAGCGTTTCTTACCTCTTGCAAAGGCTCTTTACAATAATTATAATTATAATTACACTGTGGGGGATGAAATGGTACAGTGTTACTTGTCTGAATTCGATATCTTTACATTGTGTTACTTTGTGCTATTTGTTCACATTGGGTTTGAAACATTTTTCCACATCGGTTTCACTTTGCCTTTTTATGTTGGTTTCTTTTATTTATTTTTCTATTATTAACTTGGTTTTAGTGCCTTTAAGTCACATTTTATTTCTTCTACATACTGTTTTATGGAAGGGCTTGCTGATCATGCCATTTTAAAATGTCATATCCTTCTTTCTCTTTCTTTGACTACTGGCCCCTTTTTGATTGGATGTTTTTTTGGCGGTCTTTTGGGCATTCAAAAGAGTTCAGAGGTCAGCGTCTAATTTACTCTTGCGTGCCATTCTGGAGCTTTCTGCTATTTGATGTTTCCAGGCAAGTGTTTTACAGTTATCGCTCTTCTTTTCATTATATGGCTGAGGCTTGCCTCCTGTATGCCCCATTTTTTAAGTTTTTGTTCTCCATAATGGGGAGTTATGATTTCTCATGTGTGTTAAACATTCGTCATTTTTGGATATGGATTTTGTAGCATCTCTTTGAGGCTTTCAAAATTGGATTACTTTTCTGCTTTATTCAGGTTTATATTTGCTGTAGTGTTTAGAGGTTCAATACCCGATAATTGGCTCAACTCCAATGGTTTTATGAATTTTCCATTGCTGCATTGTTTGCTGTGCCCATTTCTCTTGTGATGTCCTCTTAATTGTTTTAATGTATTCACATCTGTACTGGTTAGCATTTAGCAATCATACATTGTGACACTCTAGGGTATTTTCCCTATATCAGGATTGAGACTCTCTTTCGTGGTAGTATTAATATGCCGGTTCATGATTTTTTTACAAATCTACATCATTCTGGTTTTAACATTGCTATAGCCGGAGACAGTCTGAGATACACCTTGTTCTCATTATGTTTAGGGTATTTTCCCTATATCAGTTTTGAAACTCTCTTTTGTGGTAGTATTAATTTGCCGGTTCATGTTTTTGTTTTATAAATTTACATCATTCTGATTTTAACAGCCAGTGGATGCAAATATACCTCATGAATATTCATTAGGGACATCCTGAAAATCAGGCTGGATCGTGATGCACTAGGACCGGAGTTGGCCACCCCTGGGTAGGACATGCTGTACAGGTGCAATCTCACAAGTCCTCTTAATCTTATGCAATGCTTAGGAGCCAACTCTTCAGGAAGGTATGCAGATAAGCAACTTTGTTTTCTCTGTCAACAAGCAAGATATATCTTCACTTATATGGCTGAATCTCACAGCTGAGGGTTGCCTTGTCATTATTTAGTTGTCAGAATTCTCAGGGCAACTCAGATACAAATATTGTTTGGAAAGTTGATTATTAATTGCAAAGACCTTGCAGAATGCAGTCTTTTTAAGATATACTTTTTAGTCAAGTGCTTCCCAGTCCTCTCTTAGAGCTGCACTTAACCGGTCTGATTTATAGGTTATCCATAATGAATATGCCTATGATAGATATGTATTATTTAAATTTCTCTAAATATTCAGTAGAGCTAAGCATTCAAGTGTGACTACTGAAAATGTCAGCATAACTTTAAAGGGGTAATTTCATAACAGGGTGCCTAGGTTATAAAATAGGACAGGAAAGAGCCTATTCAACATATTTTATAAAGACACATAGGTACCTATGAATCTTTATAAAATACCAGCATAAATCTTGCATAAATTGTGCCTACATTGAAGGCACAGACATTGCCATTTCCACCTCCCTCTGACGCAGGTTTGCAGTTTATGAAAAACCGGAAGCTATGTCGATGTCAGAGAGGGGCAAAAATAGCACATAGTAACAGAAAGGAAGTGCAATGCAGCACCAGACTGTACTGGTGAGGGCTGTGTCGTGGTTCAGGAGTAATTTCCATAGCTGCAGGCCCCCGAGAGGGGCAGCAGCAGCCACGCTTGGAAGATAGACACTCTAGGCAACCACCTAGTTCATCTAATGGTAGCGCTGGCCCTGGGGAAGAAAGGTTTTCAACTTCTTTTTTTTAAATTTTATCTTTATGAATTTACAATATATACAAGCATTATCTCTTGTACTGAAATGTAAGGAGCACATGAAATTTTAAAAAAAATCAGCAAATATATAATAGGAAAAATACCCCAACTAGTGCCCCTTAACTCAAGCCAATAATATGGGGGGAGCTCAAGCTGTAATAACCAAACCTAGCATTTATTTATTTATTTAATTAACCAGTTTTATATACCACTTTATCCTTCAATCAAAGTGGTCGAGAACACAAAGAGCCTACATTGAATGAGAGGGGTGGGGCAACATGACGTACATGCAGACTTTTAGACATTTGGTACTTCTTTTCTTCTGTGCATGCCAGTGGTGTCCTATGTTAGCATGAAGGTAACACTCAGACACAAAATAGGCAAAACCAATATATTACGGATTATTGGAACCAGTAACCAAAGGATCTTTGTGCATTAATGAAGGAAAGAAGCTGGGTAGGCTCAAAAAATATATAACAGACTGAAACTTCACAAGACATTTACAAAGAAACGAGAAAAAAATAAGCCTCCCAGCTGCAAAAACCCCATCCTTAGAAAGAGGAACACTCTCCTTCTCTGAGTCTCCCTGGCCAAATCAGGAACAACTTGGACAGTAAGTCCTTTAAAGGAAGCATTCTTTTTCTTGTAGAACATCTTCAACAGCCACTCGCGGTCAGATGATAAAGCAAATGTGACAATCAAGGTAGCCGGAACAACAGAGTCAAAATCAGAAGCCTCCAATATAACAGAGACATTTAACACATCCATCTGCAGCAACCCAAAACTTTGGCCCCCACCAGAGTCTTTCTTAGCAGAAGGCAGATAATATGAACAAGTCACTCCAAAAATTTCAACCAAATAGCTCTTAAGCATATCGCTAGAAGAGATTAATGGTGACTTAGGAAAATTAATCAGTCTCAAATTGGCAGACTGTGCAGAGTTCTTCAAAAGTTCAATCTTGGATTCAGGGCCGGCCTGTCCATTGAGCAAGAATGTTTTTTGCACAGGGCCCCGCGTTTCAGGGGGCCCCGCACAAAGAACATTCTGCTTTTTTAAAAATTAAATTAAAAAAAAAAAAGCTGGCTGCTACTGCTGCCGCCGCGGCAGCAGCAGAATGGAGTGTCCCGCGGGGCCCCCTCTGCCCGGCTGAGCCCCTCTACGACGGCTTTCAGATCCACGAAGGGAGAGTGTCTCCCTCGCGTCTCTGTTAAGCCCGCAGGGGCTGATGGGGTTCAGCTGGGCAGGGAGAGCTCAGCTGGGCAGAGGGGGCCCCGCGGGACACTCCATTCTGCCGCTGCCGCGGCGGCAACAGCAGCGGCCAGCTTTTTTTTTTTTTTTTCCCTGAGCCGATGTGGGGGGGGGGGGAGGGGTTAGGACTGGTAATGGGCTATGGAGGGGGTTAGGACTTGACTTGAGGTGGACTGTGGGTTGATGGGGGGGTTAGGACTGGTAATGGGCTATGGGGGGGGCTAGGACTGGAAATGGGCTGATGGGGGGGTTAAGACTGGAGGTGGGCTAATGGGGTTAGGACTGGAGGATGGAGGGGTAAAATTTGAGTGGATGAAATAGGAATGAGGAAAGAGCAAAAGGAGAAAGATTAGTATGTTAAAGCAGATGTAGAGAGAGAGAATGGAAAAAAAACTAGAAGAGAGAAGAAAGGACAAATGGACAGCAGACGATGGAGAGTTAGCAGAAAATATGAAGAAACCAGAAGAAAGTGGCTGGAGCAATTGCAACTGAAAAAAATGCACAAAAGGTAGAAAGATATCTCTTTATTTTGAATTTATTAACTGGAATATGAAAGCTCTGGGAAATGTGCATCATTAACGTCTGCGCTTTGTTTGGTACAAGAGGAAATTAATTTATAGTTTTATTTCTACAGTGTTGTTGTACATTCCAAGTTTGGCTTTTGGGGTTCCCAGTTTAATTATTGCCTTCCTGTTTCTAAATTGTGATTCCTTGTTTGGTGATGGTCTATGTTCTGCATGTGTAACTGAGCTGAGGTATTCTGTTTATGTAATTCCTATTTGACATTGCCACTTGTTCTCTTTCCCCAGTATTCTCTGAAATGTATTGGTTTAATATTTGCAGTGTTGCCTTTTGATAGGTAGGGTATGGTGCTTTTGTGAGTCCTGGTAGTGCTGTTGGGATACGGCGGGTTTGCTATGGGTTCTAAATGGGCAGCATTTGTAGTAGTTCCTAATGTGCCTGGCGGTTGGCACTGGATTATAGTAATGTAGAAATCTTTTAGTCTTTCTTTATCCATACACTCATTAAGAGACATGTTTACTAAAAGTTAGTGTATGGTAACATTATGCAAATACTTATGCAAATAAGGCCACTTATGCAAATGAGGCCCCACACCGAGTCTCCGCACATGGCCCCGCACCCCCCTTGGGCCGCCCCTGCTTGGATTTCACCAGCATTATAACCTTAATAAGAGCTTCACTGGACTTCTCTACTGGAAGAAACCTAGACTCTACCTCTGGAAGAGACCACTGAATATTAGCAGTCTCTTCCATACTTTTATATATAGCCAACATATTAGTTTGAAGTTGAGTTGTCAATACCTGCATGTGTGAGTACTTCCCTCAACTTTGATATAGCAGACCATATTGTTTCCAAAGTAAAAGTATCTGGCCGGGTCAGGAAAAAGGAAGCCAACGACTGAGAACCAAGTCCAGGCAAATCTTGAGAATAAGCAGAAAGTAATACTCTGCTGCTGGTCAGTGAAGCAGCCTTATCTCCAGCTGCCTTGGCACCCAATTACCATGCCTGAGCAAAGTGCTGTACCCACACTCATCAGTGGGTCAGTCACCCGACAGCATTCTGGAGAGTTACATGCTGTTGGTGGCTTTGGAAGAATCTGAACTTCAAGGAAAAAAGATGCCTCCATGCCCAAATAAGATGCTGAGCCTCCTGACTCCAGTATCAAAAAAGCCAGGCTCACTTCCAAACTGTTTGGCTAAGGCACAATTGCTGAAGAAAATAATCTATTGGACCAGTGGAAACCAGAGGTAAGGCAGAAGTAATAACCTGGGCACTGGAGTTTCTTGCCCATAACACTAGCGATACTGGGCACTGTGCCTGAAAACTGCCATCTTGAAACTCCATGTTCATTTTTTTTCTAAGTTTTCCTGCATTATGTATTTGCTCAGATAACCCAGGTACAACATTGGTCTGAAGCGATATACTTTATTTGGAATTAAGAAAGGTCTGGAGTAGAGGCCTTTGTTGATTTCTGGTTCCAGGATATGCTCCACTGCCATTTTCCTGAAGGAAGGATTACACCTCTTTTGCATATAACTGTACAGGTAGGGATATGATTTGAAGATTTCAATGGTATGATTTGATATCGACTGACAGAAACGTGGCTGGTAACCTTGGTGCAATATTTAAGATGTGACCACTTTCACCAGCCCTGTGGCTGGTGTGAATGACCACTCCTACATTTTTCAAGTACACACATAAATTATCATATTTTATAATGAATGCGTGTAATGCTCCTACTGTCCACTCTCTGCCCACGCTCCGCCCATGTGCATGTCCACTTTTTTTTATGCAGTTTCAATTTTACACAAGGTACATACTTGTTACAGAAAATAATATAATTTAAAAGGAAAACGAAAAAGACAAAAGAATAAAGGAACGCCTTCCCTATTCTTACACTCGTTCATGAAGAACTAAGATTCACTAGCCCACAAAATAGATAGAGGGCAAGACAGAATCAAAGTAACAGTTAAAGGAAATAGACACAAAACTAGTGCATAAATTTACTATTTCACAGACCCCAATCCCCCTCCCCCCCCAACTATAGAGGAGGTAGGTGGAGTAGCCCAAACTGCTGAGGTAGAGTCACATCTTTACTATCGACAAACTGAGTTAGGTGTGCTGGCTCAAAAAAAGTATAACACCCTGATATTTAATTAAGCATCTACATGGATAGCGCAGAAAAAATAGCCCACCCAACTGCAGAACCCAGGGACGCATCAAAAGAAACTGCTGCCTACGTTCCTGAGTAGCTTTAGAGACATCCGGAAACATCCTTATTGTCCCCCCCATAAAGAGCTCATTCCTAGGCTTAAAGTACAATTTCAAGAGTAAATCTCGATCAGGCTTGAGAGCCAAAGCCAGGAGCAGAGTAGCCCTCGGGATAAAACCTGGATTTGTAGTCTCTATAACTCATATGCATGTCTACTTTGAAAGTACATGCCATGGAAACAGCACATGTACTTTTACACTGGTTGGTGTTTATAAGAGGTCATTTACATGCATTTGTAGCCACTGCCTAAAAATAGGTGCCTCCTTAGAAAATTACTCTCATTTAAAGAACATACGTAGTATGAGGGATAAAGCCCATTTGGTAGAATATTGAAGTTGCCCTCTCACATGTTGGATGATATTCATTGTATGAACATAAGAACATAAGATATGCCATATTGGGTCAGACCAAGGTTCATCAAGTCCGGTATCCTGTTTCCAACAGCGGCCAATCTAGGTCACAAGTACCTAGCAGTTTCCCCAAAAGACAGGTTCCACAATGCTTGTATTGGGGCAAGCAGTGGATATTCTGGGTCCACTTTAATAATGGTTTATAGACCTTTCCTCCAGGAAATTGTCCAAATCTTTTTTAAACCCAGCTACATTAACAGCTTTTACTACATCCTCTGGTAGAAAATTCCAGAGTTTGATTACATGTTGAGTGAAAAAATATTTTCTCTTATTAATCTGTGTTTTTTAATATTTGTTTTACCTTTGAATTCTGAATTTTAGTCATTCTGCTGCAAATAGCATATAGGCCTTTACATCATTCACTGGACTGATTTTTGTTGTAGCTTTAAAATACACGCTGGCATTTCTCTGCCTCAGAACACATGCCTCGGAGAGAGAGGCAGCCACTTGCTGAAGCATCCATGTTACATAATATCTAAAATGCTGACTATTTAAGCTTCCAGCACTGCCTCTGGCACTTGTGTCTGATTAGTGCACTGTGCTAACAGAAAAGCCTTTGACTATCTACCCTCATCTATGATCGCCCTTAAAAGAGGAACTGCCACTACAGAATTATTAATGCAGATAAGCAATTTGAGCTGGGTGTTTGCTGTAAGATTTCCTTCATCAGAGCTGCCATTTATAAAATTTTTGCTATTTGTTTTTTTAAATTACTCTTTGAATTTTGGTTGATCTTGTTTATATTGCAAAAACATCTATTTATTTATTTAATTTTTAAAGGGCGTGATCCTGAAAATGGCCTTGCTACACTCTTGAGTCACCTTCCTGATGAAGCCCCTTGGTAATCATGGCCTATGTTTGAGTCTTAGGAGTCCCGTGTCTATATATTAATCCTTGAAAATTTTATGAAATACTGAGTGGAAATTGTCATCAGCCTAGCAATGACTCCATCTAAGCAGCTCAGTGGACATCTCTTAAGTCCGTTATAATATTTAGACATTGTTTTTTGAGAGATTCTCTCCTGTTTGAAATTTATTTTCCATCTTGAAAGCTGGTCTTCTGAAACATTTTCAAAGTCAATTCAAGCAAAGTGGGGATTTCTTTTAAGCGTGCAATGGTAGTGTCTGTTCAGTGAATTCCATCCTGTTAAGCTCAGGGGCTGAATGCAACTGGAATAAAAACAACTTTAGTTCCACTTTTTTTTAGGCTTTGATACCCTTCTATTGCATTTCATAATTTTAGCATTTGAGAAACAGTACTATTCCATACTCCACTAGTTTTAGTAAATACTTTTTATATTTTTCCTCATGGACTTCACTGTTTTTTGTGCTATATAGCTTGTTATGAGATTGTGATTATAGTGTAATTACTCACCTGTAACAAGTGTTTTCTAGGGACAGCAGGAATCAGTTCTCACATATGGGTGACGTCGATGCTGACAGAGCCCTCGCAGAAGCATCTCCCCAGCTTTCAAAGAAAGCCTTTGGGAGATGCCACCACACATGCGTGGTCCCCTTCCCACCCAAGGGTGCCACCTTGGTCAGTCGGATGACATAGCTAGAGCTGAAAAAAAGGATGGAAAAAATTATAGCTATTCCAAGGGGAGGAGGGAGGGTTGTGAGGACTGATTCCTGCTGTCCCTGGGGAACACCTGCTACAGGTGAGTAGCTATGTTTTCTCCAAGAACAAGCAGAAGTCAGTCCTCACATATGGGACTCCCTAGCTACAGGCTACCGAGAACCTGTAGAAAAGCATGGCTCAGCCGTGAGGAGCCACAAGGGAATCTGAGAACAGACTCCGAGGATTCCAGTGTTCAAGGAGAACCATGGCTCCGCTAGCCTGAACAAAAAGGGTTGGAGGGCAGGTGTTGCCTAAACCCCCGAACAGATTATGGCCTGGCTAAAGGCACTGTCCCATCGGGATTCCCTCTCCAGACAGTAGTGAGCTGCAAAAGTGTGAACCAAAGACCAGGTGGCAGCCTGGTAGATGTCTGCCATAGGGACAGAGCTTAGGCTTGCAACTGAGGTCGCTATAGCCCTGACATTAGGCGCTGTGACCAGGCGGTCCAGCGGCAGCCCAGCCTGGTTGTGGGCGAAGGTGATGCAGTCCGCCACCCAGATGGACAGGGTCCACTTTGTGATAGCATCCCCCAGATGACTGGGATCATATGAGACAAAAAGCTGTGAGGCTTTGTGGTGGTCCTGAGTATGCTGTAGATTGAAGGACAGGGCCCTTTTTCAGTCCAGCGTATGGAGAACAGCCGACGCCTTGTCGGTGTGGGACCGTGGAAAGAAGAAAGGGAGTACTACCTCCTGGTTGAGGTGGAAATCAGACACCACCTTTGGAAGAAACGTCGGGTGAGTGCGGAGCATGACCCTGTTCTTGTAGAACCTGGTGTAGGGTGGCTTGGTCACCAGGGCCTGGAGCTCGCTGACTCTGCGTGTAGAGGTGAGTGCCATCAGGAAGGCCACCTTCCAAGACAGGTATCTCAGGTGGCAGGTAGCCAAGGTTTCGAAGGGCGGCTTGGTAAGCTGCACCAGGACCACACTGAGATCCCATTCCACCAGGACGGACAGATGGGAGGCTTCGACAGCAGTAAGCCCCGCATGAATCAGATAATGAGGGTCTGCACGGAGAGAGGCTTGCCCTCTATGGAGTGATGGTTCACGGAGAATGCACTCAGGTGCACCCTGACCGAGTTGAATTTAAGTCCAGACTGTGAGAGATGGAGCAAGTACTGCATCACTGCGTGCACCAGGCAGGAAAATAGGTTCACCCGTTGCTTCATGCACCATAAGGAGAACCTGCACCACTTGAAGACAGAGGCCCGTCTAGTGGAGTCCTTTGGAGAGGCCAGGAGGACCTCTTCCACCTCCTTGGGGAGGTTGAGGGGTGCTAAAGCGACCTATTCAGCAGCCACACTGTGAGGGACAAGGATCCCAGGTTGAGGTGGAGGATTGAGCCCTCCTCCTGGGACAAAAGTCCCGGTGAGCTCCCGAGAGGGACTGGGGACTCCCTTTGAGAGATGAAACAGTAGAGGAAACCAAGGGGGGCTGACATGGACAGAGGGGGGCTGAGAGGGAGGGAGGGAGGGAGAGAGGGGGGCTGAGAGGGAGGGAGGGAGAGAGGGGGGCTGACATGGAGGGAGGGAGGGAGGGATGGAGGGGGGCTGGGATGGTTGGAGGGAGGGAGGGATGGAGGGGGGGCTGACATGGATGGATGGATGGATGGAGGGAGGGATGGAGGGAGGGGGGCTGACATGGACAGAGGGAAGGATAGAGGGAGGGCTGACATGGACAGAGGGGGGACTGACATGGAGGGAGGGAGGGAGGGAGAGAGGCGGGATTGACATGGAGGGAGGGAGGGAGGGGGGACTGATATGGACATGGGGCTGACATGGAGGGAGGGAGGGCATGGAGAGATGGAGGGCTGACATGGAGAGATGGAGGGAGGGAGGGAGGGGGGCTGACATGGAGAGATGGAGGGAGGGATGGAGGGCTGACATGGAGAGATGGAGAGAGGGAGGGAGGGCTGACATGGAGAGATGGAGGGCTGACATGGAGAGATGGAGGGAGGGAGGGGGCTGACATGGAGGGAGGGAGGGAGGGAGGGAGGGAGAGAGGGAGGGGGGCTGACATGGAGAGATGGAGGGAGGGAGAGAGATGGAGGGAGAGATGGAGGGGGGCTGACACGGAGAGAGGGAGGGAGGGAGGGGGGCTGACAAGGAGAGAGGGAGGGAGGGAGGGGGGCTGACATGGAGAGAGGGAGGGGGGCTGACATGGAGGGAGGGGGGCTGACATGGAGAGAAGGAGGGAGGGAGAGAGAGGGAGGGGGGGCTGACATGGAGAGATGGAGGGAGGGAGAGAGATGGAGGGAGGGAGGGAGGGGGGCTGACACGGAGAGAGGGAGGGAGGGAGGGGGGCTGACACGGAGAGAGGGAGGGGGGCTGACATGGACAAAGGGAAGAGACGGGGACATACTGGATAGACGGGGGATAAATGCTGGACAGAGGGGGGAGAGAGTGCGGGTTAGGATTATAATGGGCAGATGGGGGGGCTAGGACTGGTAATGGGTTGATTAGGGAAGGCTAGGACTGGGAATGGACTGATCAAGATGGGGTTGGGACTGGTAATGTGCTGATAGGGGGGTAGGACTGGTAATGGACTGATGGGGGGGCTAGCCTTGGAAATGAGCTGATCGGGGAGGTTAGGACTGGAAATGGGCTGATTAGAGGAGGCTACAACTGGTAAAGGGCTAATGGGGGGGGGGGTTGGACTGGTAATGGGCTGATTAGGGGAGCCTAGCACTGGTAATGGGGTTGAGGAGGGACTAGCACTGGAAATGAGCTGATTAGGGGAGGCTAGCACTGGTAATGGGGTTGAGGAGGGACTAGCACTGGAAATGAGCTGATTAGGGGAGGCTAGGACTGGTAATGGGCTGATTAGGGAAGCCTAGCACTGGTAATGGGGTTGAGGAGGGACTAGCACTAGAAATGAGCTGATTAGTGGAGGCTAACACTGGTAATGGGGTTGAGGAGGGACTAGCACTGGTAAAGGGGTTGAGGAGGAACTAGCACTGGAAATGAGCTGATTAGGGGAGGCTAGGACTGGTAATGAGCTGATGGGGGAGATTAGGACTGGAAATGGGCTGATTAGAGGAGGCTAGGACTGGTAATGGGCTGATGGGGCGAGGACTGGTAATGGACTGATTAGGGGAGCCTAGCATTGGTAATGGGGTTGAGGAGGGGCTAGCATTGGAAATGAGCTGATTAGGGGAGGCTAGCACTGGTAATGGAGTTGAGGGGGGGACTAACACTGGAAGCAAGCTGATTGGGGGGCTTCGACTGGGAATGGGCTGATTGTGTGGAGGGGAGGATAGAGCTGCTGGCCCTGGAAGAAAACTGGGGGCTAAGGCTACTAATGGGCTGATATGAGGGGATGGGAGAATGGAACTGGAAGGGAGTGGATCTGAGAGGGGCTGCCATGGTATTTGTACTAGAAGGGACAGGTCAATGGGGAAGGAGGGGGACTGGAAGGGAATGGACACCAGTGGCAGTCATGGGAATGTAAGTTGACATTGGAAAGTACTGAGAGTGAGGACTGGAAAGGGGCTGATACTGGGGAGGGTTACTGGGACTGGAAATAGGCTGATGGAAAGAAGTGAAGAAAACAAAAGAAGAGATAAGAAATGGCAGATGGACCATAGACCACAGAAAGAGAGCTAAGAGAAGACAGGAAAGCAGAAGCCTCAGATCGGGACCAGCATGATCAGAGAATAAATTGGTCAGACAACAAAGGTAGAAAAAATAATTCTATTTCATATTAGTGATTTGACTACAAATTCATCATAATTTTGAAATCAAATATTGTTACTTGTTATTGTGGTTTAAATAAGTAAATTTTATAAATAAAAACATATTGCAAAGGCCTATAATATATTAATAATTCAACAAATGATTACAGCGACAATGCGTTAACGATAAAGGAAGATAGACGCATTTGATTTTATCATTGGGGGTCACCACAAGTTGACCAATGGTAAAAGGGGTCACGGTACAAAAAAGGTTGAGAACCACTGTTCTAGAGTTTCTGTCACATCTAATAGGTGTCACCAGTAGTTCACAGCTCTTTAACAAAATATTTCAAATCACATATCGTCTTCAAGTACCTCAAGAAATGTACTTCTATAAACTGCTATTTTTTGGCCTTCTATTCATTTATTAAAAATGTATATGCTATGATATTTCACAATATAGTTCCTAACCTACATAAAAGAACAAAAGTCAGTACATAATAAAATAAATAATATAAATAGTTAATACTATCCCATCATAGATCAAAGTCCCACAGAATAAAAATATTATAATAAAACAGCCCAAATACACTAAACAGATATCACATTATCAATACACTCATCAAAAGCATTCACAAATTTAAAAACAAAATTGCTTACAAAACTTTAAATAATCAGTTTTACACCATAAATCTTTCAGTACTTTAGTCCAAAACAGTATGTATCCTGTGGCATTCCTTAGGGAGCAATTTCTCCAAATGGGTGAATTTTGCGCATATCATGAAAGTCATGAACCTCACTTCTAAGCCAAGGAATGTGGAGTTCAATCTCAGTTTCTCAAGTAGAACTTGCATCATGCCAAAAAGAGCCTCCTTCTGGAGTTTGTAAGATATTATGTGTATGGGTAATTTATCAAGATGTGCTTGGAAATTCTTCATAATTAGGCCTGTGGCACCCAACACGATGGGAAATATTGCTGTATCTTTCTGCCACATTTGCTTAGTCTCCAACTGCATTTCTTGGTACTTTAAGATCTTCTCCCCCTCAATGTGATTATAAGAGTAGTCATTTGGAACTGACACCTCTAAAATCAGTACAGTTCTGATGTTTTTCTCCTTTACCACTATATCCGGCTTCCTTGCATCCAGCTTTGTATTGGTCAGAATGGGAGTATCCCAGGTTATCATAACCTCTTCATTCTCTTAATCCTTTTAGGGTAATGATCTCCGTGATTTTCAGGCACAGTGATGTTATCGTGTTTACAAAGTTTACAGTGGATGAGGCGCACTACTTTATTATGCCTTTCCGTATAGAAATTTTCAGCCAGCTATGAGGTAAGTCACTTTCCAGCTCTTTCCCACAGAAGCAACATAAGAGTTTTGCCAGTTTTTTTCAATGCTCACTGTAAACCATTTCATCTGTAAGCCGGCAATCCTGGGCAGCAACTATTAGTCTCTCGTTCTTCGTTTTCATTTCAACTCTCCTTAACCATTCATGTATCCGCTCTTGATCGACAAAGGGCTCCTAGAGTAATACACTGTATTTCTGCATTTGCCAATTATTTTTCCTTGTTTGTTGACCTAGTTCTTTGTAGAGTTTTTTCTGTTTTACAAATTCTGTTACTTCCTTCCCTGTGCATGCTTGTGGATTCTCACTAATTCCTTCTAGTCTTGAGAACGCTTGTCCAAGTTTGATGATAGAGACAAATTCTGGATATTTACTTTCATATTTCAGCACTTTTTGCGCATTTGGATCCAATGATGCAGTTTGGTAGGCCTGGAGGCCTATGATAATAGCTCCGTATATGTAATTAATCTCTATGAGGCCTAGCCCTCCAGCTCTAGGGATGTACAGTCTTGGCATACACTGGATTCTTGTAAATTAATTCATGGGCATGGAGGAGTTTTCTTGTTCGCACATCCAGTTTTTCAAGATCTTGAGAGGCCAGTCCACATTCCCAAAGCTGTATGAGAAAACAGGAATTGCGAGCTGATTAATGGCCTGTATCTTATTCCATGATGTTAAAGCACTTTTCAATAATGATTTTAATCTCCTGTAGTATTCTTTACTGATCTTTTCTCTTTCTGCTCGAGTGTCATTCCTTCCTCTATTCTGAGATACTTATATATCCCCTTCCTGTTCAACATCCTTGATGTCACAGCCTTCAGTCAGGGAGATGTTTTCCGTTTTGTTCAATTTTCCTCTAAAATACATTTGCCTTAGCACATTTGCCAAGGTCAAAGATCATTCTGATGTTATCAGAAAAGCTTTTCACTAGTGGAAGTTGCTCTGTTAATTGTTGGTCACTGGAACTGTAGAGCTTCAGATCATCTACAATAAATGAGATGTTGTTTCTGGATTGTTACCTTCTTTAGGATTCACGCTAAATCCGTATCCCAAAAAGTTGATGAGAGTACTCATTGGATTAAGCGCCACACAAAACAGAAAGGGCAACAGGGAATTTCCCTGAAATATTCCTCGTTGGATCTTAATGTTAGGAATGATGTATTCACCAGCTTCATATTTTAAAAAGAGTGGTTTGCCACATTGTCATGGTGAGCTTAATGTACTCTATCAAACCAGGATTTATTTTGTACAATTCAAGGCAATTTATTATCCAAGAATATGACGCTGTCAAAAGCTTTCTTATCAATCCATGCTATACTGAGATTACTGCTTTTCTTAGCGCTGGTCATGATGGCCTTATTCAACATTAATTGGTCCTTGGTTCCATTTGCTCTCCTCTTAGTGCCCTTTTGCTCTATTGCTATGATGTTATAGGACTCAATATGATCATATGTTCTGTCTGCATCTAGTGCAGTTAACAGCTGTATCTGCCTAGCGATGACTATCCATATTGGGCCAGGATATTGAAATGGGCAGGCTAGGAGCCACTATGGCACATAGTACTACCACTACTACTACTGAGCATTTGTATAGCCCTACAAGTCATACGTAGCGCTGGACAGACATGTAAGAGATAGTCCCTGCTCATCAGAGCTTACAAATAGTCTTGCCCGCTGACCCTTAACCCTGGATATTCAATACCATGGAGATGGCACTGAATATCCAGGGTCACCGCATATGTCCCAGAGCCGCCAAAGCTAACCAGGTAGAGATAATATTGCACCGCTACACAGTTAGCTTCCATGGGTAAACCTAGACCAGCTTTTGCTACACCTAGATTTAACTGATGATCACTAATCGGGTAGTGTTGCAATATCGCCGCCACCTGGTTAGCAACAGTGTCTGTTTCTGCTCCATCCCAGAATGCCCCAACACATCCCAATGCTAACCGGATAGCATCAGCGCGTGTAGCAGGGTTAGAGGGCAATATTCAAAGGCACTAAACATGTGTCATTGAATATCCCAGTTTAAGGCATTAACATGGTTTACCAGGCTGTAAACTATGTAAATGCCTTTCAAATATCGGGCCCATTGTTTTTCAAATTACGCATGTAACTTTCCTATCCATGAAGCGATAAGAGTTTATTAGGAAAGTTATGCAAAATTGGAGGATAATATGTTTGAAAATTGGCAGTCTCTTAGCACTCACTGCTCTCATTTTCATTCTTTTTCTTGATGGTGTTGACATTTAATCTGGCTAGGATAACACATAGAGGTATGTTTACTAAACAGCGGTAGCGGCTCCCGTTCGATATTGGAGCCGCGGCTGCATTGATTTCAATGGGGGCCGTGATTCTGATATCGCATTGAAGCTGCTACTGCTGCTTAGTAAACATACCCTATAGCAGAGGTTCCCAACTCCAGTCCTGGAGGGCCAAACACCATTCAGGTTGTCCCTAATGAATATGCATGAGATATATTTGAATACAATGGGGGCAGTGCATGCAAATGCATCTCATGCATATTTTTTAGGGACAGCCTGAAAACCTGAATGGTGTTTGGCCCTCCAGGACTAGAGTTGGGAACCTCTGCCCTATAGTCTCAATAGCACACAGCATCGAAAGAGAGACAGGAGCATCATTCATTAGGTGGCACTGCAGAGTGCCGAGGGAAGGTGGTCTATGGAAATGTCCCTTCCCAGAGATCCTGGCATTTTGAAGGGGACATGGAGAGGGATAACTCAGGTTTTGCATGTGTGCATGTGGCGGGGGGAGACAGATTCATCGATAGAGGGGTAACTGAGTGGAAGAGAGGAGAAAGATCAAAGGGAGAGAGAAATGACTGGGGATTGAAAGCTGGAGGGAGGAAAGGAAAAAGGAGAAACAACTGGGGGCTGTCAAGGACAAAAGGTAGAGAAAGGACTGAGAATTCAGCAGACACATGCATGCACAGTAGTAGTGATTCTCTCATTCCCACTTACACACGACAGAGGCTCAATGTATTAAAAAATGTCCGAGGAAATTTTAGGCACACAATGAAGTACATATTTCTAATCCTTTTTTAATAAGAAAAATGGAATGTGATTCTAGAATTGATTAAGAAAAAGGGATGCCTAGGTTAGCATTCCTTTAATTGCCTTACAATGTAAAAGCTATATTCAAGTAAGAAAACAGTCATCAATTTTTAACAAGCACAATTTTGTCCTAGGCAATGTCCATTTCCTTAGCCAGTGCATAAAATACTGTAAAATAGAAACAAGGGAAGCATAGCCCCCTGGTCTGTGAGTCCTCACTGAACGCTACCTTCTCTAAAGGGAAACCAAGGGACACATACTTCAGAAGGGTGGCAGGCAGGGCCAGTGCAAAGTTACTAGATGCACTAGGTAAACCTTCAGCCTTGTGCTCCCTCACAATTAACTTTCTGACTCCTAGCACCCCCCACAAGATTTTGATAATTAAATTCAATCATAATCATTGCAACACCTCCCCCTCCCAGAAAATCCTATAAAATCACACTTTTCAATATTTTTCATACTTTTTAATATTAAACTTTGTTTTGCAAATATATACAAAATGAGGAAATTTCCAAAAGTCACTTACTGTACAAGGATAAATGGACTATTCTTCTTGTGGGTGAAAGTAAGCACTGATGAGTCTGAGTATGTGTAGCTGTTAGGACCCATTGTTTTGCTATGACTGTAGCTGCCCCCAAAAAGCTGCTGCCCTAGGTGCCCCTGTTCCACTTATGTCTGCCACTCTTGGGTTTAAAGGATTCTGGGACAGGACTAACTAGGATTATCCAATGAATCCTTCTCTTTACTTACAGGATCAGTGAAAACCTGTTATTCTCTTTTTTTCCTCCTCAGAGCCCTCCCTCTTGCTCTTCTCCTTATTGTACCTAAGCAGTACTGATGTTGGCTTGTTTAGTTAATTTAGAGGCAGACAATGCGAAGTGCAGCAGCCCAAGCACCCCCTGTCACGCCATAATTGCTCTTACTCAGTGGTTTAACCAGCCAAACATTCATATACCTGTATGGTACAATGGTTTAGGCACCCAAAGGCACGCACACACACCTGGAGGTGCAGAGGCTTAGCCAGCCAAAGACGGGAAACTGCCTTTGGGCTCAGTATTTGTACTATTCAGCTTTTCCTCCAAGATGAAGTCTCCTCCTATCATTTCCAGAAAAGCTCTCCCAATTTCTAAAAAGACTGGGTGTCATAAAAATATCACATTTACAATAATTAATAGAACCACCAGAAGTCTCTACCCATTACCAGGGATTCTATGAACCTACAGTCGTCCTTAACATATCTATACAGGCTATCTTAAAGCTAGGGCAAAGGAAGCTAGCCAGGAATGTGGAGCCCGAACAGGAAATATAAAAACCCAAGTTGAAGAAAGTCAGAGAGGCCTGGAGAGAAAAAAACAGTGGCTTTCAGGGCAGACCCAGATTGCTAAGAAAGGTTAGATGCTTTATAGCCTGCTAGGTAGGACAGGCTTCTTTGTATGTGTTGCCAGAGATTACAAAGAGAACCCTTGATGCTCTAAACTGCTAGCAGAGGCAGGTCTCTTGTGTTTGAAGTTGAACTACTGACCTGCTAGAGAAGCTACGCCTCTTTGTGCTTGAATCTGAACTGTGCTAATATTGTTGTTTCTGAACCTTGGTACCACAACCTAACATGGCAGAACTCTAGAGGTCTCTACAGAAGCATCAAATATTATAAAATAAAAAGCACATGGATAATATGTTAGATTTGGTTGTTCCCATTAACACAAAACCATGGAGATTATAAAAACAGGTCAGAGGTTTGAAAACAAGTTTTCATTTTATTTATTTAAAATATTTATATATTGCCATATGCCACGGTATTCTAAGTGGTTTACCTAACCATCCCCTCCATCCATCCCCAAATATAAAGTGACCAACCATCCCATATTTTATGGGCAGTCCCGTATTTTCAGGATTTGTCCCTGGAATCATATTACTTCAGTCGGGACGCCTAAATGTCCTCTGTTTTAAAACACGCGTCCCACTCCTACACTCCTCCGCTTTTGTACCAGCAGACTTCTCTACTCCAGCTGAAATTTTCAAAGGGAAACTCTATTTATATGACATATATCCATCAGAGGCATGGAAACATACTATATACACATGCATGCACTCTGTTGTACTTCAGTCACACACATATGCACATGTATTCATCCACCCCCTCATTCCCCAAATCAGGTACACACATGCACACTAGCACTTCTCAGACAGATAGATTCTGTCTCTGATTGTCTACTGGTGCTGTGCTGCTTCTGCACTCCTCTACTTCAATGCCCCCAGTTCTTGCTTTTGCTACCAGTTCTTTTTCGCAGCCTGCAATAACCTCCTCACACTTTACCCCATTCCTCTTACATTTCTACCCTTTATCAGCAACCCATAAGAACTTAAGAAATGCCATACTGGATCAGACAAAGGTCCATCAAGCCAAGTATCCTGTTTCAAAAAGTGGCCAATCCAGGTCACAAGTACATAGCAGTTTCCCAAAAAGACACACAGGTTCCACAATGCTTGTATTGGGGCAAGCAGTGAATTTCCCAGTCCTCTTTAATAATGGTTTATGGATCTTTCCTCCAGGAACTTGTCCAAACCTATTTTAAACCCAGCAACACTAATAGCTTTTACTTCATTTTCCGGTAATGAATTCAAGAGTTTGATTAAGCGTTGAGTGAAAAGATATTCTCTCTTATTAGTCTTAAATGGGTTACACTGTAGCTTCCTTGCATGTCATCTAGTCTTTCCACTTTTTTTGGTATAAACAATCGATCTACGTTTACCCGTTCCACTCCCTTCATTAATTTATAGGCCTCTATCATATCTCTCCTCAGCCGTCTCTTTTCCAGGTTGAAGAGCCCTAAACCTTTAAGCCTCTCCTCACATGGGTATCTTTCCATCTCCTTTACCATTTGGGTGGTTCTTCTCTGTACCTTTTCTAATTCCACTATATCCTTTTTTAAGATATGGCAACCAGAATTGCACATAATGTTCAAGGTGTGGTCGCACCATAGAACAATATAGAGGCATAATAATATCCTTTGTTTTATTCTCCAGTCCTTTCCTTATGATTCCTAGCATTCTATATGCCGCTTTGGCCGTCACTGCACACTGGGCAGAGGGTTTCAATGTGTTATCCATGATGATGCCTATATCTTTTTCCTAGGTGGTGGTTTCTAATGTGGAACCTTGCATCGTGTAACCATTATTTGGGTTGTTCTTTCCTAGGTGCATAACTTTGCACTTGCCCAGATTAAATTTCATCTGCCATTTGAACATCCAGTCTTCCAATTTATCAAGGTTTTCTTGCAATGTTTCACAATCCTCTTGGGCTTTAACAACTTTGAATAATTTTATGTCATCTGCAAATTTGATTACCTCACTTGTTATTCCCATTTCCATGTCATTTACGAATATGTTAAAAAGCAGTGGACACTGGGGAGAAAGTGCTTCCTTTGCTGGAGTGTAGAGCAGTTGCCATGGTGTTTTGCTGCTGAGGGAAACCGGTGCTGGAGCTGTGCTGCAGGAACGCGCCAGATTTGAGGCCGCCCCCTCTCCCAACATCATCTAGAAGTGCCCACAGTAACTGAATAAAACTAGCAGCGCCTAGTGCGGCCGCAGACGTGGGCCCGTGTCCAAAGATGCATGTGACCAAAGGGGCATGTCCCTTTGGTGCAGACTTTGTGCTGTATGGGCGAGGCTTGTGACTTTGATATGTGGTATTGTTCTGGATAATTCTTATATGCATTGGGGGTGGGTATTCCAAAGACAGCAGGTAAACGTAAGAATAAGAGTAAAAGCTCAAAGGGGTGGAGCCTATTAACGTTCTGGGCCCGATGGATAAGCATGTGTCTGCTGCACAGGTTCAGCTGCCCCCCACTGAAGGCTTGGGCTTGTTACTGCAACTGAAGCTTCTTTAAGCTCCCCTTCTAGGTCCCCACCACCTCAGCCTAGTGCGCAGCCCATGCCTATGTTAGAAGCCACTCTGAGCTCCCCTCGAGAAGTTGGTGAAGGCAGAGTGATTTCTTCGGGTATGGCTAGTTTTACTGACATCCTGATGATTATGCCTAAGCCTATTCAGTTTGATTCTCTAGCAGAGTTGGGTACAGTTTCTGCAGAGGAAGTTAATCTAGCTAACATATGGAAAGTGGTTACACATAATAATGTATTATTAAGGGGTGCAAGGGCACACGTATCTGTTTTCACAGGACACTGTTAATGTACTTACGGCACATAACATGGGTCTTTTGAATCTACAGAAGAAAACAGACACGTCCTTACAGGTTGCTAGTCTACAGATTGTTTCTGCTTCTCATATAAAGGACTCTGGGTTTGTACACCATCAGCTAGAGGCTTTGGAAAATTCTAGGAACCTGCGCTTGTTAAATTTCCCAAAGACCCATTATCTATCCCCTGTGATCCTCTAGTATTTTAAAGAGATTCTTGGTATTAGTAATCCAGGTAACTAATTGTTATTATGTGATATCTTGGCGAATGGGTGAAGTTGTGCCAGAGTTAGGCCCAGTGGTTGCGGAAGCGTCCGTTTCTTTAAATTTATCTGAGTTTTTGGAGTCTTCTAATGACTCTATCCCAACCCAAGCCACTCTGGTAATTGCTTTATCCACTGTCGCAGATAAGTCTATGATCTTAAAATTGTATTTTAAAAACGACGATTTGTTTTGTGGTGCCAAAATTATGATATTCCCGGATATTGTTAGGGCAACTCAGGTATGAAGGAAGGCCTTTTTACTTTTGAAATCTAAAGTGGTTCTATTGGGGCAAGCTTCTTTCTAAAATTTCCCTGTAAATGTGTGGTTCTACATCAGGGGATTCAATTTTCTTTTTTTTTATTCTTTGCAGCTGGAGAACTTTCATAGAGATAAGGTACTTATATAATATCTGTTGGGCTGGGTGAGCTTTATCATCTTTTTTTTTTGTTCTCTTTGGGACCGTTAGGTCAGGGGCAGCTCTATAATGAGGCCGAGCGAGGCAGTGGCCTCAGGCGGCAACTTTTTTGGGGCAGCAAAAATTGCCCCCCAAAAGACCGCCTCAATCGGCCTTCAAAAAAATAAACAACAAAAAAAAGATCGTCGGAGCCAGAGCCGCCGCTGCTGCTGCCGCGGCGGCTTCCCAGCAGAATCCTCCATCAGTGCCGGCTCAGCTTTTCAGATCCATGAAGGGAGAGTTTCCCTTTCTCGTGGCTGTTAGTTAAGCCCGCACTGATGGAAAACAGGCAGCCAGGAGGGTTTGTTTTTTTCTGCTTAGGGCTTTGGGGCTGCAGCAGCAGCCAAATAGCAGGCTGGCAGTATTTTTTTTTTTTTTTTAAAAGATGATCGGGGAGCCAGGAGGGAAGAGAGGAGAGGAGCAGGGTTAAAGAGAAGAGGAGCCTCAAAGGACTGCAGGGCAGGCCTTCGTAAAGCCGTGAATGCCGCAGCTGAAGTCGGAGCCTGACCTGCAGCCTCGTAGGAGTCCCAGGGGAGGAGCAGGCTTTGATCTGGGAGCTGCGGATACTCGTGGCTGTTCCCAATCAAAGTCAGATGAGATCTGCAGGTATCAGGGATGGCCGCAGGTATCGTGTCTCTCACCGATATGTGGGAGGGGGAGGGATTTGTCTGAAAATTGCTCCGGAGCCCTTGAGCAAGGCCCGAAGTGAGTTGGAGAGGTGGACCATTGGGGAATGTGTGGGTAAGTAAAGGGAGGTAGATTGGGCAGCAAGCAGCCTAGAGCCCATAGGCAAGGCTTGGGCTGGTAGAGGGAAGGGGAAGGTGTTTGGCAGTCAGGTCCCTTTGAGGTCCCTAGGGAAGGGCTCGGAAGGAAGGGAGAAGATTGAGGGGGCTAAGGCAGGGCAGGAAGCCTTGGAGAAGGGAAAGGAGAAGTGGAGAGGATTGAGGTCTTCTGGATGACTGACAGAAGGGGTGGAGCTGAACTTAAAGAGTCCTAAGCCCCTGATTAAAAAAAAACTGCTGAAATATATAAATTAATTTTAAGGAGGGGAAAGAAGAGGAGAAGAACTGGGAATGTTAAAGAGAGGAGAAAGAAGATTCTGGTGGGAATTTTAATTTATTTAAATACAGTTTTGCCTTAAAATGTAAGGGAAAGGTATAAGAAGGGAAAACGTGTTTTTAGGGTAGGAAAGGGTTAAGGAAAAGAGAAAAGGGTTAGAAAAGAACTAGAGGGGAGCTGTTGGGGTTTTCTTTTTTTGTTTTTGGGCTTCATGATGAAAAGAAGGAAAAAGGAGGACGAAACTGAAATATTGAGGTATGACAAGGGTTTGAGGGTGATGATAAGAGTGTGAGGAACACTGTAAAGTGGTTTTAAAGTTATTGGAAAAATTAGTTTAAGGGGAATTTGTACAAGTTTATCAGAAAGGAATGAAAGGGGTTTATTTAAATTTTAAAACTGTAGCTAATATCTGTATGTCAAATGAAATTGATTTATGTAAAGATGAATGTTTAATATGTTATTATATTGATAAAAAGTGAAGTTTTCCAAGGCGTTTCTATGGGGGAGGAGTGGAGTGATCCAAACTGTTACATTGTTGCTCTTTGCCTCAGCTGTGTACCAAAGCTTTCTGACTAGTTAAGCTGCCTGTTTCCTTTCCCATCAGCCCCGGCAAGCTTAACTAACAGAGCCGCGAGAAAGGGAAACTCTCCCCGGTGCTGAAGGAGGACTCTGCCAGGGAGGCGGGGGCCAGGAGCACTTCATGCTGCTGTGTGGCAGCGGCTCCGGCTCCTCTAATCTTTTTTTTTTTCTTTTTTAAATTTCACTTTGAAGGTCGGGCTGGGCTGGGCTGGGCTGCCTTGGGGAGGGGGGAGGGGGTAGTACTGTATTGGGTTGATGGGGGAGGGCTAGGACTGGAAATGGGCTGATCGGGAGGGGGACTAGGACTAGTAATGGGCTATCGGGAGGGTTAGAACTGGAAATGAGCTAATGGGGGGTTAAGAATGTAAATAGGCTGATCGGGAGGGGGTTAAGACTGATAATAGGCTGATTGGTGGTGTTAGGCCTGGAAATGGGCTGATTAGGGGGGCTAAGACAGGAAAGGGCTGATTGGGGGGCTAGGACTAGAAATGGATTTATTGGGGGGTTAGGACTGGTAATGGGCTGATGGGGGGCAAGGACTGGAGTAGACTGATAAGGGGATAGGCCTGTAAATGGGCTGGGACTGCAAATGGGCTGATGCATGGGGATGGGAGAATAGGACTGGAAGAGAGCGGATACTGAGAGGGTCTGCCAGCGGAAGGAGAGGGCATGGAGGGAGCTGACATGGGGGGAGGAGTGGACTGGAATGGAGCTGACACCTGGCATGTACTGAAGGGGGACTGGAAGGGAGCTGACACTCGGGGATGGGAGTGGTAGGTGGCTGGGTAATTGGGAGGAGGCTGGAAAGGAGCTGATGTGCGAATGGCACTGGAAGGGGGATGGACAGAAGGTAGGGCAACTGGAAGGGAGCTAACTGGGGGGGGGGGCACTGAGAGTGGACGTGAGCTGTTACCTGGGATGGCATTTGGACTAGAAGGGGCTGGACAGTGGAGACGGAGGGGGACTGGAAGGGAATGGACAACAGTGGCAGTCGTAGGAATGCAAGGCGGTTGACATTGGAGGGTACTGGGAGGGGAGGACTGAAAATGGGGTCGATACTGGGGAGGGTTACTGGAACTGGAAATGGGTTGTTGGAAGGAAGTGAAGAAAACAAAAGAAGAGATAAGAAATGGCAGTTGGACCATAGACCACAGAAAGGGAGCTAAGAGAAGACAGGAAAGCAGAAGCCTCAGATCGGGACCAGCATGATCAGAGAATAAAATGGTCAGACAACAAAGGTAGAAAAAATAATTTTATTTGATTTTAGTGATTGGACTTTGTGTTATCTTTATACTTTATACTGTATGGGGGAACTGCATTTCTTATTTATCTGATGTTGCACTGCTTGAATAGTCTGGTTCCTTGGGGTTTCAGTTTAAATTTTGTTTACATATTTTTATTTTTACTTTAGATTGTAAGTCACTTATTCTGTACTTGATGAGGGTCTGTGTTTTGGGTGTGTGACTGAGCACAGGTGTTCTGTTAACATAGAGTTTGTACCTAAAGATCTATATTGTACTGTAGTAATTTGACATGTTCAGCTTTTCAAATAGGTGTATGAATGTTCCAGGGCTCACTGTAATATTTACAGTGACACTTTTTTTGGTGGGCTCCTTATGTGAGTTTTGGAAGTTTGTGCTGATATGGTATGGTATGGTAAATTTGCTCTATAGATACTCAGTGACTTTGTTGTAGGGTTTTCTATTAGTTCACAATATGCCTGGTACTGGAGAATGTTTGTTGTTGTTAGTGAGATGATCAGAATCTGATTGTTTTTAAGATATTAAGTTCTGTGGGTGAATGTCCTGGTTCTGCTCTGCAACCACTGTTGAAGGGGTTTCTGTGGATGCAAAATATATGTTGAAAAAGAAAAAGCAATAACCATAACACAGTTTATAACAACAAAATAAAAATGAGTTATAATTTAATTTTATAAACTGTGCTCTGGTTCTCGCTCTCTTTTAGTTCCTTGGTGTGCAAACATCTTGCATTTCCTCCATATAATCTAATCAGCTTTTTGGTTTGGTTCAGTCCCTGATTGGAGTTTTGAAAAAGCCCCGCCCCCTCTACGGGGTGGGGCGCCATCTCCTCCTTCGCCTCAGGCAGCAGATTGCCTTGAGCCGCCCCTGTGTTAGGTGTTTTTGTTTTTTTTCTTATTTTAAGCATTTTCTGAGACCATGGATGCTCCTAGTTCTTTTTTTTTGCTATTTTTCCTCACTCTTGACTAAGGTTATGTTTTTCCCCGTAATGTGGGCTATATTGAGGCTGGTTTCTTATTTGTATTATCTTGCTTTGTATTTTTTTTTCTATGGTTTCATATTTGCTTTTTTGGAAGCAACATCTATAAGCATTAAAAATAATAACAATTAAAAATAAATAAATAAATAAATAAATAAATAATAAAAAGCAGCGGACCCAGCACAAATCCCTGGGGTACTCCACTATTCACCTTTCTCCATTTGGAAAATTGGCCATTTAGCCCTACCCTCTGCTTTCTATCTTTTAACCAGTTCCTGATCCATTCAACCCTACCAAGAAACCCACTTATTCCACTGACTTTCTCCCAGACCCTGTGCAGCCCACCCTTCCTGTAACTAGTGCGACCTTTCCATTGGCTGGAACCTACCACTTACTCTGCATAGTGAAGTGTGAGCACCGGCAAGCTGTAGAGCTAAACTCTAAAAAATACCCAAGTTAGACATCATTCTGAATAAAACAGCTACTTTACTAAGTTGTAGAATCCTAAAATAATTTAGATGGTTGGCAATTTTAAATTCCTGAATCCTCAGCACATTTGACAAATCTGGCTCTGCTTACTCCCCAGGGCCCAGGCAACCATCATTCAGACAAAGCCAGCCAATAGGCTGCAGCAGACAAAGCCAGCCAATAGAGAGCAGGGGGAGGTGGGAGCAGTAGCTAGGATACAGAAACCTTCCTTTCTCCCTTGTCCTGCAGCTCTGGAGTATAGTGTTTTTTTGCTACGGATATACAGACCTACAGGAGAAAATATTGGGGGTGCTCAAGCACCCACAGAACTGGCGTCTATGATCCTGGAGTCAACATCAGTATCACGATCACGGTCAGTGGTCAGTTGAGTTTGTTGATTCTGTCGTCTGTGTAGGCTCTTAACCTAGAGTGCCTATTTCTATTTCGTCTTTAGACTTTATTTTCATTTTAAAATGCTGAAAAGAAAGTGTGTTTTTAATGACCAACTACAAAATGAATACCCATTCATTAAGAAACATTCTGATAATAGCACGGTGTTTTGTAACAAATGCCTGTCTTCCTTTTCACATGCACAAAAGGGTGATATTGTTCAGCACCTGAGGACGGACAAATGCAAGACAGCAGATGTACATGCTTCTACAAGTAGAACTGTGACTTCTTTTGATGAGAAAACTCAGTCACTAGCTACAAATGAGAGTACATGGGCTTATCACTGTTTTATCCACAACCATTGTTTATGGTCATCAGACTGTACTTCAGTTTTGAAAACATGTTTTGATGAAAAATACTCTTCTGCATGAATCAAAACAAAAGCAATCATTTGTAGTGTTTTCAAATCTTGACTGTATTGATTCCCTCAAGAGAGACCTTTCTGAGACAAGCTTTTAAACAGCTTTTTGTGACTGCTCTAACTATGGAAGCATTAAAATGTGCCCTACTACTACTACTGAGCATTTGTATAGCGCTACAAGTCATACGCAGCGCACAGACATATTAGTAAGGAACTTTCTCCCTAAGAAAAGGGTTCAGATAAAAGTTCTTGATGTCCATGAAGTTAAAGACGAAACCTCAAACATTTTTACCAAGTGAATTCTTGATACAGTTGAGTCCAATGGGCTAAGATCCAAAGTTTTGGCATTGTGTGCTGACAATACCAATTGCAATTTTGGTGGGGCTGCTAGAAGGAATAGTAACAAGCTGCAAAAAGATTTAGGAAGTAATTTAATTGGTGCAAACTGTGCATCTCACATTGCTCACAACTGTATCAGCACTCCTGCCGAATGCCTGCCATTTGACATTGACATTATTGTTGACAAGATATTCAGACATTTTCACATTTATAGAGTGAGAACTGAAGAACTTAAAGAGATTTGTGACTTTGTTAAGAGCGAGTATCAAAAGCTCCTCGGATACAGGAATACAAGGTGGCTGGCTTTACTATCAGCCATAGAAAAGTTAATTAAAATGTTCCAACCAGTGAAATCATATTTTTTGAGTCAGGAAAATTGCCCAGTTATCATCAAAAACCTTTTTGAAATGAATCTGCAGACATTTGGCTGTACTTTCTGCACAATCAGGCAGTGATTTTCCAAAATGCGACTTTAAAAATTGAGTCTCAAAAAATATCAATAATAGAGGTGGCTCGAGTAATCAGTAACCTTAGAAACAAGCTAGTAACTAGGAAGAATGAAGTGTTTTTGCCTCTGACAATCAGAAAGAAGATAAAAGATCTTGAAGAAGAGGGCAGCATTGATGAATCAGATTTCAAGCAATCTGTGTCATCTTTCTACACCACTTGCATTGATTACTTGGATCAGAGGACCACTCACTTCCAGGAGATTGGGAAACAGCAGACTCTCCTTCAAAAACAACTGGAATGGAGTGAGCTAGAGTAGTCTCTAGAATATGTTTTGTCTACAAGACCCAGCTTAGAGTCAGTAATAAATGATACTGCACTGTTTGATGAGTTCTCTCGTCTTATGTCATTTGTTTCTGAAGAAAATGTTAACATAGAAATATGATGAGAGAAAAAGACCACATGGTCTATCTAGTATGTCCTTCCATATCAACAACTACAACAGTCCCCTTTTTTCCTTTAGAGATCCTCTGTGTTCGTCCCATGCTTTTTTGAATTCAGATACTGTCCTCAATCTCTACCACCTCCACTGGGAGACTATTCCACGGATCCACCACTCTTTCTGTAAAGAAATATTTCCACATATCACTCCTGAATCTATCCCCCTTCACCCTCATCCCATGTCCCCTCGTAGCAGAACTTGCTTTCAATTGAAAGAGGCTCTCCCCCCTGTACATTTATACCATGGAGGTATTTAAACATCTCAATCATATCACCTCTATCCTGCCTTTCCTCTAAGGTGTCCAAAAATCAAGTTATATTATAATGCCTCTGTATCGTTCCATGGTGCGACCGCACCTTGAGTATTGTGTACAATTCTGGTCGCCGTATCTTAAAAAGGATATCGCGTTATTAGAAAAGGTACAGAGAAGAGCCACCAAAATGGTAAAGGGGATGGAAGGAGACCCCTTTGAAGAGAGGCTAAAAAGGTTAGGGCTCTTCAACCTGGAAAAGAGACGGCTGAGGGGAGATATGATAGAGGTCTATAAATTAATGAATGGAGTGGAACGGGTAAACGTAGATCGATTGTTTACATCATCAGAATATAGAAAGACTAGGGGACATGTAATGAAGCTACAGGGTAAACTATTAAAGACTAATAAGAGAAAATATTTTTTCACTCAACGTGTAATCAAACTCTGGAATTTGTTACTGGAGAATGTAGCAAAAGTGGTTAGTGTAGCTGGGGTTAAAAAAGGTTTGGACAAGTTCCTAGAGGAAAGGTCCATAAACCATTATTAAAAGGGACCTGGGATATCACTGCTTGACTCAATACAAGCATTGTGGAACCTGTGTCTTTAGGAGAAACTGCTAGGTACTTATGACCTAGATTGGTCACTTGGAAACAGGATACTGGGCTTGATGGACCTTGGTCTGACCCAGTATGGCATATCTTATGTTCTTATGTTCTTAGTTCAAGAATGGAAAAAAAAAAGACATCACGGTTGATGAAAAATGGAAGGAGTTGTTTGGACACCTCAAAAGTAATGACTTACCATATAAAAATGTATGCAAACGGGTTGAATTTCTTTTTGTTTGCCAGGTTCCAATGCACAAACTGAAAGGTGCTTTTCAATCATGAACAGAGTGTGATCTACAGAAAAAACCTAACTGCATGTGGAGGCTCGCAAACATCTAATGATTTTAAGTACATTTTTGAGTTGAGTTGCCCAGAACCTTTTAAATGATCTTTGTGGAAATGTTGCTATTTTGAAGAAAAATCACTCTGTAGAGAAGTACAAGTAGGCCTGATTGGCACATTTGTAAGTAAAGTTATAAACCTAGCCTACTGATTAAAATTTTGAGTTAAAATTAAAATTGTAATTATAAACATATTTTTTTATTTTCCTTAACTTTGAACACCTTGGTTTGATTGAGTGTCCCATATTTGAACTTAGAAAAGATTGTCAGGTTTCCAAATACCCAAGTATCTGCACTTCTTTGCACTTGTCTTATCCTCATCGTTTAAGGAAAAGAAAGGCTTTCAAATTTCTCCTAAAGGTCAGAAAGTCTTGCTTTTTCCACAAAGTTTCTGAGAGCTGCGTATGCCTTGTAGCGCTTTATAAATGATTAATAGTAGTAGCAGAAGTAGTATATTCCACCAAATCAGGGCTGCTGTCCTGAACATCCTCTCTCGCCATCTCTTCTGCCTCAATTGTCGACAAACTGGTACCACCAGGAGATGGCCCTGACTGAATCTTAACAGTCTCCCAGGCCGGTACCAAGTTAACTGATGTCACAGATAAGCTGGCCCTTGTCCTCTACTCTTTTGCTGTATAGGCAGCCAATGCAACTGCCGGAGTACATCCGTAACAGAGTCCCTCTTTCCTCTGCCCAAGATCACCTGGGCAGCAGCAAATACCGTGGCAGTCCCATAAACAAAATATTACAATAATCCAGAATTGTCAGCACAAGTGCTTGCACTAATGGTCTCAATGCTCCCTCATCCACAAACAGGTATAGTTGCCTCACCATCCGCAATTTACTATATGCTAGGTGCACTACCTACGACACCTGAGCCTGTAAAGATAGAGCAGCAAACAACCAGACCCCCGATCTTGCTTTCTGTCTTCCCCTGCAACCGAACCCCCCCTCCCCCCACCAATCACTGGCCCATTCTGCAAACTAAAATCTTCCAGCTCCCCACACCGTAAAACTTCCGATTTTCAAACGTTCAAAACCAATTGATTCACCCTCAACAATTCTGCAACTTCCTCCAGATAGTCATTTACTCTCCTCATCACTTCTCTCACATCCTGCTCGAAAACCACCACTATCTGAATATCATCAGCATACAAAAATCCTTGGAAGCCATGATGCTGTATAATCTTCCCTACTGGGCTCATAATCAGATTGAAAAGGGATGGGGACAACCCTAACCCTTGAGGCACCCCACAATGCATAATTCACAACATGGAGTATTGCTCCCGTCAGTGAACCCGAAACTGCCTTTGCTTCACAAATAAACTAAACCACCCCAAAACTCTCCCCTCCCATCCCCAACTGCCTACACATCCCCAATAAAATATCCCAAAACACCAAATCAAAAGCTGCTGACAAATTTAGTGTAATCACCATGGCTGGCTTCCCACTATCCTTTGCCCCATACAACACATCCATAACTGCTGCCATTAATAACTCAGTACCCAAGCCCCTACAAAATCCTTCCTGCCTCCTGTCCAAACCCCCCTTCTTGTCCAAATATCAATCTAATTGCCCCACCACTACCATTTCTAGAATCTTTTCCAAGCATGCAAAGGTTGAGATATGTCTTAGATTCTCACAACACAACTCATTCCCACTCTTAGGAATCATATCACCCATATGTGTCAAGACCATCTCTAGTCCCCTCTCTGTTGTGTGTTTGTCTTGCTTAGACTGTAAGCTCTACTGAGAAGGGACTGTCTCTCATATGACTATCTACAGAATTGCGTACATCTTGCAACACTATACAAATGATAAGTACTAGCACCGGTAGTAGTGATTCAGGCAAAACTGGAGTAGTGTCCTTCCACTCATTGGCACTGATCTTCAGACACCATCAAAGTAAAATCAGAAGGGTATTATATTAGATCAAAAACTAAACTTCCATTCGCAAATAAAGAAAACAACAAATTCTGTCTACTACAAGTTAAGAACTCTAAAGAATCTCCATCCACCAATAAGCCGAGACCTTTTCTGGACAGTATGCCAGTCTCTAATCACACCCATGGATTACTCAAACATACCATTCAAATCTTCAAATCATATCCCTACCTGTACAGCTATACCACGGCCTTCCCAAACACACACTATACCTCCTCCAAATGGCCCGGAATACTGTGGCAAGAATAATCAACACAGCCACATGACAATCGCACATTACCCCCTACCCATCCATTCAAGAATATGATACAAAGCTCTCATCACCATATTCAAAATCATACATGACAGTTCAGCTCTCTGACTTCAATCCCTTGTGTCAAAACTCAAAAGCGACAGACTTCGGAAGCAAGGCTCATTTAACCTCCTAGCCATCCCTATTCGAAAAAACCCAAGAGCAAACAGTCTTCTTGAAATAGGGCATGCTCACTCTTCGCATCCACAATTTGGTACTCGCTACCCCCCAGTTTGAGCTATGTTATTAAGCTGTTCTCAAGTTTAGTTTCATTGTACAACAGTATGCATATCCTTGCCCTGTGAAATCTAGTTTTCATGTAAATCACTTGAATAGTAGAAAGACGGCATAGAAAAAAGCTTAAATAAATAAAATAAATGCTAAGCCTAATTTTTTCTTTGGGGGCATGCTTGTGACTTTGTCTTGATCAGTTTGTTTGGACATACTGATTGCTTTGGAGTCCTTCTGATGACACGCATCAGCCAACAGCATAGACCTGGTCAGGTGTATTGCAAAGAAGAATTGTGATGGATGGATCATTGCAGGGGACTTGTTTGGAACTATATAGCATGGCTCAAGACAGTTCAGCTTCAAGAAATTTCAAGGCCTAGAACAGCTCAGCTGCAAGCACTGCACTTACTTCAAAGCACTATTTATATGGATGAGAGGCTGTTCAAATTTTTCTTCTTTTTTTTAATACTTTACCTTTGAACTGGTTTTGGTTTGGTCAATGTTTGGCAAGAGAAGAGTCAACATTTTCAGGTTACCGTTTCAGAAATTGTTATTCTGATATAAATACATTACATTATGAGCCATAATATGACCCTCCAGATACAGGCTGGCATTGGAATATGCCAAGACGATGCAGTCCGCCAGCCACAAGGACAGTGTGCACTTAGAGACAGCCATCCTCACCCTGTTAGGGTCAAAGGAAACGAACATCTGGGTGGACCACCAGTGGGCCTTGGTATGCTTGATGTAGAAGGCCAGGGCACACTTACAGTCCAGCATATGCAATGTTGCCTCTCCCCGGTTGGCATGTGGCCGTGGGAAGAAAGTCAGCAAGACAAATATCTGGTTGAGGCGGAACTTGGAGACCACCTTCAGCAGAAAGCACAGGTGCATCCGCAGGACCACCCGATCCTGGTGGAATCTTACGTAAGGTGGATGCACCACCAGAGCCTGGAGTTCATAGACACGGCAGGTCGACATGACTGCCACCAAAAACAGGACCGTCCAGGTCAATTACTTGAGAAAGCAAGCACTGAGCGTCTCAAAGGGAGCTGGCATGAGCTGCGTAAGGACTAAATTCAGATCTCAAGCCTCCGCATGGGGCTTGATGGGAGACTTCGAGAGAAGCAAGCCCCACATGAAGCAAGTCACTAAAGGGTGAAGTGACATGGGCCTGCCCCCTGAGCCATGATGGTAGGTGCTGATCATGCTGAGGTGGATCTAGACAGACTTGGATTTCAGGCTCGATTCTGAAAGGTGCAGGAAGTATTCCAGCAACTGATCCACCGCAGTGGAGAAAGGGTCCAGCACCCTATCCGCACATCAAGCAGTGAACCTCTGTCACTTGAACATGTAAGCCCTACGCCTCGAGTCCTTGTGCAATGCCAGGAGGACATCTGTGATGTTGTCGGGTAAATTACGCTCCGAGAGGACTACCTGCTCAGCATCCAGGCTGCGTGGGCCAAGGAGTGGATGCTGGGGTGCAGCAGGGTCCTCTTGTCTTGAGGAAGGAGATCCGGGGCAGAGCCCAGGCAGAGAGGCTCCCTCTGAAAGAACTGAAGTATCAGGGGGAACCATGGCTGTTGGGGCAAGGATGGTGCTCTTGTTGGCCTAAAGTTTCAGCAGAGTTTTCACTATGAGTGGGATCGGGGGGGGGGGGGGGGAAGCATAAAGCAGACCCACAGCCCAGTGGAGGAGAAAAGCATCCAAGGCCAGCCGGTTGCTAGATGGCCTCCTGGAACAGAACTGGTTCACCTGAGTGTTCTGTGACATGGCAAAGAGGTCGATCGTGGGGGTAACCATTCCTTGAAAATCAGCTCCACCACCCCTTTGTGTCCACTCGTGCAGTTGGAGGACTCTGCTCAGCTGATCCTCTAGGACATTGAGGTCACCAGGCAGGTAGGTCGCCCTGAGCTCCATCCCGTGAGCCAGAACAAACAGTCACAGCTGGACTACTTCCCAACAGAGGAGGTACGAGCCTGTGCCACCCTGTTTGTTCAGATAGAACATTGCCACCTAGTTGCCCGTCTGGAACAGGACCAGCAGATCCGCCAAGTGCATCTTGAAGGCACGAAGGGCATTCGCTATGGCCCTCAACTCGAGGATGTTGATCTTGTGCAGGTCCTGCATCCACAGGCCACCTAGATGAGCTCCCCACCTGAGCTTGGATGCATCCTGCAGGGGGGCTGCACTTGGAATGGGAGACGCAAAGCAGGGTCAGTGACTCCAGCCTCCAGCCAAGAGACTGTACCATGGCAGTGGTAACCACTACGTTGTCCCAGAGGCGGCCCATGACCTGATTCCATTACGTGCAGAGGGCCCACTGCACTTGCTGCATGTAGAGGAAGACCAAAGGAGTAACGTTTATGGTGGAGGCTATGTGGCCAAGCACCTTTAGCATTCCCTGGACCATGGTGTGGCGATGATGCCACACAACGCTGACCACGTGCATCAGCCACTACATGTAGTCCAGTGGCAGAAACGCTGGGCTCAAGTGGTATTAAGGAGGGCTCCGATGAACTCCAGCCGCTGCATGGGCTGGAGGTAGGACTTTGGGTAGTTGATGACTAACCCCAGTCACTCGAGGACATGAATGGTGAGGTGAACAGACTGCCGGACAGCATCTAGAGTGGAACCTTTGATGAGCCAATTGTCCAGATAGGGGAAGATGAAGACTCCCATGATTCAAAGATAGGCAGCCACCCTAAGCTCATCCTCTGCCTCAAGGGAGAAGGGTATGGCCTTTGCCATGTACCTAACAAAGACCTGGAAGGACATACCCTCTGGGGGCGATTTATGCCGTTCGTATAGCAGGGACAGATTAGAGGGAAGATCAGGAGATCTCCTGTCCGAGATGGCAGAGCCCTCCTCGGTCTCCCAGTTCTCAGACTCCAAAAGGAAATCAAAGTAGTGGCAGATTTCCTCATGCCTCCTACTCTGGTCATGAAAGAGGACAGGTGGTGGTTGGACCCTTGGTGTCCTGAGCGAGAGAGGATGTATCCCGGAACATCAGAACCCAATATGTTTGACAGGGAGATCACCGTGGGAACCGGTGTCAATTCCGATCTCCCGCCCGATGCACCTGCCTCCGCTGGCAGTAAATGGGTCTCCAGAATTGGCTGGATGGAGTGTGGTGATGTTGCCAAAGCCATCGCCGAGCCTGCATGCTGCAAGGTTAAGACTGCTGCCATGTGAGCCTTGAAGGACCTCAGGCATTCTTCCTTATCACCACCTTGGAGGGATCCAGGACCAGAATTGCAACTTCGGCCACCGGCGCAGATACCTTCTGCCGGCACCCCACGATGACAGGCTTATCAAGAGACATCTGGATGTCCTCCAGGGATCTGAGGGTCTATTCCTCCCATCTGGAAGTCTATTCCTCCCACCGGAGAAGCTTAGCAGTTCACTGTCCACATCACGCCACGAAGGGCTGCGCTGCCAAAGCACCTTGGACTTGATCTGGTGCTCAGGCACCCCTTTCGATGCTCTCAGGATTTGTGTCAGGTTCTTCCTTGATTCCGGTCAGGCATCAACGGAGGGTCTCTGCTCAGTGCCTCGACCTCTCGGTTCTGAATGTGCCCGGGCATCCCACCCCATTGACGTCTCAGCGGAACTCTGTGACAGTGTCACTGATGCTGGAGTCAAGGATGCTGAATCCAGTGTTCCAAAGAGGATTCCTTCTGCTTTTCCCGGCCCTTCAGGCTCCTCCTCATCATCTGTAGATAAAGGTTGCAGGAAGCGGGCTGGTAATCAGGCCCCAGACATCGCAGGCACCAGTTGTGCCTGTCCGTGACAGAAATAGTGCGGCCACATTTTGTGCACTCTTTAAAAGCCACTTACTAGCTTAGACATATCCGGGAAGACAGCGCTGGCAAAGTTGAAGGCCTCAATTGTGACAATGGGAAAAATGTCCGGAAGGGAAAAGCACCAAAAATCACAAAAAAAGAAAAAAAGGAAAAAATATTGGCCAGAAGCTGACTAACCGATGACAGACAGTGAAATTTACTAAGAAAATACACCCGTAGGGGGTAGAGGAGAAAAACGTTTTCTTTCCACTGGTGCAAGACACATCCTATGGGTTCCGTGGAAAAAAGGAGACTGGAGAAGATGACACTGCAGCAGGTGGGAAGGCAGGCACGCATGCACGGTGCAGCACCCAAAAGCTTCCAATGGAAGCTGGGGAGAGTTCCCCGTGGGCCCCATTGGTGATGTTACCCATATGTGAGGACTTACCTTCCTGCTTGTCACGAAGAAAGTCAGGTGTATTTAATAGCAGCCCTAAATGTGCACTTGTACTTTCTGCAGAGTAATTTGCAAAGGGAAAGTATGCACATACTTTTCCACTGAAAACCGGTGTAACATGCACATACCTGCCATACAAGTTAGGCAGCCTGTTATAAATTGACTCTCTTTATGATCCTTTAGGTCTTATGAAATATTTATCAAATTCAGTAGTTTTTTTTAGTTTATTAATGAATGTTTAGAGCAATTCCAAGGCTTTTTTCCCTGTAATTTTATAGTGTTAAAGAGACAACATACAGTACCTTGATTTCTTCTATTTCATCTGGTACTATCTTGTATGCAGATATAGTCCCACCCAACCTGCAACATATTAAAAAACAAACAAACAGTAACTACAGCATGCTTGATAAAGAACTCTGGTCAATTTTTAATTCTACTTTTTTCATCTAAAATCTCAGCATTAAGGGCCAAAGTGTGTTAAGCAATTAATGTGGGAATTAATTCATGCTGTTCGACATGACCATGCAAAAGGCTAACACAGTGGCTTGACACTTAGCAAACTTTAATTTGCACATTAACAGACAAACGTGGAATTGGACAGGCAACAAATGATCACTTGGTGAGGAATACACTTTATACTTAGAGCATAGTAGCATCTCACAAGTTAACAGGTTATGCAGCAGATATTGCAGAGCACTTAATGTCATCTCCACAGGTAACATCACATATATCCTCATTATCTGTAATGCAGTTAACATTTGGTAAGTATATTGTTTCTGTTTTAATTGCATGGAAAGATGCTGGGAACATCCCCAAAAGTTAATACAGAGGCTCTGAAGTTGAAGCATGTTAATTTTGACCATTAACACACAATAACTACACATTTTTAACTCGCTTTAGTAAAAGTCTCTCCAAACAAAGATTTGACTTGTCCAGGCCATGGTATTTTCAATATCATATGGATGAGAAAGTTGTACAGTGAAAAAGATAGACAGGAAGAAAATCAATGTCTTTGAATTATGGTGCTGGTGACAAATAGTGTGTATATCATGGACTGCCCGAAGAACAAACCAGTCAGTAATGGAGGAGATCAAACCTAAGCTTTCTTTGGAAGCTCAGATGACAAGACTTCGACTTTCATGCTTTGGACACATCATGCGAAGAGAGAGATCATTAGAGAAAGACATCATGCTTGGCAAGGTTGAAAGTCAATGCAAAAGAGGAAGGCCAGCAATGAGATGGATTGATACAACAGCAGCAGCTATGGGTGCCACTCTAACAATGAGCTGCCTGACTGAAGACTGAACACAATTTAAGTCAACTATCTAGAGGGTCGCCAGGAAACACAGTAAAAGGGATACCAAGACTCTGGAGCATATTTACTAAAACGCGTGATGTTAGCATGCGTTCTCCCAAAGATTAGCAGGGAGGCAGGTGCTAATTTTTGGGGGCAGCCACATGTCCCTCTATCATTAGTGCATTGTAGCCATGCTAAACAGCATGTGGTGCACTTACCCCCATCTCCTGAGGAGCCAGTAAATGCACCCGCACTAACAGCAACATTCAATGACACCCGTGCTACAGTGATGTGCTATCACCATGTAGGTTCTGCCTCTAACCCATCCAAGACCTTGTCCCATTCTACACTAAGAGTTCGTGCGGGACTTTTACTGCACTGCCCCATGCTGTTAGTATGGCGTGCTTAGTGCATAGTAAGTCCCACGCTAACTGCTAGTGTAGTTTAGTAAACATGCCCTTCTGTCTCCTTAACTGTTGAAAATATAGCTCTGGGGGAATGGTTCTTGATACCTTTTCTTCCCCAACACCATCCAGAATATTCAGAAACCAGGCAACTTAACACTCTCCGTGTAGTTAGAGAAGACTGCCTCCATGTTAATTTTTCCAGTACCAATAAACAGTCTGAAGAGAAAACATTTCTTTGCAGTTGTAAATTGATTAATTGCATCAACTTTCTTTCACTGCTCTTTCAAACACTTAGTAATATGATGATATTCTGTACACCCAGTTATGGTATGCACTAATGTAAATAAATTTGTTCACAGAATTGAAAGTGATTAGACATCACCAAAGTTGATTTAGCATTCAAACACATTAACCACACAAACTTCAGTGTATTTAATTTAGATGCAATAGTCTATCAATTCAACTGAAGCAATAAAAACATAAAAACACAAAAAATTATTCTATTAGTCAGGAAGCAGAAAAACGTTACACTTTATAGTTTCACTAATTAGGGTAGGTAGGGCTTCCGGTCTGGCCGGCGAGGTGAGCAATCATTGGTGAACATTGCTCTCCCCCTTCCCTACAAAATAACTTTAAAAAAGTTCAATTTCCTGCCCATGGATCCTTCAGCATCTTGTAGCATTCCAATTCGAGACTGGAATTTTTTCTTTAACTCTCGTAGTTTTTGAAAAGTCTATCTTGTTCTTCCTCTAAAAGCTTATGATTCTATTTCCTTGCATGTGTTATTGTACTACTTCTCCTCATCTTGTGTTGCTGTACATTGGAAATCTCTGTTGAGTTCTGGAATTGCCTCTCTTTCTCCTCTGAATTTAGATTCTCTGCATTTCTGGACAATTTTCAGAGTTTCTTCAGTCATCCATTTTGGCTGTTTTTGCTTTTTCACCTTATGTAGAGACTTCTCACTTTCTTCCAACACAACCTTCTTGATGTCATCCCATAACTCTTCTGGAACTCTGTCACTTGTATCTAAAGCAGCAAAACAATTTTTCAGGCAGTCTTTAAATTCCAGTGGTATATTTTCAAGGTCATATTTTGCTACATTCATGAGTGGTTTGCTCTTTTTCAACTTTAGCTTGAGTTTGCATATTGGTAATTGGTGATCTGTACCAGTGTCAGCTCCAGGTTTTGTCTTTGTTGATGTTATCAAGCTTTTCCATCGTTGTCTTCCACAGATGTAGTCAATTTGTTTTCTGTACAATCCACTGGGTGAAGTCCATGTGTACAGTCAGTGCTTGTGTTGCTGGAAGAAGGTGTTTGAGATGAATAGATCATTGGTCTTGCAGAATTCTATCAGTCTTTCTCTAGCTTCGTTTCTGTTGCTGAGTTCATATTTTCCAACCACTTTGCCTTCTTCTTTGTTACCAACTTTTGCGTTCCAGTCACACATGACTATCAGGATGTTTGGATGTTCTGTGAATTTCAGCTTATACTTGTTCATAGAACTCATCGACGTCTTCCTCTTCTGCAGCTGTTATTGGGGCATATACCTGAATTATACTGTGTTGATGAGCTTTCTTCGTAGATGAATAGAAATTAAGCATTCACTTACTGCACTGCATTTCATTACAGTTATTGCAAGTTTCTTCTTAATTATAAATGCAACACCATTTCTTCTTTGTCTTTCATTTCCAGCATAGTAGACCATGTGATCATCAGATGCAAAGTTCCCAAAGCCAGTCCATTTCAATTCACTGACACCCGGCAGATCGAGTTGAAAATGTTTGATTTCATTCTTGACCACATCTAACTTCCCTTGCTTCATGATTCGTACGTTCCACATCCCAATATGTAAGACATCTTTGCAACTTCTGACTCTATTTTCATTGGTAACTACATCAGCAGATCCAACCACATCATAAATGCTGGCTTTACTCTGAGAAGTCTTCAGCTCATCCCCAGTAGCCATTTGAGTGCCTTCCAACCTGGGGGTCTCGGTCTTCCAGCACTATAGTGCAATTTGTTTTGTGACTATCCATTGGGTTTTTGTGGCAAGATACAGAAGTAGATTTGCCAAGCCTTTCTTCCGCGCAGTTAATTCCAGTGTTGCTGCATTTGTCACAGAAATATGATCCTCTGCTTATAAAACCATCCCATTCTGCTGCTGCCCAGATAGGTGGTTTTGTCTTAGTCTGGCACCTCAGCTGAGACCTGTCTCTCTTGGGACACCCTGCCAGTAGCTAAGCTACTGATAGCTTAGTTCTCAGCATCACTGATGCATTCAAGCCCTCGCAGCATGACCAGCTGCAAACCAAGTGAGGGAAAGTTGTAGTAGCTTTATAAAATTGTAAATCTCACAGAAAACTATTTGTGGGGATCAATAAAATCTACTATTAAATGCCTCAGAAAAGCATATAATACTTGAAAACATAAAGGGCCCGATATTCAGCTCTGGCGGCTAGCAGTCCTATAGCAGCTGTCCACCCGCACTGAACTTTAAACCCAGATATTCAGTGCTGGAGCTATATCCAGGATCCGGCACTGAATATCCGGATTGCTGCGAAGCTAACCAGGCAGCTTCTGTGGTCAAAGTTAGAACAGGGTTTCCTGTGTTAGTGCCACTGAATATCCAGCTGAGCAGCATTTACATGGTTTGCACGTCTGCAAATTGCATAAATGCCTTTGAATATCCCCCCTAAAATTTAAAACCTAAACAAAAGAATGGAAGTTTCAGAGAGATAAACTCTGGAAGTCTCAAAAGTATCCACAAAGTATTGTATTACTGTTCTTAGTGTTTCATTCGTATGGACAAGATGTCATTCAGATTATTCCTCAAATATGCCATGAGAATACCTGCAGCACCTTCAGGGGAGTAGCTGAGATACAGTATCTATAATGTAGTCTAGAGGTCTGTATCTCTTTAACAAGGAGGAGTAGCCTACTGGTTAGAGCAGCTGCCTAATACCCAGAAGATCAAGGGTTTGATTCCCACTGGCACTCCTTGTCACCTTGGGCAAGTCACTTTACCCTCCATTGCCTCGAAAGAAAAGGCCTGGCAATCTACTTCCAGTGATACATTGCCAAGAAAACCCAGAGGCTCTTTAACATTCTATAGACCTAAGGACTGAATTGTTACTACATGATGTTGTAAAGTACTCACATGTTAAATGTAACCCTCCAATGTGATTGTAGGATAAGGTGGTATACAAATTTGTCTAAATAAATAAATGAGTGCACTAGATCTTTCAGAGTAGCAAAAGGCTATATAGAAATACCCGGCTATTAAGGTCAAATAACAGAGGGTTAAAGACCGACTAAAAATATAAAAAAGCCCTCCAAAAATATTGAAAAAATGGCTAGATGAGCATACACATTTTCTATAATTGTGAAGTAGACAGTTTAATACAAAAAAACCAGAAACAATTAATAATATAAAAAAAAGAAAAAAAATTTTTGGTATGCTCATCTAGCCATTTTTTCAATATTTTTGGAGGTTTTTTTGTATATAGAAATACTAACTAGCACTGACACCCTACAGTTGATCAAACTGTTCCTTCAGTCAGCCGGACTCACCAATAAATCTATTATCACCATTACAGAACATGTTCATTCTACCCTTAAATATGTGGAAAAGAATAACTGAGCAGACTAAGTAAGCCTATTGGTCTTTTACTGCCATTGTCAACTGAAAAAGTGCTGCAACAGGAGCTGTGTCTGCTGGTGGGAAATTTGGACTTGCGAATATAGGCTTCCTGGTAAATTGTGTGTCCCAGAACTTGGGGGAGAAGAGATATTGTGAGATAAACTGATTACTTTTCTATGTGTTTAGACCTCAAAATGGAGCTTATGTTAAAGTTTGTGTCAATATTCGATTCCCAACTTCTCCCCACCTGTTGTTGCTGTTAAGTGCCATTGAGTCCGGGACTCATGGTGACCCTTTGGACAGCGCATTCTTTGATTTATAGACTGTACACCAATTAAGAGGACAAGAGAGAAGTTATGCACAATAAGAGTCAATTGGGGATTTTCATCAACAAGTGAGCAAGCCTGATCTTATCAACAGATTAACTGTAGTCCCTTTGCAAGTCATTAATAAACAAACAAACATAAAATACATCAATTAAAAACTTATAGCGCTCACAATTTTCAGAGGCTCACAAAAAGAGGAACACAGAAAAGAATATCAGATAAAGTGGAAAGAGGCAAAGAGAGAAATCAGAATGGCAAAAGCATTCGCACATGAAAAAAGCGGCTACAAATGTGAAGCAAGGTAGCATTATGTTTTTAAGGTATATTGGGGAAAGGAGGAAGGCTAGAGGTGGAATTGCAAGACTCAAAGATGCTGAGGACCACTTTGTGGAAAGAGATAAGGAAAAAGCGGAATTGCTAAACAAATATTTCTGTTCCGTGTTCACAGAAGAAAATCCTGGAGAAGGGCCACATGTGACTGACAAAGGTAACAAGGAGATGTAACACCATTCACAGAAAATGATGTTTACGAGCAGCTTGCAAAACTGAAAGTGGACAAGGCTATAGGACTTGATCAAATACATCACAGGATACTAAAGGAACTCAGGGATGTTTTGGCAGGACCTTTAAACAATGTGTTTCATAGCTCCCTAGAGACTAGGGAAGTACTGCGGGATTGGAGGAGGACTGACATGGTCCCTCTTCACAAAAGTGGAAACACAGAATAAGTGGCAAACTACAGGTCGATAAGCTTCACCTCAGTGGTGAGAAAAGTAATGGTGATGCTGCTGAAAAAAGGATAATGTTTTTTCTGGAAGAGAAGATTGTGCCAAACAAATCTGATTGACTTGGTGACCAGAGAACTAGACCAAGGACATGCGATGGATGCGGTCTACATAGATTTTAGCAAAGCCTTTGATACTGTTCCTCATAAGAGGCATGTGAATAAACTGAGCGGCCTAGGGATGGATCCCAAAGCGGTGAACTGGATAAAGAGCTGGTTGACTGACAAACTACAGAAGATAGTGATGAATGGAATTCACTCTGAAGAAAGGAGGGTGAGTAGTGGAGTGCCTCAGTCTGTGAAGCTCACCTTGCATTCCCTCAATGCGGGAGCTCCCAACCCTTTGTTAGAACTCCCCCTAACACTTCATGGGTGAAAAAACCTGTGTGCATCCCTGTATATCACAATTAGTAAAATTCTAATAGCCCTTATGTTAGAAATCATTTTTATTTTATATCAATGGCGTCTACTTGGCATGCCTTCACATTTTGACAAGTTGTGTCAAGGGAAGCACTGATTTAAAGCCATCCAACATAAATTAGACACAACTCAATCAATCTTCAAAACCGCCAGTCTCAATTCTATAGGAATAGTAGAATGGAGAAAAGAGTATCCATTTTGAATTCTCCTTTTAAAGAAATCGATTCAAGTCTCTTAGATCCAGGATGGTATGTAAATAATCATAGTTCTTTGGGATGAAAAAATACCTAGAGTAGAAAACCCTCATCTTTTTTTGCTGTGGTGGAATCAGCTCTGTGGAGATGGACTGAAGGACATGGGAGAAGGAAAGGCAAATATAACACAAGGACAGTCTTGACTGTACTAAGAACCCAAGCATCTGTAGTGATCTTTTTGTATGATGGAAAGAAAAAGTGAATTGCCCCTACCTACACTTCAGGGAGGGCAAGTTGAATGAATATAGGAATCTCAGCTGTGATAGATGATCATAGTCAAAAAGAAGGCTGCTTTAACGGAGTTGGTGTGTAACCTGCTTTGGCTGAAGGCTTTCATAATGACAAGAATTGACAAAAAGAATGATCTACAGTAGAGGAGATCAGTCTCTGTTGATGGATAATTTTGTAAGCATTTTGTGGAATGGATTCACTGCAATATACTGCAAAATTCAGGTGCTGGAAGAATAATGGGCTCTTTCATAATGGAGTGCTCAAAAAGGCATGATAATTTCTTTCCCCTCTGTTTTCCTCTCTTTCTCCCCCCCCCCCCCAACTGATATAGCACATGTTTACAGGGGCAGATACTATAACTGCAACAGAGACCCACCTTTCAGATAAAGCGTTATGGAAAGGGCTATCAAAGTCTCTAAAAACAAAAGTGCAAGATCAAACTGTACAGCTATTACTCTTAGATGAGATCCCAATGTCGCCCAGCTGCTTGTGCTAGCCTTTCCTACCAGCACTTTATTTATTGCCCTCAGGAGGTGCCCCACTGAGTACCCTCTGAGGACCTGGCAGGCGACTGCAAGGCTCCCGCCAGTAGGAATATACAAAAGCTCACTGCTCCTGCCTGCCCTGGCTTCTTCCCTCATCTAGGTTTCAGCAATCATTATAGGCTCGCATTCCCTGAGGGGGGTAGGCCTCCCCTGCTTTTCAAAAGATCTTGCCTGTTGGTGAAATGGCAACTCATAAACCGTTTCCCTTTGAATATGTATGATAAAGTCATTAAAGTTTTCTTTGCTGCCACCTCTTATTTAGGACATCTTGGTGGTATCAAGCAAACATTCCATGAAATGTTCGTATACTTTCAAATGCAAATATTTTTTTTAACAGTTTTACCAATGGGCAATTTAAGGAAGCAACAAGACACTGCTGAATTTCCACACTTTCAGAGCCAGTAATTTGATTTTGGGTTGCAGAAGGGCAGTCCTGTACTGTGTTATTAAGTTTGGAAAGTTCTGGAGTCTATAGAAAGACTAGGGCTCAACTTTCATAAATGGCAAGATGTTTTCCAGCTAACTGCTTTGATGGTTAACATTGTATTTAATATTTATGCTATTTGTATGTATTTTGTAGATGAATTTGATTGAGTTTGATATATGTCTTAACTGGCTATTTTGTTAGATATGTGTGGATGAGACCAATGAATGAAACAGCTGGGACCTGTTGTTAGTGGGCTTTTCTCTCTATGTAAGTCCTTAAGCAATAAATCTGAGGTCTCTCCGCTTCTCTCAGCTGTGTTGGTTTGAGATTATAAGATGATTAGAGCTATATGGGGAGTATGTTTTATTGTTGATATCTTAGGTCTTAGATCTCTTTGGTAATATCTATTTCAGACATGACAATTGACACCCTTATAAACAATTCAAATCCGTTTGAACAGAAGAACCACATTCCCACTGCAGTAAAATTAGATGCACCTGTGATCAATTGTCAGTATTCACCTGACTAGAATCAACCAATGAAAAAGGTAAGGACCAAAGACCAGGCGGCAGTCCATCAGATTTCCGTCACAGGTATGGAACGCAGATTTGCCACCAAGGTGGACTTGGCCCTGGCGCAGTGCGCCGTGATCCGGTGGTACAGTGAGAGCCCCACATGTTCATAGGCAAGAGCAATGCAATCCGCCACCCAGGTGGACAGAGTTCGCTTGGTCACTGGAAGCCCCAGTCAACTGGGGTCATAAGAGATGAAAATCTGAGGTGCTTTGTGGTGGCCCTGAGTCCACTGCAGACAGAAGAACAGGACCCTCTTACAATCCAGAATATGGAGAACGGTCTCTGACTTGCTGGCATGAGGCCTGGGGAAGAAGGTGGGGAGCACCGCCTCCTGATTGAGGTGGAAAGGAGGACACCACCTTTGGCAGAAACTTGGGGTGTATGCGGAATACCACCCTGTTCTTGTAGAACCTCGTGTACGGAGGCTCTGCCATCAGAGGCTGGAGCTCGCTGACCCTGCAAGCCGACGTGAGTGCCACAAGAAAGACAACCTTCCTGGAGAGGTACTGCAAGTGGCAAATAGTCAGGGGCTCAAACGGCGGCTTAGTGAGATGTGAGAGTACCACACTGAGATCCCATACCACCGTTGGTGGGCAGATGGGGGATTTGGACAACACGAGGACCCGCAGGAAATGAGAAACAAGGAGCTGAGCCGAGAGGGAGTTGCCTTCAATGGAGTGGTGGTGCACCACAATAGCGCTCAGGTGCACTCTGACTGAGTTGGACTTCAGTCCCACCTGGGACAGGTGGAGAATGTACTGGAGTACCAGATGCACAGAGCAGGAGAACGGGTTCACCCACCTCATGTCGCACCACACTGAAAACTGATGCCACATGAAGGCTGGAAGGATGCCACTTGCGGAAGGCCAGAAGGACCTCTTCCACGTCTTGAGGGAGGTTGAAGGGATCTAGATCTACCCTTTCAGCAGCCAAACCGTAAGCAACAGGGACCCCAGGTTTAGATGCAGGACAGCGGCCTCCTCCTGTGAAAGTAGTCCTGGGGCGTGGCCCAGAAGTATCAGAGATGCCGCCAACAGGCAGAGAAACAGCAGAAACCAAGGTTGCCTGGGCCACCGGAGGGCTACCAGTATCAGTGATGCCCTGTCATGCTGGATCTTCAAGAGTGTCTTGGTGACCAGTGGTGTCTGTGGGAAGGTGCAGAGAAGGCTTTCCATCCATGGATTGAAGAATACATCCACTGCCACCCAGGACGGGTGGGGCTGGCAGGAGCAGAAGTGGGGCAACTGTGTGTTGTTTGGGCTGGCGAACAGGGCATTGTCCTGGTCCAAGAGGTAGACCACCTCCAGGAGCATCCCACTGTGTGCCGCATATGAGCAGAGGGCTACCGCCTCCTGGCAAAGGGAGTACGACTCCATACCCCCTTGCTTTATGACACAGAACATTGCAATTTGGTTGTCCGTCTAGACAAGCACCGACTGGTGCTGCAACCAGTGGCGAAAGGCTTGGAGGGCCAGAAATATAGCCTGGAGGTCCAGGACGTTGATCTGGAACAGGCTCTCCATCTGGAACCAACTGCCTTGAATGCGGAGGTCCTCACAATGAGCCCCCCTTCTCAGCAGGGAGGTATCCATGGCAAGGACCCTTTGGGGGGTCGGTGCCTGGAAAGGCATCCCGGCCTGAAGGTAGCAGAGGAGCTGCCACCAGTCGAAAGAGTCCACCAGCTGTTGGGTCACTCTTACCCTGTCTCGAAACCTGCCCACGGCTTGTGTCCACTTGGAACAGGCACCACTGAGCCACCCTCATGTGCAGGTGGGCATATGGGGTCACGTGAACTGTGGAGGCCATGTGGCCCAGCAGGCAGAGGAGAAGGCAGGCAGGCACCGACTGGCAGTGCCGCACCTCTGCAGCTAGCACCTTGAGGTGTTCTGTCCTCTCCAGTGGGAGGAAGACCTTGGCCTGGAGGATGTCTAGCTGAGAGCTATGAACTCCAGGCACTGAGCCGAAGAGAGGTGGGACTTGGGATAGTTGATGAGCTCCAGATGCTGCAGGATGTGGATGGTGCACTCGGTGGAATGGTGCATCTTTGGAGCTGTGCCTCCCCTTATGAGCCAGTCGTTCAGGTAGGGAAAGACAAAGGACTCTTGGAGATGAAGGTGGGATGCAACCATCACTAGGAACTTAGTGAAGACCCTTGGCAATGAGGCCAGCCCAAAGGGTAACACCCTGTACTGGTAACGACCTCCTCCTACCACAAACTGGAGGTATTGTCGGTGGAGGGGATGGACCAGGATGTGTGTATAAAAATCCTTCAGGTCTAAGGAGCATAGCCAGTCTCCTTGCTGGAGGTACGGCAGCAGTGTTCCAAGGGACAGCACCTTGAACCTCTCCCTCACCAGAAATCTGTTCAGGTCCTGCAGGTCCAGGATGGGTCTGAGGCCCCATGTTCACTTGGGAATAAGGAAATATCTGGAGTAGAAGCCTTTGCCCCAGAGATGTTTGGGCACTGGCTCCAACGACTTGTCCTCGAGGAGGCCTGCGAGCTCAATGAGAAGCAGAGTCTGGTGAAGGAGAGGCCTTATGGGCTCTCCTGGGAAGAACGAGGGTGGTGTCTGTTACAGGTGGAGTGAACCCTCCTTGACTACTTGCAATACCAAAGAATTGGCGGTTATGGGAAAACAGGGCCAGATGCCACCCTGCAGGCCTCCTGGGGGAGAGGAGGCCATATTCAAGGAGTCAAAAACTCCCTCCAGGCTGGGTTGGGACCGGTGCCTGAGTCAGGCTTGCAGTGGCCATGGCCTTGCCCCTTTGACTGTCATCCCTGCTGTGGGGCAGAGAAGGCTTGGTACTGTGGGGCATTGCTAAAAACCTACTTTTTTCTTGGGAAGAAAGGCTTCTTCCCTGAGGTTTTCTTATGGGGGTGCACTGAGGTCTTCTTAGAGAGCCTGGTCCTGGTCAGGAACTCAGTATCTCTGCAACCACGTCTGTCATCGGTTTTCCAAAGAAGTTCTCTCTGGTGCAAGGGACATCGATGAGTTTGACCTGGACCCATTGCTCGAGGTCAGATAACTGCAGCCATTCCTGGCATCAGGCCCTGTCATCTGTGATGGCCACTCTGGCTGAGGATTCAAAGCCATCATATGCTGCTCGAGACAGGAACTTTGAGCACTTCTCGACTGCAAAGGCCAGTGACTTGAAGTGCTGGAGAGGTTCCCCATAGAGGCCAGCAGAGAAACCAGTGAGTTCCCTCACCAGTTCATTGAGGTACATACTGATGCTGCTCGAGACAGGAACTTTGAGCACTTCTCGACTGCAAAGGCCAGTGACTTGAAGTGCTGGAGAGGTTCCCCATAGAGGCCAGCAGAGAAACCGGTGAGTTCCCTCGCCAGTTCCTTGAGGTACATACTGATGTACAACTGATACTATTGGACTCAGCAAGCCAGTATCGAGCCCTGGTAGCATTTTCGGCCGAGGGCATCCAAGATCCAGGGGCACCGAGAAATAAGTCTTTTGGCTCTTAAGTCAATGATTGGCCAACTTGATCACCACAGAATTGTGCGGGAGCTGGGTTTTTTTGAACCACAGGCTTTGGAAGACTCTGTACATGGAGTTGAGCTGTCTGCTCACAATGGGCACCCATGTCGGTGTTTCCCACATACGGAGGAGACGACACTCAAGGATCAGAGGGACAGGCACCATGAGGGCTTCCTGGTGGGGGGGGGACCTTCATACTGGAAGTTCTCAAGTTCCTCCATGCAGGGGTCCACCTCTGCCTCAGTTTCCAACGTGAATGCCTTTGTCGTATCCTGTACGAAGTCAAAGAAGGCAAAATCCTCGGGGGGGGGGGGGGGGAGCAGAGCCGGGACACCAGTGGAGACAGGTCTGAGAACATGTCTCAGTGTCACCAGGTGTCTGGGGACTCCTCGTCCTCTATCTCCCAGTCTAACTCAAAGCCAGAGGAAGAACTGAAGGCTCCACGGCTCCCGCAGTCGAGGTCTGAGCCCAAAGGCCCACAACTCCCAGAAGACCTGTGGTCTGAGATGCATGCACTTGCCGGAGAGGTCTGGGGTCCTGAGAAAAGGGACCAGGACCTCGTCTGATGCAGATGGCACTCTCAAGGTCAGTGCGCTCAAGGATCGGCTCCACAACCAGGGAAGTCCTCGAGGTCAAGGATCCGGTCGTTGGGGCAGATGAACCAGAGGAACCAGTCATCAATGCCTGCTGCTGTGCCAAGAGGACAGTGATACTGTGCTCCAAGGCTGACATCCTGGTCTCCATGTCAGATGGCTCCACAGTCTTCGACGCGGGCACCGATGGCTTTGGGCCCGGCATCGGTTCCATCAAGGGGGAGACCTCGACCAGGATGGCCTCGGGGGTCCGAGACCGGTCACCCAATGCTGACATCTCCTTCTGGGGCAGTTTGTGAGGCTGCTGCCACTCTGACCCCTCGGAATCACGCTGGGGACTGTGGGGCCTGGTGTGGGATTTACCCACTTTTCCAGATTCATACTCCAAGGCGGACTTCGAGGTTTTCAAGCTCTTCTTGCATTCCACCTCTGGAGGGGGCCCTGGAGCATGATGTTGCCAGGGACTCCGGCACAGAGTTGGATTTATGGAAGAACTTCTCCTGCTGCAATTGATGGCTCTTGATGGCCTTTGAGGACATGGACTTGCAAAGGTCACAGCCCAAGTTGTCATGGTCCAGCCCGAAGCAACGGAGGCAGCAGTCATGTGCATCAGTTAGAGACATCATCTTACTGCACGAATCACATTTCTTGAAGCTGCTGGAGGCCATGGGGAAAAAACGGGCCCTTAAACCCAGGTGAGGGTCCAAGGCCTACCAGCCAAAAAAGGGCATTGGGAAAATTGGCCATTCGACCCTAATCTCTGCTTTCTATCTTTTAACCAGTTCCTGATACACAATAGTACACTGCTTCCTATCCCATGACTTTTTAACTTCCCCAAGAGTTTCTCATGAGGGACCTTGTCAAAGGCTTTCTGAAACTCCAGAAAGACAAAGGTGAGCCGGTTGATATAGTGTATCTGTTTATTCACACCTTCAAAAAAATATAACAGATTAGTAAGACAAGACCTTCTTGGCTAAAGCCATATTGGCTTTCTCCCATTAAACCATGACTCTATGCATATTCAATCATTTTGTTCTTTATAATAGTTTCTACCATTTTGCCTGGGATTGATGTCAGGCTCACCGGCTTGTAGTTTCCGGTATCACCCCTGGAACCCTTTTTAAAAATTGGCGTTACATTGGCCATTCACCAATCTTGATCAGGGCCAAGTTAAATTGACTAGAAGGCTCCATTCTGACTCTCACTGCCTATTTAATCTTGGCTTTCTTCCTAAGATCTCTCCATTTCTTCCAAAGATCCTCAGTATCACGGTTATTGTGGAAGATGGCATTCAGCTTGATACAAATCCAAGACTTTCAAATTTGTTTACTCACCTCCATCACTAGGAAAGCAATCTTTGCTGGAGCAATATTAGCCTCCATGAGAAGTGCTTTTCTCTGGGCAGCTAATAAGCATTAACTCGGCAGCAAGTCTATGCACACTTATAACAAAGGCACTGCGGAAGTAATTTTATAAAGATTTTTTTGCATATGAATACCTTTTATTTATTTATTTATTTTTTATTTATTTATTTACATTCTCTTATATACCGCGCTATTCTGCATCAGTGCGGTTTACATTGAACAAACTGAAATTACATTGAACAGGGCATTATAACTTTTATGCACATAAAAGGGTTTTTATAAAATTATTCTAAGTGTTATCGCATGTAAACATATGTGTGGTGAAAAGAAGGTATATGCTTTTACCTGACCTAAGAGCAGGTGTGTTTTGGGGAGGGGTTTGGGTGGAACATGGACAGAGTCATGATTTATGTGCATATTTTATAAAATGTGTAGACTTTGTGCAATAATATTGACGTCTGATCCTAATCAGGTGTAAGTGCCTGCAGCTTCAGTCTAGCCACTCTTTCTGCCATCTTGCTCAGTCAGGTCCCAGAGCTAGAGCCCTACTAAGCAGATGGCAAGGGAAGGACAAAACAATTGCAATACTTCAGGGGAGGTGGGAGGGTAGTGAGGACTGATTCCTGCTGTCCCTGGAGAATACCTGTTACAGGTGAGTAACTACGCTTTCTCCAGGAACAAGCAGGAAGTTAGTCCTCACTTATGGGACTCCCCAGCTACAGGTTACCAAACCCATATGTCAAAAATGCCTCCATGAGGCTGTGAGCATAAGTCAATGTCCAAAGGAAGCCCGAGTCATCGGGCCTTTCGGGCAAGCTGTCGGTAGCCGCAGAAGAAGGGTCGGAGGGCAGGAGTTGCTTATACCCGAACACACTACGGAGTACAGCCTGGCTGAAGGTGCTGTCCTGGTGGGACTCCCCCTCCAGGCAGTAGTGCAAAACGAAGGTATTCGCTGAAGACCAGGTCGCAGCCCAGCAGATGTCTGACAGAGGCACTGAGCGCAGCGATGCCACCGACATTGCCTTGGCGTGGACGCCATGCACAGTGACCAGACGATCCAGCGGGGCGCCCGCCTTTGCCTGGGCGAAGGCGATGCAGTCCGCCACCCAGATGGAGAGGGTGCACTTGGCGACTGCCAGCCTCAGGCAGTTGGGATCATAGGCGATGAAGAGCCGGTCGGACCTGCGATGACCTTGGGTGCACTGCAGGTAGAAGGTAACATAGTAACATAGTAAATGACGGCAGATAAAGACCAGTGTGGTCCATCTAGTCTGCCCAGCAATATGGCAGGAGTAGGTGCACCCATTTCCATGTCTTTTAGGGAGTAGGTGCACCCCTACCCATGTCTTTGCTTAGTGGTGCATCCACCAGGAGCAGGTGCACCCCTCCCCATATCTTTGTTTCTTTGTTTAGGGGTGAACCCACTGCTCCTCCCCCCATTGCTCCATATAAGACACCCCTATTTGTTGAGAAATTAGATGGTTCAGTTTATTTTGATGTATGACACCCCTATTTGTTGAGAAATTAGATGGTTCAATTTATTTTGATTTAATCTTGTTGCTATAAAGTGATCCACTGTGTCTGTCCCAGGCCACTTTGAATTCCGTCACTGTGTTTGCCCCCACCACCTCCATTGGGAGGGCATTCCAAGCATCCACCACCCTTTCAGTAAAAACGTATTTCCTGACATTGCCTTTCAATTTACCACCTTGCAGCTTCATGTCATGTCCTCTAGTTTTACAGTTTCCCCGTCTCTGGAAGAGGTTTGTTTGTTTATTATTTCTCTTTAAGTATTTAAAGGTCTGAATCATATCTCCCCTTTCCCTCCTCTCCTCTAAAGTGTACATATTTAGGTCTTCAAGTCTCTCCTCATAAGGCTTCTGACGCAGGCTCCAAATCATTTTGGTCGCCTTCCTCTGAACAGCTTCCATTCTTTTTACATCCTTTGCAAGATACGGTCTCCAAAACTGAACACAGTATTCCAAGTGAGGCCTCACCAGAGACTTATAAAGTGGCACTAGTACTCCTTCCTTTCTGCTGGTAATTCCTCTTCGAATGCAGCCCAACATCCTCCTGGTTTTGCCACCACCTTGTCGCACTGTTTTGCCACCTTGAGATCTACAGAAATAATCACACCGAGGTCTTTCTCCTGGTCCGTGCACACTAACCTCTCGCCCCCTATTGTGTACATTTCCTTTGTATTTCTGCTTGCCAAGTGCATGATACTGCACTTCTTTGCATTAAATCTCAATTGCCAAATATCAGACCATTCCTCCAGCTTTTGCAGATCCCTCCTCATGTTCAGCACTCCCTCGGGGGCGTCCACTCTGTTGCAAATTTTCATGTCATCTGCAAAAAGACAGACTTTTCCATTCAGTCCTTCAGCAATATCACTCACAAATACATTGAACAGTGCCAGGCCCAGGACCGAACCCTGCGGCACCCCGCTAATCACCTTCCTTTCATCCAAGTGAGCTCCATTTACCATCACCTTCTGTCGCCTGTCAGTCAACCAATTTCTGATCCAGTTTGCCACCTTGGGACCCATCACCAAACTACTGAGTTTATTGATAAGCCTCCTATGAGGGACAGTATCAAAGGCTTTGCTGAAATCCAGGTAGATGACATCCATCGCATGTCCTTGATCCAGTTCTCTGGTCACCCAGTCAAAGAACTCAATTGGATTTGTCTGGCAAGATCGTCCCTCGGTAAAACCATGTTGCCTCGGATCCTGTAACCCTCTGGTTTTGAGAAAGTTCACTATTCGCTCTTTCAGGAGCGTCTCCATTACCTTTCCCGCCACAGAGGTAAGGCTCACAGGCCTGTAGTTTGACACTTCTTCCCTGTCACCACTTTTGTGTAGAGGTACGATGTCAGCCATTCTCCAGTCCTGAGGAACCTCTCCTGTTTCCAAGGATCTGTTGAAAACATCCTTTAACGGCCCTGCAAGAACCTCTCTGAGCTCTTTCAGTATCCTGGGATGTATCCCATCCAGCCCCATGGCCTTGTTCACTTTCAGTTTTGCAAGTTGTTCTAACACATCATCTTCAGTGAATGGTGTGGTATCTACTTCATTCCCATTTTTATATTTGGGAGTCACAGATGGTCCTTCTCCAGGATTTTCTTTAGTAAAAACAGAGCAGAAGTATTTGTTTAGCAATTTTGCTTTTTCAATGTCACTTTCCACAAATCCGTTCCCAGCACTTCCAAGTCCTACAGTTCCATCTTTGATTTTCCTCCTCTCCCGAATATAACTGAAGAAAGTTTTGTCACCACACTTCACATCTTTAGCCATCGTTTCCTCTGCCTTTGATTTTGCTATCCTTATTTCTCTTTTTGTCTCCTTGAGTTTGGTCCTGTAATCATTTCTGTGTTCTTCTGTTTGCAAGCTTTTGAATTTTGCGAAAGCTGTGTTTTTTGCCCTTATTTGAGCAGCCACTTCTTTGGAAAACCAAATATGTTTCCTTCTCCTCTTGTTTTTATTTATTTTTCTTACATATTTATTTGTTGCCCCTTTTATTGCCTCTGTTAGTTTAGCCCATTGTAATTCCACTTCCCTTATCCCCTTCCACCCTGTCAGCTCCTCTTTAGGTACTTGGCCATTTTGCTGAAGTCAGTGTTTTTGAAGTTTAGGACTTTGAGCTTGCTATGATTGGACTGCACCTTGGCTTTTATCTCAAACCACACCATGTGATGATCACTGTTGCTCACAGGGGCACTCACCCAGACATTTGACACGCTATCACTGTTGGTGACCACCAAGTCCAGCATTGAGCTTTCCCTGGTTGGTTCCATTACCATTTGTCTAAGTAACGCATCTTGGATAGCGTCCAGAATTTTTTTGCTTCTTTCCAGATTTGCAGAAGGAGTAATCCAATCCATATTGGGTAAATTGAAGTCACCCAATATGATTTCTTCTCCCTTTGTTGCTATCTTGGCAATATCTACAATCAATTCGTTATCTCTCTCTTCAATTTGAGTCGGAGGTCTGTAGATTACAGCAGTATGGATGACAGTGCCATCTCCTCTTTCCAACACGATCCAGAGCACTTCTTCTTTTCCCCATATACCCTGCATTTCAGTAGCTTTAATATTATTTTTATCACAAAAATATTCGGGTCTTCTTTATGAATGAATACTTCCCAGTACCAAAACATTTTTCCTACATTCAATCAAAAATTCTAAATGCAATATTCCTAAACTATCAGCAAATCTCAGATAAACAATGAGCACCAATTCTGGGTTATATATCACCAGTTATGTGCTTGTTTACATCAATGATCTGCTACTATGTAGAACTTGCATAATGGAGTACTTAGCTCTAAACTTGCTGATCACTCCAAGCTCTCTCTTGTTCAACGCGTCACCCATAAGTGAGGACTGACTTCCTGCTTTTTTCTGGAGAATACAAACTGCCAAGAGTGATAATGGAGCCATCTGAGTAACTGGAATATTATTCCTTGCAAAATGCAATGTGTGCCTTCGAGTCAGTCCTGACTCCTGGCGACCCAGAAGCTCCTGGGTTTTCTTGGCAGTGTCACCGGAAGTAGATTGCCAGGCCTTTCTTCCGAGGCAATGGAGGGTTAAGTGACTTGCCCAAGGCCACAAGGAGTGCTAGTGGGAATTGAACCCTGATTGCTTGGTTACCAAGCCAGTCCTTAGAGGAATATTATTTCTTAGAGGGTCTCAATTTTGCTGCTCTAAATTATCACTACAATGACCAATATGGGCAAGGGTGCCATGATGTATTATTTAGTGCACCTGGATAAAAGTCAGCAAATTATGTGAATCTCTGGATATCAGACGTCATTGCTCCAAATGTCAAATGTCCTAATTCCACAGATAAAGAAGGTGCTGCTTCAGGCTGAGCCTTTTGGGCCCTCTCAGTTTTCCTTGATAGTGATGTCTTCTAGTAAAACATGCCAACCATGTGTCCTTAACGTGCATCCTTTTTGATCTCTCTCTAAAATGGATATTAGGTGTGCAAATTTGCCAAAACGGTGGGCTGGTCTATGCCCAAGTGATATCTTTGTAATGGACTAAAGTAATACATTATTTTACTAGCTTTCAAAGGACTGACTGGTTCTCTCTGAAAAAATTCATACCAATCCATCCTTCTATGGGCACTTTTCTACATGTTACCTAAAATCCACAAACCTTGAAATCATAGAAGACCAATCATATCTAGTATTGGCACCCTCACGAAGGCAATAACTGGACTCATGGAGGATAATTTTACCAAATCCCACCTAGTTAATGTGAGTTTTCATGCATGTATATCAAGCCTATTTTATAAAAAAAAATTAGACGTCTACTTTTCTGCATAAAATACTAACGTAAGTGGCCAAATATGCGTGTTAATCGAAGGCACAATCACTTACGACAGCCCTAGTGTTGGTGTAAATGCCTATGTCTAGATTCAAGAATAACATAAGTAAATTATAGTATTTTATGATTTATGCACATACTTGTGCACTCTGCACAAATTCTACCCATGGGCATGCCCATAGTGAAAGCACACTCTATCAACTCGACGCACATACTTTCAGAATAGTGACCATACAGTTACACACACAAACCACCAAACTATAGTGATTTATGCATGTAAATGGCGCATTAACTTTAGACGCCTCTTTATAAGATTTTACCCTCATATATAGGATTCTCAAAACAAATAGCTTCATAAAAGACACCACAGACTTTCTGAACAAGTCAAAATATATCAGATAGCTACCATCTGACACTCTCTTGGTCACAATGGATGTAGAATCATTATACATTATACAGTGGACCTTCCCCATGCAGATGGAGTAACCTCATGTGACAAATTTCTAAAGGCATCTACCCTGGGCTACCAAAACACAACAAAAATAATTAGAAAGCTTATCAAATTTATCCTAACCCACAATACTTCAACTTTGATAATGACATCTATTTACAAATCAGGGGTACTGCTATGGGCACCAAAACGGCACCACACTATGCCAACCTTCTTGTGGAAGAACTGGAAGAGACATTATTAAATAAATATTAAACTAAACCCTTTAAATGTTTATGATTTAGGCTAAGAGAGAACAGATTCTTAATTCTGCAATTCTTTTAATACATCTCACCCTTCAATAAGATTTAAAATCAACTATTCCACAAAAAAAGTTAATTTTCTTGACACCATAGTTTCTATTAACAATGGATATATACAAATACCTATATACAGTAAGCCAACTGAGAGATGCAGCTACCTTCAAAATTCCGGACAGTGTAGCTTACATGTGAGGACCGCACTACCACCAAGGGGCTGGTTGCTGCATTGTATGCTCAATTACAGAGTTGAGCTTTTCGGATGGGTAAACATCAGGCTAGCAGGACTCGAGACTTGCTACTGACCAGCAAAGGGAGCAAGTTGAGGGGCGCCTTTGGAAAAGCTCGCTAGCAGTCAACGCTCGCGATACCAATTATAAACTACTCTATGGTTGGTACATGACTCCCGCTCGGCTAGCTAAGGCATTCCCGGGAACGTCGGATCAGTGTTGGTGCAGATGTGGTATGAGTGGGACCTTGGCACATGTATGGTGGAAGTGCCCTCTGGTACAAGGTTACTTGAAGGGTATCCAATACTGAGTGTGGAAGCTGTTGGGGCTGGAGGTCCCTTGGGATCCAGGGATTTTCTTATTTGGGTGATCTATCCCAGGGGTGCGCCTCCCACAATTGATGTTGGTGTGCCACTGTATAAATGCTGCCTGGTTAAATCTGGCTACAGCCTGGAAACAGGCGACACCTCCAGCACTGGCTAGGTGGTTAATGCACATGTGGGACCAATACACTATGGAGTATAGGGTGGCCGTCAGGCGTTTGCGGGTCCCTCGTTTTGAGCTGATATGGGCATCTTTTGTTAAAATATATGGTATGTGCATGAGGAGTGTCATAAATTGAGGGATTACGACCTATCAGGATCCTACATGGAGGCACAGGGGGGTGGAGGGGAAGGCGTGGGGGGGGGGGGATGTTGGGGGATATTTTGCTGGTTATGTTGGTCTGCAAAGGTGAAATTAGGCCTTACCTGTTAATCGGCTTTCCTTGAGAAACTCCAGTCCAGTCCTGCACCATAGTGCACCTCTTCCAGCAGCATGGAGACTGAGCATGTCACAAACTCGATGACCTCAGGGTGCATAGACGGCTGGCACCACCCACCAGCCCCAGTAACCTAATGACAAAGCAGACTCACAGGAGCAACAAATAAGAAGTCTACAAAACTAACCAGAAAAAACACACCTAAACCGAACTCCCCCACACACAACCCTCCCACATCCATAATCCATGAAGCCCCCTTTTTCATTTTTTTCCCGCCCCCCCCTAAACATGGGAGCCTTATCACCAAAAAGGAGCTTATCTAACCAGATGGCTGCCCCCTCACCTCACCTGAGGAATGGGACAAGCACCATAACCGGAGCAAGAAAAAAACAAGCACCACTGTGTCCACTCTATAGACCCCAGGCCCCACATATAAGTTGACATTTTTCCGGCCCGGGCGCACAGACAATAATACAGAGGGGAAGGGATTCCGGGACTGGACTGGAGTTCCTCAAGGAAAACCAATTAGCAAGTAAGGCCTAATTTCACCTTCTTTATTGTCCCTCCAGTCCAGTCCCGCACTATAGGGATGTAACAGAGCTACCTAAGCACGGGAGGGACCTGCGAGCACGGCCCGGATGACCGCTGAACCGAATCTCACATCCACCGTTGCCTGCACATCCAACCGATAGTGCTTTACAAAGGAATGCAAAGATGACCAGGTGGCCACCCGACAGATATCCCCCGGCGGAAACAGGCTGCACTCCCGCCAGGAAGCCACCTGCGCCCTAGTAGAATGTGCCCGTAGGCCTTGCGGAACCCTCTTGCCCCGCAACAGGCTGCCGCAATCACTTCCTTAATCCACCGAGAGATGGGGGATTTTGCCCCCGCTTCCCCCTTACGAGCCCCACAAACAGAATGAACAACCTATCTGACTTCCGAAAATAAGCCGTTCTCTTCAGATATCTCCACAGAGAGCGCTTCACATCCAGGAGACGCAAATGTGGGTCCCTTACCTCCTCAGCCAAACCAGCAGGGAAACTGGCTGATTCAAGTGGAACGGAGTCACCACCTTCAGTAGAAAAGCGGGCACCATCTGCAAGGTGACCTTCTCCTTGGAGAAGGATAGAAAAAGCTCTCTACATGAAAGCGCCTGGAGTTCTGAGATCCTTCTGGCCAAGCAGATTGCCACCAAAAACACCGCCTTCAGAGTCAAATCCTTCAGGGAACACGCCGCTAGCAGTTCAAAAGGCTGACTGGATAGCGTTGAAAGCACCAGGTTGAAGTCCCAGGATGGTACCAGTACCCACATCGGAGGGCGAAGGTGCCTCATGGCCCGCAAGAACCTCACCACATCGGGATGCGTACCCAAAGAAACCCCCTGGATACAGCCCCGATAACATGCCAACGCCGCTACCTGCACCTTCAGAGAGCCACAGGCCAATCCCTTCTCTAATCTGGTCTGCATAAAGTCCAACATGTCAGTCACCGATGCCGCCAGCAGCCTGCACCGCTTCTCAGCACACCAGGCCTCAAAAACTCTCCAGACCCTGACATATGACAGGGACATTGACGGCTTGTGGACTCAGAGAAGCGTGGAAATCACTGGTGCGGAATATCCCCGCTTAGTTAACCGAGCCCTCTCAAGAGCCATGCCGTAAGCGAGAATCAATCCACCTGCGGCATGAGGACTGGACCCTGAGTCAACAAATTTGGTCTGTTGGGAAGCCTCCATGGGTCGGCCACCCTCAGGCGCACCAGGTCCACGTACCACGGCTGTCATGGCCAATCGGGGGCAATTAGGACCACTAACCCCCGATGAGCCTCCACTTTCTGCACCACTCGACCTATGAGTGCCCACGGAGGGAAAACATAGTGGGCTAGTGCTGCAGGAGCGCATCCAAGCCCTCGGACATTCGTTCTCTCCGATGGCTGTAAAACCTGCTTGCCTTGGCTGACAGAAACGTCGCCATCAGATCCATGACCAGCTCCCCCCACCGGCAAACAATCTGATCGAAGACAGTCTGGTTGAGCTGCCATTCCACACAATCCAGCCTCATCCGACTGAGGTAGTAGGCCATGATGTTTTCTGTGCCTGCCACATGCACTGCAGAGATCGCCTGCAGGTGGGCCTCCACCCACTCGAGCAAAAGCTCTGCCTTGCTCTCCAGCTTAACGCTGCCTGTTCCCCCCTATCGGTTGATATATGCCACCATGTTGGCATTGTCGGAGAAGACTCGCACAGCCTTCCCGTTGACCACCGAATTGAACTTCTGCAGTGCTAGACGAACAGCCCTCATCTCCAAACGATTGATGGACCATGTCTGTTCCTCCACCGACCACTGCCCCTGGGCCACACTCCCTTCGCAGTGGGCTCCCTAGCCTGTCAAGCTGGAATTTGTTGTGAGAGAGACCCATCTCGGCGCTTCCAAGGGGACCCCCGCCGACAGATTCTTCTCGGTCATCCACCACCAGAGGGCCACATGGACCTCCCTTAGACAACATGTTCTGGACAAGGGGTGATGCTGGTGTGACCACCGGCGCAACAACGCTCTCTGCAAGGGCCGCATGTGGGCTCTCACCCAGGGAACCAGATCGATCACCGCTGCCATTGTCCCCAACAGTTGCAGATAATACCACGCTGTTGACCTCGCCAGGCGCAAAAACTGACACACCAACAACTGCAGTGCCTCCGCTCTCTGTCGCGGAAGGAACATACGGCCCCTGCGGGTGTCGAAACGTGCCCCAAGGTACTCAAGATCCTGGTAAGGGTTCAGGTGACTCTTGCTGACGTTGATGACCCATCCCAGACTGCTCAGAAATTCGATCACCCGAGCCGTGGCCTGTGCACTCTCGGCCTCGGCCCGGATGAGCCAGTCGTCCAGATACGGATGCACTAATATGCCCTCGCACTGCAAGACTGCTGCTACCATGACAATCACCTTGGTGAAGGTCCACAGTGCTGTCGCGAGGCCGAACAGCAATGCCTGAAACTGCAAATGTCCCATGGGCACCCTAAAGCGCAGGTAATGGTGATGATCTTGGTGAATGGGGATATGCAAGTATGCTTCCGTTAGATCCAGCGAGATCAAGAACTCTCCCTCTTGCATGGCTAACACCACTGACCTGAGGGTCTCCATATGAAACCGCAGAACCCTCAGACACCTGTTGACATACTTGAGGTCCAGGATAGGGTGAAAAGTACCTTCCTTCTTTGAGACTACGAAATAGAGTATCGACCCTTTCCACGCTGCTCCCTCGGCACTGGCACCACTGCCTGTAAGCTTAGCAGCCACTCGAGCGTCTGTTGCATCGCCCGGGCCTGCAGGGGGAACACACAAAGGTTGGGGCTAGAGGTCTGGAAACTCCAGCGCATAGCCCTCCTGGATCACCTGTAGCACCCACTGATCCGACGTTACCCGGACACAGGCAGGGTAGAGCTCCTGCAAATGGCCGCCCCCCCCCCCCCCCACTTCATTGCGGCTTCTTATGTGCCGGGGAGGAGGCCGAGGAGCCAAAGTAGCTTCTGTCCCCCCCCCCTCGAAACCCCTGAAAAGGCAGAGCCCTAGCAGAGAAGCGCCCTCTTTGGTAAGAAGCAAATCTCACTGTCCTGAACTGGCAAAACTCCTGTGGCTGCCCCCCGTCTGCTCCGGCTCCCCAATTCTGCTTCAGCTTATCCTCAGGGAGGCAACCACCTTTGGACTCCCTCAAGTCTTTCACCAGCTTCTCCAAATCCTCTCCGAACAGCTGCTTCCCTTTGAACAGCAGCTTGCTCAAACGGGCCTTTGTGACCAAATCCACAGCCAGAGGTAGTGAAAGGCTGCCACCACTGAGGCCATACTGTTCGAGAGAACCCGAACCAGGTCATAAAAAGCATCAGCTATATAGGCTGTGCCGCCGCTCCTGAGTCTGGGGAGCCCTCTTTCCTCGGGGATGCTCTGTGCCCACTGCAAGCAGGCACATGCCACCAGCACCCCACAAGCCAAGGCCTGCAGGGACAGCGCGCTAACATCGAAAATCTGCTTCAACAGCGTGCCCAGCTTACATCGTGGACGTCATTGAGCGGCGCACTTTCCTCCACTGGAATGGTGGTCTTCTTGGTCACCGCTGACATCACGGCATCAACTCTCGGGGAACGGAACAACTCCTTCTCCCCTTCCGCCAACAGGTACAACCGGGCCATGATGCATGCCCCTCTGAGCCTAGTCTCCGGTAGCTCCCACTCTTCCAAAATCATTTGCTTAATTACTCTATGTAAGGGGAAAACTTTCTGCGGCTTACGAAACGCCTGCCTTATTGGATCTTCTAGCACCTCACCCTCGGCCGCCCTGCCGAGGGCATGTTCAATGTCTAAAGTGACTCCGCTATAATAATCGCCAACTCCTCCTTCCGGAAGACCCAAACCACCCTGGACTCGTCCTCCTGAGGGAGCTCACCCTCTTCCAGCTCCTCCAATTCCAAAACGGGATCCATCTCTCCTTCTGAGGAGAAGGAGCCCACCTCGTCCGAAGCCTCGCTGAGGCGCTACTTCACTGGCCCAAGTGTTACGTCCGCCCCTGATCAAAGCACGGACCCCAGGGCCTTGTTCTTACCGGCACTGCGCACCCTCTGCCTTCGGCCTGTCGCTTGAGGCAAAAAGCTTGATGCAGTAGCAACATAAATTCCATGAAAAAATCTCCAGGGATCCCACCACCCGACACCTGTGAGGACAACGGGCCTGAAGACCCCAAAGCCTGCTGACAAAGCTGTAACACTGGTGGGCTCATTCTGAGTCCCCCCTCCCCCTGTGTAGAGGGGGCAGAACTCAGAGGACCCTGCTCCTCTGGGCCCCCGGCTTCCTCCTGCATGGTCTGCTCCACCGTGCGTGTCTTGGCCATGCACCCCCGGCAAACTCCTTCTGCAGAGAGAGTGTTCCTGCGTGCCCCACAAGCTCCACATTACGGCCTCGCCAGCATTGTCTCTCCCCCACTGGGAAGAGTACCGCCAATGTGAGACTATTATCTAATACTCTTGAGCTTGTCCGTCCGTCTTTTTTTTGTGTGTGCTGCGGAACTAGAGCCCCTGCAGTTCTGAGCAGATACAAGAAAAACTGAACTAAGGCCAAGGCAACTGAAAAGCAACGAAAGAAAACTAAAGAGAAAACTAAAGAAACACTACAGCAAATGGCAAAGAAAGAAACCGCGGGAGCCGGCAAGGACTGCTGCAACTTCCCACTCAAAGAAAATGGGGCCGTCCAACCACCCGACCTGACTGGGCCTCTGCCACGTGGCCTGTCTTACCGTGTCAACAACTACTGCCCTCAACAGAACTGCCCAAGGCTTACCTTCCTTCCAGAAGACCATTGAGGGCTCGCAGTGCTCAGCCGCGATGTGGCTTCTGCACTGTGATGGGGTCCGACGAGAAAAAGGAACCAGAAGTGCCTGCCCTCCGATGCTGCTGTCCTCCTCCTGCACACAATACTCCTCACCGCAGAATGGGTTCGGGAGCAGTGTTGGCCTCCTCGCTCGCTGACTGGCAACCCTCGGTCCTCAGAGCTCTTCCCCCCCCCCCCCCCCCGCTGCTGCCTTTTTTTTTAAAAATGCTGAAGCCTTCAGGGCCCGAGGAGGGGGGGGAGTAAGGGGGCCACTCAACCCCACGGAACCAAACCAAAAACCCCAAACCAAAAAAAAACAAAGTGATCACTAAAAAATACAACAAAGGAAGAAAAGAAATAAAAAACAAAGCAAGCCTCTTAGTTTATTGTTTATTTATTCTTGATATACCGCCCTTTATTACATCAGGGCAGTTTACAATCACTAGTAACATTCAGAGGTTGGCACATAGCCAGGGAAAGGAAAAAGAACTACAATAAAATAACAGGAAAGTAGCAGGAATAGCAGACAAGGACGGAACATAAAGAGGAGAGTGAGACAAACATGCATAAACCAGGTCAGTGATGGCTGTCAGAGAGATTGTAGGCAGTGGAGAATAAATGTGTTTTCAGAAAGGATTTGAAGGTGGAATAAGTCTGTTCCTGATGGAGTGTAGTGCATAAAGAGTTCCAAAGAGCAGGGCCGAGGAGTAAAAAAGCAGAATGACGAGTAGACTAAGTGGGAAGGTGAAGACGATTTATATGAAGAGAAAGAAGACTACGAGAGGGAGTATGAAAATGAAGCAGATCGGCGAGGTACTGTGGCGTGTGAGTGTACATGACTTGGTGCACTAGGGTAAGAATCTTATAGTGAATGCGGTATTCTACAGGAAGCCAGTGCAATTGGAAAAGTAAGGGGGTAATGTGATCTCTGCGTGAGGAATGGGTTATGATCCCAGCTGCAGTATTTTGTATAAGTTGAAGACGGTGTAATTGAGTTTGAGAGGTACCTGTAAGAGTGGAATTACAAAAATTGAGACGGGTGATGACTGTGGATAAAGTGAGAGTAGTCAGGGCAGAGGGGGAAAGAAAAGGATGAATTGAGCGTATTTGGCGGAGGAAGAAGTAAGATGTCTTGGCAATGTGAGAAATATGGTCCCGGAAGGTGAGATTAGAATCAAGAAGAACCCCCAAATATCGGAAAGAGGAAACCATGGGGATTGCAGAATTTCCAAGAGTAGGAGCAAGTGAAGGACAGGGATTTCCAAAGGTGAACCAAGTGGAAGAAGTTTTAGCTAAATTGAGGTGAAGGCAATTAGAAGATAACCAATCAGCCACAAGGGTGAGACAAGAGTTCAAAGGACCGAGATCAGGGTGAAGTGAATTAGTGTGATGCAGTATGATGACATCGTCGGCACAGAAGAAAGCTGATAAACCAGACTGTTGGATGCAGAGGGCAAGAGGTGCAAGGAAGAGATTGAACAGAAGTGGGGCAAGGATTGACCCCTGAGGAACAGCACAAGGGATGGGAATAGGATCCGAGGAAACCTGTGAAGCAGAAGAGACAACAGAAAAAGAGCGAGCGGAAAGAAAAGAATGGAACCAACAGTAGGTAGTACCACGAAGACCCGCATCCCGGAGGTGAGAGAGGAGAAGTGAATGATCAACAAGATCGAAAGCTCCGGAAAGATCCAAAGAAACCACCACCGAAATGTCACCCCTATCATGTGAAGAGTGAAGTTCATTAAGGAGTGCTACTAGGACAGTCTCTACGCTATAGCCCTGGCGAAAACCCGATTGCCTAGGATGGAGAAAGTTTATGGATTGGAGATGTTGTGTGAGCTGGGTGAAAACAGACTTTTCTACGATCTTGGCTAAGAAAGGAAGGTTGGAAACTGGGCGATAGTGTGCTGGGAGCTGAGGATCAAGGGAGGGTTTCGTGAGGATGGGGCATACTAGGGCATGCTTCCAGGGTGAAGGAAAGGTTCCAGAGGTGAGACAAGAGTTAACTATAAATAGAATGGAGGGCACGAGAACAAGGGAGGGTTCAAGAAGCCAGCCAGAAGGGATAGGGTCGAGAGAACATGTGGTCTTGCAGGCTTTGGAAATGGTGGATATAAGTTCTGAGGTAGTAATGGTGTGAAAAGTGGACCAGCAATGGAGGGGAGGGGGAGAGGATGGGGGAGGGGGACAGAGAGGGAGAGTAGCACGCAGGTCCAGGACCTTGGTTGCAAAATGTGAGGCCAACTGGGAGTGAGAAGGGATAGGATGAGAAGGCACAGTGGAGGGGCCAGAATGAAGAGAAGTGAGAGATCTGGGCATAGAAAAAAGTAATCTAGAGGGATTGGGGGCGTTAGTAACACAATCAGTGAAATATGATAATTTGGCCTGATGAATAGATGAACGATAGTGCCTTCAGTGAGCCCTGCACCAAGAATCACCTCTCCAGCTGCTTGGAGACAGGGCATTACTGGGGCTGGTGGGTGGTGCTAGCCGTCTATGTACCCTGAGGTCATTGAGTTTGTGACATGCTCAATCTCCATGCTGCTGGAAGAGGTGCACTACCCTATGGTGTAGGACTGGACTGGAGGGACGATAAGGAATGTTAATAACTTCTTCTAAAAAAGAAGGGGCTATCTCACTGTATTTGTATTATGCCAAGGCATTGCCTTCTGTTTTTCTTTGTGTTAAGTGGAAGTGTATTGTATCTAAACTATTGTATTTCTGTTATAATAAAGTCCTTTGATTTAAAAAGAAATAAATAAAAGAACCTCAGACAGAATCCCCTTGTAGTGACATACATTTCAGCACTGGAAAAAAACTGAGAAAAATCATAGAAGACCTACAGCTACAACTCCAGGAGGATGAATTATTGAAAAAGATATTCACTGCTCCACCAATGTTGATCTTCTGACCACCACTAATCTGAAGCAAAAATTTCTGAAAAGTAAGCTCCCAACATAACCCCCTCCCCCACCTAAAAAAAAAGAATGGCACATGTTCCTGCCATATACCAAGCTGCAGACTGTCAGCACGTATCACAGGATCCCACATTTACCCACATGGAGAAAACATTCAACATAAGGAGATCCTACTTATGCGCTTGCTCTAATGTACAGAAAATGTGAAGAAGGATGCTATGTTGGGGAGACCGGCCAAATATCAAAGACAAGAATCAGGTCACACAGATAGAATATCAGACATCACAAGACAGACCAAGGTGACACCTCTGAGGGGCAATATTTTTCAGGACCAGAGCATTGCATCAATGACGTTATGGTCTGAAATTCTAAGAGGAATGTTAAAACACTCCAGGTACTTAAGATTTTTGAAGTTAAAAGGACACTTCAAGACTGACGAGAAAGGACTTAACAAAGATCTGGGTTTCATATATTATAAACCATAACGTTCTGCAGCTTTGCCACCTTCTGAGCATGCATCCATCCATCTCTCCCTTTCTCTGACATACCTTTTTCTCTTGGAATGCTTTTGTGAGTCACTTATATATTCTGGTACTATGATCTTTGCTCATACTGTTATCATCTTTGAAAGCTAGTCAAAAGTGTAGGGAGGAGTGGCATAGTGGTTGGGGCAAGTTACCTCAGGCCGGGAGTTCAAATTCCACTAGAGGACAGCAACCTTGGGCCGGAAGGACTGGGGTTTCTAGTCCCACGGGTGCTCCTTGTGATCTTGGGCAAGCCACTTAACCCTCCATTGCCCATGTTCCCTGTAAAATAGTTATCTCCAAGTTATAATGCCCTCTTCAATGTAATTTCAGTTTGTTCAATGTAAACCGCCTTGATATCATGAAAGGCGGTATATAAGAAATGTTAAATAAATAAAGTTAGATCCAATAAAAAGTATCACCTTGTTTTCTTATTTTTGTTTGTTTTCTTTTTGTTTATCAATAATCTACTAAGAGAACAGGGCATAGATGAAGGTTAGTTTGACCCTGGGTCCACAAAGAAACAGCGCTAGCCACTCAAACGAGCAGAAACAAAAACAGGAAGCGGCAGATTCAACACCCAATGAATTTATTATAACCAAATAAGTGGCCTAAGCCCAACACAGGCCGTGTTTCGTATATAACTTCCTCAGGGGCTATCAGGACACACTAAAAAATAAATTGTAAAACCATATTAGTATAATTAAACAATAAATATACCAAAAAAGGAGGGTTAAAATAAAAAGTTGTGACATGAATATACAATATACATAAAATAAAGGCAAAATTGGACTATATCAAATAACTTAAGTCTCAAGGAAAACTCATCAATAATAATCAATTAAAATCATAAAAAACCATATACAGTCACTAAAAATAAACCCTAATCTATTAAATAAACTGTACTATGGATCTGATGACATATAAATCTATTCAATAAACTGTTCTATGGATCTGATGACATATAAATATGTATACATACATATGTAGAAGTACATAAATAGGATAATTGAATAAATAAATAATTAAAAGTGCTAATTAGAATCCAATAAAAACACCAAACTATTTGTAATCGTACAAGCATATGCAACAGAAAATGTAAAAAATGCCATATACAAACACTTAAAATTGAATCCTCATATATTAAATAAACTATGCTATAGATCAGTTAACATATAAATATGTATACATACATATACATAAGTAATAAAATTATTAAATAAATAAATCATTAAAAATGCTAATAGGAATACAAAAAATAATATCAAACATTTATAATTGTACAAGAATATACAACAAAACTGTAAAAAACAACTATATACAATCAAAGATGGGAAGGGATGAGGAGACTAAAGGAGTAGGTCCGAATGAGAAACAATTATGCTAATACTAAAGAAAACCTATATTGTAAAGTTGAACATTACCTGTGGGTGTGATGTGCATAGACTACACCAGGCTCAAAAGAGACAATGGAAGTCGCAACTATCAGAAAAGCTTCTAAAGATTAAAAATAAAAGCGGAAATCTTACGCCAAAATAGATGATTAAAAAATTTAAATCATTTACGAATATTGCACTCTACTTTAAAAAATAATATAAACAATAAATAAGATTATATAAAAGATAAGAATATACTTCTTTATATTGAGAAATAGAAGGTATTGGATGCTACCCCCATAAAAATATAAATATATTTCTAATTGTAAAAAATACCCCCATTAAAAATACATGACCATACACATAAGCCAATAATAGAATAATAAAATAGATAAAAAATGTATAGGTTATATGAGCCAAGAAAGAGAAAGGATGATGGAAAAAAGGGGGGGGGGGAAGAGGGGAAGGGGGGAAAAAAGGGGAGGGGGGGGGAGGGGGGTGGGAGGGGGGAGGGGGAAGAAGGGGGGAGGGGGAGGGGAGGGGGAGGGGAGGGGAGAGGGAGGGAGAGGGAGAAAAGGGGGGGTGGGGGTGGCAGGGAAGGGGGAGAAGGAAAGACAAAGGGAAGGGGAAAGGAAGGGGAGGAAGGGAAGGGAAGGGAAGAAGAAGGAAAGGAGAGGGAAGGGGGGAGGGGGAAGGGGGAAAGGGGAGGGGAAAGGAAAGGAAGGGGGAGGGGGAGGGGAAAGGGAGAGGGGGGAGGGGGGAAGGGGAGGGGAGGGGAGGAAGGGGAGGGAGGGGAAGGAGGAACTGTTCTAAACCATTTTAAGCCCAAACTAACTCCGATATTGGAGGAACATATTGCCTCTCTAAAAATCAATGCAGGGGAGACCTATAAAATTAAAAAAGGGGACACCAGACAGTGCTCGAAAAAGAAGTCCAAATAAACACATCCAAACATTCTAATCTCTCTTGCCTTCACAAGATCCGATGGATACCTCGTACCACGTGATCCACTACAGGATTCTGACACAATGTTCATAGAACCTTAAAAGGAATACATATTGGGTTATTATAGTCTCAAACACATGGAGTGCAGGGAAGATCTGATACAAGCACTGAAACAATAAGCGAAATCCTAAATCTTCAAAACAAAGGAGCATTATAAACTCCTACGAGAAGACTGAATCAGCTGCACATGTCCGTTCAAAAATGCGTTGAGGAGAACCCAACCAAAAGAGTTAAATTCATGATAAAATCCAGAAAGAGCCCTAACTCTAAAACCAGATCACATTAAAAAGCAAGGGGCTGTTAAAAAAAGCTATAAAAATAGAACTTCACCCAACCCGAGGGGAACACGAATCATAATGCATTGCCTTAAAAAACTTTCAAATGCAGGAAAACGCTGTAAAAACAGAATTTAAAAAGGACATGATTAAAACATTAAAACAATAAAGATGAATACCCACAATAATGGCAAGTACATAAATACAGAGCCTGCTACATTATATATGTAAGGAACCTAATGAAAACCAAACAGACAACACACCTACAGAAAACCATTTCAAGTTACTCAAAGAGAAATTACAATATAACATTCAAATTGTGATAGTAAGCGCCCACAGTGATATCGAGTACATAAATACAAAGCCTGCAACAATGTATATTTAAAAAGAACCTTAGGAATGTCGACCAAGCAAAACACATACAAAAAGCCGTTTCAAGTTTCTCAAAGAGATGAAGAACGCCGGCGCGTGCGCATTAAAAAGAGGGCCAGACCGGAAGTATGAAAAAACAAGTGTATGAATAATAAAAAAACAAATATACCATATTATAAAACAAAGCACTGAAAAAAGCCATTAATAGAAATCATATGATCCACCAAAGGGGGGATCATATGATCCACCAAAGGGGGGATCATAGATCTTGAACCATCATTTAAAAGCTGAGATCCTGCCGATAGAATCCAGACCCAGTCAAACGGAAACCAAAAGGTGCTCTACTCTTGCCCTCTTCAATGTAATTTCAGTTTGTTCAATGTAAACCGCCTTGATATCATGAAAGGCGGTATATAAGAAATGTTAAATAAATAAAGTTAGATCCAATAAAAAGTATCACCTTGTTTTCTTATTTTTGTTTGTTTTCTTTTTGTTTATCAATAATCTACTAAGAGAACAGGGCATAGATGAAGGTTAGTTTGACCCTGACATCCAAAAAGATGTTCTGTTGCTCCTGTTACCAAATGCCGAATACATCAACAACCTCAAATGAGCTGAAGAACTGACTGGAGCAGCAGCTTTGACACTTGACCTGTCAGGTGGACAACAAGTTTGCAGGCAGTGTTTTAACAATGATATCAAGTCCCAGAACAAAGGCTGGGTGTCATGCACTTACCTGCTAAGACGTTGGCCCCACATAGGGAAGTGAGCTCAGCCTCTTCCTGCCTTTTATATTGTCATTAGTCTCAGCTTGATGGTAAGCACACCTCAATTGGTCCTCTCTGGATACACCCTACTACTACTACTACTGAGCATTTGTATAGTTCTACAAGACGTATGCAGCAGCGCTACACAGACATGTAAGAGATAGTCCCTGCTCATCAGAGCTTACAATCTAGTCAAGACAGACAACACAGGAGGTGTAGGTTGGGATAAAACAAGGGGAAAGGAAAAGAAAAAGGAGATCAGGTGAGTCAAGATTCAAAAGCAGCAGCAAAGAGGTGAGTTTTCAGCCTGGATTTGAAGAGGGTCAGAGAAGGTGCCTGGCCTACAGACACAGGTAGTTTGTTCCAGGCGTAAGGTGCAGCAAGGTGAAAAGAGCAAAGTCTGGAGTTAGCAATAGAAGAGAAGGGCACAGATAGAAGCAGTTTGCCAGAAGAGCGGAGTTCCCGAGAGGGGTTGTAAGGAGAGATAAGAGAAGAAAGGTAGCGAGGAGCTGCAGAGTGAATGCATTTATAGGTCAGTAGGAGAAGTTTGAACTGGATGCAGAAACAGATAGGGAGCCAGTGGAGTGACTTGAGAAGAGGAGTAATATGGGCATGACGAGGCTGGCGGAAGATTAGCCGTGCAGTAGAGTGTTGAACAGATTGAAGGGGAGAGAGATGATTCAAAGGGAGACCAGCAAGGAGTAGGTTACAGTAGTAAAGACGGGAGGTGATTAAGGAGTGGATAAGCTTCTTAGTAGTGTGTTCAGAAAGGAAAGGACAGATTTTGATGATATTATAGAGAAAGAAACGGCAGGTCTTAGCTACCAGACGAATGTGTGTGGAGAAGGAGAGAGAAGAGTCGAAGACAACCCCAAGATTGTGAGCTGAGGAAACAGGAAGGAGTACAGAGTTATCCACAGAGACTGAGAAAGGAGGAAGGGGGGGGGGGAGGTTTTAGGGGGAAAGATAAGAAATTCAGTCTTGGCCATGTTCAATTTCAAGCGACGGTGAGACATCCAAGCAGCAATGTCAGAAAGCCAGGCAGAGATCCAGGTCTGGATAGCCAGAGAGATTTCAGGCGCAGAGAGGTAGATCTGGGAGTCATTGGTTCCTGAGAATGCATCTCTGCTAACTGGCTCCCTGTGTCTATTTAAACCAGGCACTTCCAGTCTACCCTGTCCTCAGATAGATCACTTATGCGAGTCTCAGAATGCTTTGTCAATTGTTGATTTTTGGTCTTCCAGTAATGAACCTGTTCTGTCTGTCCTGACTTTTGCTTTTCCAGCTGTTTTGAATATGGTTCTATACCTGGTGTCTCCTGCTTCCTCCGTCTGCCTGATGTCCAGTGGTCTACCCTTCCTGTAGAGAATACCTTGCATCTCTGCCTTAAGTACTATGAGACTCAACCTGAAGGGGAAAGGAGCTATAGATGAATAGGTACCTCCTAGGTGCCTGGTGCTCTCAGAGTGGAACAGGTCATGACATTGGGCTTTCTTCAGACCACTTGAACTATATTTGGCCAGAGCCAAAAGGCTGTTTAGCTCATTCTTGTGCAATGAAAACCCACTTTCAGTTTTTTCTTTTTCTTTTTTTGCAAGAGAAGGGAATGTTTGGTTGCTGTTTGAGATGTACTGTCAGTAAACAGTGAAGTGGGAGAAAGCTGTGACTATGGCTTGTACTATACTGTCTCTTCGTAATTCTTCCTGTTCTTATATGTATATGCACATATGCGTCAATGTATGTTTTTATGCGTGTACTTTGGAAAGGTGAAATTAGACTTACCTGCTAATTGTTGTTCCTTAAGGAACTCCAGTCTAGTCCTGGACATCTGGGTCTTGCATCTCTTCTAGCAGCTTTGGAGACTGAGTACATCATCTTTTTTGATGACCCTGGTATATATAGCTGAGGGACCGCCTCCTTGCTCCAGTAATCTATTAACAAAGCAGACTCACCAGAGCAACAAGTAGCAACTTCACAAATAACAAACACTATCATAACTAAAACTTAACAAGGAGGAAATCTCCCCCGTTTTGTACCCCTCTACCGGGGTTACATCAAACCTTTGGACTAGCCTAGGTCTGCCCTCACCCCTTACGGAGAACCAGACCCCTTGCTTCATTCCCATAACACTCCTACCACCTCCTGAAACCACAGCCTCTGCAGTTGCTCCACTTACCTGAACAACCACAGTCTTCTTCGCTTCAGGCTGCAGTTCCAAAGAAGAAAACAAATGGGAAGGGAAGCGGGACTAGACTGGAGTTCCTTAAGGAACAACAATTAGCAGGTAAGTCTAATTACACCTTCCTTATCGTCCCTCCAGTCTAGTCCCAGACATCAGGGGATGTAACAGAGCAGTGAACATTTCAATGGGAGAGACCCGCCAGACCAGCCTGAAGCACCGCTGATCCGAAACGAGTATCCCTGTCCGCAAAAACATCCAGCCGATAATGCTTGACAAAAGAATTCAGCGACAACCAGGTAGCCGCTCTACAAATGTCCCCTGCTGGCACCGAAATATATTCCGCCCACGACGACGCCTGCGCCCTTGTCGAATGAGCCCTCAGCCCTTCCGGAACGGGCTTACCCTTCAACAGGTATCCTGATGCTCTAGCCTCCTTGAGCCACCTGGCAATAGTTGCTTTGGAAGATGCAGTGCTGATCAAGCGCATCTCCCTCTTTGCTGCAGCACTCCGGTCTCGTCATCAGCTCTCCTCCGGCGCGAGGATCGAGCACGCCTGGGAGTCATCGGTCCACCCACACCACATGAGCCGCCCAATCGAGGCAATCGGAGGCAGCGTTTAAAGCAGCGCTGATCAAGCGGGCCCGCCCCTGAGGGCCTCGCCAGAGGGTCCTTTGGCATGGCCCTTAGGCAAAGGCCCTGTGGAGGCCCTACTGTCCTTGACCGGCCCTCATACTCCACGGTCGTAACATCATGGTCTGCTGATGTTTTTGAAGAAGTGAGAGCCCTCTACCGAACCACAAGGTAACCAATTGCTCAAAGAGGACTGCCCTACTGCAACAAAGTAACTTAAGCGACCACTAAGTAACAATGTAACTGAGTGAACATTAGCCATCATTAGATCGAGCAGATTATTCTCAGCAGCCAGTATCTTAAGATCTTGTCCAGATTGCCTAATGCTTTGTTATGACCCTTTGCCTCAGGTATTAACCTATCAGACATCCTTGAGCCCATCTACCTAACTGTCCAGTTACTCTCCCTACCGTACCAGTACTATTCGCCCACACACTCACGCTCATTTTAAGCCCCACTCATCTTCGATAAACAATTTCAGGACCACCCCAAGATGGCTATATTCCTATCATTAGTTGCCATCTTCCTCACTTCAGTGCTCCCCAGCATATCGCAGGCTTTCAATCCCCGCACCAACTACATCCCGATACTCCACAGCTATGGAAGGAGATGGTCTGAAAACCCCTACCACACCACATCAAAAACCTCTAATACATTTTATCCACACTTACTTCACATCCCCCTACAGAACATCAAGAAGAACCAATCTGAGAAGCACCAGCCCCAACCGCCCCTGAAATGCGCACTCAAACGCCAGGTCAATTCGCTCAAAATGGCCAGCAATCACTGACCTGATAACACACTATGACCTTGATATTTTAATGATTACAGAGACATGGTTGTCCGATTGCGACAACGTAATTATCAATCAGATCATGCCAGATGGTTTCTCAATTTTTGCTTGCCACAGAGCCAACCAGAAGGGAGGAGGAGCACTCATCCTTGCTAAGGCAAAACTACAATTTAAACTAAATGAGACCACCACCTCAACCCACCTGGACACGGTCACCATATCAAACGGTCACTGCACCATCAACTTACTCTATCGTGCCCCAACATCATCACCTGAAGACCTACCAACAATCATCAATCTTGCCTGCAACTCAAGCAACCCACACTCAGCAAATTGGCTGTTGGGAGACTTCAACCTCCCTTCCCTGCAAAACACACAAGCAAAAACCTTCCTGGAAGCACTAAATGAGCTAGGCTATATATTAACTCATTGATTCTCCCACACACATGAAGGGGAGTATTCTAGATTTGATTTTTGCCCCTCGGTCCGAGGTTGACACCACCCAGCACCTGCTGATATCCATAACTCCAGTACCCTGGTCTGACCACAACCTGCTCAGATTCTACATACCTACCACCCGCTGCCTCAGAAACAGCAGCAAAGTTCATGCCCCTTCCTCTAGAACTCCATCAACACGTTTTCGCCCCTTCGTCAAAGATAAAATCCTGGAGAAGGTCCTCCCTCTCCTCACTGACACAACCCTTGACCTAGATGAGTTGATAGCTAACTGGAACAGCAGTCTCAGTGCCGTAGCCCACCTCCCCCCTGTCAATAAGGAGTCAAGGAAACGTGAACATGCACCATGGTACTCAAAAGACCTACGAGCATCACTCCTTCACCTACGCAAACTAGAGAGACAGTGGCGTAGAACCCGAACTACTGAAGCATGCTGCGCATACAACTCCCACCTGATAACTCATAGAGAGAAAACAATGGAGAAGAAGAAGCTGCACCACACAGATATTCTAAAAGGTCTTTAAATAAATCTCATGACCTCTTCAGTATCGTAAAATCCTTAACAGGTGACCCAGCCCTAGCACATCCGCATATGCCCCAGCCACAGGACTACTCTGATTATCTACAATCGAAGATGATTCAGACCAGTATGAACTCAACCTCCTCCAACATCACCAACATGCACACTATACCACAGCCAACACCATTCCTCAAATTTCGCGAAATATCCACCAAAGAAATCGAGGACACTATTGTCGCGATCAACCTCACCACGGCACCTAACGATCCCTGTCCAGCCAGTTGGATAAAAGAGCTACGATGCGACCTAAGCCACACACTGTGCCAAATGCTAAACCAATCATTATCAACTGGATCCTTCCCTCAGAGTCTCAAACACACATCAATCAGGCCATTGCTAAAAAACAGTAAACTTGACCCATCCAAAGTCGAATCCTACAGACCAATCTCAAGTATCCCTCTACTTGCCAAGATCATTGAAAAGATTGTTCAGCGTCAGATCCAACAGCATGTCGATGCTGAAGCACCACTCGACTCATCCCAACATGGATTCAGGGAAGCACATGGCGTGGACACCATCCTAACAACCCTCTTTAACGACTTAATCACAGGACTCGACAATATACACCAAGGATTCGTTCTCATCTTCATAGACATTGCAGCTGCATTCGACTCAGTGAACCACAAGATACTGCTACAACGGCTCCAAGAAAAAGGGATACAAGGCACTGCCCTACAATGGTGCAAATCTTACCTGATTAACAGATGGCAACAAGTTAAGACAGGTACTCTTACCTCGGAGCCTTTCCTTCAGAAACAGGGGGTACCTCAGGGATCATCCCTGTCTGCACTGCTGTTTAACATTTACATGCAGCCCATCTGCACCCTGATCCGCTCATTAAACGTGCAATGCCTTGCCTATGCAGATGACATCCTGCTATACATCCCATTCAGGACTGACCGGCCAGATTTTTCACCCATTACAAGAGGCTTTGAAGTAGTTGCAGACTGGCTACTCACCCAAAACCTACGAATTAATCATAGTAAAACTGATGTGCTCTTCATCACGAGAAATCAGAAGTTCACCCCACCTCCAGCACTACAAGTAAAAAATGCTGAGCTTAAAACTAAAACCAGAATTCGCTATCTAGGCGTCACACTAGATCAGCGACTCGACAGCTCCAGCCTGCACTCCATTGCCTGCTCCCCAGAAAGCCAACCAAACTCAAACCAACGTGTTTTTTTTTTGTTTTTTTTTCCTGCTGTCCACCTAAGCTAAATCTGACAAAAACTTGCTCCAACGAAGCTCTCTGACTCCATATGGTCCCTAACAAGGAACCACAGCATAATGGCTTTTCCCGCACGAGAGACAAGCGGCCAGGCCTGCCTTCCTTCGCGATCGCGTAGATGCGCTGAGTGCCGAATCTGCCCGAAAGCTGACAGGTATGCACCCCTTACCTCCAAGAAGCCGCTCCCCCGATGCTGCTATCTCCTTCCGCCATCAAGTCTCGCTCACTCTACACGCGCTCAGCCGGTGTCCGCGGTTTCAGCATCATGGAGGAGCGAAGTGCTTACAACGGAGTTGCTGCAGCGATTCCCCTGCTCTATTCTGCTACAAATTAACGCTGCTCTGCTTCTGCTCCCGCTACCAGCTCCTCACCCAAAGTCATGGGTTCGGGAGCCAGAGCCTTCCTGCCTCACAGCAATCTACTTCACCCGGAGAAAGGCAAGGAAGTGAGGGGGGAGGGAAGGCACTTCAACGCGCCTCAATACAAAAATAAATAACCTGAACTAGCTAACCAAATTTATTGAGTTTAAAGAATTTTAGTAATCTCACGACCTAAACACTCCTTAATTGTCCCTTAAGTGAGTCCTGAACCTCTGAGCTCACCACTCCTAGCTGCTTGGAGACTGAGATACTGGAGCAAGGAGGCGGTCCCTCAGCTATATATACCAGGGTCATCAAAAAAGATGACGTACTCAGTCTCCAAAGCTGCTAGAAGAGATGCAAGACCCAGATGTCCGGGACTAGACTGGAGGGATGATAAGGAAGTACATGAATACTTTTGAGAGAGAGAGGGACAGAGATATACCCAAATTTATACCTATACCTAAGAGATAATACCTAAGTTTATAAACTGTGCAGGCACGTTATGAGCGCACTCCTCTTATGACATATTGTACATATTTCGAAATGGTGGTAAGGAAGCATTAAAGGAAACAAAACCCAAGATAGAGAATAAAAAGGTGCAGAAAATACTGAATGGCTGTCATTAACAGAAAAATATATTAGAAACCTACCAAAGGGACATGCTAAAAAAACAAATATAACATTTTTCCAAAATGCATGGAATGGCTTTCCAGTGGATGTGGCAGAGAAAAAAAACAGTAGGAGAATTCAAGAATGCCTGAGATAAGCACAGAGGATCCCTAGCTTCAAAGACGTAAAGGGCATGCCAACAATCAACTGAAGACAATGGCAATGCATCAATAATGAGATTAGACAGACTAGGTGGACTTTATGGTCCTCATCTGCCATTATATACGGTCTCTATGTAAATGTAGAAATTGGATTAAAAACAAATAAAAAAGCAAGAAACCAGTTGACTACTGCACACTAAGGGAGATGTTTACTAAAGGGCATTAAATGTCATTGTGGCGCTAACGTGGGAAAGATTGTGCCACGGTAAGAGCTAACAGTCAAAATGCAGCTAACACAGGCTATTTTCTATGATAACTGCATTTCGTGCGGTAGAGGAATGGCATTGGGGGTTAGGCCAGGGAAAAGGCATGGCGAGAAGAGGCGGCCACCCTGTGAACAATGGTAATGCAATGGCTGCCTAAATCGCTATGATCATGGCTGCAGTTAATGCCACCAGATCAGGTGCTGTTAGCTTTAGCCGATACATTGGGTCCACTTCGCACGCATTGCAGCAACACTCTGATCCCCCCATGGCCCCCCTCAGGCCCCTCCTTTTTAGATGGTGCCGGTGCTGCCGATCTGCTGATTCATAGCACCAACACTAGTAATAGCATGGCCCCTGTCTTCAGTGCTCACTACCTATACAGTTCCCAACCCCTTTGGGAAACTGTCTGGGGATCATTGGACCACCTCTCCCCCCCATAGATACAGAAGCCAGCTAGTCAGTTAAGTCTCCCCCCCCCCTTCTGAACTCTAAAAACCCTGGCTAGTGTGGGGGACCCTAGCCCAGGCCGCGGCCTATAGGCGTAGGGCTGCCCTTGTTAGTCTTTAAATAAAGATTATGTTATCCTCGTCCAGAGCCTGGGCTTCTGGGACTTGTAGTTATGTTACTTGTTCAAAAACAGAAGTACGGAAACCAAAGGTTTTTTCAAAGGCAAACAGGAATTTATTTCTTCTTTTTTTTTCCAAAAACACTAAGGCTTAACAGAAGGCAACAGGATTCTTCTCCAAACAATATTCCTCAGGAAATTCCATGAAACCAAAAACTGAAACTGCTTTTGAAGGTTCTCTTAACACATGCAGCTGTCTCTCAATAGATAACAAACAAATACGTCCTTTTTTTCTCAAACAAAAGCAAATGTCTTCTCTGCATTAAACAGGGTTCTTAGCTTTCCTGGCTATAGTAACTCTCCCTGTTTCCTTAATGCTTTGGGGTTTTCAAGTTACAGGGTTTTCTTTCTCCAGAAGCTTTTATTCAGCTCTCTGACACCATGAACAGTCCATTAATGAATCTTCAGACATAGAAACAGGTTCAGAACAATCTACCTGCATTTCTTCTAGATCTCCTGCCGGTACGTCTGACTCTAAAGCTCCATGCAATGCTTCTGGCTCAATACTCTCCAAAAGCTCCTGAACTTTTCTCCCCTGAGGCTTTTCACTACGAGCAAGGCTTTCACCTGGAAGGTGAAGCTTCTTTTTCTGAATTAAATGCCACAGTGCCTCTAACTGTTTCAGGTCACTGTTAGCTGTACTTCTGTTCACCCACCTTCTGGGAGCTTGAACCCTTAGAGCTGGTTCACGAACTGTAGAAACTGCCCTCTGCTGCTGGCCAGTAATTCTCCCAGCCACACCTCTGCTGGCTTCAGAACTACTTGTACTTTTCCTGCAAGCCTGACTTTCTCTTGGGGTGTTGCCTTCACCTCTGAAGTCCCCACGAAAGTCTCCACCGGTCTCCTCCCCTGCGAACTCTCTGGGTCTTTCTTGGGTGCTTCTCTCCCCAGCAGTCTCTGTGGTCAACTCCAACTCCCTGGTCAATTTCCCGATCGAACTCCTGGTCAAATTCCCCGGTGAACTCCCTGGTGAGCTTTCTGGTGAACTCCCTTTCCTTCCTGTTCCTCTGGATTTATAAAGCTGTTTTTTCCCTATCGTGCATTGCCCCTTGCTCAGGTGCTTTTCATTAGTTACCAAGCTGCCCTTAGATTAGCAGAGCTTGGGTGTGGCCTGCCTTCAGCAACTGCGTGTTTTTTCTCTTTTCCTGCCACTCTGCAAGCTATGGGTTTGCTGCCTGTCTCTTTCCTTAAAGGTAGATTTTTGATTTTCCTCTATTTCCATGGGCTCAGACATACTCTCCTCATCACACTAGTCAGTCCGGCCCCTATTCCTCCCCACCTAATCACTCCCAGCCCTTTCCTTTAAAATCCCTGGTGGGCCAGGGGCAAGGGCTTAATACAGTAATTTTAAAATTTCTTTTTGTATTTTTCCCTAATTTCCACAACTATCATAATATTCTTCTGATGACATATTAATTTAACTTTAAACAAAGACTACTGAATTCTTTTTATTGACTTTGACAATAGAAGCTGAGAAGTCCTGATAAAAGTTGGTCTCTTTTCCTTGCAACTGTAATTGATCTCTTTTTCAACAACTTTGGAGAAACACAGTCAACACTAGAAAAAAACATGAAGTATGATTGCGATCTTAAACATACCAGTAGTCCCAAACATACCCGCAGCTCAAAAGTGAGAACCAAGGAGCAAGGTGAAACAAATCTTCAACAGCACACCAAATAATTGCAGGAGTAAGTTTATTTCTTGTGCCAAATTACTTCAACTCACCCTACACTCTCACTTTAGCAAACAATTCATGCAAGAGAAACTGTAGCATCTATACACAGTCTACAGAAATGGCTTGCATTTGCAGATGGCACAAAGTTATTCAAGGTTGTTTGCTAAGTGAATTTTGAAAAACTGCATGTAACCTTACATGACTGGAGAACCGGAGTCACGGAGGACGAGCGGTGACTTTAATTTCTGAAAGCTGGAATCTACACTTGTATCAGGTAACCCGTAGATAAGGGGGTTTAAAAGAAAAGGATACCAGTGTGGTGGTGCAGCAGCTAATCTGTAGAAACGAGAGAAGGAGCAGAGCTGGTATTTTTGAGCCGCACTTGGTGGTGTTTCTGTCTTTTCTTTTTACAGAGCAGCCACAGCCATGGAGTGCAAGGAGCTACTACAGTGAATGGCTAATCAGTTCGAGAAACAACGAGAGATGTCCATTCAAGCCCAAGAGCAAACTGCAGCAGTAATGCAAGCGCAGCAGAAGCCTCTATTGGACATGATGGGAGCGTGGCTGGGAGCTCAGGAGAAAGCAGCCGAACCAGCACGGACAATTCCAGGTTCTTTAGGAACATTATATACATGTGGGCTAGGGCCACAATCTAGTGGAACATTTTCATTCGGACAATTAACCGAGAGTGATGATATTGATGACTTTCTTGAGGCGTTTGATAGGGTGGCAAAAATAATCAGGTGGCCTAAGGAACGCCTGGCCACCTCGCTTACTGGTGAAGCATTGGCGGCGTACAGGGCCATGCCTGCAGCCAGGCTAACGATTATGATGAGCTGAAGAAATCCATAAGAGACCGTCTAGGTTTAACACCCATGGTATATCATCGTCTGTTAAGGGATACTAAATTGAAGCCTGGTGAGACACCAAAAGCTCTCTGCCAGAGAATCAAGAGCTTGGTATTAAAATGGTTAACACCAGAGGCAAAAACGGCAAAATAGCATTGTCCTAGAACATGGCTATTAATAGGCTAAAAAAAAAAAAAATATATATATATATACATATAAGTGAATATAAATATCAATAAATCATCCTATAATATACATAAAAAACATAAATACGGAACCAAAAATAATGGGAAACCCAAACCCAAAAGAAGAGTGATGACCATCATGTGGAGAAACAAAAATGTGCTGGACAGAACTACTGAACTGATATCCAAATATGGTAACTCATAAAGGAAAGTAACCATGTAAATTGCATATCAGTGAAACCCCTTAAAATCATATGTAAAACTAACAAACCCTGTAAATAAATATTTAAACGAAACATTGGGAACTGTAACAACTGCTGAACATGATGTAATGTAATACATTACATGATGTAATACAACAGCTGCAAAGATCATAAACTAATAAGAGAACTAAGGCACCCAATGGTCAAACTTAAATAAAAGAATATAAAAATAGAATAAATAATAAAAATGCCAAATATTTCAGAGAACATCAGGGACCATTCCCAGGAAAACAGGAGCACACAATGAAGAAATAATGAGATATATGCTATTATGACAAAAATAGGAACGATGTGCCTCCTTAACGTTGTCAGATGGCTGCCTGGGTGAGAATCTTCACAGTCTTGTCAAGTGCATATATCCATATGATTTGCAAGGTATTGTGGGCAATGTAGTTCATTCACACCAGACACAGCTGCTGACAATAATTTAGTTGTGCTCTTGGGTAAAGCCAATAAGATATTTATTTATGGGGTTATTTCTCCCAACACAGATATGCTTGGTAGCACATAAATTAGGTTACTTGCTTTCAGTGTTAACTTGGAAAAACAAAGTCAAAATCAGGAAAACAACAAATGAAAAGCCACAAAGCAAGAAACAAACTGTTCTTTTCAGGTTAACTTCTGATTACTTCCCACATAGATACAGAAGTGATTCTCTCCTAGCTCACAAGCAATTAGGTAAGGCTTAATTGCTAGCAGTTATCCAGCTGAAACCCCTTTAGCTGGCTTGCTTTCTACTGTGTGAGTCAAATCCTGCTTCAGGAGCTTTTCTGAGTAGATTAAAGAACAAATTTGTATTTCTTTGTGATGGTTGCTGTACTTTATAACAGAAAGTTACCAACAGAGTTTAGATAGAGAGCAGTCCATATAAACAGGATCCTCATCTGCTATTATTCCCCCTTGTTCAACAAGCATGGGTTCAATATCATGGATTGGCACAGATGAATCTCTCAATGGAGCATTTTCAGGAGAATACTTGTTTCCCTGCTGTCTTTCAAGGTTATAGCTAGGGCATAGATCAGTGTTCATACCTGAGCTTCCATTGCTGCTAGAGTTCCTCTCTATATAGCCTGGCCAGTATGTAGTCCAGTTCTTATGTCCAGCCTTCCAATCCAGATCCCTGGACACTGGATCTCTCTTCACATACCTTCTGGCACAGGTCTTAGGGTCCCTTCCACGTGCAGCCGTCTCCCTCACAGGTAGCCTCTGGTGATTCCTAGCTCTGCAGCACCATTCCCCTGGCTTTCCCCAGTCCAATGGTGTATGCTGGCCCTTGGAATACCTCCCAGTATACGTACTGCTTTGGACTCTTCTAGACCTCTCAAAGGCTTTTCTCCTCTTTCTTCCAGAGGGTTTCCTTGCCTCTCTGTCTGTCCGGTTTGGCTTCTGCTTCTGATAATCCTTCAGATGAAACTGAGGATAATTCTCTGGATATCCAAGGTGATCATGAAGATGGTCATCTGTAGAATAAACTCTACTCTTATTCTGCTTAGATGAGTGCTCCTCCCTAACACAGCGCAGCTGTGCTGAATCAGGCCTTGCCCTTTGAGATGAGTGTTCCATCCTAGCACAGCGCAGCTGTGCTGAATCAAGCCCTGCCCTTTGCAATGAGTGCTTGGGGATTACCTCATAGCCCTTTTGATTGAACACACGTTTTCTCACTTCAGCTCCTCTCATGGCTGTTGGAAACCTGGTGCATTCTGGGACTGGTAGTCTTTTATGGCAAAATTCTGTTTTCTCATTTCTACCAGCACTGACAGGTTGCTTGTTCAGAGACACTTCACCTTTTCTATAGCCCCTTCCTGAGCTATGATAAGCTTCCTTATCACATACCCCCCTGCTTAAGTTATTACGGACTGGTTTAACTGGTGAAACTTCTTTCCTACAGTCCGTAATACCTACGAGAGTGTTATCATTTTGAAGCTCACTTACTTCCTGACTGGCTTCAGGGACATTATTATTTACAGGCCTCTCCTTCCAAGACTTAAGTACATTAATATGGTAGGTCTGCCTACGCCCTCTTGCATTTTCTACCACATAAGATACTGGGCTCACTTGTTTAACAACCTTCCATGGCCCTTTCCACTGTACTTCAAATTTTGGAGCTGTACCTGCTACTTGAACCAAAACCTTTTCATCAATGCTTAATTGGCGGCTTTTGGCCTTCCTATCATACCACCCTTTCTGGCGCACTTGACTGTCCTGCAGGTTCCTCTCAGCAACCTGCGACGTCCTTTTCAAACGTGCTTTCAAGTCACGTAGAAACAGTGGCACCTCCTGACTTCCTGGTTCAGGATCAATCCATTGTTCCCTCAAAATGTCTAACAAACCCCGTGGAGCCCTACCATACATCAATTCATATGGGGTTACACCTAGGGACACCTGAATTCTTTCCCTGCAGGCATACAAGGCAAAAGGCAATAACATATCCCATTCTTTTACCTCTCCTGCTAACCCCCTTCTCAACATTTGTTTGAGAGTTTGGTTGAATCTCTCCACCAAACTGTTTGATTGTGGATGGTAGGCTGAGGTTTTCACGTGATGAATGCCAAAGGCATCCCAGACCTGGGCCAAATATTTGGATACAAAATTGGACCCTCGGTCAGTCAACACCTCTCTTGGGAATCCCACTTCACAAAACAATTTTACCAGCTCTAAAGCTATTGTTTTTGCAGAAGCATTCCTCAATGGTATGGCCCCGGGAAACCTTGTTGCCTGATCTATCATAACTAGGATGTATTGGAAACCTCGGGGCGTTTTGACTAATGGGCCTACAATATCCATGGGAATGCGACCAATTGGGTCTGTAATAATTGGCATGGGAATCAATGGCACCACCGGTGGGTGAGCCGCTGTAACTCGCTGACACGCTGGACACGCAGCACAAAACTGGGCAGTTTCTTTGAAAATACCTGGCCAGTAAAAATGCTTAAGTATTTGATCCAGCGTTCCTTGCATCCCTTTATGACCTCCAACTGGATGATCATGTGCTAATCTAAGTATTAGCCCTTTGAAAGTTGTGGGTACCACCAATTGTTTACGTATGGTCCCATTTCTGGGGTCCTGACTCTCTCTATATAATATTTCGTTATCTAGTCTGAATCTGGGCAATTCCTCCCTGACCTCCTGAGCATACTTAAAAGCTCGGGTGAGAGCTTGATCAGCTCGCTGCTCTTGTGGAAAGTTAGGAAACTTTGCCACTAACTCAGCTGGCACCCAGGGTAAACTTTGACCAGCTAACATCTCAGCCCTACCCTGTGCTCTGCAAAGTCTCTCACGCCGCTTTTGTGCTTTCAACTTTCTTACTTTACCAGATGATGGGGTTATTAAATCATCATGAGAGGGTAAGTCTCCTAATAACTCTGCCTGCTCCCCCTCCTCCTTCTGCTGGCTCTCTACTTTAGCCTGCGAGCGGGTGGATACAAGGCCCCTCTTATTACCCATAGTTTGGCCTTCTGGAAGCTTAACCATCTTTTTAGCTAGGGACTGAGGACTTCCAAAGAAAGGCCCGGGAGCTATTTCCATTAATCCTTCTCCCTCCTTCTTTCCTAGCCCTTTCACTAGCTCCTGCTTAAATTTTGGCCAGTCCTTTCCTAGAACCAAATCAAAGGGTAGCCTAGGCACCACTGCTACCAGGACTTCCTCTTGTTCCCCCAGGCACTTAACCTTTATCCTATAGGTGGGATGTGATGTTGCAGCACCATGAATGCACCCGATGTGAACTTGGCTTTCAGGGGTTCTAGGCACAAATCCTTCTTGGGCCTCTATTCTCTGCCAAAGCCTTTCTGACATCATACTCTGGTCTGCCCCAGAGTCTAACAAAGCATTTATGGTAATTCCTTGCACATCAACCATCAAAAGAAATCCTTCCTTGGGCTGTTCTAACTCCACACCCATTAAGCTAGTGTGTGACTGGCATCCTTTTTCTAAGTGTCCCCATTTTCCACACTTGAAACATTTCTTTTCACTCCCCTGTGTCATCTGGTTTGGCACAGTACATTTATTTTCAGAAATACTTTTAACTATTTTCTTTTCTGATACAGCACATCTTGCCTCAGCACCTATCTTCAGAGGGCCACCCATTCTATGGCAAGCCTGCGTGGCTCCCAAGAATCTCTCTGCTAGCATGGTTGCCTCTCCAAGATTTTGGCAATTTTGCTGTATAAGGAAAGTGTGCAAATCTTTAGGCACCCCAGACATGAATTGCTCAAGCATTATAATGTCTAATAACATTTCTACCGTCTTTTGCTCAGGCTCCAACCATTTTACAGCTAAACCTCTGATTCTATGACTCAGAGCCCTGGGTGTTTCACCCACTCTCAATGTAACAGCTCTAAACATTCGCCTATACTCTGAAATAGACAACCCTAGGCGATCTCTAATAGCAGCCTTTACATCCTTATAATTCAAAGCCTGGGCTGGTGGCATTGCTCTATAAGCTGCAAGCGCCTCTCCAGTTAATGAGGCTGCCAGCCTTACTGCCCACTGGGTCTCTGGCCATGCTAATGCTTGTGCCACTCTTTCAAAAGACTCTAGAAAATCATCAACATTATCATCTGGAGTTAGCTTCCCAAAACTAAATGCCCCAATCCCTTGATTGAGTCCCACACTGTCCACATGTGGTGTACCAGTATTTACTGCTGGTCTTGCATCTGTTCCACTTTGGTTCTGCAGCTTAACTAGGGCTTGCACCAGATCAAGCACTGGCTTCTGCTGGTCCATTAGGGCTTTCATAGCAGCGTCCTGAGCCTGCTGTGCTAGCTCCTGCTGCCTGCTGAACTGGGCTGCCATCCACTGAGCTAGTTCCTTTGAATCCATCTTGAACCCTGTAAGAAAATACAAAGAAAAAAATACAGTGCACCACCTTCCAAACAGGTGTTTTTTTTCTACACTCTTTTTTTTTTTCAATTACCCTGTGCTTACTCCCATCCACCACTAGACATGTCCAGGTACTTATTACCTTGTCTCAGTGATGAATCCAGCTCTGCACAGGGTCTTTTCCTCCTGGGACAACTTCTTGGAACAACCCCTTTTCCTCCAAAGTGTAGTTGAGGGAAAATCTTTTTTTCCAGCTTTAAACTTGAACTGTAGTTATAATCCTCAGCAAGTAAATCCCCTTTGTGCAAAAGCAATCCGAAAAACTACGCCATTTGTCAGACGGCTGCCTGGGTGAGAATCTTCACAGTCTTGTCAAGTGCATATATCTATATGATTTGCAAGGTATTGTGGGCAATGTAGTTCATTCACACCAGACACAGCTGCTGACAATAATTTAGCTGTGCTCTTGGGTAAAGCCAATAAGATATTTATTTATGGTGTTATTTCTCCCAACACAGATATGCTTGGTAGCACATAAATTAGGTTACTTGCTTTCAGTGTTAACTTGGAAAAACAAAGTCAAAATCAGGAAGACAACAAATGAAAAGCCACAAAGCAAGAAACAAACTGTTCTTTTCAGGTTAACTTCTGATTACTTCCCACATAGATACAGAAGTGATTCTCTCCTAGCTCACAAGCAATTAGGTAAGGCTTAATTGCTAGCAGTTATCCAGCTGAAACCCCTTTAGCTGGCTTGTTTTCTACTGTGTGAGTCAAATCCTGCTTCAGGAGCTTTTCTGAGTAGATTAAAGAACAAATTTGTATTTCTTTGTGATGGTTGCTGTACTTTATAACAGAAAGTTACCAACGGAGTTTAGATAGAGAGCAGTCCATATAAACAGGATCCTCATCTGCTATTATTCCCCCTTGTTCAACAAGCATGGGTTCAATATCATGGATTGGCACAGATGAATCTCTCAATGGAGCATTTTCAGGAGAATACTTGTTTCCCTGCTGTCTTTCAAGGTTATAGCTAGGGCATAGATCAGTGTTCATACCTGAACTTCCATTGCTGCTAGAGTTCCTCTCTATATAGCCTGGCCAGTATGTAGTCCAGTTCTTATGTCCAGCCTTCCAATCCAGATCCCTGGACACTGGATCTCTCTTCACATACCTTCTGGCACAGGTCTTAGGGTCCCTTCCACGTGCAGCCGTCTCCCTCACAGGTAGCCTCTGGTGATTCCTAGCTCTGCAGCACCATTCCCCTGGCTTTCCCCAGTCCAATGGTGTATGCTGGCCCTTGGAATACCTCCCAGTATACGTACTGCTTTGGACTCTTCTTGACCTCTCAAAGGCTTTTCTCCTCTTTCTTCCAGAGGGTTTCCTTGCCTCTCTGTCTGTCCGGTTTGGCTTCTGCTTCTGATAATCCTTCAGATGAAACTGAGGATAATTCTCTGGATATCCAAGGTGATCATGAAGATGGTCATCTGTAGAATAAACTCTACTCTTATTCTGCTTAGATGAGTGCTCCTCCCTAACACAGCGCAGCTGTGCTGAATCAGGCCTTGCCCTTTGAGATGAGTGTTCCATCCTAGCACAGCGCAGCTGTGCTGAATCAAGCCCTGCCCTTTGCAATGAGTGCTTGGGGATTACCTCATAGCCCTTTTGATTGAACACACGTTTTCTCACTTCAGCTCCTCTCATGGCTGTTGGAAACCTGGTGCATTCTGGGACTGGTAGTCTTTTATGGCAAAATTCTGTTTTCTCATTTCTACCAGCACTGACAGGTTGCTTGTTCAGAGACACTTCACCTTTTCTATAGCCCCTTCCTGAGCTATGATAAGCTTCCTTATCACAACGTACACTGATGAAGTATCAGACCAACCGAAGAGAAATAGCTCAAACAACAAACATGAATAGTTAAATACTCAAAGAAACCAATTAATTTGTATTGAACAGCATAAATAATTATAACAACAAAAATTAAAATACGTCAAAAATGTAGATTGCAAATTGCATCACATGTTTCATTTAAATAACGCGGGAACTCATGGCGTTTCCCTAAATATAGTACTCTCAATGACAGCCAGTAAAGTAATGCTTTTTCCTTTATTTATTATATATATTTCTTGCACAACTAATGATTGTAAGCAAAGGTTTCTGTATAATTCTGGTTTAGTCCCTAATTTGACCTTAGGATTCATTTATAAGCAATGAGTAATTGTGCATCATATTCCTATGTTTACAAATTGAATCGCATGTTCCCTTTAAATAACGCGGGAATTTACGGCGTCTCCCTAAGATAGTATTCTTAATGACAGCCAGTAAGGCAATGCTCTTTCTGATTTATTTATTATAGATTTTTTGTACAACTAATAACCGAGGCAGGTCGGACCCGGTGCTAACCTGCTCGCACCCCCCTCCCAACCTATACACCCCCCCCCAAAAAAATCTTCCATACAAACAAACACCGACACAAGTCTTGGGCTCATATGGTCGCAGCTTTATTAACAATCTGAACATTCCAAACATTTCCTTTAAACATAAACTCCTTAATAATAACCCACGAGCGGAACGAGCCATCACCTGCCATACCACTAGCAAGATGACCTCATTCCACTCCCGCTGCGGCCGTGCCAGCGGCAAACGCCAACCCCCCCTTTTAACCGGCCTCGCCATATTACTAGCAAAGACCGGCCTGGGGTCATCTGGGTTAGGGGCAACCGCCCCCGCCCCAATTCCAGTTAAAGACTCCGGACCCCGGAAACCTCTGGGATCCCCCCACCCCAGCTGCGACAACCCTTCACTTATACCCACACCATCCAAGGAAGGGCGGGCGGGTGGGCAGCAAGAACCGCCTGCTCCCACAGCTGTCCTCGCTGCTAAAGACTGCTGCCAACGTGCGCCTTCCCACAGCCCCCCTGGTCCCGCGCTTTCCATTTGATCGCCCTGTTGTCTGTTCCCGGCGAGCCAATGAGTTTAAACAATGTGCCCCCCCCCAACGACCGCCCCTCTCAGCACCGCGAGCAGGGTCCCCGCACCGAGCCTCGCGCCCAGTTACCGCCGTCCGCTGGGGACCCTGCCCCACCTCCTCATAATAACCAAGGCAAGTCGGACCCGGTGCTAACCTGCTTGCACCCCTCTCCCAACCTATACAGCCCCCCAAAATCTTCCATACAAACAAACACCGACACAAGTCTTGGGCTCATATGGTCGCAGCTTTATTAACAATCTGAACATTGCAAACATTACCTTGAAACATAAACTCCTTAATAATAACCCACGAGCGGAACGAGCCATCACCCACCATACCACTAGCAAGATGACCTCATTCCACTCCCGCCGCGGCCATGCCAGCGGCAAACGCCAACCCCCCCTTTTACCCGGCCTCGCCATATTACTAGCAAAGACTGGCCAGGAGTCATCCGGGTTGGGGGCAACTGCCCCGCCCCAATTCCAGTTAAAGGCTCCAGACCACGGAAACCTCTGGGATCCCGCCACCCGGCGCAGGGAAGCCCGCAACCCTACGCCGCCCCCCCAAGACCAAGCTGCGACCATTTAGCCTCCCACTGCATGATCCACTCCAAAGCCTCCTGCCAGTCATTGAGCAGCAAATCCATTCCCACCGGGGATAAATGTACCCCGTCCTGTTGATACAATCCCCCACAAGTAACATCAACCCAGGGGTGCAAGACTTGATATCCCCCATGGTCACACACCCACTGCCCAATCTGCTGGTTGATTTTTGCCAGCCCACGAGACCAGCGCCGCTGATGCTGGCAAGTAGGCCTTTGAATGATGTCCGACCACAACAAAATAACTTATGGAAACATCCGAAGAACTTCAGCCAAATCCCTCTTTGCTGCTCGGATCAACTGCTTACAAGTCCATCCGCCCAAATCATTTCCTCCCACATGCAGAAGAATCACTGCCGGCTCTTTCCGCACTCGCTGATGGTGCCGAAGCAAAGGTAATAGCTGTGGCCATCGCAGACCACGCTCGCCCAGCCATAAGATGGACACCATTTCCGGGTCAAGACCCAAATTGCACCCCAAATGGCCGTTCAGCTGCCTGCAGTCCCGCCCAATGCACGAATGAATGTCCGATCATCCAGCATCCATGCGGGCACCACACAGCATCTGAAAAAGAAAGCATAAGTCAGCCATCCAAACCCAAATCTCTCTTACAGGCGCACATAACCTTTAAAGGCCTGCGATCTCCATCTGCCAATGCTCTGTATTTCCGCCTCTGAGAGCCCCGCCACAGCTGCACTGGTGGCAGCTCCAATACGAAATGAATGTGGCGCAAATCGCCGAGAATCCATGCCTATATGGCTCAGGGCCATCCTTAGCACGGCCGCTACTTGGAAACGCGTTACCCCACGCGAATCCGCATGCAAGAAAAACAGCCTACCCACCACCGGGCGCTCCAACATGTATTCTCTCAAGGCCGACACCGGGCAAGTAGGCAGCAAAACAACCTCATGCAAAACCACCCATAGCCCCTTCCCCAACTGGTCCATCTTTGATTTTGCCAACCTTACCCAAAGCTGCCCCTTTCGGACCTGCACATGACTGCTCAACAAGCCACCACTACCAGTGGCACGACCGGAGCTCACCACCAACTCCCCCATCCGGAAAGCTCCGAAGAAAGCCAGACAAAAAACTGCCCTGAAGAGTGTAGCCTCGTAACGTGACGTGGCCACACTCAGCAAGACCGCACAAAGCCTGACCAGCAGTTCATGCGTTACTGGCAACCTCGAGTCCCGAGGAGACGGGCAGGCGTGCTCCCATCCATGTAACAACTTCCTAGCCAAAAACCCAGGGGCTGAGTGAGCCCAACCAGCCGCTCTAACAAAAAAGGTGAAACCAGCTAACTGGCTCCGTACAGATGCCCTGGAAGCCCCATTTCCCTTCGCCAACGCTACAAAATGCCCCAATAAATTGTCCGCAGCCATTCCTAGCTGCCACCCCTGAGACTCCAAATATTCCACCACTGTATCGAATCCTCTCCGATACGCTGACCACATCGATGCCACCACGGAATTTCTCAACAACAGTACCATTTCCGCTGGCCAATCCGCCATAAGTGCTCTGGAACTGCCAACCCTTCGTCATCCGCTTCTGGTGCCAAGGTCCGGAACAGCTCCCACTTGGAACGAAAAAGGGCATCAGCAATTCTATTAGTGCATCCAGGAATATGCCTAGCCTTCACACACAAATTTAAACGCAAACAAGTCAAAATGATATCCCTCATCAACCCCGCGACCTGCGCACAACACGGCGTAAACCGATTAATTACAGCAACCACAGCCTCATTGTCATACCACCACACCACTCTACGGTTTCGTAGCTTGTCAGGCCACAAATGCAACACAACCAACAAAGGAAACAGTTCCAAGAAGGTAATGTTACTAGTTAAACCAGTTGTGTGCCATGCCTGTGGCCAACTGGCCACACACCACTCCCCCCCGCAATAAATGCCCAGCCCTGCACTACCAGCCGCATCCATATACAACTGTAAATCTGCACTGGACATCTCCGCCTCCATCAGGACCGATATCCCATTAAAACCTTCCAAAAACTCATCCCAAACTCGCAAGTCAGCCTTCATGACCTTGGACATTCTGATCCGATGATGCGGCTTCCGAACTCCCGCTGTGGCAGCAGCTAACTGTCGCAGAAAAACACGGCCCATCGGTATGACCCTGCAAGCAAAGTTCAAAGAGCCAATCAATACCTGCAACTCCCGCAATGTTAACTTAGTGGACGCCAACCCGTTAGCCACCAACACTCGCAACCTCACCACTTTGTCCATTGGTAAGCGTGCCACCATTTCCACAGAATCAAGCTCCACCCCCAGAAAGGTAATACACGTGGCCGGGCCTTCCGTTTTAACAACAGCCAATGGAAGCCCGCAAGCGCGAGCCATATCCACAAAACCCCCCAACGACAACTGACACTCCGCTGACTGCACCGCCCCCACAAACAGAAAATCATCCAAATAATGCACCACATTCCCACAGCCGACCCTCTGGACCAAATTCCAGTGCAAAAAGGAACTAAACATCTCAAAATATGAACAAGATACTGAACACCCCATAGGCATGCACTTATCAACATAGAATTCCTCCTCAAAGCAGACGCCTAACAAATAGAAATCAGCTGGATACACTGGCAGCAGCCGAAAAGCCACTTCCACGTCCACCTTAGCCATCAAGGCTCCCGGGCCGCAATGTCTCACCAGCTTAACTGCCTCATCAAATGAGGCATAATGAACTGCACACAACTCCTTCGGGATATGATCGTTCACTGAATCCCCTAACGGAAATGACAAGTTATGGATCAGGCGAAACTTCCCTGACTCCTTCTTCGGCACTACCCCCAACGGAGAAACCACAAAATTCGCGAAGGGTCGCTCCGCAAAAGGACCCGCAATTCTGCCCAACCGCAGCTCAACCGCCAACTTATCCCGGACTACCATCGCCAAACGCCGCACTGAAGGTGAATTACGCCCAAGCCTACCCGGCACAGCCCCAAGCACTGGGATACGGAAACCAACTTGAAACCCCCATTCCAAAACCTCCCTATCCCGCCCCCGCGGATACCCGCTCAACCATTCCCTTATAACCTCCCGCCGAATTGGAGTGGGCGCCATCCCCGACATGTCCGCATTACTTGGAAACTGCTGGGGGGATGCCCGCGCCGCCTTTTTTAACACATTTACTAGCTGAATGTCCACCACCACAGGATGAGCAGGCATGACGGAATTTACAATCGGGGAATGGGCACGAGGACTTATTGAACCGCCAACAGATGTCCCCCACTCCCCCGACCCCTGCCCTAACCGACATTTGGGTCAGCCATAAATTAATATCTTGCGTACCCCACGTCAACCACTTACTCTCCTCCATCTTATCCCTAAACTTCTCATCATAATTCAACCAAGCGAATTCATCATGTGTCTGTGCTGCTTCCAATATGGAGTCCGCATATGCCAACAACATCCCATAATCCTCCGGAGACTGATGGCCCCACACGCTTGCCAACCTCAGAAAGGCTCTGACCCAATTTACAACATTATGCAAAACTTTCCTTAACCAGCCCGCCTTCTCATCCTCCTTTCTCTTCTTTCTACTCTCACCCGAATGCTTCCTGCCCTCCAGCAGTCTGAAAATGTCTATATACCGCCTCTTCCAAATCTTACGACGTAAATGCCTGGGCACCCTTTCCCATAACTCCGCGAATGATACCAGCGTAGGCCTGCCCTTCCCAACGGACGAGCCAACCTGCGCCTGGCCAGCCCCCTGCCCCGAACGGGAGGTTCCCGATGAAGATGACGACGAGGAAGAAACGGACAAAGAAGACGACTCCGACCTGCGGCGACGCCTACGGGAATGCCTTCTCTTCTTCGCCTTCTGTCCAATCCCATCCTGCACACCCGTCAAGTCCGACCCGGCCTCCCCCCCCCCCCGCCTACTTGAAACTCACCTGCCGCTGCCACGTCGCCAGCCTGCGCCTCCCCCGGCAGGCTCTCTGCTTCCTGAATCCTCGAGTCCCCTTGCTGTGTCCCATAGCTATCCACCACGCTGACCGGAATCTGCTGCGCTCCTTCCGATGCCGCTCTGGCCCCCCCATTCACCACGACCCGCTGAACTCCTGAACTCTGCCGCGCAGCCTGAGACATCACTGTAGCCTGTGGAGACAAAAAAGGAAAAGAAGGAGGGGAGACAACTGGGGAACCAGCCGGCTGCCAAGCTGCCAACCACTCAGCCCTTGATGAGCCCAGCCCCCCCACCCGCCAATGGTCCCAAGATGCCGACCCACCAGGCCGCACAGCACCGGCTAAACCACCAGCCCAGCCCATCAGAACAGGAGGCTCGTGACCAAAACCAAGGGCACCATGCCATGGCGTGGCCCAGCCCTCCACCCCTGACCCCCCTAGCCCCTGCCCACCCCAACCCTGGACACCAACCCCCCCCACCAAGTCCCAGAACTCCCTTGAGACACACTAACACCCTCCCCCTCACTAAGAATCACCTCACCAGCAACCCCAGCTTCAGCAGTGCTCATCTCCTGATCATGCAAACTGCTTACCCCAACCCTTTGCCCTGTAACGCCAACCCCATCCCCCCTGTGCCCCCGCAGAGATGGTCCCCTTATCCGCCTCCTGGTCGGGGCAGCCGCCTTCCCCCTTCCTGCCCTGGCCCCTCTGCTGCGTATAGAACCCCTGCCCCAACACCATGAGCTGCCCTAGCCACCGAGCCGCCCCCCGCTGCCCCCCTAGTGTTCCCTCCAGGCTCCCTCTCTGTGGGTGCTGCCTGCCCCCCTCTCTGTGGGTGCTGCCTGCCCCCCTCTCCTGCCCCCCACAGCCCGTCGACCCCTGCCAGAAACTCTGAGCCTTCCCTGCCACCCCCTCTGCAAAGGCATTCTTCTCTAACTGCACCAATAATGCTGAAATTAAAATCCTTCCTTCAATATGCCTGCTCCCCCACCGAGGCCCCATCGTGTTATATATATCCAATTTATTCCTTCAACAATATGAGCCCACACCCTACTTGCCTCCTCCTCAAAACTCCACCAGATCAAAACGTCCCGACCAACTGCAGCCACTCCGCAACACGCCGGCCCCGCTCAGGCCGCAACCTCAGCCTCACTCCCGATCAAAATTCTCCGGGTCCCGCGACGCCGACGACAACTCCAAGGGGCAATAAAAGGCCTCGCAGCAAGAACCCCAGCAAGAACCTCCTGCTCCCACAGCTGTCCTCGCCGCTAAAGACCGCCGCCAACGTGGGCCTTCCCATAACCTCCCTGATCCTGCGCTTTCCACTGGCTCGCCCTGTTGTCTATTCCCAGCGAGCCAATGAGTTTAAACAATGCCCCTCCCCCAACGACCGCCCCTCTCAGTGCCGCGAGCAGGGTCCCCGCACCGAGCCTCGCGCCCGGTTACCGCCGTCCGCTGGGGACCCTGCCCCGCGTCCTCATAATGATTGTAAGTAAGAGTTTCTGTATAGTCCTGATTGAGTTATTCTAAACCGCACGGCAGTATGGAGTTTAATGTTATGCTCCTTAAGGTTTTATGGCAGACTGTTATATTAGTCCCGCTTTATTTTTTAAACACACTTCTTGAACAGTTTACGATTGGATGCAAGGGTTCTGCAGAGTCTCGGATTAGTCTCTCTTACCGCACTGCAGTATAGATTTCAGTGACACGCTTTTTAAAGTTGGTTGGTATACTGGTACATTCTTTGACATCCATAAGATGTATGATTTCTTCTTTTTTGTTTTTTAAAATAATAGCGCCAAACACGGCGTTTTCACTTTTTGACGTCGTATTTTAATTTTTGTTGTTATAATTATTTATGCTGTTCAATACAGATTAATTGGTTTCTTTGAGTATTTAACTATTCATGTTTGTTGTTTGAGCTATTTCTCTTCGGTGGGTCTGATACTTCATCAATGTACGTTAAGGAAGCACATTGTTCCTATTTTTGTCATAATACCATATATATCATTATTTCTTCATTGTGTGCTCCTGTTTTCCTGGGAATGGTCCCTGATGTTCTCTGAAATATTTGGCAATTTTATTATTTATTCTATTTTTATGTTCTTTTATTTAAGTTTGACCATTGGGTGCCTTAGTTCTCTTATTAGTTTATGATCTTTGCAGCTGTTACATTGTATTACATTACATCATGTTCAGCAGTTGTTACAGTTCCCAATGTTTCGTTTAAATATTTATTTACAGGGTTTGTTAGTTTTACATATGCTTTTAAGGGGTTTCACTGATATGCAATTTATGCAATTTCCTTTATGAGCTACCATATTTGGATATCAGTTCAGTAGTTCTGTCCAGCATATTTTTGGTTCTCGACATGATGGTCATCACTCTTCTTTTGGGTTTGGGTTTCCCATTATTTTTGGTTCCGTATTTATGTTTTTTATGTATATTATAGGATGATTTATTGATATTTATATTCACTTATATGTATATATATATTTTTTTTAGCCTATTCATAGTTGATCCTATGTTATATATTATCTCTGTGCGCTTCAACTGATGTAAGACACATTGAACAGTGAGTATCTTTTCATGTTACATTTCCTGTTCTTAATGGTGTCAGTTTGTATATGTCATCCCTTCTTTTATCTGTTTTACTTTTTTACAATTTATGATGACATGTTTATATGATTTTTTATGTTTATATTCATATTAATTTTTAATCTTTGCAATATTTAATATTTTATATGTATTTAATGTTTATTTATGCTTTTAATGTGTATATGTTCATTCATTTTAATATGTTTGTTTGCAGTTCTCAGCCCCCTGAGGAAGGCGTTTGCCGAAACGCGTTGGGGCGTTTCTTTAATAATAAAGCGCACATTACCTCTTGCTCTGTGTGTTTGTCTTGGCTGTTTGCAAGTAGGTGCTCCTTTTTTGGTTTGTAAAACTCTTTCACAGACATGGAATTCATGAAAAAATTAATGGATTTAGGCTAGTGCCATCGCCATGATTTATAATAACTATTAGAAGAACCCTTCAGAAGGTATAAGTTTTGGTTCTTGTCAAAACATTACAAACCATAAGGGTCACAGAGCCCCTTTTTGCTAAAATATGTTGAGCAGTTAATATAGGAATTAGCATGTATTAATTCCTGCATTAACTGACAAATGGATAATAGATGAGGAACTGTGCCTTACTCCTGTTAATGCACCAGCTACTGTGTAGCAGTTAATGCCACATCAATAGATGGCATTAAGCATATCCATATTATTGCAATGTAGTTAAGGCCTGGTAAGTGTAGTGTTTCTGCGTTAACTGTAGCGGAAGATGATGGGTACACCCCCATCAGTTAACACAGAGGTTTCGCCGTTACGGCACAATAATATTGGCAACACATAGAAAGGACTACAAAGGGGGACTGCTACGTCTGGAGAGAGATATCTGCAATAGTGAGTATATACTTCTGGGACTTTTTCTGAAGGGAATTCTTTGGATTACAGATGATTAATCTGTGAACCCAGTTTATTTGTTAAATCAGTCAGGGCCTAGTAGCAGTAGTTTAAGTTTAAATTTAAAATGCAGAAGAGAGCTTTCTGGTTAAATTTAGAACCCAGCAGAGAGCTTGTAGTTTAAATTTAATAATCACTCAGGGCCTAGTAGCAGCAACGTATTAGGTACATTTTTGTTAGTATAAGTATCCACAGCAACCCTTAGTAAATAAAGAACATAAAGATCTAAACACAAGTTTAAAACTAAGATGCAAACAGCAGTCCAGCAGCGAGATGGGAGCTTTCCAGTCTTTTGCATTGAGTGTCACATGTATGGTTTTCTCCCAGTTGGTGAGAGGTCTTACGTGTGCACTAGGTGCAAGGAGCTCTTTGATCTCAGGGAACGAGTCCGTTCTCTAGAGGCTAGAGTAGCAGACTTGGAAGACATAAGAAAGACAGAGAGGTACATAGACGAGACCTACAGGGCTTTAGTCCTGAAGTCCCAACTCCAGTCTGGCAGCATCCCTGTTGCCATGGAGGAGAGAGGTCAAGTGACAGGAGAGCATCACCCTGGTGTGGCAGGAAGTGATCCTGTAACTAGGACCTGTCCTCCAGGTGATGTAAAACACTCTCGCACCGAGGAGGTTTCTCCAAGGCCATGTGCCTATGAGGGAAGGGTTAGCACAACCATTATAGTTGGTGATTCGATCATTAGGCATGTAGATAGCTGGGTGGCTGGTGGATGTGAGAATCGCCTGGTAACATGCCTGCCTGGTGCGAAGGTAGTGGACCTCACGCGCCACCTAGATAAGGTCTTAGATAATGCTGGGGAGGAGTCTTCTGTCTTGGTACATGTTGGTACCAATGACATAGGAAAATGTGGTAGGGAGGTTCTGGAGGCTAAATTTAGGCTTTTAGGTAGGAAGTTGAAATCCAGAACTTCCAGGGCAGCTTTCTCCAAAATGCTTCCCGTTCTACGCACAGGACCCAAAGGTTCCGGAGTCTCAATGAGTGGATGAGACGATGGTGCAAGGATGAGGGTTTTAGATTTTTTAGGAATTGGGGAACATTCTGGGGAAAAGAGGGGCTCTTCCGAAGGGATGAGCTTCACTTTAACCGGGATGGAACCAGGCTGCTGGCATTAACCTTTAAAAAGGAGATAGAGCAGCTTTTAAACTAGATAATAGGGGAAAGCTGACAGTCGCACAGGAGCACATGGTTCAGAAGAATGTAACCTTGAAGGATACTACCAGAAGCAGAGAGATTCCAAAAAAGAGTAAAGTAGCCCAAATGCCTTTGAGTATGGAGCAGAGAGAGCTTAAAGATTCGAAATTACCCATGCCTACCAATAGCCAGATTAATATGAATAAAATACAGTCTCTAAAATGCTTGTATGCAAATGATAGAAGTCTAAAAAATAAGAGTGAGAGTTAGAATATATAGCACTAAATGAGAGGTTAGATATGATTGGAATCTCAGAGACATGGTGGAAGGAGGATAACCAGCGGGACACTGATACCTGGGTACAAACTATATCATAATGATAGAGCTGATAAAATTGGTGGAGGGGTTGCGCTTTATGTTAGAGAGGGCATAGAGTCAGAAAGCATTAAAGTTTTGCAGGAAACAAAATTTGCTGTAGAATCTCTATGGATAGAAATTCCATGTAAAAAGGGGAAGGCGATGGCAGTGGGGGTGTACTATTGACCGCCTGACCAGAATGAACAAATGGATGATGAAATGCTCAAAGAAATCAAGGAAGCTAACAAAAGTTACAGCACAGTAATAATTTTGGGTGATTTCAATTACCCCGGTATCGACTGGGTCAGTGTCACGGCAGGACATGCTAGGGAGATAAAGTTCCTAGATGAAAAAAATGACTGCTTCTTGGAGCAGCTGGTTCATGAACCAACCAGAGGGGAAGCCATATTGGACCTAGCCCTTAGTGGAACATCCGATCTGGTGCAAGAGATAAAGGTGTTGGGGCCACTTGGCAATAGTGATCATAGCATGATCGCGTTTGATTTAATTAGTGGAGGTGGGATGGTAAGGAAATCCACAGTACTACCTTTTAACTTTTGAAAGGGAGACTATGATAAAATGAGGAAAATAGTTAAGAAAAAAACTAAAAAGAGCAGTGGCAAAGGTTAAAGACTTACATCAAGCTTGGGTGTTGTTTAAAAATACTATCTTGGAAGCACAGACCAGCTGTATTCCACGCTTTAAGAAAAGTGGAAGGAAGTCCAAAAAACTCCCAGCATGGTTTAAAGGTTAGGTCAGAGAGCTGTTGTTGCCAAAAAAGCATCTTTCAGGAAATGGAAAAAAGAGCCAAATGACGAAAACTGGAAACAGCAGAAGCACTGGTAAGTTAAATGCAAGGCATTGATAAGGCAGGCAAAGGCAGAATTTGAGAAGAAGCTTGCTGTGGAAGCAAAAAAGCATAATAAATATTTTTTCAAGTACATTCTTAGCAAAAAACCTGTGAGAGAGTCAGGTGGTCCATTAGATGATAGAGGGGTTAAAGGGGCACTAAGAGGCGACAAGGCGATAGCGGAGAGACTGAATGAATTCTTTGCTTCGGTCTTTACTGAGGAAGATGTAGGGATGTTACCCATGACTGAAGTGGTATTTAAAGGTGCGGAAGAATTGAAGGAAATATTGATACATCGGGAAGATTTATTACAACTATTTGATAAACTGAAGAGTAGCAAATCACCTAGATCGGATGGTATACATCTAAGGGTGTTGAAAGAACTGAAATATGAGATTGCAGACCTGCTATTAGTAATCTGTGAACTATCATTAAAATCATCTGTAATACCTGAACATTGGAGGATGGCCAATGTAACGCCAATTTTTAAAAAGGGTTCCAGGGGTGATCCGGGAAACTACAGACCAGTGAGCCTGACGTCAGTACTGGGAAAAATGGTAGAAACCATCATAAGGAACAAAATTGCCAAACATGTAGTTAGCCATGGCTTAATGGGAGACATCCAAAATGGCTTTAGACAAGGAAGATCTTCTCTTACTAATCTGTTATGTTTTTTTGAAGGTGTGAATAAACAGGTAGACAAAGGTGAGTCGGTTGATATAGTGTATTTGGACTTTCAGAAAGCCTTTGACAAGGTCCCTCATCAGAGACTTTTGGCAAAACTAAAGAGTCATGGGATAAGAGGCAGTATACTATTGTGGATCAGGAACTGGTTAAAGATAGAAAGCAGAGGGTAGGGCTAAATGGCCAATTTTCCCAATGGAGAAAGGTGAATAGTGGTGTACCCCAGGGATCTGTGCTGGGTCCGCTGCTTTTTAACATATTCATAAATGACCTGGAAAAGGGAATAACGAGTGAGGTTATCAAATTTGCAGATGCCACAAAACTATTTAAAGTTGTTAAATCCCATGAGGATTGTGGAAAATTGCAAGAGGATCTTGATAAATTGGAAGACTGGGCATCAAAATGGCAGATGAAATTTAATGTGGACAAGTGCAAAGTTATGCATCTAGGGAAGAACATCCCCAAACTATAGTTACACGATGCAAGGTTCCACATTAGGAACCACCACCCAGGAAAAAGATTTAGGCGTCATTGTGGATAACATGTTAAAATTCTCCACCCAGTGTGCAACAGTGGCCAAGAGAGAAATAGAATGCTAGTTATCATAAGGAAAGGAATGGAAAATAAAACAAAGGATATTACAATGCCTCTCTATCGTTCCATGGTTCGACCGCACCTTGAATATTGTGTGCAATTCTGGTCGCCTTATCTTAAAAAGGATATAGCGTTATTAGAAAAGGTTCAGAGAAGAGCCACCAAAATGGTAAAGGGGATGGAAGGATATCCCTATGAAGAAAGGCTAAAATGATTAGGGCTCTTTAACCTGGAAAAAAGACGGCTGAGGGGAGATATGATAGAAGTCTTTAAATTAATGAACGGAGTGGAACGGGTAAATGTAGATTGATTGTTTACATTATCAGAATATAGAAAGACTAGGGGACATGCAATGAAGCTACAGGGTAAACTATTCAAAACAAATAAGAGAAAATATTTTTTCACTAAACGTGTAATCAAACTCTGGAATTTGTTACCAGAGGATGTAGTAAACGCTGTTAGTGTAGCTGGGTTTAAAAAAGGTTTAGACAAGTTCCTGGAGGAAAGGTCCATAAACCATTATTAAAAAGGGACCCGGGATATCACTGCTTGACCCAATACAAACTGCTAGGTACGTAAGAGCTAGACTGGCCACTGTTGGAAACAGGATATTGGGCTTTATGGACCTTGGTCTAACCCAGTATGGCATATTATGTTATGTTCTTATATAAACTGCAAAAAAGTTAACAAGTTTAGCAAAAGAGGGCCTTAATATTTTAAGAGCTCAAATATTTCATTTCTTTTTTGTATTTATATTCCCTTGTATATATTCATGTCCTAGACAGATTTGAACAGTACATATTTAAAACATTTATCATCGTGATTTGTTGATAGTAGACATGTACCAGACACATTCATTTTAATGACTGTTAAATTTATTATTTTCTGGATTTATGCAAATGTATATGTCCAAGTTATATTCATATTATGGGGTCCTAAGTTTCAAAAAACAATTGATCAAGTTGTACATGTTAACTTTCAGAGTGAATAAAAATTATAATAAGACTGCATAATGGAACAATACATTCCCTTGCCTGACACAGAGAATCAAATTTAATAATCTAATTTAATACACGAGGACTTGCTATTGAAAATAAAACCAGAAAGATGCCTATTAATATCAGAATAAAAGGATGATGTGTACTACAAATAAATATTGCCATTAAAGGAGATGGATTATCCTTTCCTATGAAATGAGACATATCCAAATGTCAATATCTCTTTTGACATGAGATAAAATAGACAAAAAAAATTAGTTGCAAACAGGTCTTGAGAAATTACTTGGATCTTCAAGTATTTAAAGAATGGTTCTCTACCCAATCCTCGGGGACCTCCAAGGCCAGTCAGGTTTTCAGGGTATCGACAATGAATATGCATGAGATAGATCTGCATACAACGTTATCAGTATAAGCAGATCTATCTCATGCATATTCATTGTGGATATTCTGAAAACCTGACTGGCCTGGGAGCCCCAGAGGACTGAGTTGAGAACCACTGATTTAAAGCTTCACCTAGGGCAGGGGTGGGCAGTTCCGGCCCTTGTGCACCACAATCGAGCCTGGTTTTCGTGATGACCCTAATGAATATTCATGAGATCTATTTGCATCCACTGCCTTCCATTGTATGAAAATAGGTCCATGAATATTCATTAGGGACATCCTGAAAACCAGGCTGGATTGTGGTGCACGAGGGCTGAAATTGCCCATCCCTGACCTAGGGGATCTTCTGCATAGACTTGTGCAGGCATAAGATGCCAAGGAGTAAGCATTCTTTTGACTCTTGGATCCATAACATAAACCCTCTAACAGATCACATGATCTAATTGCAACACACACCAAGTACAGTTTATGAAGCAACCCATTCCCCAACCTTCCTAGGCCTACTCCTCCAAAGTTAATTCACCCCAGTATTCCCCAACACTTCGAGGACATTATTATATATATATATTCAAGTTTTGCGATTGTTATGTATAACACCACCATTCAAAAATTTGATGTAACCGTAAAACCAAGTTATAGTTAAATGTAAACTGCTTTGAATCTAAGAAGGCAGTATATAAAAAAGAATAAATAAAATAAATAAATGGGCAAGCTTCCTTATGATCTAGCCCCTGACAGTTAACTTCTTTTACTTTAAAGTTGGCTCTTCCCATCTACACAGTTAATGGTGACCAGGCTCTAGCCTGTACGGCTTATGGCTGTGTCTGATGACAGCATCAAGTAAAAATGACACAAGCCACAACACATACAATAAACAGCTGCAGCCCCACAACACCGTCAAAAGCACCCCTGCTGTTTCTACCATTACTATCTTTGCACTCACCCCATCCCTTGGCCTTGCTATGATTTCCAATGACACTGGTGGATGTCTGGCCCATTCACAGGCACAGAGGCTCTAACCCCTTCCCCCCCCCCCCCCCCCCATGAAAGACTGATACAGAGAACAGTGCAACAGTGCCCTCTTCAACAAATGGTGTATTTATTCAAGAGCGCTATCGCTTAGGTACATGCTTTTGGCAATGGTTCCACAAAATATATAGGTATTGCCAAAAAAGAACAGATAATAGTCATCATACATTATAACTGGGAGACAATTTGCTCTCACTCCTTAGCAAATTTTCAAAACTCTGGGCAACGTTTTAAGTCATGATAGCTCATCTCACTTTCTGGTGAGCCTGACCTCCCTCTGAAAAATTGTCCAAGTCTTACAGAAAACATGCGATGGTACACCTGCTTCACCGGAGTTAATATACAGCGTTCAGGGGAGGCTCTATGGACAGCATATTGTAGAGGACAGGTATGATAGTGCTCTTTCTTTGATATCATCCCATCATATGCTGGTAACCGTATGGTTAAAAACAATATACAGGGCCAAAGTTGTATTCTTGAGGTTCCAAATCATGCATGGAATACAGTTTATGGTTTATTTGGTTTTGATATACTGCCTTTTGCCAGGCAGATAGAACAGTTTACAATAAACAAACCAAACAAAACAATTTACAAATAAGAAAAGGAAAAGAAATCCACCAATTGATAGGACAGCAAAGAGGAAGAGGTGAAGCATTAGAAGATTAAAGGCATGGTATATTTTGGGACTACAGCTCAGTTAGAGGGGTTAACACCATATGCTTGCGTAAAAAGGTGGGCCTTGACAAAGACTGTTCCAATCTTAGCTGGGAGGGTAAGGAGTTCCAGACAGCAGGAGCTAGGTAGAAAAAAATGAAATAGAGCATTGAATCGTGCTTTGCACAGGAGGGCAACAGGAGAAACAGGCGGTTGTCTTGGAGGGACCTAAGACAGTGCTGGGGAATGTACAGAATGATAAAGGAGGACGGGGAATGTGGTGGATGATTCTGTAAAGACTTGTGAGCGAGTGTGAGGATTTTGAACAGTATCCTCTGAGGAACAGATAACCAGTGGTAACGGATGAGAAGGGGTGTCACATGATCATATTTCTTAGCATGGGTGAGGGTGCGAATGGCGATGTTCTGAATCGACTGGAGATTTTTGCTATGATGCTGATGGAGACCAGCAAAGCAGACATTGCAACAGTCAATTCAGAAGATAACTGTGCTAAGGAGCAGAGTGGTCAGGGCAACTTGATCGAAGAAAGGGTGGAGGGCATGGATGCGGCGCAAAGCAGAGAAGGTAGATCTTGTTAAGTGGGAGATGTGAGAGGAGAAAGGGAGCTCTGATTCTATGTAAACACCAAGGTATTTAAAGGATGACTGAAGTGCAATTGGGATGCATTCAAAAGAAGAGGCCAGAGAAGGGGCAGTTTTAGAGCCAGTAATCCAGGTTGCACTGGTCTTGGCTGGGTTAAGTTTTAGGGCATTGGCATGAAGCAAAGCAGAGATGGAGTCAAGAGCGGCGCAGATGGGAGAAAGATCTGGAGAGATACTGCCAAGGTGAGCAAGCAGGAGAATATCATCAGCATAGATGTAAAAATTGATGCCTAACGATTGAATGTGGCAAGGGGGCTAAAAAGATGTTGAAAAGGAGGGGGGAGAGGGACCCCACAAGGAAGGGAGAACGGGGAGAATGTACCACAGTGCTGATGAACCTAAGTGCAGTCCTGAAGGAAGGAGGTGAGTCAGGATAGAACGGTGCCCTGAAGCCCCACCTCATAGAGACAAGAAAGGAGGAGGTTGTGATCTACAAGATCAAAGGATGCTGTGAGGTAAAGGGAAATTGCCAGGGCATAAAAGCCTTGGTCCAGGTGGGTGTAGGTATTATTGAGCATAGAAGTAAGGATGGTTTCAGTAATGTGGCGCATACAAAATCTGGACTGGTGCAGGTGTGCTCGAGATGACTGGATAACTGGTGAAAAATCAAGCGTTTTGCAATTTAGCAAGAAATGGGAGATTGGAGACTGGTCGATAATGACCAGGATTCTCAGAGTTGAGTATGGGGCCTTTCAACTGAGGGAAGATAATCACATTCTTCCAGGCGGAAGGAATGGTGCCTGATGAGAAAGAGTTGTTAAGCATTGAACAGATGAGGTTGGCAAGGCAGCAATAGGCATGACACTAGAGTATGGTCCCATAAGGAGCAATACAACAGGGCCAATATATTTCTGTTACAACACAACCTCCATGCAAATATGCATGGAGCCAAGGTCTGCTGGCTGCTGCACCGCCCCCCCCCCCCCCCAAAAAAAAACAACCTCATAACATGCCCTTTCTGGAGCACCCACAGGAAAACAAGCCCCCAAGCATTAGCAGACTATATCTGAGCATTATGAAAAAGTGAAGAACCAGCTGTTAGGCAGCACAGGTTGAGTTTCCATTAAATTCTTCTCACACTAATACTGTGACTCTTTACTATCCCAGATTTCAATAGGTATCCATGCTAATAGTTCAGCCACAAGAATTGAATGTGTGTTGCCAATTGTAACCAATGTGTAGAGGGGTCTGAGGATTAAAGAAAATAGCCTCTTGCGTCTTGAGAACATATTTCTGCATTGCAAATTAATAAAGCCATCAGTCAATGGACTCTCTCGGGGTCAATTCTCCAAATGGGTTAGTTTTGTGCATCGGTTGGTATTTTGTTTAGCTCTTGCACAGCTATTTGACGTTAGTTTTGTGCATATCATGACAGTAATGAGAACCTCGTTCATAAGCCAGGATATGTGAAGTATGATTTTAATCTCTCAGATTCAATGCCAACACTGGGCATAGTAATTGCATTGTACCAAAGAGAGCTTCCTTCTGGAGTTCATAAGATGTGCCCACACTACCCGAACTCCTCTTACTATTCCTATCCTATCAGCAACGGAGTTCTTTTTAACATTTTATATGTTGATTTTATTTTGTCTTTTTTATTTTATTCTACCTTACGTTTAACTCTTTTTTAAATTTGTGGGATGTAAACTACTTTGGAAGCTTGCAAAAAGCCCGATTCCAGAAGGGGCACATCTGGGTTGTCTGGATTACCCCATGCAGGACGGGCCCATTTGGACCTGATTCTGAAACGCAGGAGAAAAATGTTCCCACGGCTGTCAAAAATTGGGCCTTAGGACAGCCCTGTGTGCCCCTCTCACAGCCACGAGGACATCCTCTCTGCAGTTCCATCTGCCCACAGCCCCGAACCCCCCAGTCCCCGCTGCCTGATCCTGACGGGGGCCGCTAGGGCCCAGATTGGGCAGCGGGGACTCACTCTCTGTGTCCCGGTGCTCCTTTTGGGGGCTCCTGGGCTTCCGGCCACGTTTGGAGGGGGGCACCCCACTCTTATTTCACCTCAGAGTTAGAAAAAGCAGGGCATCCCCCCCGGCGATCCCCGAACATACAGGGCCATCCTGGAATCGGCCCTGTATGCCTAGAGATCGGCCCTGCCCACGCTCCACCCACTTTCCACCCCGTCACGCTTCCACTCCCTGCAGCACACACAGTAGTTGTGTGTGCGCAGCGGGGGATGGAGGTGGAATACTGGCAAGATGGATAGCGGGATAGCATGTCCCAGCAGAATGTGCTGCCCCGCTATCTGCCTTATGGAATCGGGGCCAATATGTATAGGCATCATGTCAAGATGTGACTGAAATTCCTTAGTCAGGCCTATGGCTCCCAATACGATGGAAAAACATAGTTACTTACCTGTAGCAAGTGTGCTCCACAGACAGCAGGAATAAGTCTTCTTTTTCCGCACAGGGCTCCGTCACCCATACGTGAGGACTTACTTCCTGCTTTTCCACTGAGAAACTTTCTGTATCATTCTGTCACATTTTCTTGTCTCTGACTCCATTTATTGGTACTTGAGGATCTTCCCCCTCTCCATATGATTCACAGAATAATCTCTTGGAACGCACACCTTTATTACCAATGCCTCTCTGGTGTTTTTCTCCTTTATCACTATGTCAGGTTTCCTTGCATTCAGCTTATCATCAATTGGAAAAGGAGTATCACAGGTGATCATAACCTTTTAATTCTCCATAATTCTTTTAGAGTTATGATCCCTGTGCTTTTCTGAAACAGTGATGTTGTAGTAAATGTTTAGAGCTCTTTCTTACAAAATCTACATATGTCTTTATCTTTATTTTATTGCTTGACATACCATCAGGCAAGCCAGTTCTTTTCTATGCTTGCTGTAAACCAGCTTGTTCATAAACCATTGTCCTGGGCTGCAACTATCAGTCTCTCAGCCTTTAGTTTCTGTTCACCTCTCCTTAACCATTCATGTGTCAGGTTTTGATCAACAAACAGCTCCTGTAGTAATACTTTTTATTTCCTGCTGCGTTTGCACATTTGCCACTTGTTTTTCCTTGATTGCTGATATCATTTTTGAAGAGATTTTTTTTTTTTTTTGCAAATTCTGTTTCCTTCTTGATATGTACTGGTGGATTCTCACTCATTCCTTCTACTTGTCAGAATGCTTGACCAAATTTAATGATGGAGATAGATTCTGGACATTTACTTTTATATTTCAGCACTTTTGTGTATTTGGATCTAACACTGCAGTTAAGTAAGCCTGGAAATCTATGACAGTAGCTCTGTATATATAATCTTATTCTATGAGGTCCACTCCTCCTTCAGTTCTAGAGACATACAATCTTGACATATATTGGCATTTATAAATTACCTTATGGGTGGCAGCCCTCTTCAGCCCCAATCAGCTTCAGAGAAGGGAGCAGGCAGATAAACCACTTCCTGCTCCTCACCGCCAAGGCCAATCGGGCTGAAGAGGACTTAAAATTTAAAATCGGCAATGCCATCGGGCACGGGAACATCCGGTGGCAGCCCTCTTCAGCCCCAATTGGCATCGGGGAAGGGAGTAGGCAGGCAAACCCCTCCCTGCTCCCCACCACCAAGGCCAATCAGGCCGAAGAGGAGAGAGGACTTTAAATTTAAAAATCGGCAGTGCCATCAGGTGGGCATGAATCTGAGGGTCTCACCAGACAACCCTTTGGTGAGGCCCTTAGGCGAGGGTCACAGGCGAGGACAGCACCAAAGAAGACAATACATCTCAACAAGACAACTTGTACAATACCAACAAGAACGATGGTACTTCAAAACGAATAAAAGAAGCCTCTTCTGCAAAGTGTGAGTTCTCTCTCTATCCTTTCCTTACAATGACGCCTCCAACAAATACATAAGAAGCAGTCTTACCCATTGTTAATTATTTAGTGACCTTATTTGGACAATTGCATAATCTGCCTACCAATTGTTTCATATTAACAATGGTGACTCTAGGAAAGCGTAGTTATTCACCTGTAACAGGTGATCTCCGGGAACAGCAGGAATTAAGTCTTCACATATGGGTATCGTCGGTACCGACGGAGCCTGCGTGAGAACGCTCCCCAGCGTCCAATAGGAAAGCTTTTCGGAGCATCCCACAGCGCCTGTATGTTGCCTTCCCGCCTTTCCAGCTCTCCTTCGTCAGTTGAGTTTATAGCTGAGACAAAAGGAGAGAAGAAGAGAAAGAGAGAGAGAGAGACAACTCCTAGGGGAGGTGGGCGGGTTGTGAAGACTTAATTCCTGCTGTTCCCGGAGATCACCTGTTACAGGTGAGTAACTAGGCTATCTCCAGGAACAAGCAGGAATGTAGTCTTCACATATGGGGACTTCCCAGCTGAGAGATGCCAGGTGGATGACCCCAGCAAGCTGCGAACCTCTGGTGAGATGGGTCATTCTTCCTCCCATGGATCTCTGGCATCGAAAACCCGGGACGGTGGGTAGGAGTTGTACTAAGTCTGAAAGAGATGCTGTAGAACAGCCTGTCCAAACGAGATATCCCAACGGAAGTCCTTGTCTAAACAACAATGGGCTGTGAAGGTGTGTACTGAAGCCCAGGTGGCTGCTCTACAGATGTTGTCAATGGACACAGAACGAAGATTAGCCATAAAGGTTGCCATTGCTCTCACATTGTGAGATGTGACGTGGCCTTCTAGAGAAAGTCCCATACTCTTGTATGCAAAGGATATGCAATTTGCAATCCATCTAGAGAGAGTTCTTTTGGAAATTGGAAGTCCCAAATGACTAGAATCAAAAGCAACAAAAGCTGAGAAGATTTTCTATGTTGCTTAGTTCTTTGAAGGTAAAAAACCAAGGCTCTTTTACAATCCAGGGTATGAAGGTTCCTTTCTACATTAGAGGCATGAAACCTAGGAAAGAATACAGGAAGGTAAACCACTTGGTTTAAATGAAAAGGCGAAACCACCTTTGGCATGAAGTGAGGATGAGTCCTAAGAACTACCTTATCATGGTGAAATCTTGTATAAGGAGGATCAGCCACTAAGGCCTGCAACTCACTGATGGGTCTTGCAGAAGTGAGAGCAACTAGGAAGATGACTTTCCAGGAAAGAAACCAGGTCCGTAGTGGCTAAGGGTTCAAAGGGCGGTATCATAAGCTGCCCGAGAACAAGATTAAGATCCCATACCACCGGCGACGGCTTAATGGGAGGTTTTGTTAAGAGCAGATGAGAGTGGATGAGAGTACAGCGCTGCGTGCGTGGCACTATATAAGTGCTAAATAGTAGTAGTAGATAGGTTGTCCATCTAGTGGTCTGCGGGAAGCAGCAATGGCACTAAGATGAACCCTTATTGAATTGGTTTTAAGACCAGAATTTGATAAGTGGAGGAGATACTCCAGTAGCGATTCCACAGGCACCGAAAAGGGGGTAAGGCCCCTTTGAGAACACCATTGATTGATAAAGTAGGGCGGTATATCAAATAAATAAACATAAACATAAACCATACAGAGAACCTTTTCCACTTAAAGGCGTAGGATCGTCTTGTGGAAGGTTTTCTGGAGGCCAGCAGGATATGCCTTATCTGTTGAGAAAGGTTGATATCTGGAAGCTCTACGCCCTCAGCAACCAGGCCCTGAGATGCAGGGACTGGGGATTCGGGAGCAATAGTGTCCCGTCCTCCTGGGACAGAAGATCTGGAGCATGTCCCAACTCCAGTGGCGTGGCTTGAGAGAGACGTAGAAGCAGAGGATACCACGTTTGCCGTGGCCAACGTGGAGCTATAAGCATCATATGTCCTCTGTCTCTCTGAGGTTTGAACAGTGTTTTGGGAATGAGGGGAATGGGTGGGAAGGCATAGAGGAAGTCTTGCACCCAGTGGAGGAGGAAAGCATCTCTTGCCTGACAGTTTTGACCCGGAATTCTGGAACAGAATCAGGGAAGTTTGGCATTCTGTGGACTTGCAAAGAGGTCTATATCTGGGGTCCTCCAGATTCTAAAAACTCGAGCAATCTGGTCTGAGTGAAGAGACCATTCGTGTGGCAGCAGTATTCGACTGAGTTTGTCTGCCCAAAGATTTTGAATGCCCGGAAGATATACCACTAGGAGGTGGATTTGATGCTCTCTGGCGAGGGCCCACAGTCACAAAACTTCATTGCATAACAAAAGAGAGCCTGTTCCCCCCTGCTTGTTCACGTAGAACATGGCTACCTGATTGTCGGTCTGGACCTGAACTGTCTTGTAGCTGAGCTGGGCCTGGAATTCTCGAAGAGCATGGAAAACGGCTCTGAGTTCTAGGAGGTTTATGTGAAGACAAGCCTCATGCAGGGTCCAAAGACCCTGAGTCGAGAGATTGTGCAAGTGAGCACCCCAACCCAACTTGGACGCATCCATTGTTAGGGTGGCCTGGAATAGAGGTTGCTGGAAAGGAGAGCCTACTAGAAGGTTTTCCAGTGATTGCCACCATTGAAGGGATGAAATGAGACGTGTGGCATTTCTGATTTTGTCCGATAGGCAACCCAAGGCCTGTGTCCACTGAGAGGAGAGGGTCCACTGGGCTGCTCGCATGTGAAGGCGAGCACAGGGAACCACATGGACAGTGGATGCCATGTGCCCCAGAAGCTGAAGCATTTCCCAAGCAGTTAGGAAGACATTTATAGTTGCTTGGGATGCCAGCTGCATTATAAGAAGACAGCGGGGCTGTGGTAGGAAAGCCCTTGACCGTCTGGTATCCAGTCGAGCCCCTATGAACTCCAGGGACTGAGAAGGGGTGAACTGAGATTTTGTGAGGTTTATGCTAGTCCCAAGTAGCGAAGAATTCGCATCGTGCAAGAAAGAGCGAAGCTGGCTTCTGGAGCAGTGGATGCTCGAATGAGCCAGTCGTCTAAGTAGGGGAAGATGAATATTCCTAGAGTTCTCAGAAATGCTGCTACTATTGCCATGCATTTTGTGAAGACTCTTAGGGCAAAAGCCAGACCGAAAGGAAGAACCTTGTATTGGAAGTGTCTTCCCTGGAAAAAGAATCAAAGGAATCTTCTGTGATCTGTATGGATGAGAATATGAGTACATGCATCCTTTAGATCTAGAGAACATAGCCAGTCCTGACTCTGAAGGTATGGCAGGAGTGTTCCGAGGGAGATCATTTTGATTTTTTCCCGGAACAGATATTTGTTTAATTCTCTGAGGTCCAGAATAGGCCTGTGTCCCCCTGTTTTCTTGGGAATGAGAAAATAGGGGAAGTAGAATCCCGTTCCCTGTTGGGGTATGGGTACTTCTTCTATTGCTCCTTGAGCAAGAAGTGATGCGACCTCCTGAACCAAGAGACTGGTGACAGGGACCTGAGAATTGAACTGCTTTATGAATGTAGGAGGGGGCATGCGGTGGAAGTGAAGCCTGTACCCCTCTCGTACAATGGACAGAGTCCAGTTTTCTGATGTTATTTGCTGCCATCTGCTGGCAAAATGGCATAACCTACCTGGAATGGTGGGTTCTGGACCTTTCAGGGGCAGAAAGACTAAGGGGTATGTTTACTAAACCGTGGTAACGTAGCAGTGGCTACGTTAAAGCACGCTAACGTTACCAGATGCAACGCTAGCACGCGTTAATGTCTCCGGCAGCGTTAAGTCCTGCAGAGGGTGAAGAGAAGGCGGAGAGAAGGGGTCAGTGGGCAGGGAGAGGCTCCTGCTATACTAACGCTGTGAACTGAAGGGCTGAACATTACCACGACTGAAAACCTGTCGTTAGATGCACATTTGCAGGAGAGAGAAACCATTTCAGTGTCAGCAATGTACAGCATAGACAGGAAGCCCCAAAAAAGTGACAGTAGTGCTACAGGTGCAGCAACAACATAGTGCCCAGTTATGAAAGGGCACTATGGCGATGCTGCAAATGGGGCACAGGGGGCTGCAGGCGGGACATACAGTGGGGAGGCTGGGGCACAGGGTGGGCTAGGCAGATGCCTAGGTGGCACATAGGAATGCAAAATATGGAAATCAGCAAGACAGCAACTGACCAAGGTCAAACATGCCCACGAGTCTGTCCCACAGTGTCCCATCCAGGACATTACCCAGCAGGTACCCCAAAGGGCACATAACATTGGTAGGCGGTGCCGGGGAGAAGTGTGGATGTCTATGTAGGCACCCCTACCCCAGACCCTAGGCAGCCGCCTACCTGCACACTGGACGGCCTGGGACTGCGCACCACCAGCACCACCAGCATATGGGTATGTCAGCATGGTGGGGGAGGGATGCTAGAGGTGGAGGGGGCAGTGGCATCTGCCCACAGCAGACCAAGGCCAAGCGCTGTTCATGTGGATGGCATGCAGTGCAACAGACAAGGTCTGTCTGATGAACAGTCATGGTATCCCCAGGGACTGACTTGCCTCTGTGGCAACAGTATGGTGCAGTACACACAGCCAGTTTGTCCTGGGGCAGAAGGTCACAGGTTTCAGTTCCAGCTGTGGCTCCTGCAGACCATGTCCCTACATTTTACCCCACATTGCACATAGAACATAAACATGTGCAGGGGCACAAACACCCATACCCACAGGCTCCACTATCCAAAGCCTCATGGAGAGTCAGGCTCCTGGGCCCGGCATGGAGCAGCACTTACCACCAAAGCACTCCTACTAGCACCTGCATACCTTAGCAGTGCCTGCACTGTGCTCAGGACTAGTGTGGCGGGCAGGGCTGCCAACCACCCCTATCTTTGCACAATGCTGAAATAGGAGTTGGAGTGTGTGTATGTCTATCCATTGTTTTGTGGCTGCCTACTCCTCACTGCGTTTCCAGCGTTAGCCTGCCAATGTGAATAATGAGGAGCAAGGTATTGTGGGTAGGGAGGAGTAGCCTAGTGGTTGGGGCAAGGTACTTCAGGCCGGAAGGTCGGGGGTTCAAATTCCACTAGAGGACAGCAACCTTGGGCCGGAAGGACTGGGGTTTCTAGTCCCACAGATGCTCCTTGTGGTCTTGGGCAAGCCACTTAACCCTCCATTGCCCATGTTCCCTGAAGTATTAGTGTATGTGTCTCATATCCCCGCGTGTTAAATGTATCCCCCAATTGTGCTGTGACTGCTTTGATTGAAGGATAAGGCGGTATACAAAACTGTCTAAATAAATAAATAAATAAATGGTCTGGACAGGGCGGACTGGGCAGGATGCATCTGCACAGGGTGTGGGGCAATGGCTGGGACATTGTAGTGCCCAACTACCACCTGCATGGACAGGGTGGCCACAGCATGTTGTGCTGGGAGGGCACTCTCACCCTGACTGAGCAGTGGCCATGGCATGGCTAGGTTCCCACAGAATGCTATACAGTGTTTCTCTCAGGTGATATCTGTGTGTTCCCTGGTCTGGGACCCAATCACTGAGATACCTGCTTGGTGTCTGTGCTTATTTCCCACCTATGGGATGCACATAGTTCTTCTGGGGACATGCACTATAGACTGGCTAGCGGACTGTCTGCAGTCAGCATGTGTATGGCTGGAACACCTTACAGCAGGTACAGACTGAGTGTGCCCTCTGCTGGTGAATGTCAGATCATGGTGGGGGTGCAGACTGACTGTGCCCTCTGCTGGTGAATGTCAGATCGTGGTGGGGGGCAGCTGAGCTTTTCCAGGCCTGACTGCCAGTGCCTGTGTGATAAGTACAGATCTGCATCACCTGCCCGGGACGGCGCCCTTTAGCCAGCAGGACTGGGGTTGATGGTACCACAGCCATTCATCATGCCCCTCTACTGCCTCCATTGCAAAGATGTAGAGTGTGGGTCTGTTGGGGGCATATCCTGTCCACAACCTTGACCCAGACAGGGCGGGTTGGTAGGTGGTGCTACATAATCTGCATATTATTTGTTGATAGTTGATACTTGTTCTCCAAATCCCACTCCCTGTTCAATGTAATGACCAGACATATGCATTTTGTCGGATGTTTTTTGTTACATGTAAACCGCGCTGATTGCAAATAGTGCGGTATATAAGAATTGTTAAATAAAATAAATAAATAAATAAATAAATATGGGTCCAGACACCCCCCCTGCTCTTATAACAATTGACCATGGCAACCACACTGGATATGCTTAACGTGGGTGGCTCCTAGTCCCCAAGGGCTAGATGTTACTGGGGAATACAGATGGACACAGGATTATCTTAGGTGTGGCTGCAAGGAATACCTGTCATACACTGGCAATGATAGGGCCCTGCAGCAAAGCCTATCTCAAGCAACCCGGGTACTGCGGACCTGGTGCTAGCTGCCCCAACTCACCCTCAGGGTGAACACAGAACGGGCACAATGGCATGGTGTGTGGCTACTCTGTGCCAGTATCACACACAGACAGTTCCTCCTACCACACTGAGGTGCTGGGAGGATGCATACCCCGTCTGGTGGACAGATGTAGACTGCTGTTCTGCATGTGCATTGCATCATGGGTAATGGTGGGTTTAACCTATCCTGGTAGACAAAGAAGACAGTTTGTGCGGTAACCTGCTGTCTTTCTGTAGCCAGCCATTACTGAGACAGAAGCTATAGAGGTATAGCCCACTGGTTAATACAATGACGTCCTAGGCAGAGGTCATGAGTTCAATCCCTCCGTGGTCTCATTTTATTAGGCCTGTCCAAGGCAAGTCCTTTTCATTCCTGTGACAGTCATATCTCTGCAGATCTGTGCTGCCAGCACATAGTACCCTCATCACAGTTGCAAGCCACCCTTCTGTCCGTCTATCTGCGTCTGTCAGCTGTGTAGCATCCTGTCTTCATGTGCTGGCTGCTACCCCATGTCCTGCACTGATACCCTTTTCTGCATTGCGGCTCTTCATGCTTGCCTCTCCTGTGTCTGCTCTGCATGGCACTACTACTCCTCTGTCCTCCTATCATTGCAACTATCTTGCCACCTCTACCTCCACTGGCGGACACGTATTCCCATCCTCTTCCACCCACTGCCATTGTAGCACTTTACATTGCCAACACCCTGTGCATCAGAATAGCTGCCTCCAATATGTTTGTCCATTCTACTGGCTGCCACATCGGCTGCATGCAGATTTGGCAGGTCCATCAGCTCCCACCTCTACTTCCTTCCATCACTTATCCATTGCCTTTCCTTGGTGCTCTGTGCAGTGTTAGGGTTACATCAATTTTTTGCCCTTACATTTCATGATTGTCAACTTGGGGCACCTTACTGCCCTTGGGCACTATATCTTGGGTCACCTTAACATCCTTAGGGCACCTTATACGACACCTTAGGTCAAGGCACCTTATAAAGCACCTTATAAGGTGCCTTAACCTAAGGCACCTCATAAGGCGCCTTTTAGGATGCCTTATAAGGCGCTTTATAAGGCGCCCTACAGGGCACCTTATAAAGCGCCTTGTAAGCCTTGTAATGTGTTTGGTTTCTCAGCTTTAACGTGCAATGTCCCGTTAACATGCGCTAACTGGCCAAGGTGCCCTTTAACGTGCGTTACAAGGCCATTGCTACCTTAACGCCGGTACACCCACTTCCTTATATGGCATTACTCACATTAACGCTGCACATATCGCCGGTAACGTTACCGCAGTTTAGTAAACCTACCCCTAAGTTCTCTAGGAAAGAGTCAAAGCCCCTGAGGAGGATGAGCTTGTGGAGCTGTTTGAGTTCTTGGAACTTGTGGCTTTCACTGCTGTCTGTTCTATTGGTTCCCCTTTTGGGAAACATGAACTGGACAGTGAGAATGATGGGTATAAGATGGCTAAAACCTCTTTTTCTTATTGAAAAAGGGTTTCTTGGCTGACTTTTTCTTTGCTGGGTTGGCTGTAGACTATGATAGTCTGTTCAAGGTAGTATTTTCAGATTCAAGCTGATTTGCCTTGTCTTGCCAATCCTTGCCAAAGAGATTTTCTCTTGTGCAAGGAATATTTCCCAGTTTCTCTTGCCAACATGGAGGATTGGAAGCATCGACGCCCAAAGGCATCGAGCGTCCTCGACTCACGGCCCGGAGGATTGGAAGAATGCGTTTTAGCACTCTTAATCCTATGCATTGCCGATTACACTACCATTGAATGGTGTGGTAACTGAGTCTTTTGAAACCCAGGACGGCTTGGAACTCGGTACATGGTATTGAGTCGTCGGGAGTGTGGAGACACCGTTAAAGGGGTTTCCCACATTCTTAGCATAAGATTCTGCAAGATCCTATGAATGGGCAGGGTAGCTGCCTCTTTAGGAGCCTTAGGGCAGGGGTCCTCAAACTATGGCCCACGGGCCACATGCGGCCCGCCGAGGACATTTATCCGGCCCGCCGGGTGTTTTTGCCGCCGCTGCCTGTCCTCAGGGGCGGCTCTACCATGAGGCGAAGTGAGGCAGCTGCAGTTGCTGGTTGTGTGGCAGGCTTTCCCTTCATGCCTAGAGGCGCTTTGCCTTTCTTTGGTGTTCCGGTGGCCTGATTGGTCTTGTGAGGGTGATCAGGGAGGGGTTTCGTTTCCCGCTCACCTCCCCGATGCCGATCGGGACTGCTGCAGTTGTGGTTGTGTGGCGGGATTTCCCTTCGCGCCTAGAGGTACTTTGACTTTCTTGACCTAATCTTTTCCCCCATCCTCCCAATCGCACTACAAACACACCCAATACCATGGTCTGACCATAGTCTCATCACTTTCTCTCTTCCCCTAAAATCTCCAATAATACAGAATGAGCAACAAATGACCACACGACGATTTAGACAATTTGATAAGGAAGCTTTCTTGGAGTACACCACGATAAAAATACAAATGGACATATCAGATACAATAATGACAGACATTTGGAACAACATGCTTGGAGACGCAGTGAAAATACCACCCATTCAACACAACCTACCCAAAAAACACTGTACCCCAAAATGTCTTGGTACTCCCGTACCCTGCGACAACTATAAACCAAATTGAGACAACTAGAACAGAGATGGCATAAAATCACACAGATCGAAGACTGCAACATATACCTAACACTACTTGAACTCTACCATACATCCAGAGATAAGGCCAAGAAGGAATATCACACCTCTATCAATCGCCCACGTGAACTATTTGACATAGTAAAGCGCCTCACACAACTGCCCATCAACCTCAACCAATCGCCCACTGTTAACCACCAACTAGCTGCTCACTACAAACAGCTACAACCTCACCAAGACCTCACCACCTTCATGCGCACCACTTTTCCATCTGACATCAACAACTGGTCATCCTTTCGAAAGATCACTAACAAAGAGATCGAAAATATTCTAACAATGATTAACACCTCAACCTCACCACTTGACCCATACCCAACTCGCTGGATTAAAGCTTCAAATAACAAACTTAGCCCATTCCTCACCAAATTAACCAATGAAACTCTACAACAAGGAATAATGCCAAACTGTCTCAAGCCCTCCTCTATCCACCCCACTTTAAAGAAATGAAGCCTCGACCCATTAGACCTCGCATCCTACAGACCCATCGCCAGTCTCCCATTCCTAGCAAAAATTGAGAAAACCGTACAACTCCAGCTTCAAGACCACATTGATGAGAACTGTTTACTTGATCCACAACAACATGGCTTCCGCCTACAGCATGGAGTGGAAACTCTAATGATATCACTTATCAACACTTTAACCCAAGGAATACAAGACCGCTCAAAAGCCTACCTCAGGATATTCTTAGACATCTCCGCAGCATTCAATAAAGTCAACCATGGCATGCTCCTCCATCGACTACAGTCATATGTCATCCGAGACACTGTCTTCAAATGGTTTCAGTCCTACCTCACTAACAGAAACCAACAGATAAAAATGGGCATGAGCACCTCCAAACAATTCAAACACAAGGTGTACCTCAAGGTTCAAACACTCTCTGAACCACTCTTCAATCTATATTTCCCACCTATCTGCTCGACCATTATTAACCAAACGTTCCACTTTCACATATATGCCGATGACATCATGCTATATTGTCCACTACACACCAAACAACCATCACATACACAAATGCAGAACTGCTTCAAAGATGTCTCCAACTGGCTCACGACGAACAATCTATCAATAAATTACAAAAAAACAGAAGCTATGTTCATTGCAAGGGACCCTTCATTCATCCCAGCAACCACAATCACACTAAATAACATCCAGATAAATGTTAGACCAGAGCTAAAATACCTAGGGATAAGTCTTGACCAACAACTCTCCTTCAAAATTCATGTAATAAAAACAGCCAACACAATATACTTCAAAACTAAGACCCTGCAATGATTCCATCCTCTCCACGAACCAGAAGACTTTCACTCAGCACTCTGAGTCCTCACTCTCTCTCATGCTGACTACTGCAACAGTATCTACCAAGGACTACCACAGGCCACCCTCCTCCCCCTTCCAATCTGCACTCCTGCAGCTTCACGCACAATATAGAATGCTGCTAATTTGACCACATTACCCCCATCCTAAAACAGTTCCACTAGCTGCCCCTCACAAGCAGAATTAAATATAAGACCTTGCTCCTAACACACAAAGCACTATACTCACACCCTCCCATTCTCCTAGAATCCTTCCTTCAGAAGTTCAACACAAACAGACCATGACGATTTGCCACATCCAACAAGCTCAAAATACCACAATCTAAAACAAAATGTAATCAACATACTTGCCAAAAAGCATTTGAACTCTCCGAACCATCCCTTTGGAACTCTTTACCTGACAAACTAAGGAACATCACATACCTTCCCTCTTTCCGCAAACACTTGAAAACCCACTTATTCTCTGACCACTTTGGACCAACCACTTAACCTACTCAATGATATGACAACAACGTGACAGACACAAGCACAATAGAACCTGAATAGACTCTGGCATAAGCACCCCTCCCCCCTCCTTTTGGACCGTTTCCGAGCCTGTCAGCTTCACTACCGTACCCTTCTTCACACAGCTAAAAGGGACTATTTCTCCACCCTTATCTCTACCTCCGCCAACTCCTCTCGTCAGTTATACTCTGTCCTTCGTTCCCTGTCTACTCCTCGCTCCTTCTCCTCACCGCCCCTCCCTCCTGTCTCTCCGGATCCTGCCTTATTGGCTACATTCTTCTCCTCTAAGGTACTCTCCCTCCGTCTCTCCTTCCCCTCCTGTCGTCCTCCTCTTTCTCCTCCTCCTCTCAATCCCCTGCCCACTCCTCCCCCTTCTCCTGTCCTGCTCTCTTCTCAGTGCGCCCACCCTCTCTCTTTGCTGGTCCTCCTTCGAGTCTGTTTCTGCCTCTGCCCTTTCCAAGGTCTTTCACTCCGTTCGCAAAACTTTCTGCCCCTCTGATCCTATCCCATCTTCTTAGTTATTGGACCCTTCTCTGGCTCTTTCCCCCTATCTTCTCTCCATCATCAATAACAGTCTTTCTACTGGTATCTTTCCCACTCTTTGGAAACATGCTACCATTCACCCTGTCCTGAAAAAGAGTTCCCTTGATCCGTCCTCCCCTTCTAACTGGCGTCCAATTTCTAACCTCCCTTTCCTTTCTAAGCTTCTAGAAAAACTTGTCTTTTCCCAACTATCTTCGCATCTTGAAGCTTCACTTACCCTACACCCTCTTCAATCTGGTTTTCGCCCCGGCTATAGTACAGAATCTGTTCTTCTTTCCCTCCTCAACGAACTCCATTCTGCCCATGACCGTGGTCTCTTCACCCTTGCTGTCTCACTCAATCTCTCTGCTGCGTTTGACCTTGTCGATCACCGTACCCTCCTTTCACGTCTACATGATGCTGGTCTTTCCGGCACCGTGCTTCACTGGTTTCGGTCTTTTCTCTCAGGTCGTTCTTTCTGCGTTTCCTCTGGTCCCTTATCTTCACCTTCTACCCCCCTCCCCTGCGGTGTCCCACAGGGGTCTGTCCTTGCTCCCCTCCTGTTTAACGTCTTTCTAGCCCCTCTCGCTCTCTTAGTTCAACAACAGGGTATATCTGTACATTACTACGCCAACAATATTTTTCTGCTCTACCATACTGACTCTGCTTCCCCTGATATTACGCCTCTCAATAATTGTCTTTCCACCGTGGCATCCAGGCTTTCCTCTAATTTCCTGCACGTTAATCTCTCTAAGACTTCAGCCATATGGTTCATCGCTGGCAGTCCCGTTCCCCCTCTTCTCCCTTTGCTTTTCTCTTCTCCCATCTCCCTTGTCTCGTCTTTACGATACCTGGGCGTCACCCTTGACTCATCCTTATCTTTTAAAGCCCATATTTCCTCCGTCGTTCAACGCTGCTGCTCTACTCTACGACAACTTCGCTCTGTTCACCATTTTCTTTCCTTCTCATCTATGACCACCCTTCTCCTCTCACTCGTTGTCACCCGTCTTGATTACTGCAATGCCTCCCTGGCTGGTCTTCCCCAGTCCCAACTGCAGCCCGCATCCTCACCTGCTCCTCTCGCTTCGATCACATCACCCCACTTCTCATACGATTGCACTGGCTTCCTATTCCCTTTCGTATACAATACAAGGTCCTCACTTTTGCCCACAAATCCATTCACACGGGTACTCCTCTCTACCTCGCTGACCAGATTCACCTTCATACTCCCCACCGTTCTCTCCGTTCCATCCATGCTAACCGTCTGACCCTACCCTCCCCTTCACAAGCCCACCTCGAATCCACCCGCTCCTCTGCCTTTTACTTCCTTGGGCCCCGTCTCTGGAATTCGCTTCCCCCGGACCTCCGCCTGGAACCCTCCCTGAAAACCTTTAAGACCCGCCTGAAGACTTACCTTTTTTGCCTTGCGTTTGATCTTCCCCCACCTCCCTCTCCTCTCTCCCCTCCCCCTCCCCCTCGCTGATTTCTTATAGTCCCTATTTGTTACCTGACCCTTCTCTTTAGCTCTTTCCTCCTCTCTTATCTATCCTATCACACATTTGGCGTTCCTTTCTTTTTTCCTTGCAGCTTTTATGTACTTTGTGCACCGCTCTGACGCAATTGCATTGAGCGGTATATTAAGCCTCAAATAAAGATAAAGATAAACCTACATCTGTAAATAGTTAAAGAATATACTGATAAATATAGCTATTGTAATTGTATATAGTTTGTTGATTGAAAATAGCTAACGTAATTAGGAAGTTATCTTATGCATAATACTATTGATTGTTAACTATAATGTCATCAAGTTCTATGTATTTAAGATATTTATCTGTTCCTTGTAAAACTTGCTTTTGTTCAATGTAAACCGCTTTGATCCGGTGAAAAGCAGTATATAAGTCTAGTTAAATAAATAAAATAAATAAATTGGTATGGAGACATTTTCTTGTACATACATCCAATTTTTCAAAATCTTTAAGAGGCTAGTCTACAATCCCAAAGCTGTATGAAAATACAGGAATTGCTCAGCTGATTAATTGCGTATACTTTATTTTGTGATGTTAAAGCACTTTTCAATAGCAATTTTAATCTCCTGTAATATTCTTTACTGATCTTTTCCCTCAGTATTGCTTGACTGTTACACCTTCTTCTGCTCATAGTACTTATATATGACTTTTTGTTCAGGTTCCTTGATGTCACAGCCCTCAGTCAGGGAGATGGGGTTTTTTTTGTTGTTTTTTTAGTTATGCTCAATTTTCCTCTAACAAAAGAAAAAAAACATGCTAAAGGTGAGTAAGCTTGTTTTCACTGTGGACAAGCAGGATAAGTACTCACTATCTGAAAATCCCTAGCTGTAGGTTACCTTGAGAACAATAAAACAAACATGCCACAGCTTGCTCGCATGAACAAATATATTTTTGCTGCCAACAGGGTTTTTACTGAGTTTTTTTTGTCTTTTTTCTTTGAGGCAACCTGAACAGAAAGAAAAGGGCCTAGGAGAGAATGGAATTGGATTCTAACCCTCAAAGGGATTTCAGAGGGCCGAATGACTGAAAAGCTGCTATCACGTCTGAAGTCTCTTTCCAAACAGTAAATGTGAGTGGATGGACTGAGGTCCAAGTCACAACTTTATAAATCTCCATGGCTAGGAAATTATGAGCCGTGAGATGGCCCTCAAGAGTCAGGCCTGTCTGAGCATAAGTGAGAGAAATGGAATCTGTTAGCCAAATTTAAAGAGCATGCTTGCTTATGGCAACCCCCCCCCCCCCCCCCCCCCCATTGTTGGGGTCAAAAGAAACAAGACTGCCCAAGGAACCTTGTGGAAACAGTGAGGATAAAAGATAGCTCCAGTATAAAAGGTTTAATGAAACCTGGACAAATCTATTCTTGCCCCTCTACTCTTTAATGTCTTTCTCGCCCCACTTGCCCTGCTTATTCAACAAGCTGGAATTTCTGCCTACATCCACGCTGACGACATTCTCTTGATTCATCACACCTCTTCTTCCTCCCCTGACCTTGCCCCACTTAATTCCTGTCTTACCTCAGTCACCTCCTGGTTTGACCAAAACTTTCTCCACGTTAACCCTGCTAAATCCTCTGCTATCTGGTTCTCCTTCGGGGTCCCCTCCCCCGATCTATCACCTGTTATGTCCTCTTGTCCCATCCTCCTGATATCAACTCTACGGTATTTGGGTGTCACCTTGGACTCCTCTCTCTCTTTCCACCAACATATTTCCTCTATGGTACGTACTTCCTTTTTTCACCTTCGCCGGATCAGGGCTATCCGGTCGTTTCTCCCTTCTTCTTCTGTTACCCCCCTCGTTCTGTCGCTTGTGATTACTCATTTAGATTACTGCAATGCCATCTTCGCAGGCCTCCCCTGCTATCAGCTTCGCTGTCTCCAGTTAGTTCAAAACACAGTCGCCCGTCTTCTCACTCGTTCCCCCGCTCATTCTCACGTCACTCCCTGCCTTTTCACTCTCCACTGGCTTCCGGTTAAGGTTAGATTAATCTACAAACTTCTCATCATTACACATAGGGCTCTTCATACTAGCACCCCTCAGTATCTGGCTGACACTATTCACCTCCAACCATCCCCATGTCTTCTTCGTTCTTCTCACAGCAATCGTCTTTTCCTCCTCTCCCCGTCTCAGGCCCACCTTGAACTCACCCGTCACTCCGCGTTTTATGGTATTCGCTCCCACAACCTCTTGGCACTGAATTATCCTTCCCCCGTTTCAAAGCTCTTCTCAAAACTCACCTTTTCTGCCAGGCTTACGATCTCCCCACTCCCGCCAATGGCCTCGCATCCCCCAGCTGTGCCCTCCACTCCTCATAATGTGGTACCCTCATAACTTCAGTTACTCCACTGTTTTCCCCCTTCCTTGTCCTTTGTCACCACGTTCTTCCTTCTGGATCTGCTTATGTCCTCTGTCTCATTCTGTTTTATCTATCCCTGTCCTATCCACTGATAGCATTCCTTTCTGACTTTATTTTTCAGTAGCCAATATATTTTTGTATTGTACACCGCTCTGACGCTCCGGCATGGGCGGTATATCAAACTCTACTAATAAAGATTATCCTTTTCTATTCTCCTGACTGTGCAGCAGGTTAGCCAAGCCCCTTAGTGCTTCATAAGATCATTAGTGTTTCCATGGGAGGCACCAAGTGTTGCTGTTGGATTTTTTTGGCCAATGGATTTTTTTGGCCAATCATCAATGTTACCTACCTGGTGTTGGCCCCACCCTGATACTTGATTTCCCCACCCTTATATGTAACGCCGCTTTGACCCGGTGAAAAGCGGGATATAAATACAGTTAAATAAATAAATAAATGGCTTTTGGACTGATGGAAAATGACCCTGCAAAGAAGATTTTATAAGTTGTTTTATCATTCTCCTAATCAGGATGAGTATGGAGATACCTAGGATAGGCACAGGGAGTGCCCGACCCCCATAGGTATTTTTATCATCTAAACAACAGGACTCCATGTGATCCTTTTGGTAATAAAGCAGGTTTCTTTTCTGCATCCTTTACAGGATTTTATAATCTTTGGGGTATAGGTAATCCAGTTCATTGCTCCCTTGTTTCCTAAGCTCTTAGTTATTTAGCAGAGAACCTTTTTTCCCTGAAGAAAGAAAGCCCCGATGGGACACTATTTCCTGTGTGGTCATATAAGCTATGTACCTGCGTCTCCCTCCCTGATGGAAGGGTACCTGAACAATAGTAGAGGTATACCCTCATCAAACTGTGCAAAGAAACCGTACTGAAATTACACCGTGGCTACATGTTTCTTGTAGTAATGAGAAGACCCATTTATTCTATATGCTGGAAAATGGGATATGAAAGAATCCTATGCAATAGTAAAGGACCACAGTGTTCCGACTCTTATGGGTTGGTGACCAAACCACAGCATAAGCACAAAGGCAGTGAGAAGATTGCAAGCAGTAAGAGAAATAATGGTCCATGATCCTGCCAAAGACTTGAAAGAACTCAGCCCAGAATTGGGACAAATGAGGGATTTCACCACTGAAACATACAGTTGTGATATCATCATTGGTACCCTTGCATTTTAGGTATGTTGTTTACAATATCTTGATAAATAATAGGAAATATTCCAACAGTATGTCATCATATTATTTAAATAGTATGTTGAAAGGTATACAACAAAAAAAAGAAGTCTGTGCAACTTTCTGAGAAAAAAACAAAACAAAATATGACCTGGCCAGAATTAATGGCACACTTCACTAACATTTGGTTGCACAACCCTTGACAGTGATGAGCCTCCAAATGGAGTAGAGGAGTAGTCTAATGGTTAGAGCACTGTCTTGGGAACCAAGAGACCAGGGCTCAATTCCCATTAGCACTCCTTGTGTCCTTGGGCAAGTCACTTAACCCTCCATTGCCTCAGAAAAATCCAAGTTATCAATGCCCCTACTTAATATACATTACCAAGTTTAAGTTACAACATAGAAACATAGAAATATGACGACAGAAAAAGACCACATGGCCTATCTAGTCTGTCCTTCCATATCAACAACTACAACAGTCCCCTTTTTTCCTTTAGAGATCCTCTGTGTTTGTCCCATGCTTTTTTCAATTCAGATACTGTCCTCATCTCTACCACCTCCACTGGGAGACTATTCCACGGATCCACCACTCTTTCCGTAAAGAAATATTTCCGCATATCACTCCTAAATCTATCCCCCTTCACCCTCATCCCATGTCCCCTTGTAGCAGAACTTGCTTTCAATCGAAAGAGGCTCTCCCCCTGTACATTTATGCCAAAGAGGTATTTAAACATCTCAATCATATCACCTCTATCCCGCCTTTCCTCTAAGGTGTACATATTAAGATAAGTCTGTCCTCATATGCTTTATAATTAAAACCACTAACCATTTTAGTAGCCACCCTATGTACTGACTCCATCCTGTTTATATCCTTTTGAAGGTGCAGTCTCCAGAATTGCACACTATACTCCAAATGAGGTTGCACCAAAGACTTATGCAGAGACACTATCACCTCCTTTTTTCTGCTAGCCATTCCTCTCCATATGCACCCAAGCATCCTTCTAGCTTTTGCCATCACCTTTTCTACCTGTTTAGCTACTTTAAGGTCATCAGACACAACCACGCCTAGGTCCCGTTCTTCTTTAGTGGACAAAAGTACCTCATCCCCTATACTATATTGCTCCCTTGGATTGCTGCAGCCTAAATGCATGACCTTACATTTTTTAACATTAAATCCCAGCTGCCAAATTCTAGACCATTCTTCAAGCTTAGTTAGATCCCTCCTCATGTTATCTACACCTTCCTGGGTGTCTACTCTATTGCAGATTTTGGTATCATCCGCAAAGAGGCAAACCTTACCCGACAGCCCTTCTGCTATATCATTAACAATATAAAATGACTTTGACTGAAATGATAAGGAGGTATAAAAAACTTGTTAAAGAAAAGAAATATTTCTTGTTGCCATCAATAAATTTCATACAGCTGCCTGCTGGTAGTTTCTCCCACTCTTCAATTGCAATTTTTTCCAGTTCATGAATGTTTTCAGGATTCCTTTTACCAATGGCAGATTTCAGCTCTTTCCAAAAGTTCTCGATTGGATTGAGATCAAGACTCTCTGATGGCCATTTTAAAACAGTCCCTTTTATCCTTTTTAACCATTATTTATACTTTTGGATGTATGTTCTGGGTCATTGTCCTGCTAAAGGACCCCCTGACCTTCGACCCACACCTAGTTATCTGAGACTAGGAAGAACATTTTGCTCCAAAATATATTGGTTGTCCTCTGACTTCATGATCCTTTAATATGTTCCAGGTCTCCAGTTCCTGAGACAGAAAAACAGCCCCAAAACATTATGGAAGCTCCACCATATTTAACTGCAGGAAGGGTATTTTTTTCCTTATAAGCTTCATTTCCTCACCTCTGAGTGCATTGCCGGTCTGCATTGCCAAAGAGCTCAATTGGTTTCATCTGTCCACAGAACATTTTTCTAGAAGGATTATGGTTTCTCAAGTGGTTTGGGCAAAGATCTGGCGTGCCATTTTATGTATGTCTTTGAGCAGTGGGATGTTCCTTGGCCTTCCCCCATGAAGTCCTCCTTTGTTTAGTGCGCGGCGTATGGTGCAGGTTCAAATCATCACTCCAGGTCAGCCTTAAGCTCTTTGGATGTTGTATGTGGTGTTTCTCCAACAGTTTGCTCTAATCTTCAAAAACTTCTTGAATTAATTTTCCTCTTCCTACCACATTCTGTGAGGTTCTTAATGGTTTTATGAGCAGAAAACATCTTAACATTGCAAACTGTAGTCCCAGGAATCCTAAAGTCTTTGGAGATGGCCCTGTACCTCTCTAAGTTTGATGTTTGGTAAATATGGCTTTTCTGACAGCCTCAGGCAGCTCTCGTCTTCACCAATGCGAAAATGGAACAAGGAATGAAGGTGGTCATTTTAAATATTAGAGCCTTCATTCATTGGTTGATTCAAGTCATGTGAATACTGACAATTGATCATAGTTATGTCAAATGTTACTGCAATGGGAATGTGGTTCTTCTGTTCAAACTGATTTGAATTGTTTATAAGGGTGTCAATAATCATGTTCTGGCAATGTCCCAGTTTTTATACTATTTCCTTTTTTTTTTTTACTGTAATTGGTCTTGTTTTGTTTGATTCTTTTACATGTGAAATATGTGTGCATATATAGTCTAAAGCAGGGGTCTCAAACACGCGGCCCGCGGGCCGCGAGAGACCTTTGTGCGGCCCGCGATGCATAGGGGGAAAAAAAAACACCCCGGCTTCTGCTGCTGCTGCCGCCGCTGCCGTGGCCGGCAATAGCAGCAATATCGCAAGTCCCGCGGGCTCTGCTCCCCTCCCCCCCCTTCCTTCCTGCTTGCCTGCCAGTTCTCCGCTTCCGCTTCGGCTTCGCCTTTCAGAGCCGCGAAGGGAGAGCTTCTCCCTCGCGACTCTGTTCAGCCCGCTGGGGCAGATGGGAAATTTCCCATCTGCCCCAGCGGGCTGAACAGAGTCACGAGGGAGAAGCTCTCCCTTCGCGGCTCTGAAAGGCGAAGCCGAAGTGGAGAACTGGCAGGCAAGCAGGAAGGAAGGAAGGAAGGAAGGGGGGGGGGGAGCGGAGCCCGCGGGACGTGCGATATTGCTGCTATTGCCGGCCACGGCAGCGGTGGCAGCAGCAGCAGCAGAAGCTGGGTTTTTTAAAAGTTTAATTTTCCCGGGGGGGGGGAGGGAGGGAGGGAGCAGGACTTGATGGGGGGGAGAGCAGGACTTGATGGGGGGGAGAGCACAAGTGGATGGGGGGAGTAGGACTGGGGGGGGAGAGCAGGACTTGATGGGGGGGTGAGAGCAGGACTTGATGGGGGGGAGAGCAGGACTTGCTGGGGGGAGCAGGACTGGGGGGGGGGAGCAGGACTTGAGGGGGGGGAGCTGGACTTGAGGGGGGGGAGAGCATGACATGGGGGGGAGCAGGACTGGGGGGTGAGATCAGCACTGGAGGGGGGGGGAGAGCAGGACTTGATGGGGGGGGAGAGCAGGACTTGATGGGGGAGCAGGACTGGGGGGGGAGCAGGACTTGATGGGGGGGAGCAGGACTTGATGGGGGGGAGCAGGACTTGATGGGGGGGGATAGCAGGACTGGGGGGGGAGCAGGACGGGGGGGAGCAGGACGGGGGGGAGCAGGACGGGGGGGGGAGCAGGACGGGGGGGAGCAGGACTTGATGTGTGGCTGGGGGGGGAGCAGGACTTGATGTTTGGGGGGGGGATAGTACTGAAAATGGGGTGATGGGGGTTAGGACTGGTAATGGACAGATGGGGGTTAGGACTGGAGGTGGTCTGATTAGGGGGCTCAGACTGAAATGGGGTTATGGGGGGGCTAAGAATGAAGATAGGGCGATGGAAGGGTTAGGCCTGGAAGTGGGCTGTTGGGGGGCTTAGGACCGATAATGGGCTAGGGGGGGGCTAGAACTGGTAATGGACTGGGGGGGTGCTATGACTGGAAATGGGCCGAGGAGAAGGGGGAGCTTGAACTGCAAATAGCTGATGGGGACAGGGTCTTGGAATGGTAATGGGCTGAGTGGAAGGGGGCTTGGAATGGAAATGGGCTGATGGGGAGGGGGGCTTGGAAAGGAAATGGGCTGTGAGGGGAGGGAGCTAGGACTGGAAATGGGCTGATGATGCGGGGACTAGAAGGGAGCGGATGCTGGGTGGGGCAGGAGCTAGAAGGGAGTTGATGTTGGGGGACGATTAGAATGGGATGGGGCTGGGAGAGTGAAATGGAGAGGGGAAATATATTTTGTGTGGGAGGGAAGAAAAATCTACAATTGGCCGGGTATTGGGAGAGTAAGTGGGGATTGAGGATGGAGGGGTAAAATTTGAGTGGATGAAATAGGAATGAGGAAAGAGCAAAAGGAGAATGATTAGTATGTTAAAGCAGATGTAGAGAGAATGGAAAAAAACTAGGAAAGAAGAAAGGACAAATGGACAGCAGACGATGGAGAGTTAGCAGAAGACACAAAGAAACCAGAAGAAAGTGAATGGAACAATTGCAACGAAAAAAAAAATGCACAAAAGGTAGAAAAATATCTCTTTATTTTGAATTTATTAACTGAAATATGTCAGCTCTTGGAAATGTGCATCTTTAACGTCTGCACTTTATTTAATACAAGAGGAAATCAATGTATAGTTTTATTTCTACAGTGTTGTACATTCTAAGTTTGGCTTTTGGGGTTCCCAGTTTAATTGTCTTCCTGTTTCTAAATTGTGATTCCTTGTTTGGTGATGGTGTATGTTCTGCATGTGTAACTGAGCTGAGGTATTCTGTTTATGTAATTCCTATTTGACATTGCCACTTGTTCTCTTTCCCGAGTAGGTCATGTATTGTTATTCTCTGAAATGTGTTGATTTAATATTTGCAGTGTTGCCTTTTGATAGTTAGGGTATGGTGCTTTGTGAGTCCTGGTAGTGCTGTTAGGACACGGCAGGTTTGCTATGGGTTCTAAATGAGCAGTGTTTCTAGTAGTTCCTAATGTGCCTGGCGGTTGGCACTGGTTTATAGTAATGTAGAAACCTTTTAGTCTTTCTTTATCCATACACTCATTAAGAGGCATGTTTACTAAAAGTTAGTGTATGGTAACATTATGCAAATATTTATGCAAATGATGCCCTTATGCAAATGATGCCCTTATGCAAATGAGGCCTGCGTCTTGTGCGGCCCCCGGGTTACTCTACAAGTCCTCATTTGGCCCTCAAAGCAATTTGAGTTTGAGACCCCTGGTCTAAAGCCATATCACTAGCCACTTTTTTGGGAGATATTGGACATTAAGTGGTTGAACTGTAAGAGTGCCAATAATGTTGACCACAACTGTAGAAACATAGAAACATGATGGCAGAAACAAACCATATGGCCTATCTAGTCTGCCCTTTCATATCAACTACTATAGTTCCTTTTTTTTTCTTTAGAGATCTTCTGTGTTTGTCCCATGCTTTCTTGAATTCAGATACTGTTCTCATCTCTACTAGCTCCACTGGAAGACTACTCCATGCATCTACTATTCTTTCCATAAAGAAATATTTCTGCATATTACTCCTGAGTCTATCCCCTTTCACTCATCCTAAGTCCCCTCATAGCACAGTTTAATTTCAATTGAAAGAGGCTATCCTCCTGTGCATTTATGCCACTGAGATATTTAAATGTCTCAATCATATCTCCTCTATCCTACCTTCCCTCTGTCACATACATATTGAGATTTTTAAGTCTGTCCCCATATGGTTTATAATGAAGACCACTGACCATTTTGGTAGTCACCCTCTGCATAGACCTCATCCTTTTTATATCCTTTTGAGGGTGTGGTCTCTAGAACTGCACAGAATACTCCAAATGAGGTCTCACCAAAGACTTATACAGAGGCACTATCACCTCCATTTTTCTGATGGCCATTCCTCTCCTTATGCATCCAAGCATCCTTCTGGCTGTCACCATTGCCTTTTCTACCTGTTAAGCCACTCTAAGATCATCAGAAACACTCACACCCAGGTCTCGCTCTTCTATCTTGGACAGAAGTACATCTCCCCTTATACTGTACCAATCCTTTGGATCTTTGCAGCGCAAATGCATGACCCTGTATTTTTAGCATTAAATCTCAGCTGCTAAATTCTCGACCATTCTTCAAGCTTATCTTGATCCCTCCTCGTGTTATCTACTCCTTCCTGGGTGTCCGCTCTAATGCAGATTTTGGTATCATCCGCAAAGAGGCAAACCTTACCAGACAGCATTTCTACAATATCACTAACAAAAATGTTAAAAAGAATCAGATTAAGGACAGATCACCGTGGCATACCACTGGTAACATCATTCTCCTCTGTAACCTTTGTCACCTCCCTCTCAACCAATTTCTAACCTAGTCAGTCACTTTAGGGTTCCTCGCTAGAGTGCTAAATTTGCTTATAAGTCACCTATGTGGAACGATGGAAAGGCTTTACTGAAATCTAAGTACAGCACATCTAGGGCTTTCCCTCGGTCCAACTCTCTGGACGCCCAGTCAAAGAAATGATTCAGATCTGTCTGACAAGACCTGCCTCTAAGTAAACCCATGCTGCCTTGGATCCTGCAATCCTTTGGACTCCAGAAACCTCACTGCCCTCCATTTTAGCAGAGTTTTCATTAATTTACTCACCACAGAGGTCAAACTAACCAGCCTGTACTTCTCAACCTCATTCTTACTTCCGCCTTCATGTAAAGGGACCACATGTGCCTTTCTCCAGTCCTCTGGCACCACTCCCCTCTCCGGACCTCACCAGCACTGCCTGCAGCATGCTGATCGGACATCGGGGGGGGGGGGGGAGTGGGAGCAGCTTGCCCCTCCTGCTCCCCCCACCAAGGCCCAATGGGGGCTCTGTAAACCACCTTTTAAAAAGCAACACCTGGCAGGCAGGCAGGCAGGCCTGCGCCTGAGGGCCTCACCAGAGGGCCCTTTGGCGTGGCCCTTAGGTGTGGAGCTTAGGTGCAACAAATCAAAACTAGACAAAAAGGTATGTTAGATTCAACACCTATCTAAACTACCTGTATCAACCTAAATTGCTTCTGTATACTATTAATTGTAACTTAACCTCAATAACATTATCATTATTCAATTACTGCAGAACTCGCTCTACGTAACACCCAGTTTCCAATCGCCACATATTTTCACAGTGCATATAAACTGCTACCCCTGTCTTCATGGTTAAGATCATTGCGCTAATAGCTAATCCACTCTCTATGACTAAAAATGCAACGTACTCATTACATTGTATTATATCTATTTGCTACATTGCTGTACTGAACTCCCTGATGCTTATTGGGCATTTATTCTGTTGCATTAGGGATGTAACATCCTGACTTATCACTGTTACATCCCAAGAACCTAACTCAGTCTACTCACTTGAACCATACCTGAAAACCCTATACTCTGCTAGTTTTTCTGTCTGAATCCTTGCAATTACAGTGTTGTGCATGCTGGAAATTTAAATGCTGCCTTGTCGGCCCAACTCCTAAACACCTTTGCCTCCACCAAACATTTGCTACTTTCAATCCAAACTCTCTGCCTTAAGCAATCCTCCAGTGACTCTCCCCACTCCAACCCTGGAGACCCTTAAGCCCTGGCACACAACCATGTGAACTCACATCCTAATATTATCCATTATCTCAGCTCTACTCTCTAATGCACTAGAAGTGAAACAGAATATAATAAACCCAATCCCAATAATCCACACATACAGACCACCGCCCAAGTCCAAATTCCTACCCTACTATCTTCACTTATATCAAGCCCCTCGAAAATTCAGACTTATAACTATTATCTCCAACCCCCTTACCACCCCTGCTTCGTTATCCGAACCCAACCACCCCCCACTCCAATGTGCACTGATCAATGTACTCTCAGCCAGGAATAAGATCCTCCCAGTGCAGACTTAATCACTGATCACAACCTTGATTTACTCTGCCTCACAGAAACATGGTTCCATGAAACAGACTTTGTTCTCATAAACCAACTTTGTCCATCCACTCACTCAATCCACAACTGCAATAAGACAACCAACAGAGGAGGTGGTGTCTCTGTAATATCAAAGAAAGAACTGAACTTCACCATCACTTGAATCAGCCTCTACCCCAGATATGGATGCTATCAAAGTCTCCAACAATGTACTCTCACTGTGCCTCATATATAGAGCTCCCCAAACAGATACTCTCGACCTTTCCAAAATACTTGAATCAGCTTGCACTCCCCAAACTGCCACACATCCTCTCATCATCTTAGGTGACCTCAACCTCACTGAAACAGGCATCCTCCTTCTTAGAAGCCATGGAAGCCTTACACGTCTCTCAGATCCTCAAATCTCCAACTCACAATAAGGGTAATATCCTTGATCTGATCTTTATGCCACAATATCCTAGAGAACACTCAAATTCCACACTCCATCTACCCTGTACCATGGTCAGACCACGCTCTCTGATACTATTCTCATTTTCTTCCCATCAAAAAAGAAATCCCTTACCCACTGCACCTCTGCAGACTCGTAAATTCAAACAATTCGATATCAACTTGTTCCTTAATCAGGTTACACCTCAACTAGGACTCCTCACTGACAGCAAAACTAACTTAGATTCCCAAATTGACGAATGGAACAAGATTATGACCGCTGCTGCACAAGCACCCCTCAGACCACCCCCACACAAATACCGTAAAACAGCACCCTGGTTCTCTGCTTCCCTACATGAGATGCCAATGTTTTCAGTGTATTACTAGAGCACTAACTTCAATAAAGCTAGCTCAAACTATGTATGCAAACTCTAGAAAGCTATAAGAGGAAACAGATGTCAATGATGAATATGTAGAAATCCAAGGAATAATGGAGATAAATTTGTAAAGGTTGAACAATGGATCTATAGGTAGATCAATTTTCTAAAGGGAGGAATTGAGGAGTGAAAGTTAAAATTGCTTGCTATAAATTAGGGGAAATATAGATAACAGCATTGAACGTGTGTGTGCGCTCAACTTATATGATTCATCATGCTGCAGGAAGAAGTAAAGTTGTCTGTTAGATGTCTGTTAGCTATTCTAGATAGTGAAACCAAACTAAAAATGAATTAGAAGAACCTGGATGATGGACAAACTGTAATGGTCAGCTTAATCATAAGGACAAGGCTTGATCGTGTAGGGAAAAATAACTTAAGAATAACACAGAAGACTGTTGGCATAGAAATTGGAAAAGTTTGAAATTGTTACTTGCTAAAATTATATTGTGTTAGACTAAGGAAACCAGTACAGGGGGGTCTTGCATACATCTGTCTGAAAAATCTGTTAAGAAATACCTCTACTTCTTTATTTAAAAATGATTTGGTATACCGCCATTTGAATTTTACAACATGGCGATTTATAATATCCAGACAAAAAAGCAGTTAAAAGAACATATACAATACAAAATAAAATGGGAGGGAATGCTGGTAGAGACAATATCAATAATCCAAGACTAGTTTAACAGTGACACAAAAGGAGATATAAAGAGAATAAATACAGCATGTCTAACAGAGGCTAAGAAACCTAACTAAAGGCTTGGAAGTATAACCAGGTCTTAACTACTTTTTAAAATTTCATGTGTAAATCCAGCTTTCAATGCTGCTGACTTCCTATTTTTGACCTATAAAAGATTTGCTTGATCAATAATAGTGAAAAATTTATATTATGTGTTTGAATCTCTGCACTTTTTGTCAAGTCTCTCAATTGTGCAATTTATATAATAAAGCTCTTGCTACCAAACTAATGGGCTGATGCAGAAAAGATTAGCGTGGCATTTTTCTGGCGCTTTTCCTGTGCTAGGCTTCCTTTCTGATGCAGAAAGCAAGCTAATGTCAGAAAAATACCAAAAAACAACCACTCTAAATTGCAGTGCACTTGGCATGCAAATCGCATGCAAACCGCTGCATAATTAATTGTGCCTGATGTAAAAAAGTGTGCTGAAACGTAGCACAGTTTTTAACACTGTTTTTTAATGCTGGATCTTCATGTCAGCTTCAGGCAGGCATAAAGATCCAGCCAGAAGCAAAATATCATCTGAGGTGAAGTTTGACAGATGATCCAGGCATCAAGGAAAGCCCCAGATGCCAACAAAACACGTTAGGAGGCCGGTGCTCCCCCCAGACACCAATCCCCTGAAAGAAACAAAATCCTCAGTGGCCCTGAACCCCCCCCCACCCACCCTATCGCAAAAATCCCTGGTAGCCCATATAAGGCAAAAAAAGCCTTATATGGCATAGTGACCCCCTGTTGCATCCTGGGACAACTCACATGTCCCAGGATGCAATTTGGGAGGGTCACTCTGCCATATAAGGTATTTTTTGCCTTATATAGTGGTCTGACCCCTCCCGGCGCCACTATTTTTCAAGATAGCGGCACAGGGGTGTGAGCATGTGGGTGGTGCTTCTGCCCCAAAATTAAAGGTACTGGGAGGGGGGTTGGAGGGGTTCAGGGGTCACTGGGCCACTGTTAATTTCTGTAGTTAGGTGGGTGGGGTGGATTGATGGGGGCCACTAGGGAATTTTTGATTGGGCGGAAAATCAGATGGGGGAAATCGAGGCCACTAGGGATTTTGTTTCTGTTGAGGAATCAGTGCTTGGGGAGGCACCAGCCCCCCTGATGGTATGCCGATGGCATCACGGGCTTTCCCCAATGCCTAGGTCATCTGAGGTGACGTGTTTCTCCAGGACAGCTGATTTCTGTGCGCATGTGTTTGGCTTGCTCTCTCAGTTTAGTGCTGACCTTTTGCACACTGGGTAATTTGCATATTGCATCCTAGTGTAAAGAGTCAGCGTTAAACTTGCTCTATGAAGCCCTGCACAAGAACTTTAAGCGCTGGGCTCTAGTGTAGGGTTTTTGCATCGGCCTGTGTTTACTACAGATTCACATCACCTGCCTCTTGCCACAAATAGGAATTTGAAAATGCTTTTTTTGGCCAGCTTTTTGACAATAAGGATAACAAAATAATTTTTCACTCCTCATAGAAGCAGAGCAGGTGAAAATCAATGTCTCTCTGAATACTGCTGCAGTGCGGTACATCTCATTTTCAAAAATGGCAGGCAGGGACATGTTTGTGGTAATGCATGAACATGCACATTTTGAAATTCCACCACAGACATGTCTACGAGTTGTCAATCCAAGCAACATTCATATTTCGCATGTGCACATTTCTAAAATCAGCCTTCTCCTTGTATGTGTCAGAGCCCTTATTCTGAGCCTTTATTCTGCTTTTCTTTATATGTTTGCAGAAATGTTTCTTTTGGGGCAGTGAAAGATCTATTTTAGAATGCATTCACACGTGTCCACTTTCTCTGCTACCCCTCCCACAGAATTTTGAACATTTTGACTTGGATGTTCCAGGGGGCGCTTAAACAGACTTCCTAAAATGTGCTTTTATATGAAGATCTAAAACCTGATTGAGATTTGCCAAACAATGATACTTATCCAAGAATACCTTAAGTTGTTGATCTACCATTGCCTCCGGTACCTTTAATAATAATGAGGAATTAGCAACTGGTCTAGAACTGGAGCAATCCTCAGGATTGCCTTTATCATCCTTCTTTAAAAGATGCAGCATAATCTGTTTAAGCGCATTTGAATATATCACTTGTCTTAAAACCATATTTATTTATTTATTTGTGTGTAAGTGTGTGTTTTATATACTGCTATTTCAGGTAATCATAGCAGTTTACGTTTCTAACAACGGATATATTAAAACAATATAACTGGTGGTGAACAAAGATTTACATAATTATGTATATATAACTTATTTACAATTGAGATAAAAGAGGGTGTCAATCAGAGTGAAGGATAGTTCTAGGGGAAGGAAGGAGGCCGCAGGGCCCGTTACCTGACCGGCCGAGATTAACCGGGCCGGCGGCTTGTGGCACCCTCGTCGGGCCGCGGGGGCCGGAAGAATGCTGGTTGCTGGCGGCATTTTTTAAAGTGATTGGCTCCCGCGGCTAAGTGACAGCGGCGGGAGCCAATCAGCACGGCATGTCTGGGGGGAGGGACAGCCAGCAACGGAGTCGGTGCTCGGGGCGCGCATTCGTGTATGCGGGCCCCGAGACAACGGACGTGGACGTCGACGTCTCCTGCTCTCTGGCTCCGGCGGTCTTGCGGTTCTTCACGACTGGCTCCTGGTGCTTCGGACCCCTTTTGCTCTGCGTGGTGAAGCTTGTGAGTGGGGTCTCGCGCGGCTTAAGATGCCTGCACGAGGGGCAAAGGGTAGGGGGGTTTCTAGAGGGGGGGGCTGGGAGAGTTTCTCGGGGCTCTGTGGGAGTTTCTCGGGGCTCTGGGGGATTGACCCGTGCGGTGTCCGGCGCACGTGGTGGGAGCAGGGGAGGCAGACGGGGGAATAGTGAGGCCTCTGGGGGGGTCCCCCTAGGCAGTGAGGCTCGGCGGGGGAGAGCTGGGGGGCTGAGGGGCGCCAATGCAGTTCCCCCCTCTGGGGGTAGGGTAAGGACTGATGTTGTGGCGCCTGGGGGGGGCTGGGAGCGGAGTGGTGGTGGCTGAGTCGCTGGTGGGAGGGCTTTACCCCTGGAATTTGGCTATGGCTGGGGGTCAGGGGCCATCAGCTGGGTGGGGTAGTGAAGCGGGGGGGTGCTTCCCCTCCTTTCATGGCTAGTAGTTTTGGGCAGGGCAGAGGGGGTGGGGATAGTGGACAAGGGGGGTATCCTGCCAACGGTGGGGCAGCAGCATGGGATTTTTGGAGGGGTGGGGGACAAGGCACTTCCCGAGCGGATTGGCTTGGGGCTTGGGCGCCCGCATGGGCGGGGTGCCCCCTCTCCCCTTCCCCTGTTTTCTCTTATCTTCCTCCACAGGCTGTGATGGCGTGGCCTCCACCCGGGGAAATGTCGGTGGCCGGTCCGAGGGTGGCGGACGGCGTGGCGTCCATGGTTCTGACGGCGGTGGGCAGCGGGCGTGTGGGGGACCCACCGAACTCCCGGATCGCCGAGGTCGCTACGGAACAGCCGGCGAATGCAGTGGACGGCGGCGAGGGAGTGTTACCCACAGGTGAGTTGCCAGCCGGGGGAGGGGAGGGTGGGGTTTTGGGCGTCGGCGTAGGGGGTAAGGTTCGGAGAAAGCGTAAGCACGCGTGTCGGCGGCGTCATAGGGGCGAGTCGTCGTCTTCTTCGTCCAGTAGGTCGTCTTCGGCTTCTTCGAGTGGGGATTCGCTGGATCGGGTGCGGGGTCCCGTTACTCCGGGGGCTGAAGGGCGCGGGGAGGTGCCGACGCTAGCGTCTTTTTCGGAGCTGTGGGAGGGGGTTCCGCGGGCGATGCGCAGGAAGATTCGGAAGAGGAAGTATATCGATATCTTCCGCTTGTTGGAGGGGCGGCGGTGGTCGGGTGAGAGCCGTAAAAAGAGGAAGGAGGACGAGAAGGCGGGGAGGGTCAAGCGCGTGTCTCGTACTGTTATGAATTGGGCTAGGGCCTTTTTGAGATTAGCTAGCGTGTGGGGCCACGAGCATCTGGAGCAGTACGGGATGTTGCTCGCGTATGCGGATTCGATTTTGGAAGCCGCACAGACACATGAAGGTTGGGCTTGGCTCAACTACGACGAGAAATTTAGGGATAAGATGGAAGAGAACAAATTGCTGTCCTGGGGGAATCAGGACATTAGTTTGTGGTTAACACAGATGGCTGTGCGGGCGGGGGGAGCGGGTGGGGCTGGCGTGCAGAAGGTTGCTGGGGCTGGCGTGGTGGGCAGGGGGCGGCCCTTTCGTGAGGGAGCGTCCGGGGCTCCGAAGGCAGGGGGTGAGGGGGCGGGAGATCTCTGTTGGAGATTCAACAGATCGTCGTGTCCCTTTCCCGATTGTAAATTTAGGCACGCCTGTTCCATGTGCGGAGCGGGGCATTCGGCCCTTAAGTGCGCCAAGTGGGTCTTCCCTTCCGCTGCAGCTCCCAAGTAGCGGGGACGCGTGGGAGCGGGCTCCCACTCCGATTCGGCTCGAAGCTTTACTCCCGTGGCTTCAGCGTTATCCTCGGCATCGGGCTAGGGAGATCCTGGGGAGGGGGTTTCGGGACGGTTTTCACATTCCCGTGCTGGGCGAGGGGGTGAGTGGGGGGTCAGGCAATGTGGCTTTGGTGCGACGATTGCCACAGGTGGTCCGTGCTAAGTTGCGGTCCGAGTGTGCTCTGGGCCGTATTGCTGGCCCCTTTTCCTGCCGGCCCTTTCCGAATCTGGTGGTGTCCCCGTTGGGTGTGGTGCCAAAAAGGAACCGGGTAAATATCGGCTGATTCACAACTTGTCCTTTCCAGCGGGATCTTCGGTGAATGATAGGATTCCTCAGCACTGGTGTTCCGTGCGCTATGCATCCTTTGATGCGGCAGTCGCGGTGGTGCGTCGTTGCGGGGCAGGGTGTTTATTGGCGAAAGTGGATATCGAATCGGCCTTTCGGCTGCTGCCGGTGCAGCCGTCGGCGTTCCCTTTACTGGGGTTTTATTTCGAAGGGGGTTGGTATTTTGACAAATGTATGCCGATGGGTTGTTCGATTTCCTGCGCGTACTTCGAGATGTTTAGCACCTTCTTGCATTGGGCGTTGACCAAGAGGGTGGGTTCCGCGCACGTAGTGCACTACTTGGACGATTTTTTATTCGCCGGGGAGGCGCACTCTGAGCAGTGCAGGGCCTTGTTGGATGGGTTTATAGCTTTAGCCCGGGAGTGGGGTGTGCCGCTGGCGGAAGGGAAAACCGAGGGCCCGAGTACGTGCATCACTTTTTTGGGGATACAGCTGGATACGGTGGCCATGGTGGCCCGCCTGCCAGAGGCTAAGATTCGGCGTCTGCGTGTGCTGGTCGCCAATGCGCAGGGGGTGCGAAAGCTTACTTTGCGGGAGTTGCAGGCCTTAGTCGGTTCTTTGAATTTTGCTTGCAGGGTTATACCTATGGGCAGGGTATTTTTGCGTCGGTTGGCGGCAGCTACGAGGGGGGCGACTCAGTCTTATCATAGGATCCGGGTGACGCGGAGTCTTCGGGCTGATTTGGGCGTCTGGGACGTTTTCTTGCAGGATTTTAATGGCACGTTCGTTTTGATGGAGTCCGCCATTTCTTCTGCTGACTTACAGCTATTTACGGACGCTGCGGGCAGTGGGGGATTGGGCATTTACTTTGGGGGGGGCGTGGTGTGCGGCGGCTTGGCCGCAGTACTGGCGGGACGAGGGGCTTACGTCCAACATCACATTTTTGGAGTTGTTCCCCATTTTAGTGGTTCTGGAGCTTTGGCCGGACCGCCTGCGTAATCGTAGGGTGGTGTGGTTCTGCGACAATGCGGCGGTGGTTAGCGTGGTCAATCAGTTTACGCCGCGTTGTTTGCAGGTTGCGTCTTTGATGCGGGCGGTGGTACTGGCCTGCCTGCGGTTGAACGTGGCGATAAGGGCGCGGCATATTCCGGGATGTACTAACGGTATTGCCGATGCTCTTTCTCGTTTTAAGTGGGAGCAGTTCCGGATTTTGGCTCCAGCAGCAGACAGAGACGGCGCGCGGGTCCCGGAGTCCTTATGGCAGCTTGGCCGGTGGAGATGATAGAGCTGCTGCAGCGTTCGGTGGCCCTGGGAACTTGGAAGAAATATCAGCGGGGCTGTGACGACATGGTCAGCTTTCTGGTGACTCGGGGGTGGCAGGAGGGTTGGGTTCCTGATCATTTATTGGCGGAATATGTGGTCGCGGCAAAGGCTGGCGGTTGGTCACGCGCGACTGTGCGGGCGAACCTGGCGGGGTTTTCCTTTTTCGCGCGGGCAGTGGGCTGGGGGGGCATGGGTGCGGGGGGTTTAGCTCGGCGGTTATTGCGAGGGTGGGGGCAGTCTCAGCCTCCGCATCGGGATGGTCACAGGCCTATTACCCACGAGCTGTTGGTTCAGTTATCCGGGGCACTACCGGGGGTCACGTCATCCGTGTATGAAACGCGGCTTTTTCGGGCGGTGTTTAGTCTGGCCTTTTTCGGGGCTTTCCGCGTCAGTGAGTTGGTGGCGGCTTCTCGCCGTGTGGCGTGTGGTTTGTGTTGGCGGCACGTGTCTGTGGGTGACGGGGAAATGCGCGTGTGGCTGGCGAGGTCCAAGACGGATCAGCAGGGGCGCGGTCAGTGCGTGGTGTTACGGGCTATGGGTCACCCCCTTACTTGCCCGGTGTACTTGCTGCGGGAGTATCTGGGTGTTCGTCCCGCTGGGGAAGGAAATTTGTTTTTACACGCGGATGCCAGCCCGTTGACTCGTTTTCAGTTTACGGCTGTTATGCGTTTGGCTTTGGTAAGGGTCGGGATGGACCCGGCTGGGTTCGCTCCTCACTCTTTTCAGATTGGAGCGGCGACCAGTGCCGCCGTGGCGGGTTTGCCTCAGGTGGAGATTCAGAGGATTGGTCGCTGGGCCTCGCAGGCCTTTTGGGGCTATGTGCGTTTGTGATGGGTCTGTTGGGGTGCTTGGGGGGGGGGTACTCACTGTTGTTTTGTCTTTCAGGTGAGGGCCGCTGTCCTGGGACCTGTTGGGTGGTCGGCCACTCCTTTGTGCATTATGCGGAGCAGAGAGTGATGGTGCGGCCGATGGGGCCCAATCTCGGCATGGACCAGGGTGAGCTGGCGATCCTATGGCTGGGCGTTCGAGGAATGCATTGGGTGCAGTTCCTGCCTTTGCTGCGGCATCGCGGGCGCTCACAGGAGTGGCCGAAGTGGATGCTTATTCATCTGGGGGGCAATGACCTAAGTTCCTGGACTTGTAAGCAGCTGATCCGGGCTGCCAAGCACGATTTGCAGGAGGTCTTGCTCATGTTTCCGGGGGTTCAGTTGTTCTGGTCGGACATCATTCCACGGCCTGCCTGTTGGGAGCAGCGGCGGTGGTCTCGGGGATTAGTTAAGATCAATCGCCAGATTGGGAGGTGGGTGGTGGAGCATGGGGGTTTTCAGATTCAGCATCCCTGGGTTGAAGTTTCTTGTGCGGGTCTGTACCAGGAGGACAGGGTGCATCTATCCCCTGTCGGTATGGATTTGCTGCTTAATGATTGGCAGGAGGCCGTGGAACGAGGGCTTGCCCGGGGGTACATCGGTCGCAGCTTGGGGGGGGGGGGGGCGGTTCAGGAGTTGGAGAACGCCTGAACCGGTGGCGGGATCCCGGAGGTTTCCGGGGTCTGTAGCCATGGGTATTAGTTGGGCGGGGGTGGGGTACCCCCGACCCGGATAACCCCGGTGAGGCTTTTGCTAGTAGTATGGCGAAGCCGGAGGAAGGGGTGGTAGGATGAGCAGTAGCCTCGCTGCTGTGGCAACAGCGATGACCTCACTTTGCTACCCACATGGCTGGTGAGGCATTACTGTTGGGGTGGAGGCGGAATGTTTTGTTGGAATTGTTGTTCAAGCTGTTAAGGTCAATAAAGCTGCGACCGGTGTTTGATGCCAATACTGGAGTAGTGTGTTTTATTGGGGCAATGGGGGGGGGGGTAAGGGAGGGTGTACCGAGTCCGCCGTGCCTCGGTTAGGAAGGAGGCCACAGGGCCCGTTACCTGACCGGCCGAGATTAACCGGGCCGGCGGCTTGTGGCACCCTCGTCGGGCCGCGGGGGCCGGAAGAATGCTGGTTGCTGGCGGCATATTTTAAAGTGATTGGCTCTTGCGGCTAAGTGACAGCGGCGGGAGCCAATCAGCACGGCATGTCTGGGGGGAGGGACAGCCAGCAACGGAGTCGGTGCTCGGGGCGCGCATTCGTGTATGCGGGCCCCGAGACAACGGACGTCCCTCCCTCCCACCCAGGGGGCAGGGTATGGGGATGGTTTGGGTTGTTGCAGCTGGGGGTGGGGGGGTGGCAGGATCCCGGAGGTTTCCGGGGTCCGGAGCCATGGGTATTAGTTGGGCGGGGGTGGGGTACCCCCGACCCGGATAACCCCGGTGAGGCTTTTGCTAGTAGTATGGCGAAGCCGGAGGAAGGGGTGGTAGGATGAGCAGTAGCCTCGCTGCTGTGGCAACAGCGATGACCTCACTTTGCTACCCACATGGCTGGTGAGGCATTACTGTTGGGGTGGAGGCGGAATGTTTTGTTGGAATTGTTGTTCAAGCTGTTAAGGTCAATAAAGCTGCGACCGGTGTTTGATGCCAATACTGGAGTAGTGTGTTTTATTGGGGCATGGGGGGGGGGGGGGTAAGGGAGGGTGCGCCGAGTCCGCCGTGCCTTGGTTATGTGGGAAAGTTCAAGGGGAATGGCAGAGTGCTAACGAGTGGATTAAGAGATTGAGGGCCTCGATGTAGAGGAGATAGTAGTTTAAGTGGGGTCTTCATAGGTTGTAGTTTCATTATGGCCAAAATGTTCAATGAAGAGGTGGGTTTTTAGATGAGAATGAAAATATGATAAGTCTGTAATATTTCTGAGAATAAAAGATAAAGCATTCCAGAGCTTTGGAGAAATATACTCAAATGCTCTGCTGCTTGTGCATTGTTTGGACTTCTGGAATTTGATTGGTGTAGTTAGTGAGTTGATAGTATTCTTTGCCAATCGTTGGATGGAGTTTTACCTAATTGGGAGAGAGCAGCAGGAGTTATTTTTCTAATGATCTTGAATGTCATCATCAGTATCTTGTATTTTATGGGGCTCTGGATGGGTAACCAATTTAAGTTAAATAGAATTGGGGTTATGTGATCGATCCATCGTGAGTTGTGTATAATGCGAGCGGCAGTATGTTGAGACATTATTAGTGTGTGGAGGGACACATTATAATCTTAGGTGGTTTTTGTAAATAAGTTGGACATGGATCCAATATAGAATTTCCTTTACCAAATTTCATCATGAACAGTCCATTTTCCCCCTATATCCACTTCTTGAAATTGCAACCACAGTCCACTTTTATACCATTCACTCCAGACAAAACCAACTGTATTTCCTTCAATCTTTCACTATTCCAACCTTCTACCTCCCCTAATATAGAAGATCTAAGTTTATCTATTTTTGCCTCAAAAAATAAAATTAGCTTCCAAGTTGATGGCATGTCTTTCCAACTTACCTACTTTACCTTTGTGGCTGAAAAGATCTGATTAACAACTCTGAACATATTTTTAGAACTCGGTCCAGTCATTATCTGTATAGTAATTAGGAAGAGATATATGAATCCATTGTGAACCAGGGAAATTATTTTAAAATAATCTGCTACCAAAATTTTCATGACGACTTAATTAGCTTTCTTTCCTTTATTGATATAAAATACAAAACTGCAGTCTACAAACTAATTTTGTTTCAGAACGTAGAAGAGGAACTGTGTGTTAGCTTCTAAAAAAATGTGTTTTTGGTGACCCAACTAGCAGATCTGTTACATTTATACAGTACCTTTACTAAAGACGTCACTTGATAAAGGAATCTTAGTAATGTTCCCTATAAGGTAAGAGTGTACATAGCTGCACACACCACATATCAGCCCATACAAGACTCAGGAGCAGCCTGTTCTGCAGCTGCTGACCAGTCTTTCATTTTGTGAAGCTGCGAGTGACTTCAAAACACATTGGATGGTACTTGCTACCTGAGAAGCTCATAGTGCCATCACAGAAGAGAGAGAGCAGTCAGCAATCATAGGACAAGCTCCTACCATGCAGTGAAGTACAGGGAAGATGCTGGAGAAGCGATGCTGTGGAAGAACGGAGAAAAGAGATCCTATGCTGAGGAAGGGAATAAGAGGCAAAAGATAGAAGCTGGTAAAGAAGGGAGAGAGGCAGAGGGCAAATGTTGGAAGAAGGGGGAAGAGGGCCAGAAGCAGGATGGTGAATGATGGGAAAGAAAAAAATGAATGGTTGGTGGTGGAAAAGGGGAAGAAAGCAGTAAAGGTATGAGGGATGATATGCAAATGGAGGAACAATAAGAAGGAAGTTGGAGGGGATGGGAACCACCAAAAGGAATGTAAAGGTAGGAAAGAAGAAAATGGAGTGGAAAGGTAGGTGAGAGAGATGAAAGATGTAATAACTGGGGAGGAGTAAAAATAGAGATTGTAATGAAAATGAAAAAGATGGAAATTGAAAGAGATGGAGGGAAGCAGGAATAAATAGGGTGTTTGAGCCTCTGGTGCCAGCAGCAGCAGTAAGTGGTGGAAGTGGCATAAACAGCTATTGGAGGATATAAGGATACAAAGTATAAAAGATGGGGGGGGGGGCTCTTCCTCCTCCCAACTTGCTCACTTGCAGAAGTTATGGCAGTGTACTCCCACACATGCCCTAGATAAAATTAGAGGGAACATGTCTTCTGTAACCTGTTCATAGTCAAAACCAAGGGTGTTTACATACCCATTGCTTTCAACACTGCTGATCACCACCTACTCCGTTATACGCTATTTTTATTTGTACTGCAGGGCTCCACTGTGTCTTGGTACTATTCTTACCACTACTATTGTATTTTTAGTTTGCCCTCTTCCACCACTTATGCCACTTATCAATCGGTGGGCCTCAGGTCTTGGTCTTTAATTCTCTTCCTCTTTTCTCCATGAAAGTCACCATACAAAAAACTATTTTGATTCACACGTCATTTGAGTCATAGCAACATAACTCTTTCCACAACCAGACACATTGTGAAAGAATATAAAAACAGAAAAAAAATCACCACTCACATATAGTCACATAATAAATAATGGTAGAAAAAGACCTGCATGGTCCATCTAATCTGCCCAGTGAGATGGCAAAGATTGTGCCCGCTGCTCCATGCAGGTTATCCGCCTCTGTGCTTTTGTTTAAGGTTGTACTATCCATGTACACTGTCACTTATGCAAGCATTATTTGTCAGATGGCATTTAAAAAATGAACCAGAATCTGTAGAAGCAAAGGAAGGCGTCATGGCAGTGAGAACTTGGGAAATTTCAAATTGTCTATATCCTTTTTTATTGGCAATTCTTGACTGCAATTCCATCTTGCCACACCATACTCTTCAAACAGATTTCCTGAATTGGGGCATGAAGCTCTTTTCTCTGGCTATATTAAAATGCAGTTTAATTACCCACCTTTTTGAGGTTTAAGTTTTAACTCCATCACAGCCTTGTTGGTTTTAACCAGTTTCTTAGCAAATGAAATTTCCAAAATCTCTTGCCACATATATTTGTCTCTAGACTAGATTGTAGTCTCTATTAAGAGAGGACTTTTTCATATACATATTTGCACAGCATTGTATACATCTAGAAGCACTACAGAAATTATATATAGTTGTAGCAGTAGTAGTAATAATGGAATTCAGCAGCCCTGGAGGCATCTTAAACAATGAAAACCCTACTAAAGATATTACTTTCATACAACTACTTTTTGATTTGCTTTTAACAAAATTTTATAAGTGTTCAAAACCTCAGCTGTCTCTTTGCTAAGCTTTCATTTCAGTGCACAGAAATTAGTTATATCATTCTACTATGTACAGTTGTTTATCACAAGGCAGCACACAATTGATTCATCTGCTAAGCTTTAATAAGTGAATCATACTGAATACAATAGAGGAGTTCTAAAAATAACAGTGCTTGGCTGTTCCATTCGTAAAAAGTTCTCAGATTCCAGTTTAATTAACATCAATTTTTTGCAGGCAAATCATGCTCTCTAAATGATACCAAGATTTTCATTTTTCATTTTCATCAGAAAAGACCCTGCTCATCAAATATTCTCATGAGAATGTTGTTTGCTTATTAACATGGTCATGCTTTGCAGTTTTCTCTTCTGAACAGACTTTTGATATTAACACTAACTGAAAATGTAGTGATAGTCAATCTTTATTGCATTACAGCAGGCCTTGACACATTTTCTTTGACTCTAGGAGCCCACGGGCTTGGGCCTCAACCTCCTCTTCATTCCACTTAAGTTGAAGAGTCTGGTGGGGATGGGGGAACTGTGGTCTGCCCCAGTTCCTTTAAATGACACTGCATAGTATCTGAAAAAGCACCCCACCTCCAAAAGCTGTATCTGGGAGAAACGGGTTCTTTATTTCACCTGTTGATACAGCCCTGGTCCTCATCAGTCTATCTCTGGTCCTTCTACTCTCGTACCCTCCCAATATTTGCCTAGAAATTTCCCAACACACTGCAGTTTTGTTTTTATTTGGGCCCCTTTCGTTGGAACTTATTTCTATTATATCTCCATCAAGAATTCTCTTTCACTAAGTTTACAGAAGGCCATGAAGGCATGGCTCTTTGAGCTCATCTTTTCCTAAGCTTCCGGGGTAGAGTTGATGCTCCTCCTGTAACTCCATCTAGTTCTTTTCTTTCTCCTATAGTTACTGTAGTTCTGTTTCCTTTATGATATATTATTACTGTATTTTTATTGTAAACCACTCTGCTGGCTTGTCAGGTTGCAAGGGAAATTTAGAAAATTATTGGAACAAACAAAATAATTAATCCCCCCCAACCAAACAGTCTCTCTCTAAAAACTGTCTGCCTTTAGCACAACTCCTCACTCCATCCCCATCAGCATAGGAGACAATTTTTCAAAATGACTGGGGGTGCTCAACTCAATACACATTGTAATGGCCAAAAAAAAGAAATATGGTGGGTCAGAGGCATAACTGCTCAGGCCGTATTTAAAGGTAGAGCACAACTGGTGGTGCATGCACGCACAAGAAAGACTCATGTGGATAAAAAAAGAGGCAGGGAAGAATTAAAAGTTCAATTAGTCTCTCCTCCATCTTTGACACCTGTACATTCCCATTAATTTACTCCTACAGCCCCATGTACACCACACTTTCTCTATCTCTTTTGTTTTAAAGATATATTTTAATATAATTGCTGTTATATTTTTCTTGCTTTAAGATTGTAAACCACAGAGACATTTGGTTGATATGCAGTAAATCAAGATAAACATAAACATACTATGACTAATGTTTGGTGGTAAGGTGCTAAATATCTCCCTACAAGCTCCTCTCCACCATCTTAAATATCTCTGTCCCCTACTTCCCCTAAAATTCTGACCCACTATGCTCTCCCATTTAGCACAGTAACTTACCTGTAACAGGTGATCTCTGGAAACAGCAGGAATAAGTCTTCACATACGGGTACGTCGGTACCGACGGAGCCTGCGCGGGAACGCTCCCCAGCGTCCAATCAGAAAGCCTTTGGGAGCATCCCAGAGCGCCTGCATGCTGCCTTCCCGCCTTTCCCAACTGTCTCTCCTCAGTTGAGTTTTACAGCTGAGACAAAGAGAGAGAGAGGGAAAGGAAAGAGAGATAGACAACTCCTAGGGGAGGTGGGTGGGTTGTGAAGACTTATTCCTGCTGTTCCCAGAGATCACCTGTTACAGGTAAGTAACTGTGCTATCTCCAGGAACAAGCAGGAATGAGTCTTCACATATGGAGGCTCCCTAGCTTTAGATGCCAGGGAGAGATCCCATAAGTTGTGTGTCCCTGGGACAGGGCTGCACTTCCCCCACATGGATCTCTGGCATCCCATGAGGGATGGTGGGTAGGAGTTGATTAAGTATGGAACAGGTGTGATAGGGAATGGTTGTTAAAAATGTTTTATAAAAAACGAGATAGTTTGTTCCATGGGAAAAAGATTTTCCTTTTCCCTGATGTTGCGCGGGAAACACAGAAACGAAGAAGGGCTTTCCTATTATTAAAATCAGGGGTAGCGTGAATTGGTGCGTCATTTATATATCATATATTTACAAACTATGTATATATTATCACAGATTGTTTCACTATTACTTATTTTCTCTTTTGTTAAACCGCTTTGATTGTATGATAAGGCGGTATAAAAATCCAATTAAATAAATAAATAAATAAATAAATTTATGTTACGATTTCCATGTAAATGTTTAATTACCTATAAAGCACAGAAATATGTCTTTTTCTCCCCTGAGGATCTTTCTGCTTTTGTTAATTTACATTTACCAATTAGCTCCTCTCCTGAGTTATGACTCCATCTAATTTATTTAGTTCTCCTTGGCACACTGTCTCCTCTTATTTTCTTCTTATATATTACTTATGTGATAGGGGTTTTCTCCTTTACCTTCGGCTTACCCCTCCATTTGGGGGACTACTTATAATTCTTGCAGTATTTGCTTTTTCTTGCTGTTATGTTGCTTAATATTATAATATGCAAGTATTATTGTTCTGTACAAGTTTTGCTTGATTAATTCTGTATAAAATTCATAAATAAATAATTTTTTTAAAAAAGTATGGAACAGGTGTTTAAGAACAGCCTGACCAAACAAGGCATCCCGGTGGGAGTCCTTGTCCAAGCAGTAATGGACTGTGAAGGTATGAACCGAGGCCCAAGTGACTGCTCGACAGATATCGTTAATTGACACAGAGTTCAGATGAGCCATTGAGGTTGCCATGGCTCTCAGATTGTGGGCTGTGACATGGACCTCCAGAGAAAGGTTCTTGCTCTGATAGGCGAAAGAAATACACTGGGCAATCCAGTTAGATAGTGTTCTCTTGGAGACTGGTAGTCCCAAATGAGAAGGATCAAAGGCAACAAAGAGTTGGGAAGAATTTCTATGTTGCTGTGTCCTTTGTAAGTAAAAAGACAGAGCTCTTTTACAGTCCAGGGTATGAAGATTCCTCTCTGCACTTGATGCATGAGGTCCTGGAAAAAAGACAGGTAGGGAGACCTCCTGGTTGAGGTGAAAAGGCGAGACCACTTTAGGCATAAAGTGTGGATTAGTCCTAAGGACCACCTTGTCATGATGGAACCTTGTATAAGGCGGATTAGCTACGAGTGCTTGCAATTCACTAATACGACGTGCTGATGTGATTGCAATGAGAAAGATAACCTTCCAAGAAAGGTATTTCAAGGAGGTGGTAGCTAAAGGTTCAAAAGGCGGCTTCATAAGCTGACCAAGAACCAAGTTTAAGTCCCATGCCACCGGGGGTGGTCTAATGGGAGGCTTTGTTAAAAGGAGGCCTCTCATGAATCTGGCTACAAGAGGATGAGAGGAAATAGGTTGTCCATTTAGAGGCTTAAGGGAAGCTGCAATAGCACTCAAATGGACCCTTACTGAATTTGTCTTAAGGCTTGCATTAGACAGATGGAGGAGATAATCCAGCAAAGATTTCAGAGGTATGGAAAGGGGGTTAAGACCCTTCCCAGAACACCAGATAGTAAACCTCTTCCACTTGAAAGCATAAGAACGTCTAGTGGAAGGTTTCCTGGAAGCATAAAGAACATCTTTCACTTGTTGAGAAAGATGAAGATCCTGGAGATCTAGGCCTTCAGCAACCAAGCCCTGAGATACAGAAACTGGGGATTGGGATGCCACAACTTTCCATCCTCTTGAGAGAGGAGGTCTGGAGCAGACCCTAACTCCAGGGAGGGAGCTTGAGAGAGATGTAGAAGCAGAGGGTACCACACTTGCCGTGGCCAATGTAGAGCTATGAGGATCATGTGGCCTCTGTCTCGCTGAAGCTTGAACAGGGTTTTGGGAATTAGGGGAATGGGTGGAAAGGCATAGAGGAAGTCTTGACCCCAGTGAAGGAGGAAAGCATCCCTTGCCTGAGTTCCCTGAGCCAGAGTTCTGGAACAGAACCGGGGAAGTTCGGCATTCCACGGACTTGCAAAGAGGTCTATGTCCGGGGTTCCCCAAATTTGAAAAATCTTGGACACCTGGTCCATAAGTAGGGACCACTCATGTGGAAGCAGAACTCGACTGAGTCTGTCTGCCCAAGAGTTTTGAACGCCTGGAAGATAAACTGCCAGAAGATGAATGTGATGCTCTCTGGCGAGGGTCCACAGTCGCAAAGCTTTGTTGCAAAGCGACAGAGAGCCAGTTCCTCCCTGCTTGTCCACATAGAACATGGCTACCTGATTGTCCCTGTGGATAAGGACTGTCTTGTGGCTGAGCAGGGTGTGGAAAACACGCAGAGCAAGGAAGATTGCTCTGAGCTCCAAGAGATTGATATGTAGACAAGTCTCCTGTGGGGACCAGATGCCCTGGGTGGAGAGGTCTTGCAGATGAGCTCCCCACCCCATTGGAGAGGCATCTGTTGTAAGAGTTGCTTGGGGTAGAGACTGTTGAAAGGAGGACCCCAGCAACAGGTTTTGAGGGGACTTCAACCACTGGAGGGACAAAATGAGGCGACTTGTGTTTGCTATTTTGTCTGACAGGCAGCCTAATGCCTGGGTCCATTGGGTGGATAAAGTCCACTGAGCTGCCCTCATGTGAAGGCGAGCATATGGTACCACATGCACGGTGGGTGCCATGTGGCCTAGCAACTGTAACATCTCTCGAGCAGTTAGGAGGGGTTTCAACTCTGCTTGAGAAGCTAACTGCACCAAACGAAGGTAACGGGCCTGGGGAAGATAGGCCCTTGCCCTTGTGGTATCCAACAACGCCCCTATAAACTCCAGGGACTGAGTAGGGATCAAATTGGACTTTGGGATGTTTATTACCAGCGCTAAATACTGAAGGATACGCATTGTGCAGGTTAGAGAACTCTTGGCCTCTGATTGAGTGGGAGCTCGAATGAGCCAGTCGTCCAGGTAAGGGAAGACGAATATTCCCAGGGTGCGCAGAAAAGCAGCTACCACTGCCATGCATTTCGTGAACACCCTTGGTGCAGAGGCCAGACCAAAAGGGAGCACTTTGTATTGATAGTGCTTCTCTTGAAAAAGGAACCGAAGGAACCTTCTGTGAGTTGGATGGATGAGAACATGAGTGTACGCATCCTTGAGATCTAGAGAACAACGCCAATCCTGACTCTGAAGGTATGGCAGCAGAGTTCCTAGAGAACCCATCTTGAACTTTTCCTTGACTATTTTTATTTATTTATTTATATTCTCTTATATACCGCACTATTCAGCATCAGCGCAGTTCACATAGAACAAAAAATCTCAGTACAGTCAACATGCATGAGTTTACAGATAACAAGGGAAGGAACTTGGATAACAAGGGTAATTATTTACAAACTATTTACAAGGAAAACACTACTGTATAGGTACCTGTTACAAGGAGCAGTTACTATGAACATAATCTTTACTTATAGAGAATCAGACTTGGCATGTTAATTGAGACACCAAGGAACTGTATTAATGGGTGGAATCGCTGAGGAATCTGTTCAACTCTCTGAGATCTAAGATGAGTCTGAAGCCCCCTGTTTTCTTTGGAATAAGAAAATAGGGGGAGTAGAACCCTGTGCCCTGTTGTTGAAAAGGCACTTCCTCTATTGCCCCCTGGGCGAGAAGAGTGGCAACCTCCTGCTGCAACAGGTTGAGGAGGGAGGTTGGAGAATTGAACTGGTGCACTCTTGTGAGAGGGGGCAAGCTTGAAAAATGAAGTTTGTACCCCTCTCTTATGATGGAGAGTGTCCAATGCTCTGCTGTAATTTGCCCCCACCTGTGAGCAAAGTGACATAACCTTCCTGGAATGGTGGAGGGCTCTGGTCCTTCTAGAGCCAGGAAGGCTAAGTTCTCTAACGGAAAGTCAAAGGCCCTGAGGGGGCTGAGGTTGCTGGGCTGGAGCAGGCCTAGCAGCCTTTGCTTTGGTCTGTTTGGAAAATTGCTGACGTTTGGTAGGGAACTGAGCAGCAGAAGATGTCCGCTGACCATAAGCAGGATAGAATCTTCCCTTTTTAGAAAAAGGTGCTTTCTTGAATAAACTTTTCTTAGCAGGAGCAGCTGTGGATTTGGATAGTCTATCCAAAGCAGAATTTTCAGCATCCATCTGATTGGCTTTTGCTTGCCAATCCTTACCAAACAGGTTCTCACCTGTACAAGGGATATTTCCCAATTCATCTTGAATCCAGATCTCCAAATCAGGTGCTTGAAGCCAAGCAATCCTACGTGCACCTATGGCAACAGCTGAGGCTCTGCTTACGCATTCAAAGGAGTCGAAAGCTGCACGGTTGGAGAATTTGGAGATATCTTGGGCAGGTTGGAGCCCAGTGAGAAAGTCCTGCCTTTTATCTTCAGACATAAAAGAACTTAAAATCTGCAAATGGTCAGTGACTTCTTTTAAGAACATTCCCATGTAGAGACTATAATAATTAATTCTCGCAGCAAGCATGGAAGCTTGGAAGACTCTTCTTCCAAAAGCATCCAGGGTTCTACATTAACGTCCTGGAGGATTAGAGGCATGTCTTTTGGCACTTCTAATCTTTCTCATTGCAGACTCAACCACAATAGAGTGGTGAGGAAGTTGAGCTTTATGGAAACCAGGACAAGGAGGGACACGATACATGGTATCCAACCTGCGAGAATGAGGAGAGGTGGTTAGAGGAGCTTTCCACATCCTCAACATGAGATCATACAGAATCTCATGAATAGGCAAGGTAGCTGCCTCCTTAGGAGTTTTAGGATATTGTAAAATAATTAACTCCTTGGCTCTGGGCTCTGTCTCAGAGGCCACTGTGATAGAGAGGCCCCGAGCCACCTCCCCAATAAAGTCTTGAAAAGACAAGTCCTCTGGAGGAGACATCCTTCGTTTAGGAGAGGACTCCTCCTGTGGAAGAAGCATCACTGCATCGACCGACTCTTCAGAATCCTCAGAGTCCTCAGAGGAATCAAAGTATCGTCTGTCCGGATGCTCTTGCAAAGCCCGATACCCGTACCGACCGGGGTCGGTATCGGGAATAATCGGTACCGGAGGGCTTCAGCGGACAGAGTACCGGCATAGCAGACACCGATGTCGATGCCACCGGTACCGGGATCGGTACCGATGGCGATGCTAGAGCCGGTACCGGTGGAGTAGTCTGTTGCGGTTCAGTGGGCGTCAATGCCACAAGGAAAGCCGCCAGACTGCGTTCCATGGACAGAATCCTATGATCCATTGACACCGCCAATGCTTGGAAGTCGGTACCGGTGGAAGCCACCGGTACCCCAGAGCATGGCACCAGGAGATCTGTCAAGGCCACGCCATCGAGATCATCCTGGAACCCCGATGATGATGCTTTAGAGGCCGAAGCCTCCCGCCGGGGTAATTTTGCCGGTGCAGAATCCTCGAGGGCAACGCCAGAGGCATCTCGATGCTTAGAAGGAGATCTACCCTTCAAGGACTGACTGGATTTATGTTTAGTTACCTGAGATCCATGTGAGGAAGAAGAAGCCCTGGAAGACGCCAATGCCACCGAAGCCGCATCAGAGGGAAACAGGGTACTGAGCTTGGCAGCTCGGATCTGCCGACCTCTTTTAGACATCATAGAACAGGACACACAATCTGTTATGGAATGGTCAGGACCTAAACATTTTAGACACCAGTCATGGGTGTCGGTGATGGAAATGGTACCGCCACATTTTGTGCACTTTTTAAATCCTGAGGCAGGCTTTTCCATATTTAAGGAAAAAATGTTTTGGACCTAAGGCCCAAAACGCAAGTGCACCTGAAGAAAAAGGTGTTTTTTTTTTTTTTACAAGAAGAAAAGAATAAAGACTGGCGGTACCGGTACAGCGTCGAAGAAGGCAGACGCGACACAAAAGAAATAAAGAAAAAATAAGGAAATTCTTCTGCGGTGACAGGAACACGACCTGCTGGCTCCGCGGAAAAGAAGAACTGAGGAGAGACAGTTGGGAAAGGCAGGAAGGCAGCACGCAGGCGCTGTGGGATGCTCCCAAAGGCTTTCTGATTGGACGCTGGGGAGCGTTCCCGCGCAGGCTCCATCGGTACCGACGTACCCATATGTGAAGACTCATTCCTGCTTGTTCCTGGAGATCCAATTTCTCTACCCATCAGATACCATCTCACCTCTCTCCTTAGCCAGCGAACTCACCCTCCCTTTACTGGCCCCCATTCATCAGTAAATTCAATTCACATCTCCCTGAAACCATTCCAGTCTTCCCATCCCATGCAGCACTTTTCTCAGAACTCATGTAATGTAGGGCAGCGGCAGTTCCATGCCCAGAGAGTCCCTATGAACCACTATAGCACCTGTATACCCAAGCCTTGGGAGCTGGGCAGTCAGCAGCTTCATACCCCAGGGCCACAGCTACACCTGCCCTCAACATGAAAACCCCAGAGATTACAGGCTAGTGTGAAAACTAGACATAATCCAACAGCCCTGAACACAGAAGCATTGACCAACTGCATCTAGCCTACATGATACAGCTCTAATGGTGACAGAATCAGTGACTGACCTGGAATCTGAATTAGAGCTGGCTCTAGGCTTGTCATCTTGTGAACCAAACAGAAATTGGCGCTCCCGTTGGTGGTGGTAGCTTTGTCAAAGCATCCACTCATTTGGTACTAGTGGTGACTCCAGTATAACATCTCTTTCTTCCCCAGCCTCTTCCCAGCATCATTATCCCCCAATTCCCTCTCTACCCCTGCCAACATGACATGGAAGGACATGGGGAGGTGTCACCATAGCAGTACCCCTCATTCATGGAGTCCCATGTAGCCATACAGTGAGCTACAGTTAAACAGCAAGCTTTACTGGAAGCAAGAAGAGAAGCCAAGATTTGGTAGCTAAGCCAGGGGAGAAACTCAAGCAAAGAAATACATACAGTATAGTTTGGGAGGCAATGTACCCTTTGCTCCCTTCCAACTCCACCCATTTCTCCTGTCATTTCTTTGTGTTGCTGCCATACTATTTCTTGGGGTCAATGCAGCAGAATGAGCCCACTTAGCCTACAACTGCTGCCTACCATAGTACGTAACAGAGAAATGATTGCTTTATTTTTGTGAAAAAAGGAAGAAGGCATTCTTCTCCATTCCCCTCTAAAATGGAATATGTTATTTTATGTTATTCTTTATTTAATAAACCGCACAACTACAAAATCAATGCAGTTTACAATTACAATATCATAAAATCATAACAAGGAAAAGAACGCCATAATAAAAACAGGAAAGGTACAACATAAAAGAATATACATCTCAATATTAAAACATACCAAGTGGACCAAGTTAACAAAAGATTGCATTATAGGTTTATATCCATGACTCCTTCACGCTCATACCACGGCCACCCCAAAAGTACAGCTAAACAGATGAGTTTTCAGGGACTTCTTAAAACTTTTCAGATCAGTAACTGTGCGTATAGAGGTAGACAAACAGTTCCACAGTGTAAGGGCTGCAACAAACAAGGCATCCTGTCGAGTAGATTCAAATTTAATTATAGCAGGGGATAGTTCATCAAAAACCATGCAAGGAAAGTAAGGCTCTAGTAGGCGCATAGAGCATTATCAAAGAAGATAGATATTCTGGAGTCAAGTCATGTATGGCTTTAAAGGCAAAAATGAGGACCTTATACTGGATCTGTTCTGAGGAAGCCAGTGGTAGTGCATAAACATAGAAAAACACACTACAAAAAATATATGTATATATAAAATATTAAATGTAGGAATGTCCGTCAGGTCAGGGGACAGGAAACCCCATCGAGTAACGGACTTCTCCCTTTAATCTTTTTTATTATTGTGCAACAGTCCTATATCAAAATAACTGAACCCCCAAAGCCAACGTGCTAAGTATCAAACACATCAAGAGAATTTGGAAAACCAAATTTCTACTTAGCTGGCAGTTGGATCCTTTAAACAATCCATGGATCTTATTAGATTTAAACGGAAGGAATCCTCCTCTCTCTTCAGCAATTCAGAAAGGAATATGTTTTCCTCAAAACATGATGAAGAACTTTCGTGAACACCATGGTGAAAGTTCTTCATCATGTTTCGAGGAAAACATATTCCTTTCTGAATTGCTAAAGAGAGAGGAGGATTCCTTCCGTTTAAATCTAATAAGATCCATGGATTGTTTAAAGGACCCAACTGCCAGCTAAGTATTAATTTGGTTTTCCAAATTCTCTTGATGTGTTTGATACTTAGCACGTTGGCTTTGGGGGTTCAGTTATTTTGATATAGGGCTGTTGCACAATAATAAAAAAGATTAAAGGGAGAAGTCCGTTACTCGATGGGGTTTCCTGTCCCCTGACCTGACGGACATTCCTACATTTAATATTTTATATATACATATATTTTTTGTAGTGTGTTTTTCTCTGTTTGTCCCTATTTCGTGATCTGATTGTAAAACTATATTTGCTAGTATAGATTAAAGATTTTGGCATTAACTTTGGAGTGGTAGTGCATAAGCAATGGTGTAATTTGATCAAAGCAGTGTGCTCAGGCTAACATACACACTGCTGCATTCTGTAGATGCTGAAGTTGGTATAAAGGCATACCTGAATAGGCAATATTACAGTAGTCCAGGGAGGACATAACAGTATGGAGTATCACTGTCGTCTGGGCAGCTGTGTACAAAAAAGGCTGTATGGCCCGGAAACAATGAAGAGCCCAAGACGATGATTTCATGACACGGAATAACTGTGGTAAAAAAGACAGTTTGTAGTCAAGGACCACTCCTATGTATTTAAGAGTAGTCTGCAATGTCACAGAGGTACCCTCAATCACAGCCGAATAGCAGGCCGGGAGGGAAGAGAGGAGAGAAGCAGGGCCAAAGAGAAGGAGAGCCTCAAAGGACTGTAGGGCAGGCCTCCGTAAAGCCGCAAATGCCGCGGCTGAAGTCGGGGCCTGACCTGCAGCCTCTTAGGAGTCCCAGGGCAGGAGCAGGCTTTGATCGGGGAGCTGCGGATACTAGCGGCTGTTCCCAATCAAAGTCAGATGAGGTCTGCAGGTATCAGGGATGGCCGCAGGTATCGTGGCTCTCCCCGATGTGTGGGAGGGGGAGGGATTTGTCTGAAAATTGCTCCGGAGTCCTTGAGCAAGGCCCGGAGTGAGTCGGAGAGGTGGGCCATTGGGAAATGTGTGGGTAAGTAAAGGGAGGTAGATTGGGCGGCAAGCAGCCTAGAGCCCTTAGGCAAGGCTTGGGCTGGTAGAGAGAAGGGGAAGGTGTTTGGCAGTCAGGTCCCTTTGAGGTCCCTGGGGAAGGGCTCGGAAGGAAGGGAGAAGATTGAGGGGGCTAAGGCAGGACAGGAAGCCTTGGAGAAGGGGAAGGAGAAGTGGAGAAGATTGAGGTCTTCTGGATGACTGACAGAAGGGGTGGAGCTGATCTTAAAGAGACCTAAGCCCCTGCTAAAAAAAAAAACAGTTGAAATATATAAATTAATTTTAAGGAGGGGAAAGGAGAAGAACTGGGAACGTTAAAGAGAGGAGAAGGAAGACTCTGGTGAGAATTTTAATTTATTTAAATACAGTTTTGCCTTAAAATGTAATGGAAAGATATAGGAAGGGAAAACGTGTTTTTTAGGGTAGGAAAGGGTTAAGGAAAAGAAAAGAGGGTAGGAGAAGAACCAGAGGGGAGCTGTTGGGTTTTCTTTTTTTGTTTTTGGGCTTCATTATTTAGAGTATCTTCTATACCGCGCTATTCAACATCAATGCGGTTCACATGGAACATAAAACTTACACATTTCATTGGCTGATCTGTGTTTACAAGGAACAGGTACTAGAACTTGGATAACCTGGGGAAACTATTTACATCTAGGCGACGTGACAAGTCGTATCTCGCTAGTCGTAGTTATGGGTGTCTTTTATGGTAAGGTTCAATTGTACTGTAAGGGCTAGCTAGTGGAAGGGGCTAGTGTAGCACTGTCAACTGGGTAGTACATTAGGAAGAGGTGGTGTTTCAATGCCTTCCTAAATTGGGCTAGGTCGGGGATTGCCTGGATGCTGGGTGGAAGGGTGTTCCAACATCTAGGCGCAGAGAATTTGAAAGCCCTGTTTGCTGTTGCCTGGGTACATTGGGTTATTGCTTTCGGGACTATCAGTGTGTTGACCGCTACCGATGGGCGGAAGGTTGGGCTACCACAGGCTGTGACGAGCAGGGCAGGAAGATTGGGCTATCACAGGCCGGTGCACTGTTATGCAGTTACCATGGACTGGCAGGCATACAGGTAAATAGGTGTGCTGTTACAACGGTAAACCAAGCTTTACATAACAAGTGTCACAGGCATGAATGTGAATCAGGCAAGCTTGTAGCATTCAGGTAAAAAGGTGTGCGGTTACAACAGCAAACCATGCTCTGCAAAGCAAGTATCACAGGCATCTCTTCATGCTGAAGAGAAGGAATAAGGAGGACAAAACTTAAATATTGAGGTATGACAAGGGTTTGAGGGTGATGATAAGAGTGTGAGGAACACTAAAGTGGTTTTAAAGTTTTTGGAAAAATTAAGGGGAATTTGTACAAGTTTATCAGAAAGGAATGAAAGGGGTTTATTTAAATTTTAAAACTGTAGCTAATATCTGTATGTCAAATGAAATTGATTTATGTAAAGATGAATGCTTAATATGCTATTATATTGATAAAAAGTGAAGTTTTCCAATGTGTTTCTATGGGGGAGGAGTGGAGTGATCCAAACTGTTACATTGTTGCTCTTTGCCTTAGTTGTGCACCAAAGCTTTCTGACTAGTTAAGCTGCCTGTTTCCCATCAGCCCCGGTGGGCTTAACTAACAGAGCCGCGAGAAAGGGAAACTCTCCCTGGCGCTTAAGGAGGACTCTGCTGGGGAGGCGGAGGGCCAGGGGCACTTCATGCTGCCGTGGGGCAGCGGCTCCTTTAATCTTTTTTTTCTTTCTTAAATTTCACTTTGAAAGTCAGGCTGGGCTGGGCTGCCTGGGGGGGGGGGGGGAGTGGGTAGCACTGTAATGGGTTGATGGGGGAGGACTAGGACTGGAAATGAGCTGATGGGGGGGGGCTATGACTGGAAATGGGCTGATGGGGGGTTAGAACTGGAAATGGGTTGTTTGGGAGGGGGCTAGGACTGGTAATGGGCTATCGGGAGGGTTAGAACTGGAAATGAGCTAATGGGGGGTTAAGAATGGAAATAAGCTGATCAGGAGGGGGGGTTAAGACTGGTAATGGGCTGATTGGTGGTGTTAGGCCTGTAAATGGGCTGATTAGGGGGGCTAGGACAGGAAATGGGCTAATTAGGGGGGCTAGGACAGGAAATGGGCTAATGGGGGGGGCTAGGACTGGAAATGGATTTATTGGGAGGGTTAGGACTGGTAATGGGCTGATGGGGGGCTAGGAATGGAGTGGGCTCATAAGGGGGATAGGACTGAAAATTGGCTGGGACTGGAAATGGGCTAATGGGGGAGGGGAGGAGAGTGCTGCTGGCCCTGGAAGAAAACTAGGGGCTAGGGCTACAAACTGGCTGATGCATGGGGATGGGAGAACAGGACTGGAAGAGAGCAGATACTGAGAGGGTCTGCCAGCGGAAGGAGGGGGCAGGAAGGGAGCTGACACGGGGGAAGGAGGGGGCTGGAATGGAGCTGACACCTGGCATGTACTGAAGGGGGACTGAAAGGGAGCTGACACTTGGGAATGGGAGTGGTAGGTGGCTGAGTAATGGAGAGGAGGCTGGAAAGGAGCTGATGTGTGAATGGCACTGGAAGGGGGATGGACAGAGGGTAGGGTGACTGGAAGGGAGCTGACTGGGGGGGGGTGGCACTGAGAGTGTACATGAGCTGTTACCTGGGATGGTATTTGGAATAGATGGGGCTGGACAGTGGGGAAGGAGGGGGACTGGAAGGGAATGGACAGCAGGGGCAGTCGTGGGAATGCAAGGCGGTTGACATTGGAGGGTACTGGGAGGGGAGGACTGAAAAAGGGGTCAATACTGGGAAGGGTTACTGGAACTGGAAATGGGCTGTTGGAAGGAAGTGAAGAAAACAAAAGAAGAGATAAGAAATGGCAGATGGACCATAGACCACAGAAAGAGAGCTAAGAGAAGACAGGAAAGCAGACGCCTCAGATCGGGACCAGCATGATCAGAGAATAAAATGGTCAGACAACAAAGGTAGAAATAATAATGTTATTTGATTTTAGTGATTGGACTTTGTGTTATCTTTATATTTTATACTGTATGGGGGAACTGCATCTCTTATTTATCTGATGTTGCACTGCTTGAATAGTCTGGTTCCTTAGGGTTTCAGTTTAAATTTTGTCTACATATTTTTATTTTTACTTTAGATTGTAAGTCACTTATTCTGTACTTGATGAGGGTCTGTGTTTTGGGTGTGTGACTGAGCCCAGGTGTTCTGTTAACAGAGTTTGTACCTAAAGATCTATATTGTACTGTAGTAATTTGACATGTTCAGCTTTTCAAATAGGTGTATGAATGTTCCAGGGCCCACTGTAGTATTTACAGTGACACTTTTTTTGGTGGGCTCCTTATGTGAGTTTTGGAAGTTTGTGCTGATATGGTATGGTATGGTAAATTTTCTCTATAGATACTCAGTGACTTTGTTGTAGGGTTTTGTATTAGTTCACAATATGCCTGATACTGGAGAATGTTTGTTGTTGTTAGTGAGATGATCAGAATCTGATTTTCTTTTTTTAGATATTGAGTTCTGTGGGTAAATGTCCTGGTTCTGCTCTGCAACCACTGTTGAAGGGGGTTCTGTGGATGCAAAATATATGTTGAAAAAGAAAAAGCAATAACCATAATACAGTTTATAACAACAAAATAAAAATGAGTTATAATTTAGTTTTATAAACTGTGCTGTGGTTCTCGCTCTCTTTTAGTTCCTTGGTGCAAACATCTTGTATTTCCTCCATATCATCTAATCAGCTTATTAGTTTGGTTCAGTCCCTGATTGGAGTTTTGAAAAAGCCCCGCCCCCTCTACGGGGTGGGGCGCCATCTCATCCTTCGCCTCAGGCAGCAGATTGCCTTGAGCCGCCCCTGTGTTAGGTGGTTTTGTTTTTTTCTTATTTTAAGCATTTTCTGAGACGATGGATGCTCCTAGTTCTTTCTTTTTGCTATTTTTCCTCACTCTTGGCCTTTCAATGATGTATATAAACACTTGTAGTCATTGAAAGGCCGATGAACTAGCTGGTTTAAAAACAAGGGTAGTAACAAACAGCCCGCATGCGCGGCGTTTTTAAAAACCACGCAGGTTGAGAGGTTTCAGTTTTAGTGGATAATAAGACGCATGCAGCATCGTTCATATTTCAGTAGGTGATTGTTCTTCTATAATCCTATTAACATGTTAGAGGGATATGGAGTTGTTTTGATTGTTTTTTTTTTTTATTATTTTAGTGGTCACTTATATATTTTTTGTACATTTTTAGAGATACGAGTTTTTGTAATCCCCTGATGAAATTTGAAAAAGTGAAACGCGAAGGAGGCGCCGAGGAGAGGCGTTGGGATATATGCTAAGCACTTTTTTGAACTATGTCAACAGCAGTGGGTCATAAGTTTAGCATACTTTTGGTATACTCTATCTCAGTATAAGTATAGATGCGGTTTGAGAAAGGTCATTGATGCGAACGGGCACAAATGTTGGACATATTTGAAGTCTAAAAACCGAGGACGTTTCTCCAGGGCCATGTCCCCATGAGGGGAGGGTCAGGACAGCTGTTATAGTTGGTGATTCAATCATTAGGAATGTAGATAGCTGGGTGGCTGGTGGACGTGAGGATCGCCTGGTAACATGCCTGCCTGGTGCGAAGGTAGCAGATCTCACGCACCGCCTAGATAGGATCATAGATAGTGCTGGGGGGGAGTCTGCTGTCTTGGTACATGTTGGTACCAATGACATAGGAAAATGTGGTAGGGAAGTTCTGGAGGCTAAATTTAAGCTTTTAGGTAGGAAGTTGAAATCCAGAACTTCCAGGATAGCGTTCTCCGAAATGCTTCCTGTTCCACGTGCAGGACCCAAAAGACAGGCAGAGCTCCGGAGTCTCAATGCGTGGATGAGACAATGGTGCAAGGATGAGGGTTTTGGATTTGTTAGGAACTGGGGAACATTCTGGGGAAAGGGGGGGCTCTTCCGAAGGGATGGGCTTCACCTTAATCAGGATGGGACCAGACTGCTGGCATTAACCTTTAAAAAAGAGATAGAGAAGCTTTTAAACTAGAAAATAGGGGAAAGCCGACAGTCACCCAGGAGCGCACGGTTCGGACAAAGGTATCCTTGAAGGATACTACCAAAAGCAGTGAGGTTCCAAAAGGGAGTATAGTAGCCCAAATGCCCTTGAGTAAGGAGCAGACAGAGCATAAAGATTCCCAATTACCCATGCCTACCAATAGCCAGATTAATATTAATAAAATGCAGTCTCTAAAATGCTTGTATGCCAATGCTAGAAGTCTAAACAATAAGATGGGAGAATTAGAATATATAGCATTAAATGAGAGGTTAGATATGATTGCACTCTCAGAGACATGGTGGAAGGAGGATAACCAGTGGGACACTGTGATACCTGGATACAAACTATATCGTAATGATAGAGCTGAACAAATTGGTGGAGGGGTTGCGCTCTATGTTAGAGAGGGCATTGAGTCAGAAAGGATTAAAGTTTTGCAGGGAACAAAATATGCTGTAGAATCTCTATGGATTGAAATTCCATTTATGAAGGGGAAGGTGATGGCAGTGGGAGTATACTATCGACCACCTGGCCAGAATGAACAAATGGATGATGAAATGCTCAAAGAAATCAAGGAAGCTAACAAAAGCCACAACAGAGTAGTAATAATGGGTGATTTCAATTACCCCGGTATCGACTGGGACAGTGTCACAGCAGGACAAGCTAAAGAGATAAAGTTTCTAGATGAAATAAATGACTGCTTCTTGGAGCAGCTGGTTCATGAACCGACCAGAGGGGAAGCCATACTGGACCTAGTCCTTAGTGGAACGCCAGATCTGGTGCAAGAAATAAGGGTGTTGGGACCACTTGGCAATAGTGATCATAGTATGATCATGTTTGATTTAATCAGTGGAGGACAGATAGTAAAGGAATCCACAGTACTACCTTTTAACTTTCAAAAGGGTGACTATGATAGAATGAGGAATATAGTTCGGAAAAAACTAAAAGGAGCGGTTCCAAAGGTTAAAGACTTACAGCAAGCTTGGGTGTTATTTAAAAATACTATCCTCGAAGCCCAGACCAGCTGTATTCCACGCATTAAGAAAAGTGGAAGAAAGTCCAAAAAACTGCCAGCATGGTTTAAAGGTGAGGTCAGAGAGGCTGTTGCTGCCAAAAGAGCAACCTTCAGAAAATGGAAAAAAGAGCCAAATGATGAAAACTGGAAACAGCACAAGCACTGGCAAGTTAAATGCAAAGCATTGATAAGGCAGGCAAAGCGGGAATTTGAGAAGAAACTTGCTACGGAAGCAAAAACACGAAATAAAGACTTTTTCAAGTACATTCGTAGCAAAAGGCCTGTGAGAGAGTCAATTGGACCATTAGATGATAGAGGGGTAAAAGGGGCAGTAAGAGGAGACAAGGCTATAGCAGAGAGACTGAATGAATTCTTTGCTTCGGTCTTTACTGAGGAAGATGTAGGGGTGTTACCCAAGACTGAAGTGGTATTTAAAGGTGATACTGCAGAGGAATTGAGAGAAATATCGCTACACCGGGAAGATATATTACAACTATTTGATAAACTGAATAGTAGCAAATCACCTGGACCGGATGGTATACATCCCAGAGTGTTGAAAGAACTGAAATATGAGATTGCAGACCTGTTATTGGTAATCTGTGAACTTTCATTAAAATCATCTGTAATACCTGAAGATTGGAGGGTCGCCAACGTAACACCAATTTTTAAAAAGGGTTCCAGGGGTGACCCGGGAAATTACAGACCGGTGAGCCTGACGTCAGTACCAGGGAAAATGGTAGAAGCCATCATAAAGAACAAAATTACACAGCATGTAGATAGTCATGGCCTAATGGGAGACAGCCAACATGGCTTTAGACAAGGCAGATCTTGTCTTACTAATCTGATCTGTTTTTTGAAGGTGTGCATAAACAGGTAGACAAAGGTGAGTCGGTTGATATAGTGTATCTGGACTTTCAGAAAGCTTTTGACAAGGTCCCCCATCAGAGACTTTTGGCGAAGCTAAAAAGTCATGGGATAGGAGGCAGTGTACTATTGTGGATCGGGAACTGGTTAAAAGATAGAAAGCAGAGGGTAGGGCTAAATGGCCAATATTCCCAATGGAAAAAGGTGAATAGTGGAGTACCCCAGGGATCTGTACTGGGTCCGCTACTTTTTGACATATTCATAAATGACCTGGAAAAGGGAATAACTAGTGAGGTAATCAAATTTGCAGATGACACAAAACTGTTTAAAGTTGTTAAAACCCAAGAGGATTGTGGAAAACTGCAGGAGGATCTGGATAAATTGGAAGACTGGGCATCCAAATGGCAGATGAAATTTAATGTGGACAAGTGCAAAGTTATGCACCTAGGAAAGAACAACCCACACTATAGTTACAAGATGCAAGGCTCCACATTAGAAACCACCACCCAGGAAAAAGATTTAGGAGTCATCGTGGATAACATGTTAAAACCCTCCGCCCAGTGTGCAGCGGCGGCCAAGAAAGCAAATAGAATGCTAGGTATCCTAAGGAAAGGGATGGAGAATAAAACAAAGGATATTATAATGCCTCTGTATCGCTCCATGGTACGACCGCACCTTGAATATTGTGTGCAATTCTGGTCACCGTATCTTAAAAAGGACATAGAGTTATTAGAAAAAGTACAGAGAAGAGCCACCAAATTGGTGAAGGGGATGGAAGGCTACTCCTATGAAGAGAGGCTAAAAAGGTTAGGGCTCTTTAACCTAGAAAAGAGGCGGCTGAGGGGAGATATGATAGAGGTGTATAAATTAATGAATGGAGTGGAACGGATAAACGTGGATAAATTGTTTACGCTATCAGAATATAGAAGGACTAGGGGGCATGTAATGAAGCTACAGGGTAAACTATTTAAGACAAATAGGAGAAAATATTTCTTCTCTCAACGTGTAATCAAACTCTGGAATCTGTTACCGGAGGATGTAGTAAGGGCTGTTAGTATAGCTGGGTTTAAAAAAGGTTTGGACAAGTTCCTGGAGGAAAGGTCCATAAACCACTATTAAAAAGGGACCCAGGATATCAATGCTTGGCCTAGTACAAGCACTGCAGAACCTGTGTCTTTTGGGGAAACTGCTAGGTACGTATGACCTAGATTGGCCACTGTTGGAAACAGGATACTGGGCTTGATGGACCTCGGTCTGACCCAGTATGGCATTTCTTATGTTCTTATGTTCTTATAATATATAAAAACTGGTTAGTTATGATTAAAGAAAGTTTGACCACAAAAGAAAGTTTGTTAGAGCATATTCAGACTCTGAAGACATGAATTGAGTGAATATACGTTATTAACATTTGACAAATACATCACTCAGAGAAATAGACCATTTATAGTTGTTTTGCACATAGTGGGCAATTTTATAACAGGTATTTTCTGCATTCATTTGTCTCCTTTGTTTCTGCCCTTAAGTGCTGACACCGTTCTTGAGGCAGAGATAGAGATGGGGCATTTATTTATTCAAATTTATAGATCACTGATCCATATCCATTCCCTACTACGCAATCACAACAAAATCACAATCAAATACAGCAACTATCCCAACTATCCCCCCTCCCCTCAAAACAGAGAGCCCTCAATCATAAGCAGAAACGAATAGGCCTCCAATCCTTGGTGAAGCCTGACTAAACCCTTTCACTCTGCAGAGCATTCAGAGGGATATACCACAGTTGCAGTGCTTTCACTGAGGATTTTTTCCCCGTAATGTGACAAACAAACCTTTTTTTACTCAGGTACACATACATTTTCAATTTGAGAGCACACAAAGCATGTCCTGGCGCACATCGACTTGGAAACTACAGACCTCGATGCACTAACTAATAGCTGGGACACAGGAATTCAGGCTACTGCGAACCCGAAATGGAATAACACAGCAATCCCAGGTAAACAACAATCGGAACCATGGTACACAACTACACTGACCAAAAGGAAGAGAGAACTTAGAAAGTGTGAAAAAAAGTGGAGACATAAAAAAAACTTTGGAGCTCAGAGCTGAATACCTCGACCTCCTCTCAAGATACAAAGATGAAGTAGATGCTGCAAAAAGGAAACACCACACCAGCCTGCTGAATAAAGCCATCAACAAACCACGTGAACTATTTCGACTAGTGAAAACACTAACCAAAACAAACCAGCCAGAACAACAGAGCGACTCTATTCATCCTCAAACTCTCGCAAACCACTACGCAAGCAAGCTGACAACAACCTCACCCACTCTATGTGTTGCCAAACCACATTGGAAAACTGCAGTGAAGCAAGAACAGGCATGGAACGAATTTCACAAAATTGATGATAAGCAAACGATTGAAATAATAACCAGTATCAATACCACCACCTCCCTGCTTGATCCCTGCCCAGCTACATGGATTAAAGCGGCAAAAAAGGATATCGTCCACCAGGTCTCACACATTGTGAACCAATCACTGTGCCAAGGAATCATGCCCAACCAGCTCAAAAAGTCTATAATTAGACCGATACTAAAGAACAACTCGCTAAACAAAGAGGACCCATCATCTTACCGCCCAATCTCCAGCATATCTTTCCTAGCGAAAATCATTGAAAAAGCAGCCCTCATCCAACTGCAAGACCACCTCGACGACCACGAAACCCTAGACAAACAGCAATACGGATTCAGAAAAAATCATGGGGTCGAAACCCTGCTTTTGGCACTGCTTAACAACCTCCTCAAGGGCCTGGAAGACAGAAAGAAAATGTTTATCCTCATTTTCATCGACATCTCTGCTGCTTTTGACACTGTCCATCATCTAACCCTCCTTAACAAGCTGGCATCAATTGGAATCTTAGGAACAGCCTTGAAATGGTTCTCCTCCTACATAACGGACAGAAAGCCGCAGGTCCAATTCAACGGAGAAAGAGCTGAAGCCTTCACTCAAACTCAAGGCATACCACAGGGCTCGGCACTCTCGGCACTACTTTTTAACATTTACATGCAACCCCTCAGTGAAATATTCAGGAAATATGGCATTAACTACCACATATACGCGGACGATATCATGCTGTACACCCAATTGGAGGCTGCAGACCCTAATTACGCTCAGCTTGAAACCTGTATGGGAGAGATGTTGGGATGGCTAAAACAAAACAATATGTCAATTAATCACAAGAAAACGGAAGTAATGTTTATATCCAGTAAACCTGACTTCGAACCATCTCCAACAATAACATTGTGCAACAATACTTACAACACTAAAAATGAAATTAAATATCTAGGAGTCACAATCGATAGCAAACTAAAGATGGAAAAACACCTCAGCAACACCAACAAAGCCATCTTTCACAAGCTTCGAGTACTACGACCCCTGCGGAATATACTTGATCCATGTGATTTCCGGTCGGTTGCACAAGCGCTCATCATGCCTCACCTAGACTACTGTAACGCCATCTTACAGGGTCTACCAAAGAAAACGACCAATATATTACAATTGGCACAACACGTAGCGGCCAGGATCATCATGAAATCAAGCGTCACGGAACATATCACACCTGTATTGATGGAACTGCACTGGCTACCAGTCATTGCCAGGATTCAATACAAAACATTGGTAACTACATTCAAACTAATACACAACTTAGCCCCCTCATTCCTATCCACCCTTATCTCCACGCAACAAACCACCAGAAGCAGGAGACCCATCAATTCAGACACACTAATAGTTCCAAACGACATCAGACATGTAAAAGTCAGTACCAGCCGCAGAGCGTTCTCTTTCTCCGCCCCCACTTTATGGAACCGCCTACCACATGAGCTGAGAGCAATTCCAGGCTTAGTTGACTTCAGGAAGAAATTGAAAACGCATCTGTTCAATTGTCACTACGACCAGATGTAAATCCAAGAAGATAAAAGATGAAGTGAGTAGCTGTATGTAAAAATGTAAATAGATGAAGGACAATCTCTTTTGTAAATGTATGTTGGTACATTAAGGTCTATATTTTAGACCCTATTATGTGTGCTGTGTATTACCCCTATTCTCTCTATCTATGCCCCAAATTTTCTGTCTTGATTTGTGACAAATCCCAAAATTATAATCAAACCGCTTCTGATCGCTGGAAGTAGCGGTATATAAATGTTTACTAAATAAATAAAATAAAAATAAATAATCCTGTATCTTAGACTGAAGGCAAACAGAGGCATCATGAGCCTGAATTTTAAAAACAAGCAGCAAAATCGTATATTGGATTTGCCACTGCTTGGGTAACCAATGCAGATAAATCAACACTGGGGACACATGATTAAACTTGGTTAACCCATCAATTAACCGTGATGCTGTGTTCTGGTCTGATGGAATTGTAAACCACCATGAAACTTATTATGTGTAATTGGCAGTACACCAAATAATTTAAAATAAATAAATGCAGCTTTTACAATTAAATTCAAGTAATATACAAATGAATAAGACAGTAGAGCAATCAGTACAAAACCATTACCTTTAAACCAAAGGTAAAAAAAAAAATAGTACATGTTCCCTGTAAGTCCTCAACCGGGGGATTTAAATCAAGAAACAAGACTGATATTAATATAAATCTGACAATCAATTTTAAAAAAACAGAAGTTTTCTTTACAACAAGAAATACAAACTTTTCCCCACCAACTAACATCAAACTCCTAAATTTTACCCTTCCAGTTAAAGACGAAATTAAATACTTAGGAGTCACCCTTGACAAGACTCTTAGCTTTACAACTCACATTAGGAAAATAACAAAAACAATATATTACAAACTTCGTTCCATTCAACAGCTGAGGCCTTTCTTGGAATACGATGACTTTAGAACTATCACCCAAGCCTTAATAACCCCACACTTCGATTTCTGTAATGGAATACTTCAAGGTATAACAAAGAGGAATCTAAAAAATTCTCCAAATGGCCCAAAATGTTACCGCAAGAATAATTATTAAAGCCAAGCTCTCTGACCACATTACCCCGATTCTTTACTCCCTTCATTGGCTTCCCATCGCCAGCAGGATCCAATATAAAATACTGTTGACTACCTTTAAACTAATTAATAATATTGCCCCTTCCTATCTAACTACTCTTATCCATAGCCCCCCTGAAAATAGAATACAATGCAGAAGGAATCTTAATACCATCTTAGTACCTGATATTATAAAGAAGACCAAACATACAAGCAACAGAGAGAGATGAAAGATATTCAAAAATTCCGAAAGGATCTAAAGACATATTTGTTCACTCAGTACTTCTCCAACTCAGTTAATAACATAACCATAACCTCCCAACCTCCATAAATTGGCATATACAAACTCACTTAAGTCAATTCAATACAAACCATGATAACTCAAATGATGATGTACCCTTAAAGATGTATATATGTAAAATTTACTGAATTGTGTACATAGTTCTAAGATGTTATAAACTTGTATATAGTTGGTTTTTTGCACACTGTTCCATGTAATGTTCCATGTAGTGTTAAATGTTAACTGTTGACATGTTCTCTGTAAACCGCTCCTGATCTCTGGAAGGGGCGGTATAAAAATAACACACAAATAAATAAATAAATAAAAATAAACACAAAAGAAAGCTATTAAACATCAAAAGGCGACATCCTGCCAAAGACTCAAAATTGCCACTAACCCTGTTAAGAAAGCGCAGTTACTCACCTGTAACAGGTGATCTCCGGGAACAGCAGGAATTAAGCCTTTACATATGGGTATCGTCGGTACCGACGGGAGCCTGCGCGTGAACGCTCTCCAGCATCCAAAAGGAAAGCTTTTGGGAGCATCCCACAGCGCATGCGTGCTGCCTTCCCGCCTCACTGCCTCTCTCACTTCAGTTGAGTTTAAAGCTGAGCCAAGGAGAGAGACAGAGAGAGAGACAACTCCTAGGGGTGGTGGGTAGTTGTGAAGACTTAATTCCTGCTGTTCCCGGAGATCACCTGTTAGTGAGTAACTACGCTATCTCCAGGAACAGGCAGGAATGTAGTCTTCACATATGGGGGACTCCTCAGCTGAAAGATGCCAGAGGAATGACCCCAGCGAGCTGTGAACCCGTGTGAACAGGGTCATACTTCCTCCCATGGATCCCTGGCATCCTACCAGGATGGAGGGTAGGAGTTGCATTAAGTCTGAAAGCCTGGCCAAACGAGGCATCCCAACGGAGTCCTTGTCTAGACAGTAGTGGGCTGTGAAGGTATGTACTGAAGCCCAAGTAGCCGCTCTACAGATATCATCTATAGACACAGAGCGAAGATTAGCAACCGAGGCTGCCATTGCTCTGACATTATGAGCTGTAACATGGCCCTCGAGGGAAAGACCTTTACTATCATAAGTGAAGGATATGCAGTTTGCAATCCACTTAGATAGGGTTCGTTTGGAAACTAGAAGTCCCAAATGACTAGAATCAAAAGCAACAAAGAGTTGAGAAGACTTCCTATATTGTTCAGTTCTTTGAAGGTAAAAAGCTAAAGCTCTTATCTCCAGGAACAAGCAGGAATGTAGTCTTCACATATGGGTATCGTCGGTACTGACGGAGCCTGCGTGGGAACGCTCCCCAGCGTCCAATAGGAAAGCTTTTGGGAGCATCCCACAGTGCCTGCATGCTGCCTTCCCGCCTTTGTTCCAGTTCTTTGTTTTCCATGGAGCCGACAGGTCGCACATCCTGTCACCGCAGAAAATTTCCCTTCTTATTCTTCTTTTTTATGGTCGCGTATGCCTTCCCTCGACGCTATACCGGTACCACCGGTTCTTCTTTTCTTTTTTCTAAAAAAAAAACCCCTTTGTTTCTGGAGTCTTTCTCCAGAAATTTTCTTCTCGGGTGCCAAATTTTTTTTCCCCTCAAAATGGAAAAACCCGCTTCGGGTTTTAAAAAGTGTTCTAAGAGTGGCGGTACCATCTCCGTCACCGACACCCATGAGAGGTGCCTCAAATGTTTAGGTCCTGACCACTCTATTTCAGAGTGTGATGCCTGTGGGATGATGTTGAAGAGGGGCCGGCAAAACCAACCAAGCAAAACCAAGCTGCTAAACTTAGCAACCTTTTTCCCTCCGATGCAGCCTCTGTGGCATCGACGTCTTCCAGGGCTTCATCTTCCTCCCATGGATCTCAGGTAACTAAACATAAATCTAGCCGGTCTTCAAAGGGTAGATCTCCTTCTAAACATCGAGATGCCTCAGGCATTGCCCTTGAGGGACTTTCACCAGCAAAATTGCCCCGGCGGGAGGCTTCGGCTTCCAAAACACTAACGGGGCTCCAGGATGTTCTCGAGGCCTCAACCTCGGCAGAACTACTGGTGCCATGCTCTGGGGTTCCAGCCGCTTCATCTGACACCGATACCCAAGCATCGGCAGCGTCGATAGACCAGAGATTCTTGGCTATTGAACACAGTCTGGCAGCTCTTCTCAAGGCCTCGATGCCCCTGAAACCGCTTCAGACAATTCAACCGGTACCGGCACCGACTCCGGTACCAGCACCGACTGCATCGACATCGGCAGGTATTCTACCGGGACCGAGCCATGCCTCTGTATCCGGCATCAACAAGTCGGTACCGGAGCTCTCCAATGCCGACTTCGATCGGTACCGGTACCGTGCCTTGCACGATCACCCGGATCGGAGATACTTCAAATCCTCGGATGAGTCTGAAGACTCTGAAAGCTCTGCCGATACCAGAGTACTTCTTCCTGAGGATTCCTCTTCTCCTCAGCGTAGGATGTCTCCACCAGAGGATATGTCCTTTCAGGATTTTATCTGAGATGTGGCCCGAGGTCTTTCCATCACAGTGGCTCCTGAAAAAGAGCCTAGGGCAAAGGAATCAGAAATCCTACAATACCCTAAAGCTCCCAAGGAGGCAGCTACCTTATTTATTTATTTATTTATTTATTTATTTATTTACAGTTCTTATATACCGCGCTCTTTGGTACCAGTGCCGTTTACAGTTAACAAATTTTGCATTGGGACAATCCTTTGCTTACATTATAACAGGGTTGGTAACTTGGAGATAACAGGGGAAACTATATACAAATTATATACAAACAGAGTATTATAAGTGTCTGAATTTACAGTTCAGGTGACATATTGGGATCATGACTTTGGGAATGCAGAAAGTTTGGTTCGTGTTCTGTCAGGGCTATGTTGTTGGAATGTCTGAGGCTGTGTGGGTGATTTGAGAGATGGGGGGAAGGGGTGTAGTGTTAGGGTCTAAAAGGTGAAGACAGAAAAGGTAGTGTTTAAGGGTCTTTCTAAATTGAGAGAGGTCTTTTATTGCACGGATATGTGGAGGGAGATTGTTCCAGCAGGTTGGTGCGAAGAAGGTGAAGGCCCTGTCTCTGGTTGCTTGGTGACATTTAGTGTACTCTTTTGGTACAACGAGGGTATTAGCGGCTGCGGATCTTCTCAGCCTGTTTGTGGGGGTGTTGATAAGAAGTGAGGAGAGGGAGGGTGGGGCTATTTGATTGATTGCTTTAAAGGACAGTAATAGCGCTTTGTAAATTATCCTGGCTTGTAGGGGTAGCCAGTGAAGATCTGTTAGTATGGGGGTGATGTGATCTCTTCTGGAGGTACCACAGAGGATGCGGGCTGCTGAGTTTATTGCCAATTGTAGTGGATTGAGGGTGCTCTTGGGCAGACCATGCAGGATGACGTTGGCATAGTCAAAATGTGGTGTTACAAGGGATTGGAAGATTGTTCTGAAGTCATTCGGGGAGAGTAGAGGTCTTAGTGGTTTCAGAGTTCTTATTTTGTTGTAAATGGATTTGATGGTCTGCTTTATATGATCTTTGAAGGTCAGTTCTTGGTCTATGATGACTCCAAGGTAGCGGATCGATGATTTACACGGAAGTTCCGCATCCCTCACCTTTAATGTAGTGGGGGGTGAGAAATTCTTATTCCTGGTTACGAATAGGACTTCGGTTTTCTTGAAGTTTATTCGTAGGTTCTGGGATAAGAGCCAGTCTGTAATCGCATTGAAGCATGAAACTATTGGGGAGAAGTCAGGGGCATTGATTTTTATTGGAGTGAATATGAGAACGTCGTCTGCGTAGATCAAACTGGCGGCGTTGAATGCTCTGATGATTTCACAAATTGGTTGCATATATATGTTGAATAGTAAAGCTGATAAGGAGGATCCTTGGGGAACACCCTGTTGTTGATGGAAGGGATCGGATGTTGAGGATCCTATCCGGACCTGTTGCCATCGGTTAGTTAGGTATGATCTGCACCATTCCCAAGCTGATCCTTGAACTCCTTTTTCTTGAAGACGGTGTAGGAGTTGAACATGGTTAACCGAGTCGAAAGCTGCCGAGATATCCAGGAAGATGAGTATGAATCCGTTTTCAATTTTGTCAATCCCTCTTGTTAAGGTGTTGATAAGTAATGTTAGTAGGGTCTCTATGCCGTGGGATTCACGGAACCCATGTTGGCAGGGGTCAAGAGGGGCTGAAATATCAATGTGCTGCTGCAATTGTATTTGTACCACCTTTTCTATGATTTTGGCTAGAAGGGGTATACTTGAAATGGGACGATATGAGTCCGTTTTTGCTGGGTCGAGTTTATTGTTTTTCAGGAGAGGGCGTATTGAAGTTTGCTTGAGAGATGTTGGGAAAGATCCAGTTGTGAAGGAGAGTTGCATGATAAGGGTAAGTGTAGGGCTCAGTTCAGCACGCAACGCTCTGATCCAGTAGGCAGGGCATGGATCATTTGGGGCTGTGGTGGTATTCAAGGTAGCAATAAGGTCAGTGATGTATTTCACTGTAGGGGCGACAAAACTTTTTAGAGGCTGTGTAATTGAAACAGGGTTGGGTATAAAACTTAGTGTTGATTTTGTGTTAATGGTTTTGGATTGAAGGTAGTCTGCAAAAGACTGAGGCTGAATTGAAATTGTTTGGTTGGAAGATGGTGCCTTAGTTAGGGATTTGGCAATGTTAAAGAGGTCTCGTGGTTTGTTTAATGATCTGAGAAGGGTTTCTGTGTGGTGTTCTCTCATCTTTTCAGCTATTTTTTCCCGGTGCTTCTTTAGGACATTTTCATAATCCGTTTGGTCGGATGGAGATCTCGATCTGCGCCATTTTCTCTCTTGTTTTCTTAGATTCTGGAGGGACAGTCGTAAATCAGCCGAGAACCAAGGTTTTGGGCTTCTAATTTTTGGTGATGTGCTGGATGCTGGTGGTCTACTCAAGGAGGGTAATTGTGAAGAGGAGTTTAGGGTGGTGTACCAGTTGTTGATCAGCTCATCAAGGTTGTTGGTTGGTAGACGAAGAGCTGGAAGGGTACGGCTGATGAAGTCATCCTTATCGAGCGTTTTGAAGCGGGTTGCTGATCCTGATGAGACTGTATTTGTCTGTGTTGTTGGGATACTGTTTTGCAGATATGGGACTTGAAAGGATATCAAGTTATGGTCAGACCATGGAACAGGGGTAAGTAAAAGGTTAAAGTTGGTAGATGTTGTAGGATGGGGCGCAAAAATGAGGTCAAGGGTGTTACCCTTGAGGTGTGTAGGGGAGCTGACTAGTTGAGAGTAGTTAAGATCAGCCATGGCATCAAGGAATGTGGACGAGTGACTATGGTGAAGTGAGGTGAGGTTAAAGTCACCCATTAGCCAGTTGGATTTGTGTGGGCTTTCTGGGTTGCATGCAAGCTCTATTATACTAGATAGGTCTTCTGGTGGTGAAGAAGGAGCTCTATATATGAGATTTAGGATGATATGTTTGTTAGCTATAGTAATTAAGTCCATGTGTGAGGTGCTCCTAGAGGAAAGTAGATTAAATTGAAGGTTACTTCTAGAAAGGATGAATACTCCCCCTCCCCTTCGGTCTGTTCTGTGACAGGTGTGTATTGAGTATGCTGGGGGAATGAGTTGGTTTATGAGGACATTGTCTGTGTCTGATAGCCATGATTCTGTGACCAGGAGGATGTCTAAGTTCAGCTTTGTGATAAGGTCAGTAACCTATTCATGAGATCTTGCATGATCTTATGTTAAGGATGTGGGAAACACCTCTGACCACATCTCCTCACTCTCAAAGACTCGACATCATGTATCGAGTTCCTCCTTGTCCTGAGTTTCAGAAGACTCAATTACTACACCATTCCAGCCAAGAGACGGATAAAGAGTGCAAAAAGGCATGCATCTAATCCTCCAGGATGTGAGTGTAGGACTCTTGAAGCCTTTGGACGTCGATCCTTCCAGGCTTCCATGCTTTCTGCTAGGATCAGTTCCTATATCTTGTATACGGGAATGTTCCTTAAGGAGGTCACAGGAGACTTAGAGCTTATGAGCCCTCTCCTTCCTGATGATAAAAGTCAAGATTATCTTTCTCTTGTTAAACATGCTCAGGATGTTTCCAAGTTTGTGAATCGTGCAGCCTTTGACTGCTTTGAATGCATAAGCAGAACCTCTGCTATTGCCATAGGTGCACGTAGGATTGCCTGGAAATCTGGGTACAGGACAAACTGGGGAATATGCCTTGCAAAGGAGAGAATCTCTTTGGCAAGAATTGGAAGGAAAAAGCTAATGAGATAGCTGCTGACAATATCACTTTGGACAGATTGTCTAAATCTACAGCTGATCCTGCGAGGAAAAGATCCTATAAGAAACCATTCTTCAGCAAGAAGGAAAAGTTTTATCCCTCCTATACCCAGCAGGGACATCGTTTAGGTCAGTCTGCCCAAAAGGGACAGCAGCAACAACCTAGGCAACAAAGGAAACCAAAAGCAGCTAAGCCTCAACCCGCTCAGCAGGCTCAGCCTCCACATGGGCTTTGACTCCTGTCTAGAGAACTTTGCCTTCCTGGCACTGAACGGCCCAGAACCCTCCACCATCCCAGGAAGGGTATGTCATTTTGCCCCCAGATGAGGTCAGATAACAGCATAAAATTGGACTCTGTCTATTGTAAGAGAGGGGTACAAGCTTAATTTCCTCAGCATGCCCCCTCCTACAATGGTAAGACAGTTCAATTCTCAGACCTCTCTCAACGACTGGTTAGGTCAAGAAGTCACTATGCTCCTTGCTCAAGGGGCAATATTAGAGGTACCCATTCCCCAACGGGGTACAGGGTTTTACTCCCCCTATTTCCTTATTCCAAAGAAAACAGGAGGACATAGACTCATTCTAGACCTCAGAGAATTGAACAAATTCCTGTTCAGAGAGAAGTTCAAAATGATTTCTCTAGGAACTCTGCTGCCATACCTTCAGAGTCAGGATTGGCTTTGTTCTATAGAGCTCAAGGATGCGTACACTCATGTATACGCATCCTTGAGATCCATCCAACTCACCGAAAGTTCCTTCAATTCCTGTTTCAAGGGAAGCACTACCAATACAGGGTTCTTCCTTTTGTCCTGGCCTCTGCACCAAGGGTGTTCACAAAATGTGAGGGAGGAGTAGCCTAGTGGTTGGGGCAAGGTACTTCAGGCCAGAAGGTCAGGGGTTCAAATCCCACTAGAGGACAACAATCTTGGGCCGGAAGGACTGGGGTTTCTAGTCCCACAGATGCTCCTTGTGGTCTTGGGCAAGCCACTTAACCCTCCATTGCCCATGTTCCCTGTAAGCATTAGTGTATATGTCTCATATCCCCACGTGTTAAATGTATCCCCCAATTGTGTTGTGACCGCTTTGATTGAAGGATAAGGCGGTATACAAAACTGTCTAAATAAAATAAATAAATAAATAAAATGCATGGCTGTAGTAACAGCATTTCTCCGCACCCTGGGAATATTCATCTTCCCTTACTTAGACGATTGGCTCATTCGAGCCCCTTCAGAGCCAGAGGTCAAGGTTGCTCTGTCTCGCACAATGCGCATCCTTCAGTATTTGGGACTTGTCATAAACTTCCCAAAGTCCAACCTTGCTCCCACTCAATCCCTTCGCTATCTTGGTGTTACTCTGGACTCTTCACTCTCGTTTCACCAGCACATCTCAGGAGTGGTGCGTAGTTCCTTCTTCCATCTTCGCAGGATTAGGTCTGTTCGCTCTCTTCGCCCACTCGCGTCCCTTACCACTCTTGTTCTTTCTTTGGTGATTACAAGGCTCGATTATTGTAATTCCTTATTCGCAGGTCTCCCCCAACACCAACTTCGAAGATTGAAACTAATTCAAAACACAGCCGCACGTCTCCTTACTTTCTCCTCACACCGGGACCCCATCACTCCTCGCCTTCTCTCCCTCCACTGGCTCCCTATTAAGGTACGATTTGTGTATAAGTTACTCACTATCACTCATAAGGTTCTCTATACTAATGCAATGCAATGTGTGCCTTCGAGTCAGTCCTGACTCCTGGCGACCCATACTAATACCCCCCCCCCAGTATTTAGCTGATCTCATCTTTCTTCAACCCACTCCTCGCATGCTCCGCTCAGTGTATGGCAACTGCCTCTTCCTGCCATCACCCACCCAGGCCCACCTCGTATCCACCCGACATGCTGCCTTTTTCTTTATAAGTCCCGCACTTTGGAATTCCCTCCCGTGTTCTATTCGTACTGAAGCATCCTTTCCCCAGTTTAAAGCTCTTCTCAAAACACACCTTTTCTGTCAAGCCTTTGATCTTCCCACTCTCTCTAGCCATTCATAACTTGTTCACTAAGTTTTCTATTATTCAACATCATGGGTCCTCCCGTTCACCCACTCCCTTCCTTGTGTCTCTTCTCTTAGTGTTTGTCTGACTCTTCCTCTGTCCTTCACTATTTTTCTCCCTCCCTTCCCTATCACTTTCCTATCAATTTAATGGCGTTCCTTTTCCCCCTATATTTTCCTGAAGCCCGTACTTTTTTATTGTACACCACTTTAATACCTCAGGTCTAGGCGGTATATCAAATGTTGTAAATAAAGATAAAGAAAGACAAAGATCCCTAGTGTTTATAGGAGCTCTTCTGGATACCAGACAGACAAGGGCCTACCTTCCACAGCCCTGCTGCCTTCGCATTGTGCAGTTAGCTTCCCAAGCAGTGCTAAAACCACACCTCACTGCTCGGAAAAATTTACAGTTGTAAGGCCACATGGCATCCACCCTGCATGTGGTTCCTTAGGCTCGCCTCCATATGAGGGCAGCCAATGGACCTCATCCACTCAGTGGACTCAGGCGTCAGGTTGCCTGTCGGACAAAATAGCAAACTCAGATTGCCTTATTTTGTCCCTCCAATGGTGGCAGTCACCCAAAAACCTTTTGGTGGGGTCTCCTTTTCAGCAACCCCTACCCCAAGCCACTATAACAACAGATGCTTCACAAGTGGGTTGGGGAGCCCACTTGCAAGGCCTCTCTATCCAGGGTATCTGGACTCCACAGGAGGCCTATCTCCATATCAATCTCCTGGAGCTCGGAGCAATCTTCCATGCTCTTCGAGTATTGCACACCCAGCTCAGCTACAAGACAGTCCTAGTTCAAACGGACAATCAAGTAGCCATGTTCTATATGAACAAGCAGGGCGGAACAGGCTCTCTATCGCTCTTCAATGAAGCTTTGCGACTATGAGCCCTCACCAGAGAGCATCAGATTCATCTCCTTGTGGTGTATCTTCCAGGCATTCAAAACTCTTGGGCAGACAGACTCAGTCGAGTTCTGCTTCCACACGAATGGTCTCTCCATGCAGACCAGGTGGCCAAAATTTTTCAAATTTGGGGAACCCCGGACATAGACCTCTTTGCAAGTCCGCTGAATGCCAAACTTCCCCGGTTCTGTACCAGAATTCCGGCTTGAGGTTGTCAGGCCAGGGATGCTTTCCTCCTCCATTGAGTCAGGACTTCCTAAGAACATAAGATATGCCATACTGGGTCAGACCAAGGTCCATCAAGCCCAGTATCCTGTTTCCAACAGCGGCCAATCTAGGTCATACGTACCTAGCAGTTTCCCCAAAAGACACAGGTTCTGCAATGCTTGTACTGGGTCTAGCATTGATATCCTGGATCCCTTAATAATGGTTTATGGACCTTTCCTCCAGGAACTTGTCCAAACCTTTTTTAAACCCAGCTACACTAACAGCTTTTACTACATCCTCCAGTAACAAATTCCAGAGTTTGATTACACGTTGAGTGAAAAAATGTATTTTTTTATTAGTCTTAAATAGTTTACCCTATAGCTTCATCCCATGTCCACTAGTCTTTCTATATTCTGATAACGTAAACAATCGATCTACGTTTACCCGTTCCACTCCGTTCATTAATTTATAGACTTCTATCATATCTCCCCTCAGCTGTCTCTTTTCCAGGTTAAAGAGCCCTAACCGTTTTAGCCTTTCTTCATAGGAGTATCCTTCCATCCCCTTTACCATTTTGGTGGCTCTTTTCTGAACCTTGTCTAATAACGCTATATCCTTTTTAAGATACGGCGACCAGAATTGCACAATATTCAAGGTGTGGTCTCACCATGGAACGATATAGAGGCATTATAATATCTTTTGTTTTATTTTCCATTCCTTTCCTTATGATACCTAGCATTCTATTTGCTCTCTTGGCCGCCGCTGCACACTGGGCCGAGGGTTTTAACATGTTATCCACAATGACGCCTAAATCTTTTTCCTGGGTGGTGGTTCCTAATGTGGAACCTTGCATCATGTAACCATAGTTTGGGTTATTCTTTCCTAGGTGCATAACTTTGCACTTGTCCACATTAAATTTCATCTGCCATTTTGATGGATGCCCAGTCTTCCAATTTATCAAGATCCTCTTGCAATTTTCCACAATCCTCTTGGGTTTTAACAGCTTTAAATAGTATGCCTTTCCACCCATTCCCCTAATTCCCAAAACCCTGTTCAAGCTTCAGAGGTCATATGATCCTCATAGCTCCACGTTGGCCACGGCAAATGTGGTACCCTCTGCTCCTACATCTCTCTCAAGCTCCGCCTCTGGAGTTAGGATCTGCTCCAGATCTCCTTTCCCAAGAGGACGGGATGCTGTGGCATCCCATTCCCCAGTCTGTGCATTGCAGGGCCTGGTTGCTGAAAGCCTAGAACTTCACGGTCTTAACCTTTCCCAGCAGGTAAAGGATATCCTTAATGCTTCCAGGAAACCTTCCACAAGACACTCTTATGCATTTAATTGGAAAAGGTTTACCATATGGTGCTCGCAGAAGGGTCGTAACCCTCTTGCGATACCTCTGGATTCATTACTGGAGTACCTCCTTCATCGATCAAATGCAGGGCTTAAGACTAATTCAGTGAGAGTCCATTTGAGTGCTATTGCAGCTTCTTTCAAGCCTCTCAATGGACAACCTATTTCCTCTCATCCTCTCATAGCGAGATTTATGAGAGGCCTTCTTTTAACGAAGCCTCCCATTAAGCCACCACCGGTGGCATGGGATTGAATCTTATACTTGGGCAGCTCATGAAACCGCCCTTTGAAGCATTAGCCACTACCTCTTTGAAATTCCTTTCCTGGAAAGTTATCTTTCTCATTGCAATCACATCAGCACGTTGCATCAGTGAATTGCAAGCCTTGGTGGCTGATCCTCCTTATACAAGGTTCCATCATGATAAGGTAGTACTTAGGACTCATTCATACTTTATGCCAAAGGTGGTTTCGCCCTTTCATTTGAACCAAGCGGTTTACCTTCCTGTATTCTTTCCAAGGCCTCACGCCTCAAATGCAGAAAGGAACCTTCATACTTTGGACTGTAAAAGAGCTTTGGCCTTTTACTTGCAAAGGACACAGCAACATAGGAAATCCTCTCAACTCTTTGTTGCTTTTGATCCTAGTCATTTGGGACTTCCAGTCTCCAAAAGGACACTGCCCAACTGGATTGCACATTGTATATCTTTTGCCTATGAGAGTAAGAACCTTCCTCTTGAAGGCCATGTCACAGCTCACAATGTGAGAGCCATGGCAGCCTCAACGGCTCATCTTCACTCTGTGTCTATCGACGACATCTGTCGAGCAGCTACTTGGGCTTCGGTTCATACCTTCACAGCCCATTACTGCTTAGACAAGGACTCCCGCCGGGATGACTTGTTTGGTCAGGCTGTTCTTCAACACCTGTTCCAGACTTAATCAACTCCTACCCACCATCCCTGGTAGGATGCCAGAGATCCATGGGAGGGAGTGGAGCCCTTTTACTTTCTGGCGCCACCTCCCTGGCATCTGCAGCTACGGAGTCCCCATATGTGAAGACTACATTCCTCCCTGTTCCTGGAGATAGCATAATTACTCACCTGTAACAGGTGATCTCCGAGAACAGCAGGAATTTAATCTTCATAACCTACCCACCTACCCTAGGAGTTGTATCTATCTCTCTCTCTTTCTCTCTTTCCCTCTCTCTTTTGTCTCAGCTATAAACTCAACTGGAGAGGGACAGTTGGGAAAGGCGGGAAGGCAGCACGCAGGTGCTGTGGGATGCTCCCAAAAGCTTTCCTATTGGACGCTGGGTAAAGTTCCTGCGCAGGCTCCGTCGGTACCGACGATATCCATATGTGAAGACTAAATTCCTGCTGTTCCTGGAGATCACCTGTTACAGGTGAGTAACTATGGTTTATAATCTAAGTTATGAAGGTTCTTTTCTGCACTGGAGGCATGAGCCTAGGGAAGAATACAGGAAGGTAAACCGACTGGTTTAAATGAAAAGATGAAACCACTTTTGGCATAAAGTGTGGATGAGTCCTGAGGACTACTTTATCATGGTGGAATCTTGTATAAGGAGGGTCAGCCACTAAAGCTTGCAGTTCACTAATGCATCTAGCAGACGTTATTACAATTAGGAAAATGACCTTCCAGGAAAGGAATTTTAAAGTTGTGTGGCTAAAAGTTCAAAAGGCGGCTTCAAAAGCTGCCCAAGAACAAGTTTCAGGTCCCATGCCACCGGTGGCGGCTTTATGGGGGGCTTTGTCAATAGTAGACCTCTCATGAATCTTGACATAAGTGAATGAAAAGAGATTGGTTGTCCATCCTGGGGCTTTTAGAAAGCCGCAATAGCACTGAGATGGACTCACACTGATTTTGTCTTAAGACCGGAATTTGAAAGATGGAGGAGATACTCCAGAAGCGACTCCATGGGCAGGGAAAGGGGGTTAAGCCCCATTTTTTGAACACCATATAGAAAACCTTTTCCATTTGAAAGCGTAGGAATGCCTTGTGGAAGGTTTTCTCGAAGCTTGAAGGATATCCTTCACTTGCTGAGAGAGGTGGATATCTAAAGGTTCTATGCCTTCAGCAGCCAGGCCCAGAGGTGCAGAGACTGAGGATTGGGATGCAGAAGCTTCCCGTTTTCCTGGGAAAGAAGATCTGGAGCATATTCCAACTCTAGAGGAGTTGCTTGAGAGAGACGCAGAAGCAGAGGGTACCACGATTGCCTTGGCCAGTGTGGAACTATGAGAATCATATGATCCCTGTCTCTCTGAAGCTTGAAAAGAGTTTTGGGAATTAGGGGAAAGGGTGGGAAGGCAAAGAGAAAGTCCTGACCCCAATGGAGCTGGAAAGCATTGTTTGCTAGACAGTATTGAACCGGAATTCTGGAACACAACCGGGGAAGTTTGGCATTCTGTGGACTTGCAAAGAGGTCTATATCTGGTGTTCCCCAGGTTTGGAACACTCGAGCCAGTTGGTCTGACTGGAGAGACCACTCGTATGGCAGCAGTATTCGACTGAGCTTGTCTGCCCACAAGTTTTGAATGCCTGGAAGGTTTACCGCTAGAAGATGAATTTGGAGTTCTCTGGCGATGGCCCATAGTCGAAAAGCTTTGTTGCATAGCGACAGAGAGCCCGTTCCGCCTTGTTTGTTTATGTAAAACATGGCAACCTGATTGTCGCTTTGCACCAGAACTGTCTTTTGACTGAGCTGGACCTGAAATGCTATCATAGCATCGTAAATGGCTCTTAGCTCTAAGAGGTTTATTTGAAGAAAGGCCTCTTGGGAGGTCCAGAGACCCTGAGTGGAAAGATCGTGCAAGTGGGCTCCCCAACCCAGCTTGAACGCATCTGTTGTCAGGGTGATCTGGGGCAGTGGTTGCTGGAAGGGGGAACCTACCAGGAGGTTTTCGAGGGACTGCCACCACTGTAGGGACAAAACAAGACATGTCAAATTCTTGATTTTGTTTGTTAATTAATTTATTTATTTATTTACATTCTCTTATATACCGCGCTATTCTGCATCAGTGCGGTTTACATTGAACAAACTGAAATTACATTGAACAGGGCATTATAACTTGGAGATAACTATTTTACAGGGAACATGGGCTATGGAGGGTTAAGTGGCTTGCCCAAGACCACAAGCAGCACCTGTGAGACTAGAAACCCCAGTCCTTCCGGCCCAAGGTTGCTGTCCTCTAGTGGGATTTGAACCCCCGACCTTCCGGCCTGAAGTACCTTGCCCCAACCACTAGGCCACTCCTCCACTCCAGGTTAAGCGACCTGTGGCTTGTGTCCACTGCAAAGAGAGGGTCCACTGAGCAGCTCGCATGTGTAGGCGGGCATAAGGGACATGTACCGTGGATGCCATATGCCCCAGCAGTTGAAGCATTTCCTGGGCAGTTAGTAGGGTTTTCTTTACTGCTTGGGAAGCCAATTCTATTATTTGTAGACAGCGCGGCTGTGGCAGGAATGCCTTCGATTGCTGTGTGTCTAAGCGAGCCCCTATGAACTTTAGGGATTGAGAAGGAGTGAGGTGAGACTTTGGGTGGCTCACTACCAGACCCAAATATTGTAGAATTCTCATGGCACGAGAAACAGCTCGTTCTGTTTCTGGAGCTGTTGGTGCTCTGATGAGCCAATCGTCTACGTAGGGGAAGACGAATATCCCCAGAGTTCTCAGGAATGCTGCTACTATAGCCATGCATTTTGTGAAGACTCTTGGGGCAGGGGCCAGCCCGAATGGATGAGGATATGCATCTACGCATCTCTTAGATCTAGAGAACATAACCAATCCTGATTCTGAAGGTATGGTAAAAGTGTTCCGAGGGAAATCATCTTAAACCTTTCTCGGAACAGACATTTTTAGGTCCAGGATAGGTCTGCATCCCCCTGTCTTCTTTGGGATAAGAAAATAGGGGGAGTAGAACCTCCTCCCCCATTGGGATATGGGTACCTCTTCTATTGCTCCCTGAGCAAGAAGTGGAGAGACCTCCTGACACAGGATGTCGGTGACAGGGCCTTGAGAACTGAATTGTTTTATGATTGTAGGCGGGGGCATGCTGAGAAAGTGAAGTTTGTACCCCTGTCCTACAATGGACAGAGTCCAGTTTTCTGATGTTATTTCTTGCCATCTTTTGGCAAAATGGCATAATCTGCCCAGAATGGTCAAGGGCTCTGGACCCTTCAGAGGCAAAATGGTTAAGTTCTCTAGGTAGAAGTCAAAGCCCCTGCAGAGGCTGTACTTGCTGAGCCGGTTGAGCTCTTTGAGTTTGCGGCTTTCTTTGTTGTCTAGGTTGCTGCCCCTTCTGGGGAGCATGAACTGGACAGTGAATTGGATGGGAATAAGAGTGGTAAGATTTTTTCTTTTTGTTAAAGAAAAACTTTTTGCCTGTTTTTTTCTTTGATGGGTTGGCTGTAGACTTCGATAGTCTATTCAAGGTGGTATTGTCAGATTCAACCTGGATTAGCCTTGGTCTGCCAATCCTTCCCAAATAGGTTTTCACCTGTGCAAGGAATGTTTCGTAACTTCTCTTGCACCCACTCCTCTAAATCTGATGCTTGGAGCCAGGCAATGTGCCGTGCTCCGATAGCAATAGCAGAGGTTCTGCTAATAGCTTCAAAGCAGTCAAAAGCTGCACGATTCACAAATTTTGAGACATTTTGAGCGTGCTTGAACAGAGTGAGGTACTGACCCCGTTTATCTTCAGGAAGAAGAGGGCTCATGCATTCCAGATTCGTTGTAATCTCCTCAAGAAACATTCCCATGTAAAGGGAATATGAGCTAATCCTAGCTGCTAGCATGGAGGACTAAAAGCATTGACACCCAAAGACATCGAGTGTCCTCGATTCACGGCCTGGCGGGTTGAAAGAATACGTTTTAGCACTCTATATTCTCCGCATGGCTGATTCCACTACCATGGAATGGTGTGGTAACTGAGTCTCCTAAAACCCTGGAGAAGGTGGTACTCGGTACATGGTATCGAGGCATCGAGAATGCGGTGACACCGTTAAGGGAGTTTCCCACATTCTGAACAAAAGATCTTGAAGGATCTGATGAATGGGCAGCATCACTGCCTCTTTGGGAGCCATAGGGTATTGCAGAATTCTTAGTTCTTCTGCCCTAGGTTCCTTCTCAGGAGTAACCGCGATTGAAAGCCCTTTAGATACATCATGTATGAAATCCTGAAAAGACATGTCTTCTGGAGGAGACATTCTGCGCTCAGGAGAAGGAGATGGATCCTTCAACAGAACTGCTCTTGTATCGGTAGAGTCATCGGAATCGGAAGACTCATCGGAGCTTTGCATCGATTGATGCTGGTACCGATGAATATCGGTACTGTGGCGTTTCGGTTACAACCCCTCGATACCGGAGAAACTCGCGAGGCTCGGCATGGGAGGAAGCCGTCCCACCTGAGTGGATGCCACTGGAGCCGGTACCAGTTTCGGTACCAAGCTCATTTGAACCGCCTGTAGCGGTCTTAGCGGTACCGAGGCAGCTAAGAGGGATGCTAGACTGCATTCAATAGCAAGGATTCTCTTATCCACTGCTAATGCCGATGCCTTGTCGGTACCGGTGGAAGCGGCTACGACCCCAGAACATGGCAACAGAAGTTCTGCAGAGGTGGAGGCCTCTGGAACATTCTGAGACCCCATTTGTGCTTTGGAGACCGAAGACTCCCGCTGGGGCAATTTTGCCGGTGTACTTTCCTCGAGGGTAGTGCCAGTGGCATCTCGATGCTTTGCAGGAGATTTACCCTTCAAGGATCAGCTAGTCTTTACAGACTTTTGTTTAGTTACCTGAGATTCATGGGAGGACGTCGAAGCCCTGGAGGACGTCGATGCAACTGACATCGTGTCAACCGTGAAAAGAGAACCAGCCTTTACAGCTTTGTTCTGCAGGCTCCTTTTGGTCATATTTCTACAGGAGAGACACTCTGCTGGACAATGTTCAGGACCTAAACATTTGAGACACCATTCGTGGGTGTCGGTGACGGAAATAAGTACTGCCACAGTTTGAACATATTTTAAAACCACTAGTTGGCTTCTCCATGTCTGAAGATTTTTGGGCCTAGTGCCCAAAATGGCACCTAACCCCAGAAGGGGTGAGGCACCGAAGAAAAGTTTCTTTTTTTTTTTTTTAGAAGAAAATAAGAAAAGAGAACTGGCAGTACCGATAGGCGTCAAAAGAAGGCAGACGTGACCACAAAAAACAAGAAAGAAGATAAAGTTTTCTGCGGTGACAGGAGAGATATCCTGTCGGCTCCGCGGAAAATGAAGAACTGAAGTGAGAGAGGCAGTGAGGCAGGAAGGCAGCACGCATGCGCTGTAGGATGCTCCCAAAAACTTTCCTTTTGGACACTGGGGAGCGTTCCTGTGCAGGCTCCGTTGGTACTGACGATACCCATATGTGAAGACTACATTCCTGCTTGTTCCTGGAGATAATAATTTTAATCTTTAAGAAACTGAAAGCACATTTAAGAAACTTCTTATTTGCTAAAGAGTTAAAAAACACCAATACAATGCTGTCTGATTCTTCTTAAACGGTAAACACTAAGTAATTAATAATACATGCCGTTTAATAACTCACATAGCAACGTCAAAGCTTTCATATTTTCACAGTGGCACTGGTCTCAGAAAAAACTAGCGGCACTCAACCATGGGCTCATAGCCCTTTAACGGTGCCAGTTTTTACATCAATGACCCAGTGTCATAGTTTTTTATAGAAATTTTTCTTTTATGACTATCTTGAAAACATCCTCGATCAAAAACACTTGAAAGTGAATATCTCAACAACTCAAAAGAGGAGAGATGAACTTAGCTTTAAAAAGTCAGCCAGATGGTCAGAGCGGGGCAATCCCGACGCCTTCAACTAGGTACCCCAAGCGTTTCACACAAGAAGTTTCCTCAGGGAATTGTCCATTCTTTGTGAGATCGGAAGATTCGATGTGTATGGCGGCGAAATAGAAATTTAAAAGAGCAATTGTGTCCAGCCATCCTGCCCTTAAATTCCACGGGTATTTCTTCAGTTCCAATGTTGATGGGCCACTATAAATGTGGAAATTGCAACGTGTGCGATATCACCATGGATATTACTGAATTTAAACATCGAGGGACTTCTTATATTTTTCGACATCGAACGACCTGTGACTCCACAAACGTGGTCTATGTGATAATTTGCCCGTGTGGTCTATTGTATGTGGGCAAGACAATCCGACCATTTAGAACACGAATGCGGGAACATTGTAGTCGTCTGAAATGTAAAGTGCTAGAAGCACCTCTAGTACAACATTGTTTAAGTGCACATCATATTTTTAAACAATTGCGGTGCTTCTGCATAGATCAAGTATGTTCTGGTATGCGCGGCAGGACGATTGCCGACACGCTCCTTTGGAAAGAACAAAAGTGGATCTTCACTCTCAATACGGTAAATCCAAATGGATTGAATGTCCGGTTGGAATTAGCACTCTGTCTTTGAATGCTAGAGTCTGTTTATTTGTTTATTGTTCTTTTTACACACAACATAAGATTTTGCCTTACTCAATGCATAGTTTACTATCAGATAGCGAGCTCGATGACAACACGTGATCAGTTTTACCTTTAAAAATGGAGGTCTAGTCTGGATCCCGCATGCGTGGCGTTTTTTGCACAAGGATTCTTTTCAACTGAGTGTCAAGAGGTGCAATGAATACGTGGGCAGCATCCCCATCCAAGGTTTGGTTATAAATAACATTTTTAGATATAATATAATGCAACTGGCTGCATGAATAATTTCACATTTTTATGTTTGTCTAGCCAAGAACGGACAATTCCCTGAGGAAACTTCTTGTGTGAAACGCTTGGGGTACCTAGTTGAAGGCGTCGGGATTGCCCCGCTCTGACCATCTGGCTGACTTTTTAAAGCTAAGTTCATCTCTCCTCTTTTGAGTTGTTGAGATATTCACTTTCAAGTGTTTTTGATCGAGGATGTTTTCAAGATAGTCATAAAAGAAAATTTTCTATAAAAAACTACGACACTGGGTCATTGATGTAAAAACTGGCACCGTTAAAGGGCTATGAGCCCATGGTTGAGTGCCGCTAGTTTTTATTGAGACCAGTGCCACTGTGAAAATATGAAAGCTTTGATGTTGCTATGTGAGTTATTAAACGGCATGTATTATTAATTACAAAGAGTTAAAAAAGACATACTAGTTAGACTCAAACTTAAATATGCATTTACATGGAAATCAAAGAAATAAGGTTGTGCCAATGGCTTCCACCCTTTTGTATATAGCTAGAAATTGTTTCTGCTTAGCTTAAGTAGTGAGGCAAAACATCAGGGTAAACTCAAACTTTCTGACCCATAGACAACATTTCTCTATTACAAAAGTATAGTTTCAAATTTCAGGCTTTATCTGTTTCCAAGTCAAATGTCACCATAAAGTCGCATCAAGGAAGAATCTTCCAAAAATGGAGTCAACTTAAAGCTATCCTCTAATAGCTCTATTTCCTCCAAATCTTGACTAGTAGTCCATTTCTTAGTATTATTTATTTATTTATTTTATTTACATTCTCTTATATACCGCGCTATTCTGAATCAGTGCGGTTTACATTGAACAAACTGAAATTACATTGAACAGGGCATTATAACTTGGAGATAACTATTTTACAGGGAACATGGGCTAAGGAGGTTTAAGTGGCTTGCCCAAGACCACAAGGAGCACCTGTGGGACTAGAAACCCCAGTCCTTCCGGCCCAAGGTTGCTGTCCTCTAGTGGGATTTGAACCCCTGACCTTCCGGCCTGAAGTACCTTGCCCCAACCACTAGGCCACTCCTCCACTCCAGTAAGCATATAAAGAGTAGTTGTAACAGGTGTTCTCCAGGAGCAGCAGGAAAGAGTAGTTACTCATCTGTAACAGGTGTTCTCCAGGAGCAGCAGGAATCAGTCCTCACATATGGGTGTCATCGGCGCCGATGAAGCCCCAGCGGAGCATTTCCCCAGTTTCTATGAAAGCCTTTGGGAATGCAAGCACGCATGCGCGGTTCCCTTCCCGCCTAAAGGTGCCATCTTACCTCAGTCAAATGACATAGCTAAGAACAGCATACAAAAATGAAAAATAAACTATGTACAACTGCAACTCCAAGGGGAGGAGGGAGGGTTGTGAGGACTGAGTCCTGCTGCTCCTGAAGAACACCTGTTACAGGTGAGTAACTACTCTTTCTCCAGGACCAAGCAGGAAGTCAGTCCTCACATATGGGTGACTCCCCAGCTCTGGGCTACCGAGGAACCCAGGCTGAACAAGAGAACTCCCTCTAGTCTCAGCAGCAAAGAAAGGCTTTTCAAGGACACAACCTCCACCGGTAGCCCAACAGAGGGCAGGAGTTGCCTAAACCTCAAAGAGATTCCGGAGTACTGCCTGGCCAAAAGCACTGTCCCTACGGGACTCCCTCTCCAGGCAGTAATGGGCTGCAAACGTCTGGCTTGAAGACCAAGTTGCAGCCTTGCAGATGTCTACCAAGGGCACAGAGCGGAGATGAGCCACTGAGGCAGCCATTACCCTGACACGATGGGCCGTGACCCTACCCTGCAAAGGAAGGTCAGCCGCCTTATAAGCCCAGGTGATACAGTCAGCCACCCAGATGGACAAGGTACGCTTGGACACAGCCAACCCCAACTTATTGGGGTCAAAAGATACGAAGAGCTGAGTAGCCCTTCAATGCCCCTGCGTACGGTCAAGGTAGAAGGATAAGGCCCTTCTACAGTCCAGGGTATGCAGGACTGCTTCAGCCTGGCTAGCATGAGGCCTAGGGAAGAATGTTGGAAGAACCACCTCCTGATTGAGGTGGAAAGAGGAGACAACCATAGGGAGGAACTTTGGATGAGTCCTGAGGACTACCCTTTTCCTGTAAATCCTGGTGTAAGGCCTGTCACAGACCAGGGCCTGAAGCTCACTTACTCGCCTAGCCGAGGTAAGGGCTATCAGGAAGAGCGTCTTCCAGGAGAGGAAGCGTAGTGGACAAGTAGCCATCGGCTCAAAAGGTGGGCGAGTCAGTTCCTGCAAGACCACATTCAGCTCCCCCTCAGGGGCAGGAGGACGGATGGGAGGCTTGAGCAAAAGCAAGCCCCTGAGAAAACGGGACACCAAGGGGTGACCAGATAGAGATTGTCCCTCTACCAATGAGTGGTGAGCTGCTAGAGCTGAGAGGTGGACCCGAACAGAATTGGACTTATGTCCCTGATTGGATAAGTGCAGTAGGTACTGAAGAACTACTGGCACAGTACAGGAGAAAGGATCCTCTGTACGTAGGTGACACCACACAGAAAACCTTTTCCACTTGAGAGCAGAGGTCTTCCTAGTGGATTATTTCCTGGAGGCTAGGACAACCTCTTCAACTTCCTGAGGTAGGCCCCAGGGAGCCAAAACTACCCTTGCAGCCTGCAGGCCATCAAATTGAGAGCTTTGAGATTGGGGTGCAGAAGGGAACCCTGGTCCTGTGTGAGAAGGTTGGGTTGCAACCCCAGAGGCAGTGGAGGATCCACCGCCAGTTAAAGCAGAAGAGGAAACCAAGGCTGTCTCGGCCACCTGGGAGCTACCAGCAGGACCGAGGCCTTGTCCTGGAGAATCTTGAATAGGGTTCGGGCCACCAAGGGCGTGGGAGGAAACGCATAGAGGAGGCCCTGAGACCACGATATCAGAAAAGCATCCGCTGCTGTCCGCAGAGGATGTTGTTGCCTGGAGCAGAACTGTGGCAGTTGCTTGTTGATGGGGCTGGCAAAGAGATCCATCAAAGGGAGACCCCATCTCAGGAAGATCTTCTGAACTACTGAAGGATGAAGCTGCCACTCGTGGGGCTGCAGTATCCTGTTCAATCTGTCTGCCAGGTAGTTGTCCTGGCCAGGAAGGTACACAGACCTGAGGAGCATGTTGTGCTTGAGGGCAAAACAACAAAGGTTGTGAGCTTCCCGACAAAGGATCCTGGACCCAGTTCCGCCGTGTTTGTTCACATAAAACATGGCAACTTGGTTGTCTGTCTAAATCAGGACAGACTGTTGAGCCAGGGTAGGAGTGAAAACTTTGAGTGCTAATCGAATAGCTCTGGGTTCGAGGAGATTGATCTGCTGTGCAGCTTCCCAGGGAGACCAGAGGCCCTGGGTGCACTTGCCCAGACAATGCGCTCCCCAGCCTTGCAGGGAGGCATCTGTTGTTAGCATCACTGTGTAATCTGGAATCTGAAAGGGCACCCCTTTCAGCAGATTGGGTGGGTGTAGCCACCAGTTGAGGGAGTGCAGAAATTGTCTGGACACACTTATCCTGTCTCTGAGGCTGCCTGTGGCCACTGAGACCGAAGGCACCACTGTGCAGGCCTCATATGGAGCCTGGCATTGGGGGTCACATGTACTGTCGAAGCCATGTGGCCTAGAAGCCGAAGGCAGAGTCTGGAGGAGACCAGGGACCTGCTGAGAAACTGACTGGCCAAGGCCACTAACCTTCGGGCTCTGTTTTCTGGCAAGAATGCCTTTGCCAGGAGAGAGTTCAACCTTGCCCCTATGAACTCCAAGTTCTGGGAAGGGAACAAAGTGGACTTTGCGAAGTTTATGACAAAACCCAGGCGTTGTAGAAGAGCAATAGTCCTGAGGGTGGCTTGATTGGCCTCCTGACATGTCTGACCCCTGATGAGCCAGTCGTCCAGATTGGGGAAGACAAAGATGCCCTGATTTCTCAGGTAAGCCGCCACCACTGCTAAGCACTTTGTAAAGACTCTGGGGGCGGAGGTGAGGCCGAAAGGCAGCACTCTGTACTGATAATGGTTTCCTCCCACGATAAACCTTAGGCACTTTCTGTGGTCTGGATGAATGAGGATGTGAGTGTACGCATCCTTTAGATCTAAGGAGCATAGCCAATCTCCCTGCTGGAGGTAGGGCAGAAGGGTTCCAAGAGTAAGCATCTTGAACTTTTCTTTCACTAGGAACTTGTTGAGGTTCCTGAGGTCCAGAATGGGACGAAGGCCACCGGTCCTTTTGGGCACCAGGAAATACCTGGAGTAGAATCCGTGACCTTGCAAGTGGGGAGGCACAGGCTCCACCACCCTGTCCACCAACAGACCCTGAAGCTCCTGACGGAGAAGGGCTGTGTGCAGAGGAGGCCTTGGAGGCTCCCCTGGAAAATATGGGGGTGGCAGTTGGTGGAAATGGAGGGCATATCCCTTGTGGATTATCTCCAGTACCCAACTGTCCCCGGTGATAAGGGGCCACTGGTGGGCAAAGAGGGCGAGACGACCTCCTGTGCATGGTTGGGAGAGCAGTGGAGGAGAGGCTACGCTCAATGAGTCAAAAGCCCCCACCCTGCTGAGTGGTAGCAGGGGCCTGAGGCTTGGGGGTCCTCTGCCTATGGGGCCCATTACCCTGGCCCTTGGCTTGCTGACCCTGGGGGGCAGCTTGGGCAGCCTGATATTGTGGGTACTGTTTGTAGGCAGTGCCCTTCCTTGGGTAAAAGAGCTTTTTACCCGAGCCCTTCTTTTTATGAGAAGGGGCAGAGGTCTTCCTCGACACCCTTGTCCATGTGAGCTGCTCGATCTCGAGCTGAGCGGCCTTCTCGGTCATGGGCTTGCCAAAAAGGTTTTCACCTCGGCAAGGGACATCGACCAACTTGTCCTGAACCCATGGCTCGAGGTCCGATGACTGCAGCCATGCCTGGCGTCGAGCCGCGATGCCGGCTGCCGCGACGCGGGCCGAAGCCTCGAAGCCATCGTAGGCGGCGCGGGACATGAACTTCGAGCAGTCCCGAATCCCCGAGGACAAGGTCTTAAATCTCTGCAAGGGTTCCCCGGAGAGACCAGCAGAGAATCCAGCCATCTCCTTGGCCAAATCCCACAAGTACATGCCCATGTACAGCTGGTAAGACTGGACACGGCAAGCAAGCATCGAGCCCTGAAAACACTTTCTACCGACGCCATCTAGGTTTCGGGCCTCCCTGCCAGGAGGTACCGCGGAGTGCATCTTCTGACTCTTCAGACGATACATGGCCAATTCCACAACCATGGAATGGTGTGGTAGCTGTGCCTTTTGAAAACCAGGGCTCTTCCGGAGTCGATAGATGGAATTGACCCACTTGCTAAGAACCGGCACCGAGGCCGGTGCCTCCCACATACGGAAGAGGAGCCGTTCCAGCATCGGAGGAACCGGGACAGTAAAGGCCTCCTTCAGAGGAGAGTCATACTGTAGGGCCTCGAGCTCTTCAGCTCAAGGCTCCTCCTCGGGATACGCCGGAATAGCCAAGGCAGTGGCCATATCCCGGACGAACTCCGAGAACCGGGTGTCCTCCGGAGGGGACCTACTACGGGGTTCAGACTGCGGTGAGTCCGAAGGGACGCACCGAGTCTTAAAGGTATCGGGAGACTCCTCGTCCTCCGTCTCCCAAGCTGACTCGTCCGAGGAAGAGTCGGGGTCCAACCCCGCGGGGCCCTGGAGCACCCGCCCCGACGCCGGAAGCACCGGCGTCGACACCCTCGGTCCCGAACGGGAGGTCGAGGGAGACCGCGACCGAGGTCGACTCCGAGCCACGAGGGACTCGAGTATCGGCTTGGCCTCTGGGGTCGACTTTGACGTCGATGTCCCTGTGGTCGGTGCAGATGCGCCAGACAGGCCAGCCATCAGTGCCCGCTGCTGCTCCATGAAGGCAGACATTCTGCTCTCCAAGGGTGTCATCCTGAGACTCAGCTCGGGAGATGCAGCAGCCACCGACTCGGGCCCCGGCAGCGGCGCAGGGCCCGACGTCGGCTCCCTGGGAGGAGAGTCCATGAGGACTACGGGGCTTACGTGTCCAGCAGACTCCGGCTCCACACGAGGAACTTTGGCAGGCTTCTCCAGTTCCACAGGCCCAGGGCGACGGTCGGGGGTCTTAGACCTGGTCCTCGAGGAGCCAGAGACCTCTTCCAACGACGCCCTCGCGAGCTGCTTCTTCCTCTTGCATTCCCGGTCGGGGGACCCCCTGTCCGTGGTGCTTCGACGGTGCTCGGGATCGGAATCCTGAGATGTCGAGGCCTCAGACGAGGTCCGGGCCAGGCCGGAGGCTGAGTCTGAGAAAAGCCTTTCCTTTTGCTGCTGTCGACTTCATAGTGCCTTGGAAGACATTTTTCCACAGGCCCCGCACGACTTAGGATCGTGATCGGGGCCGAGGCACTGAAGGCAGCAGTCGTGTGTGTCGGTGAGAGACATTAGTTTCTTACACCGATCACACTTCTTAAAGCCACTGGAAGCCATCGGGGAAAAAAAAGAGTCCCCGCGAGGTCAAAGGACCGGCCTTCCAGGGAAAAAGAGAAAAAAGGGGTGCGAACGCCAGCCACGAAGGGCAAAAACCGAATGAGAAGAAATCGGGCTCGATACCGGTGTACCGAACCCGGTGGGAGAGGAACCGGTGTCGAACCGGTAGAAAAAAGAGCAAAAAATTGCTAAAAATCTGATTTTAACCGGGAAAACGGGACATACGTACGACGGGCTTCACGGAAAAAAAGAGACTGAGGTAAGATGGCACCTTTAGGCAGGAAGGGAACCGCGCATGCATGCCTGCATTCCCAAAGGCTTTCATAGAAAGCTGGGGAAATGCTCCGCTGGGGCTTCATCGGCGCCGATGACACCCATATGTGAGGAATGACTTCCTGCTTGGTCCTGGAGAATCAGTCCTCACATATGGGTGTCATCGACGCCGATGAAGCCCCAGCGGAGCATTTCCCCAGCTTTCTATGAAAGCCTTTGGGAATGCAGGCATGCATGCGCGGTTCCCCTCCTGCCTAAAGGTGCCATCTTACCTCAGTCAAATGACATAGCTAAGAACAGCACACAAAAATGAAAAAATAAACTATGTACAACTGCAACTCCCAGGGGAGGAGGGAGGGTTGTGAGGACTGATTCCTGCTGCTCCTGGAGAACACCTGTTACAGGTGAGTAACTACTCTTTCTCCCAGACCAAGCAGGAAGTCAGTCCTCACATATGGGTGACTCCCTAGCTCTGGGCTACCAGGAACCCAGGCTGAACAAGAGAACTCCCTCTAGTCTCAGCAGCAAAGAAAGGCTTTTCACTGACACAACCTCTACCGGTAGCCCAACAGAGGGCAGGAGGGCAAACTTTGCCTAAACCTCAAAGAGATTCCGGAGTACTGCTTGGCCAAAAGCACTGTCCCTACGGGACTCCCTCTCCAGACAGTAATGGGCCGCAAAAGTCTGGCTTGAAGACCAAGTTGCAGCCTTGCAGATGTCTACCAAGGGCACAGAGTGGAGATGAGCCACTGAGGCAGCCATTGCCCTGACACGATGGGCCGTGACCCGACCCTGCAAAGGAAGGTCAGCCGCTTTGTAAGCCCAGGTGATACAGTTAGCCACCCAGATGGACAAGGTACGCTTGGACACAGCTAACCCCAAATTATTTGGGTCAAAAGATATGAAGAGCTGAGTAGCCCTTCTATGTCCCTGCGTACGGTCAAGGTAGAAGGATAAGGCCCTCCTACAGTCCAGGGTATGCATTACTGCTTCAGCCTGGCTTGCATGAGGCCTAGGGAAGAATGTTGGAAGAACCACCTCCTGGTTAAGGTGGAAGGAGGAGACAACCTTTGGGAGGAACTTTGGAGGAGTCCTAAGGACAACCCTGTTCCTATAGAAGAGAGTGTAAGGCCTATCACAGACCAGAGCCCGAAGCTCACTCACTCGCCTGGCCGAGGTAAGGGCTACTAGGAAGAGTGTCTTCCAGGACAGGAAGCGTAGAGGGCAAGTAGCCATCGGCTCAAAGGGTGGGCGAGTCAGCTGCTGCAAGACCACATTCAACTCCCACTCAGGAGCAGAAGGACGGATTGGAGGCTTGAGCAAAAGCAAGCCCCTGAGAAAGCGGGACACCAAGGGGTGAACCGACAGAGGATGTCCTTCCACCAGTGAGTGGTGAGCAGCTAGAGCTGAGAGGTGGACCCGAACAGAATTGGACTTAAGTCCCTGATTGGACAAGTGTAGTAAGTACTGAAGCACCACTGGTACAGTACAGGAGAAAGGATCCTCTGTACGTAGCTGACACCACACAGAAAACCTTTTCCATTTGAGAGCATAGGTTTTCCTAGTGGACTGTTTCCTAGAGGCTAGGACAACCTCCTCAACCTCCTGAGGTAGGCCCCAGGGAGCCAAAACTACCCTTGCAGCCTCCAGGCCATCAAATTGAGAGCTTTGAGATTGGGGTGCAGAAGGGACCCCTGCTCCTGAGAGAGAAGGTCGGGTTGCAACCCCAGGGGCAGTGGGGGATCCACCGCCAACTGAAGCAGAAGTGGAAACCAAGGCTGTCTCGGCCATCTGGGAGCTACCAGCAGGACAGAGGCCTTGTCCTGAAGGATCTTGAACAGAGTTCGGGCCACCAAGGGCGTGGGAGGAAATGCATACAGGAGGCCCTGAGACCATGGAATCAGAAAAGCATCTGATGCTATCCGCAGAGGATGCGGTTGCCTGGAGCAGAACTTTCCATTCTGATGCAATTACACAAACAGCTGGTCAGTTACTGAACGAAGCACTCACAGGGCAAACAATCCAAAAAATCGTTCACGTATCAATGGGTGTTATATAATCACAACCTTTGTCAAAAAATTAATATAAAATGCAATATCATAAACAGAGGTCTCAGACTAAGTTGGCTCTGGTACAGGGACTTACGTCCGTTCTCACGGCAGCATGCCCATTTGCATCAATGACCTCACGATTTTAGGCAGGTTGACAAACACAGACACAAAATCCAAAATGATCATTAAAATGTCTTAAAGCACTGTTCTTATCTGTGTTCTGAAAGCAGCCTGCTCTAATGGACTGAAGGAGGAGACCACAGGCCCTGGGTGCACTTGTTCAGACAATGAGCTCCCCAGCCCTGTAGGGAAGCGTCTGTGGTTAGTACCACTGTGTACCCAGGAATTTGAAAGGGTACCCCTTTCAGCAGATTGGGTGGGTGCAGCCACCAGTCGAGGGAATTCAGAAATTGTCCGGACACCCTTATCCTGTCTCTGAGGCTGCCTGTGGCCTGTGACCACTGAGTTCGAAGGCACCACTGTGCAGGCCTCATATGGAGCCTGGTATTGGGGGTCACATGTACTGTCAAAGCCATGTGGCCTAGAAGCCTCAGGCAGAGACCAGTGACCTGCTGAGAGACTGGCTGGCCAAGGCTATCAATCTTTGTGCTCTGTCTTCTGGCAAGAAAGCCTTTGCCAGCAGAGAGTCCAGCCTTGCTCCTATGAACTCCAAGTTCTGGGAGGGGAGCAAAGTGGACTTTGCGTAGTTTATTACAAACCCCAGGCTTTGAAGAAGAGCAATAGTTCTGAGGGTGGCTTGTCTGGCCTCCTGGCACGTCTGACCCCTGATGAGCTAGTCGTCCAGATAGGGGAAGACAAAGATTCCCTGATTTCTCAGGTAGGCCGCCACCACTGCCAGGCATTTGGTAAAGACTCTGGGAGCGGAGGTGAGGCCAAAAGGCAGTACTCTGTACTGATAATGGTTTCCTCCCACAAGGAATCTGAGGTACTTTCTGTGGTCTGGATGAATGAGGATGTGAGTGTACGCATCCTTTAGATCTAAGGAGCATAGCCAATCTCCCTGCTGGAGGTAGGGCAGAAGTGTTCCAAGAGTAAGCATCTTGAACTTTTCTTTCTCTAGGAACTTGTTGAGGTTCCTGAGGTCCAGAATGGGTCGAAGGCCACCGGTTTTTTTGGGCAACAGGAAATACCTGGAGTAGAATCCGTGACCTCGCAAGGGGGGAGGCATAGGCTCCACCGCCCTGTCCACCAACAGACCTTGAAGCTCTTGAAGGAGAAGGTCTGTGTGCAGGGGAGGCCTTGGAGGCTCCCCTGGAAAGTATGGCAGAGGCAGTTGGTGAAAACGCAGTGCATAGCCCCTGTGGACTATGTTCAACACCCAACTGTCCCCAGTGATGTGGGGCCACTGGTGGGCAAAGAGGGCGAGGCGACCTCCTGTGCAGGGTTGGGAGAGCAGGGACTGAGAGGCTATGCTCAAGGAGTCAAAAACCCCCACCCTGCTGAGTGGGAGCAGGGGCCGGAGGCTTGGGGGTCCTCTGCCTACGGGGCCCATTACCCTGCCCCTTGGCTTGCTGATCCTGGGGTGCAGCTTGGGCAGCCTGATACTGAGGGTACTGTTTGTAGGCAGTGCCTTCCTCAGGTAAAAGGGCTTCTTACCCGAGGCCTTCTTCTTGTGAGAAGGGGCAGAAATCTTCTTAGACAGCCTTGTCCTTGTAAGGTGCTCCGTCTCGAGCTGTGCGGCCCTCTCGGCCATGGGCTTGCCAAAAAGGTTTTCGCCTCAGCAAGGGACATCGACCAACTTGTCCTGAACCCATGGCTCGAGGTCCGATGACTGCAGCCATGCCTGGCGTCGAGCCGCGATGCCGGCTACCGCAACTCGGGCCAAAGCCTCGAAGCCATCGTAGGCGGCGCGGGACAAAAACTTCGAGCAGTCCCGAATCCCCGAGGACAAGGACTTGAATCTCTGCAAGGGCTCCCCGGAGAGACCAGCAGAAAACCCGGCCAACTCCTTGGCCAGGTCTCGCAAGTACATGCCCATGTACAGCTGGTAAGACTGGACACAGCAAGCAAGCATCGAGCCCTGGAAGCAATTTCTACCCACACCATCGAGGTTCCGGGCCTCCTTGCCGGGGGGCACCGCGGAGTGCATCTTCTGGCTTTTCAGACGATGCATGGCCGATTCCACCACCATGGAATGGTGTGGTAGCTGCGCCTTCTGAAAGCCAGGGCTCTTCCGGAGTCGATAAATAGAATCGACTCGCTTGCTTAGAACCGGCGCTGAGGCCGGTGCCTCCCACATCCGGAAGAGGAGCCGTTCCAGCAAAGGCCTCCTTCGGAGGAGAGTCGTACTGTAGGGCCTTGAGCTGTTCAGCTTGAGGCTCTTCCTCGGGGTCCGCCAGAATAGCCAACGCGGTGGCCATATCCTGGACAAACTCCGAGAACTGGGTGTCCTCTGGAGGGGATCTACTCCGGGGCTCAGACTGCGGTGAGTCCGAGGGGACGCACCGAGTCTTGAATGTGTCGGGGGACTCCTCATCCTCCGTCTCTCAGGCGGACTTGTCCGACGAGGAGTCAGGATCTGACCCCACGGGGCTCTGAGGCACCGGCATCGACGCCCTCGGTCCCGAACGGGAGGTCAAGGGAGACCGTGACCGAGGTCGACTTCGAGCCATGATGGACTCGAGTATCGGCTCGGTCTCCGGGGTCAACTTCGATGTCGATGTCCCGGTGGTCGGGGCAGATGCACCAGACAGGCTGGCCATCAGTGCCCGCTGCTCCTCCATGAAGGCAGACAGTCTGCTCTCCAAGGCTGTCATCCTGAGACGCAGCTCGGGAGATGCAGCAGCCACCGACTCGGGCCCTGGCGGCGCCAGGCCCGACATCGGCTCTCTGGGAGGAGAGTCCTCGAGGACCTCAGGGCTTACATGTCCAGCAGACTCCGGCTCCACACGAGGAACTTTGGCAGGCTTCTCTTGTTCCACGGGCTCGGGGCGACGGTCGGGGGGTCTTAGACCTGGCCCTCGAGGAGCCAGGGACCTCCTCCTCAGACGCCCTCACGAGCCGCTTCTTCCTCTTGCGTTCTCGGTCGGGGGACCCCCTGTCCGAGGAGCTTCGACGGCGCTCGGGATTCGAATCCCGAGATGTCGAGGCCTCAGACGAGGTCCGTTCCCGGCCGGAGGCTGAGTCCGAGAAAAGCCTTTCTTTCTGCTGCTGGCGACTTCATAGTTCCTTGGAAGACATCTTCCCACATGGTCCACACGTCTTTGGGTCGTGATCAGGACCAAGGCACCGAAGGCAACAGTCGTGTGTGTCGGTGAGAGACATCAACTTCTTACACCGATCACACTTCTTGAAACCGCTGGAAGCCATCGGGGAAAAAAGAGTCCCCGCGAGGTCAAAGGACCGGCCTTACAGGGAAAAATCAATAAAGGATGCTAACGCCAGCCACGAAGGGCAAAAACCGAAAAGGAAGAATCGGGCTCGATACCAGTGTACCGAACCTGGCGGGAGGGGAACTGGCGTCGAACCGGGAAGAAAAAATAGCGAGAATCGCCGAAAAAAATCAAGCTTTTATCCGGGATGACAGGACGCACGTCTGGTGGGCTTCTCGGAAAAAGAGAGACTGAAGTAAGATGGCACCTTTAGGCGGGAAGGGAACTGCGCATGCGTGCCTGCATTCCCAGGGGCTTTCATAGAAAGCTGGGGACCTAGGCGTGGTTGTGTCTGATGATCTTAAAGTAGCTAAACAGGTAGAAAAGGCGACGGCAAAAGCTAAAAGGATGCTTGGGTGCATACGGAGAGGAATGGCTAGCAGAAAAAAGGAGGTGATAATGCTTCTGTATAAGTCTTTAGTGCGACCTCATTTGGAGTATAGTGTGCAATTCTGGAGACCGCACCTTCAAAAGGATGTGAATAGGATGGAGTCAGTGCAGAGGGTGGCTACTAAAATGATTAGTGGTCTTCTTTATAAAGCATATGAGGACAGACTGAAGGATCTTAATATGTACACCTTAGAGTAAAGGCGGGATAGAGGTGATATGATTGAGATGTTTAAATACCTCCGTGGCATAAATGTTCAGGGAGAGAGCCTCTTTCAATTGAAAGCAAGTTCTGCTACGAGGGGACATGGGATGAGGGTGAAGGGAGATAGATTCAGGAGTGATATGCGGAAATATTTCTTTATGGAAAGAGTAGTGGATCCGTGGAATAGTCTCCCAGTGGAGGTGGTAGAGATGAGGACAGTAACTGAATTCAAAAAAGCATGGGACAAACACAGAGGATCTCTAAAGGTAAAAAGGGGACTGTTGTAGTTGTTGATATGGAAGGACAGACTAGATAGGCCATGTGGTTTTTTTCTGTCATCATATTTCTATGTTTCTATGTTTAAGGGGGGACGGCTAAGCTGGCAGGCTGTTCTTCCCCTGCCAGCCCCTCCAAGTACTGCTGCAAACTTTAGGAGTACTTGCTGAGAGTCTTCTGCTAGCAGTGTGATGCTCTGCTACCTTGCCAGGAGTATCCAGTTCCTCCTACCTACCATTGTGGCTGGGCCCAGATTGGGGGCGTTGTGGCTGGGCCCAGATTGGGGGGCGTTGTGGCTGGGCCCAGATCGGGGGCACTGTGACCAGCAATGGGACAGTCCCTCCCAGAGGATCACTGCTTCAGTGGGGGATAGAAAGGATTGGAGCAGGAGACAAGAAGCGTCTGGAAGATGCCGGTGCTGGATGATTGTTGGAGCTCACTGAGAATCTGAGGAGAAGGTGCTGATCAGAGCCACATACCTTGCTCTGCTTCGTTAATGGATCGTGCTCTTGCCTTTCGCTGAGGATGCATGCAGCTGATGAAGAGACCAGTGGTCAGAAAAGGGGAGATCGCGTTGCTCTGGCCCTTCTTATTGGGGGCTGAGATCTCGCCAGGGTGACGTAGCGGAGCGATACATGTCGTGATGCTCTGAGCCACGGTGGGAAATTTCCCGCCACTGCCTGGCGAGATCCCAGCCCCCAAGGGACAGGGGGAGGGGGCGGATGGGCCTCTTGCACATGCGCTCCAGCCCCTTGGATAGTGTCACTGATGGAAGCCACCATAACCCCTGCATTACTTCCTGCATGGCTTCACTTGTTTAGGCATATCAAAATCTCAGGGAAGGGGGGTTATAAGGTTGAAGATTTGCCTAAGGTGTCCAGTATCCTTGCATTGCCTCTGGGGACACAATAGGCTAGCCTAATTCCCTTTTAATTTTTCCAACTGCTGGTGTTAACTGTGTGGAGCCTTTTTGTTTGTAATGACCATGCTAGGTAGTCATACATGTTGCACTCAGTGCAAAAGATTAGACGGCAACCAACCTGCTGCTGGACTGCTGTCTTTATTTCATATTCAAATAACTTTATTGTCATGACAATATGCTGTTAAAGTAATACATGTAAGGGTCAAGTTAAAAAAGAAAATAGAAAGGAAAAAAAGTCAAGAGGAGATAATTTACAAGGTAGTAGTAAAAAAAAGTAAAATAAAATTACAATGTACAGAGAGGTCAATATCAAGGACAAGTACCTGGTTTTGGTCTTGTGTACTTTATATCTGTTTAGGTTCCATTTCTTGCCTTGTGGCCAGATATGGTATATTTTGCTGCAATAGCTGCTGTTTCTCTCCTTTCCGCCAGGATTATATAGCTTTCAGAGATGCCAAGTTACCTAGTTCCAAGAGTGAGATTTTAAGCCGCTCTTGGATTTCTGACAATCTCATTCTGTTGCATTATGGGACCTGAAGCACAGATTCCAAAGGGTAAAATCTGGGACTATAACTACTACTACTACTACTACTACTACTACTACTGTTGAGCATTTATATAGCGCTACCAGTCGTACGCAGCGTTGTACAGACATGTAAGAGACAGTCCCTGCTCATCAGAGCTTACAATCTAGTTAAGACAAACACAGAGCTGACAATCTCGACAAAACAAAAACACGGCACTGACAATCTAGTCATGACAAACACAGAGGTCAAGATCTGAAAGCAACAGTGAAGAGGTGAGATTACTACTACTACTACTACTATTCAGCACTTATAAAGCGCCACGCATGCAGCGCTGCACAGCTAACCTACAAGAGGTAGCCAGCATACAAGAGACAGTCCCTGCCCGTCAGAGTCATGCTCATCGGAGTTTACAATCTAGTTAGAACAGTACATTAGTTAGAACAGTACAGAGCATTAGTCAGTTCTACGCAAGGTACAGTGTGGTACAGTTTGGTCTGTAGTTTGGTCATAAACGTTGACGGGGGTTAGGGTAAGATGAGGAAGGAGTTAGGGTAAGATGAGGAAGGAGTCAGGATTTGAATGCAACAGTGAAGAGGTGGGTCTTCAACCTGGATTTGAAGAGGGCCAGGGAGGATGCCTGGTGCACAGACGCAGGTAGCCTGTTCCAGGCGTAAGGTGCAGCAAGGTGAAAGAAGCATAGTCAGGAGTTCGCGGTGCGGGTGAAAGGCATTGATAGAAGTAATTTGTTAGTGGAGCGCAAATTTCGAGAGGGGACGTAGGGAGAGATAAGAGGTATTGAGGGGCCATAGAGTGAATGCATTTATAGGTCAGCAGGAGAAGCTTGAATTGGATGTGGAACTGGACAGGGAGCCAGTGATGCGACTTGAGAAGAGGAGTAATATGGGCATGGCAAGGCTGTAAGAAGATTAGTCGAGCGGCGTGATTTTGTACAGATTGAAGGGGAAGGAGGTGGTTCATGGGAAGACCAGCGAGGAGTAGGGTGCAGTAATCGAGGCGAGAGGAGATTAAGGAGTGGATAAGCGTTTTGGTAGTGTGTTCAGAGAGGAAGGGGCGGATTTTGCTGATGTTGTAGAGAAAGAAGCGGCAGCTACAAGCTGGATATGAGCGGAGAAGGAGAGAGAGGTGTCAAAGATAACCCCTACGGGCCGAGGGAACAGGAAGGATAGTAGATCCATCCACAAGGATTGAGAGAGGGAGAAGTGGGGGGGGGGGGGGGAGGAGTTAGGTGGAAAGACAAGGAGTTCAGTCTTGGCCATATTCAATTTCAATCGTCGATGAGGTATCCAGGCAGCGATGTCTGAAAGACAGGCAGAGATCTTGGACTGGGTTGCCTGAGAAATATTAGATGTAGAGAGGTAGATTTGGGAGTCATCGGCATAGAGATGGTACTGAAAGCCATGGGAGGAGATAAGCGCACCAAGGCCTTGGGTATAGAGAGAGAAGAGGAGGGGGCCCAAGACAGATCCCTGGGGTACACCTACATGGAGCGGGGTAGGGGAGGAGGAAGAGTCACCAGAGCATACACTGAATGAGCGATGGGAGAGGTAGGAGGAGAACCAGGATAGTACGGAGTCCTTGAAGCCAAGGGAGGAGAGGGTGATGAGGAGAAGGTTGTGGTCAACAGTGTCAAAGGCAGCAGAAAGGCTAAAGAGGATGAGGATAGAATAGAGGCCCTTGGATTTAGCCAGGAACAGGTCGTTTGTGACTTTTGTGAGTGTCATTTCAGTGGAGTGTAGGGGACGGAAGCCGGATTGAAGTGGGTCCAGGAGGGCCTGGGAGATGAGGAAGTCGAGGCAGTGACGGTGGACTGCTCGTTCTAATAGTTTGGATATGAAGGGAAGGAGGGAGATGGGTTGATAGTTAGAAGGGCATGTGGGATCAAGTGAGGGTATCTTGAGGAGGGGTGTGACAACAGCATGTTTGAAGTCAATGGGGACAGTTGCAGTGGAGAGTGAGAGGTTGAGGATATGAGTGATGGAGGGGGCAATGGTGAGGGGGATGGAACGTAGGAGATGGGTGGGGATAGGGTCTGATGAACAGGTGGTGGGTTTGGAGGAGGACAGAAGGAGTGCAGTTTCTTCCTCAGAGATCGAAGGGAAGGAGGAGAGGGTGGCAGAAGGAGTATGGATGGGGGGGAGAATTGGGGAGGAGGGGAGGTAGATGGGGGGGTAGGGAATTGGAGGGTAATCTTCTGGATTTTGTCATGGAAGTAGTCGGCTAGTGTTTGGGCAGAAAGGGAGGGCGGGATCGGGGGCGGGGGGACCTTGAGGAGAGAACTGAGGGTATTAAAGAGACGGTGAGGATCAGAGGCAAGGAAGTTGGTCAGATGGATGTAGTAATCTTGTTTGGCAAGTGCTAAGGTTGACTGGAAGGAGCCAAGCATGAATTTGAAGTGTAGAAGGTCTTCTGGGGAGCGGGATTTGGACCAAGCTCGCTCGGCAGAACGGGCGCAGATGCGCAGGTAATGGATTGTAGGTGAAAGCCAGGGTTGAGGAGTAGATCGTTTGACAGGACGTGGGGTGGGGGGGGGGGGGCGAGAGTGTCAAGGGCTGAGGATAATGTAGCATTATATGAAAATAATGCCTCGTCGACGGACTTGGAGAATAAAATGTGTGATAAGGAAGCTTATCATAGTTCAGGAGGGAGCTATAAAAGAGGTGAATTGGCTTTAAACAAGCAACCTGTCTTTGCTGGTAGAAATAATAAAACAGAATGTTTTCATAAAAGACTACCAGTCCCAGAATGCACCAGGTTTCAAACAGCCTCTAGAAGAGCTGAAGTGGGGAAACGTGTGTTCAATCAGGAGAGCTATGAGGTAATCCCCAATCACTCATCTCCAAGGGCAGGGCTTGATTCAGCACACCTGGGCTGTGCTAGGGTGGAGGGTCCCTCTAAGCAAGTTAAAAGTAAAGGATATTCTCCACAGAGACAGAACAGAAAGAGCAGACAGAACCAGGAGAAAGAAGAGAGAGGACTACAACAGCAGAAGCAACGTGGAAGGAAGAAGAGAAAGACATCTTGGAGGTCTAAAGAAGGAGCCCACAGCAGTACGTGTGTTAGGAGTGATTCCAGAGGCAAGCATACTCCATTGGACTGGAGGAAGCCAGAGGAGTGGGGTTATAAAGCCAGGAATTCCCAGACGGCACCTTTGAAGGAGACGGCTGCATTTGGAAGGGGCCCTAAGACCGGTGCAAGAAGGTATATGAAGAGAGACCCAGTGTCCAGGGATCTTGATTGGAAGGCTGGACATAAAAGCTGGACTACTTACTGGCCAGGATACCTGGAGAGGAAACCTAACAGCAAAGGAAGCTCAGGTATGAACTTTGATCTATGCCCTAGCTCTTCTCCAGGAAGACAGCAGGGAAACAAATATTATCCTGAGAATGATCAATTAAAGAATTCCTCTGAGCCAGACCCTGATATTGATTCCATGATATTTGATGAAGAAGGAGATATATCAAATGATCAGAATGAATACATGGATTGCTCTCTGTCTAGGCTGCTGTTTTAAAGTACTTTCTCACTAATACAACAACCACCAAAAGGAACTGTAACTTGTTCTTTTATCTACCCAGAAAAGTCTCTGCAAGAAAGTTTAGGGTAGGATTGAGCCACGTAGAGAGAGTGAACCAGCAAAGGGGTTTGCAGCTGGCTAATTATTGGTGATTGAGCCAGGCACAAGTGCACGTGAGCTCTGGAAGGAAACTTTTCTTTTTTTTGTGTGTGTGAATAGAAGAAAGTTATCCTTGATAAAGAACAGTTTTTTTGTTACTTTTGGGATTTGTTTTTGCCTTTTGAAGCACTGCTAAGAATGTCATTAGCAAGAGCCATCAAAAAGACCTTTTCTGTTTCCCATCAAGGTCTTTATTGATTTATTGCTTAAGAAGTTCAGTTACCTTATAACATGTTTTGTTTTTCCTAAGTACAATACTGGAAGCAAGTGTCCTTTTGTGTTACCAAGTAAATCTGTGTGGGAGAATTAACCCCATGAATAAAATCTGTTTTTCTTTGCTTACACTCGAGCATCACAACTCATTATTTTGTGAACGACTGATTCTGGTATAAGTGAACTACATCCCCCACAATCCTTTGCAAGTCATAATAATATTTTGCCTTTGCCAAGACTGTGGACATTCACGACCAGCGCCCCCGTTTACAAATGGCAGAAAGAGATGGAGAGATGGTGGAGGAGAGAGTCAGGGGATCAATATTATGAAGGTTTCTAAATAGGTCGGAGGAGACAGGACGAGGTTGGGACTTCAGATTTCAGCCTGGATTTAAAGAGGGCTAGAGAGGGTGCCTGGCGTACAGATACCGGTAGCTTGTATAAGTACCACAATGCATTGAAAAGAAAATACAAAACCAGAACAGGCAAAAAATCTCAATCATGCAGCTGGGTAACTTGACAACTCTGAGTTTTTTCCTTATTCATTCCTTTTTGGAAGTCTGATTTTCTCTATTAGTTTTGGGAAATGTGTATCTCTGATGTTTTTGTATTTTTGCACTGTGCAATAGGAAATGCATTTCTGTTTCTATTTCTGCAGTGTTTCATTGCAGGCAGAATATGGCTTCTTGGGGGTTCAGTTCACTTTCATTTCATTTCTTTTCTTCTAATTCAAAAATGATTGAAATGATCTAATTAGATTGTCTCCCTTTGTAATCAATCTGATCAAATCAAATTATTTTCATCTGGAATGCAGTAAACAAAATAGTGCTAATAAGTTTTGACTCAGCAAGGAATAATGCTGTGCTAATTTCCTAACCAGACTTTGCTAATGACTGTTATTCTCCTACATAATAGGAAAGCTCGCTCACGATAACTTAAGAATTCTATATAACAGTAACTGGGGTAGGAAGGAGTTGACTCCCATCGCATATTCTGTCTAGCTCCAATACTGCACTAAAAAATCTAAAACAAGTGGAGAAAGCATGCAGAGTTAATGTGTATCTGCATTAACTGCATGTATGTGTGCCTTGTAATGTGTTGTCATTATGAGTGAGCATGTGTGTGTGTGTATGTTATCTTTGTGGGATGGTATGCCCAAGGCAGCTGCAAGAAGATGAGACACCCTAGGTCAGTGATGGCTAACCTTTTTGAGCCCGAGTGCCCAAACTGCCGCACAAAACCAAAGAATTTCCTCAAAGTGCCAGCACGTCCATTAAAGCCTCATTTGCATAAGGTGCCTCATTTGCATAAATATTTGCATAATGTTACCATACACTAACTTTTAGTAAACATGCCTCTTAATGAGTATATGGATAAAGAAAGACTAAAAGGTTTCTACATTACTATAATCCAGTACCAACCGCCAGGCACATTAGGAACTACTACAAACGCTGCCCATTTAGAACCCATAGCAAACCCGCCGTATCCTAACAGTACTACCAGGACTCACAAAGCACCATACCCTAACTATCAAAAGGCAACACTGCAAATATTAAACCAATACATTTCAGAGAACAACAATACATGACCTACTGGGGAAAGAACAAGTGGCAATGTCAAATAGGAATTATATAAACAGAATACCTCAGCTCAGTTACACATGCAGAACAGACCATCACCAAACAAGGAATCACAATTTAAAAACAGGAAGACAATAATTAAACTGGGAACCCCAAAAGCCAAACTTGGAATATACAACAACACTGTAGAAATAAAACTATAAATTAATTTCCTCTTGTACTAAATAAAGCGCAAAAATTAATGATGCACATTTCCCAGAGCTGACATATTCCAGTTAATAAATTCAAAATAAAGAGATATTTTTCTACCTTTTGTGCATTTTTTTTCAGTTGCAATTGCTCCAGCCACTTTCTTCTGGTTTCTTCGTGTCTTCTCCTAACTCTCCATCTGCTGTCCATTTGTCCTTTCTTCTGTCTTCTTGGGTTTTTTTTTCCATTCTCTCTCTACATCTGCTTTAACATACTAATCTTTCTCCTTTTGCTCTTTCCTCATTCCTATTTCATCTACTCAAAATTTACCCCTCCATCCTCAATCCCCACTTATTCTCCCAATACCCGGCCAATTGTAGATTTTTTATCCCTCCCACACAAAATATTTTTCCCCTCTCCATTTTACTCTCCCAGCCCCATCCCATTCTAATCCTCCCCCAACACCAGCTCCCTTCTAGTTCCAGCCTCACCCAGCATCCATTCCCTTCTAGTCCCTGCATCAGCCCATTTCCAGTCCTAGCAGCCCCCCAACCCATTTCCAGTCCTAGCAACCTCCCAACCCAATACCAGTCCTAGCCCCCCCTCATCAACCCACTTCCAGTCCTAACCCCCCATAAGCCCATTTCCAGTCCTAGCTCCCCCATCTATTTGCAGTCCCATCCGAGTCCCTCCATCAGCTCATTTCCAAACCCAGCCCCCCATGAGCCCATTTCTAGTCCTTTCCTAGCCCCACCAACAGCCCATGTCAAATCCTAGCTCCCCTCCACTCAGCCCATTTCCAATCCAAGCCCCCCATGAGCCTACTTCCAGTTCTAGCCCCTTCATGAGTCCATTTCAATACAAAACCCCACCACAGCCCATTTCCAATCTTAGCACCCCCCCAACAGCCAATTTCCAGTCCTATTCTAGCCCCTCCATCAGCCCATTTCCTGTCCTAGCCCCCCTCACCCATTTCCAGTCCTAGCTCCCTCCCCCTCACAACCCATTTCCATTCCAAGCCCCAATCCCATCAGCTATTTGCAGTTCAAGCCCTCCTTCCACTCAGCCCATTTCCAGTCTTAGCCCCCCCATAGCCCATTACCAGTCCTAACCCCCCCCATCAGACCATTACCAGTCCTAACCCCCCAATCAGCCAATTTCCAGTCTTAGCCCCCCCCCATAGCCCATTAATATTCCTACCCCCCCCCCAAATCACCATCACCATCACCATCACCAGCCCACTTCCAGCCTTAGCACCCCCCATGGCCCATTACTAGTCCTAACCCCCCCCCCCCATCAGCCCATTTCCAGTCTTAGCCCCCCCCATGGCCAATTACCAGTCCTAACCCCGGCCAATTACCAGTCCTAACCCCCCCCCCTGGCCAATTACCAGTCCTACCCCCCCCGGCCAATTACCAGTCTTACCCGCCCCCCCGGCCAATTACCAGTCCTAACCCCCCCCATCAGCCCCTTTCCAGTCTTAGCCCCCCCCATGGCCAATTACCAGTCCTAACACCCCCCCATGGCCAATTACCCGTCCCACCCCCCCCCAGCTAACTACCAGTACTCCCCCCCCCTGCCAATTACCAGTCCTAACCCCCCCATCAGCCCCTTTCCAGTCTTAGCCCCCCCCCCATGGCCAATTACCAGTCCTAACCCCCCCCCCCATGAGCCCGTTTCCAGTCTTTGCCCCCCCCCCATGGCAAATTACCAGTCCTAACCCCCCCCCCATCATCAGCCCATTTCCAGTCTTAGCCTCCCCACCATAGCCCATTACCAGTCCTAAACCCCCTTCCCCCCTATCATCCCAAATTAAAAAAAAAAACCTAAACAAAGCGGCTGCTTCTGCCGCGGCAGCCTCAAGAGCTCTGCCGCGGGCCCCCCCCCTGCCCGGCAGAGCCTCCCTGCCCGGCAGAGCCTCCCTGCATCATCTACCTTAAATTCGCAAAAAGCGGGCTTCTTTCAGAGCCGCGAGAGTTTCCTTTCTCGCGGGAGAGCCGCGAGAAAGGAAACTCTCGCGGCTCTGAAAGAAGCCCGCGTTTTGCGACATGAAGGTAGATGATGCAGGGAGGCTCTGCCGGGCAGGGAGGCTCTGCCGGGCAGGGGGGGGGGGGGGCCGCGGCAGAGCTCTTGAGGCTGCCGCGGCAGAGCTCTTGAGGCTGCCGCGGCAGAAGCAGCCGGTTTGTTTGGTTTTTTTTTTTTTTTAATTTGGGACCTTTTAAATGCGGACCTTCCCGCGTGCCAGCTGCAAGGCCTTCGCGTGCCACAGCTGGCACGCGTGCCATAGGTTCGCCATCGCTGCCCTAGGTGAATCTCATCCCTTGCCTCCCCCACTTTCCCCGCTGCTGCCCCTCTCCGGGACCTGCAGCTGTGGCAAAGGTCTCAAATAGCTCCACCTTAAACCTCCAGTGCTTCGAGGCTGTTTGACTTCCGCCCCCATCGAGGCCCAATGCATACTTCCTGTGTTTGTGTGCTACATATCTTTGTTGCATATTGTGTGTGTGCTATGCATGGTGTTGTGTCTATGATGGGTAGCTGAAAGTAGTGAGGCATTTATGGAGGACATAATTAGTGATAGTTGTGGGGAGGTAGTTTTGGGGGTGGAGGTAGATTGAGGGATGGTGGAGTAGTTATAATGGAGTTTTTAGGGGTGGGCTATTTGCATCAGGGTGGTTTTTAATTTTAATTTTTCTTTTTTTTAGTGGGGCAGTTGCATAGGCATATTTTTGGTGGGTCGGACAGTTTGCAGGGAGGTGGGACAATTCAAGGTGGGGCAAATACAGGGGCATTTGGCGAGGTGAAACCCAGTTGCACGGGGCAATTTCTTGGAGTGCGGCAGTTTTGGGGGTATTTCTTAAGGGTGGGGCAGCTGTGGGGTGATAAGACAGTGTAAGGCAGGGTTTTGTCGGGGTGAGGGCAATGGGTGGATTGGTGGGTTAGTGGTGAGGGGATAGTATTTGAGGATGGAACAGTCATGGGGCAGTAGTTTTTAGGAAATGGGCAGTTTTTGGGATGGTGTGGTAGATGCAGGGCACAGTTGATGAGGTGGTGAGACAGTTGCAGGAGGATAGTTTTTGGGAGTAGGACACTGTGAGGTGCTGGGAAGGTGTGGGGGTACTCTTTTAGGGGTGGGTCAATTTGAGAGGGGTAGGGCATTTGCAAAGGAGTGTTCTTAGGGGTGAAGCAGTATGTAAGTTGATAAGGCAGTTATGGCATGCCATTTTTGGAGGGTGTGGCAGTCTGCAAGGGGTAGGTTTTTTTTCAGGAATGTGGCAGATTGTGAGGTGGTTGACCAGTTGTAGTGGGGGGGGGGTATTTTTTGGGGGTGGAGCAGTTTGCAATCAGTGACAGAGTTGTGGGAGGAATATTTTTGTGGTGGGGACTTGGGGCAGGGCGGGGTGGTGAAGCAATTTGAGAGGGGTCTGTTTGGGGGGCATGTTTGGGAGGTTGGGAGAGTACAGAACAGGAAGAGGGAGACTGAAAACAGCAATTTCCTAACTGTTATGTTTCCCTGTATTCAAGTTTCTATGCTACATAAGCTGGAATTCCTTCTCCCATAGAAATGCACTGGAACCACTGGCCCAATGTGGCCCATTTTTTTTAACTCTATGTATCTTTTCTACTAGTTTTTCCTCACATTACAAGTTTCATCCCATTCTGTTATTTTGACCTCAGACAGACATTCTTGATCCCTTATATATAATTCTTTTCAACTTCCGTTGGATTGAAAAGAATAAAAAAGGGTAGACATTTAAACTAGGAAGGCACACTAATAATAATAACTAATAACAGGTCTGAAAAGGTTTTTTTTCGAGAGCTGTTTTGGTTATTCCATGTAATCTTTATGTTTTTTGGTGCGCTGAATCCGAAAATGACCTCCATTTTGTCATAGGACATCACGTTTCCTGACAATTTAGGTAACTATGTTAAATAAGGCAATACTTCAGAATAAATGGAAATAGACTTATAAAATTAAAGTTTTATTACAATATTTACATGAAAATCCTTTTTTGAACGGAAATGAGCTCACCTACACACACTAACTTGATTCTTCTTCCTTGTGAGGCTCCTCTTGGTGCATTTACGCTTGTGAGTAGCATCTGGAATGTCTCTCTGAAGCATCCAACAGTAGTCTGCCATCATTGTAATGCTCCATTTTCCCTGGTATCTCCTTTCCATCTCTTTAATGTCTTAGTGGAATCGTTCACCTTGTTCCTCACTCACAGCTCCCAAATTTTCAGGAAAGTAGTCAAGGTGGGACTGGAGGAAATGCACTTTCAAACTCATCAGGCAACCTAAAGCTTGAAATGCTTTCAGCATTCATCCGACGATCTTTTTGTAATGAGGATCTTTGTTATTGCCTAAACATTTCTGTACGACTTCTTTAAATGCAATCCACCCTTCTTTTTGAGGATCCGTCATGGTATTGACAAACTCTTGATCAACTATAAGCCTTCTAATGTCTGGTCCGATGAACACACCTTCCTTCAATTTTGCCTCCGACAGGCCTGGAAACTTGGTGACCAAGTATTTGAAGCATTCTCCATCTCTTGGAAGTGATTTTACGAATTGCTTCATCAATCCCAATTTTATGTGGAGAGGTGGTAGAAGAACTTTATGGGAAGGTACCAAAGTTTCTCGGAGGACATTTTTTTTTCACCGACTATTAGCACCCTTGGCTGCCAACTCTTCTTGGTCCAGTGATTTTGTCGGTCTCGACTGTCCCATAGACACAGAAAACAAGGATATTTGGTATACCCAGCTTGTTGCCCGAGCAGCATGCACAAGACCTTCAAGTCCCCACACACTTGCCAACCATGGTCTTCATATTTAAGTTTATGAAGAACCAATTCCAAGTTCTCGTAGGTTTCCTTCAAGTGTACGGAATGACCTACAGGTATGGAAGCGTAAAAACCGTTGTGGAGTAAAACTGCTTTGAGACTTCTTTTTGAAGAATCTATAAAAAGACGCCATTGCTCCGAATCATATTGGATTTTAAATTGACCCATCGGACCTTTGACATCGATGCAATAAACCAACTTGTCTTCCTGGGCGAAGTAAGGAACGAACTCCTTTTCACGATGTCTGAACCATGAAGATGACACTCCTGGCAATAATAAATTCCTGCTTTTCAGCCTTGATCAGCGGCATCTTTGGGAAGATTCAAGTCTCTTACCAAATCATTCATCTCCTCCTGAGAAAACAATTTTGGTCTTGTATCATCTTCAAAGTCAGAACTTGATTCGTCATCTGGTTCAGGTATGACTTCACCTTCATCGGAGCTAGGCATCTCTTCCAAGGTAGCAGGGGGCTTGGGTACTGGTATATCTGTGCCATGGGGGATGGGACGAATTGCCGAGTGAAGATTGGGGTATGAAATGGAATGCTTCCATTTGGAATTAAACCCTTTCACATCGCATGAACAAAAGTAACAGTCGTCACTATGGTTCTTTTGCTCTCGCCATACCATAGGAATTCCATAACGGAAAGATTTTTTCTTACCCTTGAACCAGTTTCGGAGATCCTCAACACACCATTTGCATATTTTATGAGGTGCCCAGACTTGATCTCCAATTTTTAGTCCAAAGTATGCAAAGTATACTTTTTTCACAACGTCTGTAATATTCTGCTGTTGCTTCAACACTGTATATTCACCACAGATGAAACAGAAACTGTCTGGCGAATTAATACACTTTCGCGGAGCCATAACATAATGGTTGAAGAATGACGAGCTAACACGAATTGCGATGAAAAAGTGTGAACAGCCTAGAACCAAGAACCTGATGATGATTCGTGCACAAGTGTGGCATGCAGGAGAGAGCAGCTCTGTGTCTGTACACGAGATGTCACAGTGCTGGCCACGCCCCCCTGCACTGACCGGAGCTGCTGCTGTCTGCCCTGTGTCTCCCTCCCACTGGATTCTTCAGGAAAGATTAACCCCTTCTACTATTAGAAGCACGGACTTAAAACTTGCTTAGCTTATGTATATATTGCTGACCATCAGATTTACAGTGCTATATTTTTTTTACATAACTCGGACAACCCCTTTAAGGTTTTTTGGGCATTTTATATCTTAAATGCACTTATATGAATTAATTAATAGTAATTTGAATTAATTAATAGTAATTTGAAAAAATGTGATAAATTTGAAGACAATTTTGCATGTTGTGGCAAATCATGACGTCTAGGAGTTTTTTCAATATTTTGTTTTCAGCACACCAAAATACATGGAAATTAGATGAAAATAATCAAACAGCTTTTTAGTCGCAGACCTATAATTATTAGTGTGCCTTTCTAGTTTAAATGTCTACCCTTAATCTAGACGTAGTAAGAAATCCAAGAAGACAGAGATCAGAACACAAACTACAAAGTCCAATCACCTTTCCTTTCTAGAGGTAGGAAATGGAGTTGGCTCCAAGCACCTAACTCAACTCTTCTGAACATAATGACTTGTGAACCCCTATGGAGAGAGGGTTGGAAGTTTTGTTACCCAAAGTATCTAAGCATTGTAAAGATGGTCTTTCAATAATAGGGAGGGTCCAGTATATTAGAACCAGAGGGGAAAGATAAATTATCTGATTTAAAGCCTTGTTACTGTTCTGCGTATATTACTTTAAATAGTTAGAATGTAACTACAATTCTCAATTCCCTTTCAGCCCCCAGTGGCCACTGATTACAATCTACCTACATATACTCCTTCATAAAAGGAATTCAAATGCACCCTTGCTTATAATATGTTCCTGATATCAGACAGCTAGACCATCGAAGAACACTCTCTTGCAAAACAGATCATGCACTTCTGGAAAGACCCTGTTCTTTTCAAATAATGTCACAGGACTTTTCTGACATCCAAGAGGCACAACTGCAGATTGGCAGAGTCTACTTCGGTGTTCACCAGAGCAGGCAGAGAAACGGCCTGATTCAAATGAAAAGCCGAAACAACCTTGGGTAAAAAGGAAGGCACCGGTCGAAGGACCACCTTCTCCCTTGATATTGACAGAAATGGCTCCTGGCAAAATAAGGCTTGAAGCTCCGAAATTCTGCATGCTGAGAAAATCGCCACAAGGAATATTGTCTTCAGAGTCAAGTCCTTCAGCAAAGCATGGCTCAACGGTTCAAAAGGCTCAGTGGTAAGCAGGGCCGTACCGAGTGAAGATCGCGCCCTGTGCGACTTGCACATCGGGCGCGCACCCCCCCTCCCCCGCGGCGGGAGAGAAGAGGTGCACCCGATGTGCAAGTTGCCGGCTTTTGCAGGGAGGGAAAGATCTGCTTAGCATGCCGGCGAGAAGGCTTAAGGGGCGCATTTTAGCTGTCATGCCATTGCCTGCCTGCCGCCGCTGAGAGAAGAAAAAGTGGCGGCGGCAGGCAACAGAAGACAGCTAAAATGCGCCCCTTAAGCCTTTGCGCCCTGTGCAGCCGCACCGCTCGCACAGGGCTATGTATGGTCCTGGTGGTAAGTGCTGCTAGTACCAAATTGAGATCTCATGCCTCAAAGATGTGCCACACCCGGATGTACAATAGATAGGTAGACCTCTTCTATGCCTTCAAAAAGGTTGCTATCACTGGATCCCAATAACCTTTCTTCTTCAGCCTTGCCCTTTCAAGAGCCATGCCATAAGCGAGAATCGATCCATCTGAGAGGCATGAGTACCGGCCTCTGAGTCAAGAGATCTTCTCGAACTGGAAGCAGCCATGGGTGGTTCTCAAGAATCCACACCAGGTCAGCATACCATGGGCATCTTGGCCAATCTGGGGCGATCAAAATGACCAACCCTCCGTGAGCCTCTATACACTGCATGACCTGGCTTATTAGCACCCATGGGGGAAAACAGAGAAGCCTCTCCTCGGGCCACCTTTGCACTAGGACATCCAGGCCCTCTGACATCCTTTCTCTCCGCCTGCTGAAAAACTGTCTGGTCTTGGCTGATGAAAACATCACCATTAGGTCCATGACTGGCATGTCACTGGCAGATCTGGCTATGCTCCGGAGGAATTAGTCAAACTCCTGACCCTGGCTTGGGCAGCAGGGCAGGCTGAGCTTTCTGGGGCTTCTCTCGATGCTGTGGACAAGGAGCCTGAGAGCCTTGGGAGCCTGGGATGTACCGGCACTTACGCTGGTAGTTTGTCTTCTTCCCCTGGTACTTCTTGCAAGAAGAATCAGCAGTCTTCCTCAAGAGCCTGGTGTGGGTGATATGCTGCTTTTCTATATCACCAGCCTTTGCCTCCACCTGCTCCCCAGAGAGGTTCTCATCCCAGCATGGCACGTCTGCTAGCTTATCCTGTACCCACTGCTCCAAGTCACAGGACTGGAGTCAAGTGAGCCGGCGAGCTCCAATGCCCACTGCCGCCACCACACAGGCAGACTCAAATGCATCTTAAGTCACCCTGATCATGAACTTTGTCTAGTCCTTGCCATGGCTCAGCAGGGCATGAAAGGCATCGAGCCGCTCAAGGGGGACAAGTGGGCCAAACTCAGCCAGATCCACCATGATGTCTTTCAAGAACATGCTCATGTATAATTGGTATGAAAGGACCCTGGCCACCAGCATGGAGTTTTGGAAGCACTGCCTGCCAAATGAATCCCTGCCCAGGAGCATCAAGGAGTGGTTCTTATTGCTCTTGATTTACTTCATGGCAGACCCCATCACCAAGGAGTGATGTGCGAGCTGAGGCTTCTCGAACCCCGGGGTCTTCTGGACCCGGTACATCGAGTCAAAGCACCTGCAGACCAAGGGTATTGTGAGCGGGTTCTCTCACATCCACATTTGTAGCCGCTACAGGATCTGGTGTACCAGCACCATCATAGTCTCCTTGGGGACTGAAGAGTACCGGAGGATCTAGAGATCCTCAGCCCTTGGGGCTCATCCTCCACCTCCAAGGAGAATGGAATGGCCTTGGCCATATCCCTGACAAAGTCCTGGAAGGACATGTCTTCTGGAGGAGACTGCCGAAGCTCATGTGGAGGAGAGGGGTCTGACAGGTGCTCGAAGGACCTGTCATCGGATACCTCCGATATCACCTCAGTTTCCCAGCCATTGGTGTGCAACTCTGAAAGGAAGTAGAAGTATTGACTGGCCTCTTCCCAGAGCTCCCTCCAACTGCACGGAGAGGCAGGGCGTTGACAGGACCGCTGGTGCACCAAGCGTTTCTGCAGCCCCACTGGGGCATCAGACCCCAATACACTCTAGAGGGGAATGGCTACCATGTAGACCGGTGTTGATTCCAATCGATGTCCCAATGTGGCTATGTCAACCGGCAGTGCATGGGTCTCAAGAATCGGTTGTCCGGTCTGTGGTGACAAGGCCCTAGTCAACGAAGAGCTAGCTTGTTGCTTGGTCAACACTACTGCCATTGAGGCCTCGAGAATCCAGAAGCATTCCTCTTAGACTGCCGTTTCCAAAGGCTGCAGGGCCAGAGGTACCACATCAGCCACCGAATCTGGCACCTTTGTTTGGGAATTGCCGATGGTAGGGACATCAGGGGATGAATGGCACCCCTCCTGCACTCCAGGGGATGAGTCCTCGTGCTGGGGTAACTTGGCAGGCCATTCCCAGCCATAGTCTCCTGAGTTGCATCAGGAGGGTCTTCTTTTTCTTGGCCCCAGGCTCTGGAACTCGCTCCCCCCAGCCCTCCGCCGAGAACCCTCCTTCACCAATTTTTTTCCAATTAAACTTTTATTAGATTTTCCAGATATACAGCAAAACATTCATAGTTGTTCAAACTCACACACTATTTCAAAATGGTCCACCCCCCTCATCCTCCTCCCCAATCTATCCTCTAACACCCAAATCAAAGTTAAAAGGTACAATAGCATTCCTGTTATAGTTATATTCAGCACCTTAATTGTTAACCCTCCACATGTCTAATATTCTCCCCTCCTTGCCATTTCTCCAACCAACCCTACACCCCTTCCCATTGTGTAATGGTGTTATCCCCTTTCCCCTTTTGAATCCCCATCAACATGCATCAAATACAAGTTCGCCCTCTTCTTAACAAATCTCTCCACGTTTGGGAGCTGTGATCTATTCCAGTGGGCCGCTATTTCATCTCGTGCTGCTACAATACAGTGCTGTACCACTTCTTTTCCTCTTTTGGGGATGCTCTCACCCAATTGGTGCAATAAACATACAACTGGGCTCTTTTGCAACTGATAGCCCATCATCTCATGACCAAATCCCAATATATTTGTAATTTATTACATTCCCACCACATATGCAGCAGTGTACTCGTCTCTCCACATCCCCTCCAACACTTATCTGTTTGCCCTAAACCTGCCTTCCACTTTCGCACCAGTGTCCAATACCACCTAAACAACATGTCATAAGCATTTTCTCGGATTTCAGTAGCTATAGAAATTCCCACATTGATCTGGATTACTCTATCCCAGGCCTCGTCATCCCATTGTAAAGCTAATTCTTGCTCCCACTTTTTCATATAATCTAGTTTGCCATCTACACTCTCTAATAATCCTTTATAAATCTTCGACAAAACTCCTTTTTGGCCCACTTGTCCTATGCATGTAACCTCAAACCATTAGCTACTTCCCCAAAGGTCTCATCACATCTTCCGTTGCCTTAGAAAGGAGCTAATCTGAAGACAGCTATAATGATCTTGAGTTGATAACCCATACAAATCTTTTATTCCTGCAAAGTCTCTTGCCCCTGTTTTATGTATCACTTGGGAGATATGTGTAAGGCCCAACTTCGCCCACCGTCGGAGTATCCCCAATTCTGGGCCTGCCCCTTCCCAAAACACGCCAACAATGACATCCCCTGCGTGTAGTGTTTATCTTTTACTAATACCTTTCGATATTGTTGCCATACCGTCAAGGTATGTAATACCAATGGGTTAGTACCCTATGCTCTTCCTACCTGCAACACTAGGCGCTCTAGCCCTGCCCCCATTACTGAAGCTTCTTCCATTTGAACCCATTGTTTCTGTCTCTCCTGATGCCATGCATAAAGAGCTTTCAGCTGTGTTGCAATGTATTATTTTCGAAAATTAGGCACCCCCAGCCCCCCTTCCCCCCTAGATCTTTGAGTAGTGGCCACAGCCACCCTGGGGAAACGATTCTGCCAAATGAATCTGTCTACTACCTTTTGTAGATACTTTTTAAGGGACACCACTATCAGCAGTGCCTGAAATAGAAACAGAAACCGAGGCAGCAGCAGCATCATCTTTACAACGGCAATGCGCCCAAAGCAGGATATGTATCCTTGCCCCCATGCATTTACCAAGCTTTCTACCTGGCCAAACTATTTCAGATAATTTACATCAAATAGAGTCCTTAACTTGTTACCTACGTGGATCCCCAAATACCGAATAGTCTGCTTAGCCCACCTAAATGGATACTTCTTTTGTAATACTGCCTGAGACTCCTCTTGGGTTGTCAAATTTAGTATCTCAGACTTTGACCAATTTATGGTAAACCCAGCTAGTTTATCATATTCCTCTAACTCCCACATTATTATTGGAAGGGATATATGCGGTCGGGAAACACTCAAAATTATATCAACTGCAAAAAGCGCTATGCGGTACTCCTGCCGACCTACTACTATGCCCCTCAAATCAGCCTGTTCCCTAACCCGTGCTACAAAAGGCTCCACCAAAAGGGAGAATAGAATAGGTGACAGGGGACAACCCTGACGTGTTCCCCTACCCTGAGAGAAAAAGGATGAGTAGGCCCATTCATCCTAACACAGGCCCTTGGGTTCCGGTAAATAGCCTGCACCCAACTCAGAAACCCCTCTCCCAGCCCCATTTTCTCAATGACCTGAAATAGAGAGGGCCAGGATACCTGGTCAAATGCTTTTTCAGCATCTAATGACAACAATGCCTCCTCTTGTTTTTGACCTGTTGACCATATCAAGTTTAAAATCTTACGGATATTGTCTAATACTTGTCTACAAGGAATAAACCCGGCTTGGTCTTTATGTACCAGCCACCCTATTACCTTATTTAAGTGCGTAGCCAGGATTTTTGCCAACAATTTGGCATCCAGGTTCAGCAAAGATATTGGCCTATATGATGCACATTCTTGCGGGTCTTTCCCCTCTTTGGGTATCAATGATATCCCTGCCCATCCCATTGTTTCCGCTAGGGCTCCCCCTTCCCTCGGAAGATGAAATAACCGCACCAGGGGTTTAACTAGCATCTTCCCAAACATTTTATAAAAGCGTGCTATCAAGCCATCCAAACCAGGTGCCTTGTCCACCTTCAACTGCTTAATTGCTATAAAAACCTCCTCTTCATTAATTGCCCTTGGGGAAACTGCTGGGTACATATGACCTGTGTCCCTTGGGGAAACTGCTGGGTACATATGACCTAGATTGGCCACTGTTGGAAACAGAATACTGGGCTTGATGGACCTTGGTCTGACCCAGTATGGCATATCTTATGTTCTTATGCCCTGTTCAAGGCCCTTTGATCGTCCTCATCCAATCTTGGTAACTGGATCGAATCTAAGTAACTATGGATCCTATCCATGGAAGGGGGTGTTTTTGCAGCATATAGAGTCCGATAAAAAGTCACAAATGCTGATTTGATCTCCCCATCTGACTGCACCACTTTACCCCCTGGACCCTTACCCTTCAATATATGCGAGCGCAGCTTTCGTTGCTTCAGTCGCTGCGCCATGTACCTCCCTGCCTTATTCCCTCCCTCAAAGACTTCTTGCCACAGCTGCTGCATACGATATCTAATGGCTTCCGCCTGCAGTGCATTCACCTGTGCCCTGGCTGACAGCACTTGGCCTTTATATGTTCCCTTTCTATCCCATGCATTCAGTTCTTCCAGTCGCAACAAGCGCTGTCTCAACTGCCTTTCTCTTACCTCCCTCTCTCTTCGCATCTGCGCTCCCCATTTTATCAAGACTCCACGCACTTCTGCCTTGAACCTATCCCAGACACTTCCTCAACCTACCTCCCCCATTGTCATTCAACCTAAAATACTCAACTATTTCCCACTCCATCTCCTTACTCACCCTCTCGTCCTCTAGAAGGGACTCATTTAGCCTCCAAAATTGGGGCTCTCTCCCTTCTCACCCATGGCTAACCTTACCCCCACTGGGGCATGATCCGACCAGGTTATTGTGTCCATCTCCGCCCCCCCGTATTCTCCCCACCACCTCTTTTGTTACCCAAATGGCATCTATCCTAGAATATGATCCATGTACTGGGGAGTAAAAAGAGCATTGCTGTTTCTTGAGATGATGATATCGTCAGGCATCCACCAGACAATGTTGCTTCACAAACATCTCATATTTGACTCTATCCACCCTCTTACCCTCCCCTTTTCCTTGTGGCGTCCCTACCCGTGTCCCATGTTAAATTGAAGTCCCCACCACAAATTAGTGTCCCTTCGTCCAATTTCCCCACCTCTTCATTTAATTTAGTCCAGAAATCTCCCTGCACCTCTGTGGGTACATACACATTCACAATGCAGAACCATTCTGCCCCAATTTTTAATCGCAGTACCAAAAATCTGCCAGCTTTGTCCCTGATCACCATCTGCATAACTACTTTTAATTTAGAATCTAATAACACCGCTACTCCCCCTTTCTTCCATTCTAATGTATTTGATGCATACAGTTGTATGGCATAATCCTTGGGCATCACTAGGTTTTCAGATGCGTGTGTCAAATGCATCTTTTGTAGTAACACCACTACTGCTCTCTGACGTGCCAGCTCCTTATAGGGTTTCTGACATTTAAAGGCTGAATTTAGTCCCTTTACATTTAAAGTCACTACTTTTAGCTCATCTTTTAACTGAGTGCCCCCTACTTCCCATAACAGCAACAATTCCCCCTTTCCCTCCCCGTCCCCTCCTGCCCGCCCCCTACCCTCGTGCCATCCTCTCACTCCCTCTTGGATGGCCTGGGCTGCAGTCATCATCCTCAGGTGGCCCCACCAACCAACCAACCAACCCCAGTGCTACATTCCAATCTTCTAACCCCCTCCCTTTCTATTCCCCCCGCCACAATCCTTCTCCCGCATTGCCCCCTATTCAATCCCTCCCTGACTGAACAACATAAGTGAGCCCGACCTTCCCCAACCCGAGGCCCGTCATCGCTCTGTCCCCCCTCCCTCCAACATCCCAATACAATCCCCTCCCCCCTACCCAAATGATTTCCCCCGGCTCCCCCATGCCCTCCCTGAAAAGTGGGGGCGGGGCAGACGACCCAGGAGTCTCTCAGCACACCTACACTCCAATCTATAAACAAAGCCTCACTGTTCTTAATGTCCTTTTAGAGAAAATAGTTTCTTTTCTAGCCCCTGCTTGCGCTCTGTACACTGTCAGTCCATTCATTCTCCCGCTATTGCAGGCGGCTTGTTGCTCGGTTGGCGATGCAGTCTATGCCTGCCATTCTCCACTTGCTGCCATTTTGAGTACGTTGTTTTGGGTGCTGTCCCCATCTCTCGCTCCAATCACAACCCCATCATTCCTGCTGCCGTTAAGACTTTAATTGCCTCCTCTCGTGTACGCACACAGAGCCATTGTCCTTTATATGTGAGGCTCAGTCCAAAGTGAAAAGTCCAACCATATCTGATTCCCTCCTCACGTAACCTGGTTACTACATCCTTCATTAAACGCCTTTTCTGTAGTGTTGCCTGTGCTAGATCTGCATAAATTTCCACTTCACATGATTCCCATTTAAAAGTTCCACTGACCCGTGCTTTACTATGCACCAGTTCTTTCACCTTATAGTCATGGAAGCACGCTATAATATCCCGGGGCTTGTTGTCATTCTGCCTTGTTGCAGCTGCTACTCTATTGTAGCAGCTGATAAGCATGCAATAAATAATACCAGGAGTCAATTCAAAGATCCAAGCCAATTTATTGTGCACAGGCTCAGAGAGTCAAGCTTCAAAAAGGACTGAGCAACATTCTTACAGAGACATACTCATTTATATATTTTTCTTCCGCTTGATACATGCAGACTTTCTATTGGTTCCAACGCCCCCTGCACCTGTCCAATCAGGGACCCTCTCTGGGCCTAACACCCTGTTCCCCCTTCTCAGGCTATTCTAACAAAGGCTCAGTTTCTAGACATAAACACATCCCTACTACAAGGTCATTTCTAGGCTCAGAGAATGTGAGAATGCAAAACACTGGAACATATCTATCATCAGCATAAAAGAATTGAATAAGGATTAACACAAACTTATCAAAAGCAGTTTAGAGCGGTTTAAGGCAGATCCTCAGACCTTCACTGACTTTGATCTTTCTCAGCACTACTATTTCTAGGTGGGGGTGGGGACTCAGACCTAGCTTGCAGGCCTCTCATACATGTACAGGCTATTATATAGGCCATGACCTACCACACTATGAGCCCAGTCAATACGCAGGTCTAACTCTTTCAGCTCTACTCCTGCCTTAGTCAAAAGAGCCTTGGAAATCTCTATGACCACCGTTCTGCAGTCTGTATAGGGCTCACCATCAGGGATTCCCCGCAGCCAAATGTTGCTCCTTCTGGACCTATTTTCTAGGTTCTCTAATTTTTCCTCCAAAGTGACATTTTACTGCTGTAAGTTTTCAAGTCGATTCTCTAGAGACCCCACAGTCTCCCCTTGCTCTTCCAGGTGGTCAACCACCTCCTCTACATGCCGTCCCAACTCTGTCATCTCTGCTCGCAGACCTTCCACACTGGCTATAAGATCCGCTCTAACTTGCAATATTTCACTCTTTAACTCCCTGAACCTTGCCCTCACCTCTGCATGGAAATTATTTTGCAGTTCCGTATCTGAATCTGCACCTCCATCATTGCTCATCTGTGCCATCTCCTTCGTGCCTTTCTTAAGGCCTGCAGGCTCTACCGTTTCCCCTCCCAACAACGCCATCTTGTCTCTCTGCCCCCAGGATGACACCTGCTTCACTGCCGCCGTGAATGCAAATTCTTTCAAATTAACTTTTTTTCACTTTCACAGACATCCTTGCAGATTTCGCACCTCCTCCGCTGCTGTGTGCCATCCCTGTAACCGTCGGGGTGAGCTATTTTCACCTATAATTTACTGGGGTTGGCGGGTACGCTGAACTCACACGGCCATCTTGGACGGTGACATCAGCAGCCTCCCTCCTTCATCAATTTTAAAGCAAGACTGAACACCCACCTTTTCCATCTAGCTTTTGACCTTCCTCTCCTGCCCTCTCCCTCCGCCCACCCCTTCCAGTAAGGTTCCTACCCCCCACCCCCTCCCCTCTGCTTTTCCCCGACTCCTCAGGCCCCTACTTGTCATCTGCAAACAAAAGTTTCAAGAAGAGGGCTGGTGGTGGGGACCCAAGCACTGAAGGCACTAATTGTGCCAGTAAGTGACCGAGATGGTCCGGGTGCAGCAGCAAAAGGTTCAATGGTGCCAGCCGCAGGAGGAAAATGAGAGAAAAGAAAGAAAAAAAGGGAAAAGTTAGAATAAGCTACCCCCCCCCCCCCAGGTGAAAAACTATATGCTTACCGCTGGAGGTAGAGACACGTCTGAAAGGCTACACAGAAAACGAAGACTGGAAACGATGATGCTGCGGCAGGCGGGAAGACAGGTTCGCATGCACAGTGCAGCCTCCCAAAAGGTTCTAATGGAAGCTGAGGAGCATTCCCATGTGTGGCTCTGTCAGTGATGTCACCCATACATGAGGACTTCATTCCTGCTTGTCCACGGAGAATACATTTTTTTACTCACTGTGCAATTAAGCTCTGGAATGTGTTACTGGAGGATGTATTAAAAGCCATTAGTGCAGATGACTTTAAAAAAAGTTTGAACACGTTCCTGATGGAAAAGTTTAAAAAACATTATTAAAGTGGACTGGAGGAAATCCACTGCTTATCCATTGGATAAGCAGCATGGAATCTATCATTTGGTATCCTGCTAGGTACTTGTGACCTAGATTGACCACTGTTGGAAACAGGATACTGAGCTTGATGGACCATTGGTCTAACCCAGTATGGCAAAATTATATGTTCTCATGATGTTTGTTTGTTTTTATTCACAGCGCCTGACATTTGAAAAACACTGACAACCACAGGCTCAATATTACTCCCTTGATTTCAGCATGTAATGGGAGATGGAGGCCACTCCACGAAAAATGCTCTAGGCATTTCTATGGGAAAAGCAGTTCCAGCAGCTGCAGCATGCCAACATAAATGAAAGCTCATGCCTCAATAAATTAGTCGGTAGAGTGCTACCTGCCTCTGTCATTTTTGCTACTCTATATTAAAATGGAGACACCTCCAAAAGTTTTCACAGGAGCATAGTGATTAAAGAATTGCACCTTTCAAACAGCTAACCCTTTTATCTCGTCTCTGAGCCACACAAACAGAGCCAACACAGATATAAATACACACATACACACACACACACAGAGACATGCAGGCATTCATATACCCATGAGCAAGCAGGCATAGAGAAATATACATACCATGATACAAACACGTATACATGAAAACGCGCACAGATATAGCAGCCCATAAAAATACACAAACACACACACAAAATATATATACACACACACACACAAAACAGATAAATATACAAAGCAGAAATATACACACACACACAGAGAAAACACATAAAAAAAGACATATGCACACATTGGAAAGAAATGAGCATGCTTTCCCCACTTGTTCCCCATAGACACAGAATAGAAAAAAAGCCTCAGTAAATCAAATCCTATATCTGAGCAATGAACAATTTTTTTAGACATTAAACACCCCCTTCTCTTTATAAAGCATATTTTATTTATGTAAAGTAATTTATATTATAGTCATTGTCCTTCAACTTCAAGTACTTGGATGATAGCTTCTTTTAATGAAAATCAATGTAAACTAGCATGATAGATGAATCAGTCTAATAAATCTGTTTTTAATTTGCATGTTCTGATTCTAAGTTATTGGTGATTTTTCTTAACAAGCTTATAAATAAGTTCTTACAGGCACAGTTTCTGTCATATCAGATTCACTTTATTTATACACATAGAAAACAAATCACAACAAAGTGGCTGTAAAATATGTATAGTTACCATAGCTACAGAAGACAAAAAACTATAGTGCAAATTTATCAAAGTGTAGACAATAGTTTTGTTCTAAACTACATGCTGCAATGTGGTTCTGTCTTTGACACTTTAAATGGATTTATTATGCAGGGAAGAAGCAGAAAGATAAGAGACAAAGATAGAAATTATACCAAATACAAACTTCATTATTTATAAATGTTCTAGAATAAATAAAATAGCGAAAACATTTCAGTCACAAGTATTGGCTGAGAATTATGCTTGATTCAGGAAAAACAGAGGGCAGAGGTCTAAGAAGGCTCAGTGCCTGATTTTAAGCACCTTAATTATAAAGCTACATTCAGCTGCATTTAGAAGTCCATATTTTAGACTCAATACAGGTTTCAAATATATTTTAGGAGCCTAAAATTAGGCCAGCCTTAATTTTCTGAATATGGCTGCCTGGATCCTTGGCTCTTCTCACAGAAACAAAAATGCCTGCTGGGGTCACATTAAAAAGAAATATGCCAGAAGCATCCACCAGCCCTCCTGGTGGCGCACAAAGAGGTAAAAACAGCAGCAAAGCAGCAATATAAAAAATAAAAACAAGTAAGGAAAGTATGCAGAGCACAGCTCGTGAAATTTATATTTATGTTTGTTCTCTGCATGTCTTTGAGTGGGAGAGGAGTTGAGAGATGAGGAGAGAACTGTTTGACAGGTGCAATTCCACAATCGCAATGTGAATGTGAATCAGGGTCAGTATGCTTCCGCTGTTGGATGTGTTTTTCCTAGAAAAATGCACTAAGACTTTTTTTTTTTGGGGGGGGGGAGTTTCTTTTCTCTTCTATCTCCCACCACTCCCAGAAAATAAACTTGTACAGCACAAAAACCTCTTCCAGCTCATCTCCTCCCTTCCTGTGACTAGAGCAGCATTTCAGTACTCTACCCTCTCAGCCTTTACATTTGCTGGCCCCTACCCACAGTCTCTGTTAGTTACATGGAAGCAGGCAGGTCAGACTCACTCACAAAAGGGGGAGGATTAGAGAACTACAAATAGAGGATGTAAACTCTGAAAAATGTCCAGACATGTTCGTCTTCAATCTAGCTTCCCGACATTAATGTAAAAATCAGTAGAATCATGAAAAAAGCCAGACAGTTTTCAATCCTAGCCTCCTGAGTGATGAGCACATCTGACTGTGCCCCTCCTAAACTTTTCACCCTAGGTATGTTCCAAGCTTGCCAGTGCCTTAATCTAGCCTTGCCCATAGAAACAGATAACCAACTGGCAGTACACACAGCAACTAATAAGAAAGAAATACAATTCAGTCAGTAGCTTTCATAGTGGATATAACAGTAAAGAAAATGAAATATATATGTCAATAATATAAAATGCACTACATCACAGCTAGGGAATTATTCCTAATCCGTGTCTCTGTGTGATGAGCATGTGTTTCTATGTTGTGCGTTTATGTGCTGTGTCTGTGATGGAGTGGCTGGGGGTTGTGGGGCATTTCCAAAGGATGTAGTTTTGGGGGTTAGTTACAGTTGTGGGGGGTAGCCTGCAGGGTGGTGGTGCATTTTCATGGGGGATCTTTTTGTGGGTGGGCAGTTTGCAGAGTGGTGAGACAGTTGTGGGAATAGCTTTTGGGAGTAAGGGCTTTGTACAGGGTGTAGAGCACATGCAGGAAGCAGTAGGTGAAGGGTGGAGCAATGTGCAGAGTGGTAGGGAAGTTATGAGGGAGTGCTTTTCTAGGGGTAGGGTCAGTGTGCAGGTTGGTGAGGCAGTTATGAGAGGGTACTTTTTGGGGTGGTGCAATTGCAGGGCACTCATTTTTCAGAGTAGAGGCAGTTTGTATAGTGGTGGGGTAGATGCAGCAGGCAGTTGTTGAGGTGTGGGGACAATTGAAGCATGGTAGTTTTTGGGGATGGGGACAGTTTGCAAGGGTAGTGGGGCAGTTGCCGATGTAGTTTTGGGTGGTTGGGGCAGTTGGAAGATTGGGGAGGTAGTTGTGAGGAGGGGTGTTTTAGGGATGGGAGCAGTTATCAGATGGTGGTGGAGTTACAGGGGTTACACATTGGGGATGGGGCAGTTTATAGGGTGGGGGGCAGTTGTGGGAGGGTGGCTATTGTCATGGGAGAAGTTTGCGTTGTGGTGGAGCAGTTTCGGAAGTGTACTTTTGAGGCTGGGACTTTGCGTGGTGGTGAGGCAGTTGTGGGGAGTTGTTTTTTGGAATGGGGACAGTTATTGATATGGTGGGGCAATTGTGGGGATGTAGTTTGTGGTAGTGGGACAGTTGTGCAGGGATATTTTTTCATGGTGGGGGACATTTGTCAGATTGGTTGGGAAGTTGTGAGGGAGTATTTTTTGGAGATGGGACAGTATGTGATGGGATGGGACAACTGTGGAGGGGCAGTTTTCGGGGTGGAACGATTTGGGGTATTTGGAAAATGGAGAATAGGGAGAGGGAATCTGAAGAGCAATTCTCTAACGGCTATGTTTCACTGTATGCAAGTTTCTATGCAACAGAAGCCAGAACTCCTCCCCATAGAAATGTGCTGGGTTATTTTTTTTTGTGAGGGGGGTCTTATTTCTCTGGAAGCCCCTGTCCAATTTAGCCCATTTTCGAAGTCAGTGCTTATTTCTACCACCATTCATCTTGCTCAGTAAAATTTTTGAAGAGTTATTTTGCCTCCAATCAGACAGAAAAACATTCTGAACCTCTTTTGTTTAATTCTTAACAACTTTTGTTTGGGTGGAAACAATAACAAAGGGATGCTGATTTACATAAATAGACTTTCCAACATTCAGTCTTTTTTAAAGGGACAGTGCATTGACACCCATAATTGTTTTTTTCTTTCTACCCAACATAAGTTGTAAAGAATTATATAAAAAGAGATTGAGAATGTCTCTGTCTGGGGGCACAATAACTCTCAGAAAATGTATTGGAACCAGATGAAACTTGGCCTGAGAGAAAAACTGGTAAAAAAATGTATTTATTTATTTGGTTTTATATACCGCACTTTTTAAGATCAGCGCGGTTTACATAAGAACAACTTAATACATTGAACAAGACATGTTAAGTTACATTGAACAGGAACAAATTAAATTAAACAATTTAAATTTAAGTATAAGTTACATTGAACAGAAACAATTTAAATTAATCAGATATATCAGGTTTGAAAAATGGACCAAATTGGACCAGGGGTTCCAGAGAAATAAGCCCCTTAAAAAACTAGCTTAACATATTGATATCGGGGAAGGAGTTCCAACTTCTGTAGCATAGAAACTGACACATAGCAATTAGGTAACTGCTCCATTCAAATTCTTTCTGCCTATTTTTTCATTCTCCCAATTCCCCAAACTGCCTACACCATCAAAAAATGCCACAACCATGCCATATATTGCCCTCACCCCCCAAAAATACTCCTTTTGCAACTGCTCTACCAACCTTCCAAATACTGCCACCACAAAAAATAGCTTCCCGCAACTGTCTCACTACCCTAAAAACTGTACCACCCTCAAAAACTACACCCCACAACTGTTCTATCATGCTGATAATTGTTCCCACTTCAAAGAAAATATCCCACAAATTGCTCCACACCCAAAAACTATACCCCCTCGCAACTTCCCCACCAACCCACATACTGCACCTATCACTAAAAACACTCTTGCATAAAGTGTAGTTACTCACCTGTAACAGGTATTCTCCGGGGACAGCAGGAATCAGTCCTCACATATGGGTGACGTCGGCACCGACGGAGCCCTCATGTGGAGCAAATCCCCAGCTTTCAGAGAAAGCCTCTGGGAGTTGCTATCAAGCATGCGCGATCCCCTTCCCGCCCAAGGGTGCCATCTTGCTCAGTCAAATGACATAGCTAAAAAGACGGCAAAAAGAACAAAATGTAATAATAGGACTGCAACTCCAAGGGGAGGAGGAGGGTCATGAGGACTGATTCCTGCTGCCCCCGGAGAACACCTGTTATAGATGAGTAACTACGCTTTCTCCGGGAACAAGCAGGAAGTCAGTCCTCACATATGGGACTTCCCAGCTATAGGCTACCGAGATCCCACAGCTAAAAAAAGCTCCCTCTACAAGAGCCGCAAGCAGCCGCAATAAAGATCCAAACTAAAGGAATAGCACTCCGGTAGTCTGAACACAGAAAGGTCGGAGGGCAAGGTTACGGAGTACAGCCTGACCAAAGGCACTGTCCTGCCGGGACTCCCTGTCCAAGCAGTAATGGGTTGCAAAAGTCTGACTCGAAGACCAGGTGGCGGCCCGGCAGATGTCTGCCAAAGGAACAGAGTACAAATGAGCCACTGACGCCGCCATGGCCCTGACCCTATGGGCCGTAACCAGACCCTCCAGTGGAAGCTTGGCTGCCCTGTATGCCCAGGCAATGCAGTCTGCCACCCAGGTGGACAGCATATGCTTCAATACCACCACCCCCAGCTTACCGGGGCCGTAAGAAACGAAAAGCTGAGAAGCCTTCCGATGCGCTTGCGTACGCTGTATATAGAAGGCCAACGCACTCTTACAGTCCAGGGTATGCAGGGCTGACTGCCCGACTGGCATGCGGCCTGGGGAAAAAGACAGGCAGAACCACCTCCTGGTTGAGGTGGAACGAGGAGACCACTTTCGGAAGGAACTTAGGGTGCGTGCGAAGCACTACCCGGTTCCTAAAGAACCTGATGTAGGGTCTATCCGACACTAGGGCCTGGAGCTCACTCACCCGCCGGCCGGATGTGAGGGCCACCAGGAAAACCTCTTCCAAGAAAGAGCATAGATGGCAGGTAGCCAGCGGTTCAAAGGGCGGCCTAGTAAGCTGCCATAACACCACATTCAAATCCCATTCGGTCGCCGGGTAGTGCACCGGGGGTTTCAAGAGAAGTAAGCCTCTCAGGAACTGAGAGACCAAAGGGTGGGCGGAGAGAGGCTTCTCATCCACTGAAAAGTGGTGTGCCGCAAGGGCACTGAGGTGCACCCTGACAGAGCTGGACTTGAAGTCCAAAACAGAGAGGTGGAGAAGATACTGTAGAACCACCCCTACTGGGCAAGAGAAAGGGTCTATCTTTCGCTCCTTGCACCATGCCGCAAACCTACGCAACTTCAAGGCGTATGCCCGTCTGGTTGACAGCCTCCGCGAGGCCAGCAAAACCTCCTCAATATTTTTTGGAAGGAGAGCGGAGCGAGAATTATCCTTTCAGCAGCCACGCCATCAAGTTGAGGGAGCTGAAATTGGAATGCAGCAAGGAGCCCCCCTCCTGAGACAGAAGACGTGGGGAGGACCCCAATGCGATTGGGACCTCCACTGCCAGCTCCAGGAGAAACGGTAACCAGGGTTGCCTGGGCCACCGAGGGGCAATAAGTATGACCCAGGCTCTGTCCTGGAGAATCTTGAACAGCATCTTGGCTACCAGAGGAGTCGGGGGAAACGCATACAGAAGATCCCCTGACCATGATATCAGAAACGCATCTGCGGCCACCCTGTGTGGGTGGGGTCGCCTGGAGCAGAAGAGAGGCAGCTGGTGATTGTCCGGGCTTGCAAACAGGTCCATCACCGGCTGCCCCCAGGTCTGGAAGAGCCAATTGTCAACCCCGTGGCCCAGCTGCCACTCATGAGGCCGGAGAATCCTGCTTAGCCTATCCGCTAGCCAGTTGTCCAGGCCCGGCAGGTAGACTAAGTAACAAACGTCTATTTTTGAGAATGTTTATTGAGTTCTCTTTTTAAAAAAAAAACGATTAAATAGGATACAACCGTGTGGAGAGCATGGTTTTTAGTCCATGTCCCTTTCCGGTATTATCCAACAAAAAAAGTTGAGTGTGTTTCACAGGGGGTTTGGTGATATAATTTGATTTGGAGAGATCATTTGGATATCACTAATTTGGGGGCTGTTTTGTTCGATTATTTATTAATCGTCCCAACATTGAAAAATGGCTACTGATACTTTTGCTTATACGGATGAATTTTTAGACTCTTTACGAAATCGTCCTTCTTTATTTGATACTCCCACAGTGGGTGAAGAGACGGGAGATGTTCCCACGGTCTCAGATTTAAAAGCCCTTAGAAAACGACTGATAAGATTACAGATGCATAATGCTTCTATGACACGGTATTTAAAAACTCGCATCATTCCGCGGGGTTTGCGTATGACTCGGGCCCCTAAGATGTTTACATCTGATTTCGATTTTTTGTTGAGGTGGAATCAAATTTCAAACAAATGTAGTTTTGATCTCATTGCCTTAATTGTGGAGCGTACTATTAAGGAAGAGACAGCAATTACCAAGCAAATCGATGAGCTACAAACCTCTTTGAAAGCAAAATTGGAATCAGATCATTATCAAATGAGACTTGAGGATATGGATCGACAATTAAAAGGTTTTTTTGAACATCTGAAATCCTTGAAACAAAAGAAGTTTTTCAGAGATAACACAGACTATGATAATGAACAAGTATACTATTGGATGTATGTCTCTCCAGACACCGACCGTACCAAACATGTTACCTTTGATAGTTCTTCAGGGGACACTGATGATAGTACTACAAGTTCTGACAATTCTAAATCTAAAAAAACATCTCAGGTTTTTCAACGAGGTCAAGGTCGAGGCGGACGTCCTCGACGAATCTATCAGACCAGTCATTGGGATCCCCCAATGACACGACAAAGAACACAACAACAAATACCTCCATAGTGGTTACTGTGGCAAACGCTATCTTGACTGGAGATCAAGAACGTCTTCTTAATCATGGTCTTTCCTTTGTGCCAACGGTGTCTTATGACCCGTTTAAAATGAGAGTTCATCTGTACAGGTTTTTCAGGAAATTGCGGATAATACATTTTTTTGCTGATCAACCAGAACAAATAGATGATTCGATAGTTCGCCCTGTGTCTACTTGGTTACCATCTGGAACACCTGATCCTTCTATTTTGACGTACCAGAATTTGGTTTTACATGATTTATCCCGATTAGAGCAAAATACTCCAACTTCATGGGTTAATTTAGATAAGGTTGGTTGGGCAACTTTACAACGCTTGAAACATGACTCAACTCTTACCATCCGTCGGGCAGATAAAGGGGGAGCAATTGTAGTACAACCTACTTCTATGTATGAGGCTCTTTTGAGGGCCCATTTGTCTGATACAGCGACTTATCAAGAGTTGTTACAAGACCCTACTTTAGAAATCCAGAGCAGTGTTAAATCTTTGATGGAAGAAGCGTATCGATCAGGATGGCTGACACGAAAGGAATTTCGTTTTTTAACACCTGCAAATCCTAAAGTTCCGATATTATACTTAGTCCCCAAGATCCACAAATCGTTGCTCTCTCCCCCGAGCAGACCTATAGTGTCGTGTAGGGGGTCTGTCTTAGAACCCTTGTCCCAATTTTGTGACGTTTTTTTGAGTCAAGAAGCGGTGCAAGTACGTTCTTTTCTCCGTGACACAGCTCATTTTCTTCAACTACTGACACAGTTTGAATTTCCTGCTTTGCAATTTCAGATGGTAACATTAGACGTTGCTGCTTTATACACTAATATCAATCAAATGGAAGCATTAGAACTCCTTTCAACTAGATTCATTCACGCACCGGCTCGCTTCCCTCGTTCATTTTTGTTGGAGATGATTACGTTAGTTTTAACATGTAATTATTTTTTGGCATTGGGGCAATATTATTATCAGGTTTTTGGTATTGCAATGGGGGCATCAGTAGCACCCTCTATTGCAACCATATATATGGCCGAGTTTGAGGAAAACCATCTATATAAGTCTCCTTATTTTTATAACATCCCTTTTTGGAAACGTTATTTAGACGACATTTTCTTTTTGTGGACTGGGTCTAATCTTGAGCTACAAGATTTCTTGATTTGGTTGAATTCCTTAAAATCTAATTTAACCTTTACAGCCACTGTCTCTGATCATCATATAGATTTTTTGGATCTAACAGTGTTTAAGGAGTCGGATGGTTTTCGTACTTCTCTTTATCGAAAACCAGTACAACGCAACAGTCTCCTCCAATATCAGAGCTTCCATCCACAATCCTTGAAAAGGGGCCTTCCGTATGGAGAGTTTTTACGTATTCGTCGTATATGTTCAACTCTGGATGATTTCAAAGTTCATGCAGCGGAACTTGGTCAACGTTTACGTGCCCGGGGATATCCCCATAAAGTGATTCGCTTAGCATACCACAGGGCATTATACACACATCGTGAATGGTTGTTTCTTCCGCGAACATTTTCTTCAGAATCGCCATCACTACAACCTTTAGTGGGCATTTTGCTATACATGTCATCTAGCACAGCGGTGGCAGCTATTCTACGAAAACATTGGTCAGTGTTGGAATTGCTTCCTTGCTTTCGTTGCTCATTCAGGGTAGCATTTGCAAGAGGAGCTAATCTTGGTGACCTTGTGGCCCAAACCACTTTACCAATAGACAGACCTCTAGTTCCACCACTTCAACATCGGGGACATACTATCTGCCAAAATTGTACACATTGTGCTTTATCCTTGACAGGAATTCATTGGACTCATCCTTTGACTGGTCGATCTTATCGGAGACGATGGGAGACGGATTGTACCACGACTTTTGTGGTTTATTTGGTTCAATGTCCTTGTCCCTTAGTTTATGTGGGTCGCACAAAACATGCTATCAAGGTGAGAATGGGTGAGCATGCCTCACGATTGCGACAACATGTGGAGTCAGCCCCGATGGTGGATCACTGTCAGCAATTACATCATGTATATCAGGACCTACGTTGGACTGTCATTGATTTTGTCCCTCCTGATCCTTGAGGAGGAGATCGTGTCAATAGACTTCAACGTTTGGAACAATCTTGGATTTTTCGTTTGGACTCTGTCCACCCCACTGGGCTTAACAAAGAAGTTGAATGGATGAGTTTTGTCTGACGTCATCCGATTGGCTGAGGGGCTCCCTGATTGGTGGGAATTTCTCTTGCTCCAATTGGTTGACTGATTGATTGAAGGCAGAGTATAGCCATTCACATAAGTTTTGTCCTCTTAAGAAACAGCTGTTTCACAGCGTTCTGTTAAGGATTTTTACATGACAAGTCAGCACTTGAAACAGGGTGTTCAACCCGAAACGTGCACGTCGTGCTCTAGTTCTTCGAATCAGCTAAGTAACAAACGTCTATTTTTGAGAATGTTTATTGAGTTCTCTTTTTTAAAAAAAACGATTAAATAGGATACAACCGTGTGGAGAGCATGGTTTTTAGTCCATGTCCCTTTCCGGTATTATCCAACAAAAAAAGTTGAGTGTGTTTCACAGGGGGTTTGGTGATATAATTTGGTTTGGAGAGATCATTTGGATATCACTAATTTGGGGGCTGTTTTGTTCGATGCTGGGCTGCAAAGCAGCATAGGTCCAGGGTTTCCTGACATAGGGGCCGTGCCCCCGTACCACCTTGTTTGTTCACATAGAACATGGCCACCTGGTTGTCTGTCTGCACCAAGACAGATTCGTGGGCCAGGAACTGCTTGAGCGCTTCTAGTGCTAGGCGGATGGCACATAGTTCCAAAAAATTGATTTGTTGAGACTTCTCACTTAGGGACCATAGTCCCTGAGTACGGAAACCCTGACAATGGGCGCCCCAGCCCAGAAGGGATGCATCCGTGGTCGGATCCTCGTGTGAGGAGGGACCTGAAAAGGCATTCCTGCTTCCAAGTGATGCAGTTGGAGCCACCAGGCTAGGGACCGTACCATACACCTGGGTACCTGGAACCTGTCCTGAAGGCGTCCTGAGGCCTGAGACCACTGGTCCCTGAGGCACCACTGAGCGATCCGCATGTGGAGGCGGGCATCTGGGGTCACAGGACCATGGAAGCCATGTGCCCTAGGAGGCGCAGAAAAAGCCTTGCTGACACTGCAGACTTGCGACTCACTTGCCCTGCCAGAGCCATAAGTCTGCTTGCCCTGCCTGATAGGTCTTCACTTGAAGGGTGTCGAGGCTGGCCCCTATGAGCTCCAGCTGCTGAGTTGGAGTGAGGCTGGACTTGGGGTAGTTGATCACGAATCCTAGGTGCTGCAGTACTTGGATGGTGCGAGTTGTGGCCTTGTGGACCTTGGAGGCCGAGGACCCTCTGATGAGCCAGTCGTCGAGGCAGGGGAATACAAAAACCCCTTGGAGCCTGAGAAAGGCACCCACCACAGCTAAGCATTTTGTAAACACCCTTTGGGCCAAGGCCAGGCCGGAGTACCCTGTACTGGTAGTTACTGCCCCCACCACAAAGCGTAGATACTGTCTGTGGCTTGGGTGTATTAGGATGTGTGTATACGCATCTTTCAGTTCTAAGGAGCATAGCCAGTCTCCCTGGTGGAGGTAAGGCAGCAATATTCCAAGGGAGAGCATCTTGAACTTCTCCCTCACCATGAATTTGTTGAGGTTGCGCAGGTCGAGGATGGGTCTGAGGCCTCCTGTCCTTTCTGGCATCAGAAAATACCTGGGGTAGAAGCCCCTTTCCTGCAGGTGGTGGGGCACCGGTTCTACCGCCTGATTCTAGAGAAGACCTGCTAACTCCTTCAGAAGAAGGTCCCGGTGAACTGGAGACCTGATGGACTCCCCTGGAAAATAGTGAGGAGGCACCTGGGCAAGGTGAAGAAGATAGCCCTCCTGGACTACCTGCAAGACCCAGGCATCGGTGGTGATGGCTGTCCACCTGTGGGCATACAGAGCAAGCCGGCCCCCTGTGATCTGCCTTTCTCCTGAGGGAGGAGTGGCCATGCTGTAGGAGTCAAAAGCCACTGGGCTGGAGCCTGGGGTTTGGGGATTTTCTGTTTACGCGGGCCATGCCCCTGTCCCTTGGCCTGCTGCCCCTGTTGGGGAGCCGGGGAGGCGTGAAAATGGGCATAGCTTCGGTAAGCAGCACCCTTCCTCGGGTAAAAGTTTTTTTTTACCTGAGCCCTTCTTGCGAGAAGGGGCAGAGGTCTTCTTGGAGAGCCGTGTCCTCGTCATGTACTCGGTCTTCAACTCTGCAGCCTTTTCACTCATGGGTTTGCCAAAGAAATTCTCCCCCTGGCATGGGACATCGACCAACTTGTCCTGAACCCATTGTTCGAGGTCCGAAGACTGCAACCATGCCTGGCGGCGTGCACCAATGCCAGCTGCGGCTACTCAGAATGCCGACTCGAACCCGTCATAGGCCGCTCAGGACACAAACTTCAAGCACTCACGGACAGCCGAGAAACCAGTGAGTGACCCTGCTTTGTCTGTTTCCAATATAACTAGTAACAGAGCCTGTGGACAGGACCCAGACAATGGGAAGGCTGCGAGGCAGAGCATTGGAATGTTTCTCTAGTCACAGAAAGAGAGGACATGAGATGGGAGAAGTTCCAGTGCCATACAAGTTTGGTTTCTGTCTGTAATGGGAGATGGAAGGGAAATGAAGCTCCCACTCCCAAAACTAATGCTTCAATGCATTTCTGTCTGAAAAGCAGTTCCAACAGCTACAGCATACTAAAACTGCTTCAGAGTAACACAGCAATTATGCAATTGTTCCTGTTAAACAGCTCTTCCCTCAAGATCACAGACACACAGAGAACAGATATAAACAAACATAAATACAAGCATGCACAGATACACATACAAGCATACATGCAGTGACATACACATGCACATTCACAAACATGCATAGACATATCAGCCCATGAAGATACACACATGACAGATTAAACATACAAAACAGAGATATGTGCATGCATGTGCACATACAGGCAATGCAGATACAAACAGATGGGTGTGTACAAATTCACACACACAGAGTGGTTGGAAAGAATTCCATGAGCTTGTTTTCACAGGAGCTGGAAAGCATCAGTAGTGCAGTCTCCTTGAAGGATTGCCTTGGCTCTATCCACAGTATGGATATAAATATTTACTAGGCACATTTGCTTGAAAAGACGCTGTGTTCAGGGAATCCAGAATGTTTATATGAATTACTTCACGTTCCACCTGTTAACAACAAACTAGGATCATCTGCTGCCTTGCTTTCAACAATAAAAACTATCATGTAGGGAGATGTGTTCCTTCTATGAGCCAAAAGCTTGGTGTCGTTATTAATGTATTCAAACAAGAAATATTAAACTCACTTTTAAAGTGTTTTATACCATCTTCCTCCCCTAAAAGAGAGCCCAATATGGTTTACCAGTTTTCTCTTTAAATATACGGTAATTGACATAATACATAAATAAACAAAAACATAATAAAGCAAATACAAAATCTCGAATAAAGCCAAATACACCCCCAGGTCCCACTATTCTTGAAATTCCCAATGATTTACAGATTGAAAGAAGTCTTCCATTAGGAACTTTGGTTTGTATGTACCATTAAAGTCTCTGGAAGAATAGGGGCTGTAAAGAAAACTGCACAGGCAGTGGTAGTGCATAACAATGAAGGGGCATTTATGCAGACTGTGGCAGACTAATGGTGTCTGGCCTACTTCATTGATGGATTACAAGCACTATATATGGCCATTAAGGATGCAAGGATTAGCAATTAAAATATATATCAGAATTTATATCCATCTATATTTTCAAATCAGATAGATGGTACTGGGCAAGTTCTTTAGAAAAATCACCATCAGTTTATCCAGCTCTCTGTTATCAGTAAATAACATCCTGGACCTGGAGTGGCAGCAAGCCCCAAGTCCCATATCAAGTTTTCTGCATTAGCCCTCAACTTGTGTTGAATGATAGTAGTCTTAGCTACCTTTTCAGATTTCCACAGAATCTGTTATTTTACCATAGGATGTTTTTTGTTTGTACTATAACAAATTTTCTTTAGAATTCATCTTAGTAGCCCTACAGCACACTCATAAGTCAAGGGTTAAAAACAAAAGGTCAATATTCAAAAAGCAGTTACATATTCAACACTGTGCTGAATATATAACTGCTTTTAAAAAAAATTGAGGGCTTCATATAGAAAGAATTATAGCTGCTGGGGGTTATTTTAGAAACATCCCCGCATGTAAATAGTAGCGATTACAGATGCAGATGGTCATATATGTGTAAAAAGACAGTTTATAAAGGCCGCTATTTTACACATAGGATTGCTCTTCTAGATATAGATGTGGATTCCTCTTGTAAAATGTGGAATGTACATCGGCATTTACAGCTACCTCAAGGCACAAATAAGTGCCTGTTTGAAGTGGCAGCTGTCAGTGCCGAGGTTTGTCCCCCAATCACCCTTGCTGGCTCTTCAAAAGCACTCCCCTAACAAGAAGAATCCCCTATCCAAACCCTTCTGCAACAACAATGACTCCTCCCCATCCCCAGCCTTACCTTGATCCCTGGTGTCTAGTGGAAACATAAGTGATCCCCAGTCAGGACTGGAATGACCCACTATGCAAACCGTGCACTCGCATGGGGAGGTAGCCCCGGGAGGGCATCATGATTGGCACAGTGAGTCGATCAGCCCAGCTGTAGGATAAACAAGCAGTGGGCTGGGCACTGGCAGCACAGTCAGTTGGAGCGGCAGCCAGTAGAAAGCAGCAGAAGGCAGATGGACAGGCAGTAGAAAGCAGCACACGGGCTTTAACCCGTTTTGGACAGCTCGCATATTCTTTCTCTGTTCTGGATGATTTATTAGATTTGTTACACTCAAACAACTATGAAGTACAAGCAATAATAAAAAATATTAAAACTTTGCAGAAAATAGAAGTTTCACATAGTGTATGTTTTTCATACAATGGTCCAATGTCTGTCTTCCAAGTGATAAGAAAAGTCATGATTCAGTATCAATATTCATTGACATAAACATACTGTATGATACTACTGAAACTGCAGTTTTCATTTCATTTATTATGATATAATATAGTTTGTCAACAGTCCATTCTGACGGCAGTGCGTCAGAACACCTCTGATGCAGTGCGTCAATATTGCACCATTGAAACACCTAGAATCGAACACATGACAGCAATTAGTCTCGACAACATATTAGCCCAGCGTATGAAAAACTTACAAGGCTGATATACGCACCAATAACTCTGACACTAAGTAACTTACAGTTATCTAAATCTATTTTCTAAAGTCTACAAATACTTTCATTTGCAAAATCGTAGCTATTACAGCATTATAAGCTACTATTTTTTGTGATCACTTTATGTTGAGCCGCCAGTACCATCAAAATCATCAAACTTCGAATACCTATTAAACTAAATAAAGCTAAAAAAAATCTGTATATAATGCTTTTTGACATAACGATAATATCTAAACATAGTTCCATTGAATTTATAACCATTAATTAGTAAACAGAAGAGCAATAAATATGGAAACCTTATGTCTGTAAAACATATGCTGGTCCAAAACAGGTTAAAGCCCATGCATGCGCTGCATATTGTGGCAAGGAGGCCTATCCGGAGTCTGGGGGTGGACAAAGAGACAGGGAATTCACCCTAGTAAAGGGCCTCCTTCCAACGAGTCAGGGTAGGAAAGCCATAAACACTTCCAGGAATCAGAAAACTTCCACCTGGCCCACATTTCATGCTCCCCCTAGTGGAATGAAGGGGAGAGGATACAGGGCTCAGAACTCCTTAGGCAGTGAATGCTCCAAGCACTCAGGTGCCCGAAGTCAGGCTGATTGCCGTCATCTGAGTAGGGAGGAGTTGAAGCTAGAGCCCTGGAAGTATAAACCTAGGCCAGAGCATGAGAGAAGGAGAGGAGAAGCAGGAAGCCAAGCTGACACGAGCAGAGGCACCGACACAAGCAAGGGAAGCTTGACTGGTGCTGAGCAGAGCAGAGGAACTGAGCTTTCAGGAGGAGAGAGTGTTATTTGGCATATAGCACGTCTGCAGGAGAGTTTGGAGCCAGGAACAAGAGAGACTCCAAGATCCCCCGGGAGGCTGTTAGCTGAGCACTGTGAGCAAGACGGGGAGTCAGAACCTATGCAGCTGGGAGAGCCCGAGGTGAAGCTATCTGTGAAGTAATCTGTGAACTATCTGTGAAGTAATAGGTGAAGTAATCTGTGAACTATCATTAAAATCATCTCTAATACCTGAAGATTGGAGGATCGCCAATGTAACACCAATTTTTAAAAAGGGTTCCAGGGGTGATCCGGGAAACTACAGACCGGTGAGCCTGACGTCAGTACCAGGAAAAATGGTAGAAACCATCATAAAGAATAAAATTACTCAGCATGTAGATAGTCACAACCTAATGGGAGACAGCCAACGTGGCTTTAGACAAGGAAGATCTTGTCTTACTAATCTGTTATGTTTTTTTGAAGAAGTGAATAAACAGGTGGACAAAGGTGAGTCGGTTGATATTGTGTATCTGGACTTTCAGAAAGCCTTTGAAAAGGTCCCTCATCAGAGACTTTTGGCAAAACTAGAGTCATGGGATAGGAGGCAGTGTACTATTGTGGATCAGGAACTGGTTAAAAGATAGAAAGCAGAGGGTAGGGCTAAATGGCCAATTTTCCCAATGGAGAAAGGTGAATAGTGGTGTACCCCAGGGATCTGTGCTGGGTCCGCTGCTTTTTGACATATTCATAAATGACCTGGAAAGTGGAATAACAAGTGAGGTTATCAAATTTGCAGATGACACAAAACTATTTAAAGTTGTTAAAACCCAAGAGGATTGTGAAAAATTGCAAGAGGATCTTGATAAATTGGAAGACTGGGCATCAAAATGGCAGATGAAATTTAATGTGGACAAGTGCAAGGTTATGCACCTAGGGAAGTACAACCCAAACTATGGTTACACGATGCAAGGTTCCACATTAGGAACCACCACCCAGGAAAAAGATTTAGGCGTCATTGTGGATACCATGTTAAAACCCTCGGCCCAGTGTGCAGCGGCGTCCAAGAGAGCAAATTGAATGCTAGGTATGATAAGGAAAGGAATGGAAAATAAAACAAAAGATATTATAATGCCTCTATATCGTTCCATGGTGAGACCGCACCTTGAATATTGTGTGCAATTCTGGTCGCCGTATCTTAAAAAGGATATAGCGATTTTAGAAAAGGTTCAGAGAAGAGCCACCAAAATGGTAAAGGGGATGGAAGGATACTCCTATGAAGAAAGGCTAAAAAGGTTAAGACTCTTTAACCTGGAAAAGAGACGGCTGAGGGGAGATATGATAGAAGTCTATAAATTAATGAACGGAGTGGAACGGGTAAACGTAGATCGATTGTTTACGTTATCAGAATATAGAAAGTCTAGGGGACATGCAATGAAGCTACAGGGTAAACTATTTAAGACTAATAAAAGAAAATATTTTTTCACTCAACGTGTAATCAAACTCTGGAAATTGTTACCGGAGGATGTAGTAAAGGCTGTTAGTGTAGCTGGGTTTAAAAAAGGTTTGGACAAGTTCCTGGAGGAAAGGTCCATAAACCATTATTAAGAAGTGACCGAAGATATCAATGCTTGACCCAGTACAAGCATTGTGGAACTGGTGTCTCTTGGGGAAACTGCTAGGTACATATGACCTAGATTGGCCACTGTTGGAAACAAAATACTGGGCTTGATGGACCTTGGTCTGACCCAGTATGGCATATCTTATGTTGCTGAATGATGAGGACCCTCCCATGGACTGTTCCTTTTGCCAAGCTTTAAACCTGGGAACGTAGAGAAAGCAAGCCAGTTCTGAAAGAAAGTCTTCCAGGAAAAAGGTACCCATATTCCACAAGCAGGGTGGCCGTGATTCCCCCGTGTTTCTAAAGGGGAAGTTTACAGGGACTAAGGAGCAAGCCTGGAACTGTGATAAGCCTGTTAATCACCTGCTGCTGGAATGCTGACACTAGGGGTAAGCTAAAGTAACTATTCGGACAAAGCTTTCTTTTGCCCCTGAATTATATTTGTTACTTGGACGGTAACCAAGAAAGGTTTGAAGCTGAATAGAAGCTAAACTACCACAGACTTTAAATGTGATTTTGTTTATTGTGCTTTAGCCAGCAAGGCTAAGAAGGGAATGCAATATCCTTGCTGTTAAAGACTGTGTATCCTGAACTATAGAGAACCTTTAAAAAACAGCATTTTTGTGTTTGGGTTTGTTTTTGGACAATGCTCTTCTTCAAAGAGTCCTGAACAAATAATCCTGTATGTGGTATGATCGAACCATTGTGTACAAAATAAATTTCTGTCATTTGCCTTACCTCCTGAGCCTGACTACAGCTTTCTGCCTGATGCACCCATACAGCTAAATAAAGACTACATTTCCCAGAGGGCACTGCAGGGAAATAGTTTGAAAAAGCTGAAAAAGCATATAGCGGAAAGTTCCTCTAATAACCACGCCCCTCTAAGCTAGAGGCGAGTGGTGGTGGCATGACAATATTTAACTTGCAGAGCGTGCATGAACTCCAAAGCCTCAGGCTGGTTTTTTAGGGCCCTTTAGTTAATTAATCAGCCTTCAGCTAAGCAATCAGTGCCTGATCTCACAGTCTGAGAGATAAGACCAGAACCTCGTGTCCCACATGGTTCAAAAAGCCGATTATGGTACAGGAAGCTGCTGAACTGTAGTGTTCCTTGCACAAAGGATAAGAAATAGATGTCAGGGGGAGGGGGTTAGGAGACAAAGAAGCCTCAGGCCTCAGGGTTAGCAAGAGACAATAGGTGAAGGATGATGAGGCCTGGAGAGGGAGAGAGTCAGACAGACAGACTGGGGGAAGTTATTAGAGAGAGACAGACTGGAGAGTTATGAGAGAGAGAAGCCTCAGAGGTTGGTCTTGAGAGAGACACTGGGTGAAGTTTGATGGGCCCTTGAGAGACAGACAGAAGGGTTTGAGAGAGTGAGAAAAGAGACTGGGAGAAGGCTGGGGGTGGGGGGAGGTATGATAAAGAAAGAAGGAAGGCTTGGAGGTTATGAGACAGAGAAGCCTCAGAGGTTGGTTGAGAGAGACATTGGGTGAAGTTGATGGGGCTTTATGGGGGGGAGAGAGAAAGACTAGGGGAAGGCTTGGGGGGATATGAGAGAGAGAGAGACAGACTTGGGGAAAGCTGGAGGATTATGAGAGATAGAACAAATTGGAGGAAGCTTGGGAAGGGGGGAGGGGTGTCATGAAAGAGAGAGAGTCAAAAATACCACACAAAAACACATCCTGAAACGCTTTATGACAGAGACACAAACACACAGCCCCTGATACTCCGTATGACAGAGACACGCCCACATGCACACATAGTCCAACACTCCCTATGACAGAGACACGCCCACACACACGCAGCCAGTGACACTCCCTATGACAGACACATATGCAGCCCCTGATACTCCCCATGACACACCCACACATGAACCCATCTAACTCCTGATACCACCAAACACTTTCTATGAGAGAAACATACGAATACCCCACATGCCTGACTCTGAAAATAGGGGAAACATGCCACTGTATTATACTTCTAGTGTATACTTTTCAATTTGATCACAGTAAATTGTAAAGTAAGGGAGAGATTGGTGCTGTGTGAATCCTGCTATTATATTATAGCAGGTTTGCTACTGATGCGTGACTGGTCTTTTTGCAGGGTTTTGTAGTACTTCCTCATGTATATGGTTGTTGGCACTGGAGGGAAGTCATGTAGAATTATGGTGGCCTCTCTCTAACCCCACTGCACATGTAAATGATGTTCAGAGTCATACACTTATTAAGCTATTGTTGGGACAAAAAAGACAGGCATGTGGCAACTTATATACTGACTGGCTTGAGCCTTAATAAATTGGTTAGTCTATAAGGTGCAACATGACTCTGTCATTTTTACTACTCCAAACTAACACAGCTAACCCCAGAAAATTATCATCATGTTGGGGCAAAAGAGAGGCTTGTGAATGGCTCCACTGGAATCCACTAGGGCGGGGGACAGCACAACAATTACTTGCGCAGGGCAGCAAAAAAGGTAGCACCGGCCCTATCCCCAGTTGCTCCTTTTCTTACAGCCCCAGGTTTCAAAATTGCACCCATGACCCTTAGCGGGATTCTTGCAGTATGCCATTTTCAAATGCAGAGCCATAAGAGCAGGAGTAACTCGGAATTGTTTTCTGCCCTCACTAGATACCAGGGACTCTGAGGTAAGGCTTGGGATGGGGATCAGAGGGTAGGGAGTATGGGGGTAGGGCCCTTATGCTGGGGGTGTGCCTGAGGAAAATGTATGCTTTGGGAAGTGGGAGGATCAGCTTTCAGGGAAGGAAATGGATGCTACGGGGGCGGGGTATAGGGGATGGGGGGGAATTGATATCAGGGGGACAATTGGGGGGGAGGCTGCTGGATCAGGGTGAACATGGAGATCGAGAGCAGTGATTTTAAAAAGCTGCTCCTGCACACATGTGAGGAGTATTGGTTCCCCCCCCCATCCATGTGCAGCTTTTTAAAATCACTGCTCCCAATGTAGATGGAAAGTCATCAGTGTGCAGTCCTGTGCTTACATTAAAGAGGCTCACGTTTCACAGTCTTTTAAAACTCTATGGAAATTTCAACATTCCAACCTCGACATCTGAATTCCTCTCTCCATGAACTACGTAAAACATATTTTCACATTGCATGTAGAGCAAAGAGGGTGAGGCAAGGGGGCACAAATATATATAGGCTATACATATAGGCACAGCTATCCGGCCCCTATATATATATAATTATATTTTCAGCTTAGATGTGGGAAAACCCCAGTATATTTTGAGCTGTCTGAACCAATGCATAGTTTATACTTACAGGAAGAACCACCAAATATGAGGGCTTACAGACATATTATACTTCGCGTGTACAATTTTATGCAAGTATATTTAGCAGCACAGGCTATACATATAATGCAGCTGAATACAGGAATAATTTTTAACATCCAGATTAGATGTTTTAAATTATTCCCTAAACATTTTGCTGAAAACTGACCTGACAACATCTAAGATGAATGACAAGATACAAATAGAATTTGGAGTTATCAGAAAGTGTCCACATGGAAAATCCAGTATTTACTCGTGGAAATGTTATCAAGTGTAAATGTTGGTTTTAGAAAGGGCTAAATTTACACATGGATGTCCATAATATGTAGAAAATGGAAGGGGCTGTGTCAGAGGTGTGGTGAGGGCATGGCCTAGGAGGCTCAAAAATCTACATATGTATTCCATATTCATATAGGAAATGCACATTTATGACTAAAGTTGTCCATGTTGGCATTCACAGCTGCTCCCTGGCACATATAGGTTTTTAAAACTGCTCATTTTAGCCAGCCCTTTATAGGAGGGATTAAGGGGTTATCTTTCTTAATCCACTATTATTTATTTTCCTCTCCAAATTAAATGAATTAAAGATAGTACTGCTTGTAATTAATTAGCAGCATTTATATGCATAGGTTTGCAAAATATCAACTTACACGGGTAAGTTGCTGCGCTGCCGCCATTGATTTTTCCCACGTGTAGATTTGTAAAATGGCAACTCTGGCTCTACGCGTCAACAAATACACATGCACTTCCTTACAGATATTTTAGAAAAGGCTCCACATTAGTCAGAACCTTTTCTAAAATACTACCAGATTTGTGTAGCTCCCAAACTTAAAATTTGCCTTCCCATGTATGTGTGAGAAATACAAAACAAATGCACTATTACTTACAAAAGTCCTTTTCTTTTATTACTTCATAGAATTGATGATGGATGAATGGAAGAGCTTTCCAGAGGATATAATACTTGAAATCACAGTAGAAAATTTAAGAAAGGATGAGGAAAGCACACAATATCCCTAGCCACAAAAATGTAAAGGAAAGCCTGCGATCAGCTGGCGTCTACAGCATGCAACATGAGCAAATGAACAGACTAGTTGGGCCTTCCTGTTTTTATCTACTATCTTTTTTTATTTTTCTATAAATGATTTTTATGCATGGTCCAACACACACGCCGTTGAAGTACACAGCAAGAAGTAGCAATATAGAAAGATCAAAGCACTATCAAATTCAACAAGGCAGCCCTGAATAATGAGAAAACAGTAAGACTTGTACTACCTGTCCATGGCATAAGTAATTTTCTAGATCAAAATATATTATAGCTAAGCACGCCATTAATCTACATTTAATTCAATATTATGACGACAAAACTTATATTAAATTAACATCATTAGTTTTATTTAACACATTACTATTTCCTCAGCATCATTCAACATGGATCCTTGAGCATTCTAATTCAAGGCTGAAATTTTTTCTTTAACTCTAGTAGCTTTAGGAAAGTCAAACTTGTTCTTCCTCTACGTAATAGTTTCTGATTCTATTTCCTTGCATGCGTCGTAGTACTCGTCTTGTCTTGTCTTGCTGCAAATTTGAAATCTCTGTTGAGTTCTGCAATTGCCTCTCTTTCTCCTCTGTCTTTAGCTTCTCTGTGTTTCTGGGCTATTTTCAGAGTTTCTTCAGTCATCCATTTTGGCCGTTTTTGCTTTTCATCTTTTGTAAAGACTTCTCACTTTCTGCCAGCACAGCCTTCTTGATATCATCCCATAACTCTTCTGGAACTGTCATTTGTAGCTAAAGCAGCAAATCGATTTTTCAGGCAATCTTTAAATTCCAGTGGTATATTCTCAAGGTCAATGCAATGCAATGTGTGCATTCGAGTCAGTTCTGACTCCTGGCGACCCAGAAGTTCCTGGGTTTTCTTGGCAGTGTCACCGGAAGTAGATTGCCAGGCCTTTCTTCTGAGGCAATGGAGGGTTAAGTGACTTGCCCAAGGCCACATGGAGTGCTAGTGGGAATCGAACCCTGGTTGCTTGGTTACCAAGCCAGTGTTCTAACCACTAGGCTACTCCTCCACTCCTATTCTCAAGGTCATATTTTGCTAATTAACCCTTTCAAGGCCTACTTTAAATTTTTAATCCACATTCTGCAGCCGGGTTAATTTTTGCATGTTTCAGGAAAATTGCTCCCGTCTTATTCAATATGTTCTAATAGTGATTTTCCTTCTGCTATGGTCATGTATTATATACCATTTGATAGGAATATTTAGTCAGAATTTTGGATCCCAAGAGTTTTGGGCTCGGCCTGGAAAGGGTTAATGCTTGCTCTTTTTCAACTTTAGCTTGAGTTTGCATACTAGTTTTTGGTGATCTGTACCACAGTCAGCTCTAGGTTTTGTCATTATACCATAAAGATCAATTGGACCAACAACCATTTCAACTTGTACCTTATGATCAGGAACCATTGGTGATGAAAGAAGAAATCAAAGCAGCATTGAAAGGCTTATCAAAGAACAAAGCACTGGGCATTGATGGAATTCCCATTGAAGTATTACAGCAATCGGATGAAGCTGTTACCATACTTACAAGGCTCTGCCAGGAAATTTGGAAGACAAATTCATGTCCAACTGACTGGAAAATATCTGTGTTTATGCCAATACTGAAGAAAGGTGATCCAACAGACTGTGGAAATTATCGCCAGCAAGATTCTACTCAAGGTCATTCAGCGCAGACTACAACCATACCTGGAACAAGAACTACCTGAAGTACAAGCAGGGTCCAGGAAAGGGTGAAGAAAGCGTAGTTACTCACCTGTAACAGGTGTTCTCCAGAGACAGTAGGAATCATTCCTCATATATGGGTGACGTCGGCACTGACGGAGCCCACGCGGAGCATTTCCCCAGCTTTCAAAGAAAGCGTTTGGGAATGCCACCATGCATGTGTGGTCCCCTTTCCACCCAAAGGTGCCATCTTACTCAGTCAGGTGTTATAGCTATAGCCCCTTCAAGAAAATGGCAAAAATATACAGTAACTCCAAGGGAGGAGGGTGGGTTGTGAGAACTGATTCTTGCTGTCCCTGGAGAACAACCGTTACAGGTGAGTAACTACACTTTCTCCAGGAACAAGCAGGAAGTCAATCCTCACATATGTATTTATTTATTTATTTAATAGGTCTTCTATACCGCATTATCACACATTCAAAGTGGTTTACATGGAACAGTTACAGCAACGAGCTTACATCGAACAGAGATATATAACTTAGAGGTTAATTTGGATATTACAATTGATTAACAATTGTTACCTATATACAATAAATTGTTGCAGTGTTATGTAGTCCATTCCGTCAAGGTTCATCGTCTTCTGGGGTGGCTCCATAGTGTTCTATGAAAAGGTGGGTTTTTATTGCCTTCCTGAAGTCAACTATGTCTTTGACATATGGGACTCCCTAGCTACAGGCTACCAAGGACCTGTAGGAAAAAGCAAGGCAGCGCTGTGAGCAGTTGCCAATGAAAGCCGAAGGCAACCTATGGACCCCGGGTCCATGGATGGCTATGCTCCCGGTAGCCGGAACAAGAAGGGTCAGAGGGCAGGAGTACAGCTTGGCCTCTCCAGGAAATAATGCACCACCAAGGTGCGTGTGGAGGATCAGGTGGCGGTCTGGCAGATGTCTGCCAGTGGCACCGAGTACAGGCTAGTGACCGATGTCACCATTGCTCAGACGTTATGAGCCGCGACTCGGTGGTCCAGGGGAAACCCGGCCTGGGACTGGACAAAGGCGATGCAGTCCACCACCCAGATGGACAAGGTACGCTCGGTGACCACCAGCCCCAGATGGCTGGGATCGAAGGAGACGAAGAGCTGCCCGGATCTGCGGTGGTCCAGAATCCACTGCAGGTAGAAAGAGAGAGCCCTCTTACAATCAAGATCTTTATCTTTATTTGAAAAATTTGATAAACCGCCCAGGCCGAAGCATCAGGGCAGTGTACAATACAAAGGTAAGGCTACTGGAAAGATAGTCAGAAAAGAATGCCAAAAATCAATAGGACAGGGAGAGACAGTTAAAAGATAGAAAGCAGGAAAGGCCCAAGAGGGGCAGAGGACAGGAGGGGGGAGGGAGAAATGGAAAAGTGGGAGACGGGCATTCGAGAATCGCCAATGCCCGGTCAGCATGGGGCTTCAGGAAGAAGGTGGGCAGCATTATCTCTTGATTGAGATGAAAATCTGAGACAACCTTCGGGAGGAACTTGGGGTGAGTCCACAAGACCACCCTGTTCCTATAAAACCTTGTGTATGGTGCCTTGGCCATCAGCGCCTGGAGTTCGCTGACCCTCTGGGCGGAGGTGAGAGCCACCAGGAAGGCCACCTTCCATGACAGATGTCGCAGTGGGCAGGTAGCCATGGGCTCAAAGGGCGGCTTGGTCAGCTGCGTGAGGACCACATTGAGGTCCCATTCTATCAGATGAGAGTGGGTAGGGGGCCTGGAAAGGAGCAGGCCTTGCATGAAATGAGAGACAAGCGATTGCCCCAAAAGAGGTTTGCCCTCAATGGGGTGTTGGTTCGCTAAAATGGTGAACCCTGACCGAATTAGATTTCAGCCCAGCCTGGGAAAGGTGGAGCAGGTACTGCAAGACCAAACTGGTAGGGAAATGTGTTCGCTCGGAGCTCCGAGCACCACACCAAAAACTGACACCACTTGAAGGCATAAGCCCGTCTGGTCGAGTCCTTTCATGAGGCCAAAAGAATGTCCTCGATCTCCATGGGAAGATGACAGGAGGCTAGAGTGACCCACTCAGTTTCCAACCTGTGAGGGATAGGGACCTCAGATTGGGATGGAGAATCTGACCCTCCCCTCCTGTGTCAGCAGCTCTGGTGAGAACCTGAGTGGGACCGGGGCTCCGTCGAGAGACGGAGCAGCAGGGGAAAACCAAGGCTGCCTGGGCCACCTTGGGGCTATGAGAATCACCAAGGCCCTGTCCCGCTGGACCTTGAGAAGGGTTCGAGCAATGAGAGGCGTGGGGGGGGGGAAGGCATATAGCAGGCCCATTTCCCATGAGATAAGGAAGGCATCTGGGACCACCTTGCCCGGTATGGGAGGGGACCGCAGAACCGGGGGGGGGGGGGGGCTGCAAATTCGCAGGACTGGCAAGGAGGTCCAGGTCTGGAGTCCCCCAATGCTGGAAGAGCCGCTGCACCATCTGGGGACACAGGTGCCACTCGTGCGGCCAGAAGACTCTGCTGAGCCAGTCCACCAATGTATTATCCTTACCTGGAAGGTAAGTGGTCCGGATGTTCATGCCTTGGCTCACCGCAAAGGAGCACAGGGCTGTTGCCTCTGAACAGAGGCTGTAGGAGCTGGACCCTCCCTGTTTGTTCACATAGAACATCGTGGCCTGGTCGTCCATCTGGACTAGCACCACTCGGTGCTGCAGGCGATCCCTAAAAACCTTGAGGGCGAGGCAAATGGCCTGGAGCTCCAGCAGGACTCCTCGAGGGACCAGGTCCCTTGAGTGCGCCGCCCCTCACAGTGGGATCCTCAGCCCGCCAGAGAGGTCTCTGTTGTTAAGACCACCTGATGTGCCGGAGCTTGGAAGGGCATACCTCGAAGCAGGTTCGAGACTTCTGCCACCAAGCCAGAGACTCTGCCATGCTGGGAGAGACCGAGATGGGATCTCGGAGGCAGCCAGTTGACTGCACCCATTGCGCTCAGAGGCAACACTGCGTCGCCCGCATGTTGTGACAGATATTTATTTATTTTTATTTATTTGACATTATATATATATATATATATATATATATATATATACCACCTTTTATTTTTATCAAGGTGGTTTACATTGAACTCACGGTTTTACAAGGAACAAGTACTTCAAAACTATTTACAATAATGGTAATTTTAGCTTGCTGAGTAACATTGCATAACTATTTACAAGGTAGCGATAAGTACTAGGTTTGTGCTTGTTGAGATTGTGTGACTGCAGTCATTCATTGTCTTTAATTTTGTGTGTTTGATCCTTTGCATAGTACTCGGTAAATAGGTGAGTCTTCAATTCTTTTCGGAAGTCAGTTGTATCTGAGATAGATCTTAGGTGGGCAGGGAGTGAGTTCCAGAGATGTAGGCTGTAGAATTCGAACACTCTCTGGATTGCTGTTTGTGAGGTGCTAGTCTTGATATTGGTGATTGAGAGGGTGCTTTGATGCTGGCTCCTCCGTAATCTGTTATCAGGTTTTTTTTTAATCAGGTCACTTAGGCATTTGGTGGACTGTCTATGTAGGATTTTGAAGAACATTAGGATTGATTTGTAACTTATGCGTGATTGGATGGGGAGACAGTGAAAAGTGTGGAGTGTAGGGATGATGTGGTGTATCTTTTTGTACCCATTATTAGTCTAGCAGCAGTGTTTTGTGCTATTTGTAAGATCTGAGTGGTACTTTTGGGTAATCCTTGAAGTAGCAGATTGCAGTAATCCAATTGTGGGGTAATCATGACCTGGCATACTGTGCAGAAGTGATTGTGGTTTAATGTTGTTGTGTTGTTAAGTGCCGTCGAGTCGGAGTCGACTCATGGCGACCCCCTGGATAGCTATCCTAAATTGTGTTTGGTCTTCAGTCAGGCGGCTCATTGTTGACAGACTGGTACCCATAGCTGATGTTATTGTATCGATCCATCTCATTGCTGGCCTTCCTCTTTTGCGTTGACCTTCTATCTTGCCAAGCATGATGTCTTTCTCTAATGATCTCTCTCTTCACATGATGTGTCCAAAGTATGAAAGTCGAAGTCTTGTCATCTGAGCTTCTAAAGAAAGCTTAGGTTTGATCTTCTCTAGTACCGACTGGTTTGTTCTTCGGGCAGTCCATGGTATACACAGTATTCGCTGCCAGCACCATAATTCAAAGGCATCAATTTTCTTCCTGTCTATATTTTTCACTGTCCAGCTTTCACATCCATATGATGTTATTGAAAATACCATGGCTTGAACAAGTCGAATCTTTGTATGGAGACATCTCTGCTCTCGAGAATCTTATCTAGGTCTTTCATAGCCATTCTGCCAAGAGCAATGCGTCGTCTGATTTCTTGACTGCTTGTTGCTTCTTTTTTGATAGTTGATCCAAGTAGGTTAAAGTTGTTCACGATTTCAATTTCTTCTCCTTCAACGATGAACCTGTTGATTATGCCAGTTGTCATGATCTTTGTCTTCTTTACATTAAGGTGCAGGCCCATTTTGAGACTATGTTCTTTGATTGTGAGAAGCAAATGTTTCAGATCATCTTCACTTTCAGCCAGTAATGTGGTATCATCAGCATAGTGAAGGTTGTTGATGAGTCTTCCACCAATATTCACACCTCTGTTGTCTTTCTACAATCCTGCTTCTCTGATAATTTGTTCTGCATATAAATTAAACAGGTAGGGGGAAAGTATGCAGCCTTGTCTTACACCTTTGCTTATTTTAAACCATTCTGTTTCTCCTTGTTCCGTTCGAACTGTTGCTTCTTGATCAATGTACAGATTGTGCAAGAGTACGATTAGGTGTTCTGGTATACCCATGCTTCTTAATGTGGCCCAGAGTTTCTCATGATTTACACAGTCAAAAGCTTTGTTATAGTCGATAAAGCACAAATAGATATCCTTTTGGTATTCTTTAGTCTTTTCAAGGATCCATCTCACATCCGCAATGATGTCTCTCATTCCTAGCCCTTTCCTGAACCCTGCTTGCACTTCAGGTAGTTCTTGTTCCAGGTATGGTTGTAGTCTCTTTTGAATAATCTTCAGTAGAATCTTGCTGGCATGTGGGATCAGAGTGATTGTGCGATAATTTCCACAGTCAGTTGGATCACCTTTCTTTAGTACTGGTATAAACACAGAACTTTTCCAATCAGTTGGCCATGATGTTGTCTTCCATATTTCTTGGCAGAGCCTTGTAAGTACGGTAACAGCTGCATCAGATTACTGTAATACTTCTATGGGAATGCTATCAATGCCTGGTGCTTTGTTCTTTGATAAGGCTTTCAATGCTGCTTCAACTTCTTTCATCACCAATGGTTTCCGATCATAAGGTACAGTTTGAAACGGCTGTTGGTCCACTTGATCTTTATCATATAAAAACTCTGTATAATCCTTCCATCTTTTCTTGATCTTCTCAGCATCATTCAACATAGAACCTTGAGCATCTTGTAACATTCCAATTCGAGGCTGGAACTTTTTCTTTAACTCTCGTAGCTTTAGGAAAGCCGATCTTGTTCTTCCTCTAATAGTTTCTGCTTCTATTTCCTTGCATGCGTCATTGTAGTATTTTTCCTTGTCCTGTCTTGCTGCATGTTGGAAATCTCTGTTGAGTTCTGTGATTGTCTTTCTTTCTCCTCTGGCTTTAGCTTCTCTGCGTTTCTGGGCAATTTTCAGAGTTTCTTCCGTCATCCATTTTGACAGTTTTTTTTCTTTTTCAACTTTTGTAGAGACTTCTCGCTTTCTTCCAACACAACCTTCTTGATGTCATTCCATAACTCTTCTGGAGCTATGTCATTTGTATCTAAAGCAGCAAATCGATTTTGCAGGCAGTCTTTAAATTCCAGTGGTATATTCTCAAGGTCATATTTTACTGCATTCATGAGTGGTTTGCTCTTTTTCAACTTTAGCTTGAGTTTGCATACTAGTAGTTGATGATCTGTACCACAGTCAGCTCCAGGTTTTGTCTTTGTTGATGTTATAGAGCTTTTCCATCGTTGACTTCCACAGATGTAGTCAATTTGATTTTTATACAATCCATTGGGTGAAGTCCATGTGTACAGTCACTGCTTGTGTTGCTGGAAGAAAGTGTTTGAGATGAATAGATCATTGGTCTTGCAGAATTCTATCAGTCTTTCTCCAACTTCATTTCTGTTGCCAAGTCCATATTTTCCAACTACTTTGCCGCCTTCTTTGGTGCCAACTTTTGCGTTCCAGTCACCCATGACTATCAGGATATCCTGTTTGCATGTTCTGTCAATTTCAGCTTGTACTTGTTCATAGAACTCTTCAATTTCATCTTCTTCTGCAGCTGTTGTTGGGGCATATACTTGAATTATAGTTGTGTTGATAGGCATTCCTCGTAGACGAATAGAGATTAAGCATTCACTGACTGCATTGTATTTCATTACAGTTCTTGCAAGTTTCTTCTTTATTATAAATGCAACACCATTTCTTCTTTGTCTTTCATTTCCAGCATAGTAGACCATGTGATCATCTGATGCAAAGTGCCTGATGTCAGTCCATTTCAGTTCGCTGACACCCAACAGATCAAGTTGTACACGTTCCATTTCATTCTTGACCACCTCCAACTTCCCTTGGTTCATGCTTCGTATGTTCCATGTTCCAATGTGTAAGACATCTTTACAGCTTCTGACTCTCATTTTATGCGCAGCTACATCAGCAGTCAGACGTCCCGAGGGCTTTGATCCAACCACATCATAAATGCTAGCTTTACTCTGAAAAGTCTTCAGCTCTTTTGATCTAACAGAGGGCATCAATTTTGCAAGATCTTCATTTTATAGTATGCTTTAGTGGTAGTTTTCGTAATGTGCGCTTGAAGGTTGAGCCTGTGATCAAGGAGCACTCCCAAGTATTTTACTTCATTTCTTACAGGGATTGACCAGTTTCCTATGACGAGGTTATCCGGTGGTTTGTATGCAGCATCTTTGGTAATTGTCAAGGCTTCAGATTTATTGTAGTTGATTGAGAGATTGCGGTTTGTGAGCCATTCTGAGATTGATATCATGCAGTTGATGATGGTGGAGTAGTCAGGTTTTCTTGTGTGAAGTGATGTATAGACCATCAAGTCATCTGTATAGAGGTGATAATGTATATTGTGATTTTGTGTAATTTTGCAGACCGGTTGGATATATATGCTGAATAAGAGGGCTGACAGTGAGGAGCCTTGAGGTACCCCTTGGTGTATTTGGAAAGGTTTGGAAGTTCTGCTCTTTATCTTGACCTGTGACTGGCGGCTTGAGGGGTATGAGGAGAACCATGTGAGGGGGGTGCCACTGATGCCTATCTCGGTCAGTTTGTCCAGTAGTATGGAATGTATTATTGAGTCGAACGCAGATGATATGTCGATGAATATGAGGATGAAACTCTGTTTGGTGGTTTCGATTCCTTTAAGGAGTGTGTTCATTAGAGTAATGGGTATGACATGACCCGTGGAGGTCCATGTGGCCGAGAAGGCGAAGCATTGTACGGGCCAAGACTGCACTACGGCACCATACTTTGGACGCCAGGGAAACGAGGCAGTCCACCCTGTCCTGAGGAAGAAAAGCCATGGCCCGAAGTGTGTCCAAGCGAGCCCCGATGAACTCCAGGGACTGAACTGGAGTGAGGTGGGACTTTGGGTAATTGATCATGAACCCCAGATGCTCCAGGAGGCAAATGGAGCAGTCTGTGGCCTGCCTGGCTTCAGAGGCTGTGCCCCCTGTTATGAACCAGTCATCTACATATGGATAGACTAAGGTTCCCTACAGCAATAGGTGGGCTGCAGCCACGGCCAGGCACTTTGTGAAGACCTGCGGGGCAGACACGAGGCCGAAGGGAAGCACCCTATACTGGTAATGGTTTCCCTGAACCATGAAGCGGAGGTACTTTCTGTGTTTGGGAAGAACGAGGATGTGAGCGTAAGCATTCTTTAAGTCTAAGGAGCATAGCCAATCGCCCTGCTGGAGGTAGGGCAGTAACATTCTAAGGGAGAGCATCTTAAACTTCTCCCGCACTAGGAAGTTGTTGAGGTTCCACAGGTCAAGGATGGGCAGAAGGCCTCCTGTCCGCTTCAGGAGGAGAAAGTATCGGGAGTAAAACCCCCGTCCTTGGAAGTGCAGTGGGACTTGTTCTACCGCGCCTCAAGGAGGCCTGCAAGCTCCTGACTCAGGAGGGCCTGGTGCTGGGGAAGCCGACGTGGCTCCCCAGGGAAGTATGGAGGAGGGACCTGGTCCAGATGGAGAAGACAGTCCTCCTGAATGACCTGGAGGACCCAGGCATCGGTGGAGATGCATTCCCACTTGTGGGAGAAATGGACCAGACGCCCACAATGGACAGACGCCCTTGCCTGAGGATGAGAGGCTATGCCGATGGCGTCAAAATCCCGAGGGTGACTGAGCCGACGCCAGGGGTTGGGTCTCAGGACCCTTTGGCTTACAAGGGCCGTGGACTGTGGTCTTGCCCTGACCGTCCTGAACGGGGGTCGACGCCGGCAGATAGGCTGGGTAGCCCCTGTACGGGAGCCCCTTCTGATGGAAGAAAGGCTTCTTGCTCTGCTGCCTGGGGAGGGAGGGAGGAAGTTCTCCAGGAGAGGCGAGTACAAGTCACGTACTCCATCTCAATCTCCACTGCCTTATCCTCCACAGGCTTGCTGAATAGTTCTTCCCGAGGCAAGAGACGTCCAGCAGCTTCTCCTGGAACCACTGTTCCAGGTCCGAGGACTGGCGCCAAGCCTGCTGGCGGGCTCTGATGCTAGCCGCCACCACCCGGTCGGAAGACTCAAAGCCGTCGTACGCTGCTCGTGAGAGGTACTTCAAGCATTCTCCGACGAACTTTGAGAGGGCCTGAAAATGCCAGAGATGGTCTCTGTCAAGACCCATCGCAAAGCCTCCGAGTTTTCTAGTGAGGTCACAGAGAAACATTCCAATGTATAACTCGTAAACTTGGATGCGGCATGACAGCATGGAGCCCTGATAAGCCTTGCGCCCGAGGGTGTCGAAGGTATGAGACTCTCTGCCCAGTGAGACCAACGAATGAGTCTTCGGGCTTTTTTGCTTCTGCATGGCTGATAAGGCCACCATCGAGGTGTGGGGAAGCTGGGCTTTCCGAAACCCCGGGCCTCGCTGAACCCTATACATAGCGTCCAGGCGCTTGCTCACAATCGGGACTGAGGCTGGGGTCTTCCACATTTGGAGGAAAAATCAGTTCAGAATGAGAGGAACCGGCACTGAGAGAGCTTCTTTCGGAGGAGCTTCTTTTCAGAATATCAAGCTCCTCAACGCAGGGATCCTCCTCCGACTTGGTGGCAAGCACCAGGGCACACCCTATGTCCTAGAAGAACTCCAGAAAGGAAGTGCCCTCAGGAGGTGACCACCGTATCTGGGTCATCAGGAAGGGGTGGTAGGGAGGTCTCAGTGGAACCAAATCTCTGGGGAGGTCTCCCCATCGGACTCCCACTCTGAATAGTCCATGGAGGACTCGTGTTCAGGCGGCTCGAGATGGGTCGTGACCTACACTGGATCTCCTCGTCCCCAAAGGGCTCACAATCTATGTGTACCTGAGGCAATGGAGGGTTAAGTGGCTTGCCCAAGGCCACAAGGAGTGCCTATAGGACTAGAAACCCCAGTCCCTCCGGCCTGAGATTGCTGTCCCCAGTTGGGAATTGAACCCCTGGCCCTCTGGCCCACTAGGCCACCCCTCCCTTGGGAAACTCCAGAGGTTGCAGAGCCAAAGAGCGGGAGGCTACTGGGGATACTGGGGCTGCCTTACGGAAGAGATCATCCAGTTTCTGCTTACGACTCTGGATGGCCTTGGAGGACATCTTCTTGCAGAGGGAGCATAGCTTCGGGTCATGGTTGGCTCCTAGATACCTGAGACAACAGTCATGGGAGTCCGTGAGTGACATGCTTTTTGAACACCTATCACATTTCTTAAAACCGGAGGCCATTAGGGGAAAAAGGACCCCCACGAGGTCAAAGATCCTCAACGTAGCCAGAGGTTAAAAAGGACGCAAAAGCATGGGAAAAACAAAAAAGGCAAAAAGGTAAAAACCCCGAGCTCAGGGCCAAAGCAGAGGTGCTCAAGAAGCGGGAAGAGGATCAGCGAAGGCCAGAGAGCAAAAACCGGTTGGAAACAGAGAAACTTCTGGGGATAAGACGCACTTCCGAAGGGCATGAAAAAAGAAAGACTGAGTAAGATGGCACCTTTGGGCGGGAAGGGGACCACGCATGCATGGTGGCATTCCCAAAGGCTTTCTTTGAAAGCTGGGGAAATGCTCCGCACGGGCTCTGTCGGTACTGACAAAACCCATATGTGAGGACTGATTTCCTGCTTGTTCCTGGAGGACTAGAGACGTCATCCCGGATGTGAGATGGATCCTTGAAAAGACAAAGAATATCAAAAGGATATCCATATATATTTTATTGACTACAGCAAGGCTTTTGACTGTGTAAACTATGAGAAAAAGAAGCATGGTATACCAGAACACCTGATCGTTATCTTGCACAACCTTTAAATTGATCAAGAAGCAACAGTTCGAACAGAACTAGGAGAAACAGAATAGTTTAAAATCAGCAAAGGTGTACGACAAGGATGCATTCTTTCCCCCTACCTCTTTAATGTATATGCAGAACAAATCTTCAGAAAAGCAGGACTATATGAAGACAACCGAGGTATGAAGATTGGTGGAAGCCTCATCAACAACCTTCACTATGCTGATGATACCACATTACTGGCTGAATGTGAAGACTATGTGAAACATTTGCTTCTCAGGATCAAGGAATATAGTCTTAAAAGGGGCCTGTACCTTAATGTTAAGAAGACAAAGATCCTGACAACTTGCAAAATTAATAAGTTCATCATTGATCGAGAAGAAATTGAAACAGTTGACAACTTTGAAATACTAGGATCCACAGTCAATAAAGAAAAGATAAGCAGTCAAGAAATCAGATGATGCATTTCTCTTGTCAGAATGGCTGTGAAGGACTTAGACAAGATTCTCAAGAGCAGAGATGTCTCTCTCCATACAAAGATTTGACTTATTTAAGCCATGGTATTTTCAATAACATGATATGGATGCGAAAGTTCGACAGCGAAAAAGACAGACAGGACGAAAACTGATGCCTTTGAATTATGGTGTTGGTGACAAATATTGGTATTTTTTTTATATTCTATTTCACTTTCTGTTCTGTTTCACACACATCTGTATTTTTTCTTTCCTGAAGGATTAGCCTTTCAAGAGGAAATAGTTGTTAAGTGCCATAGAGTCTGTGTCAATTCATGGCGACCCTTGGATAGTTGACCTAAACTATGTTTGTTCATCAGTCAGGCGGCTCATTGCTGATAGAGTGGCACCCATAGCTTCTGTTATTGTATCGATGCATCTCATTGTCAGCCTTCCTCTTTTGCATTGACCTTCTACCTAGCCAATCATTATGTCTTTCTATAATGATCTCTCTCTCTTTGCCTGATGTGTCCAAAGCATGAAAGTTGAAGTCTTGTCATAACTTCTAAAGAAAGCTTAGGTTTGATCTCCTCTAGTATTGATTGGTTTGTTCTTCGGGCAGTCCATGATATATACAGTATTAAGAGACTTACATTTATAATACAAGTAATGTACTTTAAAACAATTTCTTCTAAATGGGAAGCATAATTCCAGATAGCTACATTTTGTATCAGTGCAGGTTAGTCTTGCTTTTGCCCCAAAACACTGATAATATGTAGAAGGATGTGTCTCCTACAGTCTGAGCAATTAGAGAGACTAGAAATCCAAAATAATTTCTTCCAATTCGTCCATCCATATTTAAAGACTCAACTGCAAAGATTCCGCTAAAACTTTATTTTACAAAGTACAGGCTTGATTCATTTATAAAGCAAGAACCAAGTACCTGGACATGAGCCAAGCAATAGATTGGGAAATATATGTGAACATAAAAAATGTCACGCTGGGTCAGACCAATGATCTACTGAACCCAGCATCCTGTCTCTAACAGCAGTCAACTCATGTCACTGAGATATTAGTTGTTATTTGTATGGCAAGATTCTTCTCAAACTCTCCCCTGGCTGGTCCTATTACTTTTTATTTTTTCCAACCCAACGGAAGTTGTAAAAAATTATATAAAAGAGGTCAAGAATGTCTGTCTGTCTGTCTAAGGGAAAAATTATGCTCTGAAAATTTAACAGAATGGGATGAAAGTTTGCATATGTGAAAAATTGATAGAAAAATACATTGGGCCCGATATTCTTCTGGGACAGCTATGTACCGCTAGGGTGCATAGCCGTTGCCGCTGATCTCTAATCCCGGATTCAATGCCGGGGTCATATGCAGCCCCAGCATTGAATATCCAGTGTCACCGCACAACCTCCGATGCCGCAGAAGCTAACCAGGTAGTGGCGATATTGCACCAATACTCAGCTAGCTCCCGCGGGTAAAACTAGGCTAGCTTTTGCTTTGCCTAGTTTTACCCACAGGTCGCTAACCGGGTAGTGGTGCAATATGCGGTAAAAGCTATGTCCTGTAACACCCACTGCTTAGCATTGGGGCATTTAGCAGTGTTAGTTAGGGATATTCAGCAGCATTAACCATGTTAGTGCCATTGAATATCCTGTTCAGCGGCATTTACACGGTTCACAGGTCTTACCCCAAAAACTGCTGCTCTGGGAAAACCTAAGCTCCACTGCAAATACCTCACCACTATTCCATCCCCAAAAGCTAAACTGCCCTGCCCCCCCAAATACCCACCACAACTGGCCCCACCATGCAAACTGGCTCCCCTGAAATATACTCCCCACAACTGCCCCCCCCCCATCCTGCAAACTGCCTCACTAGAAAAAGCTAACCCCTCCCACAACTTCCCCATCAACCTGTCACAAAAAATAGCCCCACTTCTTCCTACAGGGTTGATGTTGGATAGTTCTGGGGGGAAAAGAGCAAGGGTGGGGTCTGAGAGCCATGAGGATAGAATGGGGTCAAGAGAACAAGTAGTTTTCCAAGCAGGGCCGGCCCGTCCATTGAGCAAGAATGTTTTTTGCACAGGGCCCCGCGTTTCAGGGGGCCCCGCGCAAAGAACATTCTGCTTTTTTTTTTATTACATTTAAAAACAAAAACCTGGCTCTAGCTGCTGCCGCTGCCGCGTCCGTCGCAGCAGCGGCAGAATGGCGTGTCCCGCGGGGCCCCTTCTCCTCTTCGAGCCCTCTGCAAGGGCTTTCAGATTCGCGAAGGGAGAGTTGTGCTCCCTCGCGTCTCTGTAAAGCCCGCAGTGGCTAATAGGAAATTTCCCATCAGCCCCTTTAGACGCGAGGGGCTGATGGGAAATTTCCCATGAGCCCCTGCGGGCTTTACAGAGACGCGAGGGAGCACTCTCCCTTCGCGAATCTGAAAGCCCATGCAGAGGGCTCGACGTGGAGAGGGGGCCCCGCGGGACACGCCATTCTGCCGCTGCTGCGACGGACGCGGCAGCAGCTAGAGCCAGGTTTTTGTTTTTAAATTTGCCGGAAGGGAAGGGAAGGGAAGGGAAGGGAAGGGGGGGGGGCTGGTTGAGGCTTTCTGGAAATGGGGTGGTGGGGGGTTAGGACATGAACTGTGCAAGGGGGGGGGTTAGGACTGGAAATGTGCAAGGGGGGGGGGGTTAGGACTGGAAATGTGCAAGGGGGAGGGGTTAGGACTGGAAATGTGCAAGGGCGGGGGTTTGGACTGGAAATGTGCAAGGGGGGGGGGTTATGACTGGAAATGGGCTGGGGGGGGGTTTGGAATGGAAATGGGCTGGGAGTGCTGGAGGCTGACTTTAACTGGGCTGGGGGGGGGTTAGGACTGGAAATGGGCTGGCGGGGGGCTAGGACTGGAAATGGGCTGGGGCTGATGGAGGCTGACTGGAAATGGGCTGGGGAGGGGTTAGGACTGGAAATGGGCTGGGGGGGGGTTAAGACTGCTAATGGGCTGGGGCTGATGGAGGCTGACTTGAAATGGGCTGGGGGGGTTAAGACTGGTAATGGGGTGGGGGGGTTAAGTCTGGTAATAGGCTGGGGGTTGATGGAGGCTCACTGGAAATGGGGTGATGGGGGTTAGGACTGGAAATGGGCTGGGGGGGTTAAGACTGGTAATGGGCTGTGGGCTGATGGGGGCTGTCTGGAAATAGGGTGATGGGGGTTAGGATTGCTAATGGGCTATGGGGGGGGTTAGGACTGCTAATGGGCTATGGGGGCGCTAGGACAGGAAAAGGGCTGATGGGGAGGGGTTAGGACTTGAGGTGGGCTGATGTGGTTAGGACTAGTAATGGGCTGTGGGCTGATGGGGGGGGTTAGGACTGGCAATGGGCTATGGGGGGCTGACTGGAAATGGGCTGATGGGGTTAAGACTGGAAGTGGGCTGATGGGGGGTTAGGACTGGTAATGGGTTATAGGGGGGGGCTTAAACTGAAAATGGGTTGATGGGGGGCTAGGACTGGTAATGGGTTGGGGGATTGCTATGACTGGAAATGGACTGAGTGGACGGGGAGGCTTGAACTGCAAATAGCTGATGGGGAGGGAGCTTGGAATGGAAATGGGCTGTGAGGGAAGGGAGCTAGAACTGAAAATGGGCTGATGGAGCAGCTAGGATAGGACTGGAAATGGGCTGTTGGGGGGAGCTAAGATTGGAAATGGGCTGTGGTGGGGGCTTGAATTGAAATGGACTCATGGAGGGGCTAGAACTGGAAGTAGGCTCATGGGGGGGCTTGGACTGGAATTGGGCTGAGTGGAGGGGAGCTAGGATTTGACATGGGCTGATGGTGGGGCTAGGAAATGACTAGAAATGGGCTGATGGGGGGCTAGGATTGGAAATGAGCTGATGAAGGGACTCAGACTGAAAATGGATGGGGGAGCTAGGACTGGAAATGGGTTGATGGGGGGCTAGGACTGGAAATGGGCTGATGCAGGGACTAGAAGGGAATGGATGCTGGGTGAGACTGGAACTAGAAGGGAGCTGATGTTGGGGGAGGATTAGAATGGGATGGGGCTGGGAGAGTAAAATGGAGAGGGGAAAAATATTTTGTGTGGGAGGGATGAAAAATCTACAATTGGCCGGGTATTGGGAGAGTAAGTGGGGATTGAGGATGGAGGGGTAAAATTTGTGTGGATGAAATAAGAATGAGGAAAGAGCAAAAGGATAAAGATTAGTATGTTAAAGCAGATGTAGAGAGAGAGGATGGAAAGAAAACTAGAAGAGAGAAGAAAGGACAAATGGACAGCAGACGATGGAGAGTTAGCAGAAAACATGAAGAAACCAGAAGAAAGTGGCTGGAGCAATTGCAACTGAAAAAAAATGCACAAAAGGTAGAAATATATCTCTTTATTTTGAATTTATTAACTGGAATATGAAAGTTCTGGGAAATGTGCATCATTAACGTCTGCACTTTGTTTGGTACAAGAGGAAATTGATTTATAGTTTTATTTCTACAGTGTTGTTGTACATTCCAAGTTTGGCTTTTGGGGTTCCCAGTTTAAATTATTGCCTTCCTGTTTCTAAATTGCGATTCCTTGTTTGGTGATGGTCTATGTTCTGCATGTGTAACTGAGCTGAGGTATTCTGTTTATGTAATTCCTATTTGACATTGCCACTTGTTCTCTTTCCCCAGTATTCTCTGAAATGTACTGGTTTAATATTTGCAGTGTTTCCTTTTGATAGGTAGGGACTGGTGCTTTGTGAGTCCTGGTAATGCTGTCAGGATACAGCGGGTTTGCTATGGGTTCTAAATGGGCAGCGTTTGTAGTAGTTCCTAATGTGCCTGGCGGTTGGCACTGGATTATAGTAATGTAGAAATCTTTTAGTCTTTCTTTATCCATACACTCATTAAGAGACATGTTTACTAAAAGTTAGTGTATGGTAACATTATGCAAATATTTATGCAAATAAGGCCACTTATGCAAATGAGGCCCCGCACCGAGTCTCCGCACATGGCCCCGCACCCCCCTTGGGCCGCCCCTGTTTCCAAGAGGAAGTGATTTGCTTGGAAAGGGCAATGGATGACATGGGATTGAAGGAACTCCAGGTAGGAGTTAACGGGGGAAAGGGTGAGGAATCAGTGGACTCAGAAATTGGGGCCTGAGTTGGAGAGATGGGACAGAAGGATGAACATAGTCAGTTGGTTTTGTCAAGGAAAGCTTGGGCAAATTGGTCCAGGGTAGGCAGGGAGATGGGGGGGCACAGGGTGTGGAATATGCGTTAACTGGGAGAAGACAGAATAAAGAGCCCTTGGGTGGTTAGTGGAGGTGGTAATGAAATTGGAGTAGTAATCCTTCTTAGCAGAGATTATTGCAGACCTGTAAAGATGATGGTGGTACTGAAAGTCAAGAGTTTCCCCTTATTTTTTTAGTATGCCCTTATTTTCTACTGCAGGGTTACTATATACCACTTTTGCTCTCCCTTAGAACTCGGGGTGTAACTTTAGACTGTGAATTAAACTTTCATTCTCATCTAACCAGTATAGTCAGGAAATGCATCCATGCCGTGAAAATGGTTTTCTCCATTCACTTTGTTTCAGACTCCCAGGCTATCTAAATCCTCACTTTGACCATACTTATTAGTTTTCTTAATTACTGCAATTCACTTCAAGATTATCTGTCTCTTCTCTCAAATTGCAGTGATACAAAATATGGCAGTAAAGGTGATTACTGGCTCCCGTAAATACAACCTCGTCACTCCCCTGCTAGAAGGAACACTAGTTCTTCATCTCAGATATTTCACTGATTCCCTACCTTCCTAGTTAGCCTGCTTATCCTGTATGCCGCAGCACATACACTACACTCCATTCAACAGAAGCTTCTAGTGATACCATCACACACCAAGGTGAAACTAAATCTGGCTAGACATTTTGCTTTTTGGAGCTATTGCCCCATGCTGTGGAATGACCTCCCTTGGCCCTCTGACTTGAATCTCTCACAAAAATTTCAAAACTACCCTAAAATTCCATTTTCCTCCCTAATTACATTGGGAGCTGTCATAATTTTAGCATCTGGTCCATGTTTGGGCATGAATGAGCTTCAGTAGCTAAATGAATGTTTTAGTCTTTGACTTACCTCTCCTGTTTGCCTTACTACCTTCCCTGTCTGGACACCCAGCAGTGAACTCCCCCTTGCAAAGGCATGGGGAGGGGTGACCTGCATGGAGCGGCAAGTGCATCTACTCTTGCCGCCTTGTTGGGCAGACTAGATGGACCATACTGGTCTTTATCTGCCGCCATAAACTATGTTACTATGTTAATGCAAGTTACAAAGGTAAGTGCAGGAGGTAGCACCTTACCCAAAAGGCTTTACAATGTAAAGGCCATATTTACTAATCAGCATTAATGTTTTAGTGCATGTTATTGTACATTAATGCAGGCAAGTAAAACATTAAAAGACAGTATAGAAAAAGAAAATATCTGGGGTGCTGCATATACTAATGTCCATAGTATGCAAAATAAAGTTCCAGATTTAGAAACTGTAATAAAAGTGGCTGCTATACCGGAAGTCATGATGACATGGTATATGGAAAACAATGACCAGGGCATAGTTATATCAGGCTATAATCCTATTCCGATAAGGCAGGGTAGCAAGAAAGGGAGAAAGAGTGGCGTTATATGTAAAAAATAATATTAAAGCAACAGAACTGCAGGGCTTTTGGAGGGGTACCATGGGTTAGTCTGGAAAGAGGGAATGGAAAATCTATTTACATTGATGTGATATTTAGACCTTGTGATAAGGAAGCTTATCATAGCTCAGGTAGGAGCTATAGAAAAGATGATGTGACTCTGAACAAGCAACCTGTCAGTTCTGGTAGAAGCAAGAAAACAGAGTTTTCACATAAAAGACTACCAGTCCCAGAATGCACCAGGTTTCCAGCAGCCATGAGAGGGGCTGAAGTGAGAAAATGTGTGTGCAATCAAGAGAGCTATGAGGTAATCCCTAAGCACTCATCTCAAAGGGCAGGGCCTGATTCAACACAGCTGCGCTGTGTTAGGGAGCAGCACACATTAGAACAGGATAAGAATAGAGCTTATTCTTCAGATAACAGCTTCAGCAAAAGCTTCAGGGAGAGCTTCAGCAATGGCTACAAGCTCCAGCCCTGCTACAGGTTTAAGCAGCATCTCGAGAAGCAGAAGCCAAGCCAAGCGGATAGAGAGAGAAGGAAACTCTCTGGAAGGAAGAGAAGAAAGGCCATTGGAAGGTCTGGGAGATTCCAAGGCAGTACCCATACTGGGAGGTATTCCAAATGCCAGCAGAGTCCATTGGACTGGATTCAGCCAGAGGAATGGAGTGGCAGAGATAGGAATCACCAGTGGCTACCTGGAAGAGAGAAGACTGCATGTGGAAGGGACTTTCAGACCAAGGCCAGAAGGTATGTGAGAGGAGATCCAGTGTCCAGGGATCAAGATTGGAAGGCTGGACATCAGAATTGGATTACATACTGGCCAGGCTATACAGAGAGGAATAATGATGGCAGGAGAGGCTCAGATATGAACACTGATCCAGACCCTATCTATAATAGAGAATGGCAGCAAGGGAATAAGCATTCTCATGATAGTGCCTTAATGAAAGACTCGTCTGTGCCAATGTATGATAGTGACCCTATGCTGATTGATGAAGGGGGAGATACAGCAGATGAAAATATTACTTACATGGACTGTTCTCTATCTAAATGCTATTGCTAGCTTTCTGTGAGCAAACACATCAGCCATCACAAAGAAACCTAACTTTGTTCTTTATTTCCACTGCAAACAGCTCTTAAAGCAGGATTTGGGTTCACACAGTAGCAGCCAGCCAGCTAAAGGCTTACAGCTGGTCAATTGATAGTAATTAAAGCTGCACCTGATTGTGTGTGTGAGCAAGGGAGAATCACTGCTGGGATCTGCGTGGAAAATAAGCAGAAGTTAACCTAACAAACAAAGTTTATTCTTTTCTTTGTGCCTTTGTATTTGGTAATTATTTGCTAAGAAAACATTAGCTAATTGCCTGACAAGCTGAAGGTTGTTTTCTGATTTTGCTTTGTGACTTTTTGTTATCCATTTAAACACTGCAAGCAAGTAACCTCATTTATATTGCTATCAAGCATACATGTGCTGGGTGAATTAAACCCCATCAATAAAAGAAGTATTTTATTGGCTTTAACCACTGGTTTCACAACACAATTATTGTCTTCAGCTGTGTTTGGAGTGAAAGAACTACATTACCCACAATACCTTGCAAGAATCATATGAATATATGCATCGTCAAGATTGTGTAAGTTCTCACCCTAGGCAGCCGTCTGACAACCTCCATTAAAGGCAGAAGTAGTAGACAGAGATTTAATTGAAGTCATTCACACTATTGTTATGAAAGGGGACAGGACCATACCAAGATAGAAATGCACCCTGTGCGACTTGAGAACCTGGTACCCCATCCCGCCCTATCTACCTATGTGCAGGGGACTTGATCTTGTTGGGCTTCCTGGAAGCCTAGTGAAAACATCAGCACCCCTTCCATACTTGTGCTCTGTGAGCCCTGAAAGACGGAAGTACTACTGGTAAGAGATTTCAATTTGCCAGTTGTTGATTGGGATATCCCTGCTGCGGTGTCATCTATTAGTAGGGAGATCCTGGATTTTCTACAGGGAGAACTATTCCAGCAACTGGTAATGAAACTCATGTGGAAAGGGGTGATACTTGACTTGGTGTTTACAAATGGTGAAAGTGTTTCTAATCTTTTAATGGGTAATCATCTCGCATGTAATGATCACCAGATGGTGAGATTCGATATTAAGACAATGGTGGAGAGGGTTCATTCACAAGCAAAGGTCCTAGACTTCAGGAAAATGAACTTTGCAAAGATGGGGGGAATATCTCAAGGAGTCGTTAGCTGGATGGAAAAATCTGGGGGAAGTAATACAAATGTAGGCAAAACTAAAAGGAGATATTTTAAGGGCAATAAATATTTTTGTTAGGAAAGTAAATTAAAGTAAGAGACAAAGGAGGCTGTTATGGTTTTAAAAAAAAGCAGGTGACAAGGTAAGAAAAAAATAGGTTAGCCTTCATAAACTATAAGATATTGTAGAAAGAGTAAATCAAAAATCAATATCTGGAGAAGCTAAGAGATGCTGATAAAGAAGTAAAAAAAAGAAAGATACAAATGTAAAAAATATAGTCCATAGAGTTAAACATGAGGACAAGACCTTTTTTTTAGATATATTAGTGGCAGGATGATGTGTGAGGATGCCATTGTGAGGCTCAAGGGTGAAAGGGAGGAATATGTAGAGGTTGATGAGGATAAAGTGGAATTGCTTAACAAATATTTCTGTTCTGTGTTCACAGATGAAGAGCTGGGAATGGGACCTCCAAAAACAAACACAAATTGGAATGGGTTTGAGGTAATTCTCAAACAATTTCAGAAGATTTTGTTCGTGATGTGCTAGCAAAACTAAAAGTGGACAAAGTAATGGAGCCATACAGGATTCACCCATGCATATTGAAAGAATTTACGGAAGGACTGGAGGCTCCGCTGGCTAACCTTTTCAATGCTTCTTTAGAGTTGGAAGCGATCCTGAAGGATTGAAGATGAGGAAATGTGGTTCCTATCCACAAAAGTAGAAATAACGAAGAGGAAGGTAACTACCAACTGGTTAGTTACATAAGAACATAAGATATGCCATCCTGGGTCAGACTAAGGTCCATCAAGCCCAGTATCCTATTTCCAACAGTGGCTAATCTAGGTCACAAGTACCTAGCAGTTTCCCCAAAAGACACAGGTTTTACAATGCTTGTATTGGGGCAAGGAGTGGATATCCCAGGGCCCCTTTAATAATGGTTTATGGACCTTTCCTCCAGGAACTTGTACAAACCTTTCTTAAACCCAGCTACACTAACAGCTTTTACTACATCCTCCGGTAACAAATTCCAGAGTTTGATTACACGTTGACTGAAAAAATATTTTTGCTTATTAGTCTTAAATAGGTTACCCTGTAGTTTGACCTCTGTGATGAGTAAATTAATGGAACCACTGCTAGAAGATGTGCAGTTTCTGGAATCCAAGGGCTTACAGGATCCGAGACAGCATGGCTTTACTAGAGGAAGATCTTTTCAGACAAATCAGGTTGATTTCTTTGACTGAGTGATCAGAAGATTGGATTGCGGGCGAGCACTAGATGTGATATACTTAGGGGTATATTTACAAAGCAGGCCTACGCTGCTTTGTAAACATACCCCTTAGATTATAGCAAGACCTTTTGACACATTCTGCATCAGTGACTTATAAATAAACTAAGTGCCCTTGGAATGGACCGTAAAATGATGACTAAGAAACAGGTCGAGTGGGAAGCACCAGAAGGTAAAACTAAATTGAGTTCACTCTGAAGATAGAGGCGTTACCAGTGCATGCCTCAGGGATTGGGCCTTGGTCCTGTTCTTTTTAACATTTTGGTAAGTGATACTGAAGAAGGTCTGTCTTCGAAAGGTATGCTTCATTGCAGAAAATACTAAAATCTGCAACAGGACAGATACCCTGGAAGGTGTGGATAGCAGGAGGAAAGTTCTAGCAACACTTGTAGAATGGTTAAGAATTTAGCAGCTAAGATTTAATGCTAAAAAATGAAAGGTCATGCAATTGGGTTGCAAAAGCCCAAGGGAGTGGTACAGTATAGGGGGTGAAGTGTTTCAAGGCACAAAAGAAAAGTAGAACCTGGGGTTGATCATATCGGATCATCTTAAAGTGGCCAAACAGGTAGAAAAGGTGACAGCAAAAGTCAGAAGAATGCTTGGGTGCATAGGGAGAGGAATGTCCAGCAGGAAAAAGGAGGTAATAGCGTCTTTGTACAAGTCTCTAGTGAGACCTCATTTGGAGTACTGTGTACAATTCAAAAGGATATATACAGGATGGAGTCAGTCCAGAGGGCAGTATATGGGGATAAGTTTAAAGATTTCAATATACGAGGTGTGACAAAAAAGAAATGAGACTGTGGCAGCCACGCCCATGACTCAATGCCAATTGGCTAACTGCTTATGTCACTGTGTTGTGCAACAACTCACAACTATTCTACTATAATATTTTTCATCTCCCGCACTGTTTTTCAGGTTTTTTTGTAGCACACTACTCCATCGCTTTGTCACGCAACTGGAGGTGGCAGAAATATGGAGCAAAGAATCAACTTGAAATTTCTGGTTAAGTTGGAGAAGGGCCCAACTGAGTGTCTCCAACTTCTCCAAAAAGCTTATGGAGAAGATGCAATGTCAAGGCCCCAAGTCTTCGAGTGGCACAAACGCTTCAAGACTGGCCGCGAGGAGGTAGAGGATGACCCCAAGTCAGGATGGTCTTCCACGACAAAGACGGCTGACAACCAATGTTCCCTCTAATTTTCTGTAGGCTATATGTGCATAAAATATCAGCTGTGCAGCTTTTGAAGGTTAAATTTTTGTGCGCCACATAATGACACTTGGAGTTATATACTTTAAAATTTGACTACACGTCAGAATACAGTATGTACACCACATTGATTGCACTAGAAAATATTGTAGAACTTGTGAAAACCATAAATACACAACAACTTTTAAATTTTAAGACGTCTGTGTTGTTTTCTATCAGAATCAGAACCGTAATTTTTGTGTGCTCTGTTGTAAAGTATGTGCGCGCGCACACGCGCACAGCTTAGAGGGAACAGTGCTGACAACATTGACAGAGTAAACCAGCTGGTGCGGAGTGATCGCAGATTGATAGCTGAAGAGCTCAGCCTGAACAGGGAGTCAGTGTGCACTATCTTGATGCAGGAGCTGGGGATGCGGAAGGTGTGCGCCAAGATGCTGCCCAAGCTTTTATCGGACAACCAGAACTAACACCAGGTCAATGTTTGTCGAG